>JAMJFZ010000182.1:18437483-19882467 GCA_026225945.1 Cricetomys ansorgei | reverse complement strand
AAAAGTCAGTAGGCGTGTGGTTCTCAGGTAGGAGTTGGTGGAAGGGGGACAGGTTGGAAGGGTGTTCTGGGAGGAATCCCTCAAGTAAGCACAGGTATGTGGTGCCCATAATGGTGCCAAACACTGCACCATTCAGGCTCTACATCTGGTGTTTGGAATTTCACTTTTGCCAGTCTCTGCCTCTCAGGGAACAGTGTTTTGGAAAGGTCTGGGCAGCACGTGCTTGGCGTTTTGGTTCCAGCCTAGGTGGTGTTTCATTGGGTGCCCTTTTTTTTCTTTCTCAGATAAGGGTCTTATCAGGCACAGACCAAGTCTCCACTCTACCAGGGAGTTGTAGTACTGAATGACACTTGGATCCTGAGATAGCCCTGTTCCTGGTCTGTGAGAGTCCTGAACACTCTATTGTTGAGGGCTGGTAAGGCACATGATGAAACCCCAATGTGCATAGAAACCAGCCTGGAGAGGCTCTTGCTAGTAGACACAACAGGCTGGGCTTCCTGCAGGAGAGCTTTCATCAACCTCACTTTTGGAGAGTATTCCACAGAAACTGGATCTCCATGATTTGTTTTTATGCCTGATAATCTATCAACTGCTATTCCAATACCTTCAGATGGGATTTCTTCAGTCCTGTGAATCTGCTGAGAAATCACTGTGATTTCTCTCCTAGCATGTTCCCTCCTGCCTTAAGATGCTCCAGGACCAATCATTTCATCCTAGAAATCTGTGTCCCTAGCTCTGTCAAAAGGTCGACTGCCTTTGGTTAGGTGGATGCCTTGTCACCCATGTGGCAGATGCCTGGGCCTCTGGAAAACCGAGAGAGACCAGAGCAAAGAGCAAAATGAAACCAATCACAACTTGTATCAGAGCCTGGAGCCTAGGAAGGGAAAAGAGATGAAAGTACTAGGCCAGGGTAAAAGGTTAAGATTCAGACAAGTGGGATTGGGTTTTTGTAGAGTGCCCTGCTCAGTGATCTGTGCATAGCTGCCTTCCTTAAGGACACAGTGATTTGGGGGAATTAGAGAAGGATTATAAAACAATGCTAGTTTTGCTCAGGTGAGTTATCCTATCTTGAAAGTGGTATAGCCTGAGGATCGCATATCCTCTGCACTTGTCTGGAGGCTCATGGATAGAACACGGTTTGTGATGGTGTTCTTCTGAATGTTCTGTGTTGACAGAGCTTCTCTTGGAGGATGCAGAACTTCCTGAGACTGCTGAAGGATCATGGATGCCTGCTCTTCCCCAGTTGAGCTGGTGACCCTCACAGGCAAACTGTTTCAGGACTTTCAACACAATCTGGCTTAGGTATACATTTGGTGGAAGCCATTCTGGACAGCCAGCATCATTGGACAATGCTAAACAATGCAGATGTGGTACTGGTATGTGCCTACGCCCTGGTACACAAGGAGCAGCGGCTTTCAGCCCTCCAGATTTTAGAGGTATGGGAAAGCTATGTTGGGGGGTGTGTAGAGAGAAAAGTGGGGACAAAGCACCCTCCACCATCCCCACAGTGTCATGAGCCCAGGGAGGATGGCCCACTCGAACTAGACCAACTAATACCAATGGAACCTCTGCAACTGCTCCTTCAGAAAATCATTATTTGGTGGTGATCCTCTGCCATATGGTGAGCAAATATCTGGATTTGATGTTGTTGTTTGACAAAACCTTTCCCAGGGAGATGAAACACATTTGTTTACTTATTCCAGACGGGGAACCCATGATAGACCAAAAGTAAGGATAACAAAAACATTCAACTTGGTCTAAATCTCTTCCAGTCAAATGGCCAGGTCTGAATCTTCTGTGCAGCTTTACTTGTGTGAGAGTCCACTTTGAAACTGAGTTCTGCTTACTCTGGCAGGGAAGGCCTAGTGAATCTGGACTTTTTCAGGGAGTTCTTAAAGCTCTTATTTAGTTAATTACCACACTGATTAAGGAGATCTCCTGCAAGATGGAATGCTTCGATCTAGGAGGAAACTGTTACACACACTCTGCCCCTTTTCCTGGCTCTTGCATTCTTTCTCCCTTCTTCCACAGTGACCCCTACGCCTTGGAGGGGGTGAATATTGATGTCCACCTGAGGCTAAAATATAGGCCCCAATGCTACAGTAACAGTCAGTGTTCTCAAGAGCTTCACTATGAGTTTATGAGTTTAGGCAGATACCAAAAATGATCTATGCTTGTAAACACACATGTTTACAGGTCAGCTTTAAAGGCACATCACATCTAACTAGTAAAACTATGAAAGTTGCTTCTCCATTGGGTCCTATGACCTCCCAGCCACCGATTTTTGTCCTGGCTTACTGTAGCAGATGTGAACTCCCTGTTGTGGGGCAGACATTAAGCCAAGTCAGAAGGCTATTTGTTTTATCCACAGCAGAAAAGCCACTATTGTACAAACAGGCACATCCTTCTTGGCATGTCAATATTTGAGCATGCAGGGTGCATCACAAAGCAGGATTGTTGGTGACAGTTCCTAACCAGTAGCCTACATAGCCACCTCTGGAAATAGGAAAGACAGGCACCAGGCTGGGAGTTTCCAGGCGAATCTCAGATAAATTGCTACATATTCTATAGTCAAAGCATGCACATGTATTGTCCTTAGCAATAGGGTCTTATATTGGGGAAGTTTATTTTTAGTTATGTTTGAAATTGTTTTACACACTGTTGTGTGAGGGGCTATCCTAGGTCTAAGGCATTTTGTATTGTTTGCAGGTGTTGGATTTCTGTGGGAGTTAATTGCTAATGACCTGCATGTGCTATCAGTAGAATACCTGAGGAATTCTGAAAAAATAAATGTACCTGAGCTCAGACGCTCCAGATTCCACTGTCGATTGAGTATGACACTGGCCAGGATGGTGGTTCCCTCTGCTGAGGTCTGGCAGTTTGCAGTTATAAAATATGCCTCCTTGTCTTCTGTGCTAAGCCACCCTGTAGGTGTTCTACTACAGTCTTACTGACTAATCTAAGCATACAACTGGAGCAGTAGCAATAATCTTTATGATTTGTGGGGCCTGGACAGCTCCCCTGGTCAACAACCACAGAGCTGTATCCCAGTCATGGCATTAGAGTTTCCATTCAATAACCTTATGGGTTGTGGCAGTGTCTTTTTAGATTTCCATTAACCCAGCCTCAGTAGGGCTGTAGGAAGGTGGAGTATCATTGCTGCTGGTTGTTTCTCTAATGGCTTTCCAAATCTGGAAAACACTCAGAGGTTAGTATTACATCATCTATACAACAAAAACCTATTTTAGATGATGTGCAGGACAAGGAAACACCCCAAACTACCATCCCATAACAAATAGTGGGGTTACAAAGATAGCCCTGGTGAAGCACTCTGAAAGTCTGCTGTCATATTTTCTGAGCAGGTGTCAGGTGACCCCAGAAGTTCAACTAAGAAGATAGTAAACTTAAACATAAGCAAGGTTTAAGACAGCATGAAAAAGTTTCATGGATTTGTATCAGCTGCTTTTTCACAGATCAAGTTTGTGTACAAAGCATGAATAGGAGGTATTAACTTAATTAACTCCTTGTAATTCTCCCAAAGCCATTATGTTTGCATATCTTAGAGCTTTTTCACTGATCATCCCTGTATCTCCACACCTGATAAACTCAGTGGCCCAGACTTATTCTGCTCAGACCTACCACCCAGTGCCAATGATGAACACTGTCTTGCTTTCCCCTGCTGCACTTTCTGGCTCCCTGGGTTGGCACGATGGATGTGTCTGTAGCTTTTGCCTCCCCATTCACAACACCTGGTATTGAGGAGTTCTGACTACTTAAACCATCTCTATCCTTAGCATAATCTTTTGCTGGGGGAGGTTACCTTCCTTATTCTGGGGTGATAATTACCCACCCTGGAACAGGAGCTGTATTGTTCTAACATGGATGACTTCTGTGAACTGTTCCTAGGGCTTTAAAGCCTTCCAGAAGATCCCGTAGCACACAATTTGACTTGTATCAACTCTTTCCTTAGAAACTGCAGCTCAACACAAATCCAGCCACATGTGTCTTTGAGTAACCCAGATAGACCTCTTCCTCTGCTCTACCATTTTCTCACCTCCTCTGGGTTGCTCTCACTTTATAGAGACTCTACATGCTGCTCTAAATCACTTAGATCTTCCAAAATCTTTCCTACTTCATAAAGGTATTGCCTCACCAAAGAACCCATCAAAATCACTAAAGCCTCATAGGGGCATTGAGGTCCCTGCTGAGTCAACCTTTTCATTAACAACTCTGTGAACACAGTTCTAACTGGCTGTGAGCCGGATTCAAACACAGCTACTCTTATTTCTACTTACTATACCATCTGCCCTCCTATAAGGTCCTCCTAGTTCTTTATATTTGTGGGGACTTCAGAGAGATAAATGTTCCTAATGGCTTTAATAAGCCAGTACAAGGGAGACAGACTTTTCTCATACTGTCTCAGGTTGTGAAGCTTTTGTCTTAAGGAGGGGTTGGTAATTATATTACTCAGTTTTCCTATATCTACTGCAGTCTGACTGATCCCATCCACTCCCATGTCTCACAGCCTTCCAATTCAGAGGGAGGGAGGCTTTTTTCATTGCTTGTTTAAAAGTCTTTCATAATGCCAGAAGTTCAAGTGCTGAGTATTTCCTGATCACATTAGTTTCTTGCATTGAACCATAGTTAATGCCCCCATCTGCCTGCTGGATTACAGATTCTCCCTGTTTTTCTACTAAAAATTGGGCTTGAGTGGTATCTTTTCTTGCTTTTACCATCTCTCTCTCATCCTTTTGTTTATCTAATTTACTTGCCAAATCAGAGACTAAAACTGAGAATGCTATCTGCAGCTCCCTTTCTTGTTGCAATGTCTCCTTTATGCAAACATGTAGCTGCTTGGCCCCCATCTCAGCCTCAGATGCATTGCTATCTAGACAACAGTGGTCAGATAGCCGATGCTGCTGCCTGGTCACAGTGAGAATGAAGTCTTGGGTGTTAATCTCAAAGACCGCAAATTTTCCTCTAAACCTTTAACTGTCTTCAGCACATCTCCATATTTACATGGTGGATCCAACTCTTCAAGCAGGTATGTCTTCCCATACAACACACACAAGAATGGTATCCTGGGATTCCTCCCACAGACATGCCTAATCCTGATGGCTCAGCCTTAGTTGCCTATCTCACTACCCATAGCAAGAACAAGGCAACTGCTGTCATAGCACAAAAGCACACTACACGCCACACAGGAAAGGACAACTGTACTGGGATTTCCTATGCAGATGTCTCCTTCCCAGGCTTTTCAACCTTAGTTGCATGCCTTGCTATCTGTAGCCAGCGTAGCTATGTGCACAGCATGCAGGCAGCTCATAAGTTAGAGAGTGTTCTTCCCAGGTGTTTCAGTTGATCTACACCTCTTCCAGGCAGCTCTGCAGGTTTCTGCTTCTTCCAGGCAGCTGCTCTGGGCTCAGAGTCCTTTGTTTGCAATTTGGGTTGGCTAAGAGTGTTCAGTGCAGGTGGGCTCTACTGCCTCTCGCAGTCTTCTTTGCAGCTGGACTCTGCTTACTCTGACATAGTGACCTAGTGGATCTGGTTAGTTTCAGGGAGCCCTTGAAGCTACTTTTTTATAGCAGCTATTTATCTACCTGCTTAAGGAGCTCCCCTTCAGGATGGAATGTTTTCATCTGGAGGAAACTGTTACACAACAGATATGGTGACATATTGACATGGATACCTGCCTAAAGCTGAGCATAGAGGCACATTCCTGAAATCTCAACACTCAGGTTGCTGAGGAAAGACAATGGCAAGTTGCAGGGCAGCCTGTGTCAAAATGGTAACACAAAATCACTCAGAATCAATGGAGTTATCAAACAGGCAGCACACAGTTCAGCTGAGGCGACTACTGAATGACAATTAGTGGAATTGTGAATAAAACACTTGGAGTGAGACTAGAAACTCATCTAGGGAGTTTGATCCCAGAGCCAGGTAAGGAGAGAATGGCATAGTGAAGTTTCCATATTTTGTTCTCTGTATGGGTATGGTTGAGTGAAGGATGAGCTTCTGTAATTCTTTGGAAGGTTGAAGGTCCTCACTTATGGGTGTCTTTGTTCTGGAGGAAGGTCTGGAGTCACAGGTGGATTCCAGTTTGGAAGTGTTAGATGAGATGCTCTTGGTATGTGCATGCATGACACACATTTGGATGTCAGCTATGCCATAGAGAGGTGACCATTATACCTGTCATATATCTTCAGTGAAGAAATTCAAATGTGAAGCAGGGAAAATCCATCTAGAAACAAGATGGTGGCTACAGGTTCCCTTCAGGCATTCCATTGCTTCTGAATGATTTTGTGTTATCATTTTGACACAGGCTGCCCTGCAACTTGCCATTGTCTTTCCAGGTGATATAGAGAGGATCAACTATGGGCCTCCTGCATGCTGTATGGCCTTCCCAAACCAGAGCAGAAGAGTGGAAGAGTTGCCTGAGGAGGAGAATGGAGGACAGGAGGGGCTGAGGAGCTTAGCATGCTCCTTAGATATACCCCTCCCTGACTTCTCACTGGTCCAGGATAGAAATGACAGGAGTCTGCTTTTCAGCCATCACTGTTGTATTTCTGTGTCTATAAGACAACAATATCGTGCAACTTTCTATCTTGCAATGCCAGTGAAGTTGCTCATGTTTATCTTAGCTATCTGTGAACATAATGCATCTTTTTTTCATGAATATTGCAATTGTCTCTAAAAAGAAAAACAAACAAAAATCTTACATAGCCTGATTTTATCATGTGCTGAATACCATCCAGTATTTCAAGCATGTCAACTGAAAACTCACAAAATTGTTTTCCAGTTTCCAGGCAGATGAGGCTTCCCAGGCCTGGGGTGGAACCTTCATCCCAACAGGACCCCTTAATTGCTGCTCACCTGAGTAGATTCCAGTTCTCTTTGCATTGGAATGCTTATTCTTCCTGCCAGAGCAGGAAGTGCCTGACCACATTTCTACCCACATGCAGGACTAGTGGAAGGTAGACAAGAAGTGGGATAGGCAAAGATATAAACTCACAAAGCCCACCATGAGAAATGCTCTTACTCCATCAAGCCTCCACCACCTAAATGTTCTGTACCTGCTCATAAAAGAACACCACCAAATGAGGACTAAATTTTCTAACTGGGCTATTGGAGACATTTCTCATTCTCTCTCTCTCCCTATTCCTTCTTCTCCCTATCCTCCTCTCTCTCTCTCTCTCTATATATATATATATATATATATATATATATATATATATATATATATAGAGAGAGAGAGAGAGAGAGAGAGACATTGTATAATGCCCAGGATTCTGGAACCCCTTTGGCCCTCAAAGTTTCACTAGGAGTCCAGGTCTGATGTAAAAACAAGGAGTCTTTATTCTGCAGAGTAAATCAGCATGCTGGGGTCAGGCACCAGGTGGAATGGCCCACTCTGAACAAAGGCTTGCTGGCCTTTTTAAAGACAATAAGAGGGGGTTTTAACATAGGTGAGGTAGCCTGGTTTCTAATTGGGGGACAGAAATGCAGTTTACAAATGTTTAGTTTTGATTGGCTCATGCTCAAGAGGCTAACTGTCCACATTCTTAATCTATATCTGGTTAGCCATCAAAGTCAAGACATTTGGTTTCTGCCCCCTAGGCCAACTGGCTAGATAAGGTACCAACCACTCCTGCCCTGCTTCTTCTCTCTGATTAGTTGCTCTCATTGTGGGGATCCTTTTTCAAGTTATCAAAGCCCCATTTATTTGGCAGATATATACTGGCTCCTGTTAGTCTACAATTTGGTTCAGGGAAGGGACTTTTGCAGTTTTTCCCAAGAACCAGGGTGGGGGTGGGTTTCCTTTGAGTCCTAAGGACCCATGGCTTCCATGGTGGATGCCCTTTCCCTCAGAAAGATTCGTCCAGGTCTAACAATTGCAAGATAGAAAGTTGCACAATTTTGTTGTCTTATAGACACAGAAATACAACAGAGATGGCTGAAAAGCAGACTCCTATCATTTCTATCCTGGACCAGTGAGAAGTCAGGGAGGAGTATATCTAAGGACCATGCTAAGCTCCTCAGCCCCTCCTGTCCTCCATTCTCCTCCTCTGGCAACTCTTCCCTTCTTCTACTCTGTGTATATATGTATATGTGTGTATATATATATATGTATATATATACACACACACACACATATACACACAATATACATATATACACATACATACATATATACATATATGTAATATATATGTATATATTATGTGTGTGTGTGTATATATATATATATATATAGTGCATGTACATTAAAGTCAGATGCTCTTCCTCACATTCCACCTTGTTTGAGAGAAGTTGTATGACAATATACATATATACACATACATATACATACATATATATGAATATATATGTATATATTATGTGTGTGTGTGTATATATATATATATATATATATATAGTCATGTACATTAAAGTCAGATGCTCTTCCTCACATTCTACCTTGTTTGAGAGAAGGTGTATGACAATATACATATATACACATACATACATATATATGAATATATATGTATATATTGTATATATATATATATATATATATATATATATATATATAGTGCATGTACATTAAAGTCCAGATGCTCTTCCTCACATTCCACCTTGTTTGAGAGAAGGTGTATGTTTTAACATTGCATACACTGGGCTACCTTGCCTGTGAGTCTCCATAGATTCTCTTGTGTCCACACACCTTGTAGAGTGGGAGCAGTAGTGCCAAATGCCCATGCTTTTCCATCCATCTTTATAGAGGATTCTGAACTCATGTTCTCAAGTCTACATGACAAGCCCTTTACACACTTAGCCCTCTTCCCAGCCCAAACTTTACAATTTGGTACATGTGACAGTCCACAAGCCATGAGCCTACCTTGCTTCTTGATGTTGCAGATCTCTGGCTGTTGGGCATATCCATTTTAATTCTCTTTCTCCTGAGAGAGAAGATAACAACCCTCTGCTGTGTCATGTGAGACCTGGGATGTCTACCTTTGCCCTGAATCTTCGCTCCATTTATTAAGTGTGGAGTCTTTCAAGTTCTTCAGGAATGGAGAGAGAGCAGAAACAGAGATAGAAGCATGTTAAAAGTGGCTAGAAAGGGCTCTTTGACCTAAGAAGGTCATTAGGTGGGCATTCTGGTGGTCAGGTAGGAGGCTAGTGTAAGCTGTACCCCAGGTCCCTGGTTCTGGTCTGAGATCAGCTCAGGTTAGTGCTGCCTGTACTTCCTGTGGACTCAGGGCAGTATGGGGCCTGCCTTTCAGGATTGTCCCCTACCTGCTCATCCAGAAATTACCAAATCTACTAGCTCAATTTTAAGACTCAAAGATCTTCCAAGAAACTCTTGACAACAGTGGAGAGAAATTCAATGGATAGCGTGAGTCAGCAACTGCTTTCACCTCAATAAAATCTCAGTGAAAGCCGATCTAAGAGGTAAAAAGTAGAAACATCGAAGCAGTCGTGTAATGAAGCCTGAAGTGTAACTTGCATATCATGGCCAACTTGGGGAGCATGTGTAGAACAGAATGAGACTCTGGCACAAGACTGTGTGAAGCTCACAGTGTCAAATCCCAGTCTAGAGTCAACAGACATGGACTTTCACTTTGTCTCAGGAGGCCTGATAGCCCATAGAGGTGGTGGATCTGTTCATCATTTTCTTGGGAGGGAAACTGAGTCCCAAGGTCAGTGAACTGGTTTCTTACATTCGACTCTGTTTCCTAGAGACAGTGGCTGTGCCATGTATGTGCTGAGATCTTTCTTATCACCTGTGGTTTGTGAAATTTCTTTATCTTCAGGATTTACTGTCCTGCACAGTAGTCATCCCCAGAGCTTACCCAGAGGAGGATCCAGGACTGAGAAATGGGCAGACAACTTCTACTGCAGCCTCAAAAATTCATCATCACCACAGGTAAGACTAAAGAGTCCTTATCTTTCTGTGGGTCATGGGGGGTTTCATTTACAGACTCACCTTCTCAGAGTGTGAAGGTTTATATCTCTCATTACGTGTGTTTCTGAAAACCTTATCACTCCTTTTCCCAACCAAAAAGCACTTCAGACAGGCATTTCAGTGGACAACCCACTTCCTGGGTAGTGAGCAGATTTGGCAGTGACTAGAGATCTCCTGGCTTTACAACCCACTATCTTATATTTCTTCCGTAGACCAAGGCTTTTGGTTTCTGAGAAGCATCAAGATTTTACCTTTTAAAATTCTAAATTGTTTTTTGAAAAGATTTGAAAACCCAAAGAGATATTAAGACATTGTCTAGAATAATAGATGACCATGCCTTCTGGGAAGACTGCAAAGACATAGGCGTATAGTGCAGTAGAGGGTCCTGTGATACAGAGATAATGTCCAAAGTCCTAAGGGACCTCAGCGGCAAAGATGGGTAGAGTCCAGGTTGCTCCAGGGCTCTGTTTCTGAGAGAAGATGTTCAAGGTCTTCAAGAGACTGCAGATAGGGATAGTATATGGAGTGATCTGAGGTCTTCTGGTGGAGAAGAGATGACAAAAATCTCCAGATTGGAAGATCGCTCCAGAAGGATGGAAGTGCTATCTGGGTCTTCTGAGCAAGAGGGAATTGCTACTGCTTGTCCTGTTTCAATGGACACCTCTCCTATCTACACTAGGGGTAACCAAGACCATATTTCCAGGTCATTATGGAGCCTCCCTCATCTCACCCAATAGGTTTCTGATACTCCATGATTAGGATGTGCTTTGATTGTAAGAATTAGCTATGTTCTTCAGTGTGACATTGTTTTTGGGGGAGATAGGAATAAAGGCCCACTCAACTCCAGATAGGGAACAGATAACAAAGTAATATTATCATCAGAGTCCTTCTTGGTGAATGGGTTTACTGCGGTGGGGTAAGGAATCATTTACAGAGCAGGAATGGCCAAACGCAGTTGACCAAATCCACCTCATCTTGGGTGGTGAGTCATGAAGGCTGGAGCACTGGATCTCCCTTGCAGGAAACAAGATAAGTGCAACATCCTTTCTAGGCAGCTTAACTCATGAGAGAGCATCTTTTCAAGCCCCTTGGCTCATTAGATTCTCTACCCTCAGGAGTTTCTGGCTGCTCCTATAACCTTTTGGAGGGATCTTGGTAAATCTTAAAGATTCAGCTTTTCCAGACTTGAAGTTTGTTTAGTTCCTGGGTCTGAAACACCTTCATCCTCCTTCCTGGAGGGAATAGGGAATGTTTCAATTCTGAGGAAATGTCCACAATGACAATTCTGTAGAATTTCATATAAATAGAATCAGACACCGTGTGCTCAGGTTTGTTTTTAAAGAAATGTCATAAGGGGTGTTTGTGTAGATTCGGCTGGCTGGCCTCGAATTCCCAGCTACCCTGCCTTAGCTTGTGGAGTACTGTGATTGCAGATGTTGGCTCCATGCCCAGCCTTGCTTTTGCTTTTCTCTTCTGTCCCGGGCTTAGTGTGTCTAATGTGAGATTTGTCATGCCAGAACTATGTGACACTCAGTGATACATCAGTGATGCCCTCTTCAGTTGTTCTCTCTGACCTGCTGAATGTGCCTACTCACATTAGCATGTTTCCCTCCAGGCTAGCTCTGCACAGAGTGCCTTGTCTGAACGGTCTTCACAGTTCCATCAATCACTCTGAATGTCTTCAATATACAGATGTAGGGCTATGTGGATCATGTCACATAGGGTCCCCTTGAGACATAACCTGATCTGATGTGAGAAGCAAACTTGTATAAGATAGAGGTCTTCACTTTCAGTTCTCGGGAATTGATGCCAGCCTCATCTTCCATGCCAGCAGCACCTGTGCTCACCATGAAGCTGAAAAAGCCCTTGCTCTGCAGTGAGATGATGCCTTCTGGGTTTTGCATGATTACTTCTTCAAGCTAGTATTGCTGGGTGGTGAATAAGGATCAGAAATGACCTGTGGGTGGATGTTATTAGATTCAGAGTGGGATGGGGTTTGGTGCCCCAGAGATCCTTCTTCTAAGTCCAAAATGCATCAGACAGGGCCAGGAAGCTCCCAGGTGGGAGGGCAGGTGTCTCAAATCCTGGCAGAGCATGTGTCATACTGTGCTTGTACTTTTTCAGGTGCAATGGTCGCTAGCCAGACCTCATGGAATACTTTCAGGAGAACTACAATGCTCCTTGACTTTTCTGAGTGCAGCCTTGCCCAAACTGCCTGTGTGGGGTTGGGCCAACATGTGAAAAAGAGCAAGTGTGGATTGTGTAAACTGTTCAACATCAATTACAAAGTTTTATCCTGAATAAAAATCGACATTCCCAGAGTTCCCAAAGAGAGTCTGCTAGAATGCCACCAAAGCTTCATGTTAGATATCATTGTTTGAGTAGTTTATGGTAGTTCTCTGTATTGACAAAGCTTTTGAGAAATGTATTTGGAATTGTAAGCACAAGGTGGGTCTACTCCACACAAGCTGTGATAAATGTTGGGTTGTGGCCCCTACACATTGCTGGGCTGCCTAGCTCAAGGAAGAATTTTCCACTATTGACCTTCCTACTCCTCTATACACAGGGCTACCCTCTTCCACTCATTAACTTTGTTAAGTGGGTTTGGAGAGTGACAATTCCTTTGTGGATGGAAACACCTGCTAGAGTGCTGATCAGCAAAGTAGACTGGAGATGGCCTAGATAGGATATAGCAGACTGGATTTCTTTACCCCCTGGCATTCGTATCAAACTTTTTTTGTACCAAACGTTATACTGCATCCTGACATATGTTTGTATCAATGCAAAGTGATTAATGGCAGCTTTTCAGTCCCAGACAAGAATTTTTGGTGGGGTGATGGTAACTGATGCTAACTGATACTTCCTACTCCCAACCCCTCGATAGATGTTATTGTTTTCTAGGGTAGTTCATGAGCACCAGTTGGTTAGCATCTCTCTCCTCTGTTCTTTCTTCCTTCCATTTTGATTGGTTATGTCTTCATTATAAATTATTGGAAGCTGCATTTATTGGTGAATTTTGGCTGTCTATGTGATTTGCTATAGCTTCTGAGTATCGGATGACCTGGCCAAGTGTGACTTTCAGAGTAGAAGCCATGTATTTGTTGGGAGATCCTATGAGTGGGCCCTGAACTTCAGCTGCTAGTCCTGATGTCAGAGTGTCCAAAACTGAGTGACATAGACACATAGAGCTTCCTCCTCATAGATTGTGGGTACAATTATGAGGAACTACTTCTGGGATACATGAAGGTTGGGTTTACAAAACATTAGAATCCTAACCAAAATTACAGAAGGGCATTGTGGGAGAATGAGGAAAGGAGTTGTAGCAAATGGAACAGTGCTTTGGAATCACGGATGAAGGACATTATACTCCTCAGCTAGTGACCAGGCAATCCTCAAACCTGGATGAGGATTCAGGCACTGACAATGGCCTCTCAGGAACTCAGGTCAGAGGATCTGTTACTAGCAACCACTTGTATGCTGGCCACAGGAGGACTGGGTCTCTTGGCCCCCTCACCAGACTGACTTACCTAGATCTAGGGGCTGCATGTACCAGTGACTGCTGTGCCTTTGCTTCCTGCAGGAGTCTCAGACTGTGCTCTGCCTATAACCTCTGCTGTGCATACCAGAGTATGATCCCCAGTGTCATAGTTCTTCTTGTGGCCTAAAACAATGGCCTCTCAGGGCCTTCCCAGGGCTCCAGCACTGCCACACATTGCTTGGCCTTAGGTGCTCTCTGAATCCATGGAGTATGATTTTCTGAATCCCTATTCTTGCATCTTTCCTGCTTGCAGAACCAGTACCACAAGAATGATGATGCTGTGTTCTGCTGACATCTTGAGATAGGGCCTGGTTCCCCTTGACCGTGAGAGCATCAGTTTCTGTGTTCTGACCCTGGGAACCACTTCCCTAGGGGAGCAGGGAACCCTTTCAGTTTAGGTTTTCTTTCTCCAAATGAATTTAGACTTGCATTGGGGGGAGCCACCAGTGGGTTGCCTTCAGGACACCCTCACTATTGCCCCAGCAGAGAACAGGAGGTTTCTCTTTAGTAGTGCTGGTCTCTGACAATTACAGCTGGTTTCTTAGCACCAGCTGGATGCTCTCCCATCTCGAGATTTTCTCTACCAAACTAATGATCCGATTACATTCAAATTCAGATTCACTCATGTTCTCAAGGCACAAGCAAAATGAAATTAGATTTTTTTGACAAATCATCACACAAATGGTCTGTGTCCTATTGTTGTTGATAGAATTCCCGTTGCCTTCTGAAACTTTGAGTAGTGTTGAGGCAGGCAAACACAGGGAAGAGTTTTGTGATCCGAGACTCTTACTTTCAGTTACACGCATACTCCACTTATCATATTGCGCTTAGCAACTTTAGAACCTTACCTGCATATACTCTTCACACATTCCACGAAACCTTGTAACCTGGGATCCTCACCTACATTCAGTTACACATATACCCTTCTGAATAGTGGAATGTGTTTCTTCCCTACTAACCATCAAACTTAAATGTGTTTCATTCAGACATTCTCCAAGTTATGTCTGGTTGCAGGGCTAAGGATGGGTCATCCAAGGAATCCTGGTTAGGATTAGTGTGTTACCACATACAAAAGCTTTCTCAAGAAAACCGTTAGGGAGAATATCTTATTTACCACTGTCCTAGTTAGGGCTATTACTGCTGTGATGAAAAACCATGGCCACAACAACTTGAGGAGGAAAGGGTTGATTTGGTTGCTTTCTCACAGCCCGGGGTTCCCTAGGGCCGGAGACAGGGACCCATGAGTAGCCATTTCTCCAGCCCTGCCCTCCAGCCTGGAATCTATTGTATGTTCAGTCTCAGAGCCTTTTCTGAGAACTCCTGGGCTCAAAAGAGAAGTTGAAGGTGTTTTGGGCTGAGGGCTGAGCCACCATCCATGACTCTGGATCCAATTCATGCTGCCATCTGCTCCCGGCCCACTGCCTCCATATATATGTATATAAATACTGTTTGTTTTTAAAGAAGGGGGAAGGAATTTCTGTTTTCTGGATGAACACTGTAGACCAACACTGAGCTGCCATTTAATGCCTTTGGAGGATCAATGTGTCTGGGACCTGCACTGTGAGTGGTGTGACTGCTGGGAGGAGCTAACAGAAAAATATTGTATAAACAGTCTCAACTGTACAAACAGAGCTTCTCTCTGAAAAGGAATGGACCTGGATGATTGATCTTCCTATCCATTTTGTGGCCCACAGGAAGGTAGATTCAACTGTATGAAAGTTTTCCTGGCTGATGTATAGAAGAGGAACTCAGAGGGAGATATCCATGCTGTCTGTACTGTGGAGAGGGGAGCTGGGGACCATCCCACCATCATGGCTCCTGACAGCAGTGTCCTAGGAACAGGATACATGTAGCCTGCAGAGATACAGTGTGCAGCCTTGCCAGTCCTGGGGCTAGAGTTTGGGGCTGGGATCAACATCCTGGGTTCTATCTGTGGAGAGTCTTCCAGTCCCCAGTCCCTGCCTGGTGTTTAGAAGCAGGTGTCACCCCCATTCAGGCTATTATACTTAGAAAGGTTTAGAGAAGGGCTGAGGTGAGGCTACTTAATCTTCTGGCTTTCCTCTTTTCTTCCCTTGAATGGTCCTCATCTCTGGGAGGTGTAGGCACAGAGGTAAGTGAGATGGTAAAACCCTGGAGTGGGCACAACAGCCACTGGTCCCCAAATGCTCTTGAACTGAAGCAGCCAGTGGTAAGAGGACAAGGTGTACCCTGTCTCCATATCCCTCCTCTGGATCAGAGTTAGACACCTGTTTGGGTTGCACAGTTAGAAAAAGACAACACAAGGCTTTAACTTTGTCAGTAACTTTAACTTTCTCAGTAACTCTGGAATCCAGCTGATATTTCCAGCAAATCCACAAGACCTGCAGTGACCCTTCTAGAACACAGAAGCACTGAGGATTGGGTGAGATTGGATAGAGTCTACCTATGTTCATAGAGCTTGGAAGCATTCATCTAGATGGACAACTCAAGGTCAGTAGTCATGTCCAGTAGCAGATCATCCCATGATCAACCAGTCATCCACCACAGGGGCTGATCATGTCCTTTAGACAGTGAGAGCTCCAAGGCTGAGATGGCAGCTATGTTGGAGAGTGGGAACAGGGAAGTGGTTGAGCTTGAGGATATTGTTCTTTCACCTGAAGTGTCATAGTCCCTACTGAAGAACTGTTCAGGCTACTCTTGGTACGTATAGACAGGCTAGCTGCCTGTCCTTATGACAAAGTTATAGAATGGATATCCTTACAATCTCATGACAGATTTTTTCAGGACTTAAGGAAATAGAAAAGGCTTTTTAATAACCTCCAAATTTGATCCTGAAGCAAACACCCAGTATCCCTGGTATTTTGAGATTTGTGTTTATAAGGCCTGATATACAAAGGCTACCCATTATGCTTTGTCTTTAGGCTATTCCTAGTCCCAAAGGATAGACTTCCAGAGTGGATGGGGCTGTAATGGCAAACAGAGCAGAGTGGTCAGGTATTGGTTGGATGGAAGAGCCTTCAATATGTCAACAAAACATTATGTTCTGAGTTGGCATGGAGTCCAAAGAGAAATTTCTACCTTCTCCATCAGATTCTGATTTCCCACTTCTTCCACCTGAAATCAAGCTTCCTCTGCCCCTTATCAAGCCTTATTCACAGAAAACACCTCCCCAACGTGGCAGTGGTTAATAATTCTCAGCCACAGCTATGGACTAAACCATCAGTGAAGAAAGCTCCTCTACCTACCTTGCCCCAAAACAAAATGACAGCACCTTCCCCACCCAAGGTGACATCTCTGTGCAACCAGCGATGACCACAGTTGTGCACCAAGTGCTCACCTCTCCCAAATCCAGTCTCAGCATTAAGTCTGGATTCCTAGCTGATCTCATCAGGGCACTGCAGAGAACATCACTCTGCACCACTCCCTCCCTCCTCCTCCTCCTCCTCCTCCTCCTCCTCCTTCCTCCCTCCTCCTCCTCCTCCTCCTCCTCATTCATATCCAGAGAAAATCCACATCTACTATGAATGACATAGCATGACCCATACCACCAGAACTACTGTATGACTATCAGAAGACTGGCTTTGGAAGTAGTCATATTTCAGGAGATGCAACATTGTGAAGATGACTCCCTCCCACTCCTATTAAAGGAGACCAGAAGACTTAGATCTCAGTAGACTGGTAGCCACAAGACTTATTTTCATGCTCTCTATAATCAGATCTACAAACACTCCATCTGATCATCTATGAATCCAGATATTCAGAGCCCCCTGATATGTTATTCAGGTAGTGTCCAGCTGTGTGTGTGTGTGTGTGTGTGTGTGTGTGTGTGTTTATGTGCTGTGTGTGTACGTGCATCTACACACAGCTATACCAATTGTGTGCATATACATATGTATACATCTGTGAATGTGTATATATAGAGTGAACTGATTCTGTTTATTCCTTTTGCTTCCTAATCAGAAAATGGAGGTTTGTATATTGTGGGTTGAAGTAGACATAGGAGGGGATATGTTGTCACTTACAATTTGTCTATCGTATGGATTGGACCAAATCTAAAAGATATTTCTTAAGTTTCTGTCTACAAGCAACCTATTTGTGCATGTATTGTAGCAAAAAGAAATAGTTTGAGAGTATCATCAGACTGTTTGGTATATCTGTAGGACTTTTTTGTTTGTTTTCCCCAGTTGTCTGAATTTAGAAATGTTTGACTCACACTTAAATACTACATGTAAAGGGGCATTTTAAACCAGGGAAACCTTCATTATACTGAACAGGTAAACAATGCAGGAAGGAGAATCCTGAACATACTGTCTGTGGTTATACAGAGGAAAGTCATGGCTGTTCGAGTTGCAGTAGTCCTGCCATGACCCCAGCCACGACCCCAGCCACATCTGAGGTATCTTCACAGGTAAATTTTTTGCCTTCAACACAAGAAATATTTAATGCTACCATCCTGGCTATGTTCAGTATTGTCTTACAAAGTTTCATCAACTTGACTTCATAATTATTGCTTTTTGTGAGACTATCCAATGCATACTATAATGTACTGCCCCAGTTACATCTTTGTGTCACAATTGCCTTTGTACATAGTGTGTGAATTAGCATACATTTGGATACATGGATAGATCATATATGAAATGTATGCCCTGTGCCCAATGCGGTATGTCACTAAAAACAAAAAAGTCACCTTCTGTAATGTCTTCTTTACAAATTGTTCTCTAGGAGGAGAGATAGGAAAAAAAGAACAGAACTGGCCCCTGTGCATATATTCATCAGGTTGCAATGCAAAGATTCCATTTGGGATGGGATTTTCATGAACAAAATGAATTTTCATAATTCTGTGGCTACTGGAGCTGCTACGATCTTTGCTATTTACAGCTTTAGTGCAGAGATTTTACAGGTGGCCAGGTGTTCTGATATAGTGTCATAGTCCAGTTACAGTAAGTGACATTGTCACATGCATGTGTGGTTGGGCAAAACCTGGAAGCATTGCTCTACTATGCTCCACACTATTCTACGTGTATTTGTTCAGAGTTCCTAGGTACATGTGAAAAGTATGTGCATATCAACTTATGGAGATAGAATGACTTTGGAGTAAAATGCAGTCTAGAGCTTTTTTCAAGTCAGAGAATAAAACTGGCCATCCTACCCATTACAAATGACACATCTTGTAAACAGTCTGTGCCTGTTGTAAAGGTAAGCATTTCCAAATGCAGAAATCTTTTGGTCCTGTCCTTCAAGGAGAAAGTAACTCCAATGAATCTGAGTCAATAAGGTAAACATTATAGAAGACAGTCTCTGTACTGCGAGCCAGGAATAACTACATCAGCCCCCAAAAAGAGTTGCTTCATAAAGATGTGTAAGTGGCACCTTTCATCACATCTGCAGTCACTGTTCAATATACTCGTGCAGTAGGAGGGGGGGGACTATGTATGTTATTGTGCTTTTTAAAAAGCCCAACTAAAAGGTATTTATTGAATCTCTCAAATGCTTACCATGTATTTATGTGTTTGCTATTCTTATGAAGTGACCTTTAACACACCTGATTTTTAATTCCAACTTAGACAAAAATGTAGTTAACTGTGGTACAGATGCCGAGACCCACCGGGGCTGAGAAAAGTATTTCCCTATGCTCATCAACCTGAAGCTCTATGTTCATTCTACAGACAAAGAGTGTGGATCTAGTTATCACCCATAATTTTTCTCTCTGGTTTTTTGTTTGTTTTTAAATTAAACCAGGTAAATAACTTAAAATTTCCTTGGGTGGGAAAATAATTACCTCCAATCTAGATTGAGCCCTAAATCAACAACCTATGATTTTTTCAGTGCAAACTTCATGAGACATCTTATGTCTGTCCTGAGCCACTGCTTCTGGTTTTAGTCTCTTGGGAGAGCAAATACCTTTGAATACTAGTAATGCCAGGAGAGTACTTTCTATATGTGTGATATTGTCAACAAGCAGATTTTTTAAAAATGCAAGCACATTATTGGAGATATCAAAGATGAGTCACCCATCTGAAAAATGAAAAAAGGGACAGAAGCTGTAGCTGTGGATAATGGAATGAAATTTGAAAATACTGAGGCATTCTGTGCATTCTGATTCACAGACCTGGGCTCCTAGTCACAGATAACCTTTCTACCATGCAATCCCCCCATCCTGTCCCAAGAAGCAGTATTCTGTTTTCTGACACCCATGGAATGTCTGTGTTCTCCCAAATTCTAGAATTCTAAAAATAACAGTGGAAGAGACACTAGTTTTAATTCTTTGTTATGTGCTTTTGTTACCAGAATGTAATAATATATGGAGAATCCACTTTATAATCCAATTAGAGATTGATGTTATACTTCTGTTTGTTGACCTTTTCAAAGCAAATGGATGACTTACTGACTTCTGTTTCTCAAGAACTCAGCTGCTGAATTTCTTAGCTTTATGCTCAGGTTCAATAAGGACATAGGAAGGCACCTGAATGCCTTCACATTTGTCAGACACCTGTCTGAGAATTTAATTGCCTTCACTTCTTCATGAATACTCAACCTTTGCACACAGAAACTCTGTAATATGATTATTATGGTTTCTATTTAATTTTATTTTTCATTTTTAGAAGAAATGAAGTGACTTGCCACAGGATTGCCCCTTTCATCGTTTTCTATGGTCCTCTATACAAGCCATTTCTCATTTATGTTAGTCGTGTTCATTTTTTTAAAATCAATGATATTCGGAATTTTTGTTGTAAAATATAAATACTTGTGATGTTATAAACAATGTGTTTAAATAACTTCTCCAAAACATGAATTTTTTTATGAACTAATTCTTCAGTGTATGTCAAAGTCCCAAATAGCTAAATTTTGATAAAGTTTACCTCTATCATTCTGCCTCTCTCTTCCCCCACTTCACAGGGTAATTCAGAAAATCAAGGTTGTCTTTCCTAAAAAAAAACTTCTCTTATTTTCCAGATTTTGAAGCTTCAATTGATCAGTTCTCTAAATTATTTTCTAGCTTTGCCTCTTAACTATATGGATCTCTGATTTTCCTGGATGTAGCTCTATATATCTTGGAAAATGACTCAGGAGTTTCTGCTTAAGAAAATTTATTTTTCCTCAAAATCCAATATGTTGTAAAGAGTGATGTTATTTTTATGAAAATTCTTATGCATAGAATAGCCACCTTGATATTATATACCCCTTGACATTTTCAATAGAAGAGTTTACTTTTATTACTCCAATATTAGGATCTATATTTGGATGATGCTACATTATAAAAGAGATATGCTTTGTGTTAAATACAAGCTATGGTTTAAACAGCACCAAGATGAATCAACCACAATGATCCCGTAAGACGATACTCTACAAATTTCAGTTGAGTGACAATTCATCTCACAGTCCCCATCCTCAGGCATCCTGTATCATCAAATCCAATTATCATCATCCATTCAGGTGGATGTCAAACCAGAATAGATTTATGTTATTATTTCCTTCTTTCCTCATGTTTCCACTTCTGTATGGTAGGAATATGCCCTGGATATTCCCAGTGTCATTGCTGGAGTAAAAACGTGTACATTTACTATTTACTACTTTAACACTATGTTTACGAATCCCAAATATCTAAACTTTAATAAAGCTTATCTCCTCTTTTTGTAACTCCTAGAATAAAACAGTCATTCATTTGTATTTTCTCTAAAGGATTTTTCCTTTGTCCAATGTCCAATTTTTAGACTTTAACATGATTAGTACTTCTAAAGTCGCTTCAGCTTTGTTTCTTAAATACACAGACCCATGGATCTTCTGGACCTACCTCTGGTGTACTGTGGAAGATGACTCTAAAATTTTTGATTGCAGATATTTATTTCCCACCAAAATTTGTTTATGTTTAATAATAATCTCCCATGCTTATTAAAAACTTTATATGTATCTGCTGAATACTGTCCTCTTTATATTTTCCATTATATAGTATGTTTTATTATTACAAAATTAATATGCATATTTTGGCCCCATGACATTATAAGAGAGATATGAATTCCCTTGAAAAAAAGAGGTTGAAGCAGTACCAAGTTCAATTATCCATGAGTATCTATAAAGTCAATACTCTTTATTTTCAGTTGAATGACAAAGCACTCAGAGTCCCCAATCTCAGGATTTCCCTGTGGCTTTGGCTTCCTGCACAGTCCTAGGCTATTTGCCTCATCCATTCTGGTTGAGGTCAAGTCAGAACGGCTTCTTAAGTATTTCCTTCCTCCCTCTTCTTATTTTTCTTTATGACATTAATATTCCATGAACTTCACTGTGTCTTTGCTTGAATATAAACATATGCACCAATATAGTGTTTCTTCTAGCCTTGAGAAAGGAGAGTGCCTAGATTACAAGAATTGTTTGTAAAACTGGAGATTCTGTTTCTCATGCTTGAGAAGTGTATATATATATATATGCTGAGCTAATTAAAATCTGGGCTGTCACAGTAGTTGCTGCTGTGTGTCCTCCCAAATGTTTGTCTCTTGTTTCTGTCATTTTTTATTCCTCACACTCCCTCTCAGGGAACTATCCGACCTGCCAGGGCAGGATTCCGGCACCCCAACCTGTCCCAAGAAGCAGTATTCTGTTTTCTGACACCCATAGAATGTCTGTGTTCTTCCAAGTTCTAGAATTCTAAAAATAAGAGTGGAAGGGAAGCTAGTTTTAATTTTTTCTTAATGCACTTTTGTTTCCTGTTATCAGAGAGTAATAATGTGTGGAGAATCCACTTTAAAATCCACTTACAGACTTATGATATAACTCTGTTTGTTGACCTTCTCAAAGCAAGTGGATAACTTACCGACTTCTGTTTCTCAAGAACTCAGCTGCTGCATTTATTGGCCTGATGCTTAGGATCAATATGGACAGAGGAGGCTCCTGCATGGCTTCACATTTCTCACACACCTATGTGAGTACTTAATTGGGTTCACTATTTTATGATTACTCAACTGTTGCACACAGAAGTGTTGCATTATGATTGTACTATGATTGTATCAAATTTTATTTTATATCTTCAGAAGGAATGAAGTGACTGTTTATATTTTATTTGATTATTATTTTATAGTCTTCTGTACCAATCACTACCCATTAATATACGATGTGTTTATTTTTTTATCAATGATATTAAGGGCTTCTTCATACATTTTGAATACATGTGCTGTTATGCACAATGATTTTCTCAAAGTCCCAAATATCTACATTTTTATGAAGTTTACTTCTCCTTCCCTGATTCTCTCTCCTGTATAGGACAATGAAATAATTCATTCATGGTTCTCTTAAAAGCTTTTCCTATTTCCAGTGTCCAAGTTTTTGATGTTTTATGGGTTATTTCTCATATTTTTTCCAGTTTTCCTTCTTAAAAATCCATAAGTCTGGGGTTCACCAAGATGCAGCTCTACCCTTCTGAGGATCAGAACCTAACAGTTTTTAATATAGATCTTCCTATTTCTTTTTAAAATTTGTTTAATATTTTTCTTTTCTTGTGCAATACATCTGGAACACAGGGTCCTCTATTTCCACTCCTCCAAGCTCTTCCCCATCGCCCCTCTTCCCAAGATCAACCCACCTTCTCCCAGGAAAGGCATAAACCTTCAAGTGTTACCAATCTCATAGAGCACAACAAGAAGGATCAGGACCAGCATATGTCCCTACACCAAGGCTAATAGAGGCAACCCGGCAAGAGGTAAAAGGTCCCAAGGGCAGGCAAAAGGGTCATAGAACCCCCACTCCAACTTGTAGGAGTTCTACAAGAACACCTCACCTAACAATCATAAGATATATGCAGGGGTTCTTGTTCTAACCAAGCAGGCTCCATGACATGTTTCTGTGAGCCTTCATGAGACCAGGTCAATTGACTCCATGGGACATGTTATTTTGCTGTTCTCAACTCCTCTAATGCCCATATTCCCTCCTCACTCTCTTCCCACTGGTTCCTGGAACTTCTCCCAATGCTTGACCATATGCCTTTGCATCTGCTCCAATCAGTTGCCAGAGTAATCAGAGTTCTCTGATTACGATTGGTCTGGACATCAATCTATGAACATAGAATATCATTATGAATCATCTCTGGGATATACAGTCTCCAGTTTTTGGCCATTCCTGCAGTGTCAGGGAGGTGCTCCCTCTCTTGGTGTGGGGTTCTGCCCCTCCATTGCCCCAGTACATCCTTCATGCACAACAGATTTTAGGTTGAAGATTTTGTGACTGTGTTGGTGTCCCAATCCCACTATTGGAAACCTTGCCTGGTTACTGAAGATGGCCAGTTCAGGACCTGTTTCTTCCATAACTAGGAGGTCTCATTAGGAGCACCCTTGTAGATGCTAGGGAGATTACAGTGCACTAGGTTTCTAGAGCACCTCCTAATTGCCCCCCAGTTCTGATAATCTCTCCTTATATTCTCTCAATGCAGAAATCAATGGATCATGGGGAAGCTAGCCACAAAGGATACATCAACAGCACAGCTCCTCCATGTATGGCACACAGAATATTTCAGGTGAGGGAACAGAAAGATTGTAAAAGCCAGTATACCAGAATGTCTATGGTCAGATAATGGCTCCTAGAAACAAGCTGCATAAACAAGACTTTAACAATGGCAATATCAATGAACATGTTAATGTGTAAGGAAGAAATATCAAGATGTCCTTTCTGTAGAAAATGAATTGTAGAAAGATAATGACAACTTAGAAAGGGAGATGGAGACTCTTCTATGGAAGAGAACCTGATTGGTTGTCCAGTGATGACTGAACATGCTTGTATGCTACCTGCAGATCCTTAACTCTCTCTCCATTCCTCCAAGTCTAGTCTAGTCCTCCAGTCTCAACTCGACTTCTGAAGCAGAACACATGGGGAAGCATTCCGCCAACTTTATTCTTCGTGGATCCCACAGAACATGGGTGATGAGTCTTATAAAAATATTTACCCATACAACAAAAACAGACCCTGCTGATTGTAACTATGTATTTGTATATGCAAAAATACAGGCATGTAATATTAACCAAAGAAAAGAGCCTATATACCTGTGGGGGCTTATGAGGGGCTCTATCTGAGAGAGGATGGAGGGAAGACAGGTGGAGGAATATGATGTATTTCTATTTCAAATGAAATCTTAAATAGTGCATAAAACAGGATCTAATTTGTAAATAACATCATTCAATATTTGTCAATTTCAGTCTGAATATTCTTTCTAATATAACAGTGCTGGAGGTAAAACAGTTCACGTTCAGGACAATATGTTACTTTACTGTGATTTGTTTTTATTCTCTCTTTATTAATTATGTCATTGTTTTCTTTGTTGAAGTTGACTCATTATCAATTTTCATTATATGGTTTCAGAGTTTTAAAGATATATTCACACATAATTTTAATTGAGTCTCTCCTAAACCACCACAACTCCCTGGCTTTTAAGGATAGTGTCTGTTGATAGATATTTTGTGGAAGGTTAAATTCAGAGACAAACAGAACTAAAAATAGCTATGGGGAACCATGCTGAATAAAGTAGGAAAATGCAAAAATCAACATCAGGACACAGAAATTAAGGACACCAGCATTGCCTCTTCATGTGTTTAGAGTTATATTTGCCTTAGAAGATGTTGTTTAGGGTTCTTTGTTCCAGTCAAGTCTTGGTATAAGGTCATCCTTCAGAATAAGAGAGGGCTCTAATGATGCAATGTGTCCTTGATATAGATCTCTTGTGTCAATATTCTGGGTGTTTTATAGCTCAGTGAAATTGTAATTCATAATTATTCTGGTTGGTTGAGTTCTGCAAACAAGTTCAGAAGGAGCCCTGAAGTCTTCTCACTTTTAAGATTAGCATGGAATAAAATAAAAATATTAGAAAATGTGGAAGAAATGAATACACATTGGATTTTCAGTGTTCAAAGTATAGAAGTTTAGAAACACAGCACTGTCTTTGTTTTATCTCAATATTGTGAAAATTTGCTAAACTAGTATCACTGTTTTGTGGTTACAGAGAAAAGTAAGAGAATCAGGGAATAATTCCTTGTTCCATAAAACTTTTTATAAAATAAAATTAATAGTTGAGATTGTGTATTTGCCTGAACTCAAGCAAAGATACAGGGAAATATATGGAACACTAATACCATAAAGAAGAGTAAGAAGAAAGAAAGAAAAAGTTAAAAAGCAATTGTGATTTAACCTCAACCTGAATGCAAGAGGCAAATTGCCTCTTGGAAATTTGGCAAAAGTCTCATGGGAACTCTTAAGGGTGGGGACTCTGAGGTCATTTCTCATTGAACTAAAAACAAGAAGTATTTACTTTTCAGACTCTCATGGTTGATTCAATCTGGTACTAATTAAATCTCAGAATGTTTTAAAAAGAATTTATTTTACAATGCAATGGGATCAAAATGTAGATATTAATTTGGGAGTAAAATAAACCAATTAAAAGAAAAACAAACCAAATAAACAAACAAAGGTTGGGCTGTTGTGGCACATGCCTATAATCCCAGCACTCAGGAGACAGAGTCAGGCTGATTTCAGTGAGTTCAAGGCCAGCCTAGTCTACACAGTAAGTTCCAGAACAGCCAGCGCTACAACAGGGAAACCCTGTCTCAAAAAAAAAAAAAACAACCAACCAACCAACAAACAAACAACTAGCACCACAACCACCACCACCACCAACAACAACAACAACACCAGAACAAAAACAAAACAAAAAATTATTTTATTTGAAAGAGAATGCTGTCAATGTATATTCTAACCACAATTTTTTTTTGTTTAAGTATGAGATAAAAATACCACTGGTATCAACATGTATTTGGTAGGAAATGAAGCTCTATAAACAAAAATTTCAGTCAGTATCCACTGCTTACTGGAACTGTGTCAAGATGAACCATGGATCCATGTTTTCAACAAGAGCAGCTAAAGAAAGAACTAATCATGTTAAAGTCTAAGAACTTGAATATTGGACATTCAAAAACTTCTTTAGCAAAACTCCAATGAATTAATGCTTTATTCTAGGATTTATAAAGGATGTAGTGTGGTGAGGAAAAATATAACCACAGTGGTTAAGTAGAAAATACAAATGTCATATATTTGACTCTAGCAAAGACATTGGGAATGGCCAAGGCATATTCCTGCCATACAGAAGAAAAAAGATGAGGTAAGGAGGAAATATTATAATGAATTTACTTCTAAATTCAATCTGAATGAATGATGGCAATTGAATCTGATGATTCGGGAATTCAAAGCCAAAGATGCTGCTTGAGGTTGGGAACTTGGAAAAGAATTGTCATCATCAGAAAATTAAAAACTATTTACTTTTCAGAATCATCATGGCAGATTCATCTTGGTGCTGTTAAATCATCGTTTTTGTCAAAATGATAGCTTTATAAAGTACTGGTGTCCAAATGTGTATATTAACTTAGAAATAGTAGGGAATACGCTATTTTATTGTATAAGTCAAGGAATATGTTGCTAGTGAACACTAATTGCAGAAGGATTTGGATAAATATATAAGTCAAAAATTTCATTCCTTACAACATATTTATTTTTAGGAAAAATGAAGATCTGAGTCATTTTCCACAGTAATGTAGAACTACATGAAGGAAAATCAGAGATTCACATATTTAAGAGATAAAGCAGGAGAAAATTTAGGATAACTGATCATAAGAAGCTTTAAGGACTGGATAATGGAATTAGGAATGATTCTTTAGGGAAAACATCATTGAATGCATGTATTATCTAATGACGGCTAGAGAATCAGAGAGGGAGAGGTAAACCTTAACAAATTTTACATATTTTGAGATTTGGGATATATTGAAGAAATGGTTAAAAGAAAACTCATTCCTATGGAGAAGATATTTAAAAAACATCATTTATAATAGTGCATGTATTCAGAATGTATAAAGAAATCTCTGATACCATAAATAAATATAAGCATAGCAAATATTCATTAGTAACTTTGGTACAGATGCCTATAGAAAATAATAAAATGAAACAATTATGTAACAAGTCACTTTACTCGTTCTGAAAATAAAAAATAAACTAAACTCCAGTTAGGTAGATACCATTATAACCATGTTACAATATTTCTGTCAAGTGGCTGAATAGTGGCAAAATACTAGAGAGAATGACATTCCCACACAGGGTTTTTTTTTTTTTTTTTTTTTGGGAATGCGGAATCATACAGGTGCCTTCTTCTGTCCAGATTGATCCTAAGCCTCAAATCAAGAAGTCAGCAAACAAAGAAACCTAAGAACACTCTATAATTGGATTAAAATTTGGATTCTCCTCTCATTCTTACTAATTGATATCAGGAAACCAAAGTACACTAAGACAAAATTCATTCCTCTTCTACTAAGATTTGAGAATTGTAGAATTTGGAAAAGGCACATATCTCAGAAATGTCACAAATGTTAAGATTGGCTCTTGGAACAGGGTCGAGAGAATGCCTCTAAGGTGGCTAGGGGACCCTGTCCATGAAACTCAATGCATAGAGTGTCTTGGGTTGCACAGTTCATTCAGCAAGTTACAATTTTTCAATTTTTATTTTTCTTATTTTTCAAAAGAGGTGGTTTGTCATATATACAGCCAGTAATATGTTTTTATGAAAAATACATTCTTTGAAATTGTCATACATAAATAAAGAATTCTGTTTAACACTTATCTTAGACCTCTCAATCTACATCCCAAACTTCTCAAAACCCTTCGGCCCAATGATTCACTTAATTACTTTAATGTATTTTAGTTTTGTTTTGTGACACAATAAGTTTATTTAGGCCTATCTGTGAGACCTATAGTTTATAACTAATTCTAGGACCACAATGGCCTCATGATTGCTTATATAAGTGAAAGAAAGGGCTGTCTGCAAAGCAAATATATCAATAGCCCATAATTCAGATGAAAAAAGTGTAATAACATGAACCAGCTCCCCATCCATGCCTCCCAACAAACAAAGATACTCTAGTAGAGGCCCATTGCAGACTAAAATGTTAGTTGTGAATTGACACAAACAATTGCCAAATGGGACTACATTGAACAAAAATATTCTGTGAAGCTAAAGAAGCAATGAATTGAGTGAAGAGAAAGCTCACAGAATGGGAGAAAATGTTTTCCATCTATGCATCTGTCAGAGGACTAATACCAAAAATTTACCAAGGAGTCAAAAAATGAAGCATCAAAAAGGCACAGGACCCATTCAAAATATGAGCTTTGAAACTATTGTAGAGGCATTAAAGGAAAGAGTAATATAGACAGAGTAGAAAAGTAGCAAAGAAAAATCTCAAAAAAATATTGAAAATCCAGTTTTGATATTTTGTGTCACCCCATTCAGAATTTGTGATATGTAAAGTCAAATGGAAACTGAGCAGGGTCAGTCATCATGGAAAGAAATATAAAGCATAATTTTCAATTTGAATATAGATTCCATTTTGCATAATCATCCAGTTTACTTTTACACACATCTTTTTTTTTCAGACATGTTTTGTCTATGTACATTGGCTAACCTATAACTCTCTATATAGAGCAGTCTGACCTCAAACTCACAGAGAGATCTTCATGTGTATGCTGTCCATGTTTTGGGATTAAAGGAATGTGTCTCTACACCCAGCATAAATTTTTATTTTTACATTTTCCCACTTGGTTTGTTTGGTCTTCTTATTCTATGAAATATTTATTACTAGAATAGATCTTACAGATATTTTTCTTTACCCTGGTACTATTGACTGTTACCACACTTCTAACTGACAAGGAAAATTTCTACACTAAGATGTGCATATCAGAACATATTATGTACAGCAATAGTTAGTCTCAGGAAAATAAAGAGAGAGAGAGAAAGAAAGAGAGAGAGAGAGAGAGAGAGAGAGAGAGAGAGAGAGAGAGAGAGAGAGAGAGAGGAATGAATTGAAATGAATTGAAAACAAACTAGTGAGGCTTTACTAAGGCTGTATTTAACCTAGTAGGTGAGAAAAGATAGGTCAACACTGTCTTAGTTACTGTTTTATCACTGTGAAGAGACACCATGACCAAGGAAAATCTTACAGAAGAAAGCATTTAACTGGGGGCTTGCCTACAGTTTTAGAGTGTTAGCACATGGCATGGACTATGAAGTCTCCAAGCCCTCACTCAGTGACACATCTCCTCCAACATGGCTACCATACTAATCCTTCCAGAAGGGTTCCACCAAATGGGGACCAAGCATTCAACCATATGAATTGTTGGTCTGCAGTCTCATTCATACCATTAAAAACATAAAAAATTCATAAGTGTGTGTGTGAATAGGTGTGTGCATGTGTATGAAAGAATTACGTGATCTGTTTTTAGGTTTTGTTCAATCAACTGGGCACTGTGAAGTTAAAATAATAACCTCCTTCAAATTCTTCATTTTCAAAGATATCTTTTACTGTTACTTGAAATTGCAGATGAGTCCTGCTAGATTCACTACACATTATGGGGAAAATTGGGGTTCTCTCTTGTGGTTCTTAACTCCATCAATAAAAGCAAATTTATGAGTGGACTCAAAGGAAACTAGAGGGCATGTTAGAGTTTAAAAGATAAAACCCCATGCCATGGAAGTTCTAGTCTTCACAGCTTCTTGCGGGAGGAAAATGGAGAAGAACAGAAAATGCCATATTATTTGAGTTAATCCAGCTTGCAGAATATTCCTATGGTAAATAAGCAGCCATATGATGGGGAGCTCTATACAAACAGTAGTTCAGTCCCATGCTAGACAAACAGCCAAATAATGACAGAAACTATAGAAAGAGGGAAGTTGTTCAAAATCACAGAGAAAGCATACTTAGGCATTGGCCAATCAAAAAGAAGAAAAGTAAACAGTATGAGAAAGTCAGGCTGATCCTGGGGAACACTATGACCACTTTGGAGTGATTGAACAGAGCCAGAGAAATCTTTAAAGAAAATATATAGTATCTCACTAAGGGGAATGATTATTCTTAACTCTTTAGGGTGTACCTCCAAGTGTACCTGTCTTCTTGGTGGTTGGTCCCTGTGCCAGGTGATTGACATAATCCTTGTCCTGATAATCCTTGATGATACATTTAAGGTTTTTATCATAACACAAAGCAGGTAGACTTATACATGGCAGACTCTATCATCCCAGGCATCATAAAGATGGCTGTACAGACATATTTTTCTGTGTCCCACTAGCAAATACTGTCATCACAATTTGGGCATAGGAAAACATCATTTTCTATCTATATATTCATCCATCTACCTAAGTATCTATCATCTCTGTCCATCTGTATGTCTGTCTATCTATCTATCTATCTATCTATCTATCTATCTATCTATCTATCTATCATTTATATATCTATCTATCTATTTGTATACATTCATCTATCCATCCATCCGTGCAGCTCTCATCTAAATATCTAAAGACATATCTATAGATTAATGAACCTATGTATATATTCATTGGCACACTGATCAATCAAGTCATCCTTCCATGCTTCTATTATGTATGTGTGCATCTGTCTGTCTATCCATATCTTTATGGATGTATGTATATATCCATTTATGAAACTATCATTGACATATTCGTGTACATATACGTGTATCTATGTTTCAGTCTATTGATTCATGAATCTCTGTAAATATCTATCTTCCCATGCACACATCTCTCATCTATGTATTTATGTATACAGCCATATGTTCTCTGGAGATATATATATATATATATCTCGAAACATTCAAACATCTGTACATGCTTCTATCATCTACATACCTAAGTATCTATTTATTTAACCATTAATAGATTCATTAATAACTATGTCTTTGTGTTTCTGTCTCTTCCTCACTCTCTCTCTCTCTCTCACTCTCTTTATGTTTCAGGATTATTTTAGCTGTCCTGGGCTTCTTGTTTTTCCATGTGTAGTTGAGTATTGCCCTTTCAAGGTCTGTAAAGAATTGTGTTGGGATTTTGATAGGGATTACACTGAATTTGTAGATTGTTTTTGATAAGATGGCCATTTCTACCATGTTAATCCTACCAATCCAGGAGCATGGGGTTTCTTTCCATCTTCTGAAATTTTCTTCACTTTCTTTCTTCAAAGACTTAAAGATTTGTCAAAAAAGCCTTTCACTTCTTGGTTAGAGTCACTCAAAGATATTTTATGTTGTTTGTGGCTTTTGGGAAAAGTGTAGTTTCATTGATTTCTTTCTTAGTCCATTTGTCATTTGTATACAGGAGGACTACTGATGTTTTTTAGTTGATTTTGTAGCCAGCCACTTCACTGAAGTTGTTTATCAGCTGTAGGAATTTCCTGATAGATTTTTTTGGGTCACTTATAAACATTATCATATGTGCAAATAAGGATACTTTGACTTCTTCATTTAGAATTTGTATCCCATTTATCTCCTTCTATTGCTTTATTGCTCTGACTACATCTTCAAGTACTATATTAAATAGAATGGATATAGAGGATAGACAACCTTGCCTTGTTCCTGATTTTATTGGAATTGTTTTGAGTTTCTCTCCATTTAATTTCATGTTGGCAGTAGGCTTGCTGTAATTGCCTTTATATTATATTTAGGTATGTCCTTTGTATTCCTAATCTCTCCAAGATTTTTATCATGAAGGGGTGTTGGCTTTTGTCAAAAGCATTCTCAGCAGATGTGTCAGATGGTGTGGCCTCTTGGTCCAAGCCAGAAGCCTCTGCTTCAGTTGGAGGATGGGGTAAGGGGGCAGGCATGGGACAGTGAGAATTAGATAGAGGACTGTGGTAGTGCGTATGAAGAGAGTATGGGAATTCTGTGATAGGAAGTGTAGCAATTGTGGCTGCCCCAGCTTCTGTTCAGTCAACTCCTTTCAGTGCCAACTCTCATTTCTCCTTTCCCCCAGTTAGGAGCAAAAGCAGAGGCCTATGGCCAAACAGTGTGAAGCTCAGTGGACTCCACAGAAGAGAGAGAAGAGGCATTGCAGGGACTGCAAGGGTTGAGGACAGCAGGAGAACATGCACCCCAGAGTCAATTGACCAGATGTCATAGAATATTAAAAGAGTCAATGAAAAAAGACCAAGTAAAGATATAAAAGCAGACATCTTAGATTACACTAGAATTCATAATAGAGACTCTAAGAGTCAGAAGGTTCTGGACAGATATATTGCAGTCTCAAGTGATCATAGATGCAGCCCAGACTACTGTGGCGAGCCCTTCAGACTCTGGGCTTGTACCCTGCTGTGAGCCTCTGGCTAAAATCACCTAGTTCCTGTATTGGGAGATCTTCTGAGCAAAACTGAGTCATGAATATTTAATGACTGCCCAAGAGCCGGCTTGTTTACAGGGAAGCCAAAGCCCCCTGAAGGGATGGTTCTTCTCTGGCTAAACTTTTAACTTCACCCAGAGATGCTATTGTCCTAAGCATCTGACTCCACTGGAGAGAGGCTGTCTCCCCTAGGTAAACATCCTGCCCCAGCAGGGAAGTTGTTTTGCTCTGATACCTATCTCCTTCAGGATGTTTTTACCTATGCACTGTCTCACCCTGTAATTAACACTTTGGTTCTAATCCCTGTAGCTGCACGTAGCCCCCTGATGAAAGGGGTATAAGATTGGAGAGAAAAATAAAATTTCAGCTCCATTCCATCTGAGCTCAATGATGCTGTGTGTGTCTGGTCTATTCCCTTCCCTTCATGTCTCTTTTCCCCTCTCCTCATTAGGCCCTTCACTCCCACACCCCATCCAGGTACTGTCTGACTTTCCAGGCCGGACCTGGCAGACTACTATACTAGGGAAACTCTCAATCACCATAGATGGAGAAAATAAGATATTTCATGTCAAAACCATAAGTAATGTTTATCTATAAATCTAGCTCTACAGAGGGTGCTAGATGGAAAACTCTAACCTAAGGATGAGAACTACAATCACAAAAACACAGGGAACAAACAATGTAAATTATAAATGACAACAAAAATCAAAATAAGAGAAACACACACACACACACATACACATACACACACTACCACCCCCACTCCCACTGCCACTACCACCACCACCACCACCAACAACAACAACAACAGCAACAATATAACCAGAATCAACAATTATTGGTCATTGATATCTATCAATGTCAATGGTCTCACTTCCCTAATAAAAAGACACAGTATAATAGAATGGATGTGAAAACAGAACCCATTCTTCTGCTGCGATCAAGAAACACACCTCAGCATCAAAGATAGACAGTACCTCAGGATAATGGTGTACAAAAGATTCTAATAATGGCAGGTTTATGTAGCTATTTGAAAATCTAACAAAATAGACTTCTAACCAAAACTAATCAACAGAGATAGGGAAGGACACTACATTCAACAAAAGCAAACCCCACTAACATGACTTTTCAATTCTTAACATTTATACCCCAAACACAAGGATATTCAAATTCATAAGAGCAACACTACTACAGTTTAAATTACATAGTGACAATCACACACTGATATTACAAACATCCATACTTGACTCTCACCAATAGACACATCATGTAGATAAAAGCTAAACAGGGAAACACTAAAGCTCATGGATGGTATAAACCAAATGATCCTAACAGGTATTTACAGAAGATTTCACCAAAACCCAAAATGATATACATTCTTTGCACCTCATGAATCTTTCTCTAAAATTGATCATATATTCAAAATCAAAGTAACTCTAAACAGATACAGTAAAGTTGATATAACCCTTTGTTTTCTATTAGACCACCATGGATTAAAGCTGGATATCAACAACAACAGAAACACAGAACACTTATAAAATCATGGAAACTGAACAACTTTCTACTGGATGAAAAATGGGTCAAGACAGAACTACAGAAATAAATGAATGAACATTGTACTCAAACTTATAGGACCCATTGAAAGAGGTTTTATGAGACAAGTTTATAACTAAAAATCCTGTTTAAAAAAGAAAGATCTCATAATAGCAGCTTTGTATTGTACCTGAAAGGTCTAGAACAAATAGAAGAAGTAATACCTATGTGGACTAGATGGGCAAGAATTGACCAAACAGAATGACAAAATCAATAAAACACAAAGAGAAAAATATAAAGAATCAATAAAACAAAGAGTTGGTTCTTTGAAAAAACCACCAAGACAGATAAACCATTACCCAGATTAACTAAAATGTATACAAAGTATATCCAAATTAACAAAATCATAAAGAAAAGAAGACATAATACCAGACAGATATCTAGGAAACCCAGAGAAACATAAGAACATACTGTAAAAATTGAACTCTTCCAAATTGGAAAATCTAAAGTAATTGATAATTTTCTAGATAGATAGCACTAATCAAGGTTAAATCAAGATAAGATAAGCAATATAAGCCGAGCTATAACCAGCCCCTAATAAGAGAGGAGTAGTCATTAATAGAATCCCAAACAAAAATGAATACTAGGAGCAGATAGGTGTAGTGCAGAATCCTACCAGACTTTCAATGAAGAGTTCACATCAATACCTCTCAAATTTTTCCATAAAATAGAAACAGAATGAATTTTATCCATTTTGTTCTATGAGAGCACATTACCTGATACCTGAACTATACAAAGAAACAACAAAGAAGGAAAATTACAGACCAAGTTCCTTCATGAACATAAATGCAAAAATAGTAAATAAAATTATTGCAAACAAAATTCATGAACACATCAAAAAATTATCCACCATTATCAAGTAGTAATCTTCCCAGAGAAGGAGGGATACTTTAGTACTAAAGAATCAATAAACGTAATCTTCCATATAGACAAACTGAAAAAACACACAGGATAATCTCATTAGATACAGATAAGGCTTTGGACAAAATCCAACACCCCTTCATGATTAATGCCCTGGAAATATTAGGACTGCCAGAGACATACCTAAATTTACTAAAGGAGTTTAGAGCAAGCCAATAGTCATCACCAAATTAAATGAAGAGAACCTCCAAGCAATTCCACTAAAATCAGGAATAACACAATGTCATTGACTCTCTACATACCTTTTCAATATTGTACCTTCAGTCATAGATAGAGCAATAAGATAACTGTAGAACATCAAGGGAATACAAATTGGAAAGGAAGAAGCCAATGTATCTTTAATTTGTAGATGATATGATAGCATATATAAGTTACCCTAAAAATTCCACCAGGGAACTCCTACATCTGATAACTGCTTTAAGCAAGCAGCCAAATATAAATTTAGCTGCTAAAAAATCAGTGCCCCTCCTATATTCAAATAGTATCAGAGTGAGAAAGAAATCAAGAAAACAACACATTTCATAACAGCTTCAAATAAAATATCTTTGGTAACTCTAAATAAGCAAGTGAAAGACTTATATGATGAAAACTTCCAGTGTTTGAGAAAAATTAAAGAAGATATCAGAAGATGGAAAGATCTCCCATGCTCATGGACTGGTAGGGTTAACAGTAAAAATGGCTATCTTACCAAAAGCAATCTAAATATTCAATGCAATCCCCATCTAAATTCCAACACAATGCATCACAGAGCTTGAAAGAACAATTCTGAACTTTATATGAAGGCACAAGAAAACAGTGATAGTAAAGCAACCCTAAACAATAAAAGAACTTTGGGAAGTCTCACTATTCCTTATCTCAAGTTATACAACAAATCTATAGTAATAAAAACGCATGACATTTACATAAAAATAGATATGTTGACCAATGGGATAGAATTTAGACTCAGACATTATTCACACATTTATGGACACTTGATTCTTTTAGAAAGAAACCAGAAATATACATAGGAAAAAGATAAAATCTTCAACAAATGATGATGGCCAAACTGGATGTCTGTATGTAGAAGAATACAAATAAGTCTATACCTATCACCCTGCACAAAACTCAACTCCAAATGTCTCAAAGATCTCAACATACAACCAGGTACATTGAACACAATAGAAGAGAAGATGAGGAATAGCCTTGGACTCATTGGCACAGAAGAAGACTTTATGAACAGAACATCATTAATGCAGGATCTAATACCAACAATTAACAAATGGGACCTCATCAAACTGAAAAACTTCTGCACAACAAAGCCTACCATCATTCAGACAAACCTGGAGCTGAGAGAAAGGGAAACAATTTTTTTTTTTACCAACTACACACTGAATAGTTAGCTATTACCTAAAATAAATTAAATTAAGAACTCAAGATACTTGATATGAGAAAGAAAATAACCCAATTAAAAATGGGATACAAATCTAAACATAAAATTCTCACTAGAGGAATCTCAAATGGCTGGGGAGATGAGATTGAGGGAGGGAAAGAGAGGAAAGACAGCTACAATTGAGGGGCATATGAACAGCATGTATGAAAACCCAGTGCAGTGGAAACTTCCTATAATATTTTAAGGCAATCCTCGTGAAATCTCCATATAATGAGGAAGATGGAACTGTAGCAGGTTGCTGCTGTGTTTTTACCCTCTAGCACAAGAAAGACAAAAGAAGGATAGATAGAAAGAAAGAAATCTTCAACACCCTGTTGGCAGCCTGGAAAGAGAGGAGAGAGAGAGAGAGAGAGAGAGAGAGAGAGAGAGAGAGGGGGGGGAGAGGGAGAGAGAGAGGGAGAGGGAGAGGGAGAGGGAGAAGGAGAGGGAGAGAGAGGAAGAAATATACACAGACCTATTGGCTGTCTGAAGTTTGGAGAGCAGGAACCAGTAGTGAGCTGAACTAACATCTCAGTGCAATAGACTCAAACCTATTTCCTCCAAGTCAAGTCCCTTTAAGTAATAACCAACCAACATTCCACCAACTAACCAATCACCAATCCAACCAACAACCTGCCTAACAACCAACCAAACAACCCTAGCTCTCTGGATTTCAACCAAAATATACTCTGAACAAAGTTCCCAGAAATCTAAGCAGCCCAAGTAATTGTAAGGACAAGCTGCAGGGGGCAAAATAGTTGAAGGTAACTAAATCACCAGTAATGAATAGTATAAATCAAACTCACTATCATCCACTACACCTGGAATGGGGACAAAAATACATTCCAAAAGCCATTCTGTGTTTTTGAGAAACCAAGGTCACAAAACTCCTCCAAAGTGCCTCACTACATGGAACCTCAACTGCCCATCTCTTGTCAAACATAGTATGTCAAACAGCTCTCAGTAGCTGGATTGAGTTTCAGCCTTTGGAGTTGTTGGTTTAAAGATTCCTCAAAAAATGAAAGAAAAGAAGAAACCTTTTGTATCTATGTTTAATATTTCTGAATCTTTTCTTTCACTGTCAGATTTTACTTTCATGCTGCTCTGCTTTTATGATCAATGGTCTTGCATTTCTATCTATCATTGCTATGACTCTGCATTAATACAATAATCTGGAAAGTGTTTCCTCAGGGTTAGCACACAGAAGCTGACATATAATCAGGACTTATACCCATTTGAAATATTGATAGAGAACGAGTTCATAGCCACCATGTTTGGCTAGTATGCCATTACCATATACAGAGTGTCACTTTCCAATAAAAACAAAACTTTTATCATGCTGTTTTTATTTCATTCTTCTTCTTCGATTCTTTTCTGTTTTTTGATTTTTTTCAAGACAGAGTTTCTCTGTTTTAACTGTCTGCCTGACCTAGACCTCAGTACACCAGGCTGGCCAACAACTCACAGCGATCTGACTGCCTGTCTCCCAAGTGCTGGGATTAAAGGCCTGTGCCACCCGTGGCCTAGCTGTTTCATTTCTTTTGTTAAAGAAAGACATCTTGATAATGTCATCTCCACTAATCAGCACGTCAGTCCAATTGTTTGTAACCAGGGTCCAAAATAAATTGTTTTAAATGGCATTTAAAAAAAGAAGAAAAAAAGAAAGATCATAAGATCATGAAGGTTCTGACTGACCAGTGGTTAATGCTTTGATGGGTTCATGTCTTGAGGACTTTTTTAAATAAAGGAAAACATTTAGTTGGGATGGGCTTATAGGTTCAAAGATGTAGCCCATTATTATTATGATGAGAAGCATGTTGACATGCATGTAGACATGGTGCTGGAGAAGGAGCTGAGAGTTCTACATCTGAGTTGGCAGGCATCAAGAAGAGAGAGTGACAGCTTGAGCTTCTGAAAGCTCAAAGTCCACCCCTAGTGACACTTCCTCCAACAAGGCCCCATCTTTTCATAGTGCCACTCCCTATGGATCTATGATGTGGCCCTTTTCATTCAAATCACCAATTACCAACACTGGGATTTACTTACTAGAACTCAAGGACTAAACTAATTTCACTACTATCAATTGAAATTGTGTGTGTGTGTGTGTGTGTGTGTGTGTGTGTGTGTGTGTGTATGCTATATATACTTGTGTGCCCATATATACATGGATATGTAGGTGAATGTTCATGCATTGGGTGGAGGTCAGAACCAAATATCTTTCTCTATTATACCCCAACTTATTTTTTGTAACAGGCTCTTTCACTGAGCCTGTAGCTTACCTACTGCTTAGTCTGCCTGGTCAATGAGCCTCAGGAATCTACTTGTCTCTGTTTCCCCATCTTTGAAAGGGAGTTTCATATGTATGCCATTGTGCCTAGACTTTATTTAGGTACTGGGGATTTGAACTTGGGTCCTCATGTTACCCGATATACACATTGACTGAGCCATCTTCCCAGACTCCTATTTACAAATGTTAAGATAAGTGTAGACCTTTGGGGCACAGGTGAACTAAAATACTTATCAATATGTGTTTCAATGAGTAAAATATTTTCCAACTCTTTGTATTCACCCTACAGCACTTAATGCTGTGGTGTACCCACAATTGATAGATGAAGGTAAACTAAGAAGCAGTCAGCCATAAATGTTAATGTTATTGTCCTTTGCTAAAGGAAAACTGGCTATAATGCAGTTTATAAAAGAAATAAACTTATTCTTCTCTGAAAATATATTTGGTAAAATGAGAATATTTCTTATCATTTGGGTTGTGTTCTCATATGCATTTCAATAGCCAGGAAATTAGGAATAACACTAGAAAAGACATCTTTATGGAATCTCAGGAATAATAGTCATTTGAATCAAAGATTAAATACACAGAGAACATTCCGTGGAAGCAACTGATTTATCATTTATGTTTGAGGATCAAGTACTATTTATTTTTCCATGTGTGTGCATGTTTACCTGTGTGGAGGTGAATATGTATACACAGAGCTGCATGTACATATGGAAGCCAGAAGTTTACGCCATGTCTTTGGTTTCTTTTTACCTTGTATATTGAGGCAATGACTTTCACTTGATATCACATCTTTTCAGTTTGACTAGTCTAGCTAGCTGGCTCACACTGAAATTCCCAACTCTGCCCCCTGTGTACTGGGATTACAGGCAGACTTCAATGCCCTCCAGGCATTTATGTGTGTTCTATGGATCTGAACTTAGGTCATGAAGCTTGACCTACTGAGCCATCTCTCTGGTCCATCAAATAGTATTTCTTGAGATAATTTTATTTGTGTGCTATTCATTAACACACCCCAAATGAGTATAACACTTGGACTCTATTGTGAAAAATGAAAGAAAGGTGGTAAGAAAGGTGTCTGCTCTATGGGGAGTGGTCTTCATTGATACACGGGGCTATTAGCTGGTGTTCAAATGGCTATCACACTTGGAAGTCACAATCTGTGCCCCAAGTAAGGACCAGTCACTGACCTCAATAAGTCAATAAAGGAGTCAAACAGTGGAAAGCAGAAAAAGGATATTTTTTCAGTGTGATCCTATTGGGATAGGGGACAAAGAAATCTAGTGGACTCCCCAACCCACCTAAGTCTGTCTTGGATTCCTAAAGTGAGATTGAAGGTTAAATAGAGGGCCAAGAATTTCCACATTCAAGCAGTCTCAGTCAAGGCATGGTCCTCACCACCATGAAACTATAATTGCCTGAGCTTCAGTCCCATCTTGCAAAGTGGTTTGACAGATAGTTAGCACCATGTGAGATCTCTTTCTGAGACACAAATTTCCTCTCCTTATCCTCCTCCCAGCATGAGATTTCTGGCGGAAATTTCCATTTGTTTTGGGTCCATTGCTATAATAGTCTGATAAATCAGGCCAATAAATCTGAGTTTCTGCCAGGCCTGTTTCAAAACCAGTGTATGAAAACTATGTGACTCTAAGCACTTTAGATGGAGAGATTAAGGATATTAATTGCCCATCTCACCGTGAATGTGCTAAGACCTGGACTGAAACCTACCTGTCTGATCCCAGAGACTACTACCCTCTCCTTCAACCACACCACTTCTAACAGCACAAAAATATAAGGAAAAGTAAGTGATGCAAGGTAAGCCTCTGCCCAAAAACATCAGAGTGACAGCATAATGAGTAATAAAACAGTGCAATGGTGACAGTGGTTACATTACATTATATTTGGTTTAGCTATTTTAGTACTGGAAAAATTTTAACTCAGCACAAGAAAAGTACATTTTAGGACAAGACTATATATTAGATTGCAGAGAAATTCTGGGAGAAGAGCAGCAGGAAGCCATCTTTTCTAGCCTGGGCAAAGGGTGGGAGCATTCCACCACACTGCTGTGTCTGGACACAGGGTTTGGTGTACAGCAGAAACCATGGGAATGACAATTAAAGCTTCTCTCCAAGGTTATGAATAGCAGTCACATGTGGAGTAGAATACTGAAGAGAGAGTTAGGGAAGGCTTTGACCCACAACCTCAGATAATAATTACAGAATGACAGGTGCTAAACTGGTCAGACAGACAGTGGACCCAACCTGACCTTGGAGGTAGAGAGCTGAACATGTAGGCAGGCCAAATGTGCTGCAGAAAAATGCCCCAAGCCTGTGAGAAGACTCAATCAAGAAGCTTCTCTGCTTCCTTGTCCTTGAAAGAGAAAAAAGAGTAGAATGTCAGCTAGAAAGCTAAACTTAATTGCAACTCCTCGCAGTTTCTTCCCTCCCCTAGAGAACATCGAATCCAGTAATGCTACTCTCCCCATTGCTAAGAACAGGCTTATCAGAAAATTCCCAACCTCTCTGTGCACATTCTTTGTTTTCCTGCCTCCTCACCCCTCCCTTGTGGTATTGGTCACCAGGCCCAGTCAATACCTACCAATCATTTAAGAGGTCAACTTCCTGGGGCCAATCCTTAAACACTAAGGCATGTAAGTCCCTGCTTGCATTCTTTTCCTATATAAATTCAACTGCCCCTGTGAGCAGGGCCACCTCAGCTGTTGTGTCAGGGAGGCATTGGTCTGGGCTTGAGTGTGAATTAAAGAGACCCCATGTGTTTTGCATGGACTCTTTGTTGGTTAATGGGGATCTGAATGTGGGCACAACACCTGTAGGGTTGAGATTCTGTGGGGATTTCCAATGAAGTGTGCTTGGGTAACTTATTCTTACTCTTCAGCCATACAATGTGTTTGGTGAAATATAATATAATACAGAGGATTTAAAAATGAAGAGTTGATGATTATGCTGAGAATCTGTAAACCTTCTCTCTTTCCTTTCTCCTTCCCTCTCCCTGTCAGCTCTCCTTTGACTTACTTCCTCTTTCTTTTCTTGCTTCATTTCTTCCTTTTTCCTTCTGTCTTTCCACTGTTTCTTTAAATATATCCATTCTTTATGAATTCCTTTTTCAGGCTTGTTTATCAGGTTCATCAAATATACTAATTATAAATTCCCTTATCAATAACACTCAACCAATCTATTCTTTTAAAGAAAATCAGGATACTCATTTTGCTTTTCATGCCAACACTAAAAAGGCTCAGTGTTGGGAGAGCATGGCTTACTGAGATGGTAGACAGCATGGCCTCACACTTGATCATACTCTCCTTGATTTAAAGAGGAGTATTTTAAAGCTCATGTCACCAGTGCAGTGAATGTGTGGCCTCTTGTGTCATGGAAGCGTGCATGGAGGCCTTTGGTGAGTGTGAGTGCTGATGTCAAAGCATGGGCCTCCTCTATGTGTGTCTTCGAGATTGGGTAATCAGTCTTATGAACTTGGCACAAAAGTCCTCATCACCATCGTAAAAAAGGTTGCCTGGGGGAGCCATGGCAAAGATCATAGGCCAGTTTTCTCAGAATGTGTCACTCATATGCTGAGGATAGCCATGTAAGTGTGACAGGCAAGGTCACACCTTCTCTAAGTGTCTGAATTGAGCAATAAAGCCTGCTAATCTCACCTTGTACTGTCATTCTAAGTCTTTCTCCAGGAGAATATGTTCGAGAAGCAAAAGACAGAACACTCAGGTAGACAGTTGTTTGTGTTCTTTTTGTGTTTGTTCTTGGTTTTGCTTCTATTTTGAATACATGGTCTTTCTCTATGTAGCCCTGGCTGGAATGGAACTCACTATGTAGGCCAGGCTGGACTCAAGTTTGCGGAGATCCAACTTCTTCTCAAGTGCTGTGATTAGAGGTGTGTGCCACCATTCCCAGCTTAATTATTTCTTTCTTTTTTAAAATTATGTATTTTAGGTTATGTTTTAAAAACTGTAAAATAACTGTTAAAAATATATGTTTGAATGTAAATAGAAACCAGCAGAGGGCATCAGATACCCTGGAGCTAGAGTTGTAGGCAATTGTGAGCTGGTCAAGCTGGATACTAAAATCTAAACTCAGTTCCTCTGCAAGAGCAGTAAGCTCTCTTAGGCACTGAGGCATTTCTATAGCCGCTGAACCCTTTGTTTTTAAGGGGCAGGGGCAACTGGGAAGGAAAACAGCATGTCCTGTGTCTTTGAAGAATCTATGAGTCTGTAATGGAGGAAACTTTAGGACACAAAACTTTAGGACAGTTCCTGGAAGAGAACTGTGTGTCCCTGGCTTCCTCTAATAAAGCCTTAGTGTCTTTGATGTTCCATTAGAAAAAAAGTGTTTTGGTCCTGTGAACAGAAGAGTGTACCTGTGTGAGCTCTGTCTGTTTCTGTGATGATGCAGAGATGTTATTAAGGTATTAGAAGCAAATAATGGCAATGTTTGTCCAGGCCTGACCTGTTTCTCATGTTCTCTACAGAGACACAGAAACTGGGCAGAGAAGCAGCAAGGAGCCATTGTGTTTCAAAATCAATTATTCTTTAAAAGTTCATGCAGATATTCTCAAGAGATGTCCCTCAGGCAGGCAACTATTTCTAGTGGTTTGGTCTTGGTTTTTAGTTTCTGTCTGGACCTATTATGCCATACATGGTTATCTTTTCTGTTAAGTCAAAACAGATTAATGGGAAATATAGTTAGTAATGGACAGAGACAAAGTGACACAAAGGCATAGATAGGAAAATGACAAAGCAGATGCAGTGATTTATAAAAAAAATAGTTCAAGAATCCATATTTTAGGAGCCAAAAATCATACCAAACTTAATCATCTCTGTGGACACAGCACAAATAATGGATGTGCTAAATGTAGACCCAAATTATCATATTAAAAATCTCCAGTGAGATGTAAATTGTGGTGCACATCTGGGTTCCCAGATCCTGGGAGGTTAAAGCAGGAAGATCATGGGCTATATACTAAGACCTTGACCAAAGACAATGATGAAGGAGGAGGAGGGGGGGGGAGAGAAGAAAAGAGGAGAAGGAGGAAGAGGAAGAGGAGGAGGAAGAGCAAGGATGATCATAAATAAATTACACAAAAGTAACAAAAAGCAAAGATTCATTCTTCAGTTAGTATAGCTTACTTGGTAATTTCCATTCAATGACAGAATATATCTCAAGAAGATTGAAGAATGACATTGGAGGTTGTCCTCCCCCTGGAACAAGAGTGCACATGCATTCATGAACACAGGCATATATTCAGAAACACACACAAACAGATAATAAAAATAAATACATAAAAACTTGATTTTTAAAAACAATCTCATATTTCAAACCAAATAAACTTTCAACAGGTATTTCCTTCACCAGTCATATGTTAAATTTTTACAATGTTCAGGTCTGAGGTTCAATAACTCGGTTTCTCGTAGTAGAAGCTGGAGATGAAAGTCGCTCTCTTTTGTGGTCCTGGTGATTTCACGTTGTTGCCACAAGGGTCCCTGAACATTTGGCATGGAAACCATGTGTCAATTTGTTAGGGGGAAGAGGAAGTCATATGTGCTAATCGAAAATGAACTCAAAGTGCATCTCTTGCAGCATGTGCCTTATGTGAGGGACATCTATTCAAGATTTACATTTTCTGGCAACATGTCATAGGTTTACAACTAATATTGCAAATGAACAGCTTTTAGGAGTGCCATCCAAAGGTACCACCGTGGCAGTGATTGGACTTTCTCTAGTTTATATATCTGATGGAGCCATTTTAGAGGACTGAGTTACCTGATTAAGGATGATATTTTCTAACTCCTGCCATTTGCCTGCAAAATTCATATAGTTGGTTTTTAAATAGGTGAGTAGTATTCCATTATATAAATGGGCCACATTTTCTTTATCCATTCTTCAGTTGAGGGTTATCTTAGTTGTTTCCAGTTTCTGTTATTATGAACAATGCTGCTGTAAACTAAGGTGAGCAAGCGTCCTTGTGGTAAGATGGAATGTCCTTGGGGTATATGCCCAGGAGTAGTATAACTGGGTCTTGAGGTTGATCGATTTTCAATTTCCTGAGGAACTGCCATATTGATTTCTACAGTGTCTGTACTAGTTTGTACTCCCACCAGCAGTGTAGGAGCTGAACTGATTTTCTTGTTTCTCTCTGCAATGACAAAACAATAATATTAGTTCATAAATTTTTGTATGTGACAAAAATTAATGAAAAAACTCAACTATAGGAGTGCAAGTACAGGTACAGGGAATGAATGGTACAGAAGGAGTAAGGGAAGTGGAAATGATACAAAGTTATAATCTCAAAAACTAAAAGAAAAATTTCACAGTTTTTAAATTAAACAATGCTTGTGATAGAATTCTCAATCTGTTTCCTTGAACAATATTATAGTTCCATATGTTTTCATCTTTTCACATTTGTTTAGATTTTTATATAGTTTATGCAAATCTTAGGAAAAAAAGAGCCGTATGAATTTATGTCCATCTTGTTTTCAGGACTCAGGCAAACATAGTAACTAAGAATCCAGAGTTCACTGATTCACATCTTAGGATATTTTGCATTCTAGAGCCTTTCTCACTCTAACTTCTGACCTTAAACTGAGACTTTGCCAGGAGGAGAAAGCCCCAAGCAGCACCCTCCAAGGCGAATACAGTTTACACATATGAAGAAGCAAAACTACTGTTCTTACTCTCTATATGTTTTGCTGTTAAATTTGCACATTACATAATCTGTTCGATGTTTTTCCCTGTATGTTCTTCCATATTCGTTGTCTTTGTATTTTACTTTTCACAGAACAACTATTGGCAGATATGATCCTTTGAGGCTAAGTAGATGTGGAGTGGGTCAGGTTGGAAGATTAAATTATGTGTGAAAACACCTTTAAAATTCTTTTAAATTCATGATGAAAAATACTAAGTAAACCTCAACAAAGATATTTCCCAACAAAGAGGAAAATAACATAATCAAAGTTAAAAAAATAAAGAGAAATTTAGTAAGATGACATCAGATCTTGAATTTAAAATGCTTCAAGTCTAGAACTGTATTACATTAGATAGAAAATTTCAATTCAAATGTAAATTATTGAGTTGTATTTGTTGCATGGAATCTGCATTTTGTTGCATTTTAATGTTATTTAGTGATATAGAATTGCATCGTTTTCCTCCTCCCTTTGCCTTGCCCACCATTTCAGGTATTCTCTTTCAAACCTCTCCCATGTGCCTGCTCAGTCTTAGTCAATAGCCTCTTTTACTTTCTTATTATTGATATATACATATTATCTCTATGTGTATATATATGTATACATACATACGTATCCAAATAATGAACACTGTTTGAGGTACTTATTTTTTTTCTTCTATTGAGAACTATGCTGAAAAGTTTTAAATCAACTTGACACAAGTCAAAGTCATCTGAGAGGAGGGAACCTTAATCAAGTAAATGCCATAAACTCAGGCTATACACAATCCTGTGTGTGCGTGCGTGCATGCTGTTTTGAAAATTAGAGTAATATTGACTATCTAGATCATAGATAGTAAGGACTCTTCTGTATATGTTTATATATTTAAATTTTAAGAAGACTTGGATCTAGTCTTTTGAAGTTTTGGGAGAATTTGGCTGTGAAATCATATCATCATGAATTGTTTTCAGTCAGAAGGTTTTTTACAAGTGTTTCAGCTTCTCCTCTTATAAGGGTCTGATTGGGTTGTCGATTTCTTCTTGGTTTCACTTTAGTAGCTTGAATAAAAAAAAAAGTCACCATTTATTTTAGATTTTTTTCCAATGAGTGAAGTATGGGTTTTAAAAACATTCCTTTAGAATATTCTGTATTTCTTTGGTGCGTATTTTAACATTTCCAACTTCATTTCTCATTCTCTTAATTTGGTTATTTTTTTTTTATTTTGTTTTGATTTGATTCATTTTGGTTTGGTTTTTGTTTAGTTGGACAAAGGTCTGTTGAACTTATTTATCTTCTGAAAGAATAAAATCATCATCAATTCACTGATTCTTTCTATTGTTTTCTTTGACTCTTTAATTTCTGATTTAATTATTTTTATTTCTTGCCGTCTTCTGGGTGTGTGTCTTAGTAACAGTTCTAATGCTGTGAAAAGACACCATGACCATGGCAACTCTTACAAAATAAAGCACATTTAATTGGGACTTTCCTACAGTTTCAGAGGTTTGGTCCATTATCATCACAGCAGACAGCATGGCGCAAGAAAAGCATAGTGCTGGAGAAGTAGATGAGAGAGAAAGAGAGTGAGAGAGCGCAGGGGTAATGAAATAGGGAGAGGGAGAGAGAAAGGGAATGAAAAGTAGAAGTGGATTGGCATGGGATTTTGAAATCTCAAAGCCCACCTGCAGTGATATGCTTCCTCCAGGAAGGCTACTGTAACAAGGCCATACCTCCAAATCCTTCTCAAAAAGGATCACTCCCTAGTTACATTCAAACATATGAACCTAGGGGGGCATTCTTATTGAAACCACCACAGGATGTGTTTGCTATATCTTGTTTGTCCAGTTATTTATTTATTTTTGGTTGTATAATTAAGCCATTTGTTTGTGCTCTTTCTGAATTTTTTTTCATGTTGGTATTTTGGGTTATAACCTTTCTACTGAGAACTGCCTTAATGTGTCTCAGGGATATTGTTTTGTTGTTGTTTGTATTTTTGTTTAGTTGCAGGACTATGTTGATATATTTCTTTATTTCTTCTTTGATCAGTTATCATTTGGTAGTGAGTTTTTAATCTCCATGAATTTATATCCTTATTAGAATTTTGTTTCCTATCGATTTTTAAATTTCATTGTGAAATACTCCATCAAACTATTTGCACCCTTCCTATATGTCTTAAAGTTTTCTTTGGGTTGCAGCATGTAGTATGATTTTGAGAATCTTCCTTGTGCTACTGGGAAGAATTTTTTTCATTTCAATGTATTGTTCTGTAGATATCTATAAGAAGTCCATTTGATGTAACATGCCATTTAATTCTGGGGATTTTATGTTTATTTTTATTCCAAAACACCAATCAGTTAAATAATGTGTGATGTTAGATTACCTAATATCCCATTTGCTAAGACACTTATATTTACTCTTATACATTAACGTGGTATCTATATTTTCTGTAATCAATTCATTTTCTGATTTAATTTTTTTCTGTTGAATATATTTTATGTTTTTTTTCACTCCCAAAGTTCCTCCCAGAGCCTCTCCAGCTGCCTAACCCTATAACTTCACATTCTTTCTCTCTTTATTATTTCTCAAAAGCAGAAAAAAATCAAAATGATCAAACTGTAAAATTAAGAAGAATAAAATACCAAAACCAAATAAAAATTACCATATAAAAACCCCCACCAAAACCAAATAACAATGGAGGGCATATTTTGTTGATCACTGCTCCTGGACTTTGGGCCTGCCCTCCAGTGTAGTTGACATACCCAGCAACACTCTATTAGATAAAACCTACTTTTCCTTTTCTAGCAAGTACCAATCACAAATATCTTTGTTAAGGGTGAGATTTCATCTCAACTTCATATTCTTTTGCTGGGCAATTGACTAGGTTGAATCTGTGCAGGTCTTATGCATAACAGAGTTGTTTTGTGCATCAGTCCTATTGTTTCTGGAATCAGCCACAACCAATAGTTTTTACAATCTTTCTGCCTCCTCTTTCACATGGATTCCTGAGCCTTGAGATTTAATGAAAACCCCCTTTTAGTATTGAGTGCTCCAAAGTCTCTCATCTTATGTACAATGCTTGGCTGTGTGCTCTTTTTATGAAGATGATTCTCATACCAGGGCTGAGCAATGCTCTCAACTCTGTACAGAATATGTCATTATGAGTTATTTTACATCATATCCCTTTTGCAGAACTATAGTAGTAGTCTTACCACAATGCCCATGACATATCTATTCTCAAATTCTTGGCCAATTTAGCAGTTCCAGATAGGATACTAATTCATTGAGTGGGCCTTAAATCCAATCAGAAATTGGTTGGCTACACACTCAGTGTTTGTGCCTGTACTTCACCAGCATATCTTGCAGTGAGAACACTGTGGTAGGTGTCAGAATTTATAGTTGAGTGATACTGATGATTAATTTCCATTCTCCGCTAGTACTGTGCTTTATATATAGTACTGTGTCCCATCGAGCACCAAGAAGGTTAAGAAGTCCAGGTGAATCTTCTAGTAAGCAGCAGTTTGATTTCTCCATGTTATATGACTTTAGTAAGTTGGCCCTAGTAACACTCCTTCTCTCTGGTTATGGAGAATAATCGATAGTCTTAGAAATAGACTGTGATGTTCCCATGGGTGGAGGGATTTCATAAAGCCCTTTTAAATAATGACTCAACAAGATTTAACAGAGTTTGTAGCTGGGAGTGTGCATACTACCTTCCAGCACCATGAATGTTAACCATTAGGGTTTAAGCTTCTAGTTGGGTAACAGCTCAACTTCTCCATATTTTGACATAAGTAAGTTGTTTCTTCAGCAATAGAGACTCATCCTCAGTGTGTGGAGGAAGAACAACTAACACATTGGCAATAGCCCTTGATATTTGTGATGTTCAATGATATCCCTTCAGGCAATGACCCAACAAGCTGTAAACCATTCCTGGTGATTGAGGTTTGACTTGATAGCATAAGATGATTATTTGCAGTTTTGTCTTTCTCATTAAATAGTGACACCACTTAAATTCACTTCATAAATGTATCTATTTAGAAATATTCTAAAGTACTAGGTTTTCATATCATTTTTCAAAAGATCTTTAATATTTGTTGTCCTTCCTCATATTCCCTCCTTTACCCATCTCTCCACTTTCTCTCCTCATTTGTTTATTCAATATTTTATTTATGCATTTTATGTATATAGGGTTTTTGTGTGCATGTACACCTATCACCAGAAGAGGGCATCAGATTCCATGGTACTAAAGTTATAGATGGTTGTGAACCTCCAAGTGGGTGCTGGGAATTGAACTCTGAACCTCTGGAAAAGCAGCCAGAGCTCTTAAATTCTAAGCCATCTTTCCAACTCTACCTGATCCTCTGAATCTAGTTTTTCCTTTATCTATCCAAAAACAGTGTATTTTTATTTCCTCTTTGCTTCCCAAACCCTCACTGGTCCCTTAGGAGGGACCTAGCCATTATGAGTATTTGGATTGCTGCTAACATCCATATATGAGAAAACATGTACAATATTTCTGTTTTAGGGTTTATGTTACATCACTCAGGATGATTCCTTTTAGGTTTTCCTGTTTAATGGAATATAGCTTTTTAAGATATGGTCTTTATGATTCTCTGGACTTTCTTGGTGCTATAATAATATCCCCCCTTTGGCCTCTAATTTTATTCATTGCTATCTTTCAAACCATATTTTGATTAATTAGGCTACAACTTTGTCAAACTTACTGACTTTCCAGAAGAACCAATTCTTGATTTCACTGATTTTTTGCAGTGCTTTTTGTTTGTTTTCTTTGTTTGTTTGTTTATTTTTATTTATCAAATTTCAGCTCTGAGTTTTATTATTCCTTGCCATAAACTCCCTCGGTGAGTGTGTTATTTCTTCTTAATGTTTTAGCGTGTTCATATGTGCCATTAAGATACAAATGTGGGATCTTTTCAATTTCTTGATGTAGGCACCTAGTGCTATTTAACATGCTTGCCTCTTAGAACTGCCTTTACTGTGTCTCTTAATCATGGGCATGTTGTATATCTGTCTTCATTCAATTCTAGAAGAGGTTTTAATGTTATTTTTGATTTCTGTCTTGATGAATTTTTCATTCAGTAGTGCAGTTTCCAAGAGTTCATAAGCTTTCCGTTGTTTTTTTTGTTAACATCAAACTTTAATCCATAATAATCAGACAGATGCAAGAGTGGATGTGACGTTAATTTTATTATATCTTCAGGCAGGTTCAACTATATGGTCAATTTTAAAGAAAGCTTCTTGAGCTGCTAAGAAGTTACATTCTTTTGCATCTGTGTGGAAAGTTCTGTATACATGTTAGGTTCATTTGGTTTATGATGTCATCTAGATCCAGTATTTCTCTGTTTAGTTTTTGTTTGGATGATCTGTCCATTGGTGAGAGCTGGGAATTGAAGTCATGCATTATTACTGAAAGAGGAGCAATATGTAATTTTAGTTGTAGAAGTATTTCCTTTATTAACTAGGCTGCCCTTGTGTTAGGTACATAGGTATAAGGAATTGAAATGTTTTCCTGGTTGATTGCCCTTTGATGAATATGTAGTATCCTTACCTGTCACTTCTGAGTAGTTTTGGCTTGAAGTCTCTTTTGTCAGATATTAAAATTGCTACACCTGTTTATTTCTTGGGGGCATATGCTTGTAATATCTTTTTCCATTCTTGTACTCTGAGGTGATGACTATCCTTGGTGTTGAGGTGTGTCCATTGGATGCAGCTAAAAGATGGATCTTGTTTTGCTTCTATTTCTTTAGTCTATGTTTTTTTTGGGGGGGTTGAGAAATAAACCCATTGTTGTTGAGAGTGAGTATTGGTTGCTGTTTTTTGTTATTTTCTTGTTCTGGTGTGGGTAATTTCACTCCTTTATGATTTGCTCTTCTGATGTTATTCATACCTTATGTTTTCATATATGTGGTTAACTTCCTTAGGTTAAACTTTTCCTTTTAGTGGTTTCTATATATATGGATTTATAAATAGATGTTGCTTAAATTAAGATTTATCATGTGATGTTTTTCTTTCTCCATTTATTGTGATTGAAAATTTTTCTGGGTGTAGTAGTCTGTTCTGTCACCTATGGTCTCTTAGAATTTGTAGACATTTTTGCAGGTCCTTCTGGCTTTTAGTGTATCTACTGAAATATCAGGTGTTATACTAATGGGTATATCTTTATATGTTGCTTGGTCCTTTTCCCTTTCAGATTTTAATATTCTTTCCTTGCTTTGCTTGTTTAGTGTTTTGATTATGTGTCCTGGAGAATTTATGTTCTTTTCCTGTCAATTTAGTGTTCTGTATGCTTCCTGTAACATGATAGGCATATCCTTCATAGATTGAGGAAATTTTCTACTATGATTCCTTTAAAAAAAATTTCCATGCCTTTTACCTGGGTTTGGTCTCCTTCTACTATCCCTATTATTAGTTCATAGGGTCTTTTCCTTGTGTCACAGTTTTTTGAGTGTTTTGTTCCTGGAATATGTATATTACTTAATTTGACATAGCTATCAATTTCTTCTATCATGTCTTCAATGCCAGAGTTTATTTCTTTGATATTTTATAATCCCGTGTAAGACTTAACTCTGTGTTTGATTTTCTAAATTTTCCTTTCTACTTTTGAGTTCAGATTTTCTTTAATAATTCTATTTGTTTTAAAATTCATCACTTCTCGAATTGCCCTCATTATTTCATTCCATTGATTTTTTTTTGTTTTCATAGTTCATTAAGGTGTTTATTCATATCTTCATTAAGATCTCTGAAGAAATTCATAACTGCTATTTTGAAATCCTTGTCTCATGCTTCAGTTATTTTACATTTTTCAGTATCTGCTGCAATATGATAATAGTCTTCTAGAGTAGGCATATTATCTTGGTAGTTCATTCTTTATCTGCACTGGAATCTAGGCATCTGGAGTTAGGGCATTTTCAGTGTTTCCCGGTGTCAATATCTCATCTTGTCTTTGTTTGGAGGATGTTCCATACTTTGGTTGCTGTTGCCCTCTCTGTGTTCTGTGGCAAGTATGGTTGTGGTAGAGACTGCTTTTGTGGGTGTGTGGATGATAGAAAGGAATGTAGGTGGTGTAGGAGAAAAGGCCAACAGAGTCTCAGGAATGGGCTAGGGAAACTGGTGTCTACACAAAGAGGTGGAGTTACCAGGGAGTAGATAAAAGAATGAGAGGAGAGGCTCCTGCAGGCAGGCTGAAGTAGGATAAAAAATGAGTCTGATGAGAGAGATGAAAGGGTTAGGGGCATCGTGAGTCAGCAGCAGACGTTGGAACCCCTGGGGAATTGAGTTTGGGTGGGAGAAAAGTAATCTTGCAAGAAGACTCCTGCAGGAATAATATGAAATCTGGAAAGATCATAATGGAGAACAGGAAGAATAGTGAAAATTATCTAGAGTGTCCCAAGCCTGATGTGGCTCCTAGGAAACCCTAGTTGAAGTAAATTCTGAAGATCAGTGGCTATCAAAAAGGAATACATCAGGTTTAGAAAAGAAGTCTGAGAAGACCGACTAGGAAGAGCTAAGATGTATCTACAGAACATATGGTCTTCTCCATTTGGGAGGAATACTCTGTAGACATCTGTTATGTCCTGTTAATGTAAGATGTCTTTTAAACTTGATGTTTTTCTTGTTTTTGTCCAGATGACCTAAGTACTAGAGAAAGTAGAGTAATGGTATTGTCTTCTATTATTGAGCTTGTTTTAATACATGTTTGCACTTCCATTAATATGCTTTTAGTGAAATTGTTTGCACCAGAGATTGGTTCATCCAGGTGTAGTGATACGATATGTCCCTGATTACATGAACCTTTTATTGGTTAAAAATGTCCTTCATAGTCTCTTCAGGTTAATTTTAGTTTGAACTTTACTTTTTCAGGTAATAGGATAGAAATGCCTGCCTACTTCTGAATCCCATGACTTGGAATCCTTTTTTTGTCTCCATTCTTTCATTGTATGATGGCATGTATATTTAAGACTAAGATGAGTTGTTGTAGACAGCAGACATATGGATTTTGTTTCTTAATCCATTCAATAATAATATGTCTTTTGATTAGAATAGTGAGATAATTGATATTAAGATTTTTCTTGGAAGAATGCATTATTATGTATTAAATGTATTATATGTATTGTATTATATATTAAATGTATTATAAATGTTATGGTATAATACATATGCATATATTTGCTGGTTTGTTTTAGTTGTACATTGTTTTTCACTGAATTATTGCCTTATTGTTTCCTTTCTAGAGTGTCTTTGCTGTATGCAATCTTCTTTTCATTTTAAAATGTTACTTCCATATCATCTTTCCTGGAATTTGTTTATTATTGGTGGATATGAATTTTTTAAGACTGTATTTTTTAATGGAAACTTTTCCTTTCTCCTTCACCCATGGCAGTTAGTTTCATTGTGTAAAATAATTGAGGTTGGGTGTCTTCATCTTTTAGAACATGGGGTGCATTCCTTCAGATTTTCACAGCTTTCAGTATTTTTATTGACAAACCAGGTTACTCTGAAAGGTATTTCATGATATTCAACTTGTGTTTCTTATCTTACAGCTTTCAATATTTTTTCATTGTTCTGTATATTTAGTATTTTGAGTATTATGTGCTGCAAGATGTTTGCTTTTAGTCTTTTCTCTTCGGGGTTCTGTGTGCTTCTTTATTTTTATTTCTTATTGTTTACCTCTTATTGAAAAGATTTGTTTTTTTACATAAAATACCATGATTTCAGTTCCTACTCCTTCTTCTCCTCCAAGTTCCTCCACCTATCACCTTCCATCTAAATCTACTCTGTTCTGTCTCTTATTAGAGAATAAACAGACTTCCAAGGGATAATAATAAAATAAAATATTAAAAGATAAACCAAAAAATAACCCATAAGTATTGGACAAGACAAATAGAAAGAAAAGAGCCCAAGACAAAGCATAAGAATCAAAGATACACTCATTCACACAGTCAGGAAACTCATAAAAATGACTAAACTTGAAGCCATAATATATCCTTATATATATATATATATATATATATATATATATATATATATATATGCACAAGCACTTGTGCAGACCTGCATAGACCCTGTTCATGCTCACTCAGACTCTGTAATTTCATTTGAACTTTGATCGTGTTGACTGAGAATGCCTTGATTTTTTGGCATCTTCCATCCCCTCTGACACTTACATTCATTCCAACTCCTCTTCCAGAACTAGAAACACTAGTTCCTCGTGGTGAAGGCTCTAGATATGCATCAGCTTGACTTCTCCCCATTTAATGAGTTCTGTAAATGCTGTCTTCAGCAATAGGGTCTGGCTGTCAGATTGTAGAGAGCAAACAATAGTGCTACAATAGCCTGTGTTCTTTGGGGATTCCCATAGGATCCCTTTGGCCAATGACTCAATTACATGTAATTCATTACCAACACTGGATTCTTCATTTAGTCATATGAGATTCCCAGTTAGGGTCTGTCTCCTGCATTATTTGTTGATTACATTTAGGTCACCTTCATATGTCTGTATGTTTTAGTAAACTTCTATTATATAAGGATTCTATATAAATCCTTAAATGGTCCTTAGTTTTAGCTGTCCCTCCTCATATTCCCGCTTCTTCCTCGTACTCTCTATCTGAGCTTCCCTTTCCACTGCCCTACAATCTGTCCATAAATATCTATTCTTTTCCCCATTCCTAGGGATATCCACTCCTCCCCCTATTATTACTTTATATCTATCACCTATGTTTATATGGATTTTATGTTGCTAATCAAAGACTTAACAGCTAACATCTACATAGAAGCTTATTTTAAAAATTTAAGGTATATACAGTAATGAGATTAATCAACAAATTTGACTCTGAAAACTAAACACTATTTTTAAGTTTGAGTTGAGTGACAAAACACCTCAGAGTCCCTAATCTCAACACTTGTCATTCTTGATTACCTCACTCCAGATGAATTTTTTTCATCTACATCCATTTATCTGTGAACTTAATGATTCCATTTTTAAGAGCTGAGTAATATTATTTTTTATTTTATTGTTGTCTATAAACATCAGTCAAATCATTTATGTATTAAGAATATGGTTTTACTTTTTATTAATGATATATTTCTTTATACATTCTGAGTAAATAAGTGTGCTGTTAGTAACAATGTATTTCGATATCTTCTACAGTTGTAATAAAGTTCAAAATATCCAAATATCTATATTTTGATGAAGCTTGTCTCTTCCTCTCTGCCTGTCTCTCCTTCTTAGGACAATAAATAAATTCATTGATAGTTTCCCTAAAGATTTTTTTTCTCCTATTTCCAATGTCTAACGTTTAAACCTCCATGTCATTAAACCTTCTAAATATTCTAAAGCTTTGTGTCTTTAACATATTGATCTATGACTTCCCTCTATATAACTCTACCTTGCTGTGGAAAGTGACATAGGAGTTTTTGATCAAAGATATTTGCTTTTCCCAAAACACAGAATTTGCCTGTAAAGCATGAACTTTTTGAGTTACATGCTTATCAAAATCCATTGTAGAATATCTATCAATGATGTGCTTCCTTATATTTTAATTATTCTCAACTTTATATCTACAATTGGGCACCACTCAATTATAAAAGAGATATGAATTTTCTTTTAAAATATCTAAGGTTTAAACAGTACTAAGATTAACAACTTAGAGTCTGAGAACAAATCACCACAGAGTCCTCAACCTAAACAGTTCCCTGTGCTTTTGACTTCCAGTACAGTCTCAGGCATTTAGCCTCATCAATTCAGGTTGTGGTCAAATCTGAAGGACTTATAAAATTATTTCCTTCCGTCTTCTTCTTTATTCTTCTCTATGGCATTAATGCTTCATGGAAATTCCCTTTTTCTTTCTTGAGGTATAAGCATATGCACAAACTCAATGATTTCATTTTCTGAAAAGCTTTATAGAACAGTAAACTAATTCATTTATTCACAGGTTATTTTGTTTATCTCTGTAATCACAAAACAGTGATATTAATTCCTCAAAATTTCACAACTTTTGTGTGTGTGATTCAAAAAATAATAAGCATTGAATTTTAGAGAGCAAGGATGGTTGTACAGGGTGGTGAAGATGGAGGAAAGGAGAAGGAGAAGGATATGATTATAATGTAGTCTCAAAAAAATAAAAGAAATAAAAAACTTCCACAACCCAAACAATGCCTAGTATCAGTCTAGATCTGCTTATTTTCAACAATACAAAAATTGACTGATTTCTGTTTCTTTTATATTTTTATTTTTTTTATATTTTTATTTTATGTCAATCTTAAGAAATCTAGAGAATCATAAGGACATACTTTAGAAACCTGTACTCTGCCAAATTGTAAATCTAAAAGAAATGAATAATTTTCTTGAAACATACCTTCTACATACCCTCCTCTATCTAGAAGACATAATGAAAGGGAACCCTTATCCACTATTGGTAGGTTTGCAAATGTTCTCATCAACCATAGAAAGTATGTGGTGAATTCTGAAAAAGCTAAAAGTAGTTTGTTTTAGTTAGGGTTTCTATTGCTCTGATGAAACACCATGACCAAAAAGCAAGTTAAATCAAGATCAGATAAGCAATTTATACAGACCTAAAATCCCAAGTGATATAGAAGCAGTAGATAAGTCTCCCTACCAAAAGGAAACAGGGCCAGATGGGTTTAGTGCAGAACTGGTAAGAGACTTTGAAAGATGAGTTAATGCAAATATTCCTCAAATTATTTCACAAAATAGAAAGAGAAGGAACATTGCCCAATTCATTTAGAGGTCATTGTTCTTATCCTGATACCTAAACCACATAAAGAGGCAAAAAAGAAAGATTACAAAGCAATTTCCCTGATTAAAATAGGTGCAAAAATTCTCAGTAAAATACTTGTAAACTGAATACAAGAAGAGATTTTAAAAAATCATCTGCAGGCCTCATTCTAGAGATGCAGGCAGGATGGTTCAACATATAAAAATCAATAAATGTAGTTTACCATATGGACAAATTAAAAGAAAAAAAACCCCACATGATCATCTCATTAGATGAAGAAAAAACCTTTGACAAAATCAACAGCCCTTTATAAGAAAGGTCCTGGAGAGGTTAGGGATACAATGGACACACCTCAACCAAATAAAGGAAGTTTACAACAATCCCACAGCCAATATCAACTTAAATGCAGAGAAACTGAAAGCAATTCCACTAAATCAAGAATAAGATAAGGTTGTTCACTATTTACATACCTGTTCAAGATAGTACTTGAAGTCTTTGCTAGAACAACAGGACAACTAAGGAGATGAAGGGGATGCATATTGGAAAGGAAGAAGTCAAAGTATTTTTATTTGCAGATGATATGATAGTATGCATAAATGACCCTAAAAATTCCACTGGGAAATTCCTACAGTTGATAAACACATCAAGCAAAGTAACTGGATACAAAATTAACTCACAAAAAAAATCAGTAGCCCTAGTATATACAAATGTTACACAGACTGAGAAAGAAATCAGGAAAACAACACCCTTCAGAGTAGTCTCAAATAATATATATGATTATGTGATAACTCTAACCAAGCAAGTAAAAGACTTGTATGATAAGAACTTCAAGTCTGTGAAGAAAGAAATTGAAGAAGATACCAGATGGATAGATCACCCATGCAAGTGGATCAGTAAAATTAACTTAGTAAAAATGACCATTGCACAAAAAGCAATCTATAAATTCAATGCAATCCCTATCGAAATTCCAACACAGTTCTTCACAGATCCTGGAAGGGTAATTTTCACTTTTATATGAAAACACAAACACACACACACACACACACACACACACACACACACAAACCCTAGGATGCCTGCTGTGCTTTTTGTATAGCTATGGGTGTGTCTTTCCTACTTCTATTATCTTGTTAAATATCTGGTCTATGCCATTGATCAGAGACTCTTCTCTCTCTTCTTTTCATTTAGTGCAAATATTTTGTCTTTTGAAGGCATCAAACATTTCTACACACTGATATCCTTTGCTTTTAAACTTTTTCATTCTCTCCTGATTCCACTTAGATCTACTTTATTTATAAATGGTGATATTCTATTTACTGTAGATTCATTTTACTTGTAAGGGATTCCTGCGAGTTTTCTAATTAAGATACTGAATTTTTCAGTTCCATCTTAATTTTAACTTGTGTATATTTCAATGCTTCTGTCTCTTTATTGAGTTCAGATTTCAAATACTGAGTTACATTTATTATATCACTCATGAGTGTTTGAATTTTTCGACATCACTCAAGCATTTCTTGTTATGTTCTTGGAATTCAATGAAGTTCGTTTCTTTCTTTAAATTCTTTCTTCTTTTTCTTTTCCTTTATTTCGTTTCTGTTTGGCTTTTGAGGCAGGGTTTCTCTGCTGTAACTCTGCCTGTCCTGAAGCACACTCTTTAAACCAGGGTGACTTCAAACTCACAGAGATCTGCCTGCCTCTGCCTCCCAAGTGCTGGAATTAAAGACATGCACCACCACCACCCAGATCCTTCTTTGGATTCTTTAATAAAGTTTAGGTTTCTTTTAAATTCTGTGTCCTTTGTTTCATCCAGGTAGTTTGGAAGAGATGACATAATCTTGTGACTTAAACTTCCAACTCTAGAGTAGTCCTGAATCTTTGTGTCTTTGTGTTTATCTCTCTCTTCCCTGAGATGGGGTAGTAGTGAGTCTTTTATAATGAAATATAAGTGAGGATAAGGCAGAAAACAAGACACTTAAAGTATCCAAAAGAATATCACCAGCAGCAATAGCCTGTGGTCATAAATACAGATGCTGGGAAACACCTTAAACAATATATCATGTTCATTTACTCTAGAACTAACACAATTGTTTCTCCACAGAGGCATGTAATTTCATGAGCACATGTTTTGCCTAAGTTTCCAGTACCAGAAGTGAATTCTTCTCTGTGGAGTGGGCCTTAATTCTAATAATAAAGTTTACTCTGTTTATAACCATTTTTTTGTTATTGAATTATCTGGTAACCTTATCTGGCCCTTCTTTCATAGAACATGTAGAACACACTGATGAGTAGGACATTGAGCAATAAGTCTCCCCACCAATCTAACACCTTGTGGTGCTATGTGAGCTATTCCACAGGGAGGGGACAGACAGTCCTAGCCTTATTTCTCCAAGTGTACAACTTAAACATAATATCTTCAGTAAGAGGGCCTACCTTAAAAATTAGGATGCAATCCACAGCAGTGGCAATAGCCTTTATTGTTCGGTGGATGTGAGACATCTGTATTGCTGGGTTTTTCTGAGACAAAGTCTAACTATGTAGTCCTGGCTGGCATGGAACTTTCTATGTAGACTAGATATGTATCAGACTCATAGAAGTTTCCCTGCCTGTGCTTCATCCTCCTTCATATACTTCATTTTGCCCAAGTTCAGGTAAATTCTGTAAGGCTGGAAAAAAATAAAAATAAAAAATATTCTTGATATTTTTGAGAATCCAAACAGACACACTGAAATATGATCTTATCTACCTCCTTTTTTCATAACTTCTTCTGTATCTCTCCCACCACAGAATCTCTCAACTTCATGTCTTTTCTTTCCTGAATAATTCAAAAGATCCAGTTACTATTTCCCATATGTGCATGATTGTGGGCTATTCCGTTGGTGCACGGGATACCTAGTGTTGCCCTCATTCTTATAAATGAATACTTTTCCCTTCCTAAGAAATTAAAACCTGCCAATAACTCCTCCTTAACTTGGTGGGCCTGTGAAGAGACACCATGACCATTGAAACTTTTATGAAGGAAAGCACTTAACTGTGCTTTGATTATAGTTTCAGAAGCTTAGTTCATTGTCATCATGGCAGGGAGCATGGCAATTTGCAGGCAGATATGATAGATGCAAGTTCTACATCTGGATCCAAAGGCAACAGGAAGAGAGTCACAGCTGAGAGTTATACATCAGGATCCACAGGCATGAGGAAGAGAGAGACTCTAAGCTTGGCATGGACTTTTTGAAAGCTCAAAGCCCATCCCTGATCTCACACTTCCTCCAACAATGCCATATTTCCTAAGCCTTTCAAATACCTTTGTTTACAGGCGACCAGGCATTCAAACCTATGAGGCTATAGGGGTCATTCTTACCAGTTGATGTCAGGTAACCACGTGTACTTTTGGGAGAGCTGGCACAGTGACTGTGTTCTTGGCGGCTTTAATCAGGTCATGCTCTAAAGCCCAGGCTGGCATGAAGTTTACAATGTTCCTGATTAGATATCTAAGTACTGAGATCAGACATAGACATCATGTTTATTGTGGCTTGAAGTCATGTCCTTGCGCTTGAGGTATAAGCACTTTTCCACCTGAGCTATGTCCTCATCACCACTTACTCTGATTGCAACAATTTTCCCCTTGTCTGAAAAATATTTTCCGAAAATTGGCAGTGCTGCTATGTTAGAGTCACAGTCACAGGCTGTCTGACAAATCTCCAGACTCCTGTGATTCTGTGAAATTGTGTTTGGCTGGTGGCATGACATGGACGTTAGTGACATTTCAACTTGGCATACTGTTCTTTATGTTCTGTCCCTTCGTGTTCCTGTTTATTTTGTGAAATTAAATTTTAATAAAGCACTGGTTGACAATAGAGATGGAACTGCTGAACTGAGTAAGGAAGCTATAAAGAAGTATCTTAAGACCATTGGGGTTAATGAGATATGGATAAAGAAATTGGCTAAAGACCCAACAGGATGTATGGACTGTGTCAGTAATTCTGTGGAAGAACTTTGGCAGGCAGTCATAGCTAGGAAGTTGCTTATAACTAACCATTATACACTCACTGGGAAAAATATTCAGGCAGCTTACAGACCCACCAAAGATGTCAAAAGCAAAGAAGACTGTATAACAAAATATAAGAAAGAATTAGCAGAAATAGCCTAGTCCAGACAATCTATATTTTTTCATGAGTTCTGTCTCTCACCTTTTACATATAATGCTGACTTTGATTTTGCTTCTGAAACCACAAGACTTGGCACACAGTAATTCTGAGAATAAGTAACCACTGTCTAGAGGTAAGTGAAACATGCCCTTAGCTGATGTAACAATGTTAATTATTCACTGTGTTATTTGGAAAGTAGAAGCTATGTACTTTTCTAAGAATATTTTTCTTTTGAACTTATGCAAATATTGAAATTTATGTATCCTGTGTGTCCTGGTCTTCCCTACTGATAGTGAAACTTGTGTATGTATAAAAAAAAAAAAAGACTGGGTCAGTGCAATGTACTATTGAGATGATGAGTAGAGTCTGATGTTGTTTCTACTGGCTGTCAGTTTGCACCAGCTCTGACTCCTATATCCTCGCTGCTCCTAAGCGCACCTCTCAAGTACAGGGAATCCCACCTCATGCTGGGACTGGACCCTGGCAGAAGATATCAATGACTTGTGATTTGGTGGTTTGATATTATTTGTCCCTTATTGCTAGGGAGATCTGGCCCTGTCGGATGTGAATCTATGTTGGAGTATGGAGATTGAGAGGAGGAGGATAGGATGTAATAGAGTTAATGCCCAAATAGAAAATTTTTTGCAGTCAATCTAAGCAAATAATAAGTATAGAAGGGATGGTATTTAAGTCAGCCATATTTAGCATATTTAAAATATATGTATATTAAAATATCTAAATATTATACATCAAAAATATAAAAAACAAGGAAGAAAACTAACAAACAACAACAAAAACTTGCTTGGATTTCTCTTCAGAATGTCAGGAGACAATAGGCAAAAAGAAGAGAGATCACAAAACGTAACAAGAATGACTATTTGAGGAAAAAAATATATTTAGAAGACAATTGTTCAATACCTTTTAATTATTCAGAGGTATTGCTTGTAGTGTGCATTGTTATAGTATATCTACTTATCTTTGCTTCACCAGAATATCACAATAAAATTAGGAACATAGGAACACAGGCCTGGTAAAGGTTAGCACCACTAACAAGTCTTGTTTGGAAGACATCACCCTGATAAAAAGATTTTTAAAATGGTGAATTGTAGAAAGTTCATATGATATAAGAGGCATGAATACATATAAAAATGTATAACTATATACAAAGAAATAGAAGTCACATCACAATTACATACATATATGTATATATAAATACATACACACACACTACATACACAGTGCACTCATACATACATACCACACACATACATACACACACACACTCCATATACATATGCACATGTATGCACACATACACACATGCATGCACACATACATACACAGATAAATTTAGGGTATTTTATTGAGACAGAATTTTGTTAGGTAGCCCAGATTTACCATAAATTCATGATATTCTACCTTATTCTTCCAAGTGCTGGTATTACACACAGGTGGCATACTGTCCAGGAAGAATTTATATTCAGAAGAACTTCCAGTATACCAGATGTGGTGGCACTTGGTGTCCGTTCCTTTATATGTGGCTGTCAAGGTCAAAAGTATTTTGCTGAACTCTGGCCTCCCTTTGGGAACAATCCATATTTTTCTTTTAAAATGTGAAATCTAAATTTGGCTTAGATTCTCAGGCTAGCTCTGAAAACATCACACCATAACTAAGCATTTCTTCATGTGAGGCTAACAGTGGAAGCTGGGACTCCTCCAGTCTTTTGAAAATCCCTAGTGATTTATTTAGAATCTAACTATAGAAGTCTGTCCCTCATGGAGGAAGAAATTCCCACAGTCCAACATGTGTGGGGCTAGCTCTGTCACACCATGTCTGTTTTTCCATTAATGGCTGACTCAGAGTTCATTGACATAGGCAGGCCTGTCTATTGTCCCAGGATGCACTATAGTAGGCACAGCAAGCTTCCCATCTAGGGAAACTCATGTTACTATTGTTTTAAAATTAAAGGCACATGGGTAAGCAGCCAAATGCCTCTGTACCTATGCCATATTTAAGGCATCTAACAAGAGCAAATATTTGACACAATTGAGAAATTATTAGTTGCCTTTTCAAAGGCAACATCTGCCTATCAATTTACTATATTCTTCTAGTTTTGGAATTGTTCTCATGTTTGTAAAGTGTTTAAATGACACTTTTACCCATTTGAAAGCATATGTGAAAGTTTAGATTGACAAACTGTAAATACTTTTAGATGTGGGTTTATCAGTTGAAGTGAAACTGCAAAGCAAGTGACAAAATATTTAGGTTTCTCCACAGAAGCATATGATTTCACAGTTAGTTAAATCAAGATAGAGCTTTTTATTAATATCTCAAGAGGAGATAGAAAATGGTAATTGCTATTTAGTCTGCATTGGAGAAGTTTCTGTAAGTTTAAATTTCCTTACAGAAGCTAAATCATACATATTAAAGGCCTGGTTTAAAAAGCAAGCAAACAAAACACATGGAGGGATGCTGGTGTGACAGCCCAGCAGAAAATGTTGCTTCCTCCCAAGACTAACAGCCTGAGTTTGATCCTGGGATCCCCATGGGGAAGGTGAGAACTAACTCTTTCTGCTTGTCCTGTGACCTTCAAACACACAGTGGTATGTGTGCCCAAAGACAAAGACACACACACACACACACACACACACACACACACACACACACACACACAAACACACAGTTAACAGAAATTTATAATACTGTTTCAGCTAGAGTTTTTTTCAAATGTAGTCAAATATATACCATTTTTATATATTTTTAAAAGAAATACTACATTGATTTAACATTGACTCCCCTGTAATCCAAGAACTTGGGAAACAGATTCAAGAAGACTGGAGTTCCAGGGTACCTGTCTATATACTGAGTTCAAGGTCATCCTGGTCTACATAGCTAATTGGAGGCCATCCTGATCTACATGAGGCCCTGCCTCAAAAAACCCATATCCAAACAACAGTAAAGAATAAAAGAAAACAAAAGTTGTCCTTCTCGAGGGCTAATAGTGGCTTTATGTGAGGTATATAACTTCTGGTTGTACCATGCAAAATGGTCAATCATCCTGATCATAATTTCTAATCACTAGGATCCAGTATTGAAGACTGTATTATTGAGCATATTTAAACAATACAAGCTGAATTATAGGGTGTGATGGGGCTTTTAACCTATAGTATGCCTGGGCTGGGATCTCCAGGGCATGTAATAGAACAATTTTTCTCCATTCAGCTTTTGAATATCATTTATGTACTTTCTAGACTTTGTGTATGCATACGTGAGAATGCGCCAGGGTATGTCTTGGACCAACTTCTCTGTCTGGGATACAAAGGAGGGACGTTTCAATCTTGTTCTCACATCCAGTCTTCACAGGAGGCTCTGGCTTGGAAATGCAGGGGCTGACATTTTGGGTACTTTGCAGCTATAATTTCCAGGCCAGGGGAACCAGCTATGGGAGAAAGGAAAGTTGGGGGGGGGCACCCAGGAAGGAGTTTTCAGATAGGACAGGATGAGAGGTTGTTCTTTGAGGAGCCTCAGGTAGGCACAGGTAGGTGGTACCCATAATGGCACAGACCACTGTGCCTTCCAGGCTCCACATCCAGTGTTTGGAATCAACATCTTCTTTTGCCAACATATTCCTCTTATGGCATAGCTTTTTGGAAAGGTACTGGGCAGCATGTGCTTGGTGCTTTGGTCCTAGCCTGGGTGGTGTTTCTTTCTGGGTGGTTTTTTTCTCTCAGAAAAAGGTCTCATCAGCACAGACCAAGTCTCCACTCTACCAGGGAGTTGCAGTACTAGATAACACTTGAGTCCTCAAATAGCCCTGTTCCTAGTCTGTGAGAGCTCTGAACACTCTATTGTTGAGGGCTGGTGAGGCACATGATGTAAACCCCAGTGTATACTGGAACTAGCCAAGGGAGGCTCTTGCTAGAAAGCACAACAGGCTGGACTGAAGGAGAGCTGCCCTCAGTTTACTCTTGGAGTGTATTCCATAGAAATGGGATCTCCACGATTAGGTTTTATATCTGATAGATCTATCATCATCATGCTTCACCAATGCCTTTAGGTGGGACCTCTTTGAGCCAGGGAATCTGCTGAAAAATCACTATGGTTTCTCCTGTAGCAGGTTCTCCTACTGCTTTAAGATTTGGACATATCATTTCATCCTGGAAATCTGTGTCCCTAGCTCTGTGAAATCATCAACTTTCTTTGGTTAGGTGGATGTCTTGTCACCCATGTGGCAGATGGAAAACCCAGAGAGACCAGATAAAAGAACACAATGAAACTGATCACAGCTTGTATCAGATCCTGGATCCTAGGAAGGGAAAAGAGATGAAAAGATCATGCCAGTGGAAAAGGTTAAGGCTCAGACAAATGAGATTGAGTGGTTGCATAGTGCCCTGCTTCATGGTCTGTGCATAGCTGCCTTCTTTAAGGACACAGTGATTCGGGAAATTAGAGGAAGGATTGTGAGATCACTCCAGGTTGTCTCACATGAGTTATTCTACCTTGAAAGTGATGAAGTCTGAAGTTCAAGTATCACCTGAATTCACCTAGAGATTTATGGATAGAATATGGTTGATATAGGTGCTATTGTGATTGTTCTGTGTTGACAGAACTGCTCTTGCTGGATGTAGATCTTTCTGAGGCTTCTGAGGGAGCATGGGGATACCCGGTTTTCCCCAGCAGAGCTGGTGACCCATGTAGGCAAACTGTCAGGACTTCCAACATAACCCCGTCGTCTACACATTCTAGACAGGGAACCCATGATAGACCAAAGTAAGGATACCACAAAAGTTCAACTTGGTCTGAATCTCTTCCAGTCAGGTGGTCAGGCCTCAGAGTCTTCTGTGAAACTTCAGTTATCTGGGAGTCCTCTTTTCAGGTGGGCTCTGCTTACTCTGGCATGGAGGGGCCTAGTCAATCTGGAATTTTTCAAGGAGTCCTTAAAACTCATGTTTAGCTGTTTACTACCTTTCTTAAGGAGCTCTCCTGCAGGATGGAATGTTTTAATCTGTGAGGAAACTGTTAAAAACATTCTACCCCTTTCTATGGTTCTTACATTCTTTCTTCCCTTCTTCTCCAATGATCTCTGAGCCTTGGAAGGGGTGACTGTAGATTTCCACCTGAGGCTAAGAAATAAGTCCCCATACCACTGTAACAGTCAGTGTTCTCAGAAGCTTCACCAGTGGCTATGTGTTGAGGCTGATAACAATAGTGATCTTTGGGTGTGAACATGTGTTCAGGAAGCGGTTTGACAGGCACATCACACCCAACTAGTAAAACCATAAAAATTGCTTCTCCATTGTGTCCTATGACCTCCCCAGCCACATTTTTTTTTTCTGGTTTACTGTACCAGATATGACCTCCTTCTTGTTGAGCAGACCTCAAGCCCTGTCAGAAGGTGTTTGTTGGTGTTAACCACAGTAGACAAGCGACTATTGTAAGAACAGGCACATCCTTCCTGGTATATCAACATTTATCATGTAAGGTACATGACAGTTCTCCACCAGCAGCCTGCATGGCTACCTCTGGTATTACGAAAGCTAGACAGCAGGTTGAGATTTCTCAGTCCAGTTTTAGCTTAATTTTCACATGTCTCTCAGTTGCCTAAGGCGGAGAATGGAATACAAGAGGGGCTGAGTAGCTGACTTCAGGGTTATGTTTAGCAGTGTCAAAGACTTCTTAGGGGCTGATTTCTACAAGATCTAGCTGTCTCGGCATTTACCCTGGCCTGTCTGTGTATCTGGTGGTGTGGATTTATATAAGAGGGGAACATGAGTAGATTTTGGAACTGAATCAATATACAGGTGTGGAACTATTGGGTGACACTGAAGTCAGAACAGAGGACAAGATTGTTGGAATGACTGAAGACCACTTCTGATTCTAGTCTATTGACCTGCTCTCAGCTTAGCAGGAGGCAAGGACCTAATGCATTCTTCCCTCTCTGGTCTGCTAGGATGTGAAAGAAATGGGACTCTCCAGTCCTCAGAGATGACCCAACGATCTCAGAAGCTTCAGTATCTGGCTATCAGCCTTTCTGGAGCCAACACAAGCTCACAGTCTCTGGCTACAGGTAGTGTCAATAACTCAGGCAATGAGTTATGTTTCCTCTTTAGAATCCTCTTTTGGGTGGAGACCAGATTGCAATAAACTTTAACCCAGCCCTGTCTGTGCTGACCCTGGACATGACACATTGCTTTTGTTTTCTTTTTTCTCAGTTTTTATTTCATAGACTGAACATCAGCCCACAAATATCACACTCTTTGAACCTCTCTGTGTACTCTGGTCCCCTGCGGCATGGCATGAGCATTCTGCATTCAACCCAGTTCTAGCCAGTCATGGGGGAAGCGCCAGACTGATCACTGCCCAGGCAGCTTCTGATAACCTCTTACCTATGAAATGGGTATATAATAGGGCCTGCCATACAGGCTGTGGCAGAGGTTGAGAGGATGCTTAACAAAAGCTCTGATCATGTTTAGGGCACTAAGCCCCAGTGACATATTCATTAAATTATTGTCAGCTTCTGCTTTGTGTTCCTTTAAATTACCTATAGTTTAATCATTTGATATTAGTTTTTTTTTTCTAATCATTTTCTGCATTCTCTTTCTATGTTGTAGATGACTTCAAGTGTCTGGGACTCTGGCACCTCAAATCCATGCCCTTGGCCTCCTCAGGGAAGAGCAAGCAGGGTGATTAATGGTACTGATATGCAACCTTCCCCAGCATTCTTGGGTTCATCCTATATTCTCAGACCTTTGCTGGAGTCTTAATACTCACCCACTCTGTTCTATGCTCCTCCCACCAAGGCACATTGTTTGGTTTTGTTCCCAGGTCACTATATGAATGTGAAAAGTACCAGGAGTGGCGATGTTATCATCCTGCCAGCTTAACACCCGTCTGTCCATTCCCTGGCCTCTGTCCTCTGACTACTGGCATCAACATGCTTGATCACTCTATGTCAGCCCCTGAGTCTTGGATGATGCCCCTTGTACTGCCCTTAAAGGAAAATTTCCTCCCAGTGGATAAACCAGGCCATAGACACCAGTTGGACTCTGGGAAGTATCCTCAAGTTGCCAACATGGGCATGGCTCCTGCTTCCCACAGTGATCCACAAGCATGCAAGTGAGTCCATCTCACACAGACTGTGATATTCTGGTCTAACGTCCTCTAGTATTCAGGTACTGTGTTGGGGTGGAAGTGTGAAATTTGGCCACCATCTGCTTGAATCTGGAATGTTCAGTGAAACCCAGAACTATTGAAGTAAGAATACAGTCTTCCTTCAAACATTCCAGGTTATTTTTCATTTATGTCTATAAGGGAAAAATGGACATGGATGAAAAAGAAGACACATAGGTAGGAGTTAAAATGGTAGGCATTTGCTGCATCCATATGTCACACCCCAAACTGTCATACCTTACCTGCGAGTACCTGTATAACAAAGGAAGGCATGATCTTTAGTCATGCCTCCCCGCCCCGACCTGCACATCGGTCCAAGGTACAAATGCTGGGAATCTGGTTTTCAGTCATCAAAGTTGCATTTTTGTGCCTATAAGACAATTGTCACACAACTTTCCATCTTGCAAGGCCAGTGGGTTTGCTGTGTTTCTTAGCAATCTATGAGCATAATATGTTAATAAATGTCCGTTGTTGATTATAATAAAAATGTTTATTAAAACATTATCAATATATTAATCATGAACCATTACAAATCTCAGGGAGTCAATACCCTGGGTAACTTAGGCAGAGAGCTCACTCCAAGGCCTCCTCACTCTGTGCTCTCCTGCCTCCTCCTCCCTGGTCCCTTCTTGCTCCATCCCCCATTTCCCCAGGTGTTTTGCTTTCTGTTTCCACACAAAGCCTCAATAAATGAACAGGAACCTCCCAGTGCCTGGGGCAGGTGGAGGGGTTGGGTGGGGGTGTGGGTGTGGATGTGGGTGTCCGTGGGGTGGGGTATCGAAGCTGGGGATGAGTTAGAGTGTTAGAACAGAGTTGTAAACAAGTAGGAAGCAGACCCTTTACTTGCTACTGCATACAGGAATATTATCCATAACTAAAATATCCTACTACAATAATACATCTTTTTTGCATGGATTTTATAATTGTCTCTTTAAAAAGAAAAGAGAAAAAACTTATATAGTCTGGTTTCATTACATTCTTAATACTGCCCAGTGTTTCAGCATGTCATCTGAAAACTCATAAATGGGAGCCTTTGTTTTACAGTTTCCAGGTAGATAATGCTCCCTAGGCCTGGGGTGGAATCTTCATTCCAACACGACCCCTTAATGGCTGCTTACCTGAATTGGCACCAGTTCTTGCATTGCAATGATGTTCTTCCTTCCAGAGCAGGAAGTGGTTGACCATATTTCCACCCACATGCAGGATTAGTGGAATGTGGAAAAGAGGTGGTGGGGGCACGGATGTAAACTTTCAAAGCCCACCCCCAGGAATTCCCTTCCCTTAGCAAACTTCTACCATGTAAATGTTCTGTTGTGCCCATGTTCAGATCCCCAATAACCACCAAGGAGTCCGATCGGATGCAAAACACACGGGATCTTTTTAATCAGACTCGAGTCCAGGCCACATGCTTCCCTGACAGGATGCACCTCCCCTCACATGGATAGTTGAGTTTATATAGGAAAAAAATGCAAGCAGGGACCTACATGTCTTAGCATTTCAGGATTGGCCCCAGGGGGTTGACCTATAAAATGATTGATAGGTATTGACTGAGCCTGGTGACCAATACCACAAGGGAGGGGTGAGGAGATAAGAAAACTAAGAATGTCTTAAGGAACATGTCTGGTGTTTGCACAGAGAGGTTAGGAATTTTCTGATAAGCCTGTTCTCAGCAGTGAGGGGAGTAGCACTACTGGACTTGATGTTCCCTAGAGGATAGGGGAGACTGTGAGGAGTTGCAATTAAGTTTAGATTTCTAGCTGACATTTTACTCTTTGTTCTCTTTCAAGGACAAAGAAGTGGGAGAAGCTTCTTGGTTGAGTCTTTTCAGTTCCATAACCATTCCTGGAAATTCACCACCAAATGAGAATTGAGACTTCAAATACCTAGGCTATGGGAGACATTTCTCATTCTCTCTTTATCCTTCTCTCTTTCTCCATGTATATGTGTGTGTGTATAAATATATATATTTGTATATATTTGATCACAATAGGAATGATTTTAAAGAAAGGCTGAAGGACCACTAGATTAGTCTTCAGATATTTCATTAATGTGTAAATGAAGATCTCATTATTAAGCATTTGCTGCCACTGTATAGTCTCTGGACCTTCCTAAAGACAGGACATGAAGCAAAGGCTGAAGCTCAAAGGGACTTTTTAGCCTGGGTTGGATGGAAGGATTCAAAAGCTGTGAAGTTTCAGTAAATCATACAGAGAATTCTGCAGACCTCCTATTCTTGAATATCTGTAAAAGGAGAACAGGTTCTACTTGGATGTTGCTGGATGGCATGGTTGGGAGATAAAAAGAATAAATTAGGAAGCTCTAATATCTAATATCTAATATCTAGATCAGTAATTTATTATTTCTAGGACCAAAGAGTTTCAGTCCTGCTGCCACCCATTGACTGAACACAAAAGGAACAGAGACAAAGTTGACCTGAAAGAGGAGCTTGCAGATTACTTTGGAGGACTGAATCAGAAAGATTAATATTTTGTTACCACAATGAATCCAAAAGTTCAGGCCTTTACCTCAGAGAGCAGATTAGAAATATTAAGATGGTTGGTATCAGTATCTATTATATGAATAGCTTATGATCACAGAATATGCCCAGATTTGTGGATGTGTTTTTTACTTAAAATTCTCAAAATCTAAAACCTATTTTTAGAGAGGCCTAACCTACTATGAAAGCTCATTAGTAATCACCCTCAAAAAGAACATACGAACAGCCATATATAGTAACACATGCCTTTAATCCCAGTACTTGGGAAGCAGAGGCAGGAAGATCTCTGTGAGTTCAAGGCCAGCCTGGGCTACATAGTGAGTTGCAGGACAGCCAGGGCTATGTAAATAGACACTGTCTCAACATATGAGCTAAGCTCAATGAACAAACCATAGGAAAACATTAAGGAAACAACAACAACACAAACATACACACACACACACACACACACACACACATACATACACACACAGTTCACCTCTGGCTGTAGGACCACACAAACTTCCATGCACATATTCTTACATATTGTTTGAAAATGAAAAATTTCTGCTTCCCTTTCATCTTAAGTGGAAAGGTCTGACAACTTTCACACTGCTATACCTTCCACATCAAAGGATTTGCTATTGGGGATAGTGGACCTCTGACCTCTGATACTATTAAGAAGTGAAGCATATATATTGAACTTCATATTCTGTAAAGAGTGTATGCATATTGAATCTCAGGGTTTAACAATGAATTATGGAACTTGATTGGCTCAGGCATATAACCCTTGAACCCACTGATTAATCTTCATTTAGATATTCACATTTTCTGACATGATGCCAGGAGGAAATATCACTGTGAACATTCTTACCATTGATGTGTTTAACCTAAATCTCACAATGAGTAAATGAACATAATCCTCCAGAAAATAATACTCCAGAATGTGGGTACATACCATAAACAAACTAGCTTGTAATTAGTAATGTTAGTCATGAAAGACTGACCACACACAGAGAGAAATAATAATCCACTAATAGAAACAAAGACAATTACAATTAAATGCAATGTGAGTTTTCGATTATATCCAAGTTTTTTGTTTGTTTTTAAAGAAAATCAGCTACGAAGAATATTTTTGAGGAAGAATTTCAAACATGGATTATCTATCAAATATCCACTTTGTTAATGTTCAGGATCTTTAAGTTGATGACATTGAAGATAGATAAGATAATTGTTATTACTAACAGGAGGGGTATGATAAAGTATTTTAAAACTTCATGATGAATGTAATTTGATTTTTTGATGATTCAGCAATAAGTTCTCATTTACAGTGAGAAAGAAAACAAGACAATATACTAACAGTTGATGCACTTATGGACTTAGGAATGCTTATTGTAATCTTCAACTTTAAATTTTCCCAAAATTAAAAAAAAAACATAGAAAAAGGAGAAAGAACGAGGTTAGGAAACAGAAACAGTCATGGAGCTGGTCTGGGGCTGCAAGGATCTTCCATTCACAATACTGAGGTGTGGAAGATAAGATCACGCCAAGGGCTTAAAAATTGCCTATTAAGATTTTTCTTTAGAATTTGCCAAACAAAGTTCTACAGAAATATGAACACTTGTACTTTGAAAAAAGAACAGTTGACTAGACTTTACTCTAAGACCTGATTAGTGCAATTAGTAATACAAGCCAGAAAAAAAAAATGATTCCAAGAAGTTGAAAAAAAATTTGGAGTTTGAAGCTGGATGGAAATTTCATACACACAAACAACTGATACAAAATAACTTTAGAAATAAATGACAAATTTCTTCAAAGTCAGACTTCCCCCTTGGCTCAGCAACAGTGAAATACAGGCATATACTCAATTTCCTTTGTGTGAGTCCTGCAGCTGTACAAAGGTACAAAGCTATAGAGAGTCCTGCCATTTCTCAGTGCCATTCTATATGCCCATGTGGCATGTTACTGTGTATCGCATAGGTGAGGAAATCAGGGATTTGTTTGTCGAAACCTTTAAACAGCTAGATATACTTTTAGCACAAAGAGATATTAACAAAAAATACTGTCTGTCTTGGCCTCTAAAAAGTACATACGAAGAAAAAAAATTACCATAGATCAGAGCAAGCTAACAACATACAGAGAAGTAATAGTGCTGGGTTGCATCTATTAGATAAGAAGTAAGGGTTGTTCTGCATGGTTCCATCAGGTAGAATGCCACTGAACCTATACAGTCAACCTTTTTCAGCATATGAAGTAAGATACCATGCTTTCTATGCTTTTGGTTTAACCACAATGTTTTACATATTATATATACAAAATGACTTCAGATTAACTTAGTCATCTTTTGTTATTACATTTAACTGCAAGAATACATTCATATCTACTTCCCTCCACAAACAGATACTTCATTAAAATCAAATATTGTGGGAAGTATGGATACTGCTTAGTCAAGGTGTCAGAACCACAGTTTTGTGAATGAATCAGAAAAGGCAACATTTCATTTACTAAAACTTCCAAAGACAGGAAATAGCACAGAATGGTTATTCTGACTGCTGTAAGGGGGAAATTGAATGGGTGGAAAGAAGACCTTGGTGGCTGTAGCACCACCACAGAACAGAAATCAGTTAGATGTCATCATATAACACAGGAGATGGAGAGATACCAGGGGAAGAAAGGAGGGGGTGTGGAGATAAAGTGGGGAGGAGAATGAGGGAAAAGGCAAGTAGAGGAAACATGAACTGGGTTCAGAAGCTCTGGGGTCAAGGTTAGAAGGCTACAAGTCAAGATCATTTAATCTATATGGATCAAATACCAACTATATTTTCATCTTGTCACTAGTATTATAATAAGTAGCAATGGCCAGGGTTCACATTCCTTAGTAAAGAACGAACACTGCACTAATCTGGCTCAAGGATCCTAATGATTATTTGTAACTTTATTTCTGTTTTGGGAAATGGGAAAGAATATCTTTAATGGAAAAGTCTAGAAATGACTGTGGCTACAAAAAAATACATTCTGATCAGGTCCAACCATAACTCACTAGCTTTATTTCTAGTCACCAGACTCCTCCCAATGGTTAGAAGATGAATGCCCTGAAAGAACATGCAGCCAACAAATGGTCCCTGGTGAAACCACCTAGGAGGAAAATGGCACAGATGTTGCCAGGAGAACTGTAGGCGTCTCCCAGCTGTGAGCTTCAATACAAGGTTAAGTCACAGCCCCAGAACTAGGGCCTGTAGGCACTCGAGGAGAAGTGGGATAGGAGAACATACTGTCTACATGGTATCTCCAAATTTTCTTGGTACTTAGGAAGGCAAATGGCAGAAAAGTTAGTAAAGAAGTCTGACAAGACATAAATGGAAAAGAACAGAAAAAAACCTTCTCAATCTCAAAACCCAAATTACAGAAAAGCCTAGGGGGCAGTTAACAGGCAAAAGTATGGCACGGGCAGAAAGGCAGTGGCATCTTCTGCACTGTCCTAAGATTAAGGGGTGAATACTTGTTCTTCACAATACTTGTTGTGATCTGCCTGGCTGACAGGCCCTGGCTAGCAGCACTTAGAGGATTAGGAGCTCACAAAGTGGGTTGTAGATGTCTTTCAGAAGTCCTTGTGGAGCTCCAGCTTTCCTCCTCCTGAAAGAAGGAGCCATTTCAGTCAATGAGGACCACTTCCTGTCCCATAGGAACTCCTGGGAGAAATAGCATTCCTTTCTTCCAGAAGATGAGGTGGAGTGCTAGTGACACATTCTAGTTGTCATCTCCTTCTGGAAAGCAAGGAGAGAAGGCTGTTAGAGAACAATAAGAATACTGATGATGGAAATACACTGAGAACATTTACTTGGAAACTTTAAACCAAAGGTTGAAAGCCTAGGCTATGAGAACATGTTTCATTTAGTCTGTAGGCTTGAGTGCTTTCTGTCTTTCTCTGTTCTCTGTCTGTCTCTCTCTATGTGGAGACATTCTTCCCCCCTTCACTCCCTTCTTCTCTTCCTCTCTCTTTCTCTTGAATTAAGGCACTATTTAAAATATTTTTTATCTTTTCCCAAAATTCTAAGTTCCTTGCTTTTTCTGGGTAGCGAAAAAGGAAGATCTGGAGCCACCTTGTACTTGGAGTTGAAGAACATCCTCCTCACTGGATGGAGAATTGCCTCCAATACTCATACTCCATCCTTTCCACTTGTCTCTCCAAGGAGAGTCAAGTATGCTAACTAGTATGATAACAGGTTTGGGATGCTATTTTTAGCATAGAAAATATCTTGCATTTGACTGTTTCAGTCAGAGAAAAAAAATGAAGAATGTAATCATGTACAAGAAAAGCAAGGAAGAAGAAATGAAGAGTCTGGCCTGTAATCTACCTATGAATATTACCAGCGTAGTTCTTATGGGAATTTATGGATCCCAAATGTGCAACCTTCACCTGCCTTTGAGAGTCTTCGCGGGCTCCATCCTATCTCTATCTTCTTTACTTGGCTGACTACCATTTATCTTTTCAATTCAGATATTATGATATCCCTTTTCTGTAAATATCTATGTGTACCTGTGGAGAATGCCATGCCTTTCACCTATGCATACTTTGATTTTTGTATAGGATGTGCTAGTTCTGGGTGTATGGCAGTTTCAATGAGAAATACTTGTTCCCAGCTGGTGGAAATATTTGGGAAGGATTAGGAGATATGAACTTGTTGGAGGAAGTTTCTCCACTAGAGTATTTCCTGAGTGTCAGGAAGAAATAACACTGCATCTCTACATGGGATTTCAACTTTGTTTGTATCCCTATCTTTCCCACAATGCTGATGCAAGGGAGTTCTGTTTTCATCTTTAAAAGTGAGGGAGCTGAATGGTGATGGTACATTCCTTTAATCCCAGCACTCAAAAGGCAGAGCCAGGTGAGCTTGAGGCCAGCCTGGTCTACAAAGTAAGTTCCAGGACAGCCAGAGTTACAACAGAGAAACCCTGCCTAGAAAACAAAACAAAAGAAGAAAGAAGATGGAGAAGGAGGAGGAGGAGAAGAAGAAGAAAAAGAGGAAAAGAAAAGAGCTTCAGGCTGAAAAAGTGTCTTGAGTTTGTCAGCATTTGAGGAAAAGTGATTTTAAGTAGATGAATAAGTTTCTTCTGTGTTTCACTTGCTGCAGAACTTGCTGCAGCTGCTGTATCTCTTGAATGCTGACCTGGATCATCCCAAATAACAAAATAGCAAACATCGTAGTCAAAGGAGTTAGTGTGGGAGTGCCCCGATTCTTAGAATGCTGTTTGAAAACCATATAGACTGGGTGGGTTAAAGAAATAACATACAGTGTGTAAATCTAGGTAACTTATCATTCATTTATTAAACATGGACAATTTCATTCTGCATTATAGTCAATATACTGGTGTACATATGCTGAACTCCTAATGACCATTTCCTTGTACTTATTATTTGAACCACATACTAGGAGATGAAGCTGATGTTCTCAAAGACCTACTGTCTTCTGTAGAAAGAAATGTGGTGGATCATGAGCTGAAAATAATAACATCACTGAAAGTATTTATGTACAGACAAAAACATGAATCATGTTGGAACTACGTTCAGGCACATTGCAGTCTCACTACTTGCCTTGCTATCTACCCACATAAATTCTAAGAGCATCTTATCTTAGGTGAAATGTCCATAGATGGGGAGGCATCTTCTATTACTCTAACACAGGATATATTCCCCTTTCACAACCACAGCACCCTTTATCAGTGAACTCTATTCACCAGTCTGTCATTGACTTCATTTATACCTTCTAAATCATCCCATGCAAGGCACTTAGATCATGTAGGATCCAAGAGAGCAGGGATGTGCCTACTGTTTGTTCTTGTCTCCCCAGTGCTTGATAATCCAGATTCAATAAATGTTTGCTTAATCAAGTAAGTCATAAGTCTGCAGCCTTTTCTCCTGTAAAATGTACTGTGGTAGTGACTAGATCAAGGAGAGGTTAAATATATTGACACACACATAGATTCAATATATATTAATTCCCTTGTCTGATTTCTCTATATAGAGAAGCACAAACATGACAGCAGCCACTCCTTGCTAGCTGGAAATGATCTGGAAAGGGTTTTCTGATAATATACACCAAATTTGGATCCAGAATTTAGAGGCAACATAAGCTGGCCAATGGCAGTATAGAGATGAGATTATTTCAAGGATCTGCTATTACTGTGCTAGAGCAGAAAGCAAGAATACAGACATGAAAATCAATCAATCAAACAAACAAACAAAAAAACACCCAGATGCCTTCTGTGTGGAAAGGAAATAACTCATGGCAAGCCCAAGAAAGTCTACTGTTCCTGCTTCAAGTCTCCAAAGGTTCTCGTGAACTTGGAATGGTGGTGTTACAACTATAATCCCAACACTGGGAGGATGAGACAAGAGGATTGTGAATTTGAGACTAGTCTGAGGCATAAACAAGCAAGGAAATAAAAACAAAACCAAAGTTTATTGTATTTAGAGTTAACTTTTGACAACAGATTATATATTTGATAGAGAATAATTCCAAGAGTAAACATGATTTCAGTTCTACAACTAATTCTATAAATCATCTGCAATGGGTCAGTGCTCAAAGAATAAAAAGGATTTTTTGATAGATGCTCAAGAAGTGCTTGGTGCTTTGGGGTGGTTTTGTTATTGTGTACATAGAACTCTGAAAGGGAACTACAACTGTCAATTGACAGAAGAATCCTAGTCTAAAAGTTGAACTGGTTTGTTCAAGGTGAACTGTAGCCTAACCTGTACAGGTGTTTCTAAGAGGCTGAGTCTCTCCTGCTCATACCTGCTGATCTGAAGGTACATCATACAACCCTGGCTGTAGCTTTGAGAGATGAATGTGGACTGCACTAACAAGACAATATTTGAGAAAGAAAGGCAACTTACCAAAGGCAAGTATGGGATTCAAACTGAGGTCTATCTGAATGTGAAGGCCAACACTTTCCATACAGCATGAGGTTTTAGTTTAAAGCCTCTGAGACTTTAATGTGTATGCATTTGAGTGATATATTAGAAATTAATCGACTTATAAATTAATTACAGATGGTGAATTAATTATAGACGGTTCTGAATTTTCAAAATGCTAGAGGAACTTTTTCATCAGCTAGATTGATATCAATTTGAATTGTTAATTACCATAGAAAAAGGTGTTAAAACAATTATGTTTCTTGGAGTATGAATGCTTTAAAAAAATGGAAGAATTTTTGGAAAAAGTGAAGGGAGGGTGAATAGATTCAGAGAGTCTTAAACAAGGCCTTTAGACTGTGAAGATTTATCACTGGGAATTTCCTCACCAGTGTTCACCCCAACATGCTGAAGAGAAGCTGTTTCAGAGCTACTTCTCTAAAATTGTTATAAAATGAAGGAGAGTTTTTTTTTCTTGGATCTGCCCTTTGAAAATCTACAGACATGGGCAGGCAAGATGGCTCAGCAGGTAAAAGTGCTTGTTACCACACCTGAAAATGTGAGTTCAAAATTAACATTGATGGAAGCAGAGTGTTTAAAAAAGTACAAGCTCCAAGGCTGTATTCTACTACTTTGCCACATGGTGGTGCCAACGAACTGTTTAAGAAAAAGAACAACAACATGGCTTTCCTCACTGATCAAAGACAATCTCAATCGAGTACCTTCCACTCAGGAAGCTCTTTTAATAATATTTTGCCTTGGCTGGACATGCCAAACACGACCTGTATAAGGCAGGCTGTCCAAACCTGCAACATGCTTATGGTGAAATTTCTCTGAAAAGTCTCAGACAATAGACTATACTTGGTTTGTTTATCAAAAAAAAAAAAAAAAAAGCAACATTTGGAGGTTTTTTGTTTTGTTTTTGTGTTTTGTTTTTTAAATGACCCAAATATTCCACTACTGGGCATAAGATATACACATATCTTACCACAGAGATATGTACACATTCATGTTCATTGCTTCCCTATTCATAATAGCAAGGAAATGGAACAAGCCTAGATGACCATTAACAGATGAAAGGACAATGAAAATGTGGTGCATAAACACAATGGAATTTTATTTGGCTGTAAAGAAAAATGGCATTTTGAAATCTGTAGGAAAATGGATGGATATGGAAAATAATTAAGCAAGGTACTTGAAAGACAAAAACCACATGTTCTCTCATATGCAGATCCTAGCTTGTAATATGTCAATATTTGTGTGCATGCTCAAATGTTGGATGTAGCCTAAAAGGATAGAAAAGAGACCAAGAGAGGGTAAAAATAGGTGATTAGGAAGGTAAAGTGTGGGCAGAAGGATATATAGGAAAGAGACTGGAAAGAGAAGTTACAAGGGAGGTCCAGGAGTAGCAGGGGGCTGGAGGGTGCGAGAAGGAAGAAGAATCTACTGACAATTTTGTAATAATGGTAATTTAGAACATTAAAATAATTTTTAAATGTACTCTAGTAGACGAAATAAAGCCAGGCTTTATTTGTCACTCCTATCTCTTTTTCTACACCCAATAACAAACTTCCACACTCTTAGAAAAGGAAGCTGATCATGGTGGGTCCCACCACCTTCTGCTCTTACATTGATTTTTCACAATACAAACATCCAGGTAAACCAGCTTTCCAAGATCTCCACTAGGTTGATGCTGTAGAGTTTCTCACAGGCTCCATTCCTTTATGCTTGGCAAATTTCATAGTTTACACAACTTCTTGAAAGCACTATTTGCTCCATTCTATGTCTCCACTGCCTGGCTTTCTGCTAGCACTGGAATTTATTAGATGATTAGACTCAATCTGAATTTTATATTGTGTATATTTTACTGTATATTGTTGTGTGATGAAGGAGCCCCTGTCATGCAATTGTCACTCTGTCTGTCAACAGTTATAATAACTGTTTCAAGACATATGCAATATATGAGATTTGAAGGAGTTATAAATACAACGTATGTCCAGTATGAGTTTACTCACACACACACACACACACACACACACACACACACACTCACTCACATTATTTCTTTCTTTAAAAAAAGTGCTCTAATAACTTAAAAGGCAATAAAAGGAGAAATAGAACAAGACATCCAATAGAAGTCACATTTAATTTCAGAATTAAGTTACAATGACTTTTGTCTGGTTTTTGTAGGGAAGATAGGAGGGTGGAGAAAACAGCCTAAGCTTTGCATAAGTTATACAATTCCCTGTTTGATCTCAACTTTCCAAATTGAAAACAGCCTCTGTTTGATAGTACTGCGAGACGATTATGGTATTCATAGATTAAATTTCTACAAGTTCTGTGATTTAAATATCATCATCATCATCATCATCATTTCATAAGACATGGTCTCCCCCTGAGTGGCCCATATTGGCCAGGAAATTATATGGACATCGTTAATCGCAAGTTAGTAGACATTTCATGCAGAAAGTGAATTTACATGAAAGGGATACCCCATCATGTGACTCCTCTTTCCCTGCCTACTGCTTGGGAATCAGGGAGCCTAGCTACAGGCTCTTGCTGTGGACCTCCTCCAACCTCAAAAAGTATAAGAAGAGGCTCCCTCCTCTAACATGTAAGTTCTGATTCTCTTTAGAGACTTCAACCATGCTTTCTATCTCTGGTGCTGGAGCCTCAAACTTTCCTTGGAGCCCCTGTCATGCAATTGTCACCCTGTCTGTCAACAGTTATAATAACTTTTCTAATAAACTCTTCAGTCCTCAATAATCAGTCTCAGTGTCTTCCCAAACCATCTACCACATGCAAACCTTAACCCAGGTTAGATTGCCTCTGAATTGAAGCCAAATTCACGTAGCTTCTGATCCAGATTGATTTGATTCAAAAAGCATGCAAACAAGCCCTGTTTTTTCTATTATTCCCCTTGGAAAAGATGCAGGTTATGACTTCAGTGGAGTTAAAAATGCTTCAGGGACACAAGAACAACAGCATCTTCAACTCAAGCTTTCTTTTAATTCCACATCATTACGCTAAATGTAAGGAACAAGGAGGATATGGGAGGAAGAAATAGTACCAAAAATAAAAGCAACCAAGAAAAGCAAGAGAACGGAGAAAACAGAAAGAAAGATGGGTACAGAAAGTGCAACAGTATAAGAACACATGGGGCTGGAAATAGTAAAGATGATCTTTAAGTAAATGGCCACTCCACAACTCATAGCCATTAAAAATTCCATGGCTTGGAAGAGGGTAGTGTAAGAAGTCTACAAGACAATACTAAACTTAATCCAAAGGAAAACTTGTTAACTGTCAGCAAACTAGGGACACAAGGATACTTCTATCTCTGCCTCTTTCACATACTCTTGAAGTCACAGAAATGGCACTGAATGTAAGAGGGACCTGGCTCCCTGTTCTCCAGTTCTCCAGTGACTGATATCCAAGGACCTTATCCAAGGACAGTCTTTGGTCCCTCTAGGGGACAAATATATCCCTTCCCTTTCTCCCTAATCTCTGTCCCTTGTTCCCTGCCTTTTGTCTCTCTGGGGCAAATATCTCTTCTTTGTGCTAAGAATCTGTTCTGACTCCAAGGTCCTTTCAGTGCACAACTTTAATCCTATCACCTTCCTTTAATCTCAACAGAGGAAGGTGGATCTCTGCAAGGCAAGAACAGTTTACACAGTGTGTACTGGGCCAGTCAGGGGATATAATAAGACCTGTCTCAAAAACAGAGCAAAATAGAACCCCATAACCAAATTTCATTCTCATTGGGCCCTCAGAGGGTAGGTTGGAAGACAGCCTTTCATCTCACATGGTTCATTTCTTAGAGACTTAAAAGTCTCCACATTGTATCCATATTATACCTGTTTATTTCTTTTATTAAGTGCTATCCCTCCCCCATCCGCAAATCATGAGAACTAAAAACACTGACCATAGTGAAAATCCCATTTCTACTATAAGTATTGTGTTCTATCCTTCATTATCTAGATTTTCCCAGGTGAGGTCCCTACTAAGACTGATTTACTTTCTCCCTGCATCTGGCTCCTGTCCACACACACTTCCCTCAAGGCAAGCTGCTCTAGTATTATTACTTGTAGCCAATGCTAACTCCCTTTGGACTGTCAGTTTCCTTGAAGGAGTGCTTAATCGGAATCAGCAAAGGATGCTGTGGTGCCCAGCTCATCTATTCTAGCCAAAGAGACATCATTCTTGACTGCAAACAGGGCTGAGGGCTTCTGGCTATAAGAGAAATAAAAGGACACACTACAGAGAACAGGCAGCTGTGGTTTTGGATACTATACAATCAGAATAGATGTTCTCTTAAGTCAAAACACTCAGAAGTCCTTGTGCTGCCATGCTATCTTGCACCCAAGGGTAAGAAGCATTGCTTTCTCTTCAGCTGCTGCTAGTTTTGTAAGCAGAATTGACAAAGGAAACACTGTTGAGACCCCAAAAAGACATAAGAATAGTTGCCATATTCTCTCTATCTCTTTCCTGTAAGCTAGCTCACACCTGGTGTTCAAGGACCTCAGGATCTATATTGCTCCCATCACAGCAGCCTGGCACATGCCTGGTTTCTTTGTTCCTTTAGCACTGAAATGCCCAGAAAACTCCTGTTCATCCATCCTTACCCGCTTAGGTGTTTTCTAAGCTTCTAAGCTACCTAGATGGGAAGCAGATAAATGCCTAAGAAAGGGAAGAGGATCCCAGAGTGATGAAGGAGAAGGGATCTCCTTGACTTGTTGTTTACCATGTGGCCTGGAAGATGATTCTTCTTCAGGTGGATAAAAATGATATCAAGGTGTGGTGCCCCCATGGAATGGTCATGGTATGGGTTATGGATCTAGAGGGTGCTTGTGAGGCAGCCCTCATCCTAGAGAGCTGGTGGAATTTGATCCCTCCCCTCTGCACTGACAGACCACAGACAAAGTTCCACCCCCTTCAAGGGGCAGGCTGTGATTGGCAGAATTGGTTACCTCTCTTAGCCAGTGCATTCCCCTTGGATGCCAGGGGAGCCTCCTCCTGAACCCCATAAAATACCATGGCCCTTGTATTAACCTATGGAATACCACTCTGTCAGCTCCTCCTAGAATTCTGTGCATTCCATAAATTCTTGGTTCCCCACTTAAGACCCACCTGACATGTCTGACACGTGCTGCATGCTTCTTTCCTATGAGCTACCAAACAGTGGCTAGGCTGTAGACCGATAGTCTAGCTTCTTGCTATGGGAGGGAAGTGAGGCCCTGTACCAGCCTACAAGGGAAGAAAGAAACAACCCAACATCAAGGGAGAGCCAGATCAAGCACCTGCCTGCTGGCAACAGTAATATCCCCTAGAAAAAGGACAAAGAGGAGAAGTTAAGGAAAGTAAGCAAGCAAAATATAAGACATCCTAAACAATTCTCCAGCCAGCTCCCTGTGGAAAAGCTGGAGTGCTAAAGATGCAGGAACACGGAGAGAGCTCCCAACCAGCCTCAAGGCATGCAGAACTCTTGGGCTGGGACCAGGGGAAGTAACACTGGGTTTTGGTTAAATGCCTTTGGCAATTCCAGAAGCCAGGCTTTTCCCACATCACCTCTGTGAACACAGGTAAGTCTACAGGACTTCGTAGGGAATTCTGCCAGTCCATCATATAGGGTGATGTGTCCCTGGTTGTTTTTATGTTATGGAATGAAGGCTGAGGGTCAGAGACTCTGAGGGTCACCAGAGTGAATTTTTATGTCATTTCCTTCTCTGAGTTCAGAGATCTTCCTTCAGGCTCTCAAGCAAGCAAGCATAATTGACTGCACACAACTATTTTTATAATGCTACTGCACCCATTTAACAAGCATTCAGAAGGAAAAAAAAACATTATAGTAGGAATCTAACATCAGTCACTTGACATACTTTGCATATACACATGTATAATTTGGTAGACAGATAGTTGTGATAAATAAAGCAGTATAATAAAAATGGTGTGATGATAAAAGAGCACAATTAGCCAAGAAACATCTTGTGTCCTTACCAGGCACATCTATCTTTTCCTATGTGCCAGACACTGTCTGCAGTGTACAACAACACATAGGAAGTCACAGTGTGTGGTCTGCTCACTCTGCAGAGGGAATTGAGGATCAACATCTTGGCACAGTCATATACACAGTCAGAAGGACAGCAAATCTAACCTTCTAAGTCTGTCCTTCTAACCTGTCCATCAGCCATGTCTCCAGGCATCATGTCTTCTGCATCACCATTTCAGTAGAGCTTGAGTCAGCAGCTGCATCATATCTGCATTACCCACAGGAACAAGGATTTGAGTAGGGACCCCTTCTCAGGAGCCCCAAAGCCAAGTCTGCTTTACTCCCTTCCAGCAGGAAAATCCCAAAGTCTGAGATTATTGAATAAGGCAGGAGAACAAGTCAAACTAAAAGAGAAAAAGAAAAACAAAAAACCCTCACAAGTATGGCTGAGATCCAGCCAATGCATCAGAATTAAAAATGTCCTGTCTGGTGCCTTTTACCAATGTCACTGTTGAATGAGCTAAACAAAGTAAAAATAGCAAATGTAGTAGGCCATAGCTCTCTGATCAGAAAGAAGAATATTTATTTGATTAATTCTGTTCCTAGCCACCTATATTACTGACACAGAGGGTGTTTCCTCTACGCAAAGGTGTGTATGAGCATGGATGTGTATATGCTCAAATCCATGCATACATAAGCATGGGCAGATAAATACATATCCCTATTACTCACAAAGAAGTTATTCATAACTGATACAAGAATCACTTTTTTTCCCCCAAACCCTACTAACATTAAAAAGAAGTTGCTTCATGTAAAAACAGGCAGCCCTAGAGTTATACTGATTCATAGAAACTACAATTTTTTGAAGTGCTCTTACTGATCACAAGCACATGGCTGGGTGTCTTCTGTCAGGAGAGCATGGATCCTAGGATGTGATGTTACTATGTCAACAAAGCAGGCTTTAGAATCACTCAGGAGACAAACAAGCCTCTAGGCATTATGCTTGTAAAAGATTATCTAGATTGGTCAGCATTATCTGGTTAGGCCTTTGAGGGATTATCTAGATTAGGTTAACCAAAGTGGGAAGATTCCTCCTAAACTGTGGGTGGTACCATTCCATGTATTGGGATCTTGGACTGAATAAAAAAGGAAAGCCAGCTGAGAGAGTTCATCATACTCTATATACTTCCTAATTGAGGGGGACTTCGATATGCCTTGTTAGGGGCAGACAGAAGGAGACCCTCAGAGAAATCACCAGGACTCAAGATCAATGCAAAAGCAGGAGGTTTATTTCCAACGCATTGGGGTCCGCTCCCACAGATTCCTCAAGTGAGGCAGGTGGGACTGACCCTTTAGCACATTCCCAGTATGATTTATATATGTTTTTCAAAGGTAGAGCATAGCAACAGATTATCAGGCATGAGTCTATAGTGATGTGAGTATTAACATTTAAACTGATTGGTGCTGGCATATAGCAAGATCGCGGGCACTAGAAAATGTAAACTTGAGGGTCTTAGTCAATGTGGGTGGGGGGAGATCCTTAGCCCAAGGCCATTAGTCAGAGGTCTATATCTTGTTTGCCTTAGAAATTGTTTTTCTTACAAAAATTGTTTCTCTTACTTCAGTTTTGGGAACTGTTCTGAGTCACATTGCCCCTGACTTGGGCCTACACAATTTTGGTGCTTTTAGAAGCCTGACTAAAGTTTGTCTGCTTTGGTCTTGTCCTTTCAGCCTCACTGCCTCAAACTCCTGTTGCCCCATTCTACTCTCCTACATCAAGGACTGCACCATTGAACTCTTCCTTCCTTAAGTAGCTTTTGTTTGGTATTTTGTTTCAGCAATAGGACAAATAACTAATACACAGTTGTCATTATATTCTGTTCTCAAGATCCCTCACAAACTCCCAAAGCACCCTGTTTTGCAACAACATGCTTTCTAGCATTATGACTTTTTTTAAGATTCACCGACTGTGCTCCCCCAACCCCTTACTCATCTTGCAGAGGCACTATTCTTCCCAAGACAGGACAATGATAAGACACAATCCTTGCTCTAACAATGATACCTGTAACCCAACATAGCACAGAAGCTCTGTGGCTTTTACCTATTTCTCTGACTCCCTCTTGCAGCTGCAAAAGATATTTGTTGATGCTAGGCTATACATAGGAAGCACTTCTAATTAAATCAGCATTCTACAGTAGCTTCCATAAAGTTGCCATCCATGATGCTGTGGGACTTGGGAGTGACTCAGCTGTTTGGCTGCCACCAATGTTTCTGTAAATGACCCCTCACCCATGTTCTGTATGAAAGTTCAATAAACTCACTGGACCCAGCAAGTTGGACTTTGGTGAAATCATACTTTGGTCTGTCATTGGTTCCCTTCTGGAATGATTGGAAATTTGTTTTTAATCACCCCAGGAAAAATTAACACAACATTCTGGTGTCTGTCACAAGTCTAGCTTCCTCTTTTCACAGCCTTCATCATCGGCACAGTTAGATTTCTTCCTGCAGATACTCAAAATGCCCCCATCCTTTGAGGGGATGAAACAGATTTCTGCATTGCTCAATGCTCATGGGCATAATGATGCAGTCTCCTTTTTGCTTCTGTCATTTGTCTTCTATCAGAAAGGCAACCAGAAAGGCACTGGCTGGAAGCAGAGTTCCACTCCCTGTTGGATGGTTCAACATTAATGACCTTCAAGAAGCACTGATCAGTCACTTTGGATGTTTTCTGAGCTTTTAGGGCATGGTGACTGAAAGAAGAGTTTACCTTTCTTGGAAAAATGAAGAGTCTCATTTGAAGCCTGTCAGCCTCCTTGAATACATCACAGGATGGAGCCTGCCATCACTTAATAAGACCTGTATTATGTGTCCGATGAAACATAGGAGAGGGGCTTCTTCCTTGGTGAACATGTAATTTGGGAAGTTTGTAGTTTCTTAGCAGGCCCATTCCTTTGGCAGGAAAAGTGTTGTTTAGACTGAGTAAAAAGGCCCAAAAACAAACTGAAAACTTCCATTTTAATAAAATATAATTTTCAAAAACTTCTCAATTTCAATGAATTATTTCCCAATAAGTCCATCCTAATCTGTAAATACGGCATGATAAATATGGTGAAAATACACTTCACACACCTGACCTACTGAACATCTGGGTCAACAACAGTTCATTATAGAGACTGTGATTTGTGCATTGCTACATACATGCTCACAAGCACACACACAAAACACTTGTACAGAGTTTACGATTCCTTGGCTGCCTAGCATCAAAAGAGAGATCATAACACCAGCCATACAAAGTTGTGTGTCCTGGTTTGACTAGCAGAAAATACAATGTTTCAAGCTCCCTCAGAGCTGCATCTTTTGGTTTATTTTGGGGGGCTTTTGCATATGCATATGTTTCTATGTGTGGTGTGCATGTATTCATGTTTTGCCTATGTGTGCATACCTGAGGCTTCCTTATTCATTCTCTACATTATGTATTGAAGAAGGGTCTCTAGATGAACCCAGAGCCTGCTATTTTGGCTAGAGTGGATAGCCAGCCTGCTCTGGATATATCTTGTTTCCTCCTGGGTCTCTGCCTCTGGTGTTCTGGGTTTACAGCTGACTGACATGCCCAACACATCTTTATATGGATATTGGATCTGGAATGTGGTCTTCATACTTGAACAGCAAGTACTTTACCCATCAAGCAGTCCCTTCCCCAGAGCCTTTGGGGAATCACCATTTTGACCACTATTTAGGCACTGACTATTCTCTCTGTGGGTGGCTGCTGAGCTACTTTTATAGAAAAGCTGAGCTTGGAGGGATCAGTGACTTGTCTGATGTTACATGGTTAATACTTGGTAGAGCAAAAATTTAAACAGAGATTATTCATATCTTGTGGATCAGTCTTAGAAACTTCTTTTCCCTCTATATCAGAGAAGAGAAAAATATAATGTGTAACCCAAATCTAGTCCATGCCTGCTTTTATATGGCATACAATCTAAGAATGACGTTTAATTTTTGAAATCGTGAAAAAAACTAAAAATGTATTTTACAACATGCAAATATTATATGGAATTCAAAATTTTAAAAGATTTTTATGTGTATAAGTGAATAGTATGCATATAAATGCATATACTGTGTGTGTACAGTGTCCATGAAGAATAAACGAGGCTAAAAGGCGATGGATCTCCTGGAACTGCAGCTAGGCAGTTTTGAGTTGCCATGTGGGTATTGGAGCTGAACGTAAGTTCTCTCAAAGAGCAGCAAGTACTGTCAACTACTGAGCCACCTCTCCAGCCTCTGAAATTCAAATTTTAATGTTCATGAATCAGGTTTCATCCGACCCAAGCATACCCAGGTATTCTGTGTTGTCTGAGACTGCACCCACACCTCAATGGCAGAATAGAGTGGCCAGAGACTGCAAGGCCCATGAGCCACAGCATTTCAGCATGTATATCATTCCAGAAGTTCACTGCCCAAACTCTGTACCATGTCACCACCATCACTGGGTTTTTAAGTCTATAGGGTTATTGATAGGTACCCAACTTGTCTTTTCAAAAATAACTTGGCAATAGATATCTAAGCAATTTTCTTTTCTGAAGAGACCAGTGAATTTTTCCCTGGTCCCTGAAGTTATCCATTTCAGAAGCAAGAACAAAATGACTTAGACTTGTGTCTGTGGCTCTCAGAGTGTGGGAAAGGCCCTATTCTCAGACTCATCATTAATGAACTATGAAAGTAAAAACTAATTTTTCATAAAGGAAATGTGTTTTAAAGTGTTAAATATATTTTACTTGTGGCTTTGTTCTTTTTAAAATTTTTGATATTATACAGCTAGCAACTTAGATTTGTTAGTGATAAGGAGAAGTGCATGTTGCTAAGGTCACTCTGTTTTACTCCACACAAAAGTGAGAAAGCTAGTAGTTCTAAATCCTTCAGTCCAAGAGAGAAAGAAAATACATTCCTCCCTTTTTTTATCTCTACATATTTTTTCATGACTCCTACAAATATCAATAAAAATATAAATCACTGATCTTCTGTTTATGTCTTTCTCTGTAGACCAGGCTCACCTTAAATGTTTGATCTTCCTACCTCTGTCTCCTAAGTGCTAGAATTCTAAGAGTGCACTGCCTTAGGTCTTGAGGAACTAGGAAGACAGCACAGTCAGTAATGTACCTGCTGTGAAAGCTTGAATACTCAAGAGTTCAGATCCTCAGCACCAATGTAAAAATTAGAGTACAGTAGTGTACTTTGGTAACTCTGGATTTGGAAGGGATGGGAGTGGACACAGGATAATCTTTGTAGGTAATGGCCAGCAAGTCTCAATAAATTTGACGAGCTCCAGGTTTTATGAAAAACCCTGTTTCAAAAAATAAAGTGGTGGAACTGAGGCTAGGGCTGGAGACATTCTGGGTTCAGTTTCCCAGCATCTACATGGTGGACCATCTATAACTCAAGTTCCACAGGGATTTGTCTTCTCTCTTCAGCAGTTACAAGACACACAGCTGGTTGAGTCATAGGTGTAGGCAAAATATTCACATCCATAAAATACAACAGCAAGATTAAAAGAGATAAGGAAAACATCCAATATTAATTAATGTCTAGCTTCCACATGCACACAAGTGCACACACCCAGACAAACATAGACATATTAAAATAGTTAAGATCCTAAACATTATCTGATACATATTTTGCCATAAAACAATTTAGAATAGATGTTAATTTTGAAAAAATTCTAAAGTTTAAAAACAATTTAAAATTTCATTAGTAAAAACAACAACAACAAAAATCCCCAGAGAAGGAACTTTCAAATATTTGAAGATTTGTTGCTAAAAGATGAATTGTGTTAGAGTGTATATGGTGTGTATAGTGTATGTGTGCACAAACATGTATGTGTGCATTTAATTAAATGTACATTTTTAAGAAAATGCCCATATTCCACCAATTCCATCCCCTCTATTATGGTTTTCAATCTTAGAGTGTTTTCAAGACTTCTGATACTCAGAACACAAAACACAAAGCATTTTTGCAGTAGGGGAAGGAAACCAAAATAAGGTAATTATGTCTGAGAACCTGTTATAGCTCCAATATCTCACATCAGTGACACCAGAAGAACTGAATCCCTGAGCATCTGTTAAGAATCCTCAGCAGTACACGTGAAAAGGTTATTGTAAACAGAAGGACAAAGGTAAGTGCTAAACAAAGTCAAAACCACAACAAAAACTCAAGGCTGAAATGGAACTTCGACACAGGCAGGTATACCAACAATAGTGAAAGTTTTTCTCTTAAATCACAAGGCTGTAAAATTATTAAAGCCTATCATGGATATGGCCAAATATTTTTCTCTAATCCTATGTTTCCCAAAGATTATTAAGATAAAATTCCTCAGCATGTGATGTGAGTTGTCTGGTAATGTCCACCAGCTCCTCAGGGCAGGAGTGGTTAATGGGGATCCTGATGACTCTATTATTTGGAATACACATACCAACAGCAGGTACGTATGGCCTGGGCCTGGAAGTGATTCGGTCAACTCTCTACATGTCAACCATCAACAATACTAGGCTTCTTAAATGAAGATGATGACAAATGTACAGCATGATCCTCTGTTGTCTTCAGTAATATTATCAATGAACAGCAGCAATGCAGCTCCAGTATGTGGAGTACAGTGTTGTACTGTATTGTCATGCCTGTTTCTAAACCCAGTTTATCAAGTCACACACACACAAACACACACACACACACACACACACACACACACACACACACACACAGAGAGAGAGAGAGAGAGAGAGAGAAATTTGATTATATTCTTAGATGTTATGAATTTTCAAGATAAAAGAAAACTCTAAAATTAACATTGTAAATATAGATGTCAGTTATGCATTGCTAAGTTGTAACAGGACAGAACTTGTTTTATTAACCATAGGGTCTCTTCAGAGAAAGTGTGCAAATGGATGTGTCCTAAGCAAGCTGTCATTCCCAGAAGGCAATTCAGTCCTAGATTTAAAAATAGAATGACTATCTTAGTGAGTTGTTGTTCTCTAAAATTCTGGAGCACTCACATGAAATGTTGAAGTCTCGATTTTCTTTGGTTTGAAAACAATGTGCCTCTGTGTCTACAATGAGAGTGGAAGGTGCACTGAAAACAGTATATGGAAAAGCAATGGCAATCTGTGCCATTGTGGTCCTGGAACCAGAAGGAATCTAGACCTTACCCAATTTATGTGATTTACAGATTATTTTAGCAATAAGAATGATTTTTCCTAACATGAGTCTACACAGAGACCATTATGACCATTGATGAAAGGATGTGGCAACTCTAACAGAAGAGGAGCTGGGGGCCCAAAACTGGACTCAGGCTTCACACAATGTAGCCAAAAATCTTGTTTCTAAGGACCATGGTTTGGCTCATCCTCACTATGTCCTAAATGGCAGCTTAAATGGTAATGGTCCTTATCAATTTTTGTGTTTCAAAACTTAGTCCCTAGTTGGTGGACTGTGTAGGAAACATTAGGAGGTATGGCCTCATGGGAAGAAGTATGTCCATGGAGCTCAGTTTGAGGTTTAAAAAGATTCATTCCTTATGTTTCCTTCTTTGCCTCATGGTTATGGATCAAGATGTGAGCTCTTAGCTGTTCCTTTGATCCACCTAATCCTAACCCTCTGAAACTGTAAGCCAAATTAAACATTTTCATTTATAAGATGTCCTGGCAATATCACAGCAATAGAAATTTAACTAAGACATTCTATCATTTAAAAAATGCTTTAAATATGTTAGAGTTACAGACATGTATACCACACATCTCACCACTTTTACCACCTCCTCCCAAATTGCTTTCTCGTGTTCATATCTATTGGTTTTGTTTGTGACCCACTGAAAATGTGACACATACACCTTGTGTGACCATGTAACCATATCTGATGGAGCCTGGTAGGCTCAACAGAGGGTACACAACTAAACACAGTGATTTCCACCTCTCCCAAATCTATCAATAGTTAATAATTCTGAGATTAAGGGTAGGGCCCAGTGAGCCCTCTTTGACTGATTGTTAATAGGGCTGGTCTTGTGTGGGCCCAGTGATGGTAACTACAATTGTTGTGAGTTAATGATGACAGTGGTTGTGACAAGTCTAGAGAATGGCAATCCACAGCCTTTCAACTTATCTTTTACATTTTACATATTCCCTACTGTCCTATTATTTTACCAAATGATAAGGTAGGACATTAATATGTTCACACAGTAGGAAAGTTCATGCTGAAGATCAAGCCTGGTCCTGGGTTCTTTATTACTGCCTTTGCTTGGGTGGATAAGTGGGGGTGGGATTTAGCATAGGTGAGGTCCCAGAAGCTTCAATGCCTGAGGATAGTCTATGAGAGTGTGGTAATAACTTTTGTCAGCCAAAGATGACAGAAACATCATTTTGGCCTAGACAATAGTATTGTTCATAGGGTTAATTTTGAAGGAACAGACAGAGAAAAGGAAAGTAAATCTGAGATTGGAACAAGAGAAATGGGACCAGATGTCCTCTTTTAAAAAGTGAAAAGTACATCCTCAGGCTCAGACATTTTACTGATCTATCTCAGTTATACTAAATTTGGGACCAGTTGCTATTAGTTTTATACATTCATTACAAGGACCTAGAAGCACTGAAAATATAGATCATAACTAGCTATGTAGACAAGTTGGTAGAGTGTTTGCCTAGCAGGCATGAAGCCCTGAGTTCAATCCCCAACATGACATAACTTGGGCATGGTAGCAAAAAGCCTAGTATCCCAACACTTGAGAGGTGGAGGCAGGAGATCTTAAGTTCAATATTTTTCATGGTGGTGCTAAGGGAGATATTTGAGTGGGTGCAGTGCATGATATATAAACAGTGCATGATATATAAGCTAAGCAAGATAGTGAAGGTATCAGGAGACAGACAGGTCCTAGGGGCTTACTTGAAGGTCCTGCCTCAATAAAACAAGGTGGAGCGTGATAGGGCGAGATGCTTGTTTGACATCCACATACAAGTGTACCTGTGTGCATACCCTCCTCCCCTGAACTCACACATAAGATGATCCTTAACTACATAGGGAGTCTGAAGCCAGCTACACAGGCTATAGGAGATCCTGCTGAAAAAAAAAAAAAAAAACCTAAACCACCCAGGAAAGCAGGATTATGAGCCCCATCTCTATCCTGCATCAATATTTTTAATGGTAGGTCTCATACACCTATCCTTTATCAGCCACCTAGATACCCTTATGCAAGAAATGTTGAGAATCACCATACCAAGTCTTCCTGATGCTTACCCTTAAAGCTCCATGAGAGCCACTGGGAGAGCTCTACTTTGTCTGAGCTAGCTCTTGGAGATTCTCAGAGATATCCCAAGGCAATATGAAATAGAGAGGTTTACAGCTACTCATAGCTATTACCAGAGGCACAGGAGAACCCACCTGTAAATACCTGCCTGCATACCTGAACAGCTCTGGTGAATGAGATCTTAGGATACAGGCCTTGAGGGCATAACTCTCATGCATGGCATGCATTAAGGCTGGACAGAGAATTGAGATGATGAGAGTACTGACCAGAGTTTAGTACCCTCTGAAACCAAGAGACCTTTCCAGCCAGTAGCTACAGGACCTCTCCATGGTGTCTGGTTTTAGCTCTGAAATATATGTATATGTATATTTATATGTACATGCCTATGTATAGATCTATGTATATACATGTATACACATACCTGAGAGCCTGGTGCTAAATAACACTGGAAATTTTCTAATACATGAACTATTTTTCTTATTATAACAAACCAAAAAAAAAAAGGTATTCTAATTGTCTCTTAGGGATACATTTTTATTCTTCTGTTAGTCTTGCTAGCTACTAGGAAGCAACAAAGTCAAAATTTCTGAACATAGGCCTGTCAAAACATTGTTCTTGTGAAGACTAAAGCTTTAAAAAATATGGTGGATACATTTACCAAGTTTATTCTTAAAATAAAATTGATGTAGGAACATTTTATCTACAGTAAAATGCTTCTATTTAAACATAGTTTGATGAGTTTTGACAGATGTCTGCTCCCTATAAACATGTAACCATACCACAATCAAAATACTTCTATTATTCTTGAACATTCTGTTATGTCTTTGCAGTCAAGCCCCTGGCCCTAGCTGGACCCTCAGCCAACTACTGAATTCTGTTTTCTGACAGTCTGCATTAAACTGTTCTGGAGTTTGATGTCAATACTCAAACTGCATGTACTTTTGGTGTCTGTTTTCTTTTCCTCAAGACAATATTTTGAAGATCTACCTGATAAGCATGTATCACCAGTGAATTTTAATAACGCCCATTTCCTCTTGTGCATCACAGGTAAGTATGCATGCCTGCAGGATCCTACTTCAGTAGGAAGAACAGCATTCTGAAGTATAAAGTAGGTTAGTGCAAATGGAATGGGAGGTGAGAAATAAACATTTGGGAAGAAATTAACAAAATGAGAAGAAGAGTTTAACACTTAGATTGGTGTATTTCCACAAAGGCAGTGTACTGAAACCACACTGAGATAATGGGAGTTCTTATGTACTTCATAGAAGTAGAAAAGAAAATATAGGAGTCAAAGGCAGACATCACCAGCTTAAAATTTTTAAAATCTGTGACCACTTAAATTATTTCACAAAAATTCCTCTTTCTAAAAGCTTAAGTGTGAGCTGGATTTAATAATTCACTGATGATCAGTAGAGAAGGGTGCAAAAGCTTCTTTTCATTTCTGACATGAACTCATGGTGTTTTTTGTCTTGGTTGCTCTATTTAGGGGAAGAACAGTTGTCCCTAGGGAAGTGACAACTAAACCAAGACCTGCAAAATGAACAGGATTCTGGAGGACATGGTGACTGAGGGACTTGCATGAACATTAACCTATAAATGAAGGCATATGATCCATTCAAAGATCTCTGGGAAACTCCTTTTGGAGTGATCCACACATCTCTTTCTTCATCCAAATCTGATTACATGCATTTATATTTGGTCATGTTTCCAGTTATACTCAGAGTGATAGGAATCAATTCATACTAATGTGGAGGGGCTAATATCAGTTAGTACCATGTTCCACTCCTGTGCAATAGTTTAACTGTATATTTGGCCATCGTGTACAATATTACTACATAGGAAGAGGTCCTCAGATCACATAAATGATGAAAAATATCCCTAGGTTAGGGAATAGCTGTTATCTTATCTTCATGGTTTTCTTAGAGTGGGACTGATGTGTGATGAGTGAAGATCCAAAGTGGTATTTCCGTAAGTAAAACCTTTCTTCATTCAAGTCCCAAGTTGGCATTCATTTGACACTTTGTAGAGCCAAAGATTAATCTTATCTGGCTGGAAAATTTGAACTAATCCAGATCACACAAAGTAGCCAGCATTTGGCAGGCTTATGTATGGGCCTCAAGCCACATTACTTATCCTATTTTCATATAGATATTGAAGACAATGAATTAACCCCTGATGTGACTGACATTGCAGCAATTTCCAACACCAAAGAACACAGTAAAAAAGAATGCAATAACTATTTGATATCCCAGAAACCAAAAGCACTTCCCCAATATGGAGGATCTGATATAAGACCTATGCTGAGCAGATGGTTGAATTTGATCTATAAACTAGGAGAGAAGTGGCTTAGAAAAAACAAATAGACTACATTAGCAGCTTAAACAACTAAATGGAAACAGCTCACCGAGACAGCATAGAAACAGTTTTGGGCACATCTGGAAGCCATTGAGTTTGGAGAGAATATTAACAGTGTGCTGTTAAGAAGTTAGTCTTGAGGATAGAAGCATTGATTCAGTGATGCCTGATAGACTGTTTGCTGTGACATTCATGGCAAGAGACACTATACACATGTGACCTCTGAGCCCTTCAAATGTAGGTGTTACAATTAAAAATCTATATTTTAAATCCTTTATTTAATTTTAGCTAAAGTCACCAATGTCTGGTGACTACTATGTTGGTGATGGCATTTAAAGCAATGAATTAAAGAGCATTATTCTTTAAAACCATGAGCTTCTAGTTTGTTCTGGTTTGTTTTTATTGTTAACTTGACAGACTCAAAATTCACCTGGAAAGTCTCAATTGAGACAATGGTCAGATGAAACTAACCTGTGACTCATGTTTGTGAAGAATTGTTTTGATTAATAATTGACATAGGAGGGTCCAGCACACTGTGGATGGCACCATCCCTAAGCAGGTGAGTCTGGCTGTATTGAAAAGCTAGCTAAGCATGACCCAGGGAGGATGAGCCAATAAGCTGCATTCCTGATGGTCCCTGCTTCAGTTCTTGCTTCCAGTTTCCAGCTTTGAGTTCTTACCCTGACTTACCTCATGAGTTAGTCTGAACTACATGAGTGAAATACTAACTGAAAAACATCAAGAAGCCCTGTAATTTTCTTAAAGAATAAAGATCTATCCTTGTTTGATTATTATTCTGTGCTCACCTTGGCGTCTGATACACAGCTGTTTGTTTTTTTATTAAGTTTATTAACATACATTCAGAAGAAGTTAGATTACATAAGACAGAGGAGTTATTATTTCCCCAAGGATTTTCAAGGAGCCTTATATCCACAAATTTCTCTGTGCTGAGCATCCATTTTAGTACATAAAAGAAAGCTGTCCAGTTCTGTAAACAGTTTCCTGTATCACACTATGAAATCTCTTATTTGCATAATAATGTTTGGCATCCCTTAGATATAGCAACTTCTGGGAAATATGCTTTGGGAGATGCTATAATATACAATGGATCTGAGAGGAAACCCTCTAGGTAGTTCCTAGAAGATAGGGACCCTTGACTTTCAATGCATATAAGCTGATAAGTGTTTACTGAATGGTGTAGAAGCTACCCTTTCTTAGTACAAACCAGAGGTAGTTGATAACGCATTTCCCCCAGAGAATAGCAGCAGTTTGGTATGAGAGTCCAGGTACTCCAAGGCTGCTATCATGAACTAGATAGGCCTACAGAACTTGAAGGAAGACCATCAAACATCTGAGAAGCAGATAAAATCACAAGTTAAAACAAAAATAGAAACAGGAATTGTGGGGCTGCCATGGAGCTGAGAGTAGCTCGAAGCTGGCTTGGAACCCCGCGTCACCCCAAGAGGTGAGGTTACCCCAAGAGGTGAGAACGGCAGGAGTTCAGCTGCTTTTTTACTCTAGCCCTGACCAGAACCCAGCTAGTTATTAAATATTGCCTGTTTCACAGAGGCAAAAGAAAAATAACTTGGCAAGTGCTTGTCTGCCCTGTTCCTGATAACCTCCCTCTTTGTCTTTGTCTCTACGAAGACCAGGAGGCCAGGTGCCTGCCCCCTCCCATGCAAATAAGACTCCTTCACCCAGAATACCGGGACCCCTCTCCCTCTGGGAGGATAAAGAGAAGAGATTGTTGCATTAAAGAGAACATCACTTCCATCAGAAGGCTCCCAGGACTCTTTTTTATTGTTTGCTTCTCGTCCATTTCCTCTTAGTCGCAATAGTCAGAGCCCATGACCTATTAGTGAAGCCCATGTCCATCTTCCTCCACACACTTTCCTGCCACTCCCAGAGCAAGTTTTCTGCCCCTGGCCAAGGTGGGAAACCGAGCCGAGATTCAGCCGGCTGCGGGTAGTGATGAAGTGGCAGCACAGTGGGGACAGAAACTGACAAGGAATGTATTAATGTTTTAAAAGACTTTGTTGCAATTAGAATATCATCCTCTATACAAAGGATGATTCAATTAGAGATACAGAGTACTGTGAATCAGGTGGAGCATGACCCCTGCAGATAGTGTAAAACCAAAATAGGAACAATATACCTTGCAAGTTAAAGTTTTCCTTTAAAGTTAAGAATAAGTTCCTGGGTCTTAGATCTGATATAACCTGCAAAACATGCTTTTCAACCTACATTAAAGTTCGGACTCCTTTCACATGAGATATATGTCTGTGTTCTTTCTCTTTCATTGTATTTTTTATAACAATGCCAACTACTTACCCCATTAAACACTTTATCTTTCTCTTAAAAGAAACCTCAAGATGCGCAGGGGCTCCTCTCTCAAATCTGATTTACAGAGAGACAGATAACTGGCCAGTCCCAGATGCACCTCTAAAATGAAGCTTGCTTTAATCAGACAATCCTGGATTTAGTCTTTCTCCTTGAAATTCTCAGGTTTAATATTGGGAAAGGATTGACACCAAGGTATAGAGACAGCATTCTTAATCACTTCTGTTTTTGCATTTTGTTAATATCTTAGCAAAAAGGGATAAGAATTAACAGCAACAAAGAATAATTTCAGCAAAAATTTCTGTTATTTTACATACACTTATTGTTATTTTATTATAGTTATTTTACATATACTTATGCTTTAAATTAGATAAACTTTGTAGAGGTCATTGCATGGTTAGATCAGTGGTTCTCAACCTTCCTCATGTTGTGACCTTTTCCTTATGTTGTGGTGACCCCAACCATAAAATTATTTTTGCTACTACTTCATAACTATAATTTTTCTATTGTTATGAATTGTGATGTAAATATCTGATATGCAGATGGTCTTAGGTGACACCTGTGAAAAGGTTGTTCGACTCCCAAAGGGAGTTGAGAACTGCTGGATTGGATGAATTATTTTCAACAAATCTCTTTTGTTCTCCTTAAAACTTGAAGTTGGGAAGCAACAAGAAAGGTCTTTTCAGAGCAAGAAGATATCTAATATTTTATTTCCATTTAATTATAATTAATGTTAGGGGCCAGATAGGAGAAAGGCCAACTCCATTTTTGGTCCTGGAACAGAGGACTTTGTGTGAAGCTTCAGTCTTTGGTAGTAAGGCCCTTTATGGAAATAAGGCTTGAGTTTTTTCTGATCACATAAATGATTCCTGTTTGTGATAGAAAGCCTGAAAACCCCAAGAACTGATGTATAAAAAAGGAGCATTTTCTGTAATTCCACTAAAATAAAACCACAATTGTTGAGCTGGTGGCCTACACTGATAGTTTCAGTACATGATAGGCTGGGGTAGGAAGACCCTAAATTTGAGGCCAGCCTAGGCTACATAGCAAGATCTTTTCTCAACAACAAAAATAAAACTCTCAGTCAAAACCAAATCCAAGCTTTTCAAAACAAGTAACAATGATAGAACCACCATTGGCACTTTTTGCTACATTTCTTCTTCCTTTATGGATATGTAATTATTAATGATCTGGATTATGGTTTCAAATCCTGTTTTTATTATTGAATATTATATGCTGACAATTCTTCTGTTAGCATCACTTATACACTGACAAAATAATTGAGTGTATAAAATAAATAAGACCATATCTCACCATTTATTTTATTAAAAACCAAACAATGTGACACTATCCAACCCAAAAAAGAAACAAACCACCTACCAATCTACAACCACAATCTAAAGATCCCTAGACAGCAATATGGAAGAATAAATAGTTCTCTGGCAAAGATATGTGGATGATTTTGTACAATGCAATTAGTTGGTAATAGTTCTTCACTATTTTTTTCAAAGCATACTTGAATAAGTCTGCCAATGCTCCTAAAATGATCTCTGGCAGGTACTCTGACTCACCTCTAAGCATTTGGATTTCTGCGAACAGGCACCAGATGATGTCACCCTGTAGACACACACATTCTCTTGTTTATGAATTTATGTACACATACACATGTGTATCATCTAAATTAGCAAAGTAAGCCTCATAAATGCAGACTCAGAATTTCTCTCTGCTGCCATGGTGAGCTTTCAGGCTTGAAGATATGTCTAAACAAAGATGGAAGATCATCTTAGACAAAAAGATGGCAAGCCTAGTGACTCACAATGCTAAATATCAGAATCTCAGCCCATCAAGCCTGGGCCACTTTAGAGTCGATGTCCTTTGAAAATGGGGAAACTGAGACCCAGAAGCATTACAGTCCTCCTCATCCAGGGTCAAACAAGTAATGTGGTAATTTGAGGGTGGAAATGTCATTATATAGGCCATATTGGAGGCCAAATTTCTTTCTTTTCCATTGGCTGTGTCTAAGTTGAACCATTTGGTTGAAAAATCACAGAACCTGCCTAACAAGTGACTATGTGGAGGCTTCTATCCAGACAATGCCCATAAAGAAAAGATCTTTCCAAAAGCCCCTTCATTGCTAGCTATTCAGGGAACTTCTTGGCTCATGAAAACAACTCTGCTTCTTTTCACAATACTCATTTGATTTGTGTCCCAGGCCAACCTTGGCTACTAGACTCACAAGGCTTCTTCAAGGGAGGGGCATGCCTGGCCTGGCTACCTCCAAGGGGGATACAAAGTCAGTCCATGCTTGGACCCAAATGATTTATGGATAGACTTCCATGAGACAATTTCTGTAACCTTGGTCCTCATATTGATTTTCAAAGGTTCCATGTTATTGTGGCTGTTTTTGAGCTGAAAACTATGAACAACAATTGTTAGGCAATAGGCACGAACCCAAATGGGATGAACTGAGACATATACTTTGGTGTAAAAAATGTCAGTAATGAGGAATAGTGAAAAATGTGGAGCATATTTTCTCCTGTTTGAAGTAATGGAAATGGGAAGGCCCAGAGGGTCTTCTTTATCAGGTGAGACCCCGAAAGAGAAGCTAAGGCACAAATCAATGCAAAGGCACGAGGTTTATTGTACCAACGTGTTGGCCAACACGTTGGGGTTGACATCCATAGTGTCTCCATGCAGGAAGCAGAAGCAATGGCATCAACTCCGAAGGAATTCACAGGCTTCGTTATATACTCTTCTTATGGCTAATTTTGGTAACAATTTCTTTATATACTCTTTCTTAATGGCTACTATAGAAAGAAAGTAACCTCTAAGCTAATTGGTAGAAGCAATGGTATTAGTCAGCAGGGTGAAAGGTAACAAAACATTTCATGTAATTTATCCCGTGGGTGGGGAGTGCTGAGTGTGCAACTGAAACTACTCTTATCTGGGTGTAACGCTTGTGGTTTGGGCCTGCTTGGGACATCTGGGTACAACACTTGTGGTTATTCCCAGAAATGTCTCTTGACTAAGATTTTTGAGAAGATTCAGGCCTACCTGTACATTTCCAAGCTTGGGCCTTACAGTAACAAGGGTGAAAAGATGAAATAATACATGTAAAGAGCTTAGTAGAGTGGCAGGTGAGATGGATCAATTGGTAAAGTTGCCTGTCATCTAGCCCAACAGTCTGACATCTTTGATATCTGAACTTCATATGGTGGAATGAACCAACTTCTGCCAAGCTTGTCCTGTGACCTCCACACAGTCACTCTCCAGTCCCATCGTAGCAGACTACAGAATCAGAATTTGTGCTTTAGAAAGGCTCTTCACCTGAATTCTCTATGCAACTGAGTACAAAATAGAGACTAATTGGAATTAAGTCCTAATTTTAACAATTGTAATTCTTGTAGCTTGTATCAGGCTCATAGACCTCTATTTCAAAATAACAGTCTCAGGAGATTCTGAATCAGGTGATGTGTGGACTATTTCTTCTGTCTTAATTGAAGATGTCCTAGTCCCAGGACCTGGGGTAATCTTTGCTTTTATAGCCTATACCTCTTGGATTCATCTTTACTATTAGAGATAAGGAAATGGAGTCCTGATAAGAGACTAGGAAGGCCTTGGGCCGGGTCACACAGGGGTCAGCAAGCACTTTAGGATGAATTAGCACCTTCCAGCAGTCTCTTTCTTCAGCAGCCCCATCAGCTAGTGCAATGCACTAACAGCCCTCTTTGAATTTGCTTTTGTATAGTAAAATCAAAATACTCACTTGCTATTTGTGCTTGCTAATGATAACGCTGATTAGATCATTTTAGGCAGCCAGGGCCAACAGTAACTGGTTATTTAATCAGGGTCTAGCCCATTTTTTAATTTTCAACATCATTTGGCTACCTTTATTCTAACTGTGAACTTGCTTGAATTTGTTCGTCTTTAGTGGTTGCGCTTAAATGAAAAAATGGATTGTCTTGTCATACTACCAGTCTGCTTCTCCCTGTTGGAGAGCAAGCAGAATTGTTTCTCTGGTTTCCCAGGCTCCTGGCTGGGCTGCAGAAGCTGAGTATCAGGTTTCACATGGAGCCATAGAAAAAGCTCTGCAGACAAACAGTTCTGTTAGCCTTCAAGAAGCTAGCCAGGGTGACTTCTCCCCAACTTCTGAATTCCAAATTGGTTTTCTACTCAGAGACCTGACTGGATGAGCCACTGTCCTAGTTCACTGGAGACCAAGGTTTTTTCCCAGAACATGGGACTTTCAGTGCTAAGGTGGAGAAGGCTAGGTGGAGAAGGCTGGTTACCTTGTGTCTGCTGCACTAAGACACTGAGGTAATATAAAAGCATTCAACATTTCCTAAGTGAATCAATCTGTAACCTGAGGCAGAGAATGTCTAGGTGTTGTAGCTGCATCTTATGTTTTCAGGTCTAAAGTTTGAACACATCCTTGTACTGCTGTTCTGCATCTTAATCTGCTTTTAATCTGTATTATAAATCAGTCAAGACGAAGCTTTAGTCATGATAAATGAATGGCTATGTTGCAATTCTGAAATAAGGATGATACCAAGGAGGAACCGACTACATGTAACACTTTTGAACAGAGGTACATCATCCTTAAACTATTCTTCCTAAAAAAACAAACAAAACAAAAAACAACCAACAAACAAAAAACCCCAAACATTTCATGTATTTGTTATGTAACAAGCACCGAAATTCAGGTATACATCTTATTTACTACCTGTATTATAATACTACCTGTATTATAAATCAGTCAGGATGAAGCTTTATTCCTAATAAATGAATGGCTATGTAGCAATTCTGAAATAAATAAATAAATGTAAGAAAATACTTTACAAATTTAAGTGAATTGATTTGATACACTAGCTCTGATTGCAATATGTCGTTTGCAACTTTGCAACATTAGACCTAGAGTCAAGTATTCTAGCAATATTAGTGAACACAATGTCATCAGTGCCAGTCCACAGGTATAGCACACTTAGTGATTCTAGGCATGCTATATATTTGAGCCTGACATCAAATAATTGTGAGTTTTTAAATTATTTTATTCTATGTGTATGAGTATTGTCCCTGCATATATGTCTGTGCAGCATGTGTATGCCTAATGTACACAAAATCCAGAAGAGGTTGTCAAATTTCCTGGAATTGGAGTTACAGACAGCTATGAGCTGACATGAAGATGCTGGGAATGAAACTTCCATCCTCTGACCAGCAGAGCCATCTCTACAGTCCCTTTTGTTGCTGTTTCTAAAACAAGTTCTCTTTATAACCTGAGTGGCCTTGAACTTTCCATGTAAATCAAAATTGCAGTAATCCTCCTGAGTATGCCTCCAGAGTGTTGGTATTAGAGGCAAGTATTACTAAGCCTCATCGTATAATCATTAAACTCAGAAACACCCAATGTATCTAATCCTGTGATTTATAGGTTTGAGTTTGTATAGGCAAGCAAACACATACTTTCACATAATTATATTAAAACTGCTTACTACTACTATATTTTACAATTAATTTTCCTGTCAGTATAATTAACAAAAAGTAAATGTGGGAAGAAAACAATTTTAAGTATGAGCTAAAGAAATATAAACTATGGAGGGGAGGTAAACCCAGGACTGTTATTGTCACTTCCTCTGTTAACAAGTCCTGGTTAAGCTAAACATGTTTTTTTCTCCCAGGTCCCCAAAGAAGCTCTTTGTAGAACATTGGCTTGCTCAGTGCCTGACTGTGAGGCAGGGACTACAAGGCAGCTCCTGGCACTACCAGGTACTTCAACTCCTGGGGACTTTCTTCAGTAACAGAACATAACTGAGAGGTTTTTTATACCAAAGAAAGGCTTTCTCTCCTTGTTGATTTACCCCCAGCTTTACCCCACAATAGCCTTTATGCTTCTGGGCATAAAGGAGAACTTGATGCTTAGCCTATCCATCTGATGTTTATGTATTAACTCAACAAAACAAAAAGTGTGACTGTCCAGCAGAGCTCTTCTTCTGCTGGGCTTTTGGGACCTTGTTTCTGTCTACTGGGACATAACCCCTTATGGTAACTACACTCCATCACCCAGCAGGAGTGCTCTCCTGCCTCTTCATTGAGTCTTTCCACTGTCTTTGACATTTTCTGAGATTAGCTGTTGCCCAGTATTTAACTGCCCTTGAGTTGTTTGTATGACCTTTTACTCTTGTGGTGGTTATTTATCCTCAATAGTCTTTATACAGAACAAACTAGTAAACTGAGCATTGATACCTTTTAATTTCTTTCTTTCCATATGAATCCTACATTGACATTCAGAGTTAAGTCAGTGGCTGTCCCAAAAAGCTTTCTAGGAACCCAGTGGGAAAGAAAATGAAGAAGACATATCAAGTTTATGCAAAGTAAACTATTTGGCATTTATTCCAGGGTGTAATTGTGGACCACAAATTAAATTTCTAATGAGATTCACTAACATCTTATTTAATAGATATAGATACTACACATGCGTAAGTATGTCATTTAGTTTTTATTGTTCTGCAATTTGTTTCTTTAACACCAGGGACATTGCTGACCCTGGGAGAAGCTAGTTAATACCTGAGGTGGCAAACTAATTTCTTATAAACTGTTCACACACAGCAAATATAAACTAGCCAACCCATATAGCCCATAGTCTCCCACCTCCCATGTCAGGCTGTCAATCCAAAGACCACAGGGCAAGGCAACAGATGACTAGAACAACCTGTATACTCCAAGCCTGCTGAGATCTTCAAATAAGTCCATCCTACACCTGTTTCTCTGCTCCTTATGGTTCTTCTCTAATCTGTTGCTTCCTCATATAGCTGAGCCCAGTTCTTGTTGTGGGGATATGCAAAAATAACAGTATCTTTTCAGCAGTAGTATGTGAACTATTGACCTCAGGTACCCAAAATAGTAATAAAACATCATTTTAAATGAGCAGACAAAGAAAGAAAGGTAAAGAGTAGAACAGACACCCAGACTTTGTATTTTGGTTACCATTCAAAAAGATTTGGATAAAACTTACTTTGCCAACTACATCCACATTAAAGTGGACCTGTTACAAAGGTTTTGAAGTTCCTTGAATTCTCAAGCACATACTAAAATCATCAGTGAAAGGGACTTATAAATAAATTAAATGTAGGGGACAGAAGGATAGCCCAATGGTTAAGATCACCTGTTATTTTTCCTGAGGACTCAAGCTCCTAGCACCCACATGGCAGCTCATAACTACCTGTACCCCATTTCCAGAGGATTTGGGACCTTTTTCTGGCCTCCACAGATACTACATGCACATGGTACACAAATGTACAGGCAGGCAAAACACTCACACACACAAAATAAAATTAAAAAAAAAATCTTTTAAATAAATAAATAAATAAATAAATAAATAAATAAATAAATAAATAAAACAAAAGCAATCTCCATTCATCTGCATAATAAAGCTAGAGCTTAATCTCAAAATGTCCTGGACTCTGAGATACCCCCAATGGCTTCACCAAGGGATTAAGTATAAAGAACAAAGTCTCCATGACATAGTAATCTTCCTTAGGGCTTGCTTCTCTCTTTCTAATAGGAAGTTTAATTTGACTTTGTGTGCCTAGCAGTCAATATACAGTAGGTGCTTAATATTCATTTATTGCTAAAGAAATGTTTGTGACTGTCACTAACCAACAGTGATAGATCAAAAGAAGTCTCTCTAAGAATATGAATAAATGATTTTAGAGGTGAGCATTAAAACTAGCTTCCCTAGCTCAAACTATTATATAAGAACAATGTCACTATATTATGTCACCTCCTGGAGAGCAACTTAAGACATTTATCTTGTTTCAGTGGACATTTTGACACACCCTTGTGATTTGCTGATTACTGAACCTAATCCATTCTGGATCTCTATCCTCCCTCCAGCTAACTGCTACATGGAACTTTCCATAGTTCTTATAGTGTATGGCTCAGCTCCTGGAGTGATCTGAGTGTGTTAATTGAAGGAGACACTTACCAAGGGCTCTAGCTCCTTGCGGTCTATGAGGTTCATCTCTGTGACGAAGTAATAGAAGTGTTTGTAGCAGGTGTTGACATGAGCCTCTGCACCTGTAATAATGACCCGGTCAAAGTGATGGATGTAGACATGGACAAAGACCCGAAAAAGACGGCAAAGGATCTTCTTGCAGATCTGAAGGAAGTTCTTTGGGAAGGGAACACCTAGTGGAACAAAAACAAAAAGGTATGAAGTCACTAAAAAGGATTTTTTCCTTTTACATACCTCCAAGATTAAAAAGAAAATGGTGGAAGGGAATGCTATGGCTGGGAAGGAGGAACTGGTATTCCTTGCCACAGGAGACTCAGTGGAAAGGAGGACTGTAGCAAACTATAAAGCACTGTTTCACGTTCAGGTCCAAGTGGGTGACTGCTCTACTTTAGCCACCAGTGGCCAGAGGGGGATGAAGGCTCAGAGTTATCAAAACTTTGGATTTCTCAAGATAATTCCAGAAATCTGGAGTTTTATGAAATCTGCTGCCTCTTCAAAAGGTTATTTACAATTCTGAAAATTTGAGCTGCTAAAACAAAACATCTCTCTACGTTAGACTCATCCCAAAGCTAACCATTTGCAAATTTTGATTGAAAGTGTTTTCAAAGGTGAACTGTCTCCAAGGTGGACAAATTCAGACTCCATCTGTGCCACTCATTCCATTCCAGCTCTTTGAAACAGGTAATTGTTGAATGGCTATGTTTTCATGACAGAAAAAAAGGGCACATGCTTAAAGGACTCACTTGAACTGCCAGTCTGATAATCACAGCTTCCAGCTGGGCCAAAGCACAAGCAACAGAATACCAAGCCCATTTCTCCTCTCCCTCGGAAAAGCTACTTAAACTCTGGCTATTTACCTTTCCTTTAGTAGGTAGCCAGTTGTAATGGATTTCAAAGTTAAACAGAATTTGTTGCAATTCCTGCTCTGCTCCTGTTCCAGATATATGACCAAGGTCAGTTATTTAACCTTTGGTTTCTCAGCCATAGATGAAGGGTCAGAGTAAGACTTTCCTTGCACAGTAGGGAGGGTGTCACAATATTTGAGATCTTTCCATAGTTCCTAGAACATACATAGCACAAGATCACAAATGGTGCTGGCCCCATCTCTCTGCATAGTAGTCAGGGGAATCTAGGCACTATTACAAGAAAAATTTCTTTGTCCAGAAAAGACAAGTGTGATCACTTGCTTTTAGCTCACTGCTTCATTGTGCCATAGGCATGCCCCAGGTCCTCAGAAGCCTGGGATTTTTCTGTTCTTGACTCCACAGGGACCTAAGACAATTATCTGCCATGAGCTGTTCTGTCAGGGGAATCTCCTTGCAGCCTCTCCCCTTCAGGACACAATAAGAGAGATGGAATATATCTGGCAATTGATTATGATGGGATTTGCCTTTCCAGGTACCCACACTGATACCAGCTTTTCTTAAAAGTCAAAGTTAACACACTGAAGAAACCCAGGGAGAATGTGGACACATAATAGTGGCTGAATGATGGGGCAACACATACTAGGATCTAGAGATGAGGTAAACTAGGGAAAAAATAGGATGGGGGCAGCCACTTGAGATTTGGGGTTTTCTCTGGTGAAATTGTACCACTGTACTACCACTAAATGTTGAGAGAGGGTTCCGAATCTTCCAAAAAGCCTGTGTGTTCTGTGTATGTTACTAGTCTCCCTCATCTTAGAGTGAAGTGAAGCAAGCTGCAGAAAGTTGAATAAGTCATTGATACAACTTGCCTATGAAGTAGTTTTATTATTCCTATTTCACAGGTGATAACACAGAGGCTCTGAAGCATGGGATATAGTTTTACACATCAGTGAAGACAGGATTTCAAATAAATTAGCAAAATTCTAAAATCCAAAGTACAGGGACTTTTGAAATTTGACTTGCCTTTGAGCTTGTGTCAGAGATACCACTTAACTGTTCAGAATAAAGAAATATTTGAAATTTACTCTTTAATAGCACTGGGGCACAAACAAGCAAGTGAAGGATGGTGGAGAGAGATCAGCAGGGAAAAAAGAAAACCCTATAGCATCAGAAGATGCATTCTTAGGAAAAGAAGGTCAGCTAATTGATACTTAGCTGCCATTGAGGAGAAATCACTTTTCTGCCCAGGCCTGAAGACCATAGCCCTGAGACTAAGGGTAAGACCTGAGTACTTTCTATGTTTTAGAGACAATGCCATACAGTTTAAGCAAAATAGCTGACTGAATCTGTAGCATAGTTCTTACATTATTGTTTCTATCTCGAGATGAATAAATAAATGTAAGTAATTATCCAAATAACCTAGTTGACAAATAAAAAAAGGATTTTGACCTTGCTAGCCTAATTCTAAGCTAAATGCATCCAGAACCCTGAAGTCCTGAAATGCTGAGGTAGGACAGTCTACAGCCCTCCAGCAACAAGGTCTATCTTCTCTCAGAAGACTTTCCTCAGTGTCTTCACCTTTCATTCCTCTGGATCCAGTCTGAAGGAAGGTCAAAATTAGTTGTCAGGGGACAAAGAAGTCTAGCTGTGACATTCTTCTAGTCCTTATAACTCAATCCCCACTCCCCACATGCTACCATTAGAGGAGGTTAAAGTTTAGGACACACAGATACTAATGTAAGCACAGGCTCAGAATCTCTTGGTTCTGGCTGCAAGATCAGATGAGACATCCACTATTTCTTTTCTTTCATGTAATTTATTTTTCAGTAGCAGAAGAGACAAACAGTTCAAGCCAAAATGATCTCAGTATACGCCACAATGGGCCCCTCAGCCCAACTCTGATAACAATGCTGGAAGCCCTAAGAAGCCTGGAATCCCTAGGGGTCCTCAGCTAAGCTAAAGATGAAGCCTTGTTTCAAAATGAGATTGAGAATAGGAAAGTCACAGAGATTTGGGAAAGCCATTCAATTATCATGGTTTTAGGACCATTTAGGTAGCTTGTGCATTATGTTAGCCCTTTTGCTCTTTTTCTTCTGTCTTTTAAAGGTCAGGTTAGTGCATATATTTTAAGTAAGCTTTCTCCAAAAGTAGAAATGAAGAGACATCAGCTGTCAAGGGCTCATATGACCACCTGTAGTGATTTGAATGTAAATGGTCCCTCCCTATAGGCTCATAGGGAGTGGCACTATTTGAAAGGATTAGGACCCATGGCCTTGTTGGAGAAAGTATGTCACTAGTGGTCAGCTTTTGGCTTTAGAAACTCAAGCCAGACCTGCTTCTCTCTCTTTCTCTCTCTCTCTCTCTCTCACTTTCTCTCTCTCTCTTCCTGCTGTCTGCTGATCCAAATGTATTACTCTCAGCTACCTTTCCAGAATCCTGTAGGGCTGTGTGTCACTATGCTTCCTGCCATTATGATAACTGACTAAACCTCTGAAATGTAAACTAGCCCCAATTTAATCATTTCCTTTATAGAAGTTACTGTGGTCATGGTGTCTCTTCACAGCAATAAGATATTGACTAAGACACCATCCCATTGATAGATTCTGAATTTGACATCTTGAATATTCAATTCAACAGCCAAAGAAAAGGAAAGTCTGAATGGGACTTGATATGTACATATATAATATTATTCAACCTCAGTGATACCTTAAACAGTGGTATCATCATCATCATCATCATCATCATTTCAGCCATACCTAGACATCATCATTATTATTTCAGCTTTTAAAATCATTTATCAGTATCTTAGCCCAGCAAAGCATCTCCTCCAAGCCACATAACTTAAAGGACATAGAGATTTGGCTATATTCTCCTACTACTACTGGATGCTAAATAGTGGCAGGTAACAGATGACTGTGGCAAACACTTGACTTTTCTTATGTCACTTTCAGAAAGATCTAGAAAAAATGTTTGTTTGGAAGTATATATTTTTCATTACAGGCAGGAAGAATGAAAGGTACCAGAATATTAAATGGATACTATCTACCAACAATGTTAGCCTACATACAAGGGAACTGAGTGTCGCTGGGTTTGACTGAAAATACTCCATGTGGTCTGCAGGTTATCACTATCCCCACATTCAGACCAAAGTTATGCTACTCCTTTTGTGTCTTATGTTTCTCTTCTGTATGTAAGATACATGGTCTCTCCATTTCAGGATTTCTCCAAATCACTAACCCTGGGAGATTCTTAGCAGAAAAGAAAGGGTTTTGAGATCAATTATATTTGCAAAAGGTGCTGCTTTCATAGGTTTACAATATGCCCAAGTATTATGAAGATTTTAGAATAAACTTGGCAAAAAGTCTACTAGGCTCTGGATCTCCCTTTCCCTATTGTATCCATTGGAATTACCTACAGTCTGCTACTAGATCTTTCAGGTGTCATTTCTGGTATTAGAGTGCTGCCATATACAAATGGCCTAGCTAACTTCAGCTATCTCACCCAGAAACACAAGGATATATTAATACTTCCTTCAGTTTAAGATATGTTGGGAGGATTAAATACAAATGCACATAAAAGTTTTCATTATTGTCTTGTAAACAGTAAGCATGATATTGTGAACTGTTTCAGTATGGACTTTCTTCTTTGTAACATTCTTGAGGTTAAATTCTTCTTGCATGTTTATTTTCAAAAAAGCCATCATGATATTAACATATCCATTCTGAACTTTCAAGAACTGAGAATGGTATTTTCCAAACATTTTTCATGTATAGGACTTGCATTGTGATTAGTTCCATGAACAGAGGCAATCTTTCATACTTTAATTCTACTTTTAAAAAGTATCTGGGACAAGTGAGACAGGAAACATATCATCAGCTAAAAATCTATCGAGAAAGCTCAGTGGTCTTATTGCAGTAATATGTGGAGCCAGCCTCTTCTTTGATAGAGGGGGAAAGCCCACAGCAGAAATGAGAATGTTTTACAAGTCTTGGTATAGTCTCTACATGGGATGCTGCAGGCTGCTTTTGGAAGAAGGGAGGAGAACATTGTAATGAAGAACACTTTTTATCTAGTCAGTAGAGTAGGAAGAAAGAATCTGAAACTCCTTTTTCTTAATCATTATTATTAATTATTAACATTAATAATTCTTTCAATCTAGGTTTCTGGGTGGTGAGCTTCAGTCACAGCACTCAGTTAGAAAGCAGTATTCACCAGAATTCTTCACTGTAGTAGATTGCATGTCAAAGTTAAACTTTGACTAGTTTTATGATAACCCAGACAAATTCTCGACAATTAAACCAACAGGTAGAACTGATATAGAAAAGCCACTTTCAACCAGCCCATCTACAAGTGATTTACAGATGATAACTGAATTTAAAGAGTATGCCTTTCCTCTGTCTTACCCAAACTATCTCACATTCCTTGACTCTCAGATTAAAGCTTGGAAATTTAAAGATTTCAAGAAGAAACATTCAGATAAGTGATCCACAAAGAAGTGCCAGACAGAAAACCCAAAACTTTGATGGCCTTCGATCATGTGGTGTGGTTCTGTCTTTACAAATGGGTCAGTACTGAAACAGTTAGTGAACTCAAAATATAAATAGGATGAGCTAAGTTTCCAGAATGGGAGGAGGAAAACAACATGCCTGGGCAGAGTTCAGAATCTAAGGCACTCACTCATGAGGTTCAAGCAGGAATTTGTTCTATACTTAGAAAGAGGCAGGCGAGGGAACTGGGGTAAGGTTGTGGTGAATCTGTGGACTGAATGCTGATGAGACAGATCTACAGCCCTGGATGATGCTCCAGACATCCCGGTACTCTGTCAAGAGCCAAGATCTGACAGAAGCCCTGCTGAACTTAAGAATTTGTCTAACCACAATGTTCTGATCTCCAAGCCACATTCAGGAAGAGAGCTAAACCTAGCATAGATTTCTTATAGCCTAGCATTTAACTTCTCAAGTTCCTGTGTGGATTTGCCTTTCATCTCTGACTTAGTAAGTTCCTTCCTCTCAAAGAAAAATAAATAAAATTCCAGTAATTTCTGAGCTTTAATCTGATCTTATTTCCTCTTCCCTACTTTCCACTAGGCCCTCAATTGCCCATGACACTCCTAAAGAAAAACAAGTAGTCTCTGTGGCTTGTGTGATTCCTCTTTCCATGCTATATGGATAAGAGAGAGGCAGAGACAGAGAGAGAACCTCAGAGAAGACAGAAGAATGACAAAGAGCCCAAAGTTGGACAAGGTCTGAAGAGGCAATTTTTGAGATCTAAGATCAGTGCTGGGCTGAAACCTGGAGTCTGGAGGTACAGAGCCAAAGGCTCTGTACTATGGACTTTGGACAACTCTCTCCAAATGTCATAAGTTCCACAAGCCACTGGCTGATTTATTAACCCTTGTAGACACTTAGTCAATGATTTGTGTTCCCTCATTCCAGATTTAGGGCTATAGTATTTGCTATCTTGCTCCTGAGGTGTTCCTGTACAGGTCACAAACTATAACACAGCTATTGAAAATCCTGCTTTGAGACTATGTCTTCCACTGTATCATTCCCCCTCATAGATGACTTCTTATTGCCCAGCATAAAGCCTGAGAAGAATGGATATGAAATACATGTTTATATTACTCTTGGAGTAGGGTGGTGCTCCTCTGTCTTCAGCTGTCACTGACAAAATAGTGAAAAAATGGGAAGGACCAACTCAGGGCTTACAGAGCTTATAGAGCCTGTGATAAAAGGGATTGAATTCAAGTCTGCAGATTCTAGAGACTGTCGCTTTCCAAAGAACTCTGCTGGGAAGCTTTATGGAGTTCTCAGGGCTCCTTTTATCTCATCCAATTGGCAGGATTAAAGAAACAAACTTGTTAAAAGATAAAGGTGGAAAATTGTAGTCTGACTTATTTCTCCAAATCTAAGTGCCAGGGCTAAGGGCAATGGTTAAACATCCAGCTTTGGGATCAATCATGCCTGAGTCAGATTCCAGCTGTGGAACTTCCATGCTGCACATCCCAGAGAAAATTTGCTATTATAACTTCCAGGAGTATTTTCATCTGGAGAATGGTTGTACTGAAACATGTGGTTGAAGCTCAGTGCACACAGACACACAAGGCAGACAGTGAAAGGGGCTGGGTGTTCCTGTTGTGATAAAGACAGCTCTTCTTGTCACAGTTGAGACGGTATCAAGGGCAGGCAAATGAAACAGGACAAGTGAAGCTGCCTTTTTCCCAAAAGGACAAAGACTTCTCTGAAAAGCTGATTTGGAAAAAACTGATATGGGGGATATGAGCTGTCCAAGGAGCTTGACGTGACCCAAGAAACCTAATGCCATGGCCAGTGATTCAAGGATCCTGATCTCATGTAAGTCAGAACAACCATAAATGTCCACCTTTTCTTTTAAGCTTTCATGCAGATTTGAGAGCATTTTCACTGCCCTTTTAAAGTCTTTGGAGTCCTGTAATAAGAATGTATATGTGAAAATCCCTCTACACATCATAAAATATACTCATTCTCAATAGCTCATGAATAAAGCAATATCCCACACGTGTGATACAAGAAAATAGGCTGAGAATATACCATTTCCAGAATTCTTGCAAGACAAAACACAGTTCAATCACAAAGCAGAAAAAAAAGAACACAGATGTTTCTTAATATATATTCCCTCTTTGTTTATTTTCTTGCTCCTTCCTACCCAGCCACATTGCCCTACCTCCTGCAAACTATTTTCATTTGCAGAAGTCTCATGCAACCCATGATGTGGAGGCAATCATACTCAGCTACAGAGGACAGACTTCTTTGGCAGATGTTTTGTATTATCCAGATACGTGCCTCAAGAAATTGTCTTTTCACTATGCCAAAGAAAACAATTGTGAGTAGCAGGACTTTGTTCCTCTGCCTACAACAAAAACTGTCTCCAAACAAGCTGACAGCTGCAAATGGTTAGAAATAAACTGGCTACCCCTCTACTCTTCACCCCCCTTCATCTGCCCTTCCCAAGTCCCTTTGTGTAGACCTCTAGTCTCTCTAAGTGGTTGTAGCAAATGAAAGGAAAAGACTAATGTGATTAAATGTTCTAAACAGATTATTAATTCATTCAGGCATGCCATTTTCCAGGCATAGAAAATACTGTGTCAGTCATATAAAGGAGCAATTCAGTATCCCTATGTGTCATTATTCTTCTCCAGTACCACTACCTAGATACCACAGGGCTGTGCCTCACCTACATCTCCAGAATGGCTGCCACTGTTCTCTCCTGACATTGTAGGGACATGGAAGTGGAAGAAGACTAAGGAAGAACCAAGAAAACTAGAGCACAGTATTCCTTATGGATGGACAATAAAAGCAACTAGGAAGGAAGACAGAGAGGAAGAGAGGAGGGAGGAAAGGATGAAGGAAAGGAAGGAGGAAAGGAGAGAAGGAAGGGGAGAAGAAAGGAGGGAGGAAAGGAAGGAAGGAAGGAAGATAGGGAGAAAAAGAGTGACAGGGGGAAAGAGAAAAGAGAGGGATGGAACAGGGAGGGAAGATAGGGAGGTCAGGAAGGGAAGAAGGAAAGGGGAAGTAAAGATAAAAGGAAGGATGATTGGAAGGCAGGCAGACAGTTAGGCAGTCAGGCAATATGACAGTCTCAGTAGTTTGGGCCAGGAGTGATAGCCTATAGAATGTAATCCCAGCACTCAAAAAGGATCAAGGCCCTTCTCTTGGATATGATATTTTAAGTATCCCTTATTTACTAGTAGAGTCTTTCTTTCATTTTTGGGTAGAGTTATTAGTCTCAAATCTTGTCTGCATTGTTTCTCATCTATAAACCATTCTTTAACAACAGAGACCCTCCCCCAGTTCATACCACCAGCACTGCTTCCTCTAGCACTTCTTGCAATGTGCATGCAGCTTCCCCTAATAAGTTTACTTATTTTTCTTGTGCAGTTTTCCTCTCTCCACCTGGCAGGTAGGAAACCTTCCTAATATGAAAATCTAACCGAGAAATCAATCTGTATAAAATCCCCAGGGCAACTAGCTTCCTACCTCCAAGGTGGAATTAAAGCTATTAAATGTTATTTTACACAGGTATACCTTTCTATCTCCAGAGACTCGAGTGCAGGCTATACTATAGCCATTTGGAGCTAAGATTCTCCAGCTTGCTTCCAGCTCCTGGATTTTGCTGGATTTCTTGCCACATATGAGTTTTGTTTTGGAAAAGTTTTTTCCCAAAACTTTTTTGAGTTTTTGTTTTGTTTTGAAGACAATTACTTTACTTTTATATGTATGTGTTTCCCTACATGTATGATGTACACCATATGCATCCTTGTATCCACAAAGGTGAAAAGAGGAACACTGGATGCTCTGGAACTGGAGCTAAAGAAAGCTATAAGACGTCATGAAGAAGCTAGGAACCAAACCTGAGTTATTTGCAAGAACACCAAGTCACCTTAACCACTGTGCCATCTCTTTACCACCATATCTTTTACTTAAAAAAAATTAATTATGTATATTCATAGTGGAGGATGAACTAGACTGTAGTATTTTAAGTGTGCTCATTGAGCTGGAATTATAGGAAGTTATGAGCTGCCTCATGTAGGTACTGAGAATCAAACATATTCTCTGCAAGAGCAGCATGGGCTCTTAACCTCTGAATTATATCTACAGTCCCACATGCTGGATTTTTGTCTGGTAACCTCCAATTTGTTATTTAAATTTAAAATAAACTATTATTCCTTCCAGAATGTTCTCCTCATTCACATCACCCTCAGTCTAGTTACCTAACACCCTGTACTTCTTCACTGGCAGTACTTAACATAGTATCTTATATTGTCCTTTTTACCCCTTTGTTGCTCTTTTCCTAGAAGACTACAACATCCGTAATATCAGAGAATGTATCTGTTCACAGTTATATTTCTGTCAGCTGCTGTACCCAGCATGTGATAGTTCTTAGGAAGTATTCATTTGGTAAATACAATTTTTAATCCTCCTCAGCTTCACATGCTGAATCCTCACTGCCCCCAAACAACAGTAGTGCCATGGGTGGTGACAAAAAGATCAGGAAAGCAGCAAGTTCATACTTAAATGGCCTTAGTCCCTCCCTTAAGAAAGTGCCAAGTGATGTTATAGCAAGCACATGAATCAAGACCTCATCAGGTCTGTCTGTGTTGTGCCTTGATTATGGACTTCTCAGCCTCTGGAGGGTGTGAAAATGACTACATGTTTAGTTCCTGCCCAGTTTCAGGTATTTTTGATACAACAGCCTAAGTGGTGAAAGACAGTAAAATAAATGAACAAATGAGCATGTAAACTATAGTAACATGTGGGTAGTAAGCACTTATTTTGCAACTCCCAGCTTTGGCCCTTAAGTCCCAATCTGAGAATCATCACTAATGAAAAATACTCCAGGAAACTGCTAAAGACCTATGTTAACCTTGTCACGTCTAAGGCAGTAGACCACAGTGGAAGCAAATCTACATTTCTCTTTCAATATCTCAGAGAAGTACACCTTTCATGTAACTTTTTTACTGGTGGTGAGAAAGAGACATTATTTTCCACATACCGTACTGCAAATTTACATTCAAGTAACTATTTCTATCTAGATAGAAAAGCTGCTGCTTATGGAACTCCAGAGTTTCTAACATTTGCAATGATCCAGGATTGATTGACAAATAATTGAGACACATAATGGTGGAGGGGTAAAAGGAAGATGGGGAAAAATGACTAATATTAGTGATTTATATTGCAGTTCTAAGGACTGAACCCAGAGCCTTGGATGGGCTGAGTGAGTTTTACAGTATAATTTGACCTTCAATGGAAAGGGAGGAGGAACCAGAAAGAATAATGAATAAGGTTCAGTGTGAAGAGTGAGCTTTTAAGATCTGAAAGGCAAAAAGTTAGTCTGAAGTTGGAACATAACTATCGGGAATCTTTCCAGATGGAACAGGTCTAAGAAAGTCCAGGTTAGACTCATTGTACACAAGCTGAAGAAGGCTGTGATTTCCTGCCGATAGTTCTTTCCACCTGAGAAAAGGCAGGTTTCTAAACAAGCGTTGGTGTCATTACATCTGCATGTGAGATCCAGTCCAGGAAAATAGAGAGAACCAAGGGAAAACCAAAAATGCCACTCAAATCTGACTTGCGGATGAGAATTTACCTAATTCATGGAATAAATTTTATGTAATTTGCTTGGATATGTTTTGAATCAAGAGCGACAAAGTTATAAAAACTTTCAAAGATAAAGATTAAGAGGAAACATGAATAAAATATGAAGCTGTAATGAGTGGGAGTGGTGTGGACTTTGACACCTAAAGGGAGAAAATCCAGAAATCTAGAGTCTCTTATGAAGTCTTCCCATAGTTAACTGTTGGTTAATAATTAAAAAAAAAATTTAAAAGATATCAGCATTTTATTTATCATTATTTACTTTTATATAACTGATTCAGCCTGGGTATGTATAAGTTTTGACCTGATTTTTAAACTTAAAATAAGACAGGGCTTGGTGCACACCAATAATATCAGCACACAGGAAGCCTTCCAGGAAGGCTGGAAGATTATGAATTCAAGGTCATCCTGGGCTACATAGAAAACCCCTGTCAAAAAATAAATAAAAACTCAAAATTCTTCTTGATTAATAAGGAACATGAGCTGTTTTCACTGGTATGTTGCCAACATCATTCTCTAATACAAGGAACCAGGGATTCTGTGAAGAAATAGAATCAGATAGAAACTATAAAAGATGATCTAGGATACTTTAAAGCACCAGAAACAAACATGTTTCTGAATAAAAACACAATGATGAATGTAGAGAAAAAGCAACATGTAGAGACAATGAAAGATGTAGCTCATAAGCTGAGGGTACTTGCCAACCTGAGTTTGATTCCCTAGAACCCATGATGGAAAGAGAGAATCAAATCCTGGTGGTTTTCCTCAGATCCTAAAACCCAACCCCCAAATACATACATACACACACACACACACACACAAACAAACAATAATTTAAAATTGGGTGTGTTAAACAGACATAGGGGCCAAGCTCCAAAATGACCAACATTAGAACATTCTGACCAGCAAAATCAATGTAGTAGCACTGGATTATACCTCATTATAATAAAGTAGATATCCATAAAGGCCATACTAATATAATACACAACTGAATAATAAAACAGGAGTTTTCAAATTATCTGTGTAGCAAGAGCCTAAACAATCTATGCAGATTCAATCTAGAGACAGAGGATCCTGAGTGTGTTCCTCAGGATGACAAGCTTTCTGAAGAATGCAGTGTGAAAGAGGTACAACTTCACATAGGAGAAGCATGACAAACACAACTCTAGCCAACTGATCTCAGCTAAAATGAACAGCAATAAACATGCTCCATAGACATGCCACTCACTTATGAAATCTTTGTCACCCAAATGAATAAGGCAGACTCATTTCACTATGAAGAAAAAAAAAGCAAACAAACAAACAAAAAAAAAACTCAAATTAAAGAACATGTCAGTAATTATTGGACCAATGCTCCTCTAAATGTACACGACATTCAAAGACAAGGAATTTCTGCCCTGTTGCACACATGGGCATGTGAACATCCTAGTTCAGAACAGCATAAGGAAATAAGATGACAAATGTAATTGGTGCTTAGATAAAACCCAGGAACAGAAAATAAGAAAACTTCAAATAGAGTGGAGTATAGGAATAGTGAATCTCTGACCTTAGATCTTCAGTTGTGACAAATGTGTGAAGAATTCACAGAAGATGTTATAATATGGAAAATCAGGTAAAAAGTATATGGGACAATTGCTTGGTCCTACCCTTTGCAACTTTTCCATAGTTTTAAAACTGTTTTATATATATTTTTAGAGTACCCTATGACCCAAAATACATGATTGATTCCAGTGGCCATGAGTTTATGACCTTGTATATAAAACATATTTGCTGATAAATATATCTGATTGGAACTATTTTGACAAGCATTTTACTCAAAAATTATTCAGAATTTCAAGATGATAAATGCATTATATTAAATCAAGAATAGGCCCTTTCTGAATGTGGGTACTAAGACAGCTTTGTCTTTGACTGTAATGTTCTGAACAGAGAGGTTATATCCTTGCTCAGGGACTTGGTGCTCTAATGGAATTTCAACCTAGAGCTGACCCACTCTAAAACATCCATGGTCCAAATAATACACATTTTACCTCTCAAAACACAATTCAACAGTTTAAAATTTATTTCATCCACAAGAAAGCATATATCAATAGAGTTTTTAAAAACTACAACTTAAATAAATTTGTTATGTCAATTTTAAGACTCCCATGAAACTTGACTTTTGAGAAAAGTCTGAGAGTTCAAGAAACTTGCCTTTTGGAATTTTATGAACAGGGACATGAAGAGTTATGAGAGGAGGTAGACGAGAGAAGTACCAGCTCCTTAGGACCCTATACTAAACACAGAGGTAAGGTTTTAAAGGCATTGACCAAAGTTAGCCAGTAGGAGTGATTAGTTTGAACTACATAGTGTTAAAATATTGACAACACTAAGGGAAAAGAGAGCCATTAAACCCAGGTCAAGAATGCTGGCTTCCTTCAGAAGTCTTGGAACAACTGGGAACTGACTTAGAAACATGACAACAACTTATCCAGGTGTGGGAGATGTGCACATCTGGGCATCCTGTTCATTTCATGTTTATTCTGCCTTCCTGACTTGTTTTTCTTGTACATGTTTTTGTTTTATGGCTTTTTTTCACTTTTAATTATGTGTATGTCTGTGTAGGTATGTGCCCATGTGAAAAGGTTTCAGCACAGAAGATGGCATTGGCTCCTCTTGAGTTGCAGTTACAGGTGATTGTGAGTCATTTGATGTGGGTGCTGGGATTGAACATGGGTCCTCTGAAAGAGCAGAATACCCTCCAATCCACTACTGAGCTATCTACACACACACACACACATCCACATTCACACACACACACACACACGAGAGGGGGGGAAAGGGGGAGATTAATTTTATTTATGTATATATGTGTGTGATTGCATCTAGCTATGGTCATGTGTATATAAGTCCCATGGAGCCCATAAGAGGGCTCTGGATCCCTAGATCTATAGTTATAAGTTGTAGATTGCCATGTTGTGGCTACCATATGTGGATGCTGAAAACTAAATGCAGGACCTTTGAAAGAACAGGAAACTGTTGAGCTATCTTTCCAGCTCCTGATATTTTTCTTCTTCCTATGGTTCTAAGATGTTGAACCCAGCACATGGTGGACAAATATTCTACCATTAAGCTAGTAGCCTAAACTCTTTAAAGGAAACATTGTCCATGATTGCAAATTGACTGTAACAGGTGGTGAGCCCTTTCTTGAGAAACACAAGTCTTCTGTGGTATAGGAAGGTCTTTATGTACTATGGGGCCATCTCAGGACAGTGCTCACTGGCTTTCTACCTTTAGGCTGGTCCATCAATCTCACCATTGTGGAAACTCAGATCAAATCTTTTTTGTTTTGTTTGATACAACCAGGTGAGGCTTGGTTGCATAGCTATAAAATATCTTTTGACCTTGTTGGAAAAATCATTACCCTACTAACAGTGCCTCCATGTACTTCATACTTTCAGACTTTTTCACCAGAGCACCATTTGAAGTCTTAGGAGATTCCCCTTTTCTCATGCTGCATTTGACATGTATATGCAAAAGTATCATTTACTTGATTTCTGAAGGTAACTCTGAGGATTGTCAGCAGACTTCTAAGGCTAAGAGTAAATGGGCTTGATGACTTTCAACATAGGAATTTTTGCCTATGCCCTTCCCTCTAATCTGTACAGGTGATCCTCTAGTTACATATGCTTAACTTTCTCATCACCTGCATATCTGCACAGGGTGCCTGCATTTCTTTGATATGGTGCATTTTATCTAGGATACATAAACTACAATTATGTTTGTGATGTCTTACAGAAGCACTGTTAGCCAGCTCTACTCATTGGAGAGAAGAACAAAGCTCCTTCCAACTGATTCCACCTCACCCCATATGTCCTACTGTCTCCTTAGCAAAGGAAACTCCATACATAGCCAAAGCCCCCTTGCTCTATACTACTTCCTCTGCTCCTATAAAGTTTTCCAAATTTCTGAGGACCAAAGGCATAGCAACATCATTTGAGACCATAATTAGTAATTTTAAAATGTTCCAAGTTCTCTGGAAATAGTTTCAATTTATAAATGTATAATTTGCTCTACAGATATGTTTTGCAGAATACATATTTATAGGAGTAGATTGCCTAAATAATAAGAATGTTAATTTAATAAATGAAACGAATTAATTAATAAAATATTATTGTTATTAACATTTTGAGACTATATAATCATAGTTAGACTGGAATTCACTATGTAGGCCTTGAACTCAGAGAGATCTACCTGCTTCACAAGTGCTGGGATTAAAGGCATGTCATCATGTTTGGCCTAAATTAGTTTTTATTCTAAACACAACAATAACATTATTAAAACATAGAAAATAATATCAAGCGTAAATTTCATTTCTATCCATAATCCCAGCAGGAAACAGTTACTGAAAAATATTTTTCCTTTTGATCTTTCTGTAGTGTGTGTGTGTGTGTGTGTGCGCGTGTGTGTGTGTGTGTGTGTGTGTGTATATATATATATATATATATTTACAAAATTAAGATTAGACTCATATATTTAGTTCATACCTTTCTATATTTAACAATTATTTAGACAAATTGGTTGGATGACACTTATTGCATCTGTCAGTCCTTGATAATTTTCCTTGATTAGATTCATAAAGGGTGGATTAAAATCCATAATTTGTAAAAACACATTTTGTACCATTCTTCATGACAGATGTGTTTGTTTTTATAGACAATAATAGAATTTTCATTTTGCACTGTTGAGTCTCCCTCCATACTGAATTCTCTGGCAGTGTACATACCTCAGATGCAAAAGTGAGAAAGGTGTGATAAACTGAAGCTATTCACAGTATTTATTATTTTTCCTTGAGTTGGACAATAGATCTCAAGTTAACTGTGCACTCAAATGATCAAGGAAACAAAAGAACAAACAGAATGGCAGAGGCCCACATTATAGTAGCTGAGGCTGAAATCCTAAGTGTTCAGCCTGGTTCAGAAGCACTAGCTCAAAGCAGTAGTTTTTTCAAGCATGGCTCCTGGACCAGCAGCACTATCTAAGAACTTGTCAGAATGGAGAATTCTCAGGCTCTGATCTAGCAGCATCACATCAAACACTCTGGAGCTAGGGCCCAGAGACTCATATTTTATGATGTCTTTCAGTAATCTTGATTCATGCTATAGTGAAAAGAGCTGTGTCACACGTGGCCTAAAAAGAGAGCCTGCATAACCAAGCAAGAAGTTTGGAGGCAAAAAAATCTGCTGTCACACAGATTTGAGTTCAAATCCCTTATCTGTTGCTAACTAGCTCCATGACCCTGAGAAAATCACTCAGGTTCAGTTTTCCTATGCAGGACATAGATATTATCAGTACTTCATTGGGTGTTTTTGAGAAGTGGATGAAAATAAATAGAATAAAATAGTGCAATGTATTTCTCAAAATACACAGAGCTTGTTAAGCATTTGCTGTTATCATTGTCCTCAGAGAGTTGGATAGTGGTCAAAAGCCCAGGGAAAAAAATTTCCTAGATGGAAGAGGGTGAATACCCAAAACAGAGATATGCTCCCTAACTCCTCTTTATCCCTAAGCTGAAATATCAGTTAAAGGCATGAATAGCCTCCAGGAAAGAGACAATAAGCTACATATTCTCCTAGGTGCTGTTTTCATCAGCACTGTGGAAGTGCCAACAACAGAAGGCTAGAGTTTGTGTGGTCATGTGTGCCTGAACACAACCTGTGGAGAGGAAGGGTAGAGGTAGGAGACACCATCTTGACCCCCAGGACCAGCAATCTCAAACAGGAGCCACAGTATCTAGAAGGATCTTGGGAGTATCTTAAAACACAAACTGATGGGTTGTATCTCCTGAGATTGGATCTGTTTTCTAAGAATCCGCACTTCAAGCAAGCCTTCATGTAATGCTCACATAGATTGACCACAGTCAATTGTGTCCCATCTTCTTTTTCATTGTTCAGATGGGTGCAGAAGTGACATTTTGTGTGTTTACAGCTTGGCAGAGAGCCTGGCTCTGTATTTCTTATTATTAGTTACTGTTCCTGCTGATGAGGACTATGTCAATTCCAGGATTCTTCCTGGATTGATTTACAACATGATGAGAAAAAAAAGTCAAGGTACCCAGTCACTCACACAGCTGAATGGCATACTTGTTCATTTGCTTCAGACTTCAGATTCCATAATTCAGAGTGTGCTCAAGTTGGTTATTCCCAGTGTCCTGATTCACTGTTTCTACCAGAACCTAAAACTGATACATGGTTTTCAGGAGATCTAATCCAAGCTCTACCTTATCTCCCCTTCACTTTCATAGCTTAAGGGAGACAAAACACACCTAATCAATGCGTATTGCGAGTTCCTTTATCCTAACTTATACTGACAACTCCTGGCAGCACTCTGCACAAGATAACACAGAGAACAAAAAGAATAGGTCTGCTTAAGTCAGGGACAGGTAGTTTGAGAGGGCAGGTAGGGGACCCCATACTTTGAACTGCCATGGCACAAAAATTATTGATGTCTGTATAGCCCTTGAGAATTTTTGAAGGCATTTCTGCAGGACAGGCTAAAAATCAGGGCTCTTATTAGGTATGCAAAGGCAGATGCCAATATTGATTGTCCTAATGAGTTCTGGCACAGGAAACACATTTAGAATTAATTAGTGTCTGAACTCCTTTGAATGAGCAGAAGAGCTACCTAGGCCTGGCACTTCCTCAAACACCTACTTGCATCTGCTGGGATTAAAAACCTAAGAGGTAGATGTTACTTATCCATCTAAGAGATGGGTGCCCTGTGGCCTACATATGGCAAATGAAGACATGTCTGGGAAAGTTTGCACATTGTGAGCTGTGAACACCTGGATGCCTTAGCAAACACATGCAAGGAACACATGACTCACACACCTTTCTGCCTTTCCCCAAGAGTGTGTATGCTCACAGCATTATGGTATCCAAGAATGAGTCCAAGGTTTGAGTGTTTGCCTGTTATTCACCTCACTTGTGACACTGAGCCAAGTGCCCTTTTAATTTATATATCTTCAACTTCAAAGCAGTGGCACTCATTGTTCTTTAGCAAGTGAAATCCAGGAGAGAATGGATTTAGATAAAAGAAAAGGTATGCACACATTCAGTCATTTTTTTAATTTTTTAATCACTTGGTTGTGATAAGTACCTTACATATTAAGGCATTTTTGGTCATTTTCAGTATTGTTGTGATAAGTACTTGATTCATTTAACTACTGACATTCTTATAGACACATCAGAGCAGAATAATTCAAAAAGGGCAGAGGAAATGTCCAATAACTGCATTAACCCATTGGGGGCACCAGTTCTGGAATTAATGCTTGTCAAATTGGGAGCTAAAACAGGCTGAAAGAGCTGCATTGCTAATAACATTTTCTTCCCTCTCAAGAGCAGCATGAAGAATTTATTTCTTTTCAGATGCTAGAATCTGGTATTCATACTACCAGAAATTTCTATCCTTAGAGAGATTCACCACATGGAATCAAAGAAATTCAAAGGAATTTCAGAGTCTATGCTTATAGCACAAAAGGGTCACATGCAGCTCTGAGCTGTTGTCTTCACATTCTTGATGGTGCTGAAGTTCAGCCTGAGTTCCATGTATATTTTATTAGCTACCAAAATTATGTTGAAGGAAGCTATCACATGGACCAAGGTAGCAGACAAATTGTCAGCTCACACCTCTTGTTACATCCCCAATCTGAGCACACGCCTCTGTAATCTCACTCCTGGAGGACTGGGCTGGGAGAAGCAGCTGTCATCTCTATCCAGCCTTGTAAACTCAGCACACCTGTAATTTCACAGCTGCCACAACAGAACAGATGCTTGTGTTGACTTCTCCACAAGCTGGAAATAGCAGCAAAATGTGGCATAGTTGCTTCTGGGTATCAAAAATAAAATTACAAGCCTGGGAAAATGAAAATGAATCACTGTCATTTAATGGAAATCCTAGATTAAATGTGCTTGCTAACTAAAACTGAATGTGGACACTGCCATTAAACAAAATGAAAGGAAAGACATGAATGAGAAAGTGAGTAACCCTTTATTTAAAGTATTTATTGCCAATGAGTTCCATGATCTGAAAAATTCTAAGGAAGCAGCTCTTCCTTCTTCTTGTCTTCCTCTTCCTCCTCCTCCTGCTTCTGGTCTCCCAACCCCCATCTCCTCTCTCACTTTTATGTAGCCAGGGTGGTTTTAAATTTACTATGCAGCTGAAACTGACCTGGAACTCCTGATCTTATGTCCATCTTCCAAGAGCTAGGATTATAGGTTTGTGCCACTATGCCCAACTTACTATGGGAAATTTCCATTGAAAGAATTTTTTATTGACAAGATATTATGAAATCTTAAGTATGTTTAAAGATACATGACAATGCATCTTAGCAGGATAAATGTTTTACACCCATCCCCATAGTCCCATATTGTCTTTTATCAGATGTCTACCTCTCTTTTGGAAACAGAGAGGTAAGAGCCTAGAAATGAAACAGCTCTGCCACTTAACTACTTGTGTGATCACTCTACCTCAACAGCATCATCTGTAAAATATGACAATGACAGTTTCAAACCCATAGTAAGTACTAAATAAGTAAATATTTTTGAGACAATCATATAGTCTTATATGAGTGTAATGTCATACTCATATACATACATATATACATATATGTATATACACATATATATGAGCTGCTACAACTCTTATTGTTAGCAAGACATTCATCAGATTCTCCTGTTATACTCTTCCTCCTGCAATATGTCCTCAAATTCCCCCATCAGCAACATTGATGGGAACATTTAAACACAGAGATGTCTTTACTAGAAAGTCATTATAGGTTTTGTTAACTGCTGACCTGGACTGACATTTTAAATGGCTTAAAATTCACTTTGGAAATCTACTCTGAGAGGTTGGATGACAGTACCTTAAATTAGGAAAGGAATCCTGGTGCAAGGGTTGCTTCAAAAGGGATAACCTCTGGGGCATGTGCTCCTCAGCTACAGGTGTTCTCCTTCCCAGGAGATGTTAGTAAAGTCTGGACATAGGGAGATGTTATAGGACCTGGGGAGTAGTGCCAGAGCTGGTTGTTAATAAACGTCCATTGTAGTTCATGATAAAGCTATTTATTGACACATATTACAAATCTCAGAGGTTCAATACCTGGGCAGCTTAGGCAGAGAGCTCACTCCAAGGCCTCCTTACCCCATGCCCTCCTCTTGGTTCTCCTCCTAGCACTCCTCATGCTCCTGCTCTTCCTCCTCCTCCCTGCTCCCTCTTTGCTCCACCCTCCACTCCCCCAGGTGATTTTCTTCCTGTTTTCACACAGACCCTCGATAAACAAATAACAGAAACCTCCTGCAGGGGATAGAAGCTGGGAATGGCACAGAGGTGTAAACAAGTAAAAGATGAATCTTAACTAAAATATTATCCACAACTAAAACATATCACATCTCACCCTTTTTGTTTAAAATAAGAACAATATTGACTCAATCAAATGAAGCTAAGATATAGTCCATCAAGTATCAAGTCCAAAGCTCAGCAGAATGTTCATGCAGTTCAAAAGTCTTTGATGATTGTAACTGTCCCATAACATGAAGTATCAAATCCAAAGTTCACCAATTGTTAATAAAAGTTCACCAACTGTTCATAAAAGTTCATCAATTGTTCACAAACGTTCACCAGTTGTTCATAAAAGTTCATTGTTTAGCAAAATGCTCTGGTGTTCAAATATCTTTGCAGAAAATCAGCTGTAGCAGAAGACAATGTTGTAAGAATCAGCAGGTATCTGCATCTACATCATCACAGTTGAGCACTGTGAAGGCTGCCTCAATTATCAAAACTAGCTCCCTGTCAGCTGCAGAGTCATCTCTAAGATGATTTCAGAGGACAAGACAGTTTTATGAAGCCAATAGCTTCCCATATTTCCCCTTTTGAAGATGGCTGCGCCTGCCTTAGGAGAGAATTAATGAACAATGAAAATTACCCATTCTTGGGTTACTGATAGCATGATCAGCACCCTGTCTTAGGAAAATTCACGTCATAATTCTCACTTCCCGTCTTTGACTACCAGCCTCTGTATTAATCCGGAGAACTCAATTCTTTGTAATCTACGGCCTCTGGTCTTAAGGAGAACTTTAAACAGCACAGGAGCAAGGCAGCTAGGAAGGCCTTCAACAGTCCATTTTCATGGGTCTATTGAGGTTGAAGGTTAGACAATAACCTGCACACTCTGATGTCTCTCTTCAGCCCAGTGATCTCTGGATACTCTCAGTTGGATGTTTCATTTCTGAAAAGACAAAAACACAACCTTTCCCGACATGGGGTGGAGTCTCCACACTCCAGCTATTATTAGAGCAAAATGCTTAAACATTATCTTTTAAAATTAAAAATTTTTATTATTTGAGGTTAAAATGCCCAATTATAGATATATCTTATATCCCTTTCTTTTTTAAATTTAAGCTGAAGTTTTATTTACCATGTATACTTTTAAAATCCAATAATTTGTTTCTTTCTTGCTGGACACTCATTTAACATGCCAGCCTCTGGAGTTGTAGGTATAGCTGATAACAGAAACATCTAGCACTGCAATCTAATTTTTCCAATGTTAGCTATAACAAAATTCCAATTACAGGTGAAATAAATCTTTCTTACCAACCAGAAAAAAAACAGACACAAAATCCCTGGAGGACCAGGACCAGTTGGCTGTATTTTTGGTCCAAACTCCTGAACATATCTGGACTGGTTATATAACAACCATAGCCAAGTGGCTGCTGAGAGAAAAACTCTAACACAGGCAGTGTAGACTCTGTCTAAGCTTTCTGAATCGCTTTTTGCAACGATCCATTTTAAAATATTGTCTTCCTTTTGTATCATGAGCTCAGTAGAGGAACAATCAGAAAGCATACAATCAAGCTTGAAGTCTAGGTAATTTACATCTGCATTCTGTAATCTGCTTTCTACCTGAGTTAACTCCTTTTCTGTTGTTAAACTTTTCTGTCTGTTTAAATTTGAATCACCATTCAATGCTTGAAATGAATTACTTAACTGTTGAGTAGTTAAACCCAATGGTAGGTTTGTTAAACCAGATACTAATTTTCAATGGTTTTTGTACAAAATATTGACATAAAGTTGTCCTATCTGACAACTCCTGGGGAATGACTTTCCACTGATACCTTTTAACAGGCTGAGAATTATTATCAATACCTGTTCTGTCCTGCTTATGGACAACCTGGACAGCCTGTGGTTGTTTTTGATAACATTTTTAAATATCTTTATCAATAGCATCTTGAATCTTACAGGTTCTCTCTGAGATTAAAGGAATATTAATCTGTACATTCCATTGTTTTAATAGGACTCTTCCCCATAAACTTATAGCTAGATCTGCCACATATGGTCTTATATTTCCTATTTCACTTTCTGGTCTTATGCATTTGACACCTATTATATTTTGTTTTATCTGAGAAAATGTTCCTATTCCTAAAAGCTTAGTAGATAACTCTTGAAGAGGCCAGTTTGGATTCCAGGAGTCTTGTGAAATGATTGTCACATCAGTTTCAGTGTCTAATAATCCCTTAATTAAAACTGCATTTGTTTGTAATTTTGACTTAAGTCTCTGATCATTTATAATTGCTTGCCAAAATACCTGTTTTTCAGTACTTTTTAATTCACCTCTTCTATCATTTGCAGTGGCTTTGTCTTTGATAGCAAGATCTAGAGCAATGCTGTCTTTTGTTGCAGGCACTATTCACTTTACTCTCTCTGAGGGTGAGTTAATCTGTTGCTGGTAAGTAGCTGATAGGAATGGCTTATGTGTTCTATGATAGGGGCCTGAGCCGAGTCCCCAAAGGCATATCCCAACAGCAAGGAATTACCTTGAATATCAGTTACAGATCTACATTCATTAGTCCAATGTTTGCTTTTTCCACACCTTCTACATATTCCAGGAAACTGAAGTTTTCTTTCTGTCTTATTATCAGAGAAAACATTATTTCTAGGATCCCTTTGTCTACAGTCCTTTTTAAAATGACCTGACTTCCCACAGCCGAAACATCTGACCTTTTGATTTTTAAAACCTTGAACAATTGTTAGTCTAATCATTCCATAGGCTACTATTGCCTCTTTTTGCATACTCAGTGGATAAGCCAGAGTTGGTTTTCTTAAAAAATCTTCACTGCCACCTTTCATTATAAGGTGGAGCGGAAGGCTGAGAATTCTCTAACTGAGGTAGGTTTTTACTTCCTTCTATCAAGTGTTCTAATCTTGTTATCAAGGTTTGCATTTTTTCAACCCACTTCTCTTTATTTAAGGCTGCTTCCTGTGAGAATCAAGTAGATTCTGCTTTTCTTTCCACCATTTTAAAATCTTTTGATTTTGTTCTTAATTTATCTCCTGTATCTAAGTCAGCTTCCCATAAAGGGCTAGATCATTTCCCTTTTCCTTCTGTACTGACAATTTTCTTTGAAAGAACACAGTGTACCACAATCATTATTAAGAATACAATTTGAAATACTAGGATAACAAAAACCATAATCTGTATTATGCCAGTCTCTGTTGAAGTATTTATCTCTTTGGCTACTGCTTTCATTCCTATGACATCCATAACAATACTATACAGAGCCCAAGTGCCCTGTGTCCTAATATTTTCCATTTTTAACACGGAAAAATTTTCTTTTCCACTCTTACTTATCCTCTCCTTCCTTAGGAGACTTTTGTGTACACTTCCTTTATTGTTTTATGCATTGCTCAGGAGCTACGTTATCTCCTGAGGTAACGAGAATTAGTATTTACTTTTAAACTGCATCTTTCTCTCTTTCTCTTTTTTATTTTTTACTCTTTGCTTTTAAACTTAATATTCGTTCTTTCTCTTAACTTCACTCCTTTATTAACTACCTTTTACTTTGAGCTTACTTTACCTTTCCTGTTCCTTCTTTCTTCTTTTCTTCCTTCCTCTGCCTTGGCTCTTGCCATCCTGTGTTTCTGTCTTTTCCTTGTAGACTCTGCATCTGGACTCTCGTGTCCCACCTGTTTTCTTGCCACGCATTGGTGCGCCACTTGTTAATAAACATCCAGTGTAGTTCGTGATAAAGCTATTTATTAACACATTATATTACAAATTTCAGGGGTCCAATACCCGGGCGGCTTAGGGAGAGAGCTCACTCCAAGGCTTCCTCACCCCATGCTCTCCTCTTCGTTCTCCTCCTAGTACTCCTCATGTTCCTGCTCTGCCTCCTCCTCCCTGCTCCCTCCTTGCTCCACCCCCCATGCCCCCAGGTGATTTTCTTCCTGTTTTCACACAGATCCTCAATAAACAAATAACAGAAACCTCCTGGGGTGGGGGTGGAAGCTGGGGATGGCACAGAGATATAAACAAGTAAAAGACAAATCTTAACTAAAATATTATCCACAACTAAAACATACCACAATAGCTGGTTGTAAACACTCTTCAATGCAGATGACAGCAGCGCAAACTCCCCCACTTCCCGTGAAATCCTGCATTTGTCTTCCATAAAATTCTATCATAGATAGCTGGGGGGAAATGGCTCAATAATTAAGTAATACACTACTCTTTCAGAGGAGCAAGATTTCAATTCCTAGTACACACATCAAGCAGGTCATGATCACCTATTATTTCATCTCTGAGGGATCTGACACCCTTGTCTGGACTCTGCAGGAACCCATATATGTACATCTACACATATAGACATAGATATGCATACACACAAAACAAGCAAACAAACAAATAAGTTGTGTTGGCTAGTTTTATGTCAACTTCACAAATTTTAGTATCACTTTGGAAAAGGAAATCTCAATTGATAAAATGCCCTCACCAGACTGGCCTGTGAGCAAACATGATGATTTTCTTTACTGATGATTGACTGAGTAGAGGTCATCCAACAGGAGGTGATGGCATTCCTCAACTGACAAGAGAACCTCAACTGAGAAAATGCCCTCAGCAGACTGGCCTATGATCAAACATGTGGTGAGTTTCTTTACTAATGATTGATTTGGGGAGAGATCATCCCACAAGGGATGATAGCACTCCTCAGCTGAAGGTCCTGGAAATCAAACTGAGCAATCTATGAAGAACAAGACAATAAGCAGCTTTTCTCCATGCCTGCTGTATCAGTTCTTGCCTCCAGGTTCCTACCCTGATTTTGCTAGAAGATGGACTACAAAGATTAAGTGGAAATATCCTTTCCCCCATCCCCAATTGCTTTCAATCATGATGTTTTATTACAGCAATAAAAACCCTAACTAATACATACATAATCTTAAAAAAAAACCCATGGGCTCATAGGAACTCTCACTTTAGGCTGGATATCCTAGTAATATCAGCCACCTAGAAGCTAATTTAGCTTCTAGAAGCACCTCACCTACTTCTGAAATGGTTTGTGTAGGGCAATACTTCCAGAGTGGAGCAGTTTACTATAATGTACTCTCTGGAGACTGAAGATGTGCCATGGTACTCAAACACCCATGTTCTCAGTTGAGTACTGGCTAGGAGGATACTGCCACAAGTGTTTTTAATTGTTCACTTAAACATACATACATGCTATGGAAATGTTCTTCAAATGAGGCCTGTCTAAGAACTATATGATTTATTTCCCCTCCTTGTTGGGTTCCAGGTTACCCAGACTATGGAAACTTCAGCTTGACAAGGTTCCTGGGCATCCTCTGTTGGGGAATTGGAATCCCTTAACTGCTTTGCCCCTTTCTTATCTTTACTGTACGGTGGCATAGGTTTCTCATCAATAATAAGGTCTGCATAGCCCAATAGTAATATCCAAATTAATCCCTGAGCTGGCCACTATGGGCTGGAATGAAACACAGTCATGCTATTCAGAAGTAAATTGTAATCACATCCAGACTTCCAAGTCCTGGAATGTGAGAGTGACCCAGGTTTATTGCAAGTACATCATAAAGCTGTTTCCAGGAGTAAATGCTGATCTTCCCAGGAAGAGAAAAGCCTTAATAGCTAGAATACAGAGAGCTTAGTTAGAAAATTAGTGTACTTGGAAAAACAAGCAGACAGTTAGCCCTTCACGAACGAAGAATATAGAAAGCCTGCACCAACTTAAAAGTAAACATTCCCAGGCCTTAAAGAGAGAAATTGCCTTTAACCTAGCCAGGCCACCAGATAAGACTAGAAATTTAGAGCTTTGACACAGAAGAATAAATACATACCAAAGAACTAAAAAACCATAAAATCCTCCCTTGGCCCTTCTTGGCACCCTGAACTATCTGTGCAAGGCAAATGGCAATATAATTCAATCAGCAGTGACATCCCTACCATCCACTAATTAATCATTGTATCATTTACTCTTTGGTGATAACTGAGAAACTTTGAAGCCTGCAGCTAGGAGGAGATGAACACTTTTGCATTGATGTATGCCTGAACACCTGCATTCTATTAGATAAGAATTTAGCAGTTTTGCTATTTCAGTCAGGACAGCTCTCTGTCCTGAGGGGAATCTTGTAATTTTTCCTCAATGTGCACATTGTTAATTTTTCTCTCTTAACTTTTCCAACTTCTAATTCCTTTATTTTTATTATTAAAGAAACGCTCTTGCGTGTCATAATCATCATAAAGTGTATTCTATGTGTCCCACTAAAGAGCATAAGCATGCCAACTAAAGGGCCCTTAAAAGAGTGAAGTACTTCATTCCCTTGTCATAACTTTGTTGTTTATCCTCCTTCATGGAGACTGAGGAACCCCGTGTGGACTAGAGCTGGACTCAACTCCTGAACCTCCTCTCTTTCCTATGCTTGTGACTGAGTGTTTCCCTTCTCAGTACATGCCTTGACCATTTCTCCTATTACTCAAGTTAGAAACATAGGCAAAGTCCTCCACTTTTTTTTTGTTTTAGGGTGTTTTTTGGAGGGGGTTTGTTGGTTTGTTTCTTTTAAGACAGTCTCACTCTATAGCCTAGGCCATTCTTGAACTCAGGGCCATTGTCCTTCATCAGCTTCCAATATACTAGAATTACATTTGGAAGTCAGCACATCTGGCTCCACTTTTTTTTTTTATTCATATCACATACACCAAAAGGCAAATTCTATTGCTGCTAGCTCCCAAGATGATGTTAAATGCCTTCTCTTCTCCTTTTGCCATTGTTCTCACCTGACCATTGAGAATAACTTCTAAATTACCTCACTTGTATTCTTGATAATTTCTAACTAATTCTATACACAAGAGTCATCATCTTAAAAATTAAAATCTATCATCCTTAATATCCTTTTATGGCACTATATTGTTGTTTCAAATGAATTTCAAATTCCTTACAATGCTCTACACAGTCTTATGTTAGGGTTCTAAATGATGGTCCTTAGGTCAGCAGCACTACCTAGAACTGGTCTGAGGCTTTGGGGTGGGGCAGCAATCAGCTATGCCTTCAGTGCACCTGATACATGCTGGACCTTGAGAACCAAAGCTTGATCGGCCTGGGCTCCTGCCAACCCATCCCTGCTCATTTCCTGTTCTTATTTTTCCTACTGATCACACCCCAGGCAAACAGACTTCTTTACAGTTCTTTGTACAGCCATGATGTCTTCTCAGCACCTAGCTTGTGGTACCTCTGACCACTCTTCTGAGTGTAGCTTTCTACCTCCATTTGTCTGGGTAAACCAGATGATTTTCTTTATACTTCTACCTGCTGTGTTTATTTTCTAGCTTACTTGTTATTTTTAGAATCCTTTACCTGTCTTTAGGGGATAATGGGCTAAGGACTATGTCCCTTTTATTCATTAACTGTTGTGGAAGTTTACTTTTAGTTATATATAAAATAATTGCATTGTGCATTCTTGGGAAAAGGACTGCCTAGGCCTTGGTACTTGTATTGTCTGCAGGTGTCTGATTTATGTGTGGGATGTTTGATTATCATTAAAACACCTGAGGAGTTCTGTATCAATAAAAACACCTGAGCTGAGACACTCAGGACTCTGCTGTCCAGCATGGTGCTTGCCATAATGGTGATTGCCTCTGCTGAGGTCTGGCATGGATTACACATATGAAAATGCTACAGCAGCATACTACAATAAGTGGTGCCCAACGTGGTAGGTAGAAAGTAAAAATGGGCAAAAGATCACTCCAGCTACATCCAACATGGAGATAATCTGGTTTGCAGATTCCATCTTGAAATCTGGAAAGTGCCTCCTCAGGATCAGCACACAGAAGCTGTCTTCTAGAACTGGCTAAGGTTGTATCTTGTGTGGGTAGCCAAACTTGGTACTGTAAGAGTCACTCAGGTGGCACTGGGCACATTGGAGAGCAGTTGAGACTTGGCACCATGAAGAGAGGCCAGAAGAGGTCATTGGTAAAAGTGTACTCTCACTGGCAGTTGAAGGCACAGATTGAAGGGTCATGCAGATATGTCAAGGCTTGGCACCATGAAAAAGCTCAGGAGAGGCTATTGGTAAAGGTGCAGCCTAGGTAGCAGTTGAAGACCCAGATTGAAGCAGTCATGTAAAGAAGTTGAGGCTTGGCACCATGAAGGGAGCCCAGGAAATTGGTGAAAATGCAGCCAAGCTGCAACAGAAGATCCCAGTGTTCTGAAGATGACCACCAAAAGCTGCAGCAGCAGTGAGTTTGAGGTTAGCCTGGCTTACACGTGACAGTCTATCTCAAACAAACAAAGAAGAAACTAAAATAACAAAACAAAACAAAACAAACCAGAAGTGATGCTACTACCTTTCTTTAAGCAACTTTTTCTTCCTGTCTTTCCCACCTCTCTCTCCCTCTCTCTCTCCCTCTCTCTCTTTCTCTCTCTCTATCTGTGTGTGTGTGTGTGTGTGTGTGTGTGTGTGTGTGTGTGTATGCTTGTATGTATACAATAATGTGGAGGCCAAAGGTCACCATTAGGAATCTTCTTCAACCATTTTCCACCTTATTTTTAAAAATAATTCATTTATTAATAACAAGTTTCATACAATGCCTCTGGATAACACCTTCTTCCCACTCTTCCCTAATCCACACTCCCACCCCTGTGCCCTCAAAAACAAACTAACTAAAAAAATTACACCCAGCTTGTGTGGCTAGAGCATGTATCATCGCATCACTATGCTTTTTGGAGGCAGCAGGCTCCTCTGATCATGAACATTCACTCCACCTTATATTTTAAGACAGGTCTTTCACTGAAATAGGAGCTCACCAAATTTGACAAGCCTGGCTAGACAATTTCAAGAATCTATCAGTCTTGTCCTATTCCCTTGCCAGTAATGAGGTCACAGGTATGTTCCCCCTTCCCCAACCTGGGTAGTGCTGTGGGATATTTTATTCTTTTGTGCTGTTTTGGTTTTGATGCCTTGTAGCTGGGAAGCCAGATGCCTTGCAGCAGTGCAGGCCTTGCTTCCTACATGGTCACACCCTTGTGCCAGCCTTGAGATCTCCACAGATAAAACTAAGTGTTACAGTTGAAGGTGATCAGTCACGAGCAGGTCATGAGCAGGTCATGAGCAGGTCACAAGCAAAGACTCTGATCACCACCAGCCTAGTATAATTATGTTGTAATGAAGGCCTGGAAGAGAGAGGGGGCAGGGGGAAAAGTTTAAAGCGTCTAAGGCAGAAGAGATAAAGAATGAAGGAAGATTAGGGAAGAAAAATGAAGACTGCCTAGCAGTCCGGGTATAGAATTCCCTAAGATTTGAGATTGGACATGGTTTGTGATTAATAAAGAGCATTGGAAAATTCAATGATGGACTCTTATTAAGAGATTGAAAGATACATTAACAGGGTAGTGATGTGGAGTCAGGTCTTCATGTTTGCACAGAAAGCATATTGCCAATTCAGCCACTGCTGAGCCACAAATGTAGGGAAATTTTCTAAGATTAATCTTTCTTAAATTGGTTTGGGTAGGTTGCTTAAAACAAATTAGATGGTTCTGCTCCAACATTTCAATATAAGATGGATATAGAAATCTTATGCAGTCCAGAAAAATCTAGCTTGATGCCATGATGCTATGCCCTATGGGTAGACAGAGAATTTCTCACAGAGAAGTGGATGCTAATCAGACCCAGTGCCATTATTGGAGAGTTCCTATGAATGCCACACCCAGGTCAGCAGCAGCAGAATCCCCTCTGTTTCAGACAGGGTGATCAACATCAAGTTGTCAACTTTGCCAAAAGGACCAATTAAAAAAATCAAGGAAACACAAAGTAGGTATGATGACAAGGCATGAGAGAGTGGAGACTTTTAAAAGACTTTTTAAAAAGTCTCTTCTAAGCTCTGCCTCCTGCTGCCTGAGTGATTTGGGCATCACTTTATAATTGATTTTTCCTATAAGGATGGCCATCATTATTGTAGTGATTAACGACATTATAGAAGGGACTAAAATGTCTCTCCTGAATTACTGCTGTATAGACTTACAGTCTACTAAGAATCTTATTGGACTGGAGATAAAGATTTGGAATAGAGTCACTTAAGGAGGAAAAGAGGGTGCTTAGATGATTATTTCCAGTGTTTTATTGTACCCTCTCTCTTCCTTGAGATTCTGATGACATTTATCTCATTAAAGAGAGTTTTGGCATCTGTTAACCTGCATCTAAAGTGGAAGTTCTGTGTAGTTTATCACAAAATGTGCAGGGTTCAAGTGGGTACTTGGAACACCTGTTTAAATGCCGGTCAGGTCTTTCTATTTTTTAGTATATCTACCAAACTTCCTCAATATAAATGCAAGCTAGTGAAGAAATGTGTTAGGTATATGAAGAGTAGGAGAGAACAACACTGATGTCACACTTTGTTCCATGACAATGATGTCCCAGTGTTAATCATGCTCCAAGAAGTTGTGTAAAGTGGTAGAACTGGGTAGAGGAAGGCATGTAGATAAATTCCATTCCACAAACAGCCCCCTAACATGACCATCCAAGGAATCTGATGAAATAACTTTCTACTTTTCATTTTAAATGTTTTGTTTTCAATCATTGTTTTATATTCACATATTAATCTTCACAACAACCCTATGATCAATACCCCCACTTTTGATAACAGGAATCCAAGTCTTGGGCAGTCATTTGCTCAAGATCACCCAGTCAGTCAATGCACAGGCAGAACTTGAAAGAAAGTCTTTGCAAACCCACAGTCTAAATTTTATATCACTATGGAAAGCACTCTGCACATAGAAAAAATAATACACAGTATTATTCATATTATCAATTATTAATTGATATTACTTAATACTCATAAGCTGTCAGAATTGATTGTGTTCGCTACTTTCCTTCCTCTTGAAATGGAGTTTGCCAGTTTAGGATCATATTTTACTTCTGCGACTGCAGAAAATAAAAGCTTTGTCAAATACTTGGTTCGTTGATCCCTCCAGAAATGGAATCTCTGCTCTACTGGGGCAGGAACTTTCTATATAGGAGCTTCTCTCAGAATGAGCTGGTCACTGTATTCTCTGAAAGGATGTGCTCCCTCTTCTCCCACCTGCAGAACTAGACAGAGAGCAGTAGCCAAGTGCCTTGTCATCAGGCCTTCTTAATGATAAGTCTCCTTCTGGAAGTGAGCTTTCTTAAAGCTCACTTTATTAGTTACCATCAAAAGTTAAGAAAACATGTCAGTTTTGCAGTAAGGACATTGAGAAAGGAATGCAAAACATCCAGATTTGATCACAAATGAAGATACAGTCATCTCTCAACATTCTTAGGAGATGTCTTTAAGACACCTGCAAATCCCAAAGGCTGATGCTGTCCAAGTATCTTATGAAACGGCATAACATCTGCATGTTTCTCACATGTATCTTCCTGTGTACATCAAGTCACTCCTGTATCAGATATAATATTCCCCCTCTACAGTTTATGAACAGAAAACAGCTAGTCAGAAGAAGAAAAAAGCATCTTGGAGCATCTTAATACTGACTGTATAACACCCCAAATAAAAAATAATCATTAAACACTGGTGGCTTTTCAAAAAGTTATGTGTGTGTGATCTGGATTATACTTGAGAGAGTAGTAGCAACTTAATTCAAAGTGTGCTTAAAAGGTCTTCCACTTTCTTTTCATGACCTCCATCCTCATCTCTTTGTAAATGGAACAATATGATATTGTCAAGATTCAACTATCACTTTTGTTTGTTGGTTAGGAGTGTGTGTGTGTGTGTGTATGTGTGTGTGTTTGTGTGTGTGTGCACGTATAATCTCATGCATGCACCCTTGCAAAAAAGGCAATTTCTTAGAGTTCCATCTAAATTTAGGGGAGGAAACAAACTCTTTATGAGACTTAAAATTCCTCAATAGAGGTCAAATAATTTAATCTTAATAGTAGAAGGAAAATTGTAAGGAAAGCTGTAACACAAGAGATCAGTTATTATAATTTGCAAAAGAAATCCATTCTCCCTAATCTTTTCTTCATAAAACCAAGATGCAAATTTGTAGAGCTCCCAAAAAACCCTTCAGCCACTCACAGGGAGAAGCGACACATATTAATTGATACCTCATCTGTTAATAAGCTATTAAATAAAACAGCAGTATGAGTATGTCACACTGAGCAAGTCAAAGGAGCAGGCCATGCCATACAACATGTCACATGGAAATGCAGGCCAAATCATCATGGATTGGGTACCAGTGGGTACCCACAGCTTACCCCTACTTAGCTTTCTTGTTAAGGAAAAGAAAGAACTGGGTAAACATGTTACACTCCCAGGAACTTTGCTGGGAGTCAAGTCACTGAAGTACTGTTCCAGAGTATTTTATTTGACAGCTATACCTTCACTGATGTGGCCTAGAGAAACTTTTGGGAATACAAATTTGTGTGCCTTTCTAAACCCATCCTCATTCAGAAGGACAGACTGATAAGCACTCCCAAATTTGTACATTTGATTTTATCACTTTCCCAACCCTTAGGTTTCTTTACCCAATTGCCAACAGATCTTCTCTGTTTCTATATCATAAGCATATCAAATTTATTGTGTCTGCAATGAAATCATATCTCTTTGTCTTGTCACTCCCAGATTTAAGGGTGATTCATCTGTTTATTTGCCTCCACTAGAAAAGATATGATACTGGACATATTGCCAAGCTGCCTGTAGCATGAAACTAACTGGATGATGGTGGTCATGCTTATTGTTGTGATTTTACCTTACCTGCTTGGAAACTTGTGTTTTGACTTACATGTGACAAGTAACAAATTTATTCACGCTAGTTACTATGGCATTTACTGAGACAAAATATGACACCCTAGAACCAATGATGATGCAGTAATAGAATTGGGGCCAAGCAGTCGACTGGTGAAGACTAAATGCCCTTTTCTTCCCATAGGCCTAATGACCTCACTTCTGAGTCTTACAGTTCCTGAGGTCTTCTTTCCTCTTTTTCATTCCATGAGGCAACAATCCTTCTCCATATGAATGCATGCCCCAAATGGCAATTTCAGGCCAGACTCAATTACTTCCTCTAGGTCTAAAAATGGACTCAGCTCTTTTTTGGGGTGGCATATATGTAACACAGCACAAGCCAACCTATCTCAGGTCAGGTCAGGTGGAATCATAAAGGACAGATGACCTATCACCTGGAAGTCTGAGCATAGAAAAGCAGATGATCTGGGAGGAATCATTGTCAACAAACTATCCAAATGTCTCCAAAGGAGTATGCTCCCTTCCACCTATCGGATAAACCTCCCATACACACTTTTACCTCACCACTCACCTCATCCCTGGCAACTCTGAAAGCTATCTACTCTGCTAGCATCTAAGAGCCAAACATAGTACACCCTGATGCTAAAAATTAAACCATCTCTATATAGTTAATTAGAAATTAAAATCATTAAGGGAACTTCAAATAAGAGAAGCAAAGACAAACATATGTGTAAGCAACACAATGAATGCACCAGTCTAGTGCCTATCTGATAGCAGACTTTGAAATTTGTGTAACACAACACTCTGGCAGGCAAACTTCATTTCATTAATAATATCATAGAACAGGTGGGCATTATGCTCTTCCAGTTTCCTCTGCTCCTTTCCAAGAGTCTGGTCCATAATGTGCAGTTGCTGTTGTACTGTAGAGAGGGTCAATTCTGCCACCTTGTACTTGTAACCAAGGAAAACTCACCCAGATTCTGTGCCAGTTTTCTCATCTATGGAATAAAAACAATAAAATCTCTGCAGGGATCTTGAGGATATTAGAGATGAACTTATAAGCATATATCCCTGTGTCTGGCATACAAATGATGTCAATAAACATGAACTATTGGGTTGAATCACTTGAGGTTGATATTTTGGTAAGTCAAACTAATATTTTACATCCTTCCTCTATCAGAGAACTTATCATTGTTATTATTGCCATATATTTATTTGTTTCTTCCACTAAAGAGTGAACTCTGTGACAGCAGGAGCTCTGCTTATCTCACTTCCCACACAAGGCCAGCATAAACTTGGCAAATAGTAGGTGTTTCACTATATTTGCTGAATGAATGATTATTATACTATCAATTTGTAATGATGATGATGATGATGACGACGGCGATGACTATGGAGGTACTTCTAGGGATAACTGTTAACAATATACTCCTTTGTTTCATTGTCTGGTATATAGTAGCAAATAATTAATGTCTCCAGGGAATGTGTAATTGAATGAATACATTTTCAGTCTATATATAGGAAACCCAAAGAAACTTTGAGGTCAATAGAAACTGCTATGTGCTTGGTTTTTGGTTATTGGCACTAGCAACCTGCCTTCATTTTCATTTTTCTAGAAGACTGTTTGATGTTAATTGAAAGTATTAGTTTGATGTTAGGTGAGAGTTCCTTTAGTCCCATGGAACTCACAGGTAAATGAAAGATACTGTGACAGCCAGAACAGTAAAAGGCTGTAATGTGGAGTTCCAAGCAAGTGCTCACTATAGTCTGCCCAGGAACAGCCAACAGCAGTCAACCTGTCAAGAGCCTTTGAATATGACAAACTCTTCTAAGGTACTGTGTATAGGTCATGGCACTTATGGCTTTGTCCTAATGATGTCCTAGGTTGATTCCCTGAGTCTCTCATAAAGCATTCAAGAAGGGAGAGTGGGCCTAGTAACAAAAATAAATGATAGAATCTGTATATAACTACCAGGTAACTAAGAGAGGCTTATAAGCATAGATAAGCAAAAAGACAGAAAAATAAGGACAGAATTAACAGTGAAAAGGAAAGATTTTTGCCCTTCTATTGGCAACTACAACATTTCAAATGATGACTGCTCTCTGTATTTTAGAATAGAGTCAGACTTAAAGGATGAGAATATTTTGTCTAGGTTTGACACAAGAAAAAGAATAATGAGTCAGGGCAAACATTCATTTGAAAGAGAAGCATTTACTTTAAATTACTCAAACTTTGGGGTGACAAAATACACAGGGAGAAGGGGAAAAGGAAAGAATTGCCAAGGCCCACAAAGACCCACTGAAGTTACCTCCACCACTTCTCAATGCTTAGCCTTGTGATATCCAGCAGTCAGGGAAAGACATGGTTAGCCTGCACTTTGCCATTTGAGTTTAGAGCTCAGAACAGATAAACCAGACAGACAGAGGATTTTGCAGTTTCTCATAGTACTGGTGCTGATCTTTTCAACTCAAGCTACTATTTACAGAAAGGTTACCATAGGATTATAATTATGGGGTTTGCTCAATAACTAAAGTCTTCCATCAAAAAAAGAGGAAACAAGTAACTCAGGAGTGTCCTGAATCTTTCCTACTCATTGTACATTGGAAGTCTAGTGGTATACAGTGGCCTGAATGGCCAAAGTAAAAGCCTCTACACATAGAGAGCTTTAGGGCTTGAAGTTATCATCTTCTTCCCCTTTTGCTTGGAGAAGTAAGGGTTTATGGAGGCAATACGTTCTGAGCTCCTACTGGGTCAGTTTTCCCATCTATGTAGACTTCTGTCTGCTCCAGGAAACATGATAAGTCTCATCTTTCTTCAGATCATGAAACCATAAATTCAGAGGCACCTCAAAAATAAGCCATCTTGGCATTGAAGAGGTGGCAGAGACTTCTGGGTGTATCTTTGGCAAGACAAAAGGATCCTTAGAATCGGTCTATGCCAATACTGCTTCCTTTTAACTTCTTTATTCTTCATTTTCTCTCCCATCTGGGTATAACCTTGAAACTTAAACACTACATTCTTTAATAATCTACTTCATCTCTGTGACTTAGGACCTGGGACATCTCTCTTTTGTCCTATCAGTGAGTAGTCACAAAAAATTCATCTCTACAAGATGTTGGATACTGACTCTGGTAAACAGTACAACACAAACAGCTCACAGTAAACATGGTACTTCTGAAAAAAATACAGGGAGCAGAGAGGAGATTCTTTTACACTTCTATCTATCCCATAAAAGCTTCACAGAAGAGTTCAATACAGGTGACACAGTATTGTGGAAGTTTATTTTGAATTATAAATGTTTTGTGCACTGTTGGGTGAGGGGCTGCCTAGCTCTTGGTGTCATCTATTGTCTGTAGATGTTGGATTTATGTGGAGGATGTTTGATTGTTCTGTATTAAAAAACACCTGAGCTCAGGTGCTTGGGGTTTCACTGTCTAAGATGGCATTTGCCATGAGAGTGGTTCCCTCTGCTGTGTGCACTAATAAATATGCCACTACTGCAACACAGCATCCAGAACAGCTTCTGAAATGACTCAGCATATTCTGCCACATAGATGAGATAGAACTGGGGATTATCTTCCTTGTTAAATAATTCTGTTCCAGACCATCCAATACCCATTCACTGGACATATAGCAGATCAAGTTAGGACTTAGTCTTGGTTGGTACTGAGTACCCCCAAAATCTACATTTCTATACTTGGATAGGTACTGTTAGGGCAAGCCGGGCGGGTTTCTAAGGAACCACGAGTCACGAACCGCTGCAACATACATGAGGCATTTATTGATTACCGGCGCGCGTCTGGGTCCCGCCTATCCCACGCAGGAGATGAGCATGGTGGGCCCCAATCCCTTCCCCCCCAGCCCTTTTATGGGGTTCAGAGGAAAAGGGTCTGGGGATGGGGGCTCGTGCAGCTTTGATTGGCTCAGAGCTCTCTGTTAAACTCATTGGTTGGGAGTTTCGCGTGCACGATCGGGATCCAAGGGGCGCGTGGTCAACCTGTGCCCTTGGACTAGCCGTCCTTGAGACAGGGTGGCTCCTGGTATGCTGGGGAAGGACGAATCCTGCTGATAAGCTTAATGGTCATTTCCCTGTGGGTGGGGAGGAGACTGAAGAGTACTGTTAATGGCTGTACTTAGGAAGGCATTTCTCAATAGGAGGCATTTCCCCCTATACGTGGCTCTTAAATCCTTTCAGTACATTTTACATCAGTCAGAAAACAGCCTTGCCTTCTTGAAGTTAACTTCATTTTATTCCTGGAATATTAGCATCCCACCAACATTTAAGAAGCTCCTTTTCACAGTAAAAAAGTACTACCTATACTCTGTGGTCACTCATTAATCTTGGCTTAATATCCTTCATCCAGCAACTTCAATGTGCCTGTTCTGATTAAAGTGCTTCCGGCTGAGCAACTAATAGGTTGAGAACAGGTTTCCTGAATCTCCTCACTCTGCATTTCCTCCATTATCTTTGCAAGGGAGTGTACTAGCTCCAGTATGTTCTTGGCTTAATGGATTTTCGTAGTATTTCCCCTTCCTTTCTGCTACAAAGCCCTAGCTTAGCATGAAAGCTTTACCAATATGCTGACTGTCTTTTGGAACTCTACACCATGCTGCAGACCAATGCTCAGTATGGACTTGCTTTGCCACAGGCAACTCTGGGTGTTATTAAATATGTAATCCTCATAAAGCCCTGTCAGACAGGACTACTTTTCTTCCTATGCTACAATTGAGATTATTAACTTAAGTCAGTTTACATAGGGAGTGAGTGATGAGCTGGAGTGCATGCATCCAACAGATTTTATGTTGAGGGATATTTCATAGTTATGGATAATATTCCTGTAGGCTCTAAAAGGGGAAATGTTTTCTGATGCCTTCTGGCAGGTAGAGGAACTGCTTCCTACCTGCTAAACAATGGAGTGGCCATCTAAATCTGCATATGAGCAGGACATTAATGCAGATGAAGGTTAGGTTCCATTCATCAATATATTGAAGGGCTGGATAGAGACAGGGAGGATTTGGAATGAAAAAAGCACCTAGGGCTGGGGCTGGAAGAAGAACAAGGAGAACAAGGAGGAAAGCAGGATGTGAGAGGACCATGGAGTGAGCTCTCTGCCTAAGCCACCTGGGTACTGTATCCCTGAGATATGTCATGGCTTGTGTTTAATATAACAACAATGATTTCATAAATAACATGGTATAAAAATCAACAATGGACATTTACTAACAATTTTAACCTCTTACTAAGATCAGGAAACATCCTACTAAACCTCTTACTAAGATCATGAACTAAATGTATACAGCCTAAAATGTATTCCCACATAGAGGAGTTGACTCCTCACTGGGCTGAACACAAGCTGGTTGATCTCAGAACTGCTGTTTGCAGCTATCATGCAACACTGCTCTGTTCTGAGATGGTCACAACCACACAGAAAGAAATGCTTTAGTGTTTGAAAATTTGGAGGCTGGGAAGATGGCTTCAATGGATAAAGAACACACATTATTCAAGTGTGAAGACCTGAGTATAGGTCTCTAGAATTCACAAAAAGCCAGATGCAGTTGAAAGGATTTAAGAAATATGAAGCATAGGAATGCAGTCACATAAAGGGGGAAATGCCTCCTATTGAGAAATGCCTTCCTAAGTACAGCCATTAACAGTACTCTTCAGTCTCCTCCCCACCCACAGGGAAATGACCATTAAGCTTATCAGCAGGATTCGTCCTTCCCCAGCATACCAGGAGCCACCCTGTCTCAAGGACGGCTAGTCCAAGGGCACAGGTTGACCACGCGCCCCCTGGATCCCGTGCGTGCGAAACTCCCAACCAATGAGTTTAACAGAGAGCTCTGAGCCAATCAAAGCTGCACAAGCCCCCATCCCCAGACCCTTTTCCTCTGAACCCCATAAAAGGGCTGGGGGGGAAGGGATTGGGGCCCGCCATGCTCATCTCCTGCATGGAATAGGCGGACCCGGAGCACGCCGGTTATTAATAAGCCTCATGCGTTTACAGCGGTACGTATGTCTCCTGGTTTCTTAGAAGTCCGCCCAGCTTGCCCTAACAGTAACACATGTCTGTAATCCCAGTGCTTCTGTGGCCAGATGGAAAGTAGAGACAGGAGAATCCCTAGAAGCTTATAGGCCAGCTGGCCCAGATTTCAGTGGGAACAACAAAATCCTTCCTCTAAAGTAAAAGGTGAAGACCAATACCTGAAGTTTTCCTCCAACTTACATATGTACACTGTGGCAAGTGCATTCCCATAGTTTTACACACACACACACACACACACACACACACACACACATGCGTGCTCATAATAAAGAAAGAAAAAAGTTTGAAAGTGAATGCCATAAGACACCAGTTCATATTTATTAAAATAGCTACCATTAAAAACTACAAGTAAGTATTGGCAAAAATATGGGAAATTGGAATCAGATGCGTGATATGTATACAACATATTAAAAAATGTTTTGGTAGCTCCTCACAAAACCAAATACAGAAGAATTGTGTGTTCCAGTAATTCCACCTCTAGATATAAATTCAAAAGAATGGCAAGTGGAGACATGAACACAAACTTGCATACCAAATATTCAACACAGATTTTCCCACAATTAACTACAGGTGGACATACTCAAGTGTCCATCAACAGGTGAATGCACAAACAAAAGTATGTTATTGGCACACAATAAAATATCAGTCATAAAAATGAAGAAAGGTCTGACATTTTTTACTACTTGGATGAACTTCAAAATAACTACAGTAAGTAAAATAAGCCAGACACAAAACTGACAGATATTGTGTGATTCCGTTTTTTATGCAGTGCCCAGAACATGTAAATTTTTGGAGACAGAAGTAGAACAGGCATGGAGGAAACAGATCAGGAGTGATTATTTATTGGGTATTGACTTTCAGTTTAGAGGTGATGAAAACATTCCAGGAAGAGTGGTGATGGCTGAACTACTTAATGCCATTGAATTATGCTCCTAAAATAGTAAAAGTAGTACATCTCAAGTAAAATATATTTAAAACTAAATAAGTGAAAATTTTGATCACAGATGACATCATCTCAAGAACAAGAAGTCAGCAGCCAATTGCAGCTCTATATTGTCATTTAGTTTCAAAGGGAACAAACATTTATTCCAAAAACAGTGAAGTAGAAATGACTCTTACGTAATCTTAAGCCATCCTATTTTCAGCAGGCCAGTTTTTCACTTCTGAATACAGTTGTAGAGTACAAATGTGATTAATACAACATGATAAAGATGTATGGTGATATTGGAGCTGGCAAATTCAGACACCCAGTTAAAGAGAACTTTTAAATGTGCCTGTAAGAAAATTGTACATGGTTAGAAAAATGCTTAGAATATAGGATTGTTGTTGGCTTAGATTTCCAGAAAGTATTTTTAAGAGTGCAAATGCAGAGCTTGGCAGATGGATCATTTAGCAAAGTGCTTGCTGCACAGACATGAGGACCTGACTGATTCCCAGCACTCACAAAAAAAAACACATGTGGCTATCATGAACCAACCGTAGAGGTCTTTCTCACACTTGGTGCATAACAAGGAAACAAAACATAGAAATAGCAAAAATAAAAAATAAATAAATAAAGAGATGAACAGAAGAATGTATGTGTGTATTTGTGTCTGTCTTAAGGAAGTGAAATTATTTTTGTATAAGTAAATACATGACCATACACATTTTCCAAAATCCAGGCCCATACAACACAAAGAATGAACTCTGTTGTAAAATACTACTAAGTTTTGCTTGGAGCCTATAATCCCATTGCTGTGAAGGCAGGAACAAGAATATCCCTAATACTCTGTGGTCAGCCAGTCTAACAGAATTGGTGAGCTTCAGGTTTAGTGAGACACTCTGTTTCAAAAAATAATGTAGAGAGAAAACCAAGAAGAAATCTTATGTTTACCTCTGGCTTAAATATATACATATGCATGCACATAGTCACACATACACATACACACACACACACACACACACATACGAAGTTACTTCTCAGATGAATGCACGATTTCCATCTTGTAGTTAAACACAGGGAAGGGATGCCTCTAGGATCAACAACCTGACAAGGGCTTTGCATCTCTCTGATACCTATTCAAATTTGTTAAGGTAAAAGAATATGTCTGGCAGGTATTAGACCAAGTATATGTCCCAGGAATCATCACCATACAAAACACTATTGTTTTCTTTATATTTTTTTTTAAAAAAAGTTCTTCTTTCTGATTATAAATGTAATGATATTCACTGCAGAAAATTTGGAAAACTAAAAGAAATTTTGTTCATGATCAGCTCCATTTTGTGTAATAGTCTGCAAAAATATTATTATGGTAACTAAGACTGTATCATACAGATATTGTATGATTTAGCACTGTAAATGACAAAGGAAAGCCAGGTAGAAAGAAACATGACTGAAGAAAATGTGTTACAAAATGATCCTTTTATTCTAAATACATGGAATTCTTATTATAAGGAATTACATTTAAAACAGGACTTGCTATGGTTATTAATTAAGGTGAGTGTGAAATATAGAACCCTGAACTTGTAGGCCAGGGTTTCTAGGAACTAGTGGCTACTTTTCTGCTCAGTGCCTCTGTTAGAGAAAACTTACATTGTCCTCTCAGACTGCAATCTATAGCTAAGCCAGCCTGGGGTTGGGGAAATGGGCACTGTTGCTGTGGTCAATGTTAGGTCAGAGAATCACCTCGCAAAGACCACCAAGACCACACATGCAAAAAGTAAGAGCACTTTTATTCCGCAGAGCAAATGTACATGTAAAGGTCAGCCACTTTTCAAGATGGTGACAACCCCCAGATGCCACCGTGTGGGCTTTTAAAAGGAAGCAAGTGGTATATGTAGGGGAATCTCTCTGATTGGTCAGGATCTGAATACTGGATTGCCTCCTTAAATGTCAAGAGGAAACAAAGGGCTTCTGGGAAAATGAGGACTTGATGGGGACGTGATAGGAAAGCAAAGAAGCAAGGTCAGTGCTGCCACCACTAGGGGCTCTGGTCCTCTCAGTCAACTCTAGCACTCCTTGGAAAAGTTCCATAGAAGTTTCAAAATTCCTGAGAAGTAACATCATGAAAATCAGTGTCCTCCAGTTTTTTTCAAGAAGGTGCTTCTAGATCTGTACCAAGCTCTGGAGATTACAGTGTGCTGATCAAAAGCCAGTATAAGACCTCCCATGAACAAGAGTGGCTGGAGGTGTAGGACAAAACACCAGAAGACACATGGAACCTGTTTTTAAACTTCCAAGTTGTCTGTGTTTCTACTTGACTTTCCTAAGAATTTGGAATAGGTTTCCAAACATTTAAAGGAATAGAATGTGTGCTAAATGAATCAGCAGGAGATGCCTTGCTCATATTTGGTGCATAACAAAGCACACAAATAGCAAAAATGAAAAAAACAAACAAACAAGGAGATGAACTGAAAATTTTTTAAGGTTTTCCAAAACTAGGACACATAGGGTAAAACAATGAACTCTATTGTAAACTATAGACACTGACTAGTTAACCATGAGTCAAGTTTTGTTCAGCAATTATAACAAACATACCACACCAACACAGTACATTCCTAACAAGAAATTATGCATGGGGAGAGGCATATGAAAACAATATACTTTTCACTTATTTTTTTTAAAGACCTAAACATTCTCTACAAAAAAATCTACCAATTAAATCAGAAAGGAAAAGTGCTTATAATTTCCAAATTATTTATTCCTGGTAGCATTTTATGCTTTCTCAACAGAGTCTAACAATTCACATGATGTATGGCAGAATAATTCAGAATTTAAAAGCCAGTCTTGTCTAGAAATCTGTTTGTTTTTTTAATTAAAAATATACTAAAAAGTGGGGCCAGGTGTGGGGAAACATACTTTTAATACTACCACACGGGAGGCAGAGGCAAGTGGATTTCTGTGAATTTGAGGTCAGCCTAGTCTACATAGTGTGTTCCATGACAGCCAGGGATATGTAAAGAGATCTTGACTCAGAAAAACAAAATTAACTAATTAAAATAAAAAATAAAAAGGTAGGACAGCATAACCATTCATTCAATGTAATGGCTACAGGGAAAAGACAGGCTTCTTTGGATGATCTCTTTTCTTACCTGGAGGAAACAGAGTCATCTTAAAACTTCCTGGCTGGCTTCTCACAAATGGTGCAGAAATTCCCTTAAAATTCCTGATTTTCCCAGATTTCAAAGGCAGCATTCACACAATGACACATTCCCATATTTCCCCTAAACTTCATGTCAGGAAATGCTGCATCAATAGTCAATTTTCTCTACTTATGCTACTTACCCCTTTTCTCTGTCTTTTGAAATGTCTTCCCTCTGTTTTTCTTTTCCTTCTTCCCTTCTATCATTCCCTGCTTCTTTTTAAATTTAAGCTTAAAGCAAGATATCTAGATTTATAACTTCTCATCAAAAATGAAGCAAACACTCTTATCTCTCTCTCTCTCTCAAGAAAAAAAAATGCAGATTATCAGTGGTCATGGTCTATGTAGCATCACTTCTGATGGAGATGAACAGAGAGTTGTTACCTATCCTGCCTTAAACAGAAATCCTGTTCCTATATTAGTTATACCCAGTCACTAACAGCCTATACCTTAAGACTTCTCACAACCCATTCAAAAACATGACATCTCCATTTGCAGTAGCACGTGTACATAACTGACCCTCCAGGGACACAGTTGATCAAACATAGCCAAGTGAGGGACCTTCACTCTTCAGAGGTAATCCCCTATGAAAGACACCTTTAAGAATGAGCTTTCAAAGCATATCATGTACTTCACGTCAAACACTGACATAGTGGGTATATGCTGACATAGATGCATATATGTATATATGACTATATATGACTACATACACATAAAACCCAGAAACAACAGCGGAAACAGAAGAAAAGAAAATAGAAAAAAGGCTATCAGAAGAGAGGAAGGAGCCTAAAGGAAGGAGGAAAGCAGGAAAAAGAGAAGATGATGGTGGGAATGAGACAAAAAATACATGTTTCTTTCACATGAATAATCTAGATTTGATAATATATGCATATTTACATACATAACTGTCATGAAATCATATGGGAAATGATTTAGGAGGTAGAGAAGTCCAGCAAGCATGGAGGAAGAAGAGGAAGAGGAAGAGGAAGAGGAAGAGGAAGAGGAAGAGAGATAGGGAAGGAAAGTGGGAAGGATATATGAAAAGTACAATACATAAAAATGTCTTCCAAATCCATTATTCTGGATGCAACATAAAACCATTATTAAAAATAGTCACTTAGAAATGAGTTAGACATCTTTAGAGTCAGATATCACAAAGCCATCTAAGTAACAGGCTTGCTTGTCTCTGTACCTATTCCTCTAAGCTACAACCCAAGCAGAGGGTCAAGTGCCAGTAAGCTCTGCAGAAGAAGTCCTAGAAATGGAGAGTCCTAGAAAAAAATCTCCTTTGTCCCACTACCTAGAGGAGCACTTCTCAACCTGTGGGTTGCTACCCCTTTGTGGGTTGAACAATCCTTTCACAGGGGTTGCCTAAATCATCTGTATATCAGATATTTATATTATGATACATACAACAGTAGCAAATTTACAATTATGAAGTAGCAACGAAAATAATTTTATGGTTGGGGGTCACCCCCAGATGAAGAACCATATTAAAAGATCACAGCATTAGGAAAGTTGAGAATCTTCCTAGATATAAGGACCTCAAAGGAAAATCCTCGACTAGTAGAGAACTGGGAAGCAAAGTCAGTGAGAGGATTCTTATCTCTGGGATGTTGTCATTATCTTGAATTGAAATCTTTCTTGCTCAATTGAGACTCTGAGTGCCTTAAAGTAACATGATTACCTCAGATTGAATAGAAAGTCCTACAAAAATGTTAAGTAGAAATAAAGACACCCCACACTAAGTTTTCTTAGTAGGAAACTAAGAATGTAATTGTACTTGGATTGGTTCAGTAAAAGAGGAAGTTTGGGTTCACTGTTAGATTTGTTTTAAAAGCTTACTCTTTATTATTTTGAAAAGAGTGGATTAGAAAAGGCAAGAGTGACACTTCAAGTGTTAAAATTGTAGTTGTAAAGGTCCACAGCATTCCAACAAATGATTTCAGCAATGGCAAGGAAGAAAAAGGAAGAATCTAACAAGTACAACCATGATTTGAAGGTGGATTGGAAGTGGAGAGGGGTGAGAGAGGTATCAAGTACTTTTCTAGGTTTTGGGCCTGCAGAACTGAGCAGAAAGTCTCAGACCTGTGGCTGGAAAGCCCTTTTGGAAAAGTAAGCTTTGCATAAAGAGGAAAGGGGTTATATCTGGGCTTTAGTAAGTTACTGAGGCTATTTTAAAACAATCTTCTAAACAGCTTTGGTTGCTTTGAGGTGTCTCAATGAACAGAAGCTAAATGCAAGAATGTGAGATATATTTTAAAGACAGAAATATGTATTGGCTAGAGTTAAGCTTTTGTTTAGTTTAGAAACAACAAAGGATTCCATATTTCCACACTGTGCCTAGCTCTTCAGAACCTAGTCAGGGATAGGTTTGGAAGTAGAAATACATGTAAACTTTCTTATTGCTGTTTCTCAAAGGAAGTCCTTGCCTTTCCTAGCTGAATGCATTTGTCTACCCTTGTAGACAGATGCCAACTTTGTCAAGCACCACTAAATGGCTTTAGAAGACCTTGGATCAGGACTTCAACTAACAAGCTGAGAAACTATACATTCAGTGTTCAGAGTAGAAACATCTGTCTAAAGGCAAGACCCACATCTCCCTTTAGGGAAAAAAAAGGAAGATTTAGTTTAAGATATCAAAACCTTACACAAAAGGCAATCTTTCTTGGCTCCTACTCTTGAAGCTATATGCCCCTACAGTACCAGATTTGGTATTTTTAAAAGGGATGGCTCATTACTCAAGTCAGCAATACAAATTATTTGAAGAAGTGGTCAGAAGTCAAAAGTCTATGGACCTTCCAAGTATATGTTTGTAAGAACTGCCATTCAGACCTTCAAAATCCTTGTCCAAAATAAGGACAAAGTCTTGTGAGAGAATTTGGCTGAGCTGTTTGAACTGTGGGTTTAAAGAGCCCTTGGAATGAGGGAAAGGCTAGTAACTGTTTCATAGGGGCAATTTATAAACACACGATACCATGTTTTCCTTCAATGGGTGCTATCAAAGAAGACTGAGAGTATTTTCTTCTAGAAAAATCATAAAAAATTAGGAATTAATCAATGTGCATTTCTTTTGTTTGAAATGGCTCAAATAATAATCAATAGAACAATCATTAACAGAGGAGAAGCTGGGTGAGTGGTAAGTCACAGTCTATACACTATTCTGTAACTGATCAATAAGTGTGTAGTTACCACAGGTTCTGAAACACAATTTTTAAAAGTTAAGAATTGGTTTTATAGCCTCTGAGTGTTTGCTTTTATTATTCATCTCTGAAATATTCTCTTGTTCGTGAAAGAAAAATTAATGTGATTTATTTTGGATAGGTTTATTTTTTTAAAAAATGAGAGCATTGCGTTTTACAGTAGTTCAAACATCACATCAGTTGTCTCAAACATGTTGACAGAACATCATCAACTTTGTGAAAAAGATCCTCGTTTTTCAATTCCAAATGGAAAAGCTGATTCGATAGAATAATTTGCTCAGTGCTAGAGAAGGACACCTGATATCCTCCTCCTTTGACCTACACACATTTGCTACACCTACACACTGATGTTCACAAACAATACACACATACACAAAACAAACAATCCTCTATGTATCATGTATAGGAAGTACTGAATTCTGAGTAATCAGGATTCACTAAACTATACGTGTCAAATTAATGAACCATTTTAGTTATGATACACTTTCATGACCCTGAAGGTCTGGAGTGGAATATTTGAACTTATTCTCATTGTAAAGCTACATGCACTTCTGTGAAATGATATGAACTTTGAACAGCTGCTGTATCTGTCAGCAGTAGCTGCTAACAGAAAGTCACCTTCCTTATCTGTTAGAACCAGCTTTCTGAGTGTGGATAGGCTGCAGTTTTCTTGAATGTAGAAATAATGCTAGTTTGGAGTATCAGTAATTGTCTACTAAATACCCTTGGATGAAACAAATTCATGTTCAGATTCTACCTTTTCCCACAGAGACCTTAATGTTGAAAGCATTTGATTGTATTATTGTTAATGAAAGAAACTTATATGGTCTCCTTCCTCAGCATAAGCATGGGATGAGGAATACCTTAGCTGGGGTCTTGACTTCGACCATAAAATGTGTCAACTTGGCCAGCTAGAGGTTTGGGGTTGGTGTACTGTGGACATTTTATTCATTTAGCAATTAAGACCTTTGCATCAATGAGTGGTTATAAGCATTGATATAGATGTTATTTATTTAATTATTTATTCTCACAGGTTCATGGTAGAGGACACTTTATTCTTTGATAATTCAATCCTCCGTCCAAAGGATTTGAATCTGCATTCAGTCTAATCTTAAGCTTAGACCTAGAACCTTCAGCCTCTGAACCATCTAATCTTCAAGATGCAAGCCTGGACCTAGAAGACTTCAGCTTCTGTACAATCTAATCTACAAATGTAGAATGTTTCAGCCTCTGAAACTTACTGCAAATTGAGCTCACTCTTGTTCATAGCTACTGGATCGTGATGGCAGGAGAGGCAGGCTTCAGCACCTGCACTATCCTGGTACACCAGTAGAAAAGACTGCCAGAACTGTATCCAATTCCTCTGTTTTTATGGAAACCTTGTTAACCAATATTGGCTATTGGACATTTATTGAACTTTACCCATCCCTTTCTGATTAACAAGCTTCAGATAGGCTGATTGACGTGTGTAGTAAGCATAGACCAATGCTATTGGACCTCCCCTTCTGCACTGCCCTACTTTCTCCATAAAACTCGCTTCCCTAAACAATAAATGGATTTGCACCATAGAGGCTTTTTTCAGAGTCTGTTTCTTGGGTTAGTGACTCTGTACCACTCACTCCCTCACAAAAATTCATAAATGACATCTCAGTGTGGGACAGAGATCTTCCATGAAGCCTTAAACCCTTGGTATACATTGGGTAACTGGATCTCTTCCCCAGTAGGGGGATATAAAGCAATTAAAAATTTCCTCTAAACAGTTCAATGCTTTTTTTATGACAAAGTAGTCAATCTCTGTCCCAGGATGCTGGCTGGCCAGATCTGGGACAGGATTACTTGGAAATGGATCTTCCTACAGGATCAGAAGGGAAACTTAAGAGAGAGCAGCTTCTGCTGCTAGCCCAGAAGACAAAATGGGTTCTGCCACTGCCCTATCCATCCCTGCTGCCATGTGCAGGCATGGCTAAAGAAGTGGCTTGGGGTGGTGGTAGTGGTGGGACTACAGTGCTAAACTGTCCCACGTGAAGTTTTACAGGCCCCAGCAGCAACACTTGCCACATATCCTGGGACTGAGGGAGTCAGATACCTGGGCCATTTTTTCCCCACTGCCTGTGCACCAGCATATTCTGGTCCTGACAGGGCCTTTTTGGGTTCTTATCTGAAGGTAATACTGCTAGTCCTTGGAGAGACACCATGGAATCTGCTTAGAAGGGCCCTTTCTCACTACTAATCCCAATGCCAGGTTTTTGCTTGTGTCTTTCCAGAAAAAGCTGACAAACTGCAGAAAAGGCAATAAGCAATCTCCGGAGAAGTCCTGATGTTTCTCTGTTCTATTTTTCAGGCCTGGACTTATGTCTACTTAATTTTTCTTTCTTTCTTTTTTTTTTTTTTGTGGAAAGGTTTGTAATGACACTTTCTGGTGTAATGTATGGATATGTGGGTGACTACCAGATGTTTGGTTCTTGTGATTTTTTTCCTTGTATGTATGAGGTCTCTGTTCTATGTTTATTTGGATATGGTTAAAAATCTGTTAAAATCTGAAGAAAAAAAACATTAACTTGTAACATGGAAGTTGATAGTAATCTTAGGGAACCGCAGGGCATGACTCCATTTTGGGAAATGGACAACTTGTGACTTGCTGATATGTGCACAACTATCTTGACTGACTTTTTTTCTTGGGGAAGAGAGCAGCCATGTGGTTAAAGTGGACAGATATCATGTGACTTCATCACCATCATTATGTAGGTAGCCACATTACCAGTCAAAGAGACAACAGATCTCTGAGATATTTTAGATTAGATGTTTTAGATTAGGATAGATTTTTGCATGATGTTTTTGTTTGATGTTTTTCTGTCCTAAAGACAAGGTTTATAAAGACTGAGGTTTTAAAATACAATGTTTAATATGATATTAAAGCTATATCTCTGTGCATTCATATAAACCGAAATGTACCTTTTGCTGACAGCCAAACTTTTCAATGTAAGAGTCACTCAGATGGTACTTTAAAGATATAATGGAATTATTAAAAAAAAAAAAAAAGCTGAGGTTAGGGTAAACAAATATGACAGTTTTGGAGATTCAACTGTGATTTAAAACTGTCTCTGTACTGGAGCTGGCTTAGATCTAAAAGGCAGACTGTATCTGTGGGTGGGGACAGAAAAAATTGTACATAATCCCAGATATAAAACACTAAATTCTCTACACTAGAAAACTTGACTCTGTTTTTTTTTTCTTTCCTGATTTCAATTATTTTAAGGAACAGCTTTTAAGTTATTTAAATTTACAAGGCTATGGGACATTTTAAGTTTATAATATGGTTACAATGGCCTGAGCAATTTGGCAAGGAAATTGGAGTAGCAGTATTCAACCTACAGGTTATAACATTTTGGGGGTCAGAGGACCCTTTGATGGGGGTAGTCTGGTACCATCTGCATATTGGATCTTTGCATTTTAAATCATAAAAGGGGGGAAATTGCAGTTGTGATTTTTATGGTTGGGGATACTACAACATTGAAACTCTGTTACAAGGGTCATATCATTGGAAAGATTGAGAACCACTGGCTTAAAAAATGTCTCTGCTTATGTAAGGTCTATTCAGGTATAAAAATGTATGTTTACCAACTTGTCTTTGTTAACTTTGTTAAGACCAAGTTATTTCGATAATTAAAATAAGATAAAAATTATAATATTCTCTAATGGTACATTATAAAAGGCCAAAAGAGTTCCCAGTATCTCTGTAAATTGCAGTTTGAGTTAAAAGTTTTGTTTTGATATGAAAAGAGTTTCAGTACAAAAAATATTTTTTAAGACTTATGAACTGCAATTGATTGGTAATTAAAACATGTAAGTTAATGGTCTAGTTTAATGTGCTCGAGACTATACTTGTAGTCATGCAAAATGCTAACTATTATTCTTTATTGTGTTCAGATACATACTCATAGCTATACAGGGTACTGATACATTTATTTCCAAAAATAAGCTTTATATCAGCCTCATTATATATTTTGTAGTCATACAAAACACTAATTAATTCATGCTCCTTTTATATATTTTCTAGTTATACAGAATACTATTCATTCCAATAGTAAACTTCATTAAGCTCCCTATGTGTTTTCAAATTTAAGTCTAAAGCAAGTCTAAAAACCAATATATGCCATATATATATATTATATTATAGTCCTCAAATCTTCTAAATCTTCTAGAGATTTGCTGAATATGACATTTAAATGTTTAGCTTTCCACAATAAAGAATGACCTTGAGGTCTCCAAGAAGTTAATGAGGCTCTACAATCCACATGAATCATGGTAATACTAAACACTGGGCAAAACTGACCAATGTCTCACCTGCCACCAGGCTCTGCACTTAACTGTGCATGCATTTGCGTTTACTGCTTTATTCTACCTAGCCAAGGTAAGGCCAATTTCCCCTAGTTCCTTCACACAGGAAAAAAAAAAACATTTCAGACGTGGGCAGCCAGAGGCCTGCATCGTTCCATATTAACAGTTGAAAATTAAATACTGTTCTACTTCTGCACATCAGATGATGTCTGCCCCAAGCGAACCAGAGGAGCCTCAGAAAACTGCTAGGTAAAGATCCCTTATTGATCCCTTTATTGATACATAGACCATCCTCCCTCAGATCTCTGATGGCTTGACTACTAAGTATAGTTTTAGGAGCAACAAACATCTACCAGCTCCATGATTAGGTAAAGGTCTATACAAGTTCTAAAGATCTAATAGAAGATTTATAGATATAATTTGTAAAGGTATTAGGATAGATAAAAGATTGGTTCTTCAAAGGAGTTTGCCTTAAAATGCCTACACCTCTCTCATGGTAAATGATTAGATAAAAGTCTGAGCAAGCTCTGAGGATCTAAAATATGATTTAAGATATATAGATACAAGTTGTAAAGATATTAGGATATATAAATGATTGTTTATATTTGGATATCAGAGGCCCAGAGTTTTAACATTGACAAAGTTCTGGATAAGTGTTGTTAATGGTTCTGATAAACTGGTACCACTATTACAGGATTTTAAATTTCCTTTGGTTGTTTGTCTTCAAATATAGACTTGGAGATGCTTCTTACCAGACTATAATGTTTCTGTCAATTTGTATACCTAACTCTCTAGACACAAAAAAATATTCGTACTTCTGGCACAGGGTCATTGCTTTTGATGACTCAAGGTATGGATCTGATCCATTTATAAATCTTCTCCAACTGTTTTATTACCTACTTTCTTTATAATATGTATTTCAGTACAAGACATTTGCTGTGACTTCAAGGTATGTGTCTTTGGTTCATTACAGATGACAAATAATGGTAACCTAAAATATGCATTTCTTTTTGTAATCTTAATTTTCTTGTGAACTTTAGGAAGTTGACTTGGATCCACCTCCCACAGGACAGATTCCAAACATAAGTCTCCCCATCTGCTCACTGGGGGAGGGTATGATTTATCTGTCTTCTCTGGACTTGGACTTGGAAACCCTCCCCCTTACCACTACCAAGACTATGGACCTAAAAGTTTCAAATGTAAGATTTTTCTTCAAGTTTCCTCAACTGTTACCTTTATTCCAAGTATATGTTTCAACAGGTTTCTATTTGGCTGACAGACACAGCCCAAAATCAGCTCTGTGCTCCAAACAGCTACAAGCCCTGGGCTTGTTGAAAGCTGACAAGGACAGGACCAGTTCAGCAGATAGCACTCCTATTCACTCAACTAAATTGGTGAACCAGATGTACCCCATTGCCTAAACCCTTTTGAGTAATTACCAGCCTCCCTGGGACCCTTCACCACTATGTCCCAGTTTCAGCAGGAAGCAGTCTAAGAGATTACGACATCTCATTTTCTCAATCTGGAACTTTTAGTCCAAAGAACTCCCTGGGACTGGGGATGTAATTTGTATAGTGCCCATTGACATACCAAAAAAGTAACCTGTTAAGGTCAATTAGACCCGGATTCATTAACTGACAATATGATATGACATTTGACCTGCTTTATACAGAAAAAGGAGTTATTATTTAGCTTAAAAATGTTTCTATAATCATTATGTTTGCCCCCTGCCTTATCCAATTTATTTGCAAGTAGGTCTCCATCATTGTTGATGTGAACACCTAAAAGCTCATGGCCTAATATGTGATCCTACAGAATACTACTTCAGACACCAATGTAGACACTAGTCTTTATTAAGAGAAAAGGAGATGTTGATAGCTACTGAATCGTGATGGCAGGAGAGAGAGGCGGCTTCAGCACCTGCACTATACTGGTATACCAGTCAAAAGGCCTGCCAGAATTGTACCCAATTCTTCTGTCTTTATGGACACCTTGTGAACCGATATTGGCTATTTGGCCTTTATGGAACTTTAGCCATCCCTCTCTGATTAACAAGCTTTAGATAGGCTGACTGAAGTGTCTAGTAAGCATAGACCAATGTTATTGGACCTCCCCTTCTGCACTGCCCTACTATCTCCATAAAACGCTTCCTTAAACAATAAACAGATTTGCACCATAAAGGCTTTCCTCAGAGTCTGTTTCTTGGGTTAGTGACTCTGTGCTGCTCACTCTCTCAGGAACTCTGCATCCATAAAAAACCACACATTTTGTCTAGCTGTCTTTTGAACTACCTCTTTTCAGTCTGAGCTGTATTGTGAACTCCAAACTGTAAATCATTAACATTCAGCTTATGACTCTCTGCTTTCTCTCTGCTTATTCTGGACTGGTTCTGCCCTTCTTGGCTTCTTCTGTCTGAATTGTCTGTGAGCTGATTGAACTCAGAGTACCTGACTGAAGTAACTCTGCTTCTCTCTCTGAGATTTGCCTTGTCTGCTTCCAATCTACTTCCAACTCACTTCTACCTTGTTTCTTATCTCTGCTTCTCCTCTCTGAACTGAACATACTTCCATGAAGAGAGAGCCTCCTTTTATAATCTGAGAGTTGGGATTAAAGGTATGTGCCACCACTTCCTTTTGAGTTGAGATTAAAGGTGTGTACTACATTGCCTTAAACATAGAAATCCCTTTCACCTAGCATTAGCACAAACAGAGGACAGGATTAGTATAATATTCTTTTTGCATTCCTGCTGGATCTTGCAGGCCTCTGAAAGTGATCCTGTCATACAGTGCTTTGGATATGATCCCTTCCTAGCTACTGATCACACAGGTGTTTCAACGTGATCTTTTGCTAGAGCTGCAATGATGTTGAATTAAAAGATTAAATGTTTCTTTACAGGTAATACCTTTCCTCAGTAAATTACCTGTTTGTCAGGGGCTCTCGGTCAGTCCATGAGAGAGGTGTACCCCTTGCCTAGGCCATTCAGGATTGCATCTTGGAGAATTGTCTCTGTTCTTTATTGAACTACCTCAAGATATAATATTTACATCTACAGGTCTCAAAGATTTTATCTTGAGGATTGGTTAGCAAGAAATATTCTGAACATGGCATATCAAGAACAAGCTTCTTTTGGACATGAATATGGGCAAATCTGGCAAAAAAAGGCAGTAACACGGTGACCTTGGGGAACATCTATTCTAATCCTCATGTTTTTCAAAATTTTTACAAGGTTAAAATAGTTGATGCTTAGTTTCTGAGTGAGGTAGGGATGCCAGATTCTTGATAATTTAATAAAGCTAAAGATATCTTGACTATAGAATACATTACTAACAAATTAGCGATAATTTGGAGGATTTGGGGAAACCCCTGAAGTCATTTTTCTTTTCTATAAAACATATGATAGCTACTACTACAAACCCCTGTTTGACCTTTAGATAACAGAAGTAAAGCTTAAAGGAAGATATATACGACAATGTGTCCTTTAGTTAAGGGCAGACTTTGCAAATGGGAAGAGATGAGAAGGGAGAAAGAAATTTCTATTAAGATTTTAGGCACTTGGTATCCCTTAAATTATTATTATGGGTAAATAAGATGAAGTTTTAAACATAAATGGCTGAAATGAAATGAGAGACAAATTGCTTTAAATGGAACCATTATTTTGAGGGAACTGACTGAAGTTGTTCTGCTCATAGCTACTTACCCTAGATCCAGAAATAAGAAATTCTCTTTCCTAGAATGTTACTAAAAACAATGTAAATTTCTCAGGCTGAGTCTCCAGCTGCCTGTACTGAGGACTCTAACAGTTGAGAGGTTGACTGAATACTTACCAGGCACTTTTCATAAATTAATGTACTTTCACAGTATCCTAACAACAACCCTTTGAAGTCAGAAAATGGGAAGGTCAGCAACATAATCCCTGATCCAGAAGTCAACAATAATTATTTAAACTGAACCATGAGGCCTTTATCAAATAATACTTCTTTTATGCAACATAGAAATGACTTCAACTTTCCACTCAAAACCTGCCATGAGCTTCCTACTCAACTTCAAAATAAAATCCAAAAACTTTATTCAGTCCTTTTGAGACTTAACTGCCTCCAACTTTCCCACATCCACACTGTAGCTGCAGGGGCTTCTGCAAAATTCCTCAAACATCATTTTACTTCAGGACCACTACAGGGAAGTGTTTTTTTTTTTTTCTTTTCTCTGCTTCAAAGGGCCTTTTCTAGGTATCTGCTACTCCCTCCCTAATGGCATTCAGGTGCTGCTCAGGCCATTTCTCAAAGCTGTTATTCTCTCCCTGCTGTGTAATTAACACCTTGGTTACTTCTTTGGCACCAATCCACCTACCTTTAAATTTGATTATGTTCTCCCCCCACCAGCAGACTCTGTAAGTGTCAGAGAGAGGACTTAATCTTTCTTATTTTTGCTTTGTTTCTAGAAAGTGTTAGAACCTGGCAGGAGCTCTATCAACATTTGGGGATTAAATTAATGACTAATATATTAATAAGTCACAAATGGAAAACAGTGAAGATCAAATATTCAATCCAGCTTGCAAATAAAGCTGACTTTGTATGGGATTGTGTGCATGTATGTTCTGGTGCTTAGGGAGACCAGGTAACTACAGTCTCAGGAGCATTCAATGTCTTCTTCTGGCTTCCTAAGGACACTGCATGCATGTGGCGCATAGACATACATGCAGGTAAAATATTCATACATATAAAAATAAATAATTTTTAAAAGAACGTTTTAATATTCTTACTTTTGTGTTTGTGTGAATGAGTACCATGTGAGTGTCCCATGGAGGCCAGAAGATAGTGTTGGATTTTCTGTTTTCAGAAACTATAAATATGTACTTTTGTATCTTGCCAACACTTTCAGGGGAGCTATGCTTTTCAAGTTTTCCTTGTGCGGTAGGAATGGGTAATAATGATGAATTCTGATAATATTAATGACTTAGAAAAGATCATACATGGGAAATATAATCTAGGAGTGGTTAAAAACATCTATCACTATTCCACTTTGCCTTTAATTTCCAAATACAGAAACAGTTCATCCAAAAGCATTGTAATGGGATTATAAATTTATATGATCAGTCTTAGAAATTAGTTTTCTTTGTCTTTAATCTAAATTTTTTAAGTGACATTGTATATCTGTTGTGTCCTGGTAAACTTAAAAAAAAAAAGGTTAGTCAATGTTATCTAGAAATATGTTGGATACTAAATAAATCACCCCCATAACAAAGTACATGAAATATGAGAATATTACAAATCTGAGGTTTGGGTTGTAGTTCATGCAGTGTACTGGAAAGAGTCTTCCCCAGGAGTTAGGATAACTACAAACTGCTCTATCCAACAAACACTTATAGTATGGTGTCTGGCACCAGCCCTACTGTTGGCTGAATGTCAGGCATTTGACTATTTTGTAAATCTTAATTTCCATATATATATATATATATATATATATATATATATATATATTTATAAATCTATAAATTATAAATATATGAATCTATAAATTACTGTTCCATTGACTTCACATCATAGTTATGGCCACCAAGACAAAAGAAGAAACTAATAAGCATTCCAAGTCACCTGTTTATGATTATTATAATTATTACAAGTGAATATACTAAATTCACCTGTTCCATAAATACACATTGTAAAAGCTACAGATTCTTTCTTTTTAAAACTTACCCAAGGTTTAAGTTACTACTTTTCCCTAGCAAGCAACTATAGGTAAAACTGCATTTTAATGTGTCCATTTCTTTTCATCTTCCCTGATCTTTAGGAAATGCAAGAAGTATTAATGTGGAGTTTTAAAAGAGAAAAGATAATGTAGTTGGTTTTATGCTTATTTAACTCTGCTGATCTCTTTAGAGATTAGTCACAACACTCATCACATGTGAAGTAACTTGTTTAATATTTGTCTTCACAAGAATAGAAGATACATATACTGTTGATCTTTTCAAACATGCTGCCTTGCTGGGCAAGCCTTTAATCCCAGGACTTGGGAGGCAAAGTCACTGTGAGTTTGAGGCCAGACTGGTCTATAGAGTGAGTTCCAGGCAGCCAAGGTTACCACAGAGAAACCCTAACTTGAAAAACATACAAACAACAAAAAATATGTTGCCTTCACATGGCAGATAACAATATTAAATTTTTTCTTTATGATTAGATGAGATACTGAGTCTTGCTCATCAGGTGAATATATAAAACATTTAGCTAGAATACTGTATAGAACCGAAGTGCTTTCTAGGTGTTTTGTGGATTTTAATTCATTTAGCCCTCACAACAATTATGTACAGGGAATGTTAGTATGTTTGGTCTGTGGTGAAGAATTGAGGTCACAGAGAGGTCAAGATACTTTCTCAAGGTGGCATATGATGGAACTATAACACAGATCCAGGCAGGGTGACACAAGAGTCCAAACAAGTCTCTAGTCTCCTATCAGTTAATCACTATCCATATTGGGTTGGCCTCCTGACGTGCCCTAGGCCAATAGTTCTCAAACTTCCTAATGCTGCCAACTGTTATAATACAGTTACTCAGGTTGTGGTGACCTCCAACCACAGAATTGCTATTTCATAACTGTAAGTTTGCTACTGTTATGAGTCATAATTTAAATATCTTATATACAGGATGTTCTTAGGCAAACCTCCAAAAGGGTCAAGACTCATAGGTTGAGAATTGATACTAGGAATATGTATGAAGGCACTAGCTAAGAGGGGAAAAAATGAAGAAATGATATTTAGAATACTAATGTGGTTTCTTACATACACTAAGACCAAACACAACACATCTAGGAGAAATTGTATTGATTTAGAAGTTGTTCTCCAACGTCCCAAAAGCCAGAAATGAATAAAACCAGGTCTTATGGCCTATTTTTGTCAGGACAGAGGACAGATGTGGTTGAGATCAAACTGAAGGGGGATAGGGTAGGTCCAAAGGCAGAGCTTCAGTTGGAATCAATTGCTTTTTATTGTTTTCCAGTTTTCTATTCCTCTCATTTTCTTATGTAGATCAAAACCCAAAACTATTAGGAAGATCAATTTCTCAGTGATTCCTGCCACTGCAGATTGTTATGAAGCAACCACTGAGGGCAGGTAACAACCTTTGTTAATGCTCACTGATGGTCTGAAGACTACCACAAAGAAACACTAAAAAGGACAAATTCTGGTTACTTAAAATAGTTAGAAAACCAAGAGTATGCAAGACCAAAAAGCCCATCTGCCAATGGGCTTCATGAAGTTGCTAGTTTATGATCTATTGGATCCATTGCTTTTGAGTCTGTGACAGGCCAGCACATCATGATGAGAACAAATTACAGCAAAACTCCTTACAAGATGAGCCAAGGAGCTAAAGAAAAAAAGAAAGGGGCTGAGCTACCTAGGTACCTTAAATTACTGATATGACATATGATGGAACTATAACACAGATCCCTAACATTAACATTAACATCCTTGCAAGGAAGCATACACATATTACATTCAATTGAGTATTAGCCTTGTGACAGATAAAGAAACTTGTGATTTTTCACACCTTTTCTTGACTTCAAAGGTAAATTATAGACCTGAATTTATGATTCAAAATCCAACACAGTAGACTTTACAAGTCTAGAAGGAGTCAAGGTGGGAAAGAATACAGGGCCTAGTGAATAAATTAGAAAGCCCAATGGGTATGGTGGCATACACCTTTACTCTGAACTCTTTAATCTGAGTCAGAGGCAGATAGATCTCTGAGTTAGAGGCCAGCCTGGTCCACAGATCAGTTCCAGAACAGTCAGCGCTACATAGTGAAACCCTGTCTCAAAACCTCCTTCCCCAAAAGAAAGTATGTAAGAGTAACATTGTGGTGACTCATCAACGATAATACAGGGACATATAAATCATAGGTGTGAACTCTGCCAGACTTCAGTAAAAGGAACCATTATCCTGGCCAGTGCTATTCAGGACAGTAGAACCCTGAGCATCTGAGCTCAGGTGTTCTTATTGATACAAACTCCTTAGGTGTTCTACTGATAGTACATGCAGATCATAAGCAATCAAACATGACCCACATAAATTCAACACCGGCAGACAATACAAAATGCTAACACCTAAGCAGACCATCATCCAATAGTGAACAAACAATATTTTAAACACAACTAAACAAACTTTTACAATTTGTCTTTCGTGTATAAGCAAATCAAAAAAAATTGCTTCATCTCTACAACACAATTTAACACAATATCAGCAAAACTATTTACAATAGAAATTATGAGAGGGCTGCTAGTACATAAGACAAAGTGAAACCAAACATCTATCAAGCTTTTCACAATGTCTATGGACAGCAGAAAAACATCAATGTCCAATCATGTGGAATTCACTCATGATCTCCTGGGCCCCTCCAAAGAACTTTGATCTCTTCTCTGGATCTGACCTCTTACAATACACACAGTTTGTCCTCCAGGCTCTGGCTGGCTCCCCTCAACTGCTGCTGCTGTTTTTGGTGGTCCTCCCACAGTACTGGCAACTTCAGAATCCTGGTATCTTCTGCTGCAATTGGGCTGCACTTTCACCAATAGCTTCTCCTGGGCTCTCTTCATGGTCTTAAGCCTCAACTTCTTTACATAACCCCTTCAATCTGGGCCTTCAACTGCTACTGGGGCTGCTTCTACCAATGGCTTCTCCTAGCCTCTCACAGTGTCAAGCCTCAATTGCTCTCCAAAGACCACTTCATGCCTTCAAACCCAGCACCACCTGGATAACTCTTACAGTACCAAGTTTAGTTACCTGCATGAGATACAACTTTGGCCAGTTCTAGAAGACAGCTTCTGTGTGCTGACTCTGAGAAAACATTTTTGAGATTTTAAAATAGAATCTGGTTTGTAGAAAAAATAACTGAAAACCTTGTCTACAGGAAGGGTTCCCTCTTGGGGTGGAGTTCTCATCATCATAGCAGATATGTCTTGACAGGACCACCTCACTTCACCAGTATTTAGACAGTTTTGCGGAAAACAAAACAAAACAAAAAAACTAAAATGGACTCTGTAAGGTATGGAGTTTCTGTCTTGTTCTTCCTTTTCTCCATGTTGGATGTGACTGGCATGATGCCATGCTGCATGTTACAGGTGCCATTTGTAGCAGTTTGGTGCTGCTTGGGCATCAGCAAGGAAGATATGGGAGAATATTCATAGGTGTGAATCCTGCCAGACCTCAGCAGAGGGAACCACTCTCCTGGCAGTGCCATACTGGACAGCAGAACCCTGAGTGTCTGAGCTCAGGTGTTATTATTGATACAGAACTCCTCAGCTGTTCTACTGATAGCATATGTAGATCATCAGCAATCAAACATCCCCCACATAAATCCAACACCTGCAGACAGTACAAAATGCCAAGAAATAAGCAACCCCTCATCCAAGAGTGCACAAACAATATTTTAACATAACTAAAAATAAACTTTTGCAACACATAACTCTACTGACCTCTTCTCAATTCATTTTTCTTTTCCTAGCACCTCTTCCCTAACGTCTTTCCAAATGCATTCCTTACATACAGTTTTTTATCTGTTCATCAATCAAATCATAGAGGTCCAAAACATAAACTTGGAAAAATCATAAGTTAGAGTTTCTATTACTCTGAGGAGACACCATGACCATGGCAACTCTTATAAAGGAAAACATTTCATTGGGACTGGCACTTATAGTTCAGAAGTTTAGTCCATTATTTTCATGGTGGGAAATGTTGTCGTGCACAAGCAGACATGGTACTGAGAAGAAGCCAAGTGTTCTACATCTGAGTCAGCAGGCAATAGGAAGAAATCAAGAGCCACTGGTGTAGGAAAAAAAACTGGACCTGCCACTAGGCAGAACAAGGTCCAAGACCTGTGTGGACATACCCAGAGACGGATCTACCTGGATATGCCTAGAGATGAGAAGAGCCAGAGCAGCGACCTGCAGTTGGCAGGCAATGGTATGCTGGGCTGGATGGAGAGTTTAAAAGAGCTCCCTCTACTACAATAAACTGAGTCTGCTTTTTGCCACTTACCTGACTCCCGGAGCCTGTGTGTCTTGGCTCCACGCCAGCTCTACCAGCCACCTGAAGGGTCCTGTAGGTGGTCAACAATCAACACACTAGGCTTGGCTTGATCTTATAAAACCTCAAAGCCCTAGTGACACACCATTGCAACGAGGCTACATGTCCCAATCATTTCAAATAATTCTACTCCATATGAGCCTATGGGGGCCATTTTCATACAAACCATCACATTAGGTAAAATGTCACTGTCATGGCCTGTCATGGCAACAAGATTACATACAGGTAGCTGCTGATGCTTCTCCAGAGTCCAGACTCAGCTGTTGAATTGAGAACATACATGACAAGACTGTTCAAGTTTACTGAGACTCCTTGCCCTCACTTGCTTTTTTCTTCCCAGCATCCTTCAGCTTATATTTGGAATACCAGCTTTAACCAAAATAAACCTTCCTCTGTGTGTGTGTGTACAAGGTGATGTCATTACAAGCACAGAGGGGTAAAAAGAAATTAAATGAACAGAGCACTGATTTTGCTTATATTTACTTGCAGAATAGCAAGTTTGGAAAAGCAACATGGAATTTCCAAGGAGATACTGTGCAATTCTAGGTGCAAACTTGGCCTAAGTTGGCCAGAAGCATACAGGGCAACAGGCTTTTCTGAAAGCAGAACACAGAATTTCATGGCAGGGAGCCCCAAGTCTTGCAATCTCACTACTATGCAGAAGAGGTTAGGGCTGCCTAATGCCATCTCAAGATTCTAGTTCCATTTCTCTCTCCTGCCATGAGTCTAGACTCCTGGGAAGAACAGAGTTAATATTCAACAGAAGGAAAATTTACAGTGTCTGATGTGACACCAGTATGCAAGCATCTCCAAAGAGCATCTGGTTAAAACTGAGAAAGAGGGAAGCGCCAACAGAGAGGTACTGCCTCACTTGTAGACAATTCCCATGTGTCAAACATTTTTTAGTAATGACCAGTCTGAAGAGAGGTGTCTGTGTAGACAAGCAAAGCCTTTTTATAGTTAGCCACTTCATGGCTTAATTATTCTAATTGTATCTTTAAGATCAATCCAATCTGTCATGTCTTTTGACAAATAAATATATAAAAGCCAGATTTCCTAACAAACTTGAGCCATGGATTTAATTCATTGTCTTGTCTCTTCTCTATCCTACCCCCAATTCAAATGAATAAAAGAGATGTACAGAATAATGAAGATTCAATTCCTATTTTTCACATTGTCTTTGATCTAGTTGCAGTTTGTGTTTCATATAAAAGGTATTTTTGTGCCCATATTCAGATCCCCAATAACCATCAAGGAGTCGGATCTGATACAAAACACACGGGGTCTCTTTAATTCAGACTGGAGCCCAGGTGAACATCTACCAGACACAGCAAGTGCCCTGCGGCCTCGCTCACAGGAGGAGTTGATTTAGATAGGAAAAGAACTGCAAGCAGGGACTTACATGCCTTGGCATCTCAGTTTGGTCCCAGGGGGCTGACCTCTAAAATGATTGGTAGGTTACCAATACCCCAAGGGAGGGGTGAGGAGGTAGGAAAACTAAGAATGTGCACAGAGAGGTTGGGAAGTTTCTGATGAGCCTGTTCTCAGCAATGGGGGGAGTAGCGCCACTGGACTTGATGTTCCCTAGGTTTAGCTTTCTAGCTGACATTCTACTGTTTGGTCTCTTTCAAGGACAAAGAAGCAGAAAAGTTTCTTGATTGAGTCTTCTGACTATGTTAGTCACTTCCCTGATTGCTGCAACAAAATACCTGACAAAAGAAACTTCAGGAAGAACAGTTATCTTAACTTATAATTCTAGAGTACAATTCATCAGACACTGGCAACAGAAGCTAAGGCTGCTGGTCATATTGCATCCATACCAGAAAGAAGAGAGAATGAATGCTAGTATTCAGCTCACTTTTTTTTTAATTCAGTCCAATACTCCAGCTTGTGGAATGGTGTTGCCTACAATTAAGGTGAGTCTTCCTTCCTCACTTAAACTTTTCTGGAAACAACTGTTGTGTAGCATTTCCTACTTAAGTTAAATCTTCCATCTTGCATAAAAACTCTTGAGGATATAGATTATGAAATGGGGATTAAACAACAGAACATTTTATGACAGGATATCTATTTACAAAGAGATGAAACAACAGAATGTTCTAAGAGGAAAATGAAACACTCAGTCATGCAGGAAATCTTGTTAAATCTTGAAAACTAGTTAAGACAGAAAATAAACAACTTAAAAAACTTTAGGAAGTTCCTGAAACTGACCAGATTCACTAGCTCTTCCCCTTCTTCAACAGTATACAAGCAGTAAAAACTGTTGTAAAAACTCTCAACCTACAAGCTACTAAGACCCCCTGAGCTGCCTAAAAGAGGAACAGATCAACTAAGTCACCTGGAAAAGGCACTCTCCAACCTGCTAATTTGCCTGCAGGCTTTGCAACATGTTCTAGTTCTCCAGTTCTGGCGAGCTGTCACTCATGCTGGTGTGGGCTTTGGTCATCAGCTTTGAGTCATTCCTTCTATAAGTAACTCTTGACCCATATTCCCGTAAGTAACCCAAATAAAACTCATTGTTCAACAAGTTAGATTCCCTATCTGGGAGGAATAGACATTTGTTCACATTCTCCCCAGGAATAGTGTCTTACAACAACACCCTTAAAGATGTGGTCAGCAGTTTGTCTCCTAGAACTTGCCAGGAAGGAAACCACAATAGGTAGAAAGTGGATGCCTTTGGAATGTCAGTCTTTCTGTCCTAATTTATTTCTTATCGTGCCAGAAGAAAGCCTAACAAAGGTTAATCTACCCACTCCCTTGCTTTTTGGTTCACTCTTTGCTCCCCTGGTCATACTTTTATCAGGCTTGCCAACTCGGCACACTTGGCCCTTATATTACCTATTAAACCTGGTTTTTATATCCCCCAACCTGGCTAGAGTCCAGCCCAGCAGGAAGCAAATGGTTCCCAGCATGGTTTTAACTCTGGTTTGATCCATTTTACTACCCTGGAGATGAGAGCAGGAACAATCGCTTCTCTGATGCAGTCACTGCCAAGTGAGCATTTGTTCTATAAGATTATTATAGTCAATTTATATACATGGTATTTACTAAGGAGCTACCACAAACCAGGCACTGTCAAAAAGGACAAACCAATGTCTTTCTCGTTAAGAGACTATTGATCAAGCAAGTCACTGCTTCTCACATTTAATGGGCATGAAGTAACCAGAAGGTAGTGTCAAAATGCAGTTTCTTTTCTTGTAAATAGTCTGAGATGGGGATTATTCCATATTTTGAACAATTGATCACAGTTTATGATTCAAGTATGATTTTACATGAAGTAGAAAGTAAATAGGAAATTGCATGGGCAGATTGAGAGAAGTGAATGTGGGTACACAGCCACCTCAATTTAGGCCAAGGAAACTGTAGTTGAGAGCCTAAGGGTGAGCAAGAGTTGGTAAAACTGAATGTTACAACTGTTTGAAGACATGGAAAGTAGCAGAGGCAAAATATCAAACAAAGTGAAAATATTATTTTCATTCACCAAAGTCCCAAAACCTAAACTAAGAGAAGTATTATATAATTTGCTGATATCACTTGATGCCAAGGAGGATAACAAATTATTAGAGACAATTGCTGCAGAATGCATCCAAAATAGCTAGATATTAGGTATCAAGGTTCTCAGGAATGTCCAAGGCTCCTCTAGCCATTCCCTTTTCCCATTAGTTCAATGCAGTAAACTTTAGGAGATCATGGAAGCTAGGACAATGGTAATCAGCATAGATAAAGAACTTCATGGGCTGCTTTGTACTCTGCCACTGATTCACGTGCTGGGAACTTTGACAAACTGGGAAACAGCAAAAAGTCTTAGGAATGTCAGGGCTTGGTCTCCTGTCCCTTAATAAAATGGAACAGTACTACATAAATTCAAATATACTAGATGAAGGAAATGAAACATGACATTCCGTTCACTTTCAGGTTTTTGTTCTTGATTCATATATACATCAGGAATTCAAAGTAGTAAAGTTTGTATAGGACAGCCAGGATCTTTAATGGCACCAACCATTAAGTCAGTATTATGGATGTCATGACACATAAAGAAAGACCCAGAGTAAGACCTCAATGCGAACCAGACATAGTAGTGCTTAACTGAAATCCTGATACTCAGGAAGCTGGCGGAAGAGGATTCTAGGTTCTAGACTATATTGGCTACACACAGAGTTCCTGGCCAGCTAGAACAACATAGTGAGACCCTGTCTCAAAAATAAAGGCTGGGATGAAAAGATTGCTTAATGGGTTAGTGTGTTTAATGCACAAGAATGAGGATCTAAGTTTGGATCCCAGTACCCATATAAGAAGCCTGGTGAGAGCATGCAGGTGTGTGTAACCCCAACACAGGGAGATGCAGAGAAGAGGATCGCTGAGACTTGTTGGCTGCTAGCCTAGCTCCAAGTTCTGTGAGAGACCCTGTGTCAAGGGAATAAGATAGTGATTATAGCATATCATGTTCCCTTCTGGCCTTGACATAAATACATACACCTGGAGATACATGTGCAAATACAACACATGCATATATACATTCATATTCTCTTTCATACACACACACACTCCAAGCCAAAGTAAATAGAACCTCAACATTTGGTATGATTTACAACTCTAAAGACAACTCAACACAAATTAATTGAAAAGTCCAATTAAATTAAGCCACCCCATAGCCCTACACAGAAAGACATTCATGGAGAAGACAGAAACTGTTGTGGGATATTTTACTCCTGTGTGCTGTTTTGGTTTGCAAAAGGGCTTTGATTCCTTGTAGCTGGGAAGCCAGATGCCTTGCACCAGATGCAGGCCTTGCTTCCTACCTATTCACACCCTTGTGCTAGCCCTATTGGGATCTCCACAGATAGAACTAACTGTTTACAGTTGAAGGTGACCCATGACATGAAAGAACTGCAGGCAGGTGATCAAAGAAGACTCTGATCCTAGCTGAGTATGCTAAGGTACTATTGTATTGTAATGAAGGCCTGGATGTGGAGAGGGGGTTAGGGAAGAAAGTTAAATAAGGGCTGAAGAGAAGAAGGGGAAGATTGGGAAAGAAATGAAGCCTCTGCTTAGCCTCCCAGGTATGGTATTCCCTGAGATTTGACATGGTTTGTGATTAATAAAGAGCATTGGAAATTTCAACGTCTGGACTCTCCAATAAGAGCCTTAAAGTAATTTTAACACTTAGCGCACCAATGCGTGGCAAGGACACACGAGAAGAAAGAAAGAAGACAAACGAAAAAAGAGAGACAACGCGGGACAGCAGAATCCAGACATAGAGTCTACAAGGAAACGACAGACAACACGGGACAGCGAGAGCTGAGGCAGAAAAAAAAGAAGAAAAGAAGAAAGAAGACACAGGAAAGGTAAAGTATGATATAAGATAAATAAATAAAGAAGAGTAAGGCCTCCTATGGAAAGAGGAGAGTTAAAGAGAAAGAGACAGAATTAAAGAAAAATGCACACAGGTGCGGATTAATAAAGTTCCAGGAAAGGAACCACAGATTTACAGACCATCTGTAAGAAAAGAAGGTAATAAAAAGAATGCTCCTTAGAAAGTGGGAGCCACAGTAAGAAAGATAGAAAAAAATAAAAGAAAAATACACATGAGTCTCCTAAGGAAGGAGAGGATAAGTAAGAGTGGAAAAGAAAATTTTTGAATGTTAAAAATGGAAAATATTGTGACACAGGGCACTTGGGCTCTGTATAGTGTTGTTATGGATGTTCTAGGAATGAAAACAGTAGATGAAGAGATAAATACTTCATCTGAAACTAGCATAATACAGATTATGGTTTTTGTTTTTCTGGTATTTCACATGGTATTATCAATAGCCTTCATGGTATACTGTGTTCTATCAAGGAAAACTGTTAGTGTGAAAGGAAAGGGGTAATCTCCTAGCCTTTAACAGGATATTGACTTAGATGCAGGAGATAAATTCAGAGCAAAATCAGAAAATTTTAAAATGATGGAAAGAAAAGCAGAATCTACTTGCTTCTCACAAGAAGCAGCCTTAAAAGAAATAGATGAGAAGTGGAATGCAAAAATGCAAACTTTGGTTGCAAAATTAGAACACTTGATGGAAGGAAGTAAAAGCCTACCTCAGTCAGAGAATTCAGAGCCTACTGCTCCACCTTATAACGCAATGTGGCAGCCAAAGATTTTAAGAAAACCAACTATGGTTTATCCAGTAACTATAAACAGGAGGCCCCCTGATGAAAGATACCCAGAGGGCTATGATGAACTTGGATGGCAACCTACAGAAATGCTAGATTTAAAGAGATTTAAAGAGACAATAGTAGCCTAAGGAATGCACTCTCCTCATGTGAAACAGACATTGAACAACTGGGCTGTTCAACACCAAGTCATTCCTCAAGTTTGGGGGGATTTGGCAAAAGCTGTATTAGAAGCCAGTCCTCAATTACAATGGATTACATGGTGGAGAGAAGAAACTTTGGCAATAGAACAACATAACCAAGCTAGAGGCGTTAATATTTTCAGAGATCAGTTGATAGGGGAAGGTCAATATGCTGAATTGGAAGTACAGATCCAATTTGATGATAATGTTGTAGCACAATGTTGTACAGTGGCATTAAATGCTTGGGATAAAGTTGAAGAGCCAGGAAAAAAATCTGAGTCGTTTACTAAGATCATGCAAGGTCCAAATGAGCCATTCACTGATTTTTTACAGAGATTGACTTCTACTGTCCATAAGACAATTTCAGAGTCAGAAGCAAGGGAAGTATTAATTAAATCTCTGGCCTTTGAAAATGCTAATTCAGAATGCCAAAAGGCAATAAGGCCATTAAAAACAGCTTCTTTGGATCAATGGATTAACATTACTACTGATATTGGATCCAATGCTCACAATGCCACTATGATAGGACAAGCAATTGTTCAAGGTCTTAGAAATCAAAAGGTCATATGTTTTGGCTGTGGAAAGTCAGGTCATTGTAAAAAGGACTGTAGACAAATAGATCCTAGAAATAATGTTTTCTCTGATAATAAGCCAGAAAGAAAACCTCAGTTTCCTGGTATATGAAGAAGGTGTGGAAAAGGCAGACATTGGCCTAATGAGTGTAGATCTGTAACTGATATTCAAGGTAATTCTTTGTTATCGGGAAATGCCTTTGGGGACCCGGCTCAGGCCCCTATCACAGAAAACATGAGCCAACAATTTCTTACCAGCAATGGATTGACTCACCCTCAGAGAGATTAAAACAGGTAGTGCCTGTTGCTAAAGACAGAACTGTTTTAGACTTTGATATCAAGGATAGAGCTGAGAAAACAGGTGAATTAAAAGGTACTGAAAAACAGGTATTTTGGCAAGCAACAATAAATGATCAGAGACCTAAGTTAAAAGTACAGATAAATGGAATTTTAATTGAAGGATTGTTAGACACAGGAGCAGATGTAACAGTCATTTCAAAAGACTCCTGGAGTCCAAACTGGCCTCTTCAAGAGGTATCTACTCAACTTTTAGGAATAGGAACCTTATCTCAAGTAAAGCAGAGTGCAACATGGGTAAAATGCATAGGACCAGAAGGTCAAATAGGAAATATAAGACCATATGTGGCAGATCTAGCTATAAGTTTATGGGGAAGAGACCTATTAAGACAATGGAATATACAGATTAACATTCCTTTAATCTTAGAGACAACCTGTAAGATTTGAGATGCTATTGATAAAGATATTAAAAAATGTTATCAAAAACAATCACAGACTGTCCAGGTTGTCCATAAGCAGGACAGAACAGGTATTGATAATAATTCTCAGCCTGTTAAAAGGTATCAATGGAAAGTCATTCCCCAAGAATTCTCAGATAGTACCACTTTATGTCAATATTTTGTACAAAAGCCACTGAAAGTTAATATCTGGTTTAATGAACTTACCATTGGGTTAACTACTCAAGAGTTAAGTGATTCATTTCAAGCATTGAACAGTGATTCAGATTTAAACAGACAAAAAAGTTTAATAGCAACAGAAAAGGAGTTAACTCAGAAAGAAAACAGATTACAGAATGCATATGTAAATTACCTAGATCTCAAGCTTGATTGTATGCTTTCTGATAATTCCTCTACTGAGCTGATGATACAAAAGGAAGACAATATTTTAAAATGGATCGTTGCACAAAGCAACTCAGAAAGCTTGGGCAGAATCTACACTGCCTGTGTTAGAGTTTTTCTCTCAGCAGCTGCTTGCCTATGGTTGTTAAATAACAAGCTTCGCTATGTTCAGGAATTTGGACCAAAAATTCAGCCAACTGGTCCTGGTCCTCCAGGGAATTGGTACTTAGTTTTATTTGGTTGACAAAAAGATTTATTCTACCTGTATTTGGAAGTTTGTTTACGGTTAATGTTTGAAAAAAGTTCCAAACTTCGGGTTGTCATGGACTACAAAACCCATAAGGCATTGCAGTGGTTAGATGTTCCTGTTATCAGCCACAGCTACAACTCCCTTGACTGGCATGTTAAATGAACATCCAGCAAGCAGGAAAAAATTATTGGATTTTAATATTATACATGATAAATAAAACTTCAGCTAAAATTTAAAAAAGAAAGGGGTATAGGATATATCTATAATTGGCTATTTTAACCTCAAATTTAAAAAAAAATTAAAATTAAAAAATTAATGTTAAAAGATAATGTTTAAGCATTTTGCTCTAATAATAATAGCCTGGAGTGTGAAGACTCCACCCCATGTTGGGGAAAGGTTGTGCTTTTGTCTTTTCAGAAATGAAACATCCAATTGAGAGTCTCCAGAGACTACTCGACTGAAGAGAGACATCAGAGTGTGCGGGTTACTGCCCAGCCTTCAACCTAAAAATGGATCGTTGAAGGCCTTCCTAGCTGCCTTGCTCCTGTGCTGCATATAAACCAGAGGCCATGGATTACAAAAAAAGATTGAATTCTCCAGCTAAATACAGAGGCTGGCAGTCAGAGACGGGATATGACATAAAATCAACCTAAGGCAAGGGTGCTGATCATGGTGCTATCAGTAATCCAGAGACGGGTCAGATTTATTGTTCATTATTTCTCTCCTAAGACAGACGCAGTCATCTTGAAAAGGGGAAATTTGGGAAGCTACTGGCTTCATATCTTGTCCTCTAAAATCATCTTGGAGATAACTCTGTAGCTGAAAAGGGAGCCTGTTTTTTAATATTTGAGGCAGCTCTCACAGTGCTCAACTGTGATACAGATGCAAATACCTGCCTGCAGGGAGTCTGTTTTGCCAAACAGACCAGTGGAAATTGAGGCAGCTTTCACAGTGCTCAAACTGTGATAATGCAGATGCAGATATCTGCTGACATTTGAACTGCACAAGCATTTTGCTAGACATTGAACTTTTATGAACAATTGGTGAACTTTTATGAACAGTTGGTGAACTTTTATGAACAATTGGTGAACTTTTATGAACAGTTGGTGAACTTTTATGAACAATTGGTGAATTTTGGACTTGATACTTGATGTTATGGGACACTTACAGTCACAAAGACATTTGAACTGCATGAGCAGTCTGCTGAAATTTGGACTCGATATTTGACAGACTATAACTTTATATCTTAGCTTCATTTGATTGAGTCAATATTGTTCTTATTGTAAGTAAAAAGGCTGAGATATTGTGGGATATTTTACTCCTGTGTGCTGTTTTGGTTTGCAAAAGGGCTTTGATCCCTTGAGCTGGGAAGCCAGATGCCTTGCACCAGATGCAGGCCTTGCTTCCTACCTATTCACACCCTTGTGCTAGCCCTATTGGGATCTCCACAGATAGAACTAACTGTTTACAGTTGAAGGTGACCCATGACATGAAAGAACTGCAGGCAGGTGATCAAAGAAGACTCTGATCCTAGCTGAGTATGCTAAGGTACTATTGTATTGTAATGAAGGCCTGGATGTGGAGAGGGGGTTAGGGAAGAAAGTTAAATAAGGGCTGAGGAGAAGAAGGGGAAGATTGGGAAAGAAATGAAGTCTCTGCTTAGCCTCCCAGGTATGGTATTCCCTGAGATTTGACATGGTTTGTGATTAATAAAGAGCATTGGAAATTTCAATGTCTGGATTCTCCGTTAAGCGTCATAACTTTATTTTAACACAGAGACTATTATATTACAGCAGTCATCAGTTAAAATCTAACATTACAGGGTAGAATGAGGGAAAATTGTCCTAAAAATATTCTAATGACAGAGAAGTTCAGATTGAGAAGCTGTGAAAAAAACTCCATCCTAAAACCAGTAAACAGTCGTTTCTTAGAGATTAAATGATTCATTTTCTAGGTTTACTGTGGTACTTCATTAGCAGCAATAGGAAGAGTGTAAACTTGCTACTGGAGAGTTACGATTTGGCAAAGGAAGCATGGAGTTCCATGGCACAGATGGGAAGCTTAAGCCAGTCTACTGATGGTTCTCTAGGAAGGTACTCAGTTCAAGGTCAGAAATTTGAGGCTTCATAATATTGACCCAACATGATCACTCTGGGAACAAGTACTCTTGTCACGTAAAAAAAAAAAAAACAAAAAAAAACACCAAGCTTTTCTCTAAGGATTAAGATGAACTTGGAGTAAGGTTGTGTGTCTAAGATGGCCCGAAGCACGGAGATGGAGGTTGCTGCTCAGGAGTAATATCAACAAAGCTCTCTGCCGCCTTTTGTTGTAAGTTTCCTTAAGAGTCCCTGAAGGTGTCAAACTGTCTTGATACAAATTTCCAGAGCTGATACGTAAACTTACCAGCCCTTTTCAACTCTCTGTATTTAAGGAGAAAGCAGTATTTCATGAATATCCATGTCAGACACATCTTCTCACAATGGAAGTACAGAATAGCAAGCCTTCTGAGGCTAGCACCTAAGTTCCCAGCCAATCCTTCTCGGGCTGCAAGGTCTCAAGCAGCCTCTCAGCTTATACCTCCTGAAATTCCAAGAAAGAAAGCAAGCCCCAGAGAAAGATGCTTTTGGAGCCTTGGATTTCAGACTGTGCTCCTGCAAACTGCAGGAGTGAGCCTTCCAGGTGAAGAAGGCTACTTCACCTTGCAGAACCATGAAGGGTGTCTGAAAAGCACCCCCAGCAATACACAGACCAAGGCTATTTATTTGTTTTATTTGGGATTCTATGTCCTTTTCAGTTGCTATTTGTGATGACCATTCTTGAGTGTCAAAGTCAACTTGACTACATCTGGAATGAACTGAAACGTAGAAATGGAAGACACACACCTTAGGTCCCTTGATCTGGATCTTGAGGCAAGGAGATCGATGCCTTTAATTTGGATTTTGAAGCAGGATGATGCACTGTTAAGCTGTGCAAAACCTTCTGATGGAAGTCTATATAAGGACATGGAAGAAGAAAGCTTTACTCTTTGTTTGCTTGTCTTTGCCTTCACATTCATTCTTTCTCTGGCATTTGAGCCTACTTCTTCAGGATTCCAGCATATTCTGAAGATATGAAGACTAGCTGAGACATTCAGCCTGGAGGGACTAAACAACTCCTAAATTCTTGGACTTTCCATTCACAACTAGCCAGGGTTGAATTAGCTGGACTGCAGTTTGTAAGTCGTTCCAATAAATCATATATAGATATAGAGAGATATAGATAGATAGAGATTCATTCCATTAAGTTCTATTACTCTAGGGAATCCTGACATACATTATTTAAGAAAAAAATGCAAATAAGCTTAAAATCATGGAAACTGTATTTCCATCTGTATCATCACATTATATTTTTCATAGTTAAAAATGACTGAAGAATTAAGGCTGAGGTAAAGCCGGAAAGTGTCTAGGTGGAATTCAGAGGAGATAGAAAATTTCAAAGCAGTTATTGTGAAACACAAAATCTTGCTGAGCCACTTTTCTTGCCTGCAGAGAGGTTTGTGGTTCTTAAGTATTTTTTGTGAACACAGGCTAGCTCCTGGTTCTTACCATGGCAATGCTAACCTTCTGAACTTTGCATCCATACAATTAACCATAGGAGTTCTGGTGCAGTTTGTTAAACTGCTTTTCAGACTGCCAGTAAAAAAGAGCATACCCTATAATGGATCAGATTTCACCTGATCCTCTTAAACTGGAGCAATTTATCTAGGGCTAATTTAGCCATTTCTTAAAAAGTTTACTCCAATTGGGAACAGCTGAGATTTAGTAAAAATGGTAGAAAAAATGATGTTTGGGACTAGGATATTTTCTTTTTTTTTAAAAGGATACATTTTTTTTTTAATCATTTATTTTTTATCCTTGCAAGGCCATTCTCTATTCTCAAGAGAGGTTGTGCTAGCTCACCCTAAAATTTAAAAATATACAAACAAATCTCATGAGTCACATTCAAAGAATTAGAAGATAAGCAGATGGCATTATTTGTCTCACTTAGAGATGTAACATGTGGGCTGGTGTTAAATCACTCTCCTAACCTCCTAAGCCTTAATTACCAAAGTTGAAAGGACAGTCAGAAAACATTGGGGATGGGACTTGGGCTTCACAAGTACCAGAGGGACTCCAATCCCATCAAAAGGAGATACTTGGGCACTATCTAAAAAATCAAGGCCTCTCTTGGGAAGGTCAGCTTGACCTCAGGTGGCAACAGAAGCTAACTACTACAGAAAAAACACCAGGTTATCAATAAGTATGTCTTAAAGAGCAAAGCACAGCACAGGTGGGAACCCTTGCACAGCCCTACCTCACCTGGTTTTTTTCAGGTTTCCTTCTCCACTGCTTTTAACGGGTCCCTGGGGAAGTGTGGAATTGGGAATCTAGGGATTCTGAAATGCAAAGCTCTAGAGACAGCCTCAGACTGAGAAGAAAACATTTTTTCCTAAATGACATCAAGCAGACTTAACTAAATTTATTCCTTCAGGAAAGGTCAGTAATATCATGCTTTTCCCATTAAAATCTGTATATACAACCAATCAAAATGAGAAACACAATCCCATGTACCAAGAAATCCCAGGCATTTTTAATGCCCACCACATGCCCAGCTTGCCAATACATCAGGCTAGAAGTATATCCACAGCAGACAAGTTGACAACATGGGCATCACAGTGCAGTGAGTGCTAGAGTCCAGTCAAATGTACTTCTGAGGGTTGGGAAAAATGAAAATCAGCCTGGAAACAAAGACAATAGCTTAATATCCATTAGGAATGTGCTTCAGAAATGCAAACATCAGACAACCAATCACTACTTTCAGAGAAATAAAGCAGGAGTGGTTTAGAGAAGAGAGAAATTAATTAAAGAGAAGGCAACTTATTATTAACAGGATCAAAGAAAAGTGTGGGCAATCCAAGTTTTTACTTATAGTCATTAATATAAAATATATTTTGAACATCCAACCATATAGGTGCTCTCTTATAATTCTATAACCTGCCTATCTTTCTTCCTTCACTTCCTACATTACCCTTTTCCCTCTTCTCCCCTCCTTTCTTTTCTTTCTCTTCCTCAACTCCTCAAAACTCCTCTCTTATTGAGTTTCTTTCCTGTGTAGTAGAGACAGTAATAACTCAATTGCAGGATTATTGTCATAAGGCATGTTAGAATAACCTGTAAAATTAAAAATCTAATTAGTATTGCCATATTGGTAACACTTTTAGGTTTTTCTGCATTTATTTATTATCTATCTATCTATCTATCTATCTATTATTTTTGCTGTGTGTGTGAAGACAAACACATATGTTCCTCAGCATGCATGCAGAGGTCAGAAGACAACTTTCAAGAGTTGTGTCTCCCCTTCCATTATGTGGATCCTGGGGACTAAACTCAGAATGTCAGGGAGCAAACACCTCTCTTTCTCCACTGAGCTATCTTGCCTACCCAAGTTTCTTTTCTCACTCTTCTCTCTTTATCTCTTCCCCTCTCTCTCTTTCTCTCTCATTTTATGGGCATTGGTGTTTCACCTTCATGTTTGTCTGTGTGAGGGTGTCAGATTCTCTGGAACTGGAGTTACAGACAATTGTGAGCTGCCATGTGAGTTCTGGGAATTGAATCTGGGTCCTCTGAAAGAACAGCCAGTGCTAGTAACTGCTAAGCCACCCTCCAGCCCCACCCCCCAAACTTTTATTTATATCAGCCACCACCCTCACTTTGAGAGGGAAATGTTCGGGAGTACTTCAACAAGGCCTTATCCAGTGTTCACCACAAGGTAATAATCATCAGTATGTCTCTTGAAACTATACTGAGTCTCAGAAAGGGTTATACCCCCTAACCTATGTCTCATGTTCAGAGACTGCAAGAACAGAATGGACTCTGCAGTTCTAGTCTCATCCTTTCCCTCCAAAAACAGTTTGGGAAAAAGACATTGAAGTCACAGCTTCACATTAACCAGTACCCCTGGAGGGGATCCTGTGCTTATTTGAGTCTTCATTAAAGGTATAGAAGTATATAGGGTGGGGTTGGAGCAAAGTTAAGATTGCAACAATGAAGTAAATCAGGAATGGGAAAACAAGATATTTTCTCAACTCTACTGGAAACAAAATTTATTCCCCAATTACATTACATTCCCCATTTTTTGTGGGACACAGAGAACGATGTCAGAGAACTGGTTTAGAAAGTCTTTTCTTCTTTTCTGAGAATAGTCTTTTCTTTAGAAAAATGAACATTTTCCCTTTAAAAGTATTTTTAATCAAATTTGCTGGGTTCCACCCAAACATTCTCAAAGTTTTCAATCTGTTCTGTCCCCATCTCTCTCTTCTAGCTACAAACCCATGTCAGGTCCAAGCAATAGCTGCTGCTTTCACTTACCGTAAGCATCCAGATGATTTTAAACTGAGACACAGCCAAAAGTGAAGACATGCATAGTGCAATCACTGTCAGATATTCAATGACTAGAGGGATGCAAAATACATCATAGACATTAGGAATGTCAGGACTGGGGAGATGGCACAGCGGGAAAGTATACCTAAGTTTTGATCTCTAGCTCCTATGTTTTTTACATGCAAGGCAAAGTGCCTGAAATCCCAGCACTAGAGAGTGAGAGGGAGGGAGACAGGAGACAGAAGGATTGTTGGAGCTTGCTAGCTGACAGCTTAACTCCAGGTTCAGTGAGAGACCCTTTCTCGAGGAGCAAGCAACTCTCATATGGCCTCCACTCTTGCTCACTACACACACATGTGAATACACCACACACACACACACACACACAAAAGAGATGGGGGGAGGGAGAAAGAGGGACAGAGAGAGAGACATGAAAAAAGTTAAAATAAATCAATAAATTGGAAATACAAACTTGTCTGTGATAGCCAGTTTCATGTTTTCTGCCTCTACCTCAAGTGAGAATTATTCCCTTTCATCCTTCACAGACTGTGAATACTAAGTTAGGCTACAGAACACCTCTCCTACCCTTCAAGCTAATCAAGTCATAAAAAGTTCTCAGAAGTGAACAGCTAAGGGAGGGAAGAATGTGAGTTTTCAAGACCTTTAGAATTACTGTGATTTATTGATGAGGATGAAACCTTTCTGTGTATGTTGAGGGAACACAGGAGTTGTAATTTATGGTTTTCAGGTCCCAACTTATAGCAGTAAACCTGCTAAACTACTGAATCACCACCACGCTGACCTTTGCACATTCTGAGGAGGTTAAGAAGATTTTTCTTGGTAAGTCATAGTTCTCCACTAATCCCAGGCTCTTCTGGTTGAAGGATATCGAAATCCACTTGAACCAACAGAAGCTAATGTAGATGGTTAGAAATATGCAAAAGCAGGAACTGCAACCTGAAAATCTTAAGGGAATGGAAAACTACTGAAAAGCCAAAACTCAGGGTCAAAGTTTGCCACCTTTGAAGATGCCTGGTAGCCCCCATGTGATCTTCTTCTGAAAACTGAGTTTCCTGTTCTGGATCCGAGTAAGGAATCTTAGCTAGATTCTGTTGTACCATTAATTGGACCAGACTATCTCTGAAAGAGAAAATGCTTCCTCTCTCTCCCCAGACAGTTTTGTGCTCTTCCCCATTTTGTTCTATTGTCTGACTTGGTCTATCAATATGTTATACTCTATAGCATATCATTTGGCTCATATGACACCATTCTTTCTTGGTTTCTTGCTAGGTCTCTGACTCCATTCAAACTCCCTTACCAATGACTCCCCCTTCACTACTCCACGATTAAATAGGTGGTCCCTAAGATTACTGTTCTAGACCCTTTCTTTGTTAAAATATATTTTAATTGAAATAGAATTGCATCCCTTTCTCTCCTTCTCTTCCAGCCACCCCATCCCTCATGGGTACCCTTCCTCTAACCCTTCCCATGCCTCACATTCTTAAGTTGATAGCCATTTTTCTTGATTATTATTGTTACAGACAATAATAATAGAAGTATGTGTATACAATATATATAAATGCAACACACTGAATCCATTTTTGTGTGTATATGGCTTCAGGGCTGGCCTCTTTGCATTATACAACTAAGGAGACTCATTCCCATGGGAAACTAATTCTCCTTCTCTTAGCAGTCATTAGTTGCCTTTAGTTTTCTGTCTTGAGGTGGAACCCCACAAAATTTTCCTCCTTCCATGTTAGCATGTCCACTAATATTGCCGTTTTCTTGTTTATGCAGTCATTTCTAGGAACGATTGATTCACAGCAAACTTCTGAGTATTCTGCCTCTACAATGTTCCCTGAGCCATAAAAGCTGTGATATATCCACTGGCACCTGGCTCACCACAATCCACTGATCTCTGCATTGTGTGCAGTTGTCATTTTCTGTGATGTAGACACTCTTATTAGTCACTAAATTCCTTCTGTGATCTAAACCATACTCATAGTGACACATACCAGCCAAGACCTCTGTTGTGAATGGAAGATTTGCATGTCAGCCTTCCTTCTTGGATGCCTCAGAGTATCTCAAACTCAACTTGCCTGAACTTATGACTCCTCTTTCCCTACCCCCAAATCCCTTCCTGCCAAAATCTCAGCAATGAAAACACAGCTTCTCAAGCTGAAAACCTAAGAGCTATTATTTACTCCAGAGAATTCTTCATCCTAACTTAGCCTCCTCATCCTGTCTCATCATGTGATTCTCTCCATAATGAGATCATCCTCTTTCTCCATCTTACTTGGCCCACTGTAATGGACTCTTGGCATTAAGACTCAGGACAACATTCAAAAGATGACCATAGGAGACCAGGATACATACCCCATATATGCCTTTTGTAGTACTGATTATTTGGGGGTGGCTATTTGGAGAAACTGCAGATACTGGAGCAGCACTCCAAAGTTACTTTTTTAAAAGAAATTGACATCTGTAAAGATAACCCCATTTGTGAGGGAGTCTCTCTCTATATATATATACCAGGAAGACTAAGCAAACACAGCTAGGACTGAGAGCTGTACCCTTTTTTCCCTGCTTTTCATGGATCCTCCGCAGTGTTTTGTTTGTTTGTTTTAGCAGATGACAGTACTTAAACATGAAGGTTAAATTATTTTTCTAGGGGATTTATCCATTTCTCTCTTGTATAGTATGAGGTACACTTGATAGCAAATTTAGTTTGATTTGTTCCTGTCAATCTTGCTTTTATTCTAGGAAGTTCCCACTGAGAACTATACAAGGTTTGTTTTCATCTCCCCTGTGTTGGTTTCTGCATCCCTCTTTCTCCTCCCAGTTTGTGGACAGAGAAATTCATTCAATAGTCAAGTCTTCTCTTGCCATGCCTCTTCTCCAGTTACTGAAGATTCTATATGTAAAATATATCACAGACTTCTTCCTAGGCACTCCCTCCATCCACGCACTCTTGCATGGATGCTAATGCCTTGCCACCTCTGTGGACTCTTTCTTCCACTTCTGTCTCACTACTGCAGTTCTCAGAGTCTCCTTGTTAGTGTTTCAAAGACACTACAATTTTCTCACTTCAAGATCTTTGCATATATGGCTCTCTTGATTTGCCAAGCTCTACTTCCCGACTCTTCTACACTGTGAATCCCATTTGTCCTCCTGTTTTACCTTAAATGTCACTTCTGAGGTGCCCCACTCCAATACTTTGAGTGCGTGTGTGTGGGAAGAGATTGTAGTGTATCTGTGACTGCCACATGCATTTTCCTCTGACAAACTTCTCATACTTTTATTATTCATGTTCATTTTTCACCTTGTGCAAAGCACGTGGGAAATATAACAGGCAGCATGCAAGGCACTGACACATATCACTGAAAAGGAGAGATTTTGCACTCATGAAGCTTCTTTCCCTTGGGATAACTCACTCCACAGTTTGACTGGAGGTTCCATGAGAAGGTATGTTTGCATTGTTTACCACTGTTTAAGATACTAGCTTGATGACTGCCACATGTGAAACAGTGAGTAAATCTACTGAGTCTACTGCCTTCTGAAGTTATTATTGTACCAGACATAAGTAACAGCTTTTCAAACAATGGCTTCGACACAGCTGTGTTCGTAGAAAAAGGTAATATCTCAGATTTCTCTGATTTCAATTTAATGTATGTATGTACAAATATATGTACAAATCTGTGTAAGGGTACACAAGCATATGTGTGCACATGCATGCTAGAGGTTGATGTCAAGTGTTTCTTCAATTCCTACATTTTTGTTTTTAAATAAATCTTTTAAATTTTATTTTATTTTGTACATATAGATGTTTTGCCTCTACATATACTCAGTACAGTATCCTTGGTAGCCAGAAAGGGGTGTCAGATCCCTTGGGACTGGAGTTACAAAAATTCTGTTGGAAGAACAGCCAGTTCTCTAAACCACTGAGCAATGCTTCCAATCCTATTTTATATTTTGAGACAAGGGCTTTCATTGTACCTAGAGCCCACCAATTCAGCCTCTTAGGCCAGCAAATCTAGGATCCTCCTATTTTCACCACCAAGTACTGTGTTATAGGTGCACACCTCTATTCCTGATGTTTTATGTGAATCCTGTGGATCTTGGGTTCTCAGGATTACATAGTGAGCCCTTTACCAACTGAACCCTCTCTCCACCCCCTGATGAACTTAATTTTATTATTTGGATTTTATTAAGGAATTTTTGGTTATTTTCTCTGTTGTAATAAATAAATATGAATAAATATACAAGACAAATAATTTCATTGTCAAAAAATAATATTAAGAACAATTAGGAGCTAGAGGTGTAGCTCTGCAGGAGAATGCTTACATTCATGTACCCCTGAGTTCATTCTCCATCACCAGAACAAAGAGGAAAAAAAAGAAGCTGAGTGTGGTGGCTCATGACTGTCATTCCAGCACTCAGGTGGTTGAAACAAGAAGACTACCATGAGTCTGATGTCAGCCTCGGCTACATAGAAAATTCCAAGCTATTTAATCTGGGTTACAGAGAGTCTTTTTTTTTTTTTTGAAACCAAACTAAAAAAAAAAAAAATCAAGGAAACAAATCAGGCTACTCAATATGGAGAAATAGGCTGGGACTATGTCATATTACACTGAACAGTTAAGAAAGAGCAAGTTTAAATGAGACAAGAATTAAGAAGCAGTAGCCAGATTTAGGAATGTAGCTGAATTGGTAGGAAACTCTGGGCTGGATCCCTGTACCTCGTTACTAGGTATGATGGTGCCTGGCTGTATTTGTAGCACTTGGAAAATGAAGGGAGGAGTATCAGAAGTCAAGTTTTCCTCAGTGTTTAGTTATTTTCTGTTGCTGTGTTAATAGCATGACTAAGGCAACTTATAAAAAAGAATTTAATTTGGGGCTCATAATTTGAGAGGGTTAGAGTCCTCGAATATTATAGCTTAGAGAATGGCAACCAGCAGGCAGTCATGGCACTGAGAACTAACATATCATCCACAAGCTCAAAGCAGAGAGAGCTAACTGGGGATGGCATTTGATTTTGAAACCTCAAAACTGCCCCTCAGTGACACATCTCCTCCAATAAGGCCGTGTCTCCTAATTCCCAAGCTGTTCCACCAAATGTATATATTTAAACATACAAACCTCTGGGGACCTTTTCATTCAAATCATCACACTTTCTATAATTGTCAGGAGAAGCAGAAGAAGGAGGAGAAGGAGGAGAGGAAGAGAAGAGGAAAACAAGAGGAAGTAGAAGCAGTTACCTATGCAAAGACACAGGGCCAAGCATTCCAGGCATAAGAAATAGAATGTGGAAAGATAAGAGTGGCAGAACGGACTAGGAATGGGGAAAGGACATGAAAAAGGCTAGCATGGGTAGAGTCTGGTGGGCAAGGAGAGATGTTGCAGGAGTGTATTCAGGAAGGATTCGGTAGGCCAAGACAGGGATTTAGGATTTTATTATGGCTTCAATGAGAATACACTCAGAGTGTTTGTTTGTTTGTTTGATCAGAAAATTAATTTGATCTCATTTATGTAAGGAAACATTTATTGGCTGTGTGGGAAATTGGCTAATGAGCTATGTCCCTCTTGGCACAAAGACCTCTTAGAATCTCCTAGACAGTTACTAGGAAAGTATAATAGATCTGACTTTGAAAACATTGCCTTTTAAGGCATTCACTGACTTTAAATATTCTTGGTATTTTCAAGCCACTGATAGCAACAGGTCTCACTTCCCATATTTACCAAAGAGTAAAAGGGCCACAATTGGTTTCAACTATATTTCTTTGTATATAACCTATTTCTTTGTATATAATCTGTTTATTGAGGTTTGAAGAATATGATAGATGAGATCCATTTGACAAATAAATATGCAAAAGAAAGAAACAAAACAGGGTAATTTCTGAAAACTCTTTACATTGCTACAAAATGCATAACACTGTCACCAGAACTCTGCAATCTGAAAGTCACTAGTGCATCTTACACTTGTCACACTCATTATTCCATGAGCTATTTGAGGAAGTTAGAGTCATCTTCTGAATCATACCTGCTTATCTTATGTAAATAACTGCTTATATAAACATTTAGCCCAGTTTATCTCTAAAGAAAGAAGAGGGCTTTAGGGTTTGTTGTTTGTTTGTTTGTTTGTTTTAATCAAGCCATTATAAATATATTGTGGTGGTATCCTTAGCCTAGAACCTTCTCCTGATAGACAGCTACTGCTCCTTCTTCCCCTTCTTCTTCTTCCCCTTCTTCTTCTTCTCCTTCTTCTTCTTCTTCTTCTTCTTCTTCTTCTTCTTCTTCTTCTTCTTCTTCTTCTTCTTCTTCTTCTTCTTCTTCTTCTTCTGCTGCTGCTGCTGTTGCCACTGCAACACAGGGCAAAAGTCTTTATGGAAGGAGATAGGAACTCCTGAGAGTTCCAAGAGGATGAAGCAGGTGCTAGGGGCCATCAAGATGGGAAATAACTGAGGGAGTCAGAGTGCTGAGGCAGAACGATAGGGCTTGGCTGGGGCAGTCAACACAGAGGGGCTGGCAGGGAGGGGAGGGGATGATAGTAAAGGTAGAAGCCTGGTCATGGTTCTGGACACCAGCAGTAGGGGGTCCCAAACTTGGCAAATCTTCAATAAACCTAATGTGCTTGTTTACTGGATAATTTACACAGTTCACTTTGATGTCTCCTTGTCATCTTGTCTCCAAAAGGCCATAGTAGTCTCTATTTAGTTGCCATTTCTCCATGAGCCAGAAGAGTGCCATAGTAACATGTCATCATCTAGCTGCTGATTAATATCAGCCAGAAGAAAAGGAGCTGCAGAGGATAAACAATCCACTAGGACATCTGAAAGATCATCCAGCTCCATCAGTCTTAGGACAGACTCACTGTAAACTGATATTGCAGACCCCTCCCAGGCTATCCTAAAAATTAACAGTTTAAGACTAAAAATACTTCCCCAAAGTAAGAAAGGACGGAGAAGTCACCCTAAAGACTGACTCTGCCTGTCTGCAGGGACACTGGGCTCTGAGGCTCTCAATGATTTGTAGTTGTATATAGTATCTGACCTGGAGAAGCCCACAGCAGCTGCTTTGTAGAACTACAGTACTGTAAATATCATTGATATTAGCTGGTATTAGCTGATAAATAGCACACATTTTCTACATGCAAAGCCCTGTACCAATTATTGAGCCATCTGTCTTGCTTTATAGGTGAGAGTTTATACCCCAGGCAGAGGCCTCCTAGTTTCATCAAAGCCTGAGTAAAAATCCATATATTCAAAAAACAAGAACACAAAGTCATGACAAGGAATCTCTTATTTTACCTATGCAAGGTTTCTTGTTCAAGGGCCTTATGTTCCATGTGAGACACTAACCTTTCTACTCAAATTAACCTTTCTTCTTATACTCTTCTTATACATGCTGCAGCCCCTCACGTAGTTTTTGTACATATATATATTTTGGTACTATACAAATGTATGCAAGTATGTTTCAAGAATGCTCATATCACAGATGTGCCTGAGAGAGTAATAAACCATAAGGGGGTTGGGCATTATGATCCATGCCTAGAATTCCAATATTTGTGAGGCTGACAGGAGGATGATTAGTTCAAGTTCAGCCTGGACTGTGTAGCAATTTCTTGATCACTATATACTTGGGGTACATGATGATACTCTGTTTCAAACACAAAAGTGACAAAACAAAATTCAAACAAACAAACAAAAAATCCCAAAAGGAGTCTAAATTTCTGCTTCAGACTTTTATAATCTCTCAGAGCCTCACTCAGTGCTCATTTGGAAAATAGGTAGAATCCATTTTTCTAAAAATTTTGGGGGAAAAATCAGTGAGCATTGTACAACTTCTAACTCAAAATACACACTGAAGGGATGGTAAACATTACTACTATGACAATGGCATAAAATGAAAGTTAGATGTGTCTAGCTAAAGTTAGATTTAGCCAGACAATTGTGAGATAGGCCTTTGACACTAGCAATAAAAACACATTTAATTGACAGAAGACATTCTGTAAAACTGGTTAAGAAAGGTCTGTTCACAGAGGGGAACTCCCATCTGCCAATCTCTAATATAAAGCAATGCAGCTGTATCTGTCAAACACTGACAGTGTCTTCTGATAATAGTGTCTGGTTAAAGCTGAATTAAATTGTCTGTGCTGACGAAGTTAGCAAGGTCACAAATAATCCTGTAAGGCAAATGCTGTACTTGCTAAGTCTTTTTCTACCCCTCCCCCCAAAAAAACCCACCTTATAGGATTATCCTGTTGATGTTTGACATTCTACAAAAGTATGGGTTGTTTGATGATGAGAGACTCATGACTTCACTAACCCAGACAGAAAACTATCCTGAATGTAAATATTTGTTGCATAAAATTTGCAAGATGAATAACAGTGGTGGTCTCTAATGTATTCCCTAATGTATAGTACAATAATTCTATCACAGTGATGTTATTTTAATTTTAATATGCTTCCAACATGGACATCAAGTACCATCAATTAAGTTTCTGGTTTGGACTTCTTGGCTCATTACATTAGTATGGGTAGAGTATAAACGAAAGAGGCCACTTAGCATATTTCTTTTGGTGGTCAAAAAAATGTCTGTGGTTGGGAGACAGCATGATTATGAAGGTGAAAAGTTGAGTAAATATGCTCAATAACAGTGTCTTTTAATTGGTTTCGATTATTAGTATGAAGCACCAATGTTACTGTTTATCCTAATACATGCTGTGAAATTCTCAATGCAATCTTAATTTATACCCATTCAATCAGCACTGTAAAGTACATATGAGACAAAGGACTATCTTGCTGCTTTATATAGAGCTGAAACTATCTAATTAACAATCCAGGGAGATCCTTTGTGATTTTTATGCAGTAAAGTTTCAAGTTAGGATAATTTTGCTCCTTCATTTCTTTCATTGTTTTTGTATTCTTGAAACAGTATCTCATGATGCGAAGGCTAGGATCAAACCTACTATGCAGCCTAGGATGACATTTGCTCTTGACCCTTCTGCCTCTACCTCCCCATACCTGGGGTGACAGGCTTGTGCCACCTTAGGCTTAGCTCAGGACAGCTTTTAATCTGGGTTTAAGAGGACCTGCTTCTTGGGGATCCTTTCAGAGTAAAATCTCCCCCTTTCCCCACTACATATTTGTGATAGACTGCCTCAAAGAAAAACAATATATCACAATAGATAGGAGCATAGAAGCAGATATTAAAAACAGACCTTAAAGAGACATGCAATAAGTAAAACACTGCAACTCTTCCTGATTTAAAAAAAAAGTTCTGGAAGAAAATAAACTTTTTTCCATTAAAAAATATTATTTACACTGTGCAATTATGCATATAATGAATGTACTATTTGTAATGAATTAATATTTTATTTCTAAACCTTTTATTTTAACTTCTAATATGACAGTTATTAATACATATGTGCTAGTTAGGATTTGTCAACTTAACACAAAGCTAAAACATACTTGAGAAGAGGCAATCTCAACTGAGGAATCATCTCCATCAGATTGCCTGTGGGTGTATCTGTGGGGCATTTTCTTGATTAATGATTTATGTGGAAAGGCCTAGCCCATTGTAAGTGGTGCTATTCTTGGGCAGGTGATCCTGGACTGTGGAAGAAAATAAGCAGAACAAGCCATAGAAAACAAGACACCAAAGCAGTGTCCTTTCATGATCTCTGCCTCTGACTACTTTGGCTTGGATGGACTTTGGAACCTGGAAGCAAGTTAAATCTTCCACCAAGTTGCTTTTGGTCGCCATGTTTATCACAGTAACTGTAAGCAAAGTCAACATATAACCCACATAAAATACTTTAAGGATTTCCAATCATTTTTGCATATATAAAGCAGTTTTGAGACAAAAATTGAGAGTTAATGTTATAAATCTATTTAAGTGTGTGTGTGTGTGTGTGTGTGTGTGTGTGTGTTCAGAAACATGTGTGCTACAGCATGCATGTAGAGGTCAGAAGTCAACCTTCAAGAGTGAGTTCTCTCCTTCCTCCATAGTTTCTGGGGATTGAACTCAAATTGTCAAGGCTTACACAGCAAGTGCCTTTATCCACTAAGCCCTCTCACCAACCTGCCTTTCCAGCCATCCCTTCCCTTCCCCTTCCTACCTTCCTTCTTTCCCGTCCCTTCCCTTTCCTTTTCTCTACTCCTTCCTTCCTTCTTTCTTTCCTTCCTTCCTTCCTTCCTTCCTTCCTTCCTTCCTTCCTTCCTTCCTTCCTTCTTTCCTTCAGAAACATTACTCTGTGACTTAGGCTAGCCTCAAATTTATGGGCATCCACCTCAGCTTCAGGAATAATGAGGTTACAGGTGTGCACCACCATTCCAGGTTCTCATTTAAATTTACTAAAATTCAAATTTCCTTTCACCTTCTATTTTCTGACTTAATTGCTACCTAAAATGATATCATATGTCATGCCTTTCCTATACGCCAATGATTTGCCTATTTTTTCCACATATAGATCCTTCCTCTGCAAAATGTTTCCCAGTGCTCTTTGCCAAGGATGAGAGCCATGGGAAGGACACAGGAGGAAACATCCAGGACTCGCCCCCTACCTGCCCCTGTACTGCATTTACTTCTTGTTTCTACTTCCTAGTGAATAGACTTACACCATCATCCTGGTACCTGTTTGAACTGACCAGACTTCTGGCTTCTTTCCCTCTGTTTTGTAAGTAGTTTGTGGCTTTCCACTCCCCTTGCCCAACAGTTTTACCCTTTTAGTGTTAATGTTTTTTTTCTCTCTCTCAGCATCTTTGAATGAGTTCTCCAAGTGAATTCTTTTTACTGTACTATCTGGTCTATTTTCTGGCCCCAAATGCAAGCTTAAAGAAATCAGGGAATGTGATGGCTATTCATTGTCAACATGACTACATCTGGAATTAGTTAAATAAAAAAAATGAAGAGCACATCAGTGAGGGATTTCGTTTAATTTGAAATAGAAAGATCTACTTCTAATCTGGATTAAAGACATATAGCTTTAATCTCGGCTATACCTTCTGCTGTAAGCCTATATAAGGGCATGGAAAAAGAAAGCTTTTGTTTTTTACTTGCTTGCCCTTGCCTTGCTTGCAAGTCTATTCCTTCATTGGCATTAGAGGCTGCTTCTCAGGATTCAATATCTTCCAAAGACCAGCTAAAACTTCCAGCCTTGTGGACTGAGCAACTTCTGGATTCTTGGATTTTTCTTTCATAGCCAGCAATTGTTTGACTAATTGGATTACAGCCTGTAAATTATTCTAATAAATATCCCAGCTATATAGATAGATAGTTGATACATAGATAGATGATAGATAGATTCATTCCATAAGCTCTGTTTCTCTAGAGAACCCTGACTAATACAGGGGATTTCCATGTCTATAATTCAATTTAAACATAAAACTAACAGCCCTACAATATGGTACAGATTTTAGTGTCATTATTATGCATATCTAAAACTGAGGCTCAGGGAGAATTAACTTATCTCACAGAAATGGGTCTCAGAGTCTACAACGACTCAGAATTACCTAGAAAACCTCAAGATACAGACTTCTGGGCTACCTCCAAAAATTTTTAAGAAATCTAGGATAAGATGTAACTTGCATTTCTCATAATTTGACAGTTCACAGTCAAATCTGATGCTGCTGGTCCAGGGATACTGTTGAAGACTCCTGCTCTAGATAGTATAACGTGCAAGCAGTAGGCCCACCCTATGTCAGTTCTTGCCACTGCACCTTATAGAAAGGGAGTATCTGATACAAATTCAATAATAGGAAAACTCCCCTAACATGCCCACATATAACTCACTATGAGATCAGAATCCAGATATGTACCCCATCATTCATCTAGTTCTCTCTTATGGTTTATAAAAGGGTGCTAGCCAAGCACTTTTAGTCCTTAATGTCCATTCTCTGGATAGTCTACTCTAATATACACCTCTTCTGTTGACTCAACCCAAAGAACAAAGATTTTAAGACTGATATTTTTGGGGTTTTGATAAGAAAACAGAATTCCAGTTTGTCTTTAGTATTTACTTTCTGATCATGCCTATAGCCATAGCAGTAGGCTGAACTTTAGGGGTACCAATGTACCACTATGTATGGCCTTTTTATTGAGTTGTCAATGATCATCCTTTAAAATCAGAAACGGGGCATATTTCTACATGTTGCTAATAATAATAATATTTCTCCAGAGTCTCATGTCAGAAAAGCACATAATACTGTAAGAACAAAGCCTCCATAGATGCCTTGTACCACTAAGAACGTTGGATCCAATTTCTGGTAAATGAAAATATCTGCCTTTTATTGTTCTCATCATTGAGAGTAATGAGAAGAAAGAAAACATAGCCACATGATTTCTTCAACTTCTTCATCTTTTATGAGGATTTGGCTTGAGTATTTAGAGGCAAGGAAATAAACTCTTTCAAGATAACCAAGATAACCATAAATACATTTCCACAAATGAATTTATACTTTAGAGACATACATGGGAAAGTGGATCTACAATTCCCAGCTTTGACATGCTTTCCTCTTATTTAATCTTTATCATTTTCAGAAAGCAGGAGGATATGAAAATTACTTTCATCCCATTTGTTTTTAACTCACTGTTTTTTGAGAGATGGAACACTATAATGTCATTGAATGCAGTCTTGTTAGAAGCTTTGTAGTTCAGCAAGACTAGATATTAAGCTTGGGTCAACTATTTACTACAAAGGCTTCTTTAGAAAGAAACGTATACATGTTTCTTTGTATTTGATGGGGACAAGAATAGTAATTAGCTAGGGCTGCTGTGAGGATTAGAAAAAAAAAATATATATATATGACAACACACGAATGGATCCAGAATAGGAGTAAATTCATTTAATGTAGTTGTTATTTTATTTTAGTTTTTTGAATTCCTACCTTACATAAAGAAAATGGATTCTACTACATTCAGTGAATATTGAAGTTTTGGTTACGTGATAGCGTAATGGATGTGCAAGGTTACTTTTTTCTAAGATTACTGTAACTATGACAAAATCCTCATTTTTTTTTTTTACTTCAGTTGTAAAAGAAATGTGAAGAAAAACATGTAGGCAAAATTTGACTTTGTCACTAAGCAGCATAAACTGCAGTAAATCAGGAGTCTTACCTTTTTATGTCACTCTGAGAAGGAAATGAAGGAAAAATTTATTCAGCACTTAACTTTCTCACACTATGTGCTTAATATGCACATGTGTCACAATTCTTATACTGCTCTTACTGCCCCTTGACCAGATGAGAAGACAGGATTAGAAAGGCTTAAGTCTCATAAGACATAAGAAAAGGAGACTCCAGAACAAAAAAGGAATCTGTGAAGGTACTTGGGGAAAACAGGAACAAAGTGAGCATACCATGTGCTATGACAGCTACTGCCCACAGGTGGTTTCCTAGGGAACTGAGGTCTGTTGTTGAAGTATTTGTTCATAGTTCTCTTTAGAGACATGAAAAGGCAGTTGCCCTCAGGGCAACTTTTCGTTGCCCTTTTTTTCTCAGCTGAGAAAGCCCATGATAAATGACATATCTGAAGGCCATAATGGGTAAACACTAGAAGACTAACAATAGTTTTAGTTCTGTTGTCAGCTATTGGTGGCTGGGGTAGGCTTGGCAATTGAAGTTACACAGAAGGAAGTCATCCTCAGGTATCATGGTGCTCTAGTATCTGTGTTGTCACATGGTGCTATCATTAGGCATTCTATCACTTCAGTGAGATCAGAAGTGAGGGAGAACCTGCTGCTTCCCAGCAGATTTGTAGAGCACAGTAAATGGGAAACAAAATGAATGCTGATGACTTATGAAAGACCTAAACTCCATTTCTTTTTGTGTATACATGCAAGGTCCCTCTTCTCAGGTTTGTGTGTACATCCAGGTCCATAGTGTGTGCTCAAGCTCCTGTCCTGGGTCTGACTCTACAAGCTAAGTAAATTCCAAGAGAATGCCATAAAATACCCCTCCCCAAGGGCAACCAATCAGAAACAATGAAGAGCCTAAAGAATACAGGAAGGCCGACTGTTCCTGCTGATTATCCTTATTTGGAGCAAACACATCTCCTGTTAGACCCCACCATATATGTCTTAGGAATGTGGATGGCTGACCATCTGGGAAAGAACCAATCAAAAGGCAAGACCCTCTAACTCACCAATTCCTCTGTGTCAAATCTTGCCTTGCTAAAATATCTCCCAATCCATAACTGCAAAATTGAAAACTCCCACTGCCTTCTGTAACCATGAAAAAAATCCTGGTTAATTACCACTCAAGGCTCTCTGTCTGAACTCGCTGCACTGGTGGATGGTAAAAGTTCCTGCTCAAGCTTGAATAAGGGCTACTTGCTTCTTGCACATGGACTTGGTCTCTCGTGGTCTTTGGGACCTGAATTCTGGACACAACATTGGTGGCTCATCTGGGATTCCCAAACACCCCAGGGACCAACCCCCCAACCATTGAGCCGGCACTGGTGAGTACTCACCCTCCTGTGAGGGAGACAATCCCTGTCCTGTCTGTCTTTTTCTAGTGGTCCGGTACTGAGTGCCCATTCAGGTTTAGGCAGACACACTGGAAAACCCCAGGCTGTGGAAGGTGGAAGATGTTCCACCCCTACCAGGAGGGGATTCCATGCCCCTAGTAAATCTGAAGAAGTGAGGCAGGTTGCTCCCACCATTTGGTACACAGCCATTGTCTCACTTTCAGTTTTGCTTCTGAAGTAATGGAAGCCCATTGCTTGCAGGCTTGTCTGTGTTTCTTTTTGTGTGTCTTGTTCTCTCAAATATGAGGCAAGCTCAGTCCACCCCTTTGTCTCTCCTTTTACACAACTTCAAAGAGGTAAAAAACCAGGCTCAAGGATTAGGTCTAGATGTCAAAAAAGGAAAAATAACCACTCTTTGTTCTTCAGAATGGCCTACATTTAATGTGGGCCCAAAGGAACCTTTGATTTGCCCACCATCCAGGCAGTGGAGCAAAAAGTCACTGGTCCTGGGAGACACAGACACCCTGATCAGGTACCCTATGCCTGGTTTTGGCACCGCCTAATGGAGGAGCCCCCTACTTGTCTTAAACCCCTTTTTTCCTCCTCAGAAACCCAAGGCGCCAATCCTGGTAGTGAAAGAAAAGGAACAACCTGGCCACAATAAAGTGAAACCCATGGCCCCATTCTACCTGGTAATGCAGGGGTGCAATGAGGAGGAGCTCTTTTTTCCTCCCCTATATCACCTGCCCTAACCACAAGGTCCAGTAGAGGAAGAGGCAGAGGCAGAAACCGCCCAGGTGGCTCCGACTGGCCGAACCAAACTCCCATGTGGTCCAGTGATGAGCACAAGAGGGAGGTGGGGCCCAGACAGGTCACAGGAGAACTGGCCAACACCACCTCCATGGCTCTTCCCCTGAGAGCTATCGGACCCCCATATGCCCAGGGAAACCAACACTTTCAATACTGGCCATTAGCCACAGCCGACCTGTAAAACTGCCAGGCTCAGAATGCCTGGTTCTCAGAGAATCCTAAAGACCTATAGATCTGTTTGATACTGACCTGGGATGATCTCCAACAACTAATGAGTGTTATTTTCATTACCAAGGTGCATGAAAGGATTCTCACCAAGGCTCAAAAGTTGGTTCTGGGCACACATGGAAATTTTACTACCCTGCCTGACATTATCAACACCTCTTTTCCCTTGACCCCTCCCAACTGGGACTTCAATACAGCCACAGGTAAGGAGAGGATCCAGGTCTACCACCAGACTCTAATGGTAGGTTTCAGGACTGCTGATTTGGCTAATGTAGGAGATATACAACAGGAAAAAGATGAGAGTCCCTCAGCATTCTTGGAAAACCTCCAGGATGTATTCAGACATTGGACCTCTATAGACCCTGAAGCTCCAGAGACCAGGGTGGCCGTTATGGCATTTATCAATCAGACAGCACCAGACATACATAAAAAGCTTCAAAAGGTTGAAAGGCTTAATGAGAAAAGCCTCCAGGACCTGCTACCCATAGCAGAAAAGGTTTTAACAATACAGAAACCCCTGAAGGAAATAGGCTTGTGCAGCCTCAACAGCCACAAGTGACAGACCTGAACTTGGCCAAAATTCTTTTGGCTACAATGACAGACAACACAAGGGAGCAAACTTGCCAACTTCAATAAATAGCAGGAGGAATCAAATGTAATGTAGGCCATTCTGAAGAACAAAGAGTCGGCTCCCACAGCTGGGAAAGAATCAATGTGTATATTGCAAAAAGGAAGGCCATTGGGTTCTGGAGTGTACCAACAAATGTTAACAGGGTCTGGCCACAACCCAAGTGCTCAAAATTGAAGAATTAAGTGATTAGAGGCATCGGGGACTGACTCTCCTCCCCGAGCCGTGGATTACCCGCCCCCCATCAACTTCTTAGTGGACACAGGAGCCCAACACTCTGTCCTCCTAACTGCCACTGGAAAAATCTTTTCTAAGACCTCTTGGGTCCAGGGGCTAGAGCAGTTAAGCCCTACAAATGTTCTACCCAAAGAACTGTAGACTGTGTGTGGGCCAGGTATCCCACTCCTTCCTGGTCATGCCAGATTGCCCCTATACCTCGCTGGGCAGAGACCTCCTCACAATAATTGGAGCTCAGAACACCTTTCCCTCAGAAGGGGCAACTGTAACCAACTGTGAGTGACTCCCCATCCAAGTTTTAACCATGGCCTTGGAGGATAAGTATTGTCTATACCAGAGGCCCCCTACTCAATGGGAGCTAGATGTCCTATTAGAGGACTGGCTGAGTCAGATTCCTCAGGTGTAGGCAGAGACAGGGGCTAGCCTCGGGGCAAGCCAGTCACAGGCCTCCAGTGTTTGTCAAAGATAAACCAGGAGCAGACACAACATGGAATCATCAATACACTATGTCCTCTGAGGTTCACAGCCCACATCTAGCACCTTTTAAAACTGGGGATTTTGCAGCTGTGCCAGTCTGCATGGAACATACCCTTGCTACTGGTTAAAAAAACCTCATACCAATGACTCTCAGCCTGTGCGAGACCTAAGAGAGGTTAATAAAAGGGTGCTTTATATTCACCCTACAGTCCCTTAACCATATACCCTCCTAAGTTATTTGCCACCAACCCATATTTGGTATACTGTCCCGGACTTAAAAGATGCATTTTCAGCCTGCCATTAGCACCAAAGAGTCAAGACATCTTTGCCTTTGAATGAGTTGATCCCGAAGAAGGCATACATAGACAGCCAACATGGACTCAACTGCCACAAGCTTCAAAAACTCGCCCACCATATTTGATGAAGCTCTGCATGAAGATCTTGGTGAGTTTCAAAAAGGATCACCCCAATTTGTCTCTTTTATAGTGCATAGATGACCTCCTGATTGCAGCCTTTGACTGGGGTGAACGCGGAACAGGTACTGAGGACCTGCTTCAAACCCTAGGCACTCTAGAGTATCGAGCCTCAGCCAAAAAGGCTCAGTTCTGCAGATTGGAGGTAACATATCTGGGTTACCTCTTGTGCGATGGACAGCAATGGTTGGCAGACACCCAAAAGCAAATGGTGCTTAAAATTCCCAGCCTCACAAGTCCTAGACAAGAAAGAGAGTTTTGTGGTCTGTTGTGTTCTGTTGTCTGTGGATTCCTGGTTTCATGGAGTCAAGCCCCTGTATGAGGCAATTAAAGGGACTGTACCCTTTGATTAGACAGAACAAATTGAAGTGGCATTCCAAAAATTAAAAAAGGAACTAGTTTCCATCCCAGCCTTAGGGCTCCTAGATATAACCAAACCTTTCCACCTCTTTGTAGATTAGTGAAAAGGTGTTGTCAAAGGGATCCTGATACAACAGTTAGGGCCATGGAAGTGACTGGCGGCATACCTATCAAAAGAATTAGACTCAGTAGCTGTGGAGTGGCCTCTGTGCCTTCACATCATCACAGCAATAGCAGCGTGCTGACAAACTGGGACAGACCCTGTATGTAACTACTTGTCATACCATTGAGGGAGTACTTAAACAGTCACCTGATAGGTGGTTCAATAATGCTTGCCTGACTCTTTATCAAGAGCTATTCCTCAACTCCCCTCAAGTCATTTTTCAGGCACCCACCTCCCTCAACCCAACTACTTTGTTACCAGACCCAGACCTAGAAGATCCACTCCACGATTGCACTGGTATATTGGCCCAAGTACACGGGGTCAGAGAAGATCTGCAGGATCAGCCAGTCTCTAACTGGTTCACTGATGGCAGCAGTTTCCTGCAGGATGTGTCTAGATATGCGTGAGCAGCAGTAACAACTGAAACTGAGGTAATCTGGGTGGAGCCCCTACCACCTGGAACATCATCTCAGAAAGTGGAACTCATAGCCCTCATTCGGGCACTGACCCTGGAAAAAGGACAGAAACTCAATGTACACACTGACAGCCACTAAGTCTTTGCCACAGCACATGTTCATGGGGCCGTTTACAAAGAATGAAGCCTACTGACAGCAGAAGGGAAAACTTTCAAAACTAAAGAAAAAATTTTGTTACTTCTCAAGGCCCTATGGCTTCCCAAGAAGCTGGCAATTTTATACTCTCCAGGACATCAAAAAGGAGACATACCAGTCATCAAAAGTAACAATTTGGCTGACTGAACTGCTCTTGAGATTGCTCTACAGGCCAGTCCCACACTAACTGTTTTATTACCTGATCCAGGAAGTCCTGAGCTGCCCAAAAAACTGGTTTATATGGAGGCAGATCTCAAATGGATCACACAAATACCAATGGCCTACTTTGAAAATGATTGGTGGAGGGCAGCCAACTACCAACTAATTTTACCAGAAGCCATCAGAAACAGTCCTACAAAGAATCCATCATTCTACTCATCTAGGAACAAAAAAGATGCAAGACCTGGTGCATCAGGAAGGTGCAAAGATCCAAGGAGCTCGTACCAAGATTGAGGAGCTGGTTGCCACGTGTAAAGCTTGCTGTCTTATTAATCCCATTAAACATCAGTCCAACAAGGGGCAAAAAATCTGAGGAACCTGTCCTGGAGCCTTTTGGGAAGTAGATTTTACTGAAATTAGACCATGCAAGTGCAGGTATTTACTAATTTTTGTAGACATTTTTTCAGGATGGACTGAAGCCTTTCCACCAAACATGAGACAGCCCAAGTAGTCGCCAATAAACTCTTAGAAGATATCTTACCCAGGTATGGCTTCCCTGTACAGATAGGATCTGATAATGGATCAGCATTTGTGTTCAAGGTAAGTCAGGGTGTGGCAGCAGCCATTGGGGCAGATTGGAAATGACATTGGGCTTACAGGCCCCACAGCCCAGGACAAGTAGAAAGAATGAACAGAACTCTAAAAGAAATCTTAACTAAATCAGCTCTGGAGACTGGTGAAGACTGGGTGACTCTCCTCCCCTTCACCCTTTATAGGGTGCAAAACTCGCCTTATATGATGAGACTAACTCCTCTTGAAATAATGTTTGTTGTACCACCTCCCATTGTACTTAACCTACAATCTAACCTGTTGGTCGAATTTGAAGACCGACAACTCCTGTCTCCTCTGACTGCCCTAAGAGGAACTCATCAGGATGTCTGGCCCAAACTGCATGCCTTCTACGAAACTAGCCCTCCAGCTGATCCACACCACTTCTAGCCAGGAGATTGGGTCTATGTAAAGAGACATAAAAAGGACAGCCCCCCACCACTCTCAAAAGGACCTTACATTGTGATACTGACCACCCCAACAGCTGACAAGGTCAATGGAATAGATTCCTGGATTTTATCACACCCATGTAAAGACTGCGGATCCCTTCAAAATTCAAGAAGATGTCATACCAGAACTACCAGACAGGACATGGACAATCCAGACAGGACAACTGATGGTCCTCTGGTCCCAATATCAATAGCTAAATCCCCTAAGTAGAGTCCCAGAAGACTATTAAGACTAATACAAGGAGGCCTTTCTTGCTCCATAATTGGAGCAAGTTACTAAAAGAGGGGGAAGTGGAGGACCTAAACTCCATTTCTTTTTGTGTATATGTGCAAGATGCCTCTTCTCAGGTTTGTTGTACATCCAAGTTCATAGTGTGTGCTCAGGCCTCTGTCCTGGGTCTGACCCTAGAAGCTAAGTAAATTCCAAGAGAAAGCCATAAAAAAAAAATCCCTCCCCAAGGGCAACCAATCAGAAACAATGAAGAGCCTAAAGAATGCAGGAAATCCAACTATTCCTGCTGATTATCCTTATTTGGAGCAAACACACCTCCCGTTAGACCCCACCATATGTGTCTTAGGAATGTGGATGGCTGACCATCTGGGAAAGAACCAATCAAGAGGCAAGACCCCCTAACTCACCAATTCCTCTGTGTCAAATCTTGCCTTGCTAAAATATCTCCCAATCCATAACTGCAAAATTGAAAACTCCCACTGCCTTCTGTAACCATGAAAAAATCCTGGTTAATTACCACTCAAGGCTCTCTGTCTGAACTCACTGTGCTGGTGGATGGTGAGAGTTCTTGCTCAAGCTTGAATAAGGGCTACTTGCTTCTTGCACATGGACTTGGTCTCTCTGGTGGTCTTTGGGGACCTGAATTCTGGGCACAACATTGGGGGCTCATCTGGGATTTCCAAGCCAGTCCCCATAAATGCAAGGATCCTTGCATTAAACACTAGAGATGTTCCACTGACAACACTTTTCCAGGATTCATTTCGGTCCTTTGACTCTTAGTCCTCTGATCTGGGACCCGATTGGACACCTAGATCCCCACGCTTCCTTCCTGGGGGCTACCCAAGGATACTAAACTACCAAAAGCTTAGCCACCTGCTGTGGAGGGAAGTGAAACCCCAGGGCCCCAAGGAGAGAGAGAGACAACCAACAATTGGCACTACAACGTGGTCAAGATGTATCCAGCAGTCTTCTGATATGTGCGGGTGTGTGGTGAGAGTTCCCTTTTTTAAATTAAAAATTAAATAAAAGGGTATCAACATTTGGCTTAGGGTAGGCAGCCATTGGTCCTGTCTCCACGTTTTAAGGGCAGACAAATTCTTTCTTCCTTCTTTATTTTCAGCCTAAGCTGTGAAAAGAGGCCAGGCAGGTTGGGAATTGCAATTGAAAATTTCTGGCCAGAGTGAAACCCTGGCATTAGCTTAAAGTTCTCCTATCCTCCACTTGGACTCCAACTCTCTGATTATGTATCAGCTAAAGGCTCTATCTTAAAACTCTTTATCAAATTCAAAAACTGGTAACACAGTGACTACTTAAACGCTACTAGAGCATGTCACCAGAACTTTTAAAACTGCAGCCAGGCTCCCACTCCAGACTCTGGAAAGTCCCCCATGACCACATAGCAAAGGAATCCATCATGGTTCTCTACCTTTTTCATGGGAAACAGCTCCTCACAGAAAAAAGTGTCCCAAAGCAAAGTACTACAGGTAATACTAAGAGACTTTGGCTTAAAGTCACACATAAAAATGCCTTCTGGAAATAGGCTCTTAAAACAGCCCCATGGACAGCTAATTTAAAAGAGGCTGAAACATGGGCTAGGTTTACATCCATGGTATGCCACAGGGAAGCCCAAGAAAACAAATCCCCCTTCCCCCAACTTTCTGCAAATTGCATCAACCATTCACCAATGCATAGATTGCTCTTGAAAGGACTTAAGAAATATAAAACCTAGGAATGCACCTGACTTGCTAGCAGTCACGTATCAAGTATGGGGGAAGGGGGATGTCTTCCCAGGAACAGCCTCCCCAGCCTCCTCCTCACCACCTATCAGCAGGGATTCTTCCTTCTCGGGTGCCATCCTGTCTCAAGGGTGGCTAGTCTAAGGGCACAGGTTGACCACGCCCCCCTGGATCCCGCACACGCAAAACTCCCCACCAATTAGTCTAACATAGAGAGCTCTGGGCCAATCAGCTGCACGAGCCCCCATCCCCAGACCCCTTTCCCCTGAACCCCATAAAAGTTCCTGGGGGGAAGGGATCGGGGCCTGGCCATGCTCATCTCCTGAGTGGGATAGGCGGGACCCGGATGCGCGCCGGTTATTAATAAATGCCTCATGCGTGTTGCAGCGGTACGTATGTCTCATGGTTTCTTAGAAGTCTGCCCGGCTTGCCCTAACACTCTAAATCAGGATCCTCATTTCTCCAAGAAGAGGGCAATAGCTTCCCTAGGGATCACCCAGCTTTTGATCCCCCCCAGCCCTTCAAAATACCAAAAACTTTACTCTTAAAACGGATAACTCTTTGTCCCCTCTCCCTCCGCCTACTAATGCAGTTCAGTTAGATCTGGCTCTGCCAGCACATTCAGTTCCCATCCCACCAGCCCAACCCCCAACTTCCTGCAGGGTGAAATTCCATGAATTTCCTAGAGCCAAGAATCAAATACCTAACCCCAGCTCCCTGCAGAGACCCAACAATTGCCAGAGTTACTGCCTTCCCAAAGGCTTTGAACCCTCAGGATTACAATTTTGACTTGTAAGCCCTTCTGGTAAATGTGATCCCCACTTGTAAAAAGCCTTTAACTGGGTACTCTTACCAGGCTGGAAAGCTCACAGAGCTGAGGCATGCAGTCAAGGAAGATGTCATCTGTGCCCCTTGAACTAAATCTCTTATTCAAAGCCATATTGGCAACTTAAGCACTCTCATGATTGTCACATTTGCCGTTCAGCCTTAGTAGCTCCCTTCTTTTTGCAATGGGAAGCTCTCTATAGGGATGAATGCTTACAACAGGTTAAATATAACCAAGACATGGAGAATGTCACATGGGGCTATGATGAGCTCTTTGGGCAAGGAGTTTTTCTACTGGAGCTCAACAGTCCACCCTCCCCACAGGGTATTATGATCAGGTGCACATTTGTGCACTGCAGGCATGGGACAGGATAACACCCCCTTCTCCGACTCACAAGATAACATTTCACTCTTGCTTTTCCTCCATCAAAAACCAAAAGAAACACTCTCCCAACTATATCCTCGGTACTAAGATAAGCCTAGAAAGAAAAATCCCTGACCCTGAAGCTCGTGACTGTGTCCTTAAAAGTATTATATGGGAAGGCATGACCTTTGAAGCCTGGTGGTCACCCAGGACATTTGAACCCCATCACACACAGCTGCCTCCATGGCATGGGCTCTTGCTGCAGCTATTAAAACACAGCAAGCCTGCTTTAATTGAGGCAAGAAAGGACACTGGAAAAGCGAATTCCCCAAAAAAGCTCCCCCAGCTAGACATACTGTTCCCAAAACAATCTGTCCCCAATTCCACAAAGGCTTTCACTGGAGAGTGAACTGTTGCTCCCATTATGATAAAGATGGCAAGCCACTAGAACCTTTGAACTTGCAGAGGGAAACCCTCAGCCCCATCAATAAGAGGGAAAACTACATAGGTAGGAGCTTTATGGGTCTCTGACATCTCAGAAGACTCCCACCCCCAAATTACTGTGAAAATCATTCAATTGTTTGATTGATATTGGAGCAGACAAAACAATTCTAAAACTCCAAGATGTCCCCAGGGAATGGGAATTAATCCCTGGCCCCCAACTCATGGGAATAGGAGGCTGTTCCCAGGTTTTCATTACCAAGCAAGCCTATAAATGGGAAGAACCTGATGAGTTCATAGGCATGCTACCCCACCTCATAGAAAACTGTTACAAACCTTTTGGGGAGGTATATCTTAGAAACCCTGGAGGTTGTTATTACTTGTCAACCAAAAGAGGATCATTTTAAAGTAGATGCCAATACCCACCACAAGTCCCCCAGAGCCCCCCCCCAGATCACTGTTAATCCTAAGAGCCACTGTTAAATATGACACTCTCTGCCTTAACTGGCTCTCTGATGAGTTTATCTGGGTTGAACAGTGGCCTTTATCAAGGGAGAAACTTGAAGTGCCCATGCAATTAGTTGAAGAACAACTAAAACTATACCACATCTGCCCTCCTGCAGCCCATGGAACACCCTGTGTTCACTATAAGAAAGAACTCAGGAGAGTGGTTGCTGCTCCAGGATTTAAGAGTGATTATTAAAATCATAGGAGTCTGGGGGTCTCCCCAAAGGGTGCTATCCCTTGCCTCAGCAATTCCTGCCAATGTCCCTCTCATAACAATAGACAACAAAGATTTTTTTTCTCCATCTTACTTCACCCTCAAGACTGCCAACACTTCACATTTTCCATACCACCCATTAACAATTCTGAGCCAGCCTCACAATACCAATGGAAAATCCTTCCTCAGGGGATGGCAAACAGTCCCACCATCAGTCAAGAGGATGTTGCCACAGCATTAAGACCTTACTTAGATAAAGGCTTCCACATTTATCACTATATGGATGATATCCTGGTGTGGGGAAACTCTTCTACTTCCCCCTCCTACCTCAAAGATCAATTAATACTGTCAAAGATCAATTTGTTGTTCTCCTTAGGATTTAAAAAAGCCCCTCATAAAATACAACTTATCCCACCCATCACATTCCCAGGAATAGAAATATCCCTTACCACAGTGTAACCCTTAAGCCTAACCTTTCTTGTCCTCAAAACCTGAGCCTAGCCTCCCTCCAGAGTTTTCTGTGTAAACTTAATTGGCTCTGGCCATGGTGCTGTCTCCCCACCAGCCCCCTGCAGCTCTTCTTTGACTTCCTTAAAGGAAATAAAAACCCTTCCTCCACATGAACCCTCTCTACTGAGGTAGTTAAGGTTTTGGATGCTGCCAATACGGTCCTCAAGAATCTGGCACTTTCTAGATAGGACCCAACAATGCCTATACAGCTCCTTATCTTCAACTCCTTCCCTACTCTCATAGGAGCCTTATATCAGCCACAAGGAATATTAGAATGATGCCATACCCCAGTAGGGAGTGGTCGTAGATGGGGTTAATGCATACGAAGCTATGATTAAAAATAGCAGGGATAGGGTCCTACAGATTTTAGGAAAAGAGCCCGATACTCTTGTTACCCTCTTTTCCCTCTCTGATATTCATTAGTTACTTAAAAACCACTCTTGATTTGCAATCGGTTTAATGGGGTTCCCAGGACAGATTAACAACAATTACCCTAAAAAAATTGGGCCTCTGCACTACCTCTGCTGTGATGGCTGCCCCCATGGCTCTTCATGAGGGAACCATTACTGGGGCTCTGTCAGTATTCACTGATGGGGGGAAAAAGGAACTGTGGATATAGTATATCACTTTCACCATCCTCTAATTTGTTTCAGAGAACTGCCTAACCATTCTACCTAATACAAAGAACTCTATACCACATATTTGGCTCTTAAAAAACTTGGTGGACCCCTGAACCTATTCTCAGACAGCAAATATGCTGTTAATTTACTTCTTTGGTTGTCAAATTAGACAACAATCTGCTCTCCCTCCTTCTCACACATATATCCACCCTCTTGCAGGAAAAGACCACCCCCCTTTTCATCCAACATGTCAGGTCACACAGCCCGCTGCCAAACCCAATATCTGAAGGAAATGCCCTCACAGATCAGACGGCCTCCATAGGATTTTTCATGAGCTCAATTGAACAGGAAGGTCAATTCTACTCCTGCACTCACAACAACATAAAAGGGCTTCACACTTGCTTCTTCCACATTCTTCTCACCCAACTCCAGAGAATTCTGAAGACATGCTCTTCCTGTGTGTCTCTTATTACTAATCCAGCAATATAGACCTTGGGTACTAACCCTCAAGGTCTCAAGTTAATGCCCTCTGGCAAATCGATCTCACCCAAATCCCCCTATTCGGCCACCAAAAATGTCTTTGTTACCATAGATACATACCCTCATTTTATATGGGCTACAGCCCAAATGGGAGAAAGTTCAAAAAAATTAATCCATCATGTGCTCTCCAACTTTGCTGTCATGGACCTTCCCCAACAAATAAAAACTGACACTGGTTTCACCTTTATTAGCTCTCAATTTAAAGCCTTCTGCTGATGATGGGATATAGCCCACTACACAGGAATCCCTTACAATCCCCAAGGCCAAGGAATTATTGAGACTGCCCACTAAACTTTAAAAATAAAAAATGAGTAGCTATCCCCTTAACATATAACTGGTAATGTCCCTAGCCACCTTAAATATATTCAACATTTACAAAAACTCATAATATCTCCCCATCTCTCTCCAATGGCACACTCCAGAAACACTCCCCTCCACCTTGGTACAATAGTATGATAGTATGATCCTCTAGATCAAATATGGAAGGGACTTGACCCTATCCTCACAAAGGGAAGGGATTTTGCTTGTGTCTTTCCACAGGACCAGTCCAAACCTATTTGGGTCCCAGCCAGAAATGTCCCACATCACTTCACTGACCAAGAGAATGGCCCAACTCTCACTGATAGCCAACTGAGAAACCAAAGGAGATGCCACCCCAGAGGAGCCACAAGGAAATCACTTGGAATAACATCCACTGCCTAGGGAATGTGCTGCTCCACAAGCTTCTCTCGCCTCTCTCCTCATGGCTGTTTTTGTCATTGTTGATTCAAACTCAGCTACCTCTAACTAAAGTATCCCAGACCCCTGGCACAAGCACTGGGGGACAGGAGTGACTGGCAAATAATTCTAATCTGGCAGCAATACATCCAAAATAAAGCTGACCTCCTTCCTCTCACCACCCATCCTAATTCCTTCCAGTGCTTCTTTTATGCCTCACTCTCTTATTCATTAACAGAAAGATCAAGCTCAAAAGGAGATTCCAGGTCTGGTACATGGTGAAATTTCCTCCTGTTACTAAGAAATTTAACCCCTCTTTGCAGGAAGCCACAAGGAGACAGTCCCCTGAGACTGACTCCTCTCAGAGATGACTATCTCTCTGGATCCCACTTGACTCCCAATTCCCAGTGCCTACTTAATGCTCTGCTTCATTACTGTACCTAGCTATCCAGTCTACTTACAGCTATGCCTATCAATGATTTACAAGACAAATCATCAGTGACTCTTTACAGATGCTGCAGGATACTTGTCTCTTTAACATCCATTCTGTCTTACAGGATTTTCTTCTGGATCTCATCCAATATACCCTTTTAATTACTAAACCAATGTGCTTCTCTCCTGCCAAAAACCTATTCATCCCTGTGCCAACTCTTCCCTTCAAGGTTTCAGATTATTCCACAGGTCTATACAAGCCCAGCATCTGAGAAAAGACAGAGAAAGAAGAAAGACCATCCCACCCTTCTACCCACCCTATCACCGCTCATCGACTTCTGCTGGATCTATGCCTGACAAACCAAATCAAGCCACTACCTCCACTGCTGCCAGCTTCAAATCTCTCCATAGACAGACAAACCCTCTTTTCTGGGATTGTGCTGGACTTGTTAACCACTGAACAGAGGGAAACTTGTGAAAGGGATGCTATTTTACGCTAATGATTCTGGGCTGGTAATATGGGATATGTATGTAGCCCAAAAAACTTCCAGCAGTGTCTACAAGCCTGTTAGACCCCAATGCCTATATGCCTTGATATTAAAACACCCCAATTACTTAAATCCAGTTGTTACAGCAACAGATAAACAATGCTGCCAAAATTGCTACCAATAAATTATTGTTACCTCCCCTTAGAATTATTATTTGGCCTTTTTAATAAAAAAACAAATTAGGAGCTTTAGTGCTCTTGTGGAACTGGTCACACAGCAGCTGTGGGTCGAAGGTGCTTAGACCTCCCAGCCCTGGCATTGAGGATCTGGCAGGAATCCTGGACCCTTCCCTCTGCACTAACAGACCACAAACCACAGCAAAACTCTTCCACTCTCAAACAGCAGTCTGCAATTGGAAGAATTGTTTACCTAAGTCCCTGTCTTCCAAAATATGCCTATCCCAGTATCCCTGTCTTAACCAATGGCCTCAATTCCTGAAGACCAAAGACCCTCCCCTGCCTGTACCCCATAAAGATAACAATCTTTGAATTAAACGCAAGATATGTTCCATTGACAACACTTTTCCAGAATTCATTGCAGTCTGTCAATTCTTAGTTCCCAGATCTGGGACCAACCTGGACACATGGATCCGTGCTCCACACCGGGAATAAGCTAAACTGTTGATAGCTTAGCCAACTGCTGTATGGCCCCATGGTCCAAGGGAGAGAGAAACAACCCACAGAACAGTGCAAAGATGGATGCTTAACTGTGTGGCCAAATTCTTGAGACAACTGAAAAGTTTTCACCCTATGTTCTCTCACCTCTATTTACCACATGAGTCTATTTGATCACTGAGACTGTGTGATATCAAGGAAACTAACTTTCAAGGGTAACTTCTATAATGTGAGCTGTTTAACAGGCAGCATGGTATTAATTACCATCAATAATTCTGTAAAGTGGGTATTTTTATACTTTTATATTTTATAAACATATTTTCTTTTATAAACAAGGAAACATTTAAGGCTTAACATTGGCTAGTAAAAGTTGCTAACTATGATTAAGACCTCTTCCATTCTTAAACTGGTTCATCTTCCTACATCAATTTACTAGAAGACTTTAAAAAAAAAAAACTCATCATGTACAAGAAAACATGGATAGAATTATCAATTAGAGTTTGAAATTAGCATATTTTGAAAATTAAAGCACAGGAAAGGCCCTACCTGTAGAAGCCCTCAAAGATAACATATCCCAACACATACACAGGTGTTTTGAATGCAAAGTTTGTGAACAACTTGCCACATATAGATGTCTGAGGCAGGTTAATGATTTGGCTTCTTTCGAAATGACAGCATCATTTAAGCCTCTGTACACTATATAAAAGGCAGGTAAAATACTGACGATGAGGAGAAAAGGCCTCTGGAATTAGAGTCTTGCTGAAATGGCCCTTCAGACTTCAAGGTGCCTCTCACATACTATATATCATCACATTACAGCCTTTTTATGCCATGGCTCTACTAGCCAATGAACAATGGGACAAAGGCAGTGGATACTCATATACCCACTGAGTTATGGCCTGAGTTTTAAGTCTCTGGCCTCCTCTGAGTACCACATATCCCATTTCCTTCCCAGTTGATGCTGAGATGTAACAGTGTGTCACCCGAGACACACCAATTAAAATTACATAGCACAGGTAATGGAGAGCTTGGTGCAGGTCAGATAATTAACTCAAGTTTCCAGAGCAATCTTCAAGCCCTCTGGGCTCTCTCTCTACATGTCCCTTCCTCTCTGCCTCTTAGCACACCTGGGGTCCTTTTCTGAGTTATCTCTTGGGATTTGTTGAGTGGGGGTGGTTATTTAACACTGTCCTCATTAACTCAGTCAACAAGTATTGGGTTCACCATATGGCAGAAAGGACTTGTAACTCTCCACAATAGACCATCATTTCTCTAATGGCTGATGGCCAGTTGCAATGGAGTGGATTCAACTGTCTCTGAATGTTTTCCATAAACAAACAACTGAACAAACTTGGGTGGCAACAGAATCTACAGAAGGCAAGTTTTTTTTTTTTTTTAAAGGAAAAGGATCTTAAAATACTATGTTAAAGTACTCGGTATAATCTACATCAGACACAAGATCCTGGATGTCTCAAGTCTCTCTTTGTGATTGGTGATTCTACCTCTGGGCATCCCATAGAAAAACTCACACAACAATAAGGAGTAAGCCAAGAATATTACTGATTCTGGGAAAGAAAAATACAGACATGAGATGCGGGCATAGTTGAGAATATGGGTTTTTGATTTGGGCCACCTCTGGGCCACAAGATGCCCCAATTATGGTTTATGTTGTTTTTCTGAAATATTGTGCAAGTTACTTAACGTTTAGTTTTCTCATATGAGAATCAGCAGTCATACTCTATGCCTTATAAAGTTTCCAGGTTAATGACAGTGAACAACAGCAGCTGAATTCAGGAAATGGCAGCTTTACTGCCATGCACTCCCAACCAGTAAGTTCTTAGGAAGCCAAATCATTTATGAGATCCCAAAGGTAAATCCTGTTGCCAAAACTCTGGACCACTTGCCCATTCCCAAGGCTTTTGAAGGAAGGGTATTCCATTATTGATGGTAATTATCCTGAAAAGCAGAAACAACACCAACAGTTACAGACATGTTTTCACAGCACTTATCCCTCCTTCAGTGATTCAATCCAAGTGGCCTTGTTTAGCACTAGCTTTAATGAGAGGTCTGTCCTGGGTGTAACTAGTGGACATTGTCCCTGCTTGTCTACCTAACCTGCATTAACTTTCTGCTGAAGTTTGACATGATTTGACACTGAACATGGGCAGATATTGTGCTCAATTTTCTGGAAATCAAATGGGAGGCCCTAACTAGTGGCTGTTTCTCTAATGATTTAGTGTTCTTCCCTGAAGCCAGGAGTCAGAGTGACTCCTGGCATTTTCCAAAGCCTTTGAGAGATGCCCTAAAGTATTTGTGATCCTCATTACAGCAAGAAAAACTGACAAATGAGTCAGTTGCTGAGTCTATAAATCTGAATTATTATTCTGCAAGTATTGTTTACAAATTGTCTAGTAATTTCCAGGAATATGGTAGATAGTTGGTGACTGGGGAGGAGAGGAAAGAAAGAGAAATAAGAGAGGTGGAGAAAAGGAGAAGAATGAACAGATGCATATCGTCAGTATCTTTTATGCCCCAAGTAATACCTCCTTTAATCGTTAAAACAACCTCATGAGGTCAGAATTATAACCTTGGTTTATAAATAGAGAAATGGAAATTTAGAGATAACACTAGACAGAAGATTGTAAGTAGCACAGCTAAGCTGATTAAACTCAATCACTTTCACCACCCTTTAAATACATCTCATCCACAACCATCCTGTCTTGTTGGTATCATACAGATTTATATTTAGATTTTAAAATGAGACAAACAATAGAAACTAAAAGGTTAAAATTAAATATTAATCATATGTTCAACTTCTCAAATCCTGAGTCTAAGGTGTTCTTCCCCGTGAATAGTTTTATTTATTTATTTATTTATTTATTTATTTATTTATTTATTTATTTATTATTTTTGACATAGTAGTTTGGAAGATCATGAAATCAGATGTAGAAACTGAATGTGACCATGGTAGTAGACTCTGGTCCCAGCACTCAGAGAAGGCAGGAAGATTGTGAGTTCCAGGCCAGCCTGAGCTGTGTAATAAGTTGAATACTAGCCTAACCTACATAGTGAGACACTGTTTCAAAAATCTAAAGGCTGGGAATGAAGCCCAATGGTAGAATGCTTGTCTAATATCCTGAGTTGAATCCCAGGTACTGAAAAAAATAAAGACAGAGAGAAGTAGCCTCATGAAAAGGGCAGTCAAAGGAATATATTTCCATCATGCATTTAGAAAAATATGCAGAATGATTTAGAATAACTAGACATCTGGGCATTATGTAAATGGCTCATGGAGAGAGATCTGTCTGCTTTGCTATCTGGGTAATTGAAACAGGACATGATACCAAGCAGACACACACCAAACATTCACTGAATGGATGAGTGAATGAGTAATTACCAATTGGCAGTCACAGGTCATTGTGAATCAAAGGGTAAGTTTGCCTGTATCCAGTTTCAGAATTGAGCACAGGTTATTTGCAGAATCTGAACACATTTTCCAGTGCTAATTTTTATTTTTATTTTCTAAAGGAGCAAAATTCAAAGCCAAACATTTTTATACATTTTTTTAAACAGACTTAGGACATTTTCTCCATCCTAATCATCCTCCTAAAACCATTTATTGTTTGAGAATCCTCCCCGTGCGAATGAGTGGTATATCCCTGAATGGTACTGCATGGTAAGCATATAGACTTTTGGCCACTCTAGCACAAACTGACTCCTAAATTATGTATCAGCTGTAAAGTCTGGAGAAAGCCCCTTAAGCTCCTAGCTGCTAAAATACAAGTCACTCCATTGAGCTGTTGCAAGAAGTAAGACTAACAGTGGCAGCTACCATGCAGGTAGCTGCAGTCTACTCTGCAGACATGAAGTTTTTTTCCTCCTAACTTTCACTAATCTTCCCTGCTGACTCACATTTATTCTATAAAGCTATAGATGTAGGTGAGATCATTTAATTGTGCCTTACATATTCTTATTCCTCCTTTACAAAGACTTTATCAAAACACATGAGTCAGAGAGGTTCTAAGTCTTCTCACTTTTTTTTTTTCCTGAGTATTAGGTCTAAAATGTTCAATATTGTTACATAACAGAAAAACAGGAAAATTGAAACTAGAACAGAGAAGACATTTTGTAATTAGGCAACAGCATTTTTTTTTTAAGGGTATGGATTTCTGTTTTCTGTTTTGGTTGTATTTTTGAAAGAGAAGTGAATCAAAGGAGAGGTGGTCCTTGGTCCTACAATTACTGCTGTTCTAAAGGCTTAAAATAGAGATATCTGTTTGGTGTCTGCCAAAGGAGGCCAGAAAAAGAGTTCAAGGGAGAGTAGAGGGGACTTTGGCTTATGAGGGGCCACATCTGTTTGTGTTCTCCCATCTTAAAAAGCTTGACTTCTGGCATAGAATGGACCTCCTAGTTAAACTAGCAGCATATGAAAGGATTTCTTTCTTCGATGTTTCAGTGGTAGAGATCAACAGCTGTTTATATTCTTTAATACCTAACTAAGAGTGAAACCTTCACATCTGTCAGTATTTTCTGCTTCTATTTCTTTGGATCACAGTGGGGAGGAACCAGCTTAGTTCCCAGGCAGGAACATGGACATACGCCCAGGATTCTAATTCTAAGCAGATCTTCCCATTTCTCATCTTCCCAAGATCTATTGTTTGCCTAAAGTTTTATTTTATCCTGACACACAGCTTGATCATTTCTATGAGAATGACTCATCAAAGCACAAAGATCAAAAGAGAATAAGTAGGATGGATTCAGTGGGGAGGATGGGGGCGGGGAAGTAGAGAGCACTAGAGAAAGTGCTCCCAAAATAGGATCTTTTAAAAGAAAGCACCAATAGTACCTGAGAACAAACCACAGATAAACAGGATGCAGATGAACACTCTTATTATGATGGTGGATGCTGGATGTTTTCATTGACTCTGAACATAACACATTAGAAAAACTAGAGAAAATGAAATCTGGCCAGAGAGCGCTTTCCTTGAAAGTGTGAGAGCTGGTTTTGATCCCCAGAATACATGTAAAAGCAAAACAAAGGTAAACAAACTACAACAACAATATTGAATGTGATGACACATGCTTAGAATCCCAGTGCTGGAGAGGCAAAGATGGGTGATTGCTTGTAATTCATTGGCCTATCTTGCCTGGCCTACCTGGAGAATTCCAGGCCAAGAAGTATCATGTATTAAACAAAGGTAAACAGTACCTGAAGAAAGACATCTGATGTCCTACAATACATGTACACACACACACACACACACACACACACACACACAATCACATATGCAGACATATACAAAAGAAAGAAAAGAAGCTTTGTAAAATCAAGTACTGTGTAAATCCAGAAATGGTGGCATCTCTGTATTCACTAACATCATGAAACATTGGGACTTTACAAAGATTACTTTTCTAATTACTAATCTATCCAACATCATGAGGCTTCATAACTTACTTATTCCTGACATATTTAAATAAGACACATTTTATAGCTTTATGGAGGTTATACTGTAATGAGTGGAAACCTGCATAAAAAAAATTATATCTGATCTGGACGTCAAAGGCAACATATAAAAATCATTGGAGAGGATAGAATGTGGTTGGTGAGAAACAGATTGTTTCTCGGGAAGGAAAAGCATTATGGGTGGTTACAATAAAAGGAAGTGTGGTAGGACTTTTAAAATTGAAGGTTCATAATGAATTCAAGCAATTCAATGGAAGAAAACAATTTAAAAAAATGGACAAAAGATCTGAGTGGGTCTTCTGGTTAGGGTTATAATTGCTGTGATGAAACATCATGACCAAAAGCAAGTTGAGAAAGAAAATGTTTATTTGGCTTACACTTCCACACCGTATTCCATCATTGAACAGAGGCAAGGCAGGAACTCAAACAGGGCAGAAACCAGGGCCCAAAAGGTGATTCAGAGGCCATGACAGGTTGATGCTTACAGGTTTGCTCCTTGTGGCTTTCTCAGTCTGCTTCCTTATAAAACCCAGGGCTACTAGCTTAACGGTGGCCCCACCAACAGAGGATTGGGCCCTCCCACATCAATCACTAATAAAAAAAATTCCCTACAGGCTTGTCTACAGCTGATCTAAAAGAGGCGATTTCTCAATTGATATACCATTCCCTCAGATGACTCTTGGTGTCAAGTTGACATAAAACTACTCAGCATAGTGGACATTTGTCAATAGATATGCCAGTGAACAAAATGCATATGAAAAAATAAGACAGATATGATATTTATATATTCAATCAATAAATAACTAAATGGATACCTGAATAAAGAAAATATGGCATATAAACAAATGGAATATTTTTCAGTTTTTAAAAAGAAGGAAATTGGGACTGGAGAGATTGCTCAGTAGTTACGATCACTTACTGCTCTTGCAAAGGACTCAGGTTCTGTTAACCAGCACCTACGTGGCAGTAGATCACAACTTCCATAACTCCAGGTCTAGGAGTCTGACATTTGCTTCTGGCCTCCTTGGACTCCTGCACATATATGGTACACATACACCCACGCAGGATAACACATATACATATTCGTAAAAATAAGTAAGTCTTAAAAGACAGTCTTACCTAGGTGTGGTGACAAACATTTGATACTACACTTGGAAGACTGAAGCAGGACTGACTTGCAATCCAAGCCAACTTGGGCTATATAATGAGTTCCAGGCCAACCCTGGCCTACACATGGAAATTTGTCTCAGCTCTCTCCCTCTCACTCTCCTCCTCTCTCTCCAGTCATTTGCATCAACGTATATGAAATGTATGAGTCAAGTATAAACTGAGTTGGGTACACAAAGGCAAATGTCAACATTATCTCAAATGTGCAATCTAAAAAAGCTAAGTTCTTAAGAATAGAGTAGAATGAAAGTTACCAGAGGCTAGTAGATTTTGTTCAAAGGATACAAAATTTCAGCTAAAAAAGGAAAAAGTTCTAAAGAACAATTGTACAATGTCATGGCTATACATTTTGTTGTTTCTTGATAAGTTACAGATTCTCAAGATTCATCTAAAAAATTCTTTCTCCTTTTTGTCAATTATTATTATTATTATTATTATTATTATTATTATTATTATTATTATTATTAGGCAGGGCTAGAGGATCAAATCCAGAGCTTTGGTCATGCTACACAAGTATTCCTCCATTAAATTATACTTTCAGCCCTCATCTAAGTTCAGGGAATCTGCATTTTGAATAGAAGGCCACAGATAATTTTGATAAATCTAATCTATATAAGTTAATATTTTCTTAAAATTAAAAATGCTAGGCTGGAGAGATGGCTCAGAGATTAAGAGGACTACCTGCCCTTCCAGAGGTCCTGAGTTCAACTCCTTTTGATCTCTGATGTCCTCTTCTCTTATGTATGAGGACAGATCACTCATATATATTAAATTAATCAATAAATAAACAAATAAATAGGCCAGGTGGTAGTGGCACATACCTTTAATCCCAGCACTTGGGAGGCAGAGGCAAGCAGATCGCTATGAGTTTCAGGCCAGGTTGGTCTACATGTCTACAGAGTTCCAACAGAGAAACGCTGTCTCAAAAGACCAACTAAATGAATGTGTAATTTTAAAAAAAATTGAAAATGCTAGCCAGGTGTGGTAGCTCATGCATTTAATTCTAGCACTCAGGAGTAGTGGAGCAAGTAGATCTCTGTGTGTTGGAAGCCAGCATAGCCTGGCTCAAGTGCCTAACAATCAGAGCTAGTCTAAAAACAAACAAATGCTAAATACTAATGGGTTACATTCTAAAAAGAAAGTAAAACAAATGCCACATAAAACTTAGAAACACACATACTACAAAATCTTATCTTGGGACCAGCAGATAAGGTACTTTACCACAAGCCTGATAACATACTTATATCCTGAGAACCACAAGGTTGAAGAACAGAACCAGTTCTTGCAAGTTGTCCTCTGACCTACACACACACACACACACACACACACACACACACACACACACACCTTGGCATGCATGCCTAGACATGTACAAACAGACACACAAAATAAATACATGTTTTAAAAAATACTTTAAAGTACTCTTCTTGGAAGTTCAAAAAATGCACATTTACATACTAAGAACCCTGTACTGAAAGAAAAAAATTCAGCTTCCTCAGAATTTCCCAAACTTTTTTCTCAGGAGGAATACTGTTTAAGATTCCTCAGAACATTAATGCTGTGGAGCAAAGAAACAGAAATTCAGTTTGTATACAGAATAATGAAGGAAACACCTAGAAAAGAAAGCAAATTACTTTCTATGAGAAACATGGAGACATCCACTACTCCCCAGTACAAAGTCTAAAATCACTTAATATGTTCTGATTCCAACAGATATCCAAAACCCAAGGGAACTATACTGAGATATTTAGTCAGCAGCTCAATGTGGCAATTGTAACTGCCAGTGAGCAGGAGTGTCCAGAGTTCAAGGCATGGAGCCAACACCAGAAGAATGATGTCATATATATGTCCTGCCCATATATTTGCAGTTGCTAGTAAGATTTCTGAAAAATAAAGTTCCTCCCAGTACAATTAGCCTCTAAAAGTAAAATGAACATGTTAAAAGAAAGAATGAAGGATTTCCCACCTTTTGCAGTTGCCAAATATCTGCCTAGGAGAGTTTCTGGGAAACTCCTAGGCAATACTGTACACCTTACCTCCTTCCTGGTAACAAGGAACAGGAGAGGGATTCATGAGGTAGACAAGTTAAGCAAAGCCAGTATCCTGACAAAGTGGTTTATGTACTGAATACTTCAAGATGCACTATATTGCACCAATCAATTTATGTACTTTTTTTTCTAGTACTTTTATGTATTTTTTTCTACTTTTTTTTCTACTTCTATACATCCCTTTTCAATTTGGACACACCCCTCCATCTTCAATGATTTCAATAGACTTCATCATGTGCTTTTCATGTGCAATCATCACATGCTTCACATAGTAATTTTTTTTTGTATCTCGGCTATCTCAATAGCACAATATCTACTCATCTTAGAAATGTTTCTGAGTGCCCATGCAAGTTCTTAGCACTGTGCAAAGCATCAAACACAGCAACGGAAATGAATTGTCTTGTTCTTATTTAGCCCTGGATATAAAGAATGAATTCCACACTCAGTATTTCAGTACATGAGAATCCAAAAGTAGCAAGGCAAAGAGGTAGGAAAGATGGAGTTTGGGGCTGACAAGCACAAAAGAAGTAAAACTACTTATATTTAAAATGTTCCAGTTTGCCTAGCAGTTAAGTTAACAGAGTTAATGGCACAGCCTTCAACTGCAACAACCTATGATTAGAAGAAAGGCAAATGCCAGGAACTTTATTTTCCTATGATATCAATCCCTTAGTGCTTCTTCCCCAAATAATCTATGGATCCTCATACAGTGATTTTTAATCTTGAAAGGTTAACATCAACAATAATCACATCAGAATTAAAGATACCTTGCATGTCAAATAGCCAAAAGCAAAAAAATTTTATCAGACTGAGTAGATTTGGACTCTACCCCTAAAATAGCCAAGAAGATTCTATCCAACATTTTCTCAATACTCCCAAGCATGTGGAATATATACCACTAGAGTCCACAAAGCCACAAATAGACCATAAATAAACACCCCAATTTCAATCTGATTCTTAAATATACGGAGAGAAATTTCAGATAAATAGCTGGTGGAATTTAGGAAAACACTAATATGAGTATTATCTAATATTCAAAGACAGTGTAAAACTAACATTCTTAAAACTTTTCTCAGTTCTGCGAGGAATGGGACAAAACAAACAATAATAAAAAACTCAAAATCAAATTTTGAACAACTCACCAACACATGTTGGAAATATGTGCTCATTGTTGATCTGAACTTCAATCCAATCCATAAGCAGGTTCATGTACTGGGGAGCTGGCAATGCAGTTGGTTTTTTATATTTGAGGTCATCCTGCCACCGATACTCATATTTGGGGCCTCCTGACATCACAGGGCAGGTTCGCTCAGTGCAGAACTCACAGATGGTGCCATAGATGAGGTTGATTCGATTAAAGAAGTCTACCACATGCACAGCCACCCAGTCATTCTGGTCCTCCCCAATGGGTAACTGCACAGCTGCCCTCAGGTCCACACCTGAGTTGAGGGATGCCTGAGCTCGTTTATGCAGCTCAAATCTCTGTGTGCCAGGTTCAAATTTCCTCTTGGGTCGGAAGGTTTTGTCCTTGTTGAACACTTGCTTCAATGCTATGGACATGACCTTCTTTTTATCTTCCTTACTTTTGCAGGAAGCAAAAAGGCACTTAGGACTTTTCAGTGAAAGATCACAACCTAGCAGAGTTTTCCACTGCCAGCCTGCAGGACCCAGTCTTACAGCCTGTAGTTTTCACTCTGTTTTAAATGGCTCCTTCCATCTTCCTCTTGAATGATCTCCAAGGAAACCACATGTTCCTTACGAGAAACAGAAAAGAAAAAGGAACTTGTGAGTGATTAGTTTGCAGTTAAGAACTAACAAAGGCTTAGGCTTAATTTCTACCTTGCATTGCTGGCTGTGTTTAATCACTATAGGTCTAAGAATGTGGAGGTTTGGCAATTGTCTTATGTGTTGCACTGGCACTGTGAGCTATGAAAGGCCTAAGGAAGAAAAGATGCTACTCTCTTTTTCTTTATGGTCCATGTCAAATCTTTGTTGGCTCTTTTGTATATGATCCTAAGATAAGGGCTTCTCTAAGGTCCTAAGAAGGACTGGTCAATGATTAAATCCTATTATATATCTATTCTTTTTTAGACACTAATGATTAAGAAGAGACTGTCTCTGTCTTCCCAAAAAAAGGATGGGACCAGGTGGTTAGCTATACCAAACTGGCTTAAAAGAACCAGGAGTCTGTATCTGTTGGATCTGTAAGAAGTGATTAAAACGGTCAGCTTTAACCCTGTATGGGTCATGTGTAGTACAGTTGAAAAAGCTGTACTGCAGAGCTGAGAGAGGGGAGGGGAGGAAGAGAGAGAGAATAGAAAGGAACAAGAGGGAACGGCAAAAAGAAGGAGAAATGGGCTATAGAGATGACTCAATGGATAAGAATATTGGCTGCTCTTCCAGAGGGGCTGGGTTCAATTCTCAGCACCCTCATATCAGTTTACAACTGTCTGTAACTGCTGTTGCAGAGGATCTGACCCACTCACACAGACATACTTGCAAGCAAAATACCAATGTACATAAAATAAAATTGAATAAAATGTTGTAAAAAGAAAAAGAAAAGAAAAACTAGCCTGATGAGATAGGTTAGAGGCTGAGAGCATTTATTGTGCAGATGTGAGGACCTGAGTTTGAATCCTCATCATTCACATACAACAATAATATTAAAAATAAAATTAAATTTAAAAAGTGGAGAAGAAAGCCAGGAAGTGGTGTCAAACACCTTTAATCTCAGCACTCAAGATTCAGAGGCAGGCAGATCTCTGTGAGTTTAAGGCCCAGAGTTACAACAGAGAAACCCTGTCTGGAAAAACTGAAAAGTGGGGTGGGGGGAGAGAAAGAATAAGAATAGTAGAGGGAGGAAAAGGGAGAGGAGGAGAAGAAAGAGGAATAGTGGGGAAAGAATGGCTATTAAAACAGAGGGGAAAAGCAGAAGCCCAAGTTGTCATGTGCAGAACACAGGAAGATAGAGGCAGTAAGAAAGGAAAAGTGACTTCTTTAGTTACAATCTAGGAAATGGTCCCAATGCTACTGAAGCTTACTTTTGGGATTCATTTGTTCTTTTATGGTAAGTTCTTCATTTTAATTCTGCTGACTTTAAGTTGGTTGTTACTTTGTGAGGAGCCCTAGTTACGACAGCAATTGTCACATCTACAATGCATCATGCTTTATGTTCCTAATATCACTCCCTGGAGTCCTTTTGAACTGAGTTGTTCAACAGAACTTGCTCTGACAATGTATATATTTGATGTACCTGTCATACAATGTCACACCCTCTAGCCACATACGCTACTGAGTATTCAGATGTAGAAAGTGTGACTAAGGAACTGACCTTTACATTTTATCTTATTTATTTAACTTGAATTTATTTAGCCATGCATTACTAGTGGCTGACACATTGGACAGTACAGCTTTGAAATCCTAATGTTTTCCTGTATCTCATTTGACTATCTCAAAACTCTGGCAAGATTTATAGATGCACAGAAGTAGACTCACAGCAAGTATCATTCTTTCTGAATCTCTAGGTAGCTAGCAGACATTATAGTTAGCACCAAATTTGGTTTGTTGACCACTTGTAAAGGCACTTCCCACATGGTCCTGTACTCTGAATTGTGATATCTTTCATCCTGACTTTCCTATTGGTTCATGAAGGCCCCTACCCACAACTTTATCCCTGTTCCATTTTATACACACATTCCCCAAAAGCTGCCAAGAAAGATTGAGTTGAGGTGAAGACTGTTCTGTGGCCTTGACACAGAGAGATTGTAACAGGTCCACTCAGGCTAAACCATAGATAGCAAAGTGAATCAGAGCTGAGGCCAGTCTCAGAACAGTCACCATAGGATCTGAAAGTATTGGAGTATAAGATAGCTCTCTGAACTGTTTCATACACACACAGAAGATATTCTGTCACCCCTATATGTGAAGATATCTTGGTTAAGTCATTAACACTAGAATATATTCCTGAGATATCTTTTCAGAATTTTAAACTATCATGCACAGTATTAGGTTTCACCACGGTATTTTTAAACAAAATTAGTTTCTCTTAACTCCTCCTGAGATATATGATTCACTCCTAATGACCCTGATTTTTGTTCAGCACAGACATGGCCCTGCTACCATGTGCCTCTTCCTGCCTCGTCCAGTCTGTCACTCATATTACCACTTTTCCTGCTTTTTTCCTAATAGCTTTTACGTGGAATGCCACAGCTGGGAAATGAATCTCTTTTCTCTGTCTCACGTGGCATTAAGCATACACTCTCTGCTCCTACAAAAAAGGCCCATGCGGAAAAGGCCACATGATACCCTGTCTGAGACCTTCTATGAAGTCATACTCCAGGGTACTCTGAACTGTCACCTACATGAATATCAACACAAAGGTCTTCAAAGTCTGGAGTGTGGATGGGTGCAATCTTTTAAAAAGAAAACCTTCTTGGGGATAGGTTATAATCTCAGTGGTGGAGCACTAGACCAGAGTTCATGAAGCTGTAAATTCAACCCCTGTACCAAAGGGGAAAAAATAGAGGAAGGAGAAGAGGTACAGAAGGGACGAAGAAAATAATAAACAAGGAAGGAAGGAGGGAGGAGGATAGAAGTTGGGCTCATTTCCAAAATACATGTATGAGTGAAAAGATGGGAAGATTAAGAAGGAAGGGTAATACCTATTTTTTCTTCTTTTATTTTACTAAATCAACAATATTCCCTCTGTGCAGCAACAACAGTAACACTTGGCTCCCTCCCTTTAGCTAAGAAGACTGGGGCTGCTGCTATTCTGATGAGAGTCCCATCAACTCACATGATCCTTAAGCCATCCTTTTTCCCCAATTCCAGGACCTTCAGTACCTCTCATTCTGCTGTTTGTACTGCATGTAGTGTCCACTTTTATGGATACCATATGCCAGGCTCTCATGGACACCATCAACAGATCAACAGATTTTCTGACATCCCAGATGGAAACACAAATAAAAACTTTCCCATCAAACCCCCCAGAGTTACCAGTGATTGGCACAAACATGTCAAAAAATAGCCAGTCCTTGCTAGAATTTGGTTTTTTTGTTGTTGTTGTTGTTGTTGTTCCAGTTATACTTCAGTAACAGATTTCAAGATCATAGTCTCTTTAACTGGAGGGACATTTATCCCAAACTTTAATCAAGTATAAAAATCACTGTCTTGGAAATGGGGAGATGGATCACTAAATAAGAGAGTTTTCTGAGCAACAGTGATGTGCTTAGCTTAGATTCCCAACATCCACATAAAGATCAGAGTGTGGCCAAGTGCTTCATGGATATGGAGGAATAGGAGTAGTGATAGAATGATTGTTGGCGGTTTCTTTGCCAAAAATGAAGGAACTCCAGGGTCTGAAAGAGGCTGTTTCAAAGGAATAAGATGGAAAGCAACAGCTCGCTTCTTCCTGTGCAAAGGCATTTCATGGATGTGTACATAAAACATACATATACATACATACATACAAAGACACTACACACACACCTATTAAGTTAAATAATAAATTTACCCTCTGATTTGTGCCTTCTTAGTAGCTTTGGTGAAGGAGAAAGCATTTTTAAATGTTTACTTTTTAAGTAAAATTTTGAATCTACAGCTTGTAATTAAACTCCATTTGCACTGGATCCTTCACAAACATTTTTAGTTCTCAACTTATGTAATGACTATGTTAGATACAAAAAAAAAAAAAAAAAAAAAAAAAAAACTAAAAGAAACTAGGTTAAATAATTTGCCAGAACTCATAAATTTGATAGATGGTAATTTCAACCTATATTTCTATGCCTCTGAGATGCACGTGATGTTTTGTCACTGCAGCTGTTTTACAATCCCATGGACATCTTCAGGTATTCAACCACCTCATATCAAGAATCGAAGGGAAGCCAGAGCATTAGGTACTATCAGTTCCATTCAACTCCATTCAAGGAATGCTGGTATCCTAGCATCTACTCCATGGTGTCATACATATGCTGACATAGACATGGGAATGTCTCTGCTGGTGCAGTGTTTCATCTTCAGTGTAGTTATTCTGAAGAGAGTGTCAGTTGGCCAAGTGAGTTCCCCATATATAAAGACAAGGCAGTCGGGATGGATGAGAATAGATCCATCACAACTCTGAATACTAAATGAGGCCATTCTACATATATTTCCAGGTGTCAGTGCTATGTTGCTGTGGAGACCTAAAAGAGTTTAAAAATAAAAAAGGGCACAGTGGATGCATCTGGATATGGATGCTTCCTTTCCCATTGCTGTCTACATTGAGACTCTACCCATAGTGTATTCTTTCATCCAGTTCAAAGATTTCAGTTATCCTGGCTTCTTCTGATCTCAGTTATTTGGGAAGCTGAACACAAGAACCAAAAGTTCAAGGACATCCTGAGTAACTTAGCAAGTGCCTGTCTCAAAATTTTTTGAAAACAAATATAAGGCTGGAGACGTAACTTAGTAGCAGGGCACTTTTCCTACCTGTGCAACGTCCTAGTTCAGTTCACCAGTGCTATTATAAAAATCAGACAGGGATAGGATAGTGCTTATCACATGTTAACACAGAGTTATGTTTAAATACAGGCAACAGCTTCAAGTCTGCACTTCAGACAAGCTCCAAATGATATCAGATATACTGACACATAAACATAGGTGATACTGTGTATAAAGACCTGATCTACAGAAGGAAGTTTGTTAGAAATGAAGACTCTTCAGCTTCACTCCAGATCTAGTATATCTAAATCTGTACTTTAACAACATCTCAGAAGTAAATGCTTGATGCCCTAGGTAGGAGGGATAATTGTCTGGAACACTATAGGGACTGGAAACACAAACTTCTCATGATTTTGTCAACAGACTGTTTCATAAACCAAGTCTGCATTTAAAATGTGTGTATGTTGGATGATGAGTAAGAGGAACCTCACTGTCTTCAACTCAATTGCTTTCTTGCCAGGCGGCAACTGGTTGATTCAATTTGGATTCATCTGAATAACAGACACCCAGTACCTTTAGACTTCAGGGAAATCCATTTTGTGATGCTACTTGGAGAGTGGCTACTGCTACTGCAGTCACATGCCAGAAATTTCTTAGGCTAATAATGACATGGTGGTTATTCTCTGTCTTTGTCTAGTGTTCATAAAGAAAATAACTAGTCATAAATTTTAGGGCCTGGATGGAAGCACTAAAAAAATTCTGTTACAAGTACTAATTAACTCATTATAATGTTGGTTTTCAATAAATATTTGAAGCCACTTGCTCATTTAATTGAAAACATTTACTAAGGCCCAGTTATGTAGCAAACACAGGACTAGGTAGCAAAGATGCAAAATTAATTAAAATTTGCCCTATACTGATGAGGACTTCAAAATTTGCTATTCAATTTGTGGTCAGTCTGAACTTTTGCTTTCATGCCCCAAAGACTAACACATTAATGTGGACACAGATGCTATTCCTTAAGTGTGTCACTTGAGTTAGGAATGAAAAAGACACAAGGTCTTATAAAGAGAAAAACAGAAACCTGAATAAATGACATAAAATTGACAGCAGTTCCATGTGTTCACCATATTTTATGCTTAATATGTCAACTTTAGCATTAAAACAAATGCACAATAAAAATATGCAGAGAATTGTTCTGTGCTTTGAGGGAATGTTTACAAGGTAACTAAGCAACACTGGCAAAGAAACGGCAAAAGAAGTTATTTTTCTTTTCCTACTTATGCTTTCTGCCTCATTAATTGAAAAATCAGAGTACTTGCCAGGAATAAAAGAAGAAATGAAACAACTCTCCCACTGACTCCTAAGAAATGCATCTTCTCTGGCCAGTGATCACCTTTAAGAGGCTATCAATGTGAGGCAGAAGGGTGACAGTGACAGAAAGAAGAGGAGCAAAGCGAGTTAATGGCAATAGTCAGAAGTTAGTGTTGGGGAGAAGTTTTAAATTTCATCTTTGAGCTGGAGAATGTCTCTGAGCAAGACAATTCACTACAGAGATGCTACAACAAAAATGCTCCCAAACACACCACATAAAGTGGGTACATTCTGGTATTGCCTTTTCTGGGTTCTAAGAAGGTGGAATGGTGAAGGACAATGAGCTAATTTCACTAAAGATTTGTTGAAAACATGGGTAAACAACAGTGAATGAAAAACATTTTTCACCAAGCCATAACCACAAAATTGCGATGCCTTATTTGAGTCATTCGAAGATTCAATCTCAGTCTTGTAAGCTCACAGTCAATGTACTGTATCTGAATATACCAGTTACTTAGGGATATTCTGTAGTGACATGTCTGTCTCCTGCAGTGACAGACACCTGTTCATTTACCTTTCTAATGAAATCCTCCCTTTCTCTGTGCTATCTAAAATTCCTGTCAGAATTAAAGAACAAGTCTGGTATCACCCTACCAATTTATTTTCCTCTCTGTAGCTGGAATAGTCTACAGAGCTTTCCTCTTACACTATCAATACTGAATAAATAAATAAATTTAAGAGTTGTGTGTGTGTGTGTGTGTGTGTGTGTGTGTGTGTGCGCGCGCGCACATGTGTGTGTCTGTGTGTTTAGAGATTGGAGGAGAATGTCAAGTGTCTTGCTTCACTGTGTACATTATTTTAGAGTTTCACTGGAATTGGAAGGAAGCTCTTATCCATCAAGCCTTAGAGTCCCTCTTGTCTCCACCGTCTCATAGCACTGAGCTACACGATCTCATACAACCATACCTGTTTTTGATTTGGGTGTCTTACATTCTGAGACATAAAGACAAGTATTTTCTTGAGATTTGAAAGATGTGAAAATAATATATCAGGTTTTACCAACTTGAAAGCTTTATCTTTTCTCCCTCTTCCTTAAAATGTCAATAAAATGATCAGGGTCTGGAGAAATGGATCAGCAGTTAAGAGCACTGTCTGCATTTCTAGAGGTCTTGAGTTCAATTTCCAGCACCCACGTAGTGGTTCACAACTGTCTATAACTGTAGTCCCATGGGATGTGATGCCCTCTTCTGCTGTGCAGATATACGTGCAGACAGAAAATATCCATCTGCATTACAGGAAGAAAGTTGGAAGGAAGGAAGGAAGAATCAGTGTTTGGCATGGTGTTTTACACCTCAAATCCCAGCACTTGGGAGGTAAAGTCAGGTGGATCTCTTAAGTGTGAGGCCAGCCAGAGATACACAGTGAGACCTTGTCTCAAAAACAACAAAAATATAAAAATAAAATAAAATCATTAGAATATCTTCTATAAAGTCCAATTGACCAGCTGAGCTTTGGTAATGATTTTCCTTCACTACTCATTCTTACAAGTAGGGTAGGTTGGACCAAACCTATCTGAGGTTGGGGCAAATATTCCCTATCTTTTTCGTTGCCAGGAAGCCCAACTAGCCCACACTGGCATCCACAAGACCTTTAATTAAGAAAACAATGTAGATAACTAGCTGTCTTCTTTTGTGGACTGCGATGTGTGGACCTATTTTCTTTATGCCCCTGCACTAATTCACTCCTATGGTTGCTGTTTCTATAGCATCAAGGGTGGTATGTGATGTTTTCATTTTTGAGAGATTCAAACTTTTACTGTACTGAGGGCTAAAAAATAAACAGATGAAATGTCCAGGAGTAATTCTGGTCATTGAAAAGCTAAGGATGATGGGCAGTCAGGTCATGGGACAGGTTTACACAAGGCTGTACTTGTTCTTATTGACTTGATCTGTATTTAGAAATGCTGATTTCTGAAATCATGCATCTTTGAAGATTATAGTGAAGCAGCAGTATATCTCTCACCTAATCTAACAAAATTCATGGGCCAAGCAGCACTGAAATGAGGTGTGGTGGGGGGAAGGAGTCAGGGTGAGGGGAGCATAGCTACTTCTCAGACAGGAATCTCCAATTTGTTGGTGTTGTGTGAAGAGTGCAGAAGTGCAAGGATGCATAAAGGTTGGCAGAAAAGAACCAACCAGCACATCCTTTAGAGGGTCTATGAACATCAGATGATATGAATTTTACTTATAAATACACGGGGCTGGGACATGGTTCAGGAAGTAAGAATACTTGCTGTGCAAGGATAAGGACCTGATTTCAAATCCCCAGAATACATTATGGTGGTTTGAATGACAATGGGTCCAGATGTATAATTGTTTGGGAGGGATTAGAAGGTGTAGCCTTGTGGGATCAAGTATGTCTCTGAGCATAGGCTTTGAGGTTTCAAAAGACTTCTGTCATTCCCATCTTTGTCTTTCTGCCTTGTGGTTGTACCTCAGATGTGAGCTTTTAGCTTCTGCTCCAGGTCCATACCTGGCTGCCTGATGCCAAGGAGCCTCTTAAACTGTAAGCCCCAAATAAACACTTTCTTTTATAAATTTCCTTTGTCATAGTATCTTATAACAAAAATCAAAAAACAACTAAGAAACCCAAATCAAAAACAGGTATGATTGTATATTGGCTTAAAAAAAAACATGATTTCAAAATATCTATGTTAAACAAGGTGGGAGGAAAATAGATAAGTATGGTCTGAAAGGTAAAGGTAATATAATGAATGAAATAAATATATATAAATATATTTATATGTGTATTTTTACATTTTAAATGCAGGTATATAGCAGGTAGCCTAACTACTCAGAAACTCCTACAGATAATGAGGAGGAGCTCTTTCTCATTTCTCTCTTTGTCTTTAAGAGTTGTAGCACTGAACATTATTGGACCTGAGTTAGCTGGCTACATCTTTGGACAAAGCATTTTTTTACAAGCCTATGTTTTGCCTTCTTTAAAGATAATTGCAGTTATTCTTTAAAGTATTGTGAAAACTAAGAGCTACTGTTTGTGGGACCTTAAATGGAAAACAGTTTATGGCAGGTCTTAAAGGGCAATACAACTGTAGACCTAACACTTGGGAGAGTGATATGAGTTACAGAAGATGCTTCCATGTAATGCAGAAGCGTTCTATAAAGGTGGGAGAGAAGCAATGAAGGAACAAAGAAATCATATGATTCCTTTGCACTTGATTTGGCTGGGCTTTTAATTATCAGGACAAGGTAAATAACAGTGATCTCAGCAATATAACCTCAATATTCTCCAATGTTTAAAACAGATTTATGGGAGCTGGGTGGTGGTTGTGACAGGCAGTGGCAGTGGTGCACACGTTTAATTCCAGCACTGGGGATGCAGAGGCAGTCGGATCTCTGTGATTTCAAGGCCAGCCTGGTCTATAGAGTGAGTCTCAGGATAGCCAGAGTTACAACATAGAAACCCTGTCGCAAAACACAAAAATAAATAAATAAGTAAATTGATTAAATATATTTATGAGGCTGGAGATGTGTTCAATAATTAAGAGTATATACTGCTCTTGTAGAGAACCTGGGTTCAGTTCCTAACATCCAAAACAGATGGTTCATAACTACCTATAACTCCAGTTCAAAGGGACCTGACATCCTCTGGCCTACTCAGGTACCTGAGGTACACATAATTTCACATAGGCACACATAATACACATAAATTTTAAAAATATATATTTATGCTATTATTGTGAGGGTTTGTCAGTACTTTTTGTAAATAGATAAAATATAAAATAAATCTGATGCACATGGTTAATTTCATGAATTTTGGTATATCAGGGTAAATTATACTCATGTCCTCCCACTAATCCTTCAAAACACTTTTCAGAATTCAGTTTTCAAACACTAAACATTGAAATGATCTCCATTGCACATAACTATTAAGTACAACCCAGTTGTCATCTCCTGTTCTAGCAGGAACAACTCTGTACAGTGTTTACAAAGTTTCCTTGTTATCAGAAAAGAGATTCTGCTGGAGGAAGAAGGCCACAGACTTATTATAAATAGAACAGTGACCAACACTGTAATCTCTTAGATGCAAACAGGGAGAAAGTAGATATACTTGAATGAAAAGGTAGACAAATAATTTGTGTTATCTGCTCTAGCCTCCTGAACATGTCCATAACAAGTAAAGCAATAATTCTGAAGGAAAATTGAGCCTACCAACTGCCAATCCTGTGGCAACCATAATAGGCTTGGGGTGGAGGGGGGGGATAATTCTGTTTTCAGAACCACAAAGATATAAGTTTATATCCATGCTTTGTGTATAGACTAGTTACTCTTCTAGGTGAGTTGATTATATATTTAGTACTAACAAATGGTATCACAGTGTATTTTAGGGGACAAAGGAGGTTATATAAGTAAAAGCAGGCAAGTAACAGGTATTAAATTTATTGACCCAGATCTCTCACATTACCAGATTTCAGGCTTCATGACATTAGGAACCCCAGACATCTTCTGGTCTGTTTGTTGACTTATCTATCCCTTGAAAGACTTCAGCATGACAGCCTCAAATATATAAAGTCTTAGAATAAATAATATATATTATGATACATATTATAAATATATATAATATATATTTAAACTGTAATGGAGCAACATCATTTTCTCACTTGAGGTTTTTATGATGAAGATTTTCTCCTAACCATACTACTAGACTGCCTCTGTCCTAGTGTTGCCTCAGGGAACAATAAATTTTTAGTTGCTAACTATGAGATAAATAAACTGGTCATGCTCACCCTTATTTTTCTTCCCCTTGAGAAGTATCTAACTTCAGGAAGTATGGTATTTCCTACTGCCCAATTCCCTGACACTTGTATGGAAGAGGCTACTTTCTGTACTACTGCAGGGAGAAATATAGGTACATTTGGAATTTGATCTCACAGGCCTGTCAGCTACAGATCTAGAGCTATCTTTTCCACTTGATTTCTTGTTCTAGTTTTAGTCTCTGTTGCTATGATAAACAGCCAACATGACAAAGAAAGGGTTTATTGGTTTACAGGTTACAAAGGAGGCCAATGGAGGAACTCAAGGCAGGAACTAAAGCAGACAGTAGCAGATAAGGAAATTTCCAAAAGATGGAGGCAATTTCTCCGTGTGGGTGTGTTAAAATAGAAACTGAAGCTAACTATGACACTTTTATAAGAACTAAAGTTGAGGCCAAGTATGTTGGTACACACCTGAAATCCAAGCACTGAGGTGGCTGAGGCAGGATGATTTGAGAGTTCAAGGTTAACCTGGGCTTACATAGTAAAATCCTGTCTGAAATAAAAGTAAGAAGAAAAGAAAAGAAATGGACATATTTGGAATTTTTAATTGGTGGTGGTGGTAGTGGTGGTAATTAGTTTTTATAGGACTGGGAAGGTCTGCTTTTGTTATTCTGTAGATTAAATCAAATTTAACATCTATTTTTCTTTTCAACTTCCTCAAAGTCATATAGGAAGAAATGGCATTATTTGTTTATGAAGTTGTGAAGACTGGCTTGTCCATTCAAAGTTAGCTGTTTTTCAGCAGAGACTTGTGACAAAACTGGGGAAGTCAAGACATCATAATTTACTTATCTGTGGAAGCTCAGTGACCACACATTAGGAAGCACAGTTTTCTCAGGAATTTCCTTTGATGAGAGAAGTCCTGGTCACAGGGTGCATTTATCTCAGATTCTGACTTGCTGTCAGCACAATGGATGGGAATACCCAGAACAGACTGTGTCTCATTTGTGAGTCAACTCTGGGTCTCACAAATCCATGGTATTGTGGGTGGCCTCATATCCAGCAACCTTAGACTGGAAGGGAAATGTTCTCCACAGTGACTAGGAAAACCTTCCAACATTCAGGTAAACTGCTCCTTTGCTCTGCAATTTTCTCAAAACTCTCTCTATTTCAGTTCTAGTCACTGGTAAAGCAGGAAGAAGGAGGCAGAGCAAGAAGAAGAGATGGCTGTATGTATCTTGCCTGCACCAATCTGGACAACTCACTCATGACTTCACACTCCACTATGTTCTCCACTCCTGTGACAAATCACCTCTTAGATTATTCCAGCACAAGCATTCCTCACAGGACAGCACAAATAGAACTCAGGAACCTTTTGTGGCTAAACTATTTATCTAAGTGATCACCGAGCAAATACTAGACAGATAAACAGTCTTTTCTCCCAAAAACAGGATGGTCCTTCTGTAATTACGATTTACAAGCTATAAAAGAAACCCTTTTAGAAAACAGATACCTCTTGTCATGACCACCAGACTACTGGACATGCTGCTTTCCAGGTCACGTTAAATAGCTGACACATTTTCATGTTGCAATATTTGGTAAGAAGTCAACCCCTCCAGATTAACATTCAGCTCTAAGACTTGAAACATATAGAACAAGAGTTTTGAGATGGCTCTGCGGGTAAGAGTCTTTTATGTACAAGCATGAGGACCATGTAAAAGTCAGTATAGCCACACACACTGGCAACTCCATCACTGGGAAGTAGAGACAAGAGATCTCATTATTGAAGCTTAGTAGCCAATTAATAGCAGAAAAGACAACAAAATAGCAAGCAACAGATGGTTCCTCAGGCTCAGAAAGAGGCCTTGTTTCAAGGAAATAAGGTGAGAGAGATAGAGCAGGATAGAGTAATAGAGCTCCTCAGGACTTTCAGTCCATGTGTACCCCAAACACATGCATCACACACTCCTAAAAAGCACTGCCACTGAGAGGACCAATGCCTCTAGGAGTGGGCGGCACTTACCTTGCCTCTCTGCTTACTGTCAAGTGCTCTCATTCCCAGAAGCCCCTTGCTTCCTTCTGAGATATGACAGCCAATCCAGTATTCAGTTTCTGAACCAGAAAGATCCCCTAGGCACTGTCTATTTGATTTATAAGGCACCACATGGCCAGCTTTTGAGGCTGCTGCCGTGTTTTGTTTTGTTTTTTTAAACTGGACAGCCCTGATGTAAGTATGTAACCTGTGGAAAATAAATTGCTTTGTTTGGCCATACACATATCTCTCAGTGTCTGCTGAAGATATTATTAGCATGAGCCCAACACCACCACTACCAAACCCTTAGGGTAGATCTTTGTATAGAACTTTCTATGATGGTGGGAAAGACTTATATCAGTGACCATAGAGTGTTTTTCTCCTAATATAGGAAGGAAATAGAGCAGGATCATTTCTGTTACTTTCAAACTGTATGTTATGGTTGGTTGCCCTCTCTCAGGTTCTTTCTTCTGGATCTACTTTTCCTCCATTGTCCCCATGAAGTTTATTACTCTAAAGAGTATCCTGATGCTAGTTTTCCTTGAGCTCTGATGCTGGCACCCACTCCAACAAGCATGACAATAAAATTGTTACTCATAGGATTCTGTAGCAGGAAGTACTCTTGAAAATTTGTTTAATTCAATCCAACTTCTTAATTTGTTTAAAATAAAAACAAAAAGACCTAATACCCAGAAAAGTTAATTTTTAAAGATCAGCAGTTATTACAGAACCAGGGTTGAGAATTTAACCTCTATTTCAGTTTTGTCACTATGCATGTGGGCTTCTATAATCTTTAATGGGAGGGTGATGAATAACTACCTTTCAAAACTGTCCAAAGTACTTCTCTTTGGATAAGAAGATAAGCATATGATTGGCTGGCTGATTGATTGATTGACCTGTAGATTTTTTTTTTTTTTAATCTTTGATGATTTTTAAACCTTATAAAGCAATATAGCTTTTTTCTTTCTTTTCTAATGATTTAATTGAATCATTATAGCAATCTGTATAAAGTATCTTTCAGAGGAAGCTGGTCCTTGGTAACAGAAAGAAAGAAAGAAAGAAAGAAAGAAAGAAAGAAAGAAAGAAAGAAAGAAAGAAAGAAAGAAAGAAAGAAAGAAAGAAAGAAAGGAAGGAAGAAAGACTTTCTTCTTCTTCTGTCATATAATACATCCTAACTACAGTTTCCCCTCCCTACACTCCTCCCAGTCCCCCTCCGCCAAACACTCTGCCTCTGTTTACAATAGACTGGATGCTATACTGTGTGCCTGAGAGCAGCCTGCTGGGATTTTATATTGTTTGTCTGAGAGCAGCATGCTTGGATTTTATTTCCTCGGCTACTGGTTCTTGAGCTTATTACATCACATCATTTATCTTTTCCATCCTCCTCTTCAAAACAGAGATAATGAAGTTATCTATCTCAGAGTGTTATAAGAGTTAAATAACATCATACCAACAAAGCATTTGTACACACTAGGCACACTGTCAGTATGTAACAGGTTTAATTCTTGTCATTAATGTAATACTTAACTTTCTAAAATACACAAGTCCTTCCTTCTAGATAGAGGGTTCCTAAAAGGCAGACAGCATAGGCCTACCTTTTCCCTTTCTCATACAATACTCTGGGTCAATTAAACCTCCTGGATTTCAGAATAGGTCAGTCAAGATAGTAAGTGAAGGTCTGCAGCTGGTCTGACACACTATAGGCACTCAGAAACCCTCAGTGATTGTAGAAGAGGGTAAGCCAGCTTGATCCTCATCTGGGAGAAGAAACAGCAGTTTTCCTGTTAGTCTGTCTGGTGGAAAGCCCAGCGCCCCTAGTGGTAAAGGCACTAACCTCTTCTCGGTTTAATGTTAATCTCTCCATTTAATGGCGAGTACTCACTTTCCTAGAAATCCTTATTGCGAGGTTACATTTAACAGCCAGTCCAGTGCCTGGGTTCTGATCATTCAGAGAGATCCCCTGTTCCCTTTAAAAACTCTTGCAGAAAGCTTCTCAGGGTCAGCCATCTTTTATGGTGGTGCCAGACCCCAGTGCACTGGTTTGCTCTGCAGAATAAAAGCTCCTTGCTTTTGCATCAGAATTGGTGGTCTCCTGGTGGTGCTTGGGGAGGAGGAGGACTTAAAAAACTGAACACAACACAGCACCTCCCTTCACCACAGCCAATCAGCGTGGTCTACCAGGGCTGGAGCACAGGCTAAGGGGCTGCCATGGTTACACAGGAAAGTTGACAAATAGTTTGTGTTTCCTGGACATTTGTGCTTATTATTTAAGATCAGGATTCAGGCTTTCATGGCAGTGACAGAAAAACTCATCCTGCATTAAGGCATGCTCTTGAAATACCAAACATCTTATTTAACCAAGATTGTAGACTTGCCAAAGATTGTTAAAAGTAGGACCAAAAATCAAAGAGAAAGTGCTTTACAGTTTCTACACTGACTGGCAATGGAAACAGTTACCTCACAAAATTGTGGTGAGTTCTTTTTTCATTGTCTAGGGGGGGGGTTGTTGGTAGTTTTCTCCTTTATTCCTTGGGTAGTTTTATTTGTTCTTCCCACACTACTTTTTAGTGACAAATCAGGGTCACTAAAAAGTTACTCTTCTGAAAAACAATAAAGGTTAAGGAGGAGACAAAAGTCCTCAAAAGTCTCCAGAGGCTGCAGGACCTTCTCCATGGGAAGCAAGTATCTGCTTAAACAGGGCCACAGAAAGCATCAGCCACTGCAGGAGCCAGCGTCAGCCCAACCCTGCAGTGAAGGCAAGAGTTCAAGAAGCCATATGCATTAGCTTCTTTTCAATTTATAAATCTACATTCAATAATATGTGGTGGACAAGGGCACCTTCATTAGGGTACGCCTCTGTTCTCAAAAAGTAATGAGAAAAACAGTCACTCATCCTAGGATTCTGTGCCTAGCAAGGAGACTAAGTAAGATAAGTGTTAGGTAATGGTTCTGATTCTCCCTTCCTCTCTCCTCTGCTTCCCTCATTTCCTCTCTCTTTCTCCCTCCAGAGTCTCAAAATGTAGCCTAGGCTTTCCTGGAACTCCCTATGTAGCTCAGGCTAGCCTCAAACTCAACAGATCTGCCTACCAGCCTCTGCCTCCCAAATATGCTGGGATTAAAGGTGTGTGCCTCCATAACTGGCCTCCTATTCTCTTTAAATGGCACTTCATTGTTATTTTTTTAACAATAAAAGAAGATATAGGTTTCCATAAAAATTCTGATGACCCAAGCAATTTTTTTTATCAATTTTAGTCAATAAAAAAATTTAAAGACAAAACATAGTCAAAAGCTGAAAACTACAGAATGCCACAAAGGCAAATAAGACTATGAGGCTTCCATTAGAAAAAAAGAAGTGTGTAAAATCCACTTTAACACAACTCAAATGTTGATCTTACAGAACCAAGCAAGATACAAGCCATTTGCAAACATCTACTTTTTTAAAAAATCAGATTGTTCTGGATGCTACAGATTTTTCAGATTATAAGTGACTGGTCAATGAACTGGTCTCTATTTGATCCCTTCCAATATACCCTATCCCAGAGCCACTTCTAGTAAAAGACAAAAATTAACAATAACAATATATATATATTGACCAGGGCAGAACAGCCAAGGAGCCCTGATCTATTTCAGATTTGAAAGGTTTCTACACTTGGCTTCTCATTTCTTCAGGGAATACAATCCACATGACTCAGCTTGCTGTCTGAAAAAAGTGCACATTTTTCTCTTCTAGCAGAGTAATCTTGTGAAATGTGAGAACAATCTGGCGTGGAGTCTGATAGACGCAAACAAGCGAGAATATCATACTGGGACATGAAGGGTGTAGAAAGCCTTACTTACTCTCTGCACTTGGCTTACTGGGCACAGACATGGAAGGGGCAAGGTCCTAGTTTTCTGGGAACCTTGAAAGGGGTAGATTTCTTTTTTAGATGAAGTCTCACTATGTAATATCAGGCTGGCCTGGAACTTGCTATATAGACCAGGCTGGCACTACATAGATCAGGTTAGCCTTGAACTCATACAGATCGACCTGCCTTTGCTTAAGTACTGGGATTAAAGGCATGTGCTACCATAGCCAGCAGCAGTGACTTCCTAAGCAGTCACCAAAAGTGATGAAACCGACACCTTGAGACTTACATACTTAATCTCAGCCTTATCAAAAAAAGCGTCACATGGTCATTCACAGAAAAAAAACTTCCTAAAAAGAATATTGATAGCACAAGCACTACGATCAAAAATTAATAAATGGGATGCCATGAAACTGAAAAACTTCTGTAAAGCAAAAGATACCATCAATAGGACAAAACAGAGTCCTGCAGAATGGGAAAAGATTTTCACCAACTCCACACACAATAAAGAGCTAATTTCCAAAATACATTAAGAATTCAAGAAACTATACATTAACAAACCAAATAGCCCAATTAGAAAATCAGATCTAAACAGTGAAAGCTCAATAAAGGGATCTGAAATGGCTAAGAAATAATTAAAGAAGTGTTCAACATCCTTAGCCATTAGGGACATTCAAATCAAAACTACTTTGCACCTGTCAGAATGGCTAAGATCAGTAACACAAGTGACAGTTCATGCTGATGAGGATGTAGAGCAAGGGTAACACTCCTCCATTGCTGGTGGTAGTGAAAACTTGTATAGCCACTATGGATATCAATACAGTGGTTCCTCAGAAAATTGGAATTGTACTTCAAGAGCCAGCTATACTACTATTGGGCACATGCCCAAAAGATACTCCATACCACAAGGACACTTGCTCAACTATATTCATAGTGGATTTATTCATAATAGCCAGAAATTGGAAACAACCCCGATGCCCCTCATTTGAACAATGGATAAAGAAAATGTGGAACATTTATACATTAAGTATTTACTCTGTTGTTTCATCAAAAAAAAAAAATGACATCATAAAATTTGCAAGCAAATGAATGGAACTCAAAAAAATCCTAAGTTAGGTAACCCAGACCCAGAAAGGCAAACACAGAATGTGTTCACTTCTAGGTGGATATTAGCTGTTAATTAAATAGACTCAGAGAGGCTAAACAACGAGGAAGGCTGTAGTGGGAACACATGAATCTGCCTGTGACTCGGAAGTGGAATAGACGTTTTTGGGTGGACTGGGGTGGGTAGGGTTGGAAACAAGAGGGATCAGGTAAGGGGAGATGGAGGGAGAGAGTGTGGGATAGAGGACTGGAATTGGGGGGGTCATGGGGAGGGGAATGTGAAAACCTAGTGCAATGGTAACTCTCTGGAATCTACAAGGGCAATCCTAGCAAGGACTCCAAGAAATGGGGAATACAAAGTGTGAACCTACCATCTTCTGTAAACAGGCAAGGCTTCAAATTGGGGAACTGAGACACCAACTCAGTCATAAAACCTTTGACCTACAATCTGTATTGCTGCAAGATGTTCTGGAGCAATGGAAGAGCAGAACTTGTGGGAATGGTCAACAAATGACTCTTCTAACTTGAGGCCTATGTTAGGAGAATGACCCCATGCCTGACACTGCCTGGATGGTCAGGAACCAGAAGCTGGATAACCCAGAGACCTAGGGTAGAACCAAACAAGACTGAAAAAAGATCAATTAAATCAATCCTAATTATATTCTGCTATACTCATAGATCATTGCCTAGTTCAAACATCATCAGAGTGGCTTCCTCAGGCAGCTGATGGGAGCAGATGCACAGACCCACAGCCAAACATTAGGCAGAGCTCAGGGAACCTCATGGTAGAGGAGGAGGAAGGACTGTGGGAGCCAGAGGAGTCAAGGACACCAGGAGAACATGGCTCATAGAATCAAAAAAGCAGGGCTCATCGGGGCTCACATAGACTGAAGCGGCAATCATGCACCCTGAATGATTCCAATCACCTAGTACATCCTGCACTAGGTGCTCTGCATATATGTTATGGTTGTTTAGCTTGGTGTTCTTGTGGGACTCTTAACAGGGATACATGACTCTTTTACCTGCTCTTGGGTGCCTTTTTCTCCTACTAGGTTACCTCAGTATGAGAGTCTGTGCCCAGTTCTATTGTATCTTGCTATGCTGTGTTTTTGCTTGCTTTCTCTGGGAGACTTGCTCTTTTCTGAAGGGAGACATAGAGGTGGGTGGGGGTTGGAACTTGGAAGAATAGAAGGAGGGGGAACTGTGGTTAGGATGTATTATATGAGAGAAGAATTAAATTTTTTTTTAAAAAAATAGCAAGAAAACAAGACTGTCGTCACCTAGAACCAGCTTACTCCAAAAGATACCTTATAAAGATTGATATAAATAAGGATTCCATTAAACCATTAAAAAGGAAAGAAAGAAGAAAAGAAAGAGGGGGTGGGAAGAAAGTCAGATTGAATTCACTATCACCCCCAAATAAAACCCAGATTGGTCACCATAAGAATGTACCTCGTAAACTTAGAAAGCACAATGCTCTATTTCAGTGGTTCTCAATCTGTGGGTGTCAAACCCTTCCCTCTGACTCATAACAGTAGCAAAATTACAGTTATGAAGTAGCAATGAAAATAATTTTATGATTGACATCAGCACAAAATGAGACACTCTATTAAAGGGTCGCAGTATTAGAAAGGTTAAGAGCCACTGCTCTATTTAATATAGTCCAGAACTGAACAATGAACACAAAGCCAAATTAGTAGGTCCATAAGTCAGGGATGGCTTAAATCTAGATACACGTACTTTCATCCCTAGATTGAGACTAAAATGCCCACACCACACAAGAACAGGTAATATTGCTCTTAGCCTTGCAAGAAAAAAAGGTCAAAATGACAAATCTATACCATCAGAATTCTGGAAATACTCCATCTACATGGAAGTAGAACTAGAAAAACTAACACTGTCTCCCAGGAAGCAAGTAAGTCTGAGATGTGTTTTCTGTAGTCACATATTTAAGTAAAAAGCACATTCAAAGAGTATGAGGAGGACATCTACCAGGCACCAAGCCAGCACCATGCATAAGCATGGCACCCAGATTTACAGTGTTTAGATTGTACAGGAATCCTGAATCATCATGAAAATGTAACCTGGACTAGGGAAAGCTTTTCACAAGCACACTCTGATTGCTCAGTAGGAATACTTTTTTCATAGATCAAGGTTCACGAGGCTTCCTCAGGATAAAGCAACCCTACTGAACAAATCAAAGATCCGAACAAGCCAGAGGAGAAGCCATGTCCACAGCAAGCTGAACAAACAGCCCCCAGGAACTGAGGATAGGAAAAAAGCCACAATCTGTAGAATCTAATTACTAATCACACTTAAAATAAGTTCCTAAGCAAAATGAGAAAATATAAAAAGCACTATCCTCTATCAAAAATGGAAAAAGAAGTAGATAGAATTCTTTTATGTTTATATTTTTATATTATTACATTTCACTTATTTGTGGGGAGTTGTAGTTCTTCAGGTGAAAATCCTCCCACCATGTTTATGTCTCCCCTGTTGCTTCTAGTTTCCTGTCCAGGAGTCCTGGGTCCCCAGGCCTGCTCGAGGCCAAGAAATGGGTTGGAAGGGGCAGCAGCATGGTGAGGGATTTGGGTCGCGGTTTACCGCATCCTGCTGCTACCTTGGCGGGCCTCTGGTGAGTCGTGAGTGGACAGAAAACACTCGGGAACAGGCTTCAGTGGGTGTCTCCTCTTTAATGGACGTGTAGCTTGTATACCAAGGGTCACAAGCCGAGGAGGAGTCAGTGACCCTGAGAATTCCCATTGGTTAGGACATCTGTGTGGGAGTGGCCTTACCTGTGTGTGGAGTTTGAGTCTGTGTAACCCAGCCCACAGGGCAGAGAGGCATGTTTGCTTAGTGATGGATTATATCTAAATTTAGCTAGGTTTAGGCCAGGTCTAAGGTATGGAGCAACGAACTCCAACTGTCCTCACTCTCTAGGGGTGACGTCGGTTCAAGTCAGCTTTAACACACTATAGCCCTTGGACAGTCCCACAGGGAGTGGGGTTCCATAGCCGGATGCCAGTGAGTGAGTGAGTGATTAGCCATGTGTGGAGATGTGAAGACAACATGCAGGAGTCAGTTCTCTCCTTCTAAAATGTGGTTTCCACGGATTTTCCAAGTTGAGTCATCTTGAGTCATAAGTAGAATTTTTAAAAATAAAATATAAGCCAGATATGGTAATCCTGCCTGTAATCCTAGAACTCTAATGGTAAGATACTACTAAAGAAAATAACTTAGTGTCACAGAGAGAGAAGAGAAAATGTGAAAGAACAGTTATAGGATATAAAAGTTAAACTGAAAAAGTTAAAGCATAAAGTTAAATTGAAAAACAAAGTAACAAAACTATTAAAATTGAAATGGTAAAGGCAGAGAATTTCACAGAATTCAAGCAATACATAATGTTATTTAAAAAAAAATTGGTCCTTGCAGTCTTTTTAAAGTCATTTTAATAATATACTTAAAGGAATAAAATCAGTGGTTTCACCAATATATATAATGTACTCTGATGTTTGAGCAAGCTCCTGCAAGGTCAGTTCTTCTCTGGGACTGTGAAGAAACTGAAGTGTTCATCATGGCTTTCTATTCTTTTTCTTTTCCTCTATTGCCCTTCTCTTCCCCTGCAATCCCAGCTTATAGATGCCTTTAACATCAGGACATTTCTGAACAGCCTGGGAAGTCCAGATCCAGTAAGGAACCCAGGAGGCTCAGTGTAAGAGGAACCAGCAAGAACAAACTTGCAGACATTATTTTAGGTTTGGAGTGACCACTGGGCAACATGTGTTTTATGTTTGAATTATCCAGTGTTTTTTCCTATCTGAAACATTAGGTCTCTCAGCCAAATGATAAGGTTGAGCAAGTGGAAATTACAGGGTGAGGCTACCAGTGGCGCTTGAGCATCAGACATTGGTTCCATTCATGTAGCAAAGGTTTGCAAGGGCTGTTCTTTTGATTTGACCTTTTAGGTTTCATCTTGATATTTTATTTACTATGAATTCTCCAATGTATTTGTTCTGCTTTATCTCCTTAGGTCTAAGCACTGAATTATTAACATTTTTCTATTTTTCTCTCTCTTGCCCCCAACTGTGGGCGTGTGTGTGTATGTGTGTGTGTGTGTGTGTGTGTATGCTTCAAAATATAGTTTAAAATTCAGATTTCCTGTTTATCTTTGTATTGTCTAAGAATTGACTGATGTGACACTGTTCCCTCATAGCAACAGAAAGTGAAAACTGTCCTTGATGCTGTCATGCATCCTCATGGCTCCCAACTCCTCAGCCTTGTCATTCCTGATTCTGAATACAACAACACTGCACCTTTTCCTTTGAGATGATGCCTTCTTTCCCCTCTCCCTAAGAAGGCATTTTATTGTGGGGCTGTCCTTTGGACAGAACACTGAGTTGATCTATAATTGATATAATTACTGCTATTTCTCAGTTCACATCTGAAGTTCACATCTTTTATGCCTCATATTTATGCCATAATTCCTGAGTTTCTTCTACTCTCTTTTGTTTTCTTAAAACTATTTGGGTTTGTCATCTCTATTTTCTTCAGAACATCTCTGAAAGTTATGTCACCTGTTACATTCTTTTAGTAGTTATACCATGCATCTTTCACTCACTAAATTCTAAAGTGATCAATACTTTTATATTCCTTGGACTCACAGCCTTCAGGTGTAAGCCTTCAATTCTAATCTTACTTTTTAAATGAATTTTCGGCCTACATGTCTTTAGAATCCTACAAGGCTTTCTTTTATAAAGTAAATGCAAATATTCATTTAACTAACTTTTACTTTATTGTGTCTTAATTTTTTTTATTTCAGTATCATACCTTTCTATATTCTTTTAATTTAAATTAAATTTTTTTCATACAATATATTTCAATCATATTCTTTCCCCTCCACCAACTCCTTCCACATCATCCCCATAACCCTACGCAACCAACTACCCAACTTCATGTTCTCTGTCTCTCCACCTCATTTTAAAACAAAAACAAACAAAACAAAAAATGAAAATCAAAATAAAACAAAAAGTGCACAAACACATATACACACATACAAAATGGACTTTGAAGATGGTTTTGTATTGGCAAACTTCTCCTCAGCATGGGGCTTGTACTAGAGTTTGATTGATATAACTAACCAATGTCACTCCATTGGAGGAAACTGATTTTCCCTTCTCCAGCAAGTATCAATTGAAAATAGCTTTTAGTTAAGGGTAGGACATTGTATCCATTTCCCTTCTCAGAGAAGGGACATTGTCTGATTTTAACCTGCTCAGGTCTTAGACAAAGTGTCACATATCTCTGAACAGAACTTATCAGTCCTGTTGTACAGAATGACACTTTTCTTTGGAATCATTCAATGCCTCTGGTTATTAGTATCCTTTTTCCTTTTTTTCTACATAGATCTCTGATCCTTGAGTAGAAGGTTTGATAAAGATATCCCATTTAGGCCTGAATTCTCCAAAGTTTTTCACTCTCTGCATATTGCCCAATTGTGTATTTCTGTGTTAATTACCATCTGTTGCGAGGAGTTTCTCTGATGAGAGCTGAGTGATTCACTAATCTATGGGTATGGGGATATGTCATTAGGAATCATTTTACTGTTATGTTATTTTATCAGAATATTAGGTTTTCACTTAGGGTCCATGATCTATCTAGTCTCAAGTTTTGGGACACATTAGCAGTCAGATACGGGTTCCAACTCAAGGGCCATAAGTCCGGTTATAACTTTATGGTAAGGCCAGAGTGCTGAAGACACAACTCACTTAGGTCATTAAACATGAAGAAACTGAGCTGGTGCCCAACTGGAAGCTTCACCCCTACTGACTAATGTTCATGGGATGGAAGGTATTTTGCATGTTGCCAGAGGAGAAAAGTAATCATTAATACCACCCAGCTACAACCTCTGAGACCTACAACAATGACCTACTACTGCCTGCAAGATATACTGGTGCAACAACAAATATTATGGGAGTAACAAACCACTATTTGACTTTTCTAGAAACTTGCAGGTATTCATTACAAGTCCTTTTGCTTATTTTTATTACTATTAAAAACTATTTAAATCTTTTTTCAATGTGTACATAATGATTTGATGGTTTAAAAGAGCCTATGGTCTCCACAGTACAAGAAAAATACCAGGAAATTTCTCAAGATTGAAGTAAATGTCTACAAGTATATGACAATAATCCTTGTTAAATCTATTATTCAAAAATATTACATCTTTTATGAAAATAATTTCATAGAATAATTTTCTTATTAAAAAATTCTTGGTTGCATAACTCCTGAGAAATTTGAACCAGTCATAAATTGGATGAGATACTTACAGTTAAATGATGTCAAAAAGCAAATTACAAACATGATTTTTATTGCCTGAAACAAAAATTACACTTAATGTGGGGTGTGGGTAGATGCTGATATGTTCAGAATGTGTGTGGGTAGAAGGGGACCTACGGCCTTAGAAAGTCTCAAAGATCTGGTCCCCTTTGGGGTCTGAAAGTGCAAAGGTCCTGAGAAAGTACAGCAATGCCAGGCCAAGTGGCCATGATCTTGGTGGAGGGAATCCACCGTTCATGAAATTGAAAAGTTATAAAGTCAAGTATTTGCTTTGCCCACTGGATTTCTCATAGTGCTGGAAAAAGTATAGGACTTTCAGTCCAATTCAAGTTCTGGTGGAAAGAGGGTCCTGAATGATTTTGGGGCAAGGGCAAAGACCAAGGAAGATCCAGATAGGACACCAGGTATGCTGAGCTCAAAGGGCTCAAGTCAAATTCTACCTGAGCTAGTGAGAAGCAAAGGTTACAAGTAAGAAGCATTACCTGTGGTTCCTAAGAAATGTTCCTTTGCAAAGGCATGGTCTGTCTGGACTCTCTAGGGAGTGGGTTGAATCAGAAATGAGGAGTCTTTTATTCATACTTGTATATAATGTGGAGAAAGGGGGGTTTAAGGCTAGGAAAATTCAGTCTAGTGTAAGAGCAAGAGTTGTATGTTTAATTTTAATAACTATGCCTAAACTATCTATTAAACAAAAAGACAGATAACTCACCTGTTCATGTGAGATACAGAAAAACATAATCTTGTCATCCCCCTTTGCCCAATGACAGATAAGCTCCTGGAATGCTGGGTGGAGCTATGTACCCAGATTCCATTTGGTTAATCCAAAAACATCAGATGTGTTCTGAATGCACTTGATATAGTTACTTGTAGGTGCAGGAGATAATCCAGACAAGAAGTACATCAGGATATTTGCTTGCCCCTGATTGGGACTGGTGGGAAATACATAGTTTTATGAGTTCTGCCTTTTTAAACACCTATTCCACCTGACTTGATGACATTTTGTGGGAATTTCAGATGTGGCTGGACCACTCTGTGGGAACCTAAGAATTGTCCTGGTGAGAGTCCATCTTCCTGGTCGGTATCCAGTATTTAATTAATTTAATTAAAACTTGCTTAAAATTTGGCTCAAAATTGTGCTGATATTCTTATTCATTTCTAGTGGGATTTACAATAGAAAACCCTAATTCAACACAGCCTCCAGGAAGCCTCCTACCCAGGTCCATCCAGTTAAGTTTCTTAAAACTTAAGCTGAAATCAAAGCAGAACTATAGGATCAGAAAGACATAGGAAGTGAGAATTTCTTTCTGTAAACCTGACACATGAGATGTAGCCAGTGAAAAGCACAGTAAAGTTTATTAACTCTACATTTACTTTTGGGACACAAACACACACACACACACACACACACACACACACACATTGAGAGGACTACCAGGGCACCTCCTCATGATGGGCAGGCCCTGACCTCAGCTCTATGGGAGTCCCCAGTAATTCTCAGCAAGCCCTGTAGCCAGCTGCTAGCCAATAAGAGTTTTCCACAAGTCTCTCATGTGCCCCACTTTCCCAAGAACCCCTCACTCCCCTGCCAGATGTAATGAGCCAATTCAATAAGTACCCACGCTCAAGTCCTGACCTGTGGTGCCCTTGTAGAATGGTCATGCAGTTATGGGTGCAGAGGGCACTTGTGACCCAGCTCTCATCCTAAAGAGCAAGTGGGAGTTTGGCCCCTCCACTCTACACTGACAGACCACAAGCCAAGGCAAAACTGTCCCTCCTTCAAGGGATGGGCTACAACTGGCAGAATTGCTTGCCTGTTTTAACCAATGCATTACCTCTGAATACCAAATGTACCACCCTCATATTAAACTAGAGAGAATCCTCCTCTGACGGCTTCTCCCTGAGAGTCTCTCATCTCTGATCTCTTGTCGGCTCTGGGCTCCAAAGGCAGATGGTTGCACTATAAGAACCACTCTACCCATGCAGCACTCCCCACAGGCTTCCCACCTGGTAGCACCACAGCCACGGCTGGCTGTGGCTGCTTCTTGGGACAAGAGAAGCCATGGGCTAGGACACTTATGGGTGAGATTCATTCCAACACTGACCAATCACAGAGATCCCCCTAGTGACTGCTGTTTTACTTAAAACCCCCATGCACCCACATTTGGGGCTGCCATGTTTTTTTTTTTTTTTAAATTGGTCAGCCCTGGCATGCCAGTATACATTCTGTGTGAAATAAACTGCTTCAACTTTAAATTGGTCACATGTTACTCTCAGTGTTTACTTGAGCTACTTTGAAGACATAACACCACACACACATACACACACACAAACAAACAAAACTAAAGAACCTGGAAAGTAATTGCTGCTATCAAATCTTGGACTCATCATCATCTTTTAACATTAAAAGGCCATGGAGAACCCTCAGTGAGCAGCAATCCCAGGAACACTACCTTGAGGCTGCTCCTAGCTTTTCAGACTTGCTCATAGCTCCCAGGTCTGTGCTTGCCCTGGGGGCACTATACCTGAGCAAATCAACAACTCTGTTCCACTTGCCTGCTAGCTAGTGTGGGCATGCCATCTCACTCTCCTCTTCCTCCTCTTCTTCTTCCTTCTCTTCCTCCTCTTCTTCTTCCTTCTCTTCCTCCTCTTCTTCCTCTTCTTCCTCTTATTTTTCCTGTTCCCTCTCTCCTCACCTCCTCACTCATACCTCAGGACCTCAGGATTTTTCTCAGGAAACTCATTTCCAGACAGGAGCTCCCTATGGTGCTTTGCATAAATTCCATGAATACAATCAGGTTGAAAATAGACTCTGGGACATACAGTAATAGGGACCTTTAAATCTCAGTGAATGGAATGTGACTGTTAGCCTTTAATTTTGCTGACACATAAGCCATCCTGGAAAATCAGCCTTGTCAACAGTTTTTTAAATTAAACAAACAAACAAACAAACAAACAAACAACTCATCCAAGCCCTGGGCTGGTGGTGTCTACTGCCAGGTAGACAGTTTCAGCTGGACCCCTGATAGGTATTCAGTCTTATTAAGTGATAAAGTGCCTGTAATAATAAGGATCATAGCAAATCATTACTGCATTAATACTCACTTCTTTAATTCTCAGGATAGCTATGAAGTATTGTTATTATTCTCAGGTTATAGATAAGGAAACTGAGAAAGGTTACCTAATTTAGCCAGATTGCTTAAACAGAATGTAGCAGAGCTGGAGTTCAACACAATCAGTTTCGTTCCACAGTACAGTTCCTGTAGACCAAAACAAAACACCACTTCCAACAATGCCCTGCTCTCTCCTCCTCCTCCTCCAACGCTAACAATTTCTGGGATATCAGTATAGCCAAAAGCCTGGAGAGCTAAAGGTGTTGTTCACCTACATATCAGAGAACACAGATTTCCCTATCAACACAGTAAAGACAGAGGTATCATCTACCCAGAGAAGTTTTTACATTGCAATGCAATAAAGATGATGGAAGTGAAGATGTGTAACATCCCTTAGAAGTCAAGGATTTTCCTGTCTTTTACTATTCAGCTGCAAAACAGAGCCCTGTGTACACAGAACTGACTTGGAACCATGTCAGCCTCATGAAATGTGGGGGACATACATGGACTGATACAAGCATGGTGGTATGCTTTCTGCTGTGGACTCTGAGGCATAAAATGAATAAATGGTCTGGTTTCCCTGTTTTGTGACCTACATTCCAGTAGCTTCCCATTGAAAGTTGCTATGTCAGGGCTGTTTGACTACTGACTCTAAGAAATCAAAGGGTGTGGAACTTGTCTTTTGTGTCCTCATTCAAATGATCCCACATGGTGATGGACCCTTTGTACACTTTCTCACCCTGAGCCTATTTGACTTTTCTTTGGATATTGGTTCTTCTAAAAATATCAGGGCTTCTTCCTTCCCACCATATAGGTTTGCTCATTACTTCTTAGGTGTTCCCTTTCCACTTCCACAGCTAATGATGAATAATCTTTAATTCTAGATCAGATTTCAAGAGAAACATTCTATTGTACCAACTCATCTAAGTGAACACAGATGTGCAAAGCCAGACCAATCCACAGGCCAGCCAATATGAAAACTGGCTCCCTGGAGGCAGGTAACTAGTCACCTGCTGTCTCAACTTCAAATTTGGCCTGCTGTGTTCTCCTCTATAATGCTCTGAGGCTAGAAGTCTGTAAATCGCTTTTATTCCAGACTCCCATATCTATAGCTCTCTGTTATATGGCATCCGTGAGAGGTAAAAGCAGGTGTGTTGACTGTATTTCTATTTGTTTTTCTAGTACATCTTCCTTTTTTACTTGTGATTCTCTTCTCATGTCATTTAAGTTCTTTCAGCTATGAATAGAAATATAACAGAAGCCTTTTTTGTTGCACTTCCTCACTCTCAGGCAGTTCTGATGGCAGTGTGCTTCTGCTTGACTCAGACCCCTAACCATCAGTAGCTAATCCTGGGATCTTATTGTAAAAAGGAGTAGGGTTAGGGCTGGTGGGAGATAACTCATTCATCTTGAAATAAAGGCACACTTGCCTTGAGTTAATTTCCATTTACACTAAACTCATTTCTCTCTCCATGAGAAGAAAGACTATACTGGTGGTACATAATGAAGAACAAACTGGAAGTGAAGGCATGGACTTTCCTAAGTAGGAGATAAAGGCAAACTGTGTGTATGTGGGTGGGATGTCCTTAGGGGTGACTTGCAGATTGTTGGAACTGCATACAAGTAGAAGCCCACAGGCTAGTTGGAGGTAGGCCCCTGGAAAGGGAAACATCACACCATACAAAAGGAAAGAAATTACAGGCTTTTGCTTAGCAATGCAATGAGGCTCAATATCATTATGTGCCTATAGAACCTATAGAACAATCTATATTCTCTCCATCTTCAATCCAGATGAATCTCTAAAAAAATCTGGCAAGCCAAAAATGGAAACAATTATAAAACTTGATACTATATTATTTATGGAGTCACTCATATATTGAAATAACAGTAAAAATATGTAAGAACTGCTAGAAAAATTGCTCAGCTGTTAAAAGTACTTGTTGCTCTTCTAGAGGACCCAGGTTGTTTCCAGCATGTTAGTTCACAACCATCTGTAATAACAGTCTCAGAGGATCTGACACCCCCTGCTCACCTCCACTAGCACTATGAATGCATGTGGTACACATACATGCATGTAGGTAAAACACTCATACCCATAAAAATTTTTTAAAAATCTAAAAAAATGATGTGTACATGAAAGTCAAGAACAGCAACACATATCTGTAATTTCATCTATTTGAGAGGCTGAGGTAGGAAGGTTTGGAGTTCAAGGTTAGCTTGGTTAGCTTGGTTCATGGTTAGGTCTTCAAATTCTATCTATCTATTTATCATCTATCTAACAATTGATGCTTACTAATCACAAGGTAGATGTTAATGTTGAAAAAGAAAACAGTGGAAAAGAATGGGTTATGAGAGAGAGAGAGAGAGAGAGAGAGAGAGAGAGATGTTTAAGCATGTATGTCAAACTATTTACCTCTGCCAGACAGATTTGAGACACACACACAAGAATGTGTGTGTATGTGTGTGTGTGTGTGTGTGAGAGAGAGAGAGACAGAGACAGAGACAGAGACAGAGACACACACACAGAGAGAGAAAGAGAGAGAGAGAGAGAGAGAGAGAGAGAGAGAGAGAGAGAAGTAAGAATGTGTGGCAAACTATTTACCTCTTCCAGATCTGAGTGGTGCATATTTCCCTTCATCCTTCATCCTATAGTATTTTCTATTTCTGTTTGTTTGGAACATTTGTTGTTATAAACTGTCACAGACTGAGAAATGGGATGGTGTATAAAATTAATTTGTCATACAGATTTGGCTTTAGCTTCTGCATTTAAATAAACTGTTCCCAGTAGAGTGTCTCCTATCTCCAGTTTCTAGTAGCTTATTCTTTGCTGAATCAGTTCAATGATTCCTAGTAAATCAACAAGAAACTCCAAGATAAACAAGGAATGAAAGGTGCAAAGGGAGCTGGCCTTGATGCTCTGCAGCACTGAAGCCATGAATATGAATGGAGGGAGCCTAGGGCAGAAGGCTAATGGCAGAGGAAAATGCTATTCAGAAGACAGCTGCAGGCTCTCTTTCTCTGAACTGTCATTCTCCAGCTACCCATCCCCTGCACTGGGCCCTGATTCCCACCCCAGACGTAGCCCCCAAGGTGTTCACACACTCCAAAAGCACAAAGGATAAAAGGCTGCTGTGTTGAAAGCTTATGTTCCATAGAGTAACACGAATGCTAAATGTGCTTAATATGTTGCTTCTTTCCATATTAATAGAAACCAATGCTAAGTGGCTCCCCAATCTTGAGGGAAGTACAAGGGAAAGCATTGTTTAATTGGTTCTGTGAATCTTATGAGCCTGCTAGACCTTTAATTAGAGGAGCTCCTGGATTGTATGTTGCTTTCGGTTAGGGAGGGGCAGACTGGTTCTGTCTCGGTCCTGGTAATTTCCAAATTAACCTTTGAACAAATTTAAAATTCACTTACACTAAATGAAAAATTCAAGTTAACAGTACTCCAGGTATTTGCTCACAATCCTCATCTCTTTTCATATGGATTAAATTTGATAACACTTAATTTTTTTATTTTTAATTTCAGAATTTCCTTATTTAGGCTGAAAGGAAAAACTCTGAGGAGAATCTGATACTCAAATGCATTTAGCTGACAGATTGGTAAACAGGCACATAGTGTAGGCAATGGTACCTTTAAAATGTGTGTGTTGGGGGTAGCAGCAGAAAGTTCCAACGTGGCTGGATCTTGTAACCTTTCAAGAGTAACTCCACATTTTGGTGTGGCTTCATGTTACAGGATGACCAAGAGAAATAAAAAATCAATACTTCCTATAAGCAAACAAAAATCTCTGAGGGTCAGAAAAGTCCTGTGGATACAAGGTTTGCAACTTTGCATTCAAAAGGAGCAAGGCCTTAACATAGCATTATCTTAGTTTGTTATTTTATGTGTGAGTGTACATATACGTACGTGTGTGTGTATGTGTGCATGCATGTGCAGAGGCCCCATGAGATGTCAACTGTCATGGTCAGATGTCAACTCTATCACTCTCCATCTTATTCCTTTGAGACATGGTCTTTCACTAAATCTGAAGCTAAGATGATGGCCAGCAAGCCCAAATGATCCTCCTGTTTCTGCCTCAACATACACTGGAGCAGAGTATGTGTGATCATAGCTTGCTTCTTATGTGGGTACTGGGGATTTGAATACATGCTCTCAAGTATAAGAAGCAAACACTCTTACCCATTACTCCAGTCCCTTAACATAGGATTTTTTAAATAGCTCTAAACTCATATGCATAAGTTACCATTCAATATGTAGACTGGAAACTAGATATGGATCTTAAATTTAAATTCAAAACTATCTGATCAATTTACCTTAATCAAGTTCCTAAAATCATTTTGGATGTTTTCTCCTTTTATTGAAATAATTACAATGTACTAGGGTTTACATTTTAAATATTTTACCCCAGGATTTAAAAAGCAAACGCATCTACATCCATACCTCAGTATTACTGATTTATCTTTCATGTGTGAAAAAACTGAGGAACAAAGAAATATTATTAGTAAACCGGAGGAAGAGATTTGAACTCAAAAGTCCATTCTCCTTATGATTCAACAAGAAAGCAAGCCGATTAACCCTTCAGGCCATGAAGCAGCATCATGTAACCACGTTGCTTTCATAGTAGTCCCAGCAAGCTCTACCTTCATGCTATATCACTGCTATCATATCTGTGAGAGAGTGAGAAAATATGCTACTTTATTGCCTATGACAACCATGGTAGCCTCATGTTCAATCACCTAGGACATAGAATAATTTTAGTGCAACAATGGAGTTGTGTCTCCCAAACACTGTGAAAACCCAGACACAAATTACTCTTCCATCTCTCCCCTATTCAAATGTTTACATTCAGATTTAATTTATACCTCACATCCCTCCTGGAATTCAGAGATTAGGAACTAATTCTTTAACCTTCACCCTACATATAACAATTTCCCCTCGAATAACTCAAAAATTACAGTATTTTCCACAGTGTGCAAAAGTACACATTGGGTGGAGTTTTAAAAAATAAAGGACTCTTTAGTTAATTGTAGGTCATTGTGATGGGTCAGACTTGGTTTGTCACAAGGTTTCCAAAATCTCCAACTACTAGTTTGCTAAAATGAAATAAAATCACAGACAGGAACATCTATAGCCTCTTAAAGACTGCAAGAAACTTCGCAAACCTCTTGTTATCTACTGTTTAGCCTAAGTGTTAATGTCAGCAACTATAAAACAAGCTGTCAGAAGTCTGTGACAAAGTCTTCTACTATTGCTGCAGTCTCCCTGCTGCATTCTTAGAAAAACCACCCTCAGAGATACCCTGACTCTTGAATGGGAAAGCTTCTTAAAGCCCTGCATGGGAGTTGATCAGTCACACTAGACATCAGAAGAGTTGAACTGTAGTCCAGTGAATTGGCAAACAGACGCCAGACACTGTCCATAAATAAAGAGCTGGGAGAGGAAATGATGTATAGAATGAGATGTATGTAGTAATCTAAGACCAAAATGGGGGAAACTGGGGAGAGGAGGAATAGGGAGATGAAAATTCTCATCCTGCATTTACAAAACACTTACACTTTATGAAAGAGAAGGAAGATCATAAATGCTCTAACTAGCAGCAGACTTTACTTCAGGTTCTAGTGATTTCCTCTACTCCAGTCTGGAGCCCAAACTATGAGGACGGCTAACACACATGACCTCCAGCTTCTTTAAAATCAGCAAGTGTGGCTTGAGTGTAAATGTCTCCCACAGGCTCAGACATTTGAACACTTGATTCTCATTGGTGGTGTTGTCTAGAAAGATTTATGTCACTGAGGTAGAATTAGAGATGTGAGCTCTCTGCTTCTGGTTTCATCCTCTGCCACCCTGCCTGTTGCCATGCCCCCCTTGTTGTGATAGATCTTTTGAACTGTTAAGACCAAATAAATTCTTCCTTCTTTAAGTTGCCTTGGTCACAGTGTATTACCACAGCAACACAAAAGTAACTAATATAACAAATTATGACAAACAAAAATTGAAAGGGAGGCTGATCCAGTCCCACAAGCTGCTATTCTTGGGTCTGAGAAGTGGTGGCTGTCACCTAACCTTCTCTGTCTTCTTCTTTCAGAGCCTTGGCTCAGTGACCTGGCAGCTCCCCAACTCCCATGTTTTTGTTTTTGTTTTTGTTTTTTTAATGTGCATGTGCTTCTGGGTGTATGTATGTGGACCATGTGTGTGCAGATTGTGAGCTGATGGTTATGGATGCTGGGAACCAAACCTGGGTCGTCTGCAAGAACAGCATGTGCTCTTGACTACTAAGTCATCTCCCCAGCTCCTGTTACTGTCCCTTATTTCTGCTTACTCCAGATCTTGATTTGAACCTTTCTATACTTACTAACCCTCTGTGAAGCTATGGCAGGAACTTTCAGTGAGGAGGACCCCATAAAATGTTGCCTAGTTCCCTTCAGGACTAGTGGCTTTACCCTAACAGCTGGAAGTCGAAAGCTCTCAGCTGAGAGCCTCTCAAGGAATTATTCTTATTTATCAGGAGCTGATTCACAGGAGCTACTAAGTTCATGGGAGAGATGGGTAACTTATACATGGAACTAGCTGACAGAGGGACATAAAGACAGGTACCCTTCCCCTAATGTGAGACAATTTTTCTAGGCTGTGTGAGATTCAAAGCAACCTGTGCTTCATTCCGTTTCCTCTTGCCCAGTTCTGCTCTCTCATTTACCTGCTGGGTGTTTTTGCTGGGTGTTATCCCTAGTATACCTCATAAATCTGTGTCTCAGTGTTCCGAGAGAACTCAAGTGTGATCATCAGAAACAGTACAACTATAAACTTATGCATTGTTTACTGAGACCACCAACACTTCTATTAGCCATACTGAAACTTTAACATTCTGGGGACACAGAAAGTATACCAGGTTGTTTATCATTCCCATTTTGACAATGGTTCTTCTGGGTCTTTGTTTCTGCTATTCTTTGTCCATGGTTCTAATGTGCATATACACAGCAACCACAGGGTATTATGCTAGTAATTGAATGAAGTACAAACTCAGCAGCTAGCTCCTCAGTGCACAACTCACTCACTATATAAATAACAGATGCACACCATGGTCAGTGTGCAATGACCAATTGGTCAATGACTACTCTTGTCACTTCGTTTAAAGCATGCTGTTTACTGGATGGTGTTAGTCTTGAGAGTTAGGGCGTTTGAGAAAAGAAAACAGGATCTTCTAATTAGTGTTCCTATAGGACTTCATGACATCAAGAATCTGAACAGGAAAGAGTCTGAGAATGGTCCTAGGAGTGAGTTCTGTCATCAACCACAGCAATAGCAGGACCAGTATCAAGCCATATATGTTTGTTTCTTGTTTCCATAAGCTTCAACAATATTTTAAAAAGTATTTTATTTATTTTTATTTTATGTGCATTGACTGGTATTTTAAGCCTGCATATATATTTGTGTGACGGTATCAGATCCCCTGAAACTGGAGTTACAGGCAGTTGTGAGCTGCCATGTGGGTGCTGGGAATTGAACACAGGTCCTCTGGAAGAGCCATCTCTCCATCCCCTAGACATTTTCTTAATTTGTTTATACATTGGAGTTCAAGACTTCAAAATAGGGCTATGCTCCTCTTGAAGGTTGAGTGAGAAAAGAATCCTTTTCTTCTTTTTATCTGTTTGTTTGTTCCTTTCTTTAACAGCCTTGGCTGGAAGACACCAAAACATACCCAACAGAGTCCACTGACCAGGATTCTTAGGGACTCACAGAGACTGAAGTGGCAGACATGGAGCCTACATGTGTCTGCACTAGGTCCTTTATATATATCTTATGATTATCTGGTTTGGTGTTCTTATCCTAAAAGTTGGAGTCTTGAGCGGTACAGAGTAGAGGAATGGGGAGAGCCTCTATGACTCTTTTACCTAGGACCTTTTTCCTCCTGCTGAGCTGCTTAGTCCAGCCTTGATGTAGGGGCTCATGCCAGGCCTATTTCCATCTTGTTCTAACCTATTTGATTGGTAGTCCTGGGAGGCCTGCTTTTTTCTGAGGGGAGGAGGGGGTGAGTGGAGGGAGGGCATGGTGGATCTCCGGGAGAGGAGAGATGGAGGGAAGCTAGGAGGGGGGTAAAGGAGGGAAGGCTGAGGTCCTGATATATTGTATTGTTGAGGCCTTGTGACAAGACCTCCTCCATTTTAGATTCAGACTCCATCTTAGTTGTCTTAAGTTTAAGTTTCTGCTGACCAAGGAGACCAGGATGCCATAACATAAGATGGCACTCCCTGAATGAAGCAAGCACACAGTGAAGAGAGGCAGACCCTGGGACCAGGCAAACAGGGAAAGGGTGGCAAGCACCACTAGGAGACACATGACTGAGGGAAGGCCAGGCATGAATGCACACCCAGGGTAGACAATGGATGGATAGGTCTTCAGACTGCCACCAGACCATCCTAGCCTCTGCACTGTCTGCTAGGCCAGTTCTGCCACTCTCATGACCATAGCTGCCACTTGTATTGCTATCACTGATGGGTGAAGGAAGAGCATGCACTGAGGTGCCACCTGGAACTGCAGGCACAAAAGCTGGACAATAATGGAAAGGTGAGATGTAACAGCTTGGAGCTGGACCAGGTTCTGTCCAAGGACCTGCCAAGCCATAGAATCACCCTGCCCCAGAGCAATGCCAGCAGGGTAGCCCAGCTGAAGAGTGTCTCAAGGTCATGGTACCTGAAGGAGGCCTTGGCATGTGTGTGATGTCTGTGTGCTTGCAGGATGTCCCAGTCTGGATATCTGGCAGACTGTGAGATGCCTCGTACTTGTTGGGTTGGTTTCATGCCTGCACAGTGCCCAGGAATCTGCAGGATTCCTTGGAACCTGGAGGAAGTGTTGGTATCTGTGGAAAGTCTGGATGTCTGGATGCCTGTGGGATGCCCTGGTACCTGCAGGGGTATCCTGATGCCTGCAAGGATATCAGGTGCATGTGGGAAATCCAGATGCTTGTGAAAGGCCCAAAATAACTGCTGAATGACCAGGTGCCTGTGCAATATCCAGGTGCCTGAGGGATGGCCTGGTACCTCTGTGATGTATGTGTGCCTGCAGGATGGCTGGGTGCGTGTGAGATATCTAGGGGTCTGTGGATTGGCCCAGTGCCTGCATGATACTTGGGCATCTGTGGGATTGCCTGGTGCACGCAGGATATCTGGGTACCTATGGGAACTCCAGGTGCCCGTTAGGGTTTTGGTGCTTGCTAGAGGCCCAAGTGTCTGCCAGAGGATTGGGTGCTTGAGTGATGTCTCTATGCCTGTAGGATGGCAGGGTACCTGCATGATGTCTGGATGTCTGAAGGAGTCCCTGAATCCTAGGGGATGTCTTGGTGCCTGTGGGATATCCAGGCTCCTCAGGGATGGCCTGATGCCCACAGAAGGTCCTGGTGCCTACAGGTTGTCTGGGTATCTGCAGGTACCCCAAGTACAAGTGTGAGGCCCTGGATACCAGCAGGAGGTCTAAGTGACTGCCAAAGATCACCAGTCTACAGAACTCCCAGTCTACAGAAAAGCCATCACAATTATCAACTTATTTTCTGGTTTTCCAAATGCTCATTATTCACATAAGATAAATTTTTTCAACCCACCCAATAAAAAATACAAATAGATTCATGTATTAAGAAATACTGTTTCCTAGTCAGGCATAATGTGGGCATGCCTTTAAACCCAGAGCCTGGGAGGCAAAGGCAAGCAGATCTCTGTAAACTTAAGGCCAGGCTGGTCTACACAGCAAGTTCCAAGACAGCCAGAGCTATATAGCTAGACCTTGTCTCAAACACACACACACACACATTGACACACACACACACACAGTTTCATAAAGACTGAAACCAGAAGATTTTCAGGGCAAACTCCAAATCATGTAGCTCCATGTCTGATGTCTTGGGGGCTTATCAGTTATTTCAACCTTCCTAATGCTGGAACCTTTTAATATATTTCCTCATGTTGTAATGACCTTCAACCATAAAATTCTTTTCATTGATACTTCATAACTTTAATTTTGCTACTGTTGTAAATCACAATGCAAATATCTGATATGAAGATGGTCTTAGGTGGACACCGTGAAAAAGTTGTTTGACCCCTAAAGGGGTTGCAACCCACAGGTTGAGAACCACTGGTTTAGATGGTTCCACCTCTTCCAACTTGGCTGAGTGAAACACACTTGTTTACCTTGAGGTGGTTCTATGTCCCATATGCAGCTTTCCTTGGCAGATATCCTATTACTCTTGCACCTATAACATCTTGGGTGTCTCCAACACAATCCAAGTTTCATTTTCATTTTCATGACCTCTCTGGGACTCCATGCAGGGACCTTAGCTACAAGCCTGACCTCACCAGCCTTCCTTAACCTTAGAGGAAGATGTATAAAACTTTTACTCTTTTGTGCTTTGGGGGAACAGAAAAATACCTCAGGTCTTCCATTTTTACAAACTGCAAGTATACCTGGAATCACTCCCTTTATTCCATTTTGGATCAGGCCTTTTAAAAAATCTTCTCTCTTTTCGCACTAGCCTTGGCTCCAGTGTTCAATTTCCTGGTACTGGTTTTCTCCTCAAATTGTACATTTCAGATTTCTTTTTCCCTACTTGTTCTTGTTCATTGTAGAACTGCATAAGAATGGTTACTAATAATCACATGACAGAGACAACACTAGACTGTCTGGAAATCTACTCCATCAAATAAAATTAGCTCATTACTTTACAATTTAGCCTCAGACAGATTTTTAGGATGTGGGCAAATGGCAACCACATTCTTTACCAAATATCATTAGAATAATCTCTAGCCCAGTTGCTAATACTATTTCTCTTTGAAACTTCTTGAGCCACTTCCCCATAATCCATCCACATTGCTCCAAGCTCCTACTAGGATGACCCATTAAGCCCCACTTATAACTCCCAACCGCTTTTCTAGTCCAAAATCCCCAAAACTGCCATATTCCTCTAAAAAAGAGTAGGCTCAGGCCTGTCAGGGCAATAGCCCACCCCTGGTAACAGCTTCTGTTTTAGATCTTACACAAATACCTTCAGCAAAGACACAGAATACAAAATTAACATACAAAAATCAGTGGCTTTTCTGGATACCAAAAATATACAAGCGCAGTTCTCTCTACTTCAGATGACAAAGAAATGCTTCCCAGTCCAGCAAACTGCTGAACATTCTTCAATAGCTAACCATGAGCCCCTACCCAGTACCTGCCAAGAAGATGGCAAGACAACAGCCTGCACAGAGTAGTTTCAAAAAACAGCTCAGCAAAGTTCTTGGGGTTGAACACTCCTGTAAGGAAATCAAGGGAGGGGATCTTTGCCTATACATCCTCCAGTGCTCTCTCTGTACCTTAGACAACATTCCTGCCAGAAAGCAGTGCCAGGTAAATCTTTGGCTTCTACATTAGCCTTGTTGCTTCTTTTCATGTGACTATGTTAACAGATTATATTATATTTTCTCTTTGTTTATAGAAAGATCAGGGACAATTTTCCAACTCACTGCATTATGATAGTGGACATTATGAAGTTCATTTGTACATTTGAGTTATATCCCTGACTTCCTCTTATTTTCCCTCAAATCTGATTTTTCTAATTACATTTTGCTCTCTTGTATTATATATACCTTTAAGTAACTTCAAATCCTTTTAGGGGTGAGTCTGTTACTGAACAGAAACAGTGAACTTTAAAAAAAAAAAACTCATTACAATTCTAGACTCTAAAGAAACTATGTGACTTCATACTGACTTAGTTTTAAAGACTGGTTTGGTGGGTTTCTCCTCCTGTTACCTTGGGAAACTTCCTCAGTATTTCAAATCTTTCATTTCTTCCTTTTAAATTGAGGATAATAAAACCTATGTTGGACAATGGCTATAAGAATTTTTAAAAACTTAGAGCTAGAAACAGCTCAGTGGTTGAGTGCTTACCTAAGCATATACAAGGTAGATTTGGTTCCCAGTACCACCAACAGCTAAAACAGAAAACAAACAAACAAACAAAAACATAAAACCAGTAAAATGTTAGGACTTCTTAGTTGCTAAATTATTACAATCCTTTATTATAATGTTATTAATAATAATGATTATTATTAATAATACCCACACAGTTACTCTGAAAGATAATCTATTTGCTCATTTCATCAGATTATGAGCACTACCTCTAACATGAGCTACTCCTTAGCTCCTTTAGCATACTTTCCCCTAACAGTTACATACTCTAACTCCCCAGTTACAAAGCACAAGCAGTTCTAGTGATTTACTCAGTTACAGTTCTAACAAAAGTGTAGTTATTATACTGATCTGAAATTTAAATTAAAATATACTCACTCTAGTTAAAAATACTATAATATACTTATCCATTCATTAAACATTTACATATGCTGGGAGCTCAATGCAAAAGGTAAGCATAATGAAACTATATATATATATATATATATATATATATAATTTGATGTATCTGATGATATAATTTGATATAATAAGGAAACAAGAAAGTAAGCAAATAAACAAATCTCATGTATAGAAGAAAGTCTGGCATCTCTCGGGCTACCCATTATAAGCCATTTCTCTTAGTAAATGACTTTGGGCCTAAACTGATATTTGTATTGTATCTCATCAATCTGATATCATCATGTCCAGGGGTCTAGGAGAATAAGTCTTAATTTATATAATTCAAAGTAAGTTTGTAGAAATATTGGGAGTCTTAGGCCTAATTCAACTTTCATTATCAATTTCCTCCCAGAACTGAGAAGCCCTTGGCAAATAACTGAAGGAGCTTAGGTTACAACCTCCCTTTGCAGTTTTGAAGCAAGGATAACCTGAAGTCTCTACAATGCCTCTTCTTTTGCTTGTGGGAGGAATGCTCCAGTGTGCAGAGATAGAAGGAAAGATCTTCACACAACAATGGGAAACAGGTAGGTGGAGTTGAGGTGAAAACACCTGTGCTCTACCCTACTGGAGCTCTAAACAGCACTGTAACCTTAAGCAAGTCACTTTACTGCCTGTCACCCTAAGGGTTTATGTCAAAATGCCCTCCATAGATATATTCCGTGATTGAGAGTCTGTGCTTCAATGTTAAGTAAGGTCAGGAGTGTTGCCAGGAAGAAAAAACCCTTTGCTACTCCTACTGGGACCAAATTATCCCCAGAAACTATTCCCAGAGCCACCCACTACAAGAATAAGTTCTGTGATTTGCATCAGCTGAGTCCTTTGCTGGTCTAAAGAAAGCTCCGTTGAGTTTTTCTACAAAGCCACTTTGCTCTTCATTAATGACAAGAACCATGACCACAAGCAATTGAACAGTGACTAAGAGAGGATAGTACCTCATCTATGAATCAAGAATCTTCCTGCCTATTCCTCAGTCCATCATCAGTGTTTCTCCTCAACTAACAGCACACTCAGATGTACACTCTCATCCACTGGGATCCACTGAGAAAGGGAGTGGGCAAAGTATTTCACTGCTACGTTTTGAAAGCCTTACCACCACCTGAGGGCAAAATGTCTCCAGAGAAGACAACAGTGGAATGAAGAAGTAGATGGAGGCTATTCTGATAATCTCAAAATCAACATAGTCTTTATTAATGGTGCTTTTTTTTTCTTATATAGTTATTCAACTACGGCAAATTTCTTTTCTCAAGGATCATTTTCTAACATTCAGATCATTCTTGTTCAGGAAATTGTAATGATGCATAGTCTTCAGCAAGGTTGCAAAAGAGAATTGGGGTTTGTAAATCTGAGGGCTTCCCAAGTGATGATGTAATAAATGATGCCTACTAATATAAGAACTTGGTGACATGGAGGAAAAGTGTTTCGCAGTCTTACCCATGCAAGCTAATATCTAACCAGACTTAAGAAACATAGGAAATCCCAGTCATTTTTATCTTTTTCTTTTTCTTTTCTTTTTTCTTCTTCTTTTTTTTTTTTTTTTTTTTTCTGAGACAGTTTCTCTGTTGTAATTCTGACTGTCCTGGAATTCACTCTGTAGACCAGGCTAGTCTTGAACTCACAGAGATCCAGCTGGGTTCTGCCTCTCAAGTGCTGGAATTAAAGGCATGTACCACCACTGCCTGGCTCCATGGCCATTTTTATTCAACAAACAGTTGGTGTCATGATTACAAAACAGCATAAGTCACATTTCTAGTCTGGAGGAGAAGGCATGAATCAACCCAAACATATGAACCTAAGATACCACAGGAATTACAGAAGTGCTTATAACTTAACTAGCCTTGGGCAATTCAAAGAAGCAGCATCAAAAAATAGCAATTGACATTTGAGTTGCCATCTATTACTCTGTGAATTCCTCAATCACCTACATCTCCTGACTTGTCCTCTGAATCTCTGAACAAAAAGGAAATGAAGGTCTAATACCTCATCATCAAGACATGGCTTTGGTATTTTTATTAAGTCATCCAACAAATAATAATTGAGCACTTGCTATGTGCCGGGTGCTATGCAAGGTACCTAGCTAGGTCTATCACATCAGACCTGGTGAACTATTTGTTCTGGGCCTCATTTTCATGAAGAACTTTCAATTTGTGTTTTAAAACTATTACCTGCAGGTGATATCATATAGTTCTAGAGACATACTTTCAAGATGCAGTGTCAAAGCTTTCACAATTTTGATAATCCTGTTTTAGAATTTTAAGAAACACAAGGTCTCCTAACCCCATCTGTGGAGGTGATCCAGATCTCTATATTTTTGTGATTTCTACTGGCCATTCGAAGGTAGCAACAAACAAGCCAGCTGTTGTGCCTGCCACCATGGACCTGTATTTAGGCAGGTGAAAGAAATCAACAAGGCCACCTGATAACTACCACTTCTTTGGGGAATGTGGAAGATAATGAGAAGCTAAGCTGAGATTTCTGTCCTCTCTTTCTCTGAATGGATTGAATATCATGACTGGTGTATTCTTGATCCCTTTCATCTGGTGCAAGTTAAGAGCAGCACAAACACAGAGGAGACTAAGGATCCTTTGAGGGGCTAACCATGAAAGGGAGGCTGTAAAAATGGTCTGGCAGAACTCAAAGAGCTGCACAGCCAGACCTTAAGTATAAGGAAGCTTACTGCCCTCAGGCTCAATTACCTCCTAAACAATACATCTGAAATGACTCGCACTTAGCTACTGAGTAACAAAGATGATCAACAAGTTATCCAGACTGGAAACTTGTCCTTTCATAGGAAGCAATAAATCTTCACAATAGGCCCTATGTGTCCCTGAGGTACTTGTCTTCCTGAAATGTACATTTCTCCATTTTGTCAAATTCCATCTTACTCAGTTCTGCTGGGACTTCACACAGTTCAACTGATAACAGGGTAGCCCCTGTTAATTGTGTTCCCTCTGATGAAAACAACACTATAAAACCACCTCTTAGCATGCTAGGAAATTAAGACAGGTATCATGGGCAGGGCATGTCAGTGCACATCCTGCTAATGATGGAATGTATGGGGGAAAAATGTCTCATCAATAGCCTTTTCAATTTCCAGATTCTGAGGTGTGTTCAGATGGCCTGAACAAGTGACTGATGATCCAATAATTTTTCAAATTAGAGTAATTAGCAATTTTATGTGAGTATATGCACAGGTGTATGTGTGTGTCCTCTTTGGAGTATGCACTGTTGTTTGTGATGCCATAAGTGATGCCAGCATTGAAGAATGAAACTAAATGCAGCTCTCAGGAGATGAAGGGAAGGCAAAGGAAAGGTTTCTTGAAGAGAGATTGTCCTTTTTGAGCTCCATCAGAAATCAGTGGGAGCTTTCATGGTCAGTAAGGTTGACAGATAATTCTATCTGCAACAAGTTAAGGCAGCAAGTTAAATTTGGACCTTAGGTCAGGGGAGAAAGGGTTTTATTTTACTGCAAGTATATCTGAAATATTGCATGTTCTGTAGGTTTACTTGCTAAATCAAGCAATCTAAATAGCTAGAGAGAGGTGAGCAAGCATGCCAACCACCTTTTCTTCTTTGTCATGAATGCTGTCAATATTAGCACAAATTAGCATTTGAAGCACCCAGAGAAAGAGGTTCAGTGCAATTCCATGCCTGTAATGGTAAGTTCTATGACATCAGGTAGTACATTGTATTTCTCCTTCTATAGGACCTCGATGTCAAACACTTAAAATAAGCATATGAAAGGAATGGCAGCCTAGGGAGAAGATTTTGGGGGAGAGAGTTTAAAAATAACAAAGCCATACAAGGTAAGAAAATACAGAGAACTTCCACATTTGATGCTATCTTCTTTACCTGTGAGAATGTAGAAAGGAAACTGCACAACTGCTGACATGTCTTAAATAAGTGCAAGCTATACTAAACACCATAGTAAACTGGAGTGCTTGGAGAAAAAGTTTTAAATTAGAGATCAACAGTCACACAGTCATTTAATTCAAAAACTTATAATTAAAGCAGGCAAGGCATTGATTGCAAAAGCCGAAAATAATAGGCAGCTCTACCTGGAACTGCTGAAACTAGAGTTTTAGATGGAAATCATATGAACTATGTAATGGCCCTTACAGGTGTTTTGCACTTTATTGACACTGTGTAACCTATCTGATTACAAATGCTCATAGATACACATAAACATGTTCATGTATAAAAAAAAGCTACAAGATGAGTGAGCTCCATATAATTATATGTTGTTTGTAGCAACTGAACTGGAACTGAGACTTAGAGAAATTCATACTTTTTTTTCTAGTAGAGACGTTTAATTTTATTGATTCTGCTTTACATATACAATATTTTTCTTTTTGAACTACACTTTCTCTTAAAGATGTTTGCTTTTTAAATAAGAAAACACTTGCTGACCACATAAAACTTAATAAAATAGGCAAATAAAAATGCAAAACCCCGTCTTGAAAAAGAAAACTTTTTGAAAAGGAAAAAAAGAAAAAAAGAAGATTTTGATCAAAGTTACCATTTTGTTCCTATGACAATCAAATGATTGAAATCAATGTACAATCTCATATAAAGGAGCCTGTTTTCCTGATTTTTTTTTTTTTTTTTTTTTTGACAATCAGCCATGGAAGGAGGAACTATCTGTGAAATGAGAATTTATATAGAGACAATATAGAGAAAAGTATCTGCAATATTCCTTATTTTCAAGAAGACAGTCAAGAAGATTATTTTAAAAGTCATCCATAATTAGATTTTAATGTAACCAAATCATTAATAAAAATTTTAAGCCAAATTTTCATTCAGTCTGCTATAGTTACAGAATTCTAGTTGTGTCCCATTTCAGCAGAATGTCACCAAGAATTCATTAACTTCCTCTTTTTCCTCCCCCTCCTCCTCCTTCTACTACTACTACTAATACTACTACTAATACTACTACTACTTTTGTTTTGTTTTTGTTTTTTTTTAATAAAAAATAAGAAAATATGCTAGGGTCTTTCAAGTCATCCTATTTTACTTTCTTAAAGAAAGGAATCTATTTGATAGGACCATAATCCAAAGATTATTTTGTCAAACACAATAAACACAATTGATGGCAGACAACAATCAAACAGTCATAGCAGCTTAGGTATGAATTAGCTAGGCTGAAATGGGTAACCTCACGCCCAAACACCTTCTAGGTGAAAAACAAGCAGGAAAAAAAAGACAAAAAAACCAAATACCAGAACCACCAACTAAGATGGAAAGACAATTAAGCAAAAGTTTTAAAATTACTGTATCTATATTTAAATCTGTATCTAAACTGTACTTTAAAAGAAAATGTGCAGGGAGTGGTGGTGCATGCCTTTAATCCCAGAATTTGGGTGGCAAAGGCAGGTTGAGCTCTGTGAGTTCAAGGCCAGCCTGGTCTACAGAGTGAGTTCCAGGACAGCCAGAATTACAACAGAGAACCCTGTCTTGAAACAAACAAAAAAAAGAAAGAAAGAAAGAAAAAGAAAAAAGAAAAAGAAAATGTATGACACTGCAACAGAGAAACTAATGAAGCAAAAGATATTCTCAAATATACAACCCACCAGAGGACTTTTAAGGTTTAAGTGTATATAATGCAACCCAGAGATGAATATAATGAAAGGAAAGGATACTTATGAAATATCAGTATCTAGTATCAACACAAAACTTAAGCCACCTTCATTCTGTACTTTCAAAACTATGCTAAGTTGACAAACTCAACTCATCAATTTCTTTAAGATCCAGAAAAATTAAGTCAAAAAATAAAGAAAAGAAAAGAGAAAAGAAAAAAAATCTAAATACAGAAGGTTAATTTGTCAAGATAGGAAAAGGCTAAATTATGTTATTACTAGTAACCTAGTCATCAGTAATCACAGTCATTTGTTTAATGACTAATCAATTATAATAGAAATGTGGCTATAGGATCAGGTACAAAAACGTATTTTCCAGAAGGATCATTGTGTCTTTAATATGAGTAGAGTGGGTTTTTTTTCTCCAGTGTTCAGAACTGAACTTGGGGCCTTGTAGACGCTTGGTAAACTTTCTACAACTAAGCCACACCCCCAACCCCTGTGTGCAGTTTGTTATGATGAGTCTTTTTCAGTGCTGGGATGGGTTATCTGGGAACCTAAAGTAATGCTTTGTTCACTTACAAAAAAAAAAAAAAAATGGCTAGAGCAAAAGACTGTGAAATCTAAATAAGAAAACTCCTCCTGCTGAAGATACACAGGTATATAAGACCATAAAAGAATACCTAAAACATTCGTATAAACCAAAGGTGTTATAGAGTTTTTATCTTGCAAAAAAATACTGAGCACTGAGGCTGAGATGATTACAAAGTATTTATGCCGGGTGGTCCTTTTGTTTCTACTCCTTATACTCATCCAACTTCTAAACTGTGTTCATCTGGATAATACAACCTTGGAAAGTGTGAAACTTCTGGTCAGCATCATCAGCTCTCCCTAAAATGTCTAAAGGAAATTAAGGATTTCAAGTTTCCTAAAGAAATTCTGCCATATATATAGCATGTGAAAAGGAACATGAAGGAGGCCTTCTAGCTAAATATTTTCAGTCAATATAGGGGCATCTCCCATGTGACAAAGGAATGCTTACAACGAAACAGAATGGGACTTTTTGAGGCAGTGCAGCAAACACAAGACTGCTTTATGGATGAGGAGTTGAACAAGGAGGAAAACAATGAAACAGAACACTCTCTACCAAAGGACCTCCAGAAGGTCTACCTGGAATTGAGCAAGTATTTCATCAAAATCAAAAACTTCCACAGTTTCTGTACCTGGAAGATTGTGGGAGCAAAAATGAGATAATGCTCTGTGATATTTTACAACTTTAAAACATCCTCAAAATGCAATCATGTATATTTTTAGAATTACAATTACATTTCTGTCCATTGCTTCCTCCTTCATTGTAAGGATGGCTATGCTGTGCATGACTTGGCTGTGTGCTTGGTTAGACTGGTCCTTCATGTAATGTTTGATGTCTCTGACATGACCTTGGTACATCAGCCATATTCATCTCTTGAAGAAGAGGTAATGCTGGTCACATTAATCAGTGCCTGGGTGATCCCAGGAATTTTCTTAGAAAGTATTGGGGACAGGTTGAAAGAACTAAGGTTTCCTTCCCATCTTCTCTCTTTTCCACTTTCCTTTGACCATTTTCTATTGGCTTTGCTTTACCATCTAAGAAAGTTATCAAGACAGTAGTTTGATAAGGAGCAGAAAAGATTTGAAAAGTTTAACATTTCAACAAATCATCTCTCTGGCTGCCAGGGTTGTTTATTCTATGAAGGTACATCACATTATCAGTCCATACTCAATTTATAGCATCAAAATGTTTCATTTTTTTACCACCTCCTTTCCAAAAGGGGGGCGGAGGAGGAATGTTGAGATGGTTTGGCAGTTTGGATTATTTTAAATGAAGCAGTTTAAAATATTATGTATATTGTTGCTTTAAAAGTAAAGGTTCGTAGTGAAATATAGATGGATAGTTGAATCAGTAGACCATTAATCTCCTCCTTAACACCAGAGAACCTGTGATTTTAATGCAGTACATGCACCATACCTGGAATATATTGTTAGGTTTCTATATATAAATGTATAAAACAGACTATGGCTATAGCTCAATGGTAGGTTGCAGTAAGGCACTTGGACTGAATCCTCAGAACTGGAGAGGGGGTTAGGGAAAGGTATAGAAAAAACTGAAGAAATTAGTGAAAGTCTCTTCATAGTGGGTGATTTTCTTTGTGTGTGTACCTAAAGTGAATATCTAGAGTCATGTTATAAGAAAAGTTTACATTCAGCAAGTAGTTGGAAAGCTACTTGCTGTCAGCTAAGTCAGTTGGTCATTCTAATAATATGTTACTTTAATCACTTCTATTTTTTAAACTTATTTTGTTTCCAGATTACCTAGATTATTTACTTAACTCTTCTTATACAGTCATTCATCTGTTTTTACTTATGACCTGGCTAAGGGAATTTTCTCCTCATTTTCCCCATCATTTTTCGGAATCATCCATCTTCAAACAATATCTTAGAAACTGTGACTGCTCAAATGCCCTCAGGTACCCTTCATGGCAAATAGTCTATATGGTAAGGCTTTTACCAGCATGCTGCTAAACTCTTCAGATTTGAGACTTTCCAAGTGCAGGGTTCAAGACAATACAGTCAAAGAAAGTTTTATGGTAAGCAAAAGACAAATTTCAGTTAGGAGAAAAAATATGTGGATTACAACATTTAGGCTACCAGCAAAAGAATCAGATAATAAAATTAGTGTAATCTATTTGATAAAAACCAACTCATCAATAACATTTTAGATCATGACAGTGGGGAAGGAGGCTGGACATGCAACTGCAAAGCAGCAGACACAGAATTTTCCATTCACTTCTCTGATGCCTTTGCCTGACCTCTATAACAGCTCTGTGACAGCTGCTACTTTAGTAAATTATAGCTGCTTTTCTGCCCTGTGTTTGCTCTGTGCAAGGGAAGAGAATTGGCTAAGTGGGGTGGGTACGTACTCAGTGGTAGAGCACATACACAGTAATATGAGGTTCTAAAATTGATCCTCAACACTTCAAGAAGGAGAAGAGGTGAAAGAACTGGCAAAGAAAGCTAAACATTCTCCAATTGTTTGACAGATTGTAGGGAGAGAGGGACAGAACAAAGAAGGAACCATACTCTTTTTTAGAGGGTTCATCTTATCAAAAGAATCAGAGAACAATCCCACCAAAAAGTAAGAACACAAACAACATAAAAAATGTTAATGGACAATATAAAAATGTTTATTCTCACTTTTCATTTAAAAAGTGCTAAACAAGGCAGCAACAAAATATTCTTCTTCCATTAACATGACAGAAATGGAAAACAATATCACTGGGTGAGTAGAGTGTAGATTCTCATATATTGCTGGAGAGGATAAACTGGCATGTGTTTACTATGGGCAATATTGCAATCTTCAGTCGCCTAAAAACTGTATCAATCCTACTATATTTCCTGACATGTATAACAAGGAAATAATTGGATAAGATTGCTATTTACTGGAGCTTGATAATTATGCATTTTTTAAATTTTTTCACCTATTAATTTTCTATTTTTCCTACAATATTTTTTGGAGAAGTCTTTTAATTCTAAAAGTAAAGAAAATGAATACACTTATTTTCCTCTATAATGATTGTGTTTTCCTTCCTGGCAGGCTGGGTGAAGCCCTGACTTTAATTTTGATGATGCATTCTGGTACTCTCTGAGCAGATAGAGGTGTTCCTCAGCAGATCTTGTTTCTTATTTTGCTACTAGTGTTAAAATTTCAAAGAAATCCCATCCTGTGGGCCCTTTTCACTCATGCCCCCACCACCAAGATCTAGAATTCACAAGAGAAGTTTCTCCATATATCCTCTTTTGAGTTACAGTCTCTCAAAGTATTTTTAAGTTAGTAAAGGGCAAAGCAGACTTGCGCAGAGCACAGAACTTACAATGTCTGAGTGAGGGCTGGGGTGTGTGTGACTCAGTACACTGCACTTGCTTAATGTTCTGGGCCCCATCCCAAGCAAGGGGAGTGTTGGACAGGTACGTAGATCATAGGTGGTCTCCTTCCTCCCCTGAGTTGGTGAGGCGGGTTTCCCCTGGTTTAGAGGCAGGGAAAGAACACTAATCGCATCTCCCAGAAGGACTAAGGTTGGGAATCCAACAGGAAAAATTGCCAATGACAACTGCAAGGCTGAGAAGAGGCACCGTTCCCAACAGGTGCATACGATCAAACTTCCTCTAACAGACCCTCAGGAAACCTTTCTGGTTCCTGACAACTTTGCGTGGCAACATTGTTCTTGCCAAGATGTCTTAATAAATAATCTGCCTTCTCTAACAGCACTATGTGGTAGCTTCTAATTTATCCCCAGAAACCAAATCTCCTATAATCTAACAGGCGCCCCTCTAGAGAACCACGGCCTACTCCAAACCACTTGTTCTCAGGGAGATCAAAGCCAAAACAATGCTCTGGCTGCATCTTCCATCTACTGCATAGTTATGACTTGCTTTTTCTACATCACAGGGAGAAATTTGGGACTTCGGAGCCTTAGGTGAAGTCAGAAATCCAAGAACATTCCACAGCTAGTCACAACACCACTATTTCCAGGCACAGCCTACAGCCTTCCCAGGTTATTTGTCTCCACTCTTCTGTGGTCAAAGGCCCTTGAGAATTTGCAACCCCTGAAGTTTCCTCCTAGCTGAGGTGCCCTGTTCACGCCCACCGCCTTGGTTGTAGGCCATCCACAGGGACTTAGCTAGCTCTTGGAAATCTTTGGACCCTCCCGCAGATCTCCTGGCTTTCACGAACTTTGCTTCCAGTCACCCAACCAGACAGATACGGGACTCGGATTCTCTGGAGATAAGATCTGAGAAATGAGCCCAGGGCCACAACCAGCAGTAGAGGTGAGGTTAGGAACAACTTTCCCTCTGCCCTCTAGGCTTGGATCCTTGACACAAGCCTGCACGAAGACCGGTGTGGAAAGCCTGTGAGCAGTGAACTCCCCTGGTGCCCCACCTGAAGTTAGAAGCGCAACAATAGTGAAACCTCGGAGAAACAAAGGGTCATTCACCCGGATAGATGAAAATGGCTCTGTCACTGTCTCCGTGGGGACGACTTACGAGGAGTCTGAAAGGGGGTTGGGAGGGATCCTGGGTGGTCTAGAACCTTTACCATGCTTCAGGAGGCTGGAGTCTCTACCAACCACCCACCCGTGAGGATCCAGTGGTTGGGAGAAGAATTCAAAGAAATGTTTTAGTTTCCGCCTTCTTTAAGAAAGGGAGGGGCTGCGATTCCAGATGGTTGACAGTTGTTGGCCCAAAAGTTGAGCAAGATTTATTTGTTCATAATACCGCCCCTTCACGAGGCATCAGTAGCCTGGGGGACAACCAGAGACGGAGCGCTGTAATCCCAGGCAGCACTACACCAAGCCTCCTCTGAGATTCAGAGTTCAGGCGTTCTCCAGCAGAGACGCCCTTTCGAACAAGTTTCTTTTCACGTCGCCTCAGGATAACGCGCACCCTACCCGCATCTGTGGTTCAGAATGGGCCCCGGGTGAGATTTGCACCCTGAAAGGTGTCGGGATTTATTTCAAATCAAAGTCAAGGATCCCTGGGTGGGAAACTGGATTCAGTTTCCAGCCCGGGAAGCGCGTACCCGGAGGCATAGAGAAGCCTTGGAGCCCGCACCATCTAAACTACACTCCAATCCCGGAAGCTCGCGGACTAAGGTTGAAAGAATCCGGTCGGGCGGTTAATCCGCCCAAATGTGCCCTGCACCTCAGCAGTCCTGGGCACAACACCGAGCGGGAAGCTGCGGAACTGAGCTACCTCTCTGCCCTTGGAAGAGTTTCTTACCGTGGTGTTTTAATATTTACCCTAGAGCCCTGCTGGCTTCCTTCACGCTGGCAGCAGCCGCTAGAGCGGAAGAAAAAGAGTGAGCTCCCCCGGCCAGAGAAGCGACGCTTGCAGATCCACGCGAGGGGCTTTCTTGCCAGCACGCGCGACTCCAGATGCAGTCACCGTGGCTCTGATGCAGCCCCCACATGCACCCAGCGCGTCGTGCAGCCCGCCTGGGCGCCACTGCAGTTCATCGGAGGAGTCCCCTGGCGGCCTCCTCTGGAAAAGCAACTACCTGGTCGCACAAGAGCCTGTGTAGTTTTAAGAAGTCACTCTAATTTTGAACCCCTGGCCTGGGTAGCTAGAAAGACGTCAGACTAGAAAGGATGCTGTCCTGGTTGGGCTTTGTCAACTTGACGCAAACTTTGACATATCTAGGAAGAGGGAATCTTAATTGAGAAAATAACTCCATAAAATAGCCTATTGGTAAATCTATTTGATCTGTGTAGACGATCACAGCCCACTGTGGGTTGCCAATTTGGGGCAAGTAGTCCGGGGTATACAAGAAAGAAGCCTGAGCAAGCTATGAGAAGTAAGCCAGTGAGCAGTGTTCCCTCATGGCTTCTGCTTCAGTTTCTACTTCTAGGTTTCTGCCTTGAGTTCCTGTCCTGACTTCTCTTTATTATGGAGTATAATCAGAATACGTAAGCCAAATAAACTCTTTCCTCCCCAAGTTGTTTTTGGTCATGGTGTTTTTATCACAGCTAATAGAAACAAAAGCTCTTTCCAAGGCACCCAGAAAGAGCCAAGGGACTGAATCTTCTCCAAAATTTTCTGACTGCCTTGGACTGCCTGACATACCTTAGGAAGTAGTATTAAATCACTGAAAAAAAAATGCTTTTGAAGTCATACCTCACAGGGTAATTATTAAGAGTAAACCAATTACAAAAGTATTCTTATTTCATCGTGGGAGTCTTCAAACATGAGTAGACTTTCTGAGAAAATGAAGTGGATTTGCCTACATTGTTTTATTCTCTTATAATAACATCTTAATGCATACTGATTGGGTAGTATCAAATGATTTCTCTGGGTATTGCATTCCATAATACCTATTACACATTTGAAAGAATACAAATAAATTACATAGAATTTACACATATGTGTATGTATACATATATGTATATCCTATATATGTGTATGTAAGTTTGTACCCTATATGTGGATGTATCTATCCTGTATATGTGTATCTTATACATGTATATATAGCATATATGTGTATGTATATTTATTTCCATATCCCACTCCTACTAGCCTTTTCATCACAAATGTCTCTCTATGTGTGATGCCCTTCTTGGCTCACACAAATACTTGGACAGCTCCTACAAAAGGGCCTTAGTACTTGGGATGACCTCTGCCTGGAATAGTCTTCTGAATTCCCCAGTCATGTGATGACTCAGAGACTACCTTTCTTTCCTCTAGCTCTTTGCTCAGAGGCCTTCCCTTTCAAACCCACCGATCCCCGCTTCCAATGTTATCTACCCACATGCCTTGCTCCATTTTCTCCATGAAATGGATTACCATCAGACACACTAAATACCACATTTTTTTCACACCCCATCTTAGTTTCCTACAAGGGGGAAAACAAGCTAGAAACTTAAAGGCTAAATACAATGAGTAGGGTTGGAGAGATGGCTCAGTAGTTAAGAGTATTTCCTGCTCTTCCAGAGGAGCTGAATTCAGTTTCCAACACCCACTGCCGGCAGCTGACAATCACTCATGACTCCAGTTCCAGCAGATCAGACACCTATTCCTTTGAACTCCACAGGCACCAACATGTGCTTGGTGCACATAAACTCATGCAGTCACATGTACATGAACACTCATAATTCTTTTTTTAACAATATAATCTTATGTGATGACACATGGTCCAGCCAGGTTTCTTTCTCCATGTGAAGGTAATATAAATCCCAAATCCAGTTGAGAATAAGACCACCACAACTGAGCCAAATGTGAAGCAAGTGAGCTTTAATTAAACTAAATACTGGCCAGGAAGATGGACTCTGACCAGGTCCATTCTGAGGTACCAATGGAGTGAGCCTCTCATCCTCAGAGTTCCCACAGAATGGCACCGAGTCATGTGGCACAGGTGCTTAAAAAGGCAGAATCCATAGGGCTATGTACTTCCCACCAGGTTCAAACAGTGGCAAGCATCTATCCTGATGTACTTCCTGTCTGGTTATCTCCCACCTACAAGCCACTAAGCACATCCAGTGCATTTGGAGCATACCTAGTGCAGTAGGGATCAACTAAATGAGATCTAGACACTTCCTACCCATCATTCCAAGAAGTAATGTCCTTGGGCAAGGGAGATTCAGGAATATCTCATCTGAACAGCCCCACCTAGCACTCTAGGAAGTTATGTCTTTGTTCCATAAATCTCTTAGACAGAGTAAAATTTAAAATGTAATTTTTGGTTTTACAATAGCTGTTTAGCAAACTCAATCTCATCTGCACCTGATTCCCTTTGGCATGCAATATGATATAGCGACATATTATAAACATATTATATATAACTGGGGGGACACTATTGTGCCTATAAATACTAATTTACTTTTTTCTAGTAGAAGGAATGTAAACAGTGATTTTTGTCTTTCTTGTTCAGTGCTATGTACCTAGATTGTTTCATTTAATCTGCAGGTCCTTAATATGGACTGAATTCTGTCCCCTCAAAATGCATATGTTGAAGTCCTCTCAAGTGTAGGTATTTAGAGATAAGTCTTTGAAGACTGAAGAAGTGATGAATTCTAATAAGGCTCTAATATTGGATTAGGGGCAGAAGAAGGAAGACTAAGTGGAAGATTAGGATGAAGAACAGAAAGTGGTGGAGGAGAAAAGGAAAGCAAGTAAGAGAGTTCTTTTTCTACCAAGTAAGGACCCAGAAAAAAAGTAGCCATCTTGCAAGCCACAAAGAGCTCCCTCACTAGGAAGCAACCTTGCTGCCTTCCAGATCCCAGCTTCCAAAACTGATAGCTCAGTATGTTGTTTCAAGCCATCTGGTCTATGGTATTTTGATATGGCAGCCCAATCAGCCCAAACATATCAGTAATACATACTTGTTAAGTTAATCAGTGAAAAGACTTGGCTGTAAGCATTGCAATATCTAACTTCTACCATGCACCAAAAATGTGGCAAGAATTTGCTAAGAACTTTACATGGAGTATCTCATTTAATTTTCACAAGATATCTATATGCTAGGTACAGGTGAGTATAGATTTTAAAATGCAGGTAACTTGCCTAAAGTCAATATTTAGAAGATAGTATAGACAATCTTTGAACTTGCCAGTGTGACTTAAGCAATGGCTATAACCCTCACACTTCCCTGCTACTATCATGGGGCAATGGGCAGCCTGGGATCATATCCTGAAGGTGTTTATAATCTAATAAGAATGACAAAAGAACACAAAAGCAACAGTACAAAGGAGGCTATTGAGGAGGGTTAGGATAGATAAAAAATGACCATAACTTTCTATGGAGCTTGAAGAAAGGAAATTGAATGGAATGGAGAAGATTGTGTAGATCTTAGGGATGAGACAGTTGATCTGAGCTTTAAAACAGTAGGCATGTTTGGAATTAAGCAGAAACAGAGGAAGACAAATTTGAACTATGCTGAGAATCTAGTTATTTGGAGTACTAGTCAAATGCTAAAGACCAAAGGAAAGTTGACAAGTTTTGGGAACAATTATTAGTGGAAAAGACTTACCTGAAGCAACTGCCAAAAAGTTATCTGAAGCTGTAATGGAAAAGTTGAGAAGAACAAGAGAAAAATCAACTTCTTGTTGGGTAAAATATTTTTAAAGGACATAAGCTGTCATTTTTAGTTTGGTTTTTTTTTTTTTTTTAACATATCTGGGTATTTTGCCTACATATATATATATGCGCCAAGCACATTCAGTTCTCCTAGAGGACAGAAAAATGTGTCAGGTCTCCTGAGATAGTTGTGTGCTGCCATGTTGGTACTGAGGATTGAACCTGAGTCCCCTGAAACAGTAGCCAGTACACATAACCACTGCTCAGTGGTTTTCTCCAGCCCCTACTTCTGTCATTTTAAAAGAGTAATTTTTGATCCTTAATTCAGAGTTTAGAGGACAACTTGATAAACCTTAGATGTATAAGTTTTGAAACTAACAACTATTGGCAGTGACAGAAACTAACGCATTCCTGACCATTAGATAAGTGTGTTGGTTAGCTTTTATTGTCAACTTGACACAACCTAGAATCACCTAGAAAGAAATCTCAATATTGTCTGAATCAGATTGGCCTGTGACCATGTCTATAAGAAAGCATCTTGACTGAATATTGATGTGGGAGGACACTGTCCATTGTGGGCAGCACCATTCCTAGTAGGTGGGTCTGAGTTGAATAAGAAAGCTAGCTGATCATGAGCCAGTAAACAAGCTAGTAAACAAACTGTTCCTCCATGGTTTCTTCTTTAGTTCCTGCTTGAATTCCTGTCTTGACTTCCTTCAGTGATGGATTGTGGTCTGGAAATGTAAGTTGAAATTAAACCCTTTCCTCTCTAGCTGATTTTGGTCACAGCAATAGAAGGCAAGCTAAAATAACAAGCATTAAATTCTATCATTTATTTTTCATGGAGGAAGTAAGCAGTTGAAATGTAAGTGATATATCCAAGATTACACAACTAGTAAGACTGGAGCACTGGGTCCTGCTCTTATGCATAATTACTCCATGTGTCCTGACAAGTGAAGAGGCCACAAATGCATAGCTGTGTGATTTTACAACATTGCCAGCTTGGAAGCTGCTTCAGAGAGTTCTTTCAAGGTTTGCATGAAATACAACTAAGTAATTTCATAAAGGGAGAGGACTCATAAATCTTAACTATAAGGTCTTCCAGGGAAAGGAGAGGAACCAGCTCACCTCATCTGAAAGATTCTAGAGAGACAAGGTAGTATGGCAACTAAGGGATCACTTTCTAGAGTCAGAGACTCAGAGTTATAAGTCAAACCTGACTCTCAGTTACATGAGATTGAAAATAGTGATAAAATAGGTAGCTGTATGGCATTAACAGAGATACACATACCATGCTTAGCAATTGCCTGTCACCTAATAAGTGTTCAAGAAATGCCACCAGCTGCTCTTCTTAGCACAGTCTCCACATTTCCCACATGTAGTCCCTCTCTCACAAAAGTAAGAGATTTCCATACATGTTCCAGGCATACAGAATCCAGAAGCTCGTTGTCCCTTAGAATCCCATCTTCTGCAACTGAAAACAAAAAAGAACATTTTCAAATAGTTTGGTTCATGTTAAATAGAGTTCAACTGCCTGTATAAATGAGCACAAAATGGTCTCTTTCATTTCCAACTTACACATTTTTAATTAGAGAATGCCAGGGTGGTCTTCAATGATGTGTGAGTAAAATCTGAGAAAAATTCTGTTACCAAACCACTTCCTTTTAACTTCCCCACAAAGAGCAAAAGATATTGGGAAAGTGTCGTCATGGCAACCTCCTAATAGTCAGACGGCAGTAGAGTAAAAGTAAGAGCAAACTTGCTTCATCATTGACTATAATGGACCTATGGTCAAACCTCTGGAATATCAGAGTTTATCATATATGTCTGCTTAGAGCTTGATTTCCCAGTGTTTCCATCTTGAGCATATATGAAGTATAATTGTTAAGTTAGTTAATAACAAACAGCAGGCCTTCTCAAGAATTCCTAGCTCAAGCAAAGAGTTCACAAATGTAGGTAATTATCTAGAAAATACTCAACAACAAGGCCACACACTTGTTCCTTATATTTTTTCAATTGTCTTCAAGATCCTTGACTAATAAAGAGGCTCAAGAGATTAATCTCCCTGTTTTATGGGAACATTTGGAATATGAGGACACAATTTATGGTAATGAACTCTAGGTCACAGAAATAAGTGTGCCTGGCTCCTCCTAAGCACTGAAGTAATGGCTCAAATATGAGGTAATGTATGATTATTGTCATGGTTTGAAATGGCTTAAAAGGATCTATTATATATAGAAACATAAAGCATGTTCTGCCAACACAATTGTTAACATTTATCAATGACACTGGATGCGGTAGTAGTTTTCTCTGAAATCCAAGTGATACCAATCACATTCCCAGAAGTATAATAAGCAGAAGCAGGTCAGAATTGGGAGCTAGGAAAAGATGTGGTACCCACAGCCAAGACAGCTTCTTCTTCTTGCTCCTTTCTCTTCCTGTTATTGTTGTCTTATTTCTACAAGAATTCTTGACAACTATGTAATTTATCAACACTTCAGTTCTCCATTTTTAAAAAAGTGAAGTAAATCACACCATCATCCCTCTCTCTTTTTTCTTCTCCTATATCCTTTTTGTTTTCCAGAAATGGCCCCGAGATTTTCATTTAAAGTCACACAGCATTGTTGCTCAAAATATCAGTACCAGAAGCCCAAAGGGAAGCATACTTTCTGAAAGAGATTCAATCCCAGGCTTGGAAAGAATCTTCAGTCTCAAGCACCCAAGGAGATGGATGCTATGACACATCAGCCACTAGCATGGTTTTCACAACTTGTTAGTGACAGAGCCTGACTTTCTGGCTTCTAACCCAGGTACTTTTCTTGGTGTGTGTATAGTTTTTAGATGTCACTGTTATCCAGTAATCATTACAGCCTCCTGTATATCTTCCTCCCATACTTTCCCAAAAACTACTCCATTTCCTCCCCTTCTTAGTTAATGACATAGGCATATGACACAAACTTCCTTAAAAATTTTCTTCGAGAGGTTTGTCAAGCATCCCTCTTTTACACTATTTTCAATTTGCCCATTCTTTGGTTTATTTGGGAAAGAACACCTTGATATTCATTTCCTTTACTTTTCTTCCTCTTATATTACAAGTAGGTTAGCTGAATTGTGTTGAGCTCTATCATGAGAATTATTCAGCTGATCCAAAGACTCTTGAGCAATAAAACTTAAATGATTTAGTTTTTTGTTGCTGTTGTTTTTTTCTTTTTTAAACTCTGGTTCTGGTTTAGTTACTAAATTTTTGTTGTTGTTTGATGTCTGACTCATAAGAAATACTCAATAAATGTTTGCCTGACTAGACTTAACTGGAAGATAAAATAATTACCACCAGATACTGATGAAATATATTTAGTATAGTTTGACAATGGAACCCTAATTAGCTATTAAAAACTGTAAACCATCATGTATATGGACATATACCTGTGGTAGAAGAATTATTTGAACCCAGGAATTTCAGACCAGCCTATGCAACACAGTATAACTTTGGTACAGTTTGAGTCTACAATTTGTGTCTCCCTTGGGCTTAGGTGTTTAAATACTTAGTCTCCAGATGGTCATGTTGTTTGAGGAAGTTGTGGAACCTTTCAGACATCGACATAGTTGGCACTTGGGTTGTGTTGCACTTGTTTGGTTTCTGGCATCCTTTCTCTGCTTCCTGAGCACTGAGCTCTGGAGAAGCCTTCACAGCACAATCTTCTCACCACAGACACACTGTACTATGCCTTTTCAGCCTAAATAAATTGTTCCTCATTTAGATTGTCTATGTCAGGTGTTTCAGTCACAGTGACTAAAAGTAACTATGACAGACTTTGTGCAAAATTAATTAATTGGTTAATTAATTAAAAAACAGAGGAACAAAAACATGAGGGGCTGGAGTGATGGCTTAGCAGTTATGAGTACTGGCTGTTCTTCCAGAGGAACCAGGTTCAGATCACAGCTCACATGTTGCTCAGCTTACAACTGCTTTTAGCTTTAGATCCAGGGGGAATCTGACTTCTGTAGGCACCAACACACATCTTACACACACACACACGCACACACACACACACAAACAATAAATCTTAAAATAAAACTATAAAATACTCAAAACACAAGAAACAATAAATAAAAATCTAGTGAGCTGATGGTTGAGGCTTTGTGAATTTTTCTTTATATATAATCATATATCAGAGACGAAAGTATGTTATTATGCACCACATATTGCATGATCCTAGGTTTGATATTAAAAAATGTTATGTTGTTACCACACAGAAACGGACAAGTACATACCTAATATTGATAAAAAAAAATTTCCGGAAATAGAAATAGGTAATTTTTGTTTTTCTTGTACTTCTTGTACAAGTACTTCTTGTACTTTCTTGTACTAAGTAAAAAACTTTCAATTAGGATCAGTGAGGTGGCTCAGTAGATAATGGCACTTGCCACTAAATCTGATAGCCTGATAACATGGAACCTATGTGGCAAAAGGAGAGAACCAATTCTTATAACTTGTCTTTTTACCTCCACATTTGTACCATAGCACTGAACATGAGCATGCATGGTTGTGTGCACATGTGCATGTACACACACACACACACACACACACACACACACACACACACACATACACAGTACAAATAAAAATGCAATTAAAATTTTTGAAAGCTTTCAATTATACTTTTATAGTAGTTTAAAGTCAACATGAAATCTTTTCATTGGTCCAAGACCAATGTCACTAGTGTCAACTATCTTAATATGACATTCCTGTTTCTTTTCTTAAAGCACTGGTTACTTCTCTGAGGACCTTGGAGGGCTCATGGGAAGAGGATGACACAACCAGGCTTTGTTTGTTAACAAAGAATGTGCTGAGTCCTTTCATTGTTCAAAAACATATCTGTTTTAAAGCTCAGTGCAGGCTACATTCAGTGCCTGGTTAAAAACCTGTGATTCTGCTGGCACTGCAGAAACTGTAAATAAATCCTGCCTTCCCAAAGTGGTGTGACTATAGTGGCTATCTTAGGGTTTCTATTGCTCTGATAAAATACCGTGACCAAAAGCAACTTGGACAGGGAAGAGTTTATTTTGATTACACTTCCATGTAACCTTCTATCACTGAGGGAAGTCAGGGCAAGAACTCATGCTGGGCAGGAACCTGGAAGCACGAACTGAAGGAGACGCCATGGCAGAACACTGCTTATAGGTTTGCTTCTCATGACTTGCTATTTTATAACATCCAGGACTACTACCCCACAAGTGGTATTACCAATAGTGAGCTAGGCACTCTCATATCATCAATCAAGAAAATGTACCAGAGACGTGGACACAAGTAAATACAGTGGGGCATGTTCTCAATTGAGGTTCTTGCTCCCAAATGACTCCAGTTTGTATAAAGTTGATATACAACTAGCCAGCACAGGGCCCTCTCCAGATGACAGTTCTATTAACCAGAGGCCTACCTGGCACTGTTCTTGTCCCACTCAAGCCCTTCCTGTCTCTTTGTGTTAATGACTGGTTTTTACCAATAACTCTTTTATAATCCCCACTTCCCTATAGCCTCCCTTAGTAGGAACATGCAATTCAGCATCATGCACTGTAATAAGCTTCAGTGACTTCAGACCTCCTTCCCCACTTTCAGTTACAATGTGGGTCATAATCCAGGTAGGGTCAACTGAAGAAGCCCTCTCTCCTAGGAATTTATACTTCACCCATTGGTTTACCAACCAAAAATGTTGTACACTGAAGCTTTCTCAGCATTCTCAAATATATGAAACCCACCACTAATATAGGAAAAGAAAAAAATAAGTGAAGAAACAGGGGACACCAACAAAAAGTGTTGATGGTGTTGGAGCTTCTATATCCACTACTGCCTGTAAACAGAACTGAAAGTCAAATATCCTTTTCTTTCAAGTTACTTTGAGTAGAGTGCCTATAACTCGCTATAGTAAGAGTTATAATACTATTAACCTATAGAAGAAGTTTTAGAAACATTAAATAAAGAGTTGGAAAGACACCCCTTTAAGGTCATCTCCCTCAGCATCAATTGTAGTTGTAAAAGCTTTATTGATAGAAAGTAGAGAAACAATGCTTATTGAACATCTACTTTGTGTGAAGCCTTATGCTGCACATTGTCATATACAATTTAATCTTCCCTATGACTTTGGATGGTAGGTATTATTACCTACTTTTGGAGTTTGGGAAATTTATGAAAGGTTTACTCTGCAGTTCTTTGGTGCTGGTGCTTATGATTTTGTGTCTTCTTAAATCCAAACCCTATAAGACTGCTATGAGTGTTCAGGGAGTAGAGCTTGGTGGAGCATACATCTTTGGTGCTCTGTACACAGCTCTCAACACACTTTTGATTACAGTGCATTTATGAAATTGTTGGTTTCCAAGATCTCAAGTACACATCAGATATCACTTCATTGTCTGTTACAAGACTGTTTCCACAGCTGCAAGAGATTGTTTAACCCAAGAGAGAGCACAATGTCTATGACAGTGAGAGAAACTAATGCCCCCTGGGACAATCAAGTGGGAATCAGAATCAGTAAGTGAACAAGATATCTTTATGTTTCTTAAAGAACAGAGCAAAATTAACTCCATTTGCATGAAGTGGCTGCTTGCCAAATTCATTCAAGACATATTTATTCAGTCAAAAACCCTTGGCTTTTCCTCTAGGTTCCAATCAGCCTGATCTTTCACTCTCAATTCCTAGAATTGTTTCCGTATTTGGGAATATTTGAGCATATCTCCAGATATTATATTTACTGATTGCTGTGTGTGTGCCCCAGTACTTTTAAATACTCACCTTGCCACAGCCTAAAGTGCTGGTACAACATGTGATTTCTATAGATAAGAAAGCCTGCTTTATAAATGTAAATGGTTGCTGCTTTCTGTTAAAGGACTGCTTCCCCTACCTGTCCAAAAGTCAAGAGCAGAGTAATTGAAACTGCAGTCTAGTTGAGGAAGTCCTCCTGGTACTAACCCCAGCCTCAGGCAACAACAATGGGAATGAATAACTAGCTCCCTTTGGGCTTTGAGCTTCCCCACTGTAAAGGTGATGGAGCACAGTTGCTGAAGGATTGTGGGAGGAGTCAAGCTATGAGATTTCTTTCAACATGCAAGTAGACCTTTGGAAGGAGGATCTTTAATTAAATGAAAGTCTTTTTTCTTCTTCATCTCCTTCTTCTCCTTCTTTTCTTTCTCTTTCTCCTCATCCTCCTTGTCCTGTCCTCCTTCTCCTCCTCCTTCTTCTTATTGGATTGCCCAGCCCTTATTATTAGGTAAGCCAATTCAATAACTTCCCTTTTATAATATATGTTCTATGGAGAAACAAGTCTAATACAGTGGAGGAATTTTTTTCTAATCAGCATTACAATTGAGAGATAAAAAAAAAGAGGTAACATAGAAATTTGCTCTCTCTTCTAGTGATGGGATACCAACTCCCCTGTCCTTGTACATCAGAGATTTGGGTTCTTAGGCAAATGGGCTATAGGACTTATACTGACTGCACCTCCATCCCTACCAAATACACACCCATCACCAGCGATGAGGCTAAAATACACCATGGTAGTTTCCTATTTTCTAGCTTCAAAATGGCAGTCTGAATGACTCAGCCTCTGGAAACATGTGCTTCAATTCTTTAATTGCTACAACAAATCTGTCTATTAAAGTATCTAAAGATTATCTCTTATTGTTTCTGTTTCTTTGCAGACCTGTGACTAATTTACTTACCTTACTCAATGTCTTAAAAGTAGAAACTATGTGCCAGGCATATCTTAATATCTTGATGGGAATGGGAATAAAGCTCTGCTCCAGCAGCTTCTATGCAGGATTTAGCCTGTAATGGTCACTATGGAAGAGCAACAAAGAGACAGCATTCATATTGTCCAACTGGCTCTTGACCTTCCCATCTAAAAGTGATGTGCATTGTTCATGTTACATTGTCCAGAAAGAATCATGTCATGATGGGTTGTACTATAAGGGGAAGTGCAATCCAACTTCCAGGTTGAGAAAGGAGAAGGGAGAGAAGCTGAGTATCTTGGACAATATTCTCTTGCTGTGAAGAGATACCATGGCCACAACAACTCTTATCAAAGAAAGCATTTTACTGGGGCTTGCTGACAGTTTCTGAGATTTAGTACATGATCATATGGCAGGGAGCATGGTAGTATGAAGACAGATATGGTGCTGGAAAGCAAGCTGAGAGTTCTACACCTGGATCTGCAGGCAGCAGAAAGAGAGAGACACACTAAAAATATTTGCAAATTCAAAGTCCACCCACAGTGAAAAACTTCCTCCAACAAGGCCACATTTACTCCAAGAAGGCTACACTTTCTCAAGTATTGCCACTTCCTAATTACTAAGCATTAAAATATTTGAGCCTATAGGTTATTCTCATTCAAACCATCATATTGAGTGCTTATGAAAAGTCTCTAGTGTAGACATGCAACCATTTAACCTAATATAAATATATATTTGTGTGTGTGTGTGTGTGTGTGTGTATTTCCTATGTGTATCCTGGGTATATATAATTAAGGAGGCTTTTATGAAGGTTAAATGCAAAATTATCTGTAAAGGACCCCTGGCCATTATCTAGTACTCATAAAATTTACATGTTGCTAATTTCACTATGATTTTTTCATATCTGAAATATACTGCCAAGATTTACATCAATATTTCCCACAGTTATGAGATATTGCAAGTTTTCAGAAGCTTCATGTCTTTAAGAAAAACAACTGTCCCTTTTTTTTCTGAATCTCTCCAAGTTTTGCTCATCTTAAGACATGAAATTGGCAAAGTACTCACGACATTAAAACTAGCTGAAAACCACTGAAGAATGAGAAAATGCTTGAAAAGAGCTTTATAAATAAAAATAATAATTGTAATTTTTATTTATAGCAAATATTATTCTAGTACCTAAACCCAGTGTAAGTACATTAGAACATTATGAACTTCATTAGAAAGAATGTATTATTGTCATAATGCTTGAAAAAATAGGACTGGGTATGCAGCTATTATAATAGTGTGGGTTCTGATTGTCAAGTATGTTATTACAGTTTCAGTGGAACCATTATCTTGTTAAGAGAACACATGGTGAAACATGTAGGGGGGCTTCCTATAACTCTATCAGGGTGGGCAGGCTGTGGCTTTCCATAGGAAATGCTGGAGCCTGAGGCATAGGTTATCATACCTATTTCTACCACTTTGAACTCTTATACTAGGTTTGTAAAGCCAGCATATTCAGCATCTAGTCATAAGTTTTCTGTTCTGGTGTTGATGCCTCTGTCTCCTCCTTGTTTCCCAGCAATTGTTAGTGTAAGGGGCAGGTGGAAGGAGACCCCAGAAAATCACCAGGACTCGAGATCGATGCAAAAGCAAGAGGTTTATTAACCAATGTGTTGGGGTCAACTCCCATAGATTCCTAAAATGAGGAAAGGAGAGCGATCTTGAGAAGCTTCCAGGGAGGGTTTTTAAAGGAAGCAGGAGATCTCTCTGATTGGTCAGAACCCAGGCATTGGATTGGCTCATTAAATATTACGTGGCAACAAGAATTTCTGGAAAGTGAGTACTCACCATTAAACAGAGAGGTTTATGGGATAGTGAGTACTTGACATTAAACAGAGGAGAGGTTACTGACTTTAACACTAGGGGCACTGGGTTTTCATTAGCTTTAGTAGGTGTTCATTATTTTTACAGAATTTGGGTCAGGACTCTTAGTGTTCAGCAAGTGATTCGGATTATGAAGGCTCTGGAGTTATTTACATCCTCAGGAACTGCTATTACAAAACCCTAAAGTTTACTTTATGTAGTGAGGTTATTTTTGTCAGATGAATTCATTTGGTCAAATTATTTTTAAGATTTTTTTTCTGAGTTTCCTAGAGGAGGTCTAGACTTTGCTTTGTGTGTCTAGACAAAAAAAAAAAAAAAAGAAAGAAAGAAAGAAAGAAAAGAAAGAAAAGAATAGAATGGGAGGGGACAAGTCTATTTGATGAAAGTCAGAGAAAAACTCTTGCTCAAGTGGATCAAAGGTTTTAGTGTTGAACAAAACAACAACAAAAAACTTCTGTGCCCTGAATGTTGAGAGAAGACACTGCTTGGTACCAATTACAGTGGCTTGATTCTAATGCTTCTAGAAGTATGCAAATATATATCAAGCTGCTGCAATGGATGTATGTAGGAGAAAGCCCAATTGGCTATTCATTTAGGAGGAGCTCGTAAGACTACCAACTTGCAATGCCATAGTCAACAGCAGGGAGATTCTTTAGAGCCTACAGGAAGCTAAGGCAAGAACCTTGCACCTACTTGGGGTCAAAACATCTGAAATGACTCATCAAACTACCTTGCAAACACTTTATTTATAACGACTTATTTTCACATAGAAACTTAAACAATTCATTTTTATTTTTAAAATGTGTGTTTTTGTGTGTGTTTGCACATGAGTACCCTGTCTGAGCAAGTGGAAGTGTCAGACTTGCCTTGAGCTGGCTTTACAGGCAATTGTGAGCCCCAGATGAAGGTGCTGGAAATGAACTCCAGATCTCTGCAAGATCAGTACACATTTTTTAATTGAGCCCTAAAAACTTAAAATTTTCATGTATGTTTATTTGTGTGTAGGAATGTGAGTGGGAACACAGCACAACTTGTTTGTATCAGCCCTCTCTTTCCACCTTGTGAGTCTGGGGATATAACTCAGGATGTTAAGCTTGGAGGCAAGCATCTTAACCCACTGAGCCATCTTGCTGGCCCCACAAATATCACTTTAGCAAGATTAGTATGGTCCTTGTACAAGGTGACTTGCAGATCTGTGGCTTGATCTATACTAGGGAAAAAGAACTTTCCCCCCTACATCTTTGACAACTTCATGTATATACACTGATTCACTCCCAACCCCACCCTCCTATACCCCTCAATACATCTCCTTTACACCTTCATGTCCTCTCCTTTGTTAGTTAGAATCTCAGGTATCCCTGAACTCATGAAGTACCAGAGGATGACCTAGAACTTCTGGTTCTCCTGGCTCCACCTCCACAGTTCTAGGATACAGGTGTACATCACTATGTTTGTTTTATGCTGTGTTGGGGATTCAATCTAGGGCTTATGCATGCTAGGCAAATACTCTAACAAATTACACATTCAGCCAATGATAACATTTAGAGTATAGAGTTGTGTCTTTTATATGGTCAGAGACTCCTTTAAAAACCTGATGGTAGCCAGGTATGATAGTGCATGCCTTTATTCCTAGCCCTCAGGAGGAGGCAGAGGCAGAGGATACAGAAGCAGAAGCAGAGTCAGAGTCAGAGAGATAGATGTTTGTGTGTTCCAGGTCAGCCTGGTCAACACAGCATGCTCCATATCAGTTAGGTATAGGAGGAACAAGGCCTGCCACTGGAATAAGGCCTATTGATAAACAGCAGACATGCCCAGGCTAGACTCCTCCACAGAGCTGGCCTGAGACCAGACATGCCCAGAGACTGATGATACCATATCAGGTGATGAGAAGAACCACAGCAGCAGTCTGTAGTCCGGGAGCCAATGGGACACTGGGTCTGGAATAAACCGAGTCTGTTTCTGTCACTTACCTGACTCCCAGAGTCTGTGACATTGACTCTGTGCCAGCTCACCCCAACTCCCAAGGGTCCCGAGACTGGGTTCAAGCAACAGCTAGGGCTATATAATGAGACCCTGTCTTGAAAGAAAAAAATAATGGTTATGGAAAATTCCACTACCTGGAAAAATACATAGAAATGTAAGCTCTTGTTAACAAACTTAGTGATATTATTATGATGATAAGCAAAAACCATCCAGGAGAATCACAAATTCCTTCACCTGAAAACTTCACCTAGAAAGACATTTACCTGAGATTAATAATTGGTACATATATAGTATTTATTCATTTGTTTAGAACTTACTGGGGATTTAATGATGTACAAGACAACGATTCAGTCTTGTGCAGCTCACAGTATAGCAGGGGACAAACTCAAGCAGCAGTGCATTGTAATGAGTCAATTGCTAAGCTAGAACTACAAGCAAAGAAATAAAAAAGAGTACTGGGTACAGGACAATTCATTCATTAAGTATTTAGTCGTGTTATTTGTGGAGAGCCCCCTGATCTTGAGCTTAAGTTCTGCTGTGTGTCTTCAAGTTAATTCATATTTGGGACAGCTACTAAGCAAGGCTAAGTTGTAAAAAGACTAGCCCAGAGGGAGTTCATTTTGAGGAAGTCAAAGATTACTTAAAGAGACCTTAATCTCATAAAATAGGATGTTGGCTTTATGGCTAGCTAAAGAACAATAATGTTTTGTATATATTTTAATTTACCTTACTGATTGTAACCTAGCGATTACACATATGCCTTTTTCCCTTGTGATCTGTAACCTTGTGATCGAACCTATGCCTTCTACCTCGTGATTTTAACCCCGTGCTTGCAAGCACACCTGGTTTTGCCCCTTGTGAGCGTTGCCCTGGCAACCTCATGTATGTCTCTGATGGGAGAGGGTATAAGAATTGAACAATAAACTACTTGGGCAGTTCGGTCCCTGTGAACTCAAGATACAGCGTGTGCGTGTTCCCGTTTATTCAGACTACTCGTGATCCAGAACCGTCTGAACTGGTAAGCCGGCCCTATCAGTTATTATTATGCAACAGCCAGTTAGTTATTAGATCATCTGAAATTTAAAGTCTAGGATTCTATATCCAATGATGGGGAGGCTCTGGGAGATTCACTTAAGTAAATTTTGATGGGTAAGAGAAATGTATGTAGGTGAAGTCAGTGCTACTCCAGGTAGTGACAGCAGCACATGAACAGGTTTAGTAATACAGCAGGGTGAGTTGGAGGGAAAGCTGCAAAGAGTTATTAGGCTTCCACAGAAATCAGTGATGAGAAACAACAGTGAGAAGGTGCTGGCTCAGGTCCCAGTGGCACATGTTTCATGGATTGTGGGCATTATCTTAGGTCAAAGGTTGCCACTGAGGGATTAAAAAACAAACAAACAAACAAAAAGTGAGAAGAGATCAGTGTTTTCTATTAGAAAGATCATTCATCCTAAGTCCTTATTGGTTCAGTGGGTAATCTAGCCTTGCAAGGCTGATGACCTGAGTTTGAGCCCCAGAACTGTATTTGAAAGAGGAGAAGGAGGAAGAGAAAGAGGAGAAGGAGGGGGAGGAGGAGGGTGGGGAAGGAAGAGGAGGAGAAGGGTAGAGCAGGAGGAGTTGGAGAAGGAGGAGGAAGAGGAGGAGGATGAGGAGAAGCCAGATGCAATTGCTTCCATCTGTAATCTCTGTATTTCTACCGCAACACAAGAGGCAGATACATGGATATTTTCTGGAATCTCTTGAGTGAGCTAACTTGGATTATGCAGCCTGCAGCATGCAGTCTGGCAGAAACGAGAAATGATTCCCCTGTCTCAGTAAGGTGGAAAGAAAGAAGAAACTCCTAAAAGTGGGCCTCTGATCTCCACACATGCACTGTGGCACATACACATCTACATTGATATATCTCTGTCTTTGTCTTTCTCTCTGTCCCTCTCTCTCACACGCAAAGTAGTAGAAGTAGTAGTAGTGATCATTAAAATGTCACCTTGCCTTCTGCAGAAAAATAAATGGAAAATGAATTGGACAAGAAAGACAGGGAGGTGATAAGGTGAGATTAAGGATGACCAGAATGAAAGAAACTACCAAGTTAATTCAGAATGAAAGATGACAGGGAGCCCAATACTGTTAAGAGAGATGAAGTGTTGGGAATACAAAAGCCCTTTATTCACAGAGAAGCACTAGGGAAACCAGGAATGTTAAGCATGCAGGATGTTCTCTTCCACAGAAGAGAAGCATACCCTGTTTTCCACCCAGAAGGCTGGGAATGGAGGTGTCTAATAGCCTATCTAGGTGGTCCTTGTGCTATCTGTATGGCGAGGGGCTCTGCCAGGACTGTAGGTAGTTGATAGCCAAGAAGACTTCTGTGCTATCTATATGACCAAGATCATACCAGAGCCTCCCCTAGGCCCTTAAGATAGCACATATAGTCAATCTATATAACTAAGCTTTTTGGAAGAGATCACATGTACTTTGAAAAGAGTTTTGATGTAGTCATACCTCAAGCTTTATTGTACACATGGGATTAAGTTAATTGTCACCAGGAAACTTTTCCCCGAACTGTACTACACTTAATATGCCTAAAATAAACTGCCTGATGTCGACTCTAGAAGTTTGAATCAACACCAGCTACTGAGTCCTGTTGATCAGGATTTCCTGCCTACCTCACGTAGATTGTTACTTTGCTGGCCCTAGTGTTTTCAGAGACACAAACAATAGAGTAGAGTAGACATATCTGAAAAACAGGACGTCTCTGAATACTACTTGACACACACTTACTCACTTTTTCAGTGATTTTTGCTTAAGGAAATGCTCTGCATTGTGAGTGAGGCAGTGATGTGATCAGGCTAGTAAAATAATCTTGCTACTGAGGGTGTATCACCTAGAATTAAGGGGAAAGAATTGCTATGATTTAATGATCAGATATAGGAATTCTACATTAAATTGCTTATTGATAATAATAATGACAATGACAGCAGCTTACAAAACAATTTTATAGTACACTTATTCTGCACCACTTGCCTTACAGGCATTCTGCCCACATTAGATGACTTAATCTTCAGAAATCCTATGATGTAGTCTTACTGGTACAAGATTGAATAGGATATACTGTAGATCACTTAAACACCTTTTGTAAGGTCACTCCTTGAGGAAGTAGAAACAGAAGTCTCATTCCAATGACCCCTAGACTCAATATTTCTATTGGCCTACCATGATAAAGAGAAATATGTCCCTTCATATAACTCAGTATAAACATCAAAAATGATTTTTCTCCATTTGTTCTGGCATTCTGAAGAAGGGTTTCTATACCTTGTCTCTAGAAAATTATTAGAAGGGGTACAAAAAGCAAAATGCTGGCTTTTTTCTTTTTTCTTCCAGGTTCAGATTCCAAAGAATACAAAGGGAGAAATGAAAAAAAAAAAAAACAAAACAAAACCAAAAAACAAAATACAAAAAAATCCAATAGTGTTTTTAAACAATGAATGTTGTTTTCTTTTAGCCATAAGGGGATTTTGAAACTTGATAACCTCAGTTTTCAAAGCATTCCACATTCCCCACCCACAAGCAAATGCCAGAAGGTACTAGTTTGAGCCAACTCTGAGTTCATGAACAATTTTCTAAATAGTGGATCAGATTTCTTCAAAGTTCATACCACCCAGATGAATACCTCTATTGTCCCTAATTGGTCTGATGAACAGTGCTTAGCAATTTATCAACTAATTAATTAATTTAAATAAAACATTTCAGCAAGAGATAAGATAGTAAGGTACAAATGCAAACCAAAAAATAATAGGGCATTATTACTTTAATAAGCTTAAAACTATTGCCCAATATCTTTAAATTTTAGAGTTAGGTTTTGCATAGTCTCAAATGAAGAAATTTCTGGGGAGGAAGAAGTCTCTGATTACATAAAGAAAGTGATTTACTTGATTTGCAGGAGACTTTTCTTTTTGGAGAAGAAAATGTCAATTACAATTACTATATTCATTCAAATAATGTTCATGGGAAGTGTACCCTGTGCCTAGTCCCAAGAAAGTCACTAAAATATAAAAACTAAAAGTATAAAAACTAAAAAACTGTAACAACTAAAAGTATAGATCTTGTCTAGCATAGCCCGGGAGATAGACATGTAAAAGAATCATGTAATAAAGTGACAAAAGAAATATGTACTAGGGAGATCTGGGGAATCAAGATTAGAGAGGTGAACTCATGCTTTGTTGCTAAGATTTGGGAACTTAAGTTAAAGGGATGGAGAACCACTAAGTAGAACTGATAATCAGACAATATCAGAAGGATCATGCTATTATTAAGGAGAAGAATGGGCTATAGCATAGCAAAGGGCAGCATCAAAGGCACACTGAGTTCCACTCTTCATAAAAATCATTTCAATGTCAGGGGGTGATGGTGCACACCTTTAATCCCAGCATCGGGAGGAAGAGTCTGTGAGTTTGAGGCCAGCCTGGTCTACAGAGTGGGTTTCAGCACAACCAGAGTTACAACAGAGAAACTCTGTCTCAAAAAACAGAAATAAAAAAAAAAATCATTCCAGAATGCTCTTATACCTCCTTTTCTGTTCTCCAATCCATTTCCCTTTTCCTTAAGACATAAGCCATTTAGAAATTCTTTTTTTTTAATAAGGTTTATTTTTCTGTGTATATACATGCACATGAGTGCCCTCAGAAGCCAGAAGGTGGCACCAGATACCCTGGCACTGGCTGTTGTGAGTGTTCTATGTGGGGGTTGAGAGATAAACTCCAGTCCTTTGCAAAAGCAGAAAGAGCTCTTAATTCTGAGTCATCTCTGCAGTCCCATATCTCACTTTCTAAAAGTGCTATCTTATTTCCAGGCTTTTGTGGTTTCTCTAATATCTACCATTGGTTTATAATTCAGTTACTCTGTTGTCAGATAAAATTTTTATGGATTGAATTCCTCTGTATGTTTTGAGATTTGTTCTATGGCTCAGAATATGGTCTACCTGGGTACATTTATGTGTATGTGTGTGGGTATATATATAACGTTACATTGCTATGTAGTGTGATAAAACACTACAAGCAAGGCTGTAAAACACTTCAAGCCCAGCTGACCAGAACCACAGATTTTTAAATCAAAACATCACATGACTGACTCTTATAGAGTCTGCTTCCCTTTAAAACTTCACAAACCAGGCCTCTATTGTATGCATTGCTCTCAGCATTATCTTCTAAGTTCCCACAATAGCTCATTAAGCTTTTCCAGCCCAAAGCTCCACAACTGTCCCCCAAACATGGTTAGGTTTGTCACAGCAACATCCTATGAACCTGCTAATAATTTCTGTCCTAGTTAGGGTTTCTACTGCTATTATAAAACACCATCACCAAAAGCAACTTGGGGAGGAAAGGGTTTATTGAACTTACATATGATGGGTAACAGTCCCTTGAAGGAAGCCAATGCAGGAACTTAGACCGGTACTAAAGCAGAAGCCATCAAAGAATACTGCTTATTAGTTTGTTCCCATGACTTTCTTAGCCTGTTTTCTTATATAGTACAGTATCATCTGTCCAAGAGTGGAACAATCCACAGTAGGCTGTGTCCTCCCCCATTAATCATTAATTAAGAAAATGTGCCACAGACTTGCCTACTGGCCATCTGACAGAGGCATTTTCTCAACTGAGGTCTCTTTTCTGAGATAATTCTAGCTTGTGTCAAGTTGACAAAAATCAAACCTGGACAGGTGTGGAAGTTTCAGAATGTAGGACCTAGCTGGTAGAAGCAGGAGAGTGTGTTGAAGGTGTATTTTGTCCTTGGCCCCTTTTTCTTTCTTTCTGCATGCTGGCTGTCTTAAGATAAACTGTAGAGGACAAGAGTGCTCATAAATAAGCACTGGAAAAACCAAGAATGTTAATCACACATGGTTGTCTCCTCAATGGAGGAAATGTGTAACTGTTTACCGCTCAGAAGGCAGGGAGTGGATGTTAATAACCCGGTGGCCTTTGCTATCTTTACGGTAAAGTCTCACCCAAATCCCCCAGAATGTTTATCCCAGATTTTTCCTCCCTAGACCTTTACTTTTATCTTTGTTTCTCAGTCAGTAGAATCCATCCTTAGAAAAAATATTAGGTGTACTTTATAGTGTGCTGACCTCTCCACTATCTCTGTCAGAGACCATACCAGAACCTAGGGCCTTAAGTTACATAGCTATCTTCATGGTAGAGGTCACATTTACCTTTTGAAAGAGTTTTGATGTAGTCATTATTGTAGACAAGGAATTTAGATAATTCTTACCAGGAAACTTTTTTCCAAAATTGTACTATACTTCAATATTTATAAAATAAACTGGCCTGGTGTCAGACTCATGCTGAACTGAATTTCCTTCTTCCCTCATGTTGTTCATTTCTCTAATTGTGGTAGCTTGCAGGGACTCCCACAATAAATGGCTTTGCTTTGTACATTCCCAAGCATGATGTTCTGTCTTACCACAAGTTCAGAAACAACAGTCCAAGTGATCATGGACCCAAATATATATTTCCTTCTGTAAGTTGACTGTTCTAAGGTATTTTGTTATAGTGCTGAAATGCTGACTAACAAAATCTAAATTAATAAGGCTATTATGAAGAACAGTATATAGAGGTTGCTTAAAAGCTAAACATGGGTGTTGGAGAGATCAATCTGGATAAACTGCCTGCTATGCAAGTGTAAGAATAGCAGTTCAGATTCTCAGCAACCACATAAAGAAAGCTGGATAGACACCTCATAATTACAGAGCTTGGAAGTTGAAGACAGAGGACCCTTGGGGTAAGTTGCCTAGACTAGCTGAATCTGCAAGCTCCCAGGCTCAAGAAAAGACCTAGCTTCAGAAAATAAAGTGGACAGTGACTGAGGAAGATAACCAATGTCACCTGTCCTCCACACAAATGTGCCATGTTATATGCACATACTGATACATTTATGCCTACACACACACACACACCTAAATGAATCTACCAGATGATCCATCAATCCTATTTCTGGACATATATACAGAGGAAGTGAAATCGTCCCAAGAGATAACTGGTGGCACTGTTCACAGAGGCTAAGAAATCCACATAGGTATTACCCTAGGTATCAGTCTCGATGCCCTTCAACAGAGGAATAAAGAAAATACGGAATATACAGACAAATGTGTTATTTGGCCATAAAGCAGAATGAAACCCTGTTATTTGCAGTAAAGTGGATAGAAATGGAACTAGAGGAGATTGTGTTAAGTGAAGTAACTCAGACCCAGAAAGACACGGAATAAATGTTTTCCCTCATGTGTGGATCAAAAGACTAACTAAAGGTGAAATTAATGGAAGCTGGAAAGAGTGTAGGGAAGGTGGACAAAAGAAAGCTAGTTTTGATCAGTAGTAATTTATGCATGTATAGTGATTTTGTATATAAAATTACTGCATGTTTATCTAATTTAAAAGTTTACACTATAATCAAAAGTGATTTTAAAAAGAGTCTCAGAGAATCTGAGAACACAGACTTAATTTTTTCAATGCCATTCAACAATGCTGAATAGCTACTACAGGGAGGAACTTTGTTAGATGCTGTGTACTTAGAACAACTTTAACAGCTGGGGATGAAATCGAATGTGAACAGCTATTAGCTACGAATCAAGCTCTAGCTCTCACATCTAAAATGACAGTTATAGTGATGGCAGATTGAGACAGTCCTGTGCGAAGTGGTGTTAACTGAGGCCAGTAACACTCTACATTACTTTAATCCATACTCAGCAGATTGGGAGAAAGATCAATTTGTGTAATTTCACAACAGTTAGGGTAGCATAAGAGTAAGAGTCACTATTTTTCTGTTTAACTTACAGTATTTTTATATGATTTTGTTTCCTGATTTGAGAAACCTACTGTTTTGCTTTTCCACAAAGTTGAGGCACTCCACCCCTGAGCTGTATTCCCAGGCATCTTCTTTGAGAATCTGAGCGCTGCAGCAAATCTTTCAGTGCAACTGCTCTATGTATGAATACAGCTTTTCTCTTGGAGTGAAAATGTCAGTCTCATTTCTTGCTTTCCAAATTGAAGCACCAGAAAGTGCTTTGTTCACCCTTTGTATTTAAGTTGGACACCTGTATCAATGGCTTGGAAAGAATAAATCAGTTTGGATTGTATTAATATCACTGTAATAGAAATTATAAAAATGTGTGTGTGGGCATGCGCATATGTGTATGTTTGAGTTTACACATGCAGTGGAACATATGTAGAGGTCAGAAGACAAGTTGTGGGAGTTTTTTCCTTTTATCATGTGAGTCTGTGATTGTAGTCAGGCTATCACATTTGGCAAAAGGTACCTTTACTAACTAAACTATCTCTCTGACCAAAGTAGGAAATTTTTCAAAAAAGAATTAAGAATTTAAGGAATATTTTGTATGTGAAATATACAAAAAAAAAAATAATCTGAAAAAAAAAAATCAATGCATAATACTGGAAGTCAAGAGGAAAGTTTTTTGTTTTTTTGTTTTTTTTCCCCAGACAGGATCATGTAGCCTCATGTAGCTCAGGCTGGTTTTGAACTATGTATTTGAGGCTGGCCTTGAGCTTCTGATCCTCATGCCCCAACAGCACAAGTACAAGAATTATAAGCCTTATTATTATCATTATATAATTATAAGAATTATATGCACTATCATACTTGGTAGTTCTATTTTTTTGAAGTGTAATATTCTAGTATCATTCATAAACTTTAAATATCTTCTTTGAAAACAGAAGATTAAAAACAATCGTTTAAATTCAACATGATTGTCAGCAGTGCAGAAAGCTAATCACTCCCCCTTTCACAGCAGTATTTTTCCTGAATAAATAACTAAAACACATAGAATTTCAAAGTATTTTATTAAAAATTCCCATCTAGAAGAAAAGATATATAACAGTGTTTACACATGCTTCAATAACTTATTTCACTGTACAACTTACATTCTCTATAACACAGTAAACCAGCAAAAGAAAATAATTAGCTTTTAAATAAGACTCTATTGTGTAAAAGCAGTAAGTGAAGGACACTAAAAGGTAGAATCTACACATTTTACCAGGACTGAGTGAGTTGGAGTTCATAAGCCATACTGGTCAGTGAGTGTTTAGAAACTAAAATGTGTACGCTTTTCTGATTTTGTAATGTCAAAGCCACTGTGATGCTTCAGAATAGGATGTATTTTCTTGCTTAATTTAGTGTGTGAAGGAAAGGGGGTCTGTTTTTATCCCTTTTGTAAAAAAATAAATATACCTTCCCTTTTATGTTAAGTACACAGTTTTAAATAAAAACACTTATTTGTGTTTATGTATACTCCTATGTCAGTACTGCTCATAGCATAGTGTTTCACAGCCAGCAGGATGGTAAAACATTACAGAAACAAAAGCAGTTTGCAATAGCACCTAGAAAAATAGCACTGGGGCCAAATTTCTCTTGCTGTTCTTATGTAATGCAGGCAACACGAAAAGAATAGAGGCAGAAACATAAGGAGAGAGGGAAGAAGCTTTTCTGATCTTGAAAAAAGATCTAATCAGCTCATGTGTTGTCTGACATATTTTACAAGGACTTCTAAGCCAGGCACACAGCAGACTGTGCAAAAAGTAAGTTAGATAAACATGGCTTGAGCAGTGAAATCTGACCCTCTGCCAAGAAATTATATTTTCCAAGATTGGGAAAGGCACAGGAGGTGCACATTTTAATTTGGCTCAAAAATAATGAAAATTAATTTTAAAAGTTGGCAACAATTACAAAAACAAAATGCCACTTTGACAGAGCTACAACAGTAAACCAACAAGCACAGCATGGTTCACGATGCTCAGTGACCACACACAACTGCTTGGCATTTCAATGCAGACTGTATCTGAAGGAATAAGTCTATAAAGGAAGATCTAACACTGATTTCACTTAAAACTCTGCTTTATCCATGTCTTCTTCTAAAAACTAATATGAACTCAAGCTAAGTTCCTTTCTGTGGAACTGAAAGCAAGAAATGCTGTAATTTTCAGTTGCTGCAAAATTATTTAATCCAAAACCACGCAACACTGCAAGACAGAGAGTCAACTCGCATTGTATTTGTAAAAGCTAACTAGGATTCACTATGCTACATATAAATTCACTATGCTACATAAATTAAAAAAAAACACAGCAGTTATGGTCAAGTTTGTATCCTATTATTCGTATTTTTAAAAGACAGAAATAGTATTTAGGATAACTGTAAACATAAATCCCTAAGAAAGTACATCTATTCTAGGAAAAGAGACATTTACTGTAATGATGCACCTGACATCCTATATAGATATCTAGTGACAAATATAGTGTAACTAACTCCCAGCGCAGGACCCTGGAGGATGTTTTCACACCACTGAGCTACTATAACTGCAATCCTGACTATGATGAGATAGACACAGCAAACCATACATTTAAAAAGTCATTAGAACATCACGTTCTTGTACACTAGTGTAGAAAGGTCTCCCAAAGATGAAAGAATGTAGGCCTGGCTTAATTTTCTCAGCAAGAGCCATTATTATGTTAAGATCGCCCTCTGCTGTTAAGTCAAGATCTATCTTCAGGTTCCGAAGAGACTTAAAAGGCTTTTTCCCCTTCTGCCTATAAATGAAACAAGACAAACAAACAAAAACCAAACATTATAATACAGACAATGTCCAAAGAGAACAAAACAGAAACTTACAAAGCACAAAAATTTTCCTATAGAGGAGCTTGACTCACGTATCATCCTCTATGTATTTGATTAGTGTCAAGGCTTTTCTGTGAAGAACAAGTAGGAACTGTGCAAGGAAACTACTCCTGAGAGACAGGCCAGGTTTCAGATGGAAGACCTGCAGGAACATGAGACAATACAGCTTCCTATATATTTTTATGTAGCAGCTTCCATGAGAATGTTGACAGGATCTGACACACATCATCCATTTCTTCTGATTGGCAAATGGAATGTGGTAGTGGCAAGGGTCTGACAGTTTTTGAGATTTCCTATTTTACTGTTAAAAATGCACTTGAATTTTGCAATCTACATCAAAATATATCCTTATTTTATTATGAAATATCATTATGCGAATTGTTTCAAGTTGTGTGAAGTAGAGGATGGGGGAATTTTATTTCAGCTTCAGAAACATGGAATTACATGACTAAGGATTTTACCCTCTAACTTAGTACTACCACACATCACACAGACCTGGATCCAAAAGTTCTAGTTAACATGAGGATTTATTATCTCAAAGCTATGTCTATGATACAGGATCTTGGCCTGATTCCCAGAATGGTATTATCACAAAGCTCTGGGGAACATTTAGAAACAAGCCTCATATAATTCATCACCTTCTTCAAATAACTCAGCAGATATTTTAAAAACTGAGACAATGAAGACGCTACAATTAAAACAGAAGTATACTAAGTTTTAAGAATATTTCCAGTTCAACTAAGGCAAAAAAAAAAAAAAAAAGCACAATCCCCTTCTTCAACAAAAACAACCTTAAGATTAGGGCAGTACTTGAAGCAATTACTGGTATGTGGAATGCTGTTTTTAACTGTTAGTATACAGGCTATTTCCCATTAATAATTCAAAGAGAAATTCATTTAGAGACTTCAGAAATGACCATAACCACTTTCTTTAGTGCTTCATATATATTCTGTAGGCATTGTGGGACATATTTTAAAAGAAAACATGCAATGTCATTTTCTCTGGCAATGGCTGGTGTCATGTTTACCTGATCCAGGAAGGTTTTCACTAGAGTATCTCTGTGTAAGACATCTTGGAAAATATTCCTAAGAAGAAAACAGTCCAAATATTAAATGGTTTAACAGAGTCAGCTTCAACAACCTCTTACTCCAGTCAAAAAGTTAATGTTTTATAAACAGATATGTAAGAATACAGATGTGCATATTTAGAACACATACTTAGTTTGCATGAAGCCCTGGGTTCAATATTCAGGTCAATATTCAATATTCAGTCAATATTCAGTGCACTCAAAATACACAAACACACACATACACACACACACACAGATTCATTTTACCTCAAAGGTATATTTGTTTATTACTGATGTTTTATTTCTAGCCAGCAGAAGATGAGTATACACAGGAAGGGCATGTGCCTGTCAATCTGTTTTAGAAACCTCACCTTACAACTGATGTTGCAAGTTTTATGTAACTAAGAAATACAATTACCAATCCTTCCCATTTCAAAAAATCAAATACAAGCATACTATCACCAAAACCCAAAAGAAACCAGACAAATTAAGGAATAAACCCAGATGATGACACCAACATCATTAACTCTGGGCTTATGTCAAAAGACTCTCCATCTACAAATAATATAAACCAGCAACCCAGTAAGCTATTATTACCTCAGCAATGACTAGAGTGTAAAGTCCAGACAAAATGGCCAATTGAGGTGACCTGTGTCAGCACACAGGACAGAGCAGAAGTTAACAAGATTTTTTTCCCCCCTCAGACCCCATTCTATTTCATTGTTTGTTTTCTGACTTCCTTAGACTATTGTATATATATTAGAGGGAGAATATAATGCTTATTATGATAAGATAAATGAAAAGCAAGACTAAGACACTAAAGATTACAAACAAGTAGATAAGAACAGTAGGGAAGAGAAACTTGAAGACATAAGTAGGAAAGCAGCACAGGTTTTAAGTTTTAGGGGATGAGTGTACCAAGCTAGGAAAAATAAGGGGAGGGGAGTGTAGAAAGGAAAAAAACAAAACAAAACAAACAAACAAGGAGGAAGAATACCAGCATTTCATGATTACTCTCTGGACACTGACAGCACATTCATTGGGGCTTGTGGACAGAATAGGACTTGATAAGTCTACAATTTTCCAATTTCTATTTTACTGAGTGAGAAACTGGATCACAAAAGAGCTGGAAAAGCAAAGACTATCTCCAGGGACAACACATATTTTAATTTATCGTCATGACTCCTTTAATCTTTAAAAGGTTAAAATTAAAAATAACTTAACTGGGGATGTACGTAGCTCTGTGATACAGCAGTTGCCCACCATGTGTGAATCCCTGAATTTGAACCCTATACCTCCCTAACATAAAAGTAAATATTATTTAAAACACACTAATATAATATGAGTCCACAGTAATAGAATTTAAGATATATAATCTTGTGGTTGAAAATATTTTGGACAATTTTATATTCAAAACGTTTACTTAGAACTAGAAATTAAATTTTAAAATTCATAACATTATTTTGTCATGCCAGAATAGAGCTGACCAACTCCTTTTGTCAAACAAGCCAAACAAACATATTAAAAAACAAACACACACATACACAAATAGATAAATTATAAAAATAAAACAAACAAAAAACACTAACAAGGTGCAAATCCATTCTCAAGTTTACTACATTTCCTGAGAAGAGATTCTAACCAATCAACTAAAAAAAGAGCCAGGACTTCAAGATAGTAATGACGAAGATGTTCCTGAACAGATTCAGTGAAACAATGTCTACATGATTTTCAAGATTGTTAGTATGTGAACTAGTGGCATGAAATTTCAATTTGACCACTTCCTTTTCTGAAGCAATTCCTCTCAACCCTTTTAAGCAGTAACAAGAGTACAAGAGAGCTGTTGTGCATGTGCATCATGTTTCTAGTTGTATCTCTGGCCAGCAGTTTACTGTGGCTACTGGTGTGCCACAAGTCTCTTGTTTCAGCTCTGTTTTCTTCTTCAGAGACACAGGATACACATTTGCTCCAAATTTACTGCTACCTAAATCCCTTAAACCCAGATTACCACAGTTAACATATTTTGAGCATATTCTAAGGACTAGCCCTATTTCAAGCTTTTCTTTGATTCAAGAAAACAACAGTACTATATCACAATTCTTTTTCAGACTTTAGAACATCATTTAAATGTTTTAAGTTTTGTAATTAAAGATCATAATTTTTATCCTAATCAATCAACACTTAATTATTGCCTTTTGCTGATCACATTTTCTGGTAAATAAGTAGCAAAATGTAAAATGCAAAGGAAATGAGTGTTCTCTTCATTATTATCAACTGTTTTTTTCTATGTTTTATATTCATATCCAAGAGAAAAGATGTAGAATGACTTCAAATTAGTGTATAAGATTGTTCAATGACCATTATACACTAAATTACCAGAAGTAGGGACTTGCATTTTCTGACTGACAAGTAGTAACCCTGGCACTTCATTAAGTAACTAGGAGTTCAGTACATATTTGCTAAGTATTTATTTTAAGAGGAAATCTTAACCTATCTTAGAATATTATTTTAAGACATAAGGATTTATGCCAGGCACATGCCTTTAATCTTACCACTTGGGAAGCAGAGGCAGGTGGGTATCTGTGAGTATGGGGCTTAGTTTGATCTATATAGTGAGTTCCAAACCAGTTAGCAATGACCAGTGAGATTCCGTCTAATTGTAATAGTAATCGTAAATGGTAAAAAAAAAAAAAAAAAAAAAATTAAAAAATAAATTAAATGCCTCTTCAAGCATCATTATTCTTGTCACATTTCTTTCCTTTTAAATACAACTTGCATTGTTTTTATTCATAAGTGATAAAAGTTTTATGTTATTTGACAATGATACTTAAGGTCAAGTGTCACATACAAATCAGGAGTGAAGCTTTCATCTGTGTAGATGATGGTGTCCTGAGCCATGTCCTCTTCTGAAGTTGCCCTCCAGAAGGCTGTTAGCTCTGATCTCATGTATCTGCGTTGATTATAAATATGTTCATGACATGGTGGCATCTGCTTGACAGTATTAACATCCACATCAATGTGTGTGGTGGGATATGGGGCATACATAACTTGCCGGAAGGGTAATACAAAGCTTCCAGTTGCATCCTGTCAAAATGAAGAGAAAATGTATTGGCTACATGCTAAAAGAGAGAAGCAAAGTTAAAAATAATATAATAATGATGATGAGAGATGCATTCCCCTGTGTATCTAGTACAGGGCTCTTTCATAAATAATACCCAACGGTTACTATATAAAAATCTAGCTATTACAGTTTGCATTTACAGTAAAATAAGTATATAGTATACCATTAAAAAAGTGGGTCAGAACATGCCAAGTATAATCCAGCTATAGGGTGTGGATACTGAGAAAATATACACAGAAGAAAAAGACTACAATTAATGCTGATTACTTGGTAGACTGTAAAATTATGATTGCCTTTCTTTCTCGATTGTTTTATTCTCTTTCTGTATCTAAATGAGTATGTATATTAATAGGTAAAATATTTATCTCTTCCTAGTTAGTCAGGCAGTCAGTAACATGTAACAAATTCCTGCTGTGTATGAGGTATTCTGCTAAATGGTGTGAATAGAAGATAGAGGCTGCCTAAATTTTTCACTCTTAAAAGGCAAGGATAATCACTGTATATCAAGGTATTTTCTGGAAAGCTACACAACTTAACGTTGCTTGGAAAACTCTCAGTGTTTCACTCAATCAGAGTTTTACATTTTCTCTGTGCATCTGGTAGAGAGGGGTCTTTCAGAAATAAGAGTATATAATTGAAAAAGGGGGTGCTAGGAAGTGCTGTGTACCTCACTGTACATTTAAAAGAAATTGGTAAAATTAAGATTTGTAAAATTGTTGGGTGGTGGAGGCACACATCTTTAATCTCAGTACTTGGGAGGCAGAGGAAGGCAGATCTCTCTGAGTTAGAGGCCAGCCTGGTCTACAGAGTGAGTTCCAAGACAGCCAGAGCTACAACAGAGAAGTCCTACCTCAAAAAAAAAAAAAAAAAAAAAAAAAAAAAAAAAAAAAAAAACAAAAGAAAAAATTGTAAAATTAAAATTAGATATGTATTTTCTTTATTTCTGAGCTCATGGCAGGTACATAATTTAAAACTGAAAAGCTGATTTTCATTTTGGGGGTGAAATTGGAAATTAAACTCAGGGCCCTCAAAATTTCTAAGTTGATACCAAACTTTAACAATGAACTGGATCTCCAATCCCCAATAACTAAATTCTTATTTGGAAAAATCAACTTTTAAAAAACATCTTTTAATTTTACAAACTTCATTAAAAAATCTTGCAAGTATACAGAAATATCACACACCAAAATTAACCAGACGCAAAGTCTATACAAACCCAAGAACTCCTATACAGTTAAAATAGGCATTTGGAATAGAGGCTGTGGAGCTTTCCATTTAATTAAAACTAGAAAAGCAACTAGCTTTATATCGTCTTTCATACGTTGTGTCCATTACATGAGTCCAGTCCTTTCTCATCCCCTTTATGTTAATTTTAAAATAAATATAATCCTAGCATCCAGAAAGCTGAGGCAGGTGGATCACTGTGAGTTTAAGGTTTTATGTCAACTTGGCACAAGCTAGATTCATCAGAAAAGAAAGAGAGAGATGCAATAGAACAGTAGTTCTCTACCTGTGGGTCATGGCCCCTTTGGGAGTCAAACAATTGTTTCACAGTGGTGTCCTAAGACAAGACCACACTGCATATCAGATATTACATTACAATTAATAATACTAACGAAATTATAGTTATAAAGCAGCAACAAAAATAATCGTATGGTTGGGGGGGGGGTCACCACAACATAAGGAACTATATTAAAGGTTGGCAGCATTAGGGAGGTTCAGAACCACTGCAATAGAGAAAATGCCTCCATAAGATAGGGTTGTAGGCAAGCCTGTGGGGTGTTTTCATAATTAGTGATTCATGAGGGAGGGCCCAGCCCATCGTGGGTGAGGCCACTCCTGGGCTGGTAGTTCTGAGTTCTTTAGAAAAACAGGGCAAGCAAGCCAGGAGAGCAAGGTAGTAAGCTGCAACCCTCCATGGCCTTTACATCAGCTGCTGCTTCCAGGTTCCTGCCCTGACTTCCTTTGATGATGAACTGTGGGAAGCATAAGCTGAATAAACCTCTTTCTCCCCAAGTTGCTTGGTCCTAGTCTTTCCTTACCGCAATAGTAACCCTAACTAGGAGAGAAGTTGGTACTAGGAGACAGTTACAGTGCCAACTGGATGGCACCACCCTGAAGAGCTAGGGCAAGGTTCTCCAGAAGGTGGTATATGCTTTGAATCAGCCTCTGATATATGGTACAGTTTCTCCTATAGCTCCCATAGCCAAGATTCATGGGTCCAGGAATCAAGGGGCAGAAAAGAGAACAATTCCACTCACTATCATTCCTAGTGACCCACTTAGGAAAATATTTGCTTCCTGTTCCTGTGACATTAAGTTCTGCTGGCCTAGAAGTTTTGGTTCTAGAGAGAGGAACATTCCTGCCACGAGCCACAACAAACATTCCATTGAACTGGAAGCTCATATTTCCTGGCAACTCTGGGCTTCTTATGCCCTTAAACCAACAGTCTAAGAAAAGAATAAAAGGGTTAGAAAGGGTGATTGATCTGTTGTATTTTGTGAAGAATGTATTTATACAGATATTTGTGTTTTCCTTCTCCAATTTCTTTATCATGTGATGTAACATCAATTGAGAGACTATCAATGACTATCATATATAAGTTTGAGATACTAAAAGAATGTCCCTCAAGGGACATTGCCACCTATTCTAAATTTATGATGCATTTGTGGTTGTATAAGGGATACTTACATATCATGTTAGACCTAATTATGACCAGATTAAATATATAATATGTTTCTGACTATATGTGGCATAGTTATACCATAGTTATTGTTTTCATTTGGAAATTAATTATGGCATAAGGAGATATGATTGCATGTCAAGTTGATATGAGGTGGGCTTGTGATGACTATTTTTGGTTACAAACTTGATTACATCTGAAACTAAAATCCAAAAATGGAGGGTATACCTGAGAAGTATTATTGCTTAATTTTTGTTGTTTTTTTTTTCTAAGACAGTACTTCTCTGTTGCAACTCTGGCTGTCCTGGAACTCATTCTGTAGACCAGGCTGGCTCAAACTCACAGAGATCTGCCTGACTCTCCTTCCTGAGTGTTGGGATTAAAGGCAGGAACCACCACCACTGGGCTGCATTGCTGCTTAATTTGAAGTAGGAAGATTGACTTCTAATCCAGATCTTTGAGGTATGAAGTCAAGTCTTTTACTCCAGAGGATACGAGTTGTGAAAAAAACAAAACAAAACAAAACAAAAAAAACCATGCCATTTAAAAATTTAATGCCATTTAAAAGGACATTTAATTCAGATCTAATCTGGGCCACACCTTCTGCTGGAAGCCTATATGGGGACATGGAAGAAGGAGGCTTTGGTTCTCTCGCCTTGCCAGCAAGTCCATTCCTTTACTGGTATTGGAGCCTACTTCTTTAGGATTCCATATCCAGTCTTGTGGATTGAGCAACTTCTGGATTCCTGGACTTGTAATTTCATAACCAGCCATTGTTGGATTAGCTGGACCACAGCCTGTAAGTCATTCTTTCCACATATATAGAGATTCATTCCATAAGTTTTGTTACTCTAGAGAACCCTGACTAATACACATACATACATCCAACTAATACAGAGCAATTGTCATGTTTGCATGGTACATTGTGACATTTCAGTACACATGTACAAAGTGTATGATTCACTAGGGGTATCATGCCTGTCACCTCAGATACTTATCATTTTCTTTTGCTAGAACATTCAAAATCCCCCTTACTAGGTATTTAAAAAAAAAAAAAAAGAGCTAGGGAGATGGCTCAGTGGGCAAAGTGCTCACCACTGTACAAACATGAAGACCTGATCTGTATTAGGAACCCCGGCAACCACATAATGGTCAGCTGCAGCAGTCGGTGCCTATAGCCCAGTGTTGAGGGAAGTATGGACAGACAGATCTTACCCTGCCTAAAATACATAGTGGAGAGTCAGACACTATATTTCTATATTTCTCTCTCCCTCACATGCACACCTATACACTAAACAGAAGAATATTATTATCTTCATAATTATTCTACAGTGTACAGAACATTTTAATTTATTCTTTTTATGCAACTGCAACCTTAAGTCTAATAATCATCCTCTTGCTCTAGATTTTCCCTAAGTTCTGCTAATCTCTACTTTACCCTTTAAGATAAATGTTTTAGCTTTTTTATATGAATAGAAACATAAAACATTTATAATTCTGTGCTTGGCTTATTTGATTTAATATAATGTCCTCTAGTATTACTCACATTGTAGGAAATTTCCTTTTTGTGATTCAACATTCCACTGTGCATATATACCACTTTTTTCATTCATTCACGAATGGGTATTTAGATTAATCCTATATGCCAGGCATGGCAAATAATACTGCAATAAACATGGAATTGCATGTGTTTCATTCACATATTGATTTAACTTTCATATAGAACTTGCCAAATGGTGAGACAGTTGTATCATACATCTAATAGTTTGCTCATTTATTACAGTGCTGAACCTTATATGTCCCTGGAGACTGTTCTACCACTTCTAGGTTTTATTTGTTTGTTTTAAAGTGTCATACTGTCCTCTATAATGGCAAATTAATAATTTACATTCCACCAGAGATGTGATAGGTATCCTTTCCCTATATCTTTGGAAGCATTTTGTTGTTGTTGCTGTTTTGATAATATCCATTTAAATGAGATAATAACTCACTGTGGTTTTGAATCTACCTTATACACAGCAATACTGATTAGTACTACATATATTCATCAGTTATTTTTATATCTTCTATGGAGATGTCTCCATCTGTCTGCTTGCTCATTTTACGTATTGAGATTCTTAAATTAATCTGTCTGATGAATTGTTCACAAGTATTTTTCTACATCCTATAGGCTATTACTTTACTCTGCTGCTTGTTTTCTTGATTGTGTAATAGTTTTTTAGTTTGATGTAATCTGTCAACTTTTTGTTTTCAAGTTATATTAAATAAAAAACCTCTTCCCAGATATTTTTCCCAGATATACTTCCCAGAAGTATTTTTCATAGGTTTCCTTCTATAGTCTATGTACAGGATCTCAGGTTAAAGTGTCTGATACATCTTGATTTATGTCTGGTAAGAAGGGAGTCACTTTTGCTTTTCTATACAGGATGTCCAGTTCTCTCAGAAACACCACAGCAAGAGGTTTCCTTTTCTCTGATGTACATACTTCTTATAACCATCTAAACTTAGTCACCATATATCTGAGAATTTAAATCTGGGTCTTTCATTCTGTTCCATTGGTGTCTGTTTTGAAGGCAGGTATTTTTATGCTACCAGCTTTGTTATTTTTGCATAAGATTGCTTTGCTAGCTCAGGGTCTATACTAATCAAATTTTCATTAATATGAAAACATATCTGAGAAAATCAGCTTTAAGGAAGAATTATGTCTTCTAACTCACTGTTTTAGTCTACGGTCATAGTCTGCCTTACTTTGGGTCCATGGAGAGGCAGAACACTATGGCAAGGTGCACAGGGTGGAGCCTGGATGGTTGGGGTGAGGATGCAGGCCAGGTTCCCACTGTACCATTTAAGGTATAGTGCCCTCATTTGTTTAATGCCTCTCAACTAGACCACAATTCTTAACATTTCCACAACTTCTCAACAGTAGCACCAGCTAAAATGAAATGTTCAACATAATATATGAGCCTTTGGGGACACTGCAAGTCCCAACTGTAGCTAATTCAGGGGTGCTTATTACTAGTTCTATGAAGAACAGCTTTGAATCTTGAGAAGAATTGTACTGACTATGCAGAAAGGTCTGGGTTTAGCAATAGTCTTTCAAGCCATGAATACTAGCTGTCTTTCCTCTATTTGTCCATTTTTATTTCTGTCACCAGTGCTTTATAATTTCCACTGCAGACATGATTCACTTCTTGGATAAAGTTATCTGTGGGGTTGTTTAGTTTGTAGCTACTGAAAGTAAAAGTAAAATTGCTTTCTTTATTTCTTTTTCTCAGCAATTTCATTACTGGCATACAAAAAAAAAAAAAAGTTGCTCTTTTTGGGTTGTGCATCCTGAATTCCGACTGAATTTATCATTTATAGCATTATTTTACTGGAGTCTAGGGCATCAAGCATGATAAGCAAATACCCTACCACTGAGGTAAGCCTCAGCCCAAAGTCTATGTTTTTCTGCTTTTACAAGACTTATGACATTAGCCTGAATAAAAACAGTGAAAGTAGACAGTATTTTGTTCCTGATCTTTGATACAGTGGTTTCATATTTTTCTTTGTTGGTTCAATGTTGGTTGTATGTTTGTTGAATATTGCTTTTGCTTCACAGTAGTAGAAATGTTCTTTGAATATATCAGTTTATTTAGGGTACCTGCAGCAGTATTGATTTTATTTTGTTTCATTTTGCTATGTTTACTTCTTAAAAATAACTATGAAAGAAACATGCAGTAATCATGAAAAGCTATTTCTTTATGGCTTTTGGTTGACTGTGCATGTACAGTCGCATGTAAGTGTGGTGTGCATGCATGTGTATATGTTCATGCGTGTTGAGTGTACATGTGTGTGTAGGTACACATGTATGTTTGTATGAATGCATGTAGAAGACTGAGGTTGATATCTGGAATTCTCTTTGATCGCTCTTCTACCTTATTCTTTTTTGAGGTATGGATCTCAATCAAACCCAGTGTTTGCTAGAAAAAAACTTTGTTTCTACTTAATTATTGAAAAAGAATGCTAAAATTTTAGCAAATTCCTTTTTAGCAAAAGGAACCAAATTTAATGTAATGTTTGCATAAGCCTTACAAGAAGTTTTAATTAGTTTTATTTATTATTTTTTATTTATTTATTTTGGTTTTTCAAGATGGGATTTTTCTGTTTTAACACTGGGTATCCTGGAACTCACTCCATAGACCAAGCTGGCCTCAAACTCACAGAGATCCACCTGCCCTTGCCTTCAAAGTGCTGATGTTAAAGGTGTGAGCCACAACTGTGTGGCTAATTTTTTTTAAATGAGTTAGTATGGGACATATTCGAATCTCCTCAGTAAGAAATAAAAACATCACCATTTCAGAGGCTCAGTCTGATTCAAGTATATATTTAAAAAGACAACACTGAGGCTAGACACACAGCTAGAGGGAACCAAGTGAAACATAAATACAGTTCCATGGTGTTTCATGGATGATATTCTAAGTATAAATCTATAAGACACATACTCCATGTTCAAAACTACTAAAAGAAATCAGTCCCCAGACAATTAAAAATATGATATATTAAATGCTAACAATAATCTTTACAAAGAGTATCAGTAATAATTTTTAAAATTCATTTTTACTTGTTGCTTCACATATGATAAATGAATGGCATGTATACCTTTAGGAGGCCTTGTACAAAGAGTCCCGATTCATACTTAAAGGATGATTCTGCTTCACATAGCCTGGAGCATTTCCTTTCTGCTGGAGTCAGAAAGAGGCATAATGTTCTCACTATCTACAGAAGAAAAGATTTAGCCTTGAGATGTGCAATAAAAAAGATCACTGCTTGCTTATGAAAGAAAATAGAAATTTTTGTTGCGTCATTAAAACAGTTCTCAAAGTAAGAAGAAGTATGCCTTGGTTACCTGAACAGGGCATGAGTAACACATACTGCTTATAAAGGGATTTTATGACCAGTTAAGTTCTGGGAAGTAGTTGGCAAATCAACTGCACGGTATCTCAGAACTAGTTACATTTGAATAAATATTGTTGCTCTCAAAGTGAACAATACAATATTCATTCTTTTCCAAATTTATTTGACCATGGAACCTTCATCTCAGTGAGAAATAATAACCTAATGCAATAATTAATATCCAGCAAGTGAGTAAACAGCTCTAGAAAAGAAACTTTACTTATTTAAATAAGGGAACTACGATCTGATGCAAAATGAGAAACCCTGTTAGAGTGACCAACAGGGACTGTCCAAAACCTTCACAGGAAAAACTCTACTAAATTTCATTTGAAACAAGTGAATGTGTTGGGGTCTAGAAATCTCTGACACTAAGAAGTGTTGAGCTAGAGCTGTCCTAGGGAAAAGTAAAAAGTCATGTAACTATGCTGGAACTCTGACTAGAGACAGCTTGAAGATAGTGGTTTTTAATTAGTGTAGTGACAACTTGTCTCTCAAAATGAAAAGATAAAAAACAAGCCACTCAACTTAACAATAGATAAAAGATGAAAAATAAATTAATAAAGAAAGCTCAAACCATGGATCCGTTCTCTCTTCATAGCCAACCAAGATGGCACCCTATGGAACCTAAGGTTTTCCGCATTTTAAGTAGAAAGCTGTAAAACTTTTTGGAAAAAAAATGTTTTGTTGCAATTGATATGAATACGTATTTATGCACTATTAGTGACTACAAAAATAGTTGCACACTTTGGGAACTAACTCAAAAGAAATATTTGATCACTTATCTTGGTTCTTCCCCTATGTGTATCTCTTTTAGGAAGTTACCCTGAAATGTATCTCGAAAAGGTAGTTTTGTAGTGTCAGACATGCCTACATCCAAGCTCACATCTTCAATTCAAAACTGGCCTTTCAATAACATCCCTGACAAGGAAATTAATTATTAATGTGTTCTCCATTATATACATGGTAATAAACTCACTGATTTTGCACAAGTCACCTCCAGAAACTGAGTGAATTACTTAATTTGCTCTTTTATCTACTTTTTGTTACTCTCAAATACTTGTTTTAATCTAACGTTGTGTGTATTCATTCCATACCTCATGGTTTTATACACCAATATAGCTTCCTATTGCCTGACATATCCAATAAAAATTGTTTAATAGGTACAGTCATACAAGAAAAACAAAACAAAACCGGGAAACAGGAAAAAAAAAACATTTGAAACATATGAAAAATATCTCATTTAAAGGCCATCGAGGTGGTGCATAATCTCAATTCTTGGAAGGAAGAATCAAGTGGACTATGGTGCATTTGAGACTACCCTAGTCTACATACTGAGTTGCAGATCAGCTCAGAGATGTTAGCTCAAAATGAAAATATTTAAAATTTTTCTCAAAACTATTTATGATACAACTGGGAGTTAGGAATTATCAAAATGAAAGCAGTAATTACATTTTTACTCATTTTATTAGAGTCAGTTTTGCTAGAGGGTGTCAAAGTAACTTGGTAAAACTACATTTTCCCCTTATACTATTAGGCTATTTCAATTGCAACCTAATATTTAAATAATTCTTGACATTCTAGTAGTATTAAAAGTCAGATCATATTTGAACTATAAAATGAATTACCTTATTTACTTTCTCTACACTGCTGCCTACTACGACAGAACAGCCACAGGTCTGTAGATGTGAGCTGATGGCACTATAGGTTAATGAAAACACTGGAGGTTAATGTAAACATTGGCAGGATTACAACTTCACAAACAAGGGAAAAATAACTGAGCTTTGAATACCATAGAATGTTTTTACTTTACAAACACAAAGGCTATTAGTAGGCTATCATCTTTTATTTGTATAAAACTTTGCATTTTCTAGGGGCCTTTTATAGACGTTATATTATCTGAATCTTAAGAATCTTAAGACTATCCAGGGTTGGGGAGATGGCTCACTGGTTAAGAGCACTTGCTGCTCTTGTAGAGAAGACCCAGCACCCACATGGTGACTCACAAACATCCAGTTCCAAAAAATCCAAAGCCCTCTTATGGTCTTCACAGGTACCAGGCACAGGCACACATGTGGTGCACATACATATATAGCAAGTATATACACACATAAAATTAAGTAAGTCTTAAAGAAAAATATACCCCAGTTAGTTAATAAAATGCTATCACTTAATAATAATTTCTTTAAAAACAAAAGAGACTGAAAACAGTATATGAATGGCTGACACTAGTAAATCCTAAAGTGTTTCAGATTCAAGTCATTAACACCTTTATATATTTCATTGTGATTTTAAAAGAATGCAGACAAAGAAGTAAATACGTTTTAAAAAATACTTACTTTTCATTTTTAAAAACAAAAGCTGATAACAGTCTACAACGCTAAAGGAGACTACAACAGGAGGTGATGTAGAACACTCAGTACTGCTCAGTAAGTACTGGCTACTCCACTTACACCTTTCTTAGAACAAACATAAACAGAAAACATTAGCAACTGGCTACTGAGTGAGTTGATATGACTAACATTGTCTTTTATATGAATCATCTCACTCAATGCTTACAGTTGCCCTATAAAATATCTGTTATTACTGTTCACAATTTACAAAGAAAATGGAAGCACAGCTTTGGGTAGCTTGACCAAGTTGACCCAGCTGTAACCTAGACTGTCTAGTTTTAGAGCCCATGCTCTTAACTATTAAATTCCATAGTTAGATGAAAAATATCAGTTCAAAATATGAATGATTTACATTTCTGGAACAAAAGAATTCACAAAAACTAACAATGCAATTTACTTTGATAAGTTTCTTAGGGTTATCTTTAATGATAGTAACAAGAAGAAACTAAAACTAAAGAAAAGACCAAAACTTCTCTGAGTAGTATGGAAAGTCAGACTTTTTATAGGGTCGAAGGAGGAACATCATGTGAGGGAAAAAAATACACATGTAAGCAACAGTTCAAATGTGCTATGCTGTTCCTAAATAATAAGTAGGTATAATAACGAGTAAGTAGGTATTCTATTTTTTTCCACTAAATCTTGTCATGGGTGAGCATTAAGATTTTTACCTGCTTTACTAAGCATTCATAAGAAGAAGTAAAATTCTTACTTGAGAAGAAAGCCTTCATGACAGCTGTCACCAATGTCATCATCATTGAGCACTGTATCAGCTATCTAAAAGGTACACACAAAATTAGTCTGCCTACAACATGTTGTTTAGAGAATTTCTTTTTTTTTTTTTTTGGCTTTTCAAGACAGGATTTTTCTGTTGCTTAACTCTGGCTGTCCTGGAACTCACTCTGTAGACCAGGTTGGCCTCGAAATCACAGAGATCCGCTGCCTCTGACTCCTGAGTGCTGGAATTAAAGGCGTGTACCACCACTGCCTGGAGAGAACTCTTAGTAACAAGTATGCTGAATTGTAAATTCAACAGAACACAACACTCATTATGAGCATCACGAATACCTATAAAATGATGTTGTGTACTGTACTTTTCAGAAGAACAAAGGGGGAAGATAGTCAGGCAGGTTAAACAACAATTTTTACAACTTCTCCTTCTAAACTCTCAGAATCAGGAGACCATGCTTAATGACAACTCAGCATTAGGAATAATGTCTAAAGATATCTCTACACATGGAAAATGTATGACAAATATCCTCAACAAATGATAAAACAAACAAACAAACAAACAAAAAACTGGTGAATAAGGAGCTGGAGAGTTGGCTCAGTGCTTAAGATCACTGGCTGTTCTTCCAGAGGATCTGGGTTCAATTCCCAGCACCGACATGGAAGTTCACAACTCTCTGTAATTCTAGTCCGTGGAAGATCCGACACCCTTTTCTGGCCTGTAGGACATGGTATGCAAATGGTACACAGACACACATAGGCGATAATAATGAGAATGATGATGATGATGATAATGATAATAATAACAACAATTATAGGATAAGGCACTCACTGATAGCTTAATTTCAATACAAATTGCTTAACAACAACAACAACAATAATAATAGGGTAAGGCATCCACTGATAGCTTAATTTCAATACTAATTGTTTTTATAAAAGCCTGGAATTTTCCCCTCTTCTAGGAAATACTAAAGTGGAAAAGTAGTAAAACAAACTAAGTTTGATTTTATCAGAACATGATTGATTAAAAAAAAACCTGCTTTTTTCAGAAAATTCAGGATTTCATGTGTGCTTACTGGATTGAAGGTGACACTTCATATGAATAGTATTACAACAAAATTTACACTATTAAAACAGGAATATTCACCCCCCCCCCTCTCTCACACACACACACACACACACACACACACACACACACACACTCATCACTCATGGGAATCCAGAAAGGGTTCAGATGCCCCATGACACTTACATCTATTTCTTCAGGAACACTGTGTGATTTCATAGATGCAAGCAGCTCCATAACAGGGATGACTTCACCAGTAAGCATGGGAATGATACTCTGACCCTGTATCAAACATAATAACATGTAGGAAATCATAGTGTGGGTAAGCCAGGCAATAAAAACATTTCAAATGGAAGTGGAGAGTAAAACACTCTTGATGGGAATTGCTCACAAGAGTCCCAAGGAAGCCTACCACTCCAGAAATTAACTGTCAAGGGTTTTCATGCTCTTTGAACTTATTTTCAACTCCCAACCATCACATTCAAAATGGAACATGATCTATCCAAATTCATATTAAAGTTACGACATACAGTAAGAATCAGTAGACAGGAGAGTTTTCCTTTGGAAAACTTTCCAGATAGTACTACCATTTACTCCATCTCTGAACACCACTTTGAAATTTGTATTTTCCAGTTTATAGCATAATTGTAGTGTGTGAAATATGAGTGACATCACTTATTTAGTACTATCTCTCCCATCAGCTTATGATCACCTAAATGAGATGTTGAAATTGCCAACTGTCTATCAATTTCAGCTAAACATACTTTAAAACTATTGATCATTTATATTCACTTCAGTAAGTTTTCTTTGTTCACTTGGGTTTCATGAAATGGTTACTTAAATCTCTCACATATATTTTAAAGTTAGAACCTCACATTAAGGGCTGAGGAGTGTAGTACCATGGAAATGGGTCAAAACCTCGCATGGCCGGTTGAGGGTGCTAGGGGCTTCTGCTATTGAAGCAGAAGAAAGCCGTGGGCCCCTCCCCGCTGCTTCACTAACAAGGTCCATGTCCCAGCTGGCTTTGAAAAGGCCAGCAGCGATTGGCAGACTGACTACCTGTTCCCCTCCCCTGTACCACCAATAAATTCACCTGAGCCCTTGCAATAAACTGACTTTTTCGGCCACCTCTGACTGGCAGTCCCGGGGTAATTTCTTTATTCCCTCTGGCTCTTAGAGCCCCAACTGGATTCCTGGCCACCAATTCAGACCCATGCAACTCCCATGTTCCTGCCCATCACTCGCATAGTGGCTCCTTCATCTGGCCGGTAACAGGGTTGCTTCAGGTGGGAGGGGGACAAGGACTGTGCAGAGTCTTGTATCAGGACCAAGGGAAGGAGGGGGGGGAAGGGAGGGAGGGAGGGAGAGAGAGAAAGAAAGAAAGAGAGAGAGAGAGAGAGTGTCCAACCAACTGACTGACAGAGGATTGTATATCATTTAGTGGTAGAACAGCTGCCTGGCATGTATGAGGCCACAGGACTAATTCTTAGTACACATACAGACTGTATGTTATTAATAATAATAACAGAAATAAAACTGTCCATTTTCAATTTCCTTATCATGAAATGTGCTTATTTCCTTTTGAAAATTTATCTTAATCTATAAATATCTTTGCAGACATAGAAAGTTTTATTATTTCAAGAAATTTATACAGTAACCTCTAGAATAAACTACACATTGTTTCTGCTTTTTTAGAGTAATTGCTGAAATGTCTGTTTACAAATACAATTAGGTTATGGAATTCAACAATGTTTGTTAAATTTCCTTCCTTGTTAAGTTATTTTGTCAGAAGATAGATATTAGGGCCCCAAAATAATACAGCTGAAGCTGTTTAAGGGTGCTGTGCCATCCTGAAGCAGTATTAAGGTTCATAATAGATACTTCAGCTAAAGCATCTCGTCATTTTCAGAAAGGGTGAGCTTTATCTCCTCTTGGGTTCAGAAACAAAGCATTTTCAACATAGATTCTCGTTTATCATAACCATGAGTGAATGAACAGTCTCATTGGAGCTCAACAAAGAAACATTACAGGACAAATGAAGACGCTTGAAAACAAAATCTCCTAGGTTAATTTTCCTCCATGTGTTTCTCTAACTTGAACTTCTGCAGGACAATGTTCTCCACTTAAAATCTTTTTAGTTTACTTTCCTCCTGACACAGAAGGTTAAGATAACATTTTCCAGAAGAGTCTTAAGAGACGAAGCTCCACCTAAGTAAGCAGAGAACTCTGGCTTTCATTTCAGAAACAAAATCCATTTTGGTTCTAAATTTCCTTGTAGTGAAATGATTCTCCCTAATTACTCCAGAAATACAATTCAGAGGTTGGTGAAAGAGACTTTATTCTTGGAGACCCTGCTCATTGATCAGCAAGAAGGTAAAGACTTTTAACCCTTTAGTGTCAGTCCAGTCTTTTCCTAGATGGGGGGGATTCGTCCCCTTTGATGCCCCTTCAGAGGAACTTGTTTGCCCCATACTGAAACAGACCACCACATTCAATTTCTACCTGGGAATTCACTTTACCATAATCAGGTTTTTAAAATCAAACTTATTCTGGCAGATTGAAAAAGGGTGACCAACAATTAATTTGTAGAAGTACTTATTGTTTCCTTATTCTAAGACTTCAGATTTAAGCTGAAAAAACTTTTATTCAGGTCATTCTATACAGCTTCGAAAGAATTGTTGATTTTAAGGCCCCCTCTGTCAAATTAATGTATCTTCAAGTCCTTAACAAAAGAACCCACCAACTTTATACAGACATAAGCAGTGAAGTAATGTCATTGACAGCAGGTGACATGCACTCTACCTGATCTTCCATTCTCTCTGTGCCTTCTAAGACAATTTTCTGGACATTTTCTTGCCTTTCCTAAGACAAAGAAAATTTATTTTAACAAATCTATTTTGATGCTTGTCCATTTTTCAATATATATACATTCGGTCATATGTAGTTCACAGGAAAATACTTTCTATTGCAGGTGGGGGAAAAAAATGGAAACAAAGAAATTAACCCACCAAGCTCATGCTCTCACACACAATATAAACTATACCAAAGCATCCTTTATTCCACAGTAAAGAGATGAGATAATTTAGCAGAAAATAGTCCACATAACACCTGTAGTTTCAAAAGAAAGTAATTACACACTATTCAAATCAAACAAGATCAACTTGCATCTGAGGAACAGAGGTTGTTTTAGTTTTGTTTATTTCTGGGACCGGATTTCACTAGGTAGTCCAATCTGGCAATAAATTCAAATCTTCTTCCTCCATCTTGAGCACTGGGATTTCTTGCCCATGCTACCTCCTGCAGCTAAGCTTTTTGAATCTAAACTATTTTTATTAAGTATGTCAGAAATAAAATTAACTCTGCAACAGAGAATAGCTATTCTTTAAAAAAAAATGCTATTTCCCCTTATAAAATTAGTCATGGTTTAATGGACTTTTAGGATAGTACTAAACTAGAAAATAGGAAGGAGAATTGAATTTGTATTTAGATATGCCAAAGCTACACAGGAATGTGTGAAAACAATCAGGAGAAAACAATATTTCCTTTAGCTAAATTTTCAAATTAAAAGGACTAAATCCCTCGAGTCCATTTGGCTTCTCCTCTTATTTTACACAACTGGAAACTTGGGAAAGCAGCTTAAAGTTACTAAAGGCTATATGGCTGACAGCTTATAAAAATCTTTGAACTTTTATACTTTCACACAGTTGTAAGTTAAAGACAAAGTTACACAATAAAAGAAAAACAAAAAAAAAATTTAGAGTCAAAACCTTCCAAAACAAATTCAGACTAAATATTTAACTTCTTAAAGCTTAACTTTCCATTAGCAATTTAGAGCCACTATCTCATCTTCCATTATTACTGTGAGGATCACTGTCATGAAAACAGCTCTTTCTGTGTCCAGGACAGAAAATAAGAGCTTCTGTCTGTTAGTTGCATATGATTTCCAGAAAAACAAAACAAAACAAAACAACTTTCAATGGCCAGGATACCATGAACAAGGTCAAAACCCCCTTACCTTATGCATCCATATCCTTCCTTTCCGAATAATATGTGTTAATCTGTCAACACATACTCTATGAAGTGGGAGGTAAAAACTAAGTTCTGTCTGCGGAAGTATAATTGATAGTCCATAAGTGCTCCGATCTCCATTCCAGTTTCCGTCGAAGATTAACGAAACGATAATTACTCCTTTTTCAGATAAGACAAAAAACTTTACATCTATAGCTCCACTCTCTGCATTTCGAAGAATTTCTCCATTTAGTGTATGGTTGGCAAGAAAAATTATTTCTCCATCACTGAGGAGTACCTGTTCTGTCTTTGGAGCCCAAATGTGTCTTACTCTAGGACCAAGAATATTATCCCAGTAAGCAAAGGTAGCTGCCAACAAGGGTGATTCACCACTTAAAGCAATCTCTGTCTTGGCAACAGCAGGAGAGGGTGGTGGGCAAATAGTCGACATCACTGCATCCCAACTCTCACATCATCCAAATGCTTGTGATAGCTAAACAGGAACATAAAACAATAGTGATTAGGTTCAACCATTTTAAAGATATCTGTCCAAACCCCAGCTGACTTAGAAAAATGTTATATACTAATACAAACAAAGAACAAGCCATTATTATCTCCAAATACATAACCTACATGTAATTCTATATGCCTGAATATTTGTTTCCCAAACCACTGCAACTAAGAAAGAACAAAACAGGAAGGGGAGGGATCTCTGCATAAGTGAATGGGACTTTACTTACAAATAGGTAAAATTAGGTCAAGATGGGCCATACTGGACTGAAATGTGTTCTAATCCAATAACTGTCATGCTAAAAGAGGAGAGGGGAAAGGAGAGCAAGACGGGGAGGGAGAAGAAAACAGACAAAAGCAAGGAAATCCAGATGCATGAAGACAAAGGCAAAAACTGGAATGCTGAACCTTGAAGGCAAGATTGGATTACTGGTCACCACCAGATGTGGAAGAATAAAGGAAGGAGGTTTCCCTGGAGCCTTCAGAGGATCATGTTCCTAACAATCACTTGACATTGGAACTAGGCTTAGTTTCTAGAACTGTGAGAGAACAAGCTGTTGCTGCTTTATGTTCCCTAGTTTGTGTATTTTGTTATGGTGTTTCTAGAAGAGCAATTAAAAAAATTTACATCAGAAATATTTTAAAACAGCTAAAAAGATGTAAGATCAAAAACAACAACAGCAGAGCAAACAGTACTGTCACTCTGAATAAACTCTGGCTACTATGTTTAAACTGACTCTGGTTACTACTGCTTAAAATGACACTCAAACAGGAAGAAAAGCATAAGCAAGATGTTAGTTTAGAAGGCAGTATAGCATTGTGAATCAGAACACAGAAAACAGACAGGTAGAGAAGAGCAAACAAGCCTACAGCCAAATCAGAGCCAGGGTTCCACATGTGGATCTTAATTCATTCAAAGACATTACTCTAGAAGAAGAAATTCTACAAACTATCTGTATAGAACCAACCATGTTTGCAAATACTCTAAAGACATGTAATAAAAGTTTTAAAGTGGATAAGAAAAATCTTATAATGAAACAGTAGACCTATCGAAGGTAACAGTACTGGAAGAAGATAATAGGTAAACTGTGATACACCTATCTCTTTGCCTATATGATTACTTAGGGAATGAATATTTGATCTACAGATCAAACAAACCGATGTCCATGCAAATAATTTTACTTAAAAAGTTTATGTACTGGACTGGCAAGCCTATACAATAGTAAAGGTTCTTGCTACCATGCTCAATGACCTGTTTTTCAATCCCCAAGATTCATATGGTGGAAAAACATCATTAATCCCCATAAATGGTCCTTGGACCTGAACATACTGCGTTGTGCATGTGTGTGTGTGGACACTCAGCACGCGTGCACACACACACACACACACATATACACACACACATATACAATGGGCACTCTCTCTCTTATCTACATCTTGCCAAGAGAGTTTAGAGTCTCATGCAAAGTAGTAACTTTTATATTTAGAATGATGACTGAGTACTTTTATCATATTATTAGGCATACAGAACTTGGCAAAACATTTAACTTTAAGTAATAGTTTGCCCAGAGTTTTTGCATACACATTTTTAATTCCAGAAATTCATTTAGGTACTATTTATTTTTTAATATGTCAATCTAATAGTCTAAAGAGACCACAGAATATATCATCTGTACAGCTTGTTTAAAATATTGACTATTTTGGATACAATTGAAAAAGTCAGTTTTCAATGGGGGAATGGAGAAATGTAATTTGAATTGAAACTGCAAGGGTACTACTGTTGTCCTCATCAACAGCAGCAAATGGGAGGACAACATGACAAAGTAACTAAACACACAACCATAAAATTATATTGCAAACATATTTCTTTTCCATTCCTTCTTGTTTGAAAGGTTAATACTTCTAAATACAACAGTACAAATCAAATATTCCATCATTGTACTGAAAATATAAAAAAGCACTTCTTAAAGCAGCATTAAGCACCAATGCATACTCCCAAAGAATTATTGGAAACTTTTAACTTGATTGTGAAAATTAAACTATCATATATCATTAATTTTATTTTGCCTCATTCCTACTCTAATTATAAAAAAAGGACTAAGGATCTAATTATAAAGAAAGGGTTGTTTAGCTTCAAAGGCAGCTCACCCCAAAATAGTAGTTGCCTCTTACCCCCAGCGGATGAATTCCAAGAATCCCTTCTCCATTGAATGTCTAAAATGCAGAGTACACATAAATGTAACTATTAACAATGTACCAGAATAATATAAATTATACGAATATTGTCTTTTTCTGAAATATCTTATTAGATTGGACTCCTTCTTCTTCCTGTGATAATAGGCAATAATACACACTGCACAATGAGATGCAATGTGATAAAGTGAGGTAAAAGGCATAGGCTATTACCTAGCATTACATTACTGCTGACCTTCTGATGTGTCAGTAGGATGATCATCTGGATCACTGGGCTATGATAACTCTGGTGATTAGAAGTCAGGAGGAGGAAATGGGTCAGAAACTTCCACAGTTGAAAGGTTTTCTGTCCAATTCTTTTGGAACAACATTGTATTCAGAAGTTGGTATCTCTTTTAAACTCATCCATTTGTGACTGCAGCAGTGATAATCCTCTGGATGACTTTGTGCTGAGCTCCATATGAGGTTCGTATTCCATAACTCTGTCATTTAATGCCTTTGCAATTTCACTTAGATGATCACATTTCTATGTCTATATCATAGGTTGTTTCAGTTTCTTCGTCCCCCTTTTCTGTAGATTAGTAAACAAGTTTTTCCAAATCCTCATTTGCAAGAACTTCCTAGTGGCCTTCTGCATCTCTGCACATCATCAAGTATGCTAGCAAAGCCTTCAGCAACATGACTTACATCTTCTCTGTTAAATTCTGTATTTCTCTAGTTCATATATATTCCTGCACCAGTGCAGCCATCTTATGAATGGCTTTGGTGTCACTCACTTCCAAAGAACTTTACAATTTGTTTTTATGTGTTTATTTATTTAATTATGATGTATATTTATCCTTATTATATATATATATATATTTATTATTAATATTAGTTATTATGTATATTTATTTATTTAATGTTTTGCCTGCATCTATCATATGGTTGTCTGGTGCCTGTGGAGGTACGTGAGTCCTCTGTAAGAGCAAGTATTCCTAACCATTAATCCATCTTTCCTAACCAAGACTACTGAAAAGACTAGTGGGCTACTAGACCAATCTTCGTCATTGTTTACGTATTTTCAATTTCAAAACTCACACACACACATTCATGATACCAATACTGTGCCATCTCCCATAGACCCAAGTTTCTCAGGCAGGCTAATCTAATACTTTGAAACTATTCAGTTAACATGGGGCTCTAGGGCAGGCTTGAAAGCTAGGACTCTTATTCACTAAATCATTCTCTAAAAGAAAATATTGGATGGCCAACATACTAAACAGACTATTTTACCAGCTTCAATTGTATTTACATTTGTCTCCTGGAACATTAAATGTCTGCAATCTACAGTGCAGCCTGTATTTCCTCCAGTGAAATAAGAGCGTAGTCACACTGAGGCAGTGCAAGTGACTCAATGTTTTCCCAGTGCCAACGTTCAGAAAGTGCTAGTCAGCAGTGTTTCAGACAAACAACACTATTTCTCCTAATCCACTGATTATTTTCTGAAGTCTCAGTATCTGCAGTAAATTTTATCCAAAAATAGTAAATGAAAATCTCCAGAAGAAAATAATTTGTAGGTTTTAAATGATATATTATGCTGTTCAGTGCCATGAAATTGTCTGCGGTCTGCTCCAAAGTTGGGATCACTGTTTGTCTAGCATAGTCATGCTATTCATACTGTCTACCAATAGTTACTTTTCGGTCCTCTTGGTTATAAATCAGGTGTCCAAGTACCAAGGTGCTTACATTCAGGTGATTCTTGTTCTCCTTAATAGGGGTGAAGTACAGTAAGTTACTTTGAAACAGATCACATTCACAGAACTTTTATTACAGCACTGTTGCAATGATTCTACTTTATTATTAGTTATTTTAAATTTCTTATTGTGCCTAGTTCCTAAACTTTATCATGTGTGTACGCTATGTAAAGAGTTTCAACACCTGCATTCACATGATAGTGTATATAAAAGTGCTACTGAGGTTTCAGGCTTCCCTGGGGGGCTTATGGTATGCCCTTTTAAACATACGGAAAATTACTAAATTTCAAATATTCTGATTCCACATTATTATTAACATCCATATATTAAGGTCTTTTTTTTTCTTTTGAGCTGTTTCTATATTATATTAGAAGTTTCACAACCTGAATAATGATCCTATCTCAAAGTATTTCCCAGTCTTTTTTGGGGCCCTTTGTAAAGTAAAAGTGCTGTTGAGGCAGATTGTGTGCCTGTTTTACATTACAGGTGATGGACCGGAACAATCTGGATAGGAATTTATCCACCTGCCAGGACAAAATTCTATTAGATCCTATAATCCCCACACTTGAAAGAGCAACCCCTCCCGGGCAAATGCACGATTTCCCTCCTTTTCGTAATATAAAACCTGGCCTGACAAGCCTTGTGTGGACAGGCATAATCACTGCGCTTCTCTTTGCAACTGATTACCATCAGTGATGCCCAAGTCGCAATGGTAACTTCCTTTAACAAGTCTTTGCAACCGCGGAACTGTGAAGCAACCAGGTCATGTCCCACAGAATTGAGGAAGACTGCCTAGAGCTGCAGCCTACGTTAAAGGGCAGTGGCATTCCTTGCAAACTTCTGTGAAATTCTGCCAGCATGCTGGTTGTCCCTACTCCATCGCACTCGCGCTTTCTCCCCGGGAGCGGGGACCTTCAGAGGACCAGTTGAGTCCCAGGACACGCCGGCTATCGCCCGGCCAGGCCCCCGCGCCCAAGCTTTTGCAGTGGAGGCCGCTCCCGCGGAACTCCGGGCAGGTTCCCTCAAGGTCCCGGGAGAAGCTTAGGGTCAGGGAACGCCGGCAAACAGCGGAGATGAGGGCCATCTCCATGCATTCTAAGCTTCAGAGGTCCCTGCAACTCCTCGGGTAGCCCTGCGGCAAAGCCAAGGGTACTTTCGCTACGAGTGTGGGAGTCGGGGCAGGGAGGAGCTCGGCCCATGGAGGAGGAACCCCGCTAGTACCCGGCTCCCGCCAGCAAGCCCACCCAAGCAGTACCCCAGCTCCGCCCGCGCGTCTCACTCACCCTTTGGCCGCCGCTGCGCCTCCACCGGCGGCTCAAGAACCGCAACCGCAACCCGCTCCCGACCCCGTCCTGGACACGCCCCTCACACGCCCCGGGGTCCGCCGGGTCGTAACCCCGCCTCCTGCCCAAGGGCGGTCCAGATTCCGCAGGGCTCTCTGCGGATCTTTGCAAGCTCGTTTCCTTCTCTTGTCTTTGGACACCCTTTTGGAGTCAAGTACTGAGATGAGTCAACAAATACGCACCTCCTAGCATAACCCCCATGGTCTGTCTAGACACCACTCCCACAATGAAGGAACAGGCAATTTGGTGGCTGACACTACAAACGCCATCTTTCACGTGGGAGGAATTTGTCTCTGCTTGAAGAGCCTGTTTCCTAGTTGGATGCCGTAAGTTCCGGCTTCGCGTCTTCAATTTGCTTTGCGGTTTCCTTGCGACAGTGGCAGTCGGCTGGGCGGAGGCTCACTCGCATTTTCGTTCTTTTTTTTTTTTTTCCAAACCATGCTCAGTAAATACGTTGGCAGAACCTCAGCCTGGATAGGTAGTTCCATCTGCGGTAGGGAAACATGCTGGGCCCGAGAAAGCATGGTTTTAAGTAGTTTTAGTTTTGATCGGCAGGTAGTGGGTGCTCGACAAATATTTGACGAAATGAGTGGGTTTCCTTTTGGCCAGCACAATTTGTTAATTCTCCAACCCGTGCATAGTCACAGCGTTTTCTTCGAAATGTCATTTTTGGTAAACTGCACAGTGCATTTTTTTTTAACTTTGGGGAAAATGTATCATTACGTTTTATACGTTTAATCTTTTTTTTTGTTAATATTACGGTTTTTCTTTTTCTTTTCAGATATTTCAGCAGGTTTTATCATTTACAGAGAAAGAAAGGAATTAATAAAATACCTCTCAGCACCTTTGGTAAAATAGATGCCCTCACTCGGTATTTTATGCTGTTTTTTAACCCAGCAATTCTTTCTATCCAGTTCTTACACTGTTTTGTACTATGATCTTCAATATACAGGAAGAGTTATATTTCATGTACCTGTGGAATTAAAAATAAATCCAAATACACAGAAATGGGATAGAACCATGTTTGGAAGTCTAGGGTTAAGAGTGATATTCTATATAAGTCAAAGTGGTTGAATTTGCAGGTGAGTCAGACGAGTGAGGCTAGACAGCTAATGCAAAACAGGAGGAATATAGTTTATACTATATCCCACACGGAAAATTTACTCAGTAGGTTTTAGATACTATTACACAAAGCTATCAGTATAATTGTTTGGGTCAGTATTGAAAGGGTTTATGTGAGGCCGGAGACCCCAGGCCCTGGTCATTAATCCTAAACTCTTAACAGGACATTCCAGAGCTCCCTGTTCCAGGAACTAGCCCACCCCAGAAACCACAAAACAATTATTGTCAGGCTTAATTCAAGAGCACTGTGACCCAGCCCACATTCCTAAAATGAGCGGCGGCTACAGGCACCGCCTAATAGCCTTGGGCAAGGGACTTTACCCTAAGTGTACATTTTCTGGTGCCCGTGACCTTGCTATCATCAACTTAAAGGTTAACTGGCCCCTATCTATCAAAATGAGAAAACAATTTGGGGACCAATCAACTTGTACCAATTCGGTTTATGCCCAACAACTGTATAAAAAGCTTCACCATTTGCTCCTTGGGGCCGGCTTCTATCCTGCGTGTTAGAACGGTCCCAGTGCACTGGAATAAATCCTCTTGCTATTTGCATCGATATCCAGTCTGTGAGTCTCTGTGGGGATGTGGCGTTCCGGTTTGGACCCTGGGGATCCCAGTTTGGATCCCTGAAGTCCAACAGTATTATGTGATTCCAGTGCCCACTAGGTGTAGAAGACATTTGTTTGGTGCCCTGTTGAAATAAGCCTTTCTGATTTAAACCTGTCTGTGGTGATTAAAACTAACACTGCACTTCAGAGTAAGACTGGAATTTTAAGTGCCTGTAGAGGGCAGTTTTTCCTATCACTCAGCAGGAAAATAGCATGCCCAGTAATCTCTCACCTGGTTGTTGTTAGATTTATGTACAATCAAGCTAGGAATTTAGATCAGCACATTCTAGAAGTGATATCTCTACTTTCATTTTGTTAATTATTCAGAGATATAATAACAAATGATTTATAATTCTCTTATGCTGTGTGCATATTTACAGTTCCAATAAATGTCAAAACACAGAAAACTTCTTTCTTGCTGTATCATGAATGTCAGTTGTCAGGAAGGATTTTTTTTTTTTTTTCATCTTCTCCACTAACATGCTTCAGAATTGCATTGCTTCAGATCTGGAACCAAGGGCTCAGTGATTAGCTCCTACCAAAATTACACAAAATTAGATGTGACTGAGACTGGCATGTAAACAATTTCATGACACACATGGATGAAGAACATTGTTATGTAAACCATAATCCAGTTAATTTCTCTTAAGTAATGTAATTTTATGTTGTTGCCTTGCTTAATCATGGCAGACAGTAATATGCACTTGATGATATATTGTCTTTTGTTGAAATATGAATGGAAAAACACCCAAATGAGGTGCATCCACGTAGTTTGTTGAGCCAGTATGATGCGATGAGTTAGAAAGTCCTAATGAGTTTCTGTCTGGACCCAACACTTTATAGTTCTAACAATACATAGTGTAGCTGCAGCACTGCAAGAAAATGTTATTAGGATACAATACACATTTCTCCTAAGACTTGTGATTTTATGAACAATATCCTCTATGAGAGGAATACCATCCTTAGATCTGGTTCCTTCCATACAGATGCTATGTACCTTATATGCAACTGTTTCTAAGGATGTAAGACCAAAAATAAAGTACCAAGGGGAGGAAATTTTCTAGCTTATTGCTCTTCAAAGCTAAACACCATCTTAAATCTTAGACATTAATGTACAACCATAAAGAGAATATGAAGTTTGTTTCTTTAGAGGACAAGAGAATTTGAGGTTGTACATTTCTAATAATTTGATAGATTACAGATGCAGCCAACAGTGCATACTGATGGTGTTGGTGCCCTTGCAGAGGAGTAACAGCAACATTTCCAACTACATACTTTCCAGGCTTCCTCAAAATGTTTTCCTGATCATCTCTTTCAAGTGTCACCATCAGCAATTTTGCATGGGGCTTGGTAAATAGACTCTTCAGAATTTAGTAGCAGTATGAAATAACTGACAGTGTTGTCACATGCTATTTGAAAACAAAGACCATATGGGTACAGTTTTACCTGCAGATTCATTTGCTTTTTAGGAAATTGTGATTAGAAAATGTCAAGTGTCTAATTCCAACTTCATTCTGACTACTGAAAAGTGTTATCTTTGAGACAGTTTTCTGTGATGTATTCTCTGCCTCTTCCTCCTACTTCTTTTCTTCCTCCTTCTTCCCCTACACCCAACAGAATATCACTCTGTAACCCAGGTTGGCTTAGAACTTGGAGCAAAACTCCTGCCCCAGACTCTGTTGTTTCTTTTGAAAATAGTTTAATTTGAGAGTCAGAGTCACACTAGTTTAAACCAAATGAGAAACTGTGGGGAAACTTATGTCTTAGCCAGCTTAGCTCCTTCCTCATCTCCCCTTAAACTTGTTCTTTAACTCAACAGAGAAATAGAAAAATATAACTAATATCTCTGGGCCAATTTAATGTAACTTAGCTAGAAAAAAGACAGTGTATTCGTAACAAAATTTGGTCCTTTCTCTTCTACACAGATATAGGGACTGGCCCACCTTTAACTTTCCAGAGATACCTGTGTGAAGTTTTACTAGACCTGATCTGATTTTGTAGATCACTTGTGTAGGAGAATGGCAATGCAGTCTACACCACTTCTAACATCATTATATCTGAGAAATTATTTCACATATTTGTGAGATTTTTCCCATGTATTTTAATATATTATGAAAATAATTTTTCTAAAAATAACATTTTCTATTTTCCTGCAATCTTTTTACTAATTTCATAAGTTCATCTTGCAATTGACAATCTACTTAAATATTCTTTCTGGTTATATGTTTTTAAAAAACAGAAAACTCAAACAAATAAATACACCTCAAACCAAAGCTAATCGTCTTTTTACTTTTACATTCTTCAAACTTCAGTAACTTCCCATTTTCTTGAGTTTAGGGGCCTTGCTATATCTTCAAATCCTCATCATAATCTACTTATAGTTAGCTTTCAAGGGTTCACTCTAAACTACCTTTCTCTTTGTTCTTGGTGATCCATGTGCTGTCTGCTTTGTGGGCCACATACCCAGTTTGTTCAGCTTGGAATGTTCTTATCTTTCACTTTTGTGTAGGTAAATCTTAATTATTTGTCATATGCTATCTCTTCCTTTATTTTTTCAGTTGTAACGAATGACTCATTTCGTTGTGACAACATAACCTCTTCTAGAAATACAAAAGCCAAACTCTGTTTACAATTGACATTTTTAGGGTAAATAGTAGTTATCTGATATTGAAGAATAAAATAGAAACTTAGAAAATGGTTGGGACTTTTCAGTCATGCCAACTGAGACAAATTTTGGCTCAAACATTTTATGCCTTGATTTTGTTAGTAATTATCTTTCAGCCTCAAATTTTTCCTTTTGTAGATGAACTTGCTTTGAAGACTAAATGAGATAATCCATGAAAAGTATTTAGCCTAATGCCTTCCCCATGGTAAATAAAGTTAGTCACTATTAACACATGCTAGATACTCAGTTGCTACTGAAGAACAAATGTATTCTTTGACCCTAGTTTCAAAATGAAGACATTGAGAAGGAACAAGAGACAGAGATAAAGATAGAAATGAGAGAGACAGAGTGGGGAGTAAGTGTAACTAAATGATATTATATTAAATATTTGGTTTTGTTGCTTATGGGTTTTTGTAGATGCCTTTCAAAATGTAAACGATATTTTTTTTAAAAACGAGGGTATGGGTTCCTTGGCTGTTTGCCCTTTGAATCTGGGCTCAGAATGTATTTAAAATGTATCTAAAATGTAACAGTTATTCTATCTCTCTGGCTACTTGACTCCGCCCCTCTGTTTTCCCCTGCTGCTAGATTTCTAATTTGTAACCTTTAAAATTTCAGTTATCTCATAGGGTTAGGGAGGAAGAATAGGAAGAAAGGAGAAACCTATACAGCTCTTTTCTCTTGGCTGTCTAAATCTCCCTATATCTGGAGAACTGAACTAGCTCTGAACCAACTCCCACTCTGGTTTAGCTTCTTCCAGCATGGCAGTTACTGAGAAGATCTAAATTATAACTTTAGAAAAAAACAATTAGTTCATTTTATCTATCCTTATTTCTGCCTGCTTTTCTATGCAGCAATTCTTAGCTTTGATTCTTAGCTTCCAATTAGGTTCCAATTTCTCTCTCAGCTCTGATTCTTTGTACCCAATTCCTCTAACTGTCCTAACTGACTTCCACCGCCCTCTTTTATCCCTTCCAACTATTCCCAGAAGTCCAAGGGGCATACAACCACATGGGGGAGGGGCTTTTCCATGCAACTACATGGGGGAGGGGATTTTCCCTGGCAAAGCTTTATTCTACATTTCCTTCCTTTTACTAAGATACAAGTTGTACAATATTGATTACTTTTCCCCTTTTTGTCTTCAGGAGTTTATCTTTTGCATGCATGCATAATGCATTACTAACAGAGAATAAAAATTCAGGGTTTATGAAGTTACTGGAGTTAGTCCCCTTTCTCTGAAGCTATTACTTTCAGGCAGGTGGTGTTCCCAGCTGCAAGGAATTCCCTTGTATATCTTTTTTGGATCTACACTCATTTGCCCAGTGTCTACCGTTTTCCATACCATCTACACACCCCTGGAAATCTGCTCCTTTTCTCTGACTGGTATTTACAGAAACCATTGCCCTTAGAAGCAGCTTTGTCACAATCTTTTTGCAGATACCCGAGTCTTCCACAATTAAAGCTTCTGACATTTTGGTATTTCAGCCCCCTAACTATAGCCTGTTCTATATAGCAGCTGTGTAAGTATTGGAACCAATATCTGCAGTAGCACAAATCTATTGATCCAGTGGTGCAGAATTTGCTTTTAATGGCCTTAAAACTTTCTTACACTCTGTATTTGCATTCTCAAATGTCATTGTCTCAATCAGCACCTGTCTTGCTTCAGGTTCTGAGATGGCTCTATTAACTTCTGCAGTTAACCTTTGTAAAAAATCAGTAAAAGCTTCACTTGAGCCTTGTATAATTTTTGTGAATGAGATGGACTTTTTTCCTGATTCCTCTACTCTTTGCTAAGCCTGTAAAGCTGCTAAATGACATTGTTCTATCTTCAAGTCATCAAACATAATCTGTTTCTGCAATTCAGTATACCAACCCTCACCAAGGAGCTGATTTCAATTAATATTTATTCCTTTAGCCCTATTCTGTTGTTCCAGATTTGTTGCTTCTTCCCTCCACCAAGTTAACCATTGAAGCTGAGGGCCTGCCTCTAGTATAGCTGATATTAACTCTTTCCAATGGAATGTGACTATCCGGTGCTGCAGTGCCCATTTATTCAGTACCTGGTTTACATAGGGTGAGTGCATGCCACACACTACCACAGCTTCCTTCAATCTCCTTGAATCACTCATTTCTATCAGATGCCATTTTATTTCATTATAACCTTGGGGGTGATCCTCATCAGCTTGAATATGCTGGACTACCACCTGAAATGCTGAAGGTGATTTTGTGACCCTAGGTTGTCTTTTTTGATCATTTTCCTGTACAAGCTCCCCTCTTATATTTCCTCTGGGTAAAATCTTTCTCTCTGTCATTGAGAAGAAGCCCCGTTGTGATCTGTGTTCCTCAGTCTGTACTCCCGTTTCATCAGTGTTTCCTTTTCCTTCCCTTGACAGTTCTCCCCAAGTTTGTGTTCCCTTTTCCTTAGTTTGCACACTCATTTCCCCAGTGTTTTCTCTTCCTACCCTTAAACAGTTCTCTCCAAGTTTGTGTTCCCTCTTCCTTAGTTTGTACACCCATTTCCTCAGTGTTTCCATTTCGTTCCCTTGACAATTCTCCTGAAGTTTGTGTTCCCAGTTCCTTAGTTTCCCTTTTTTTCCACCCTTTCAAACTCCCTCCATATTTCCTTTAACAGCTCCACTAATTCCGTTTTTGAAGACAAAGAAAAAATTGAGCTCTTTTGTTCTATTTTTCTTGGGTTAGCCTTTTTCAGTTCCCTCTTCAACTCTTCTAATTTCCTAGCCACTTCTTAATTGCTTTTTAAAAGAAAATATAAGAAAAAGAGGGAAAAGAAAAAGCATAACATGATTGTAATTAAGGTGGTAAATATTCCTGTAGTTACAGCTGTTATAAATACTTGGTTAGCTTCTTGTACACAAAAATCCATCCCTTCTTCCCTGCTTTTCCCTCTACATTTGACATCGTTTCCCATCGTTTTTATCCTTTATCTTATTTCAAGCCCCTCATATGGATGCCAAAATGTAACTAAATGATACTATATTAAATATTTGGTTTTGTTGCTTATGAGTTTTTGTAGATGCCTTTCAAAATTTAAAGGATATTTTTTTAAAAACGAGGTTATGGGTTCCTTGGCTGTTTGCCATTTGAATCTGCGCTCAGAACGTATTTAAAATGTATCTAAAATGTAATAAGTTTAGCCTGTATTTATATCTAAAGCATTTATCATCAGTTTGAGATTTGTATATAGATGTACATATAGATGTAAGGAAATTTGATAAGTTATTACCACACAAGGGTAGTTCTCTCTGTAAGAGTAAAGGGTTGAGTTGACAGCTTATAAGTTTGTTTTCAATAGCATAAGGAACAGATTGCTTTGTCATTGTTTTTTATCTCAAAATATGTGAAGAAATAGCCATATTAAATAGCTTACCTAGAAAATTATATACTATTTACTTAGCCAAATTTAAGACTGAAATTTTGTATAAGTTACAAACATAAAGACAGGCCTGTATAATCTAGACTAGAACTGTCTACTAGAAAGATAGACAGGAGGCCTGTTATTACTTCAAATCATAGTATTTTATCAGAATTTATTTTCTTCCTCTTAAATGATCCGTTGTCTGAATGTTTGTATCCCTGTTCTGGGATATGAAGAGAAGTGTTTGCACACTGCTGGTCACATCTCAGAACTCCCAGTTGCCTTTACCAAATAGATCTGTAAGTAAAGAAGACATTGTACAGAAAATGTCATAAGAATCTGATTTTAAGACATACTTGCTACTAATCAACTATACATTACAAGTCAATAGGGGCTTAGTTGTTTTATGAACTGTAGGAAGCGGTCCCCCTGGACGCTGGCTTGAAACACAAAGGCACCCCATTTCTGTTTTAAACATCCATTTCTGTCTGGCCTTAATGGACAGAGTTCAGACAAGGTCAGATAGCCTAAAGCTGCCCAGTTCTGGGAAACTGCCTGCTTAGCTAATTTAACTTTATTGCTTCTTCATTTCATGTTTACACCCTTATAGAGTATACAGGAAGCCCCTAGAGAGAATCTCACAGCTCCATGCATTTCCTTTTCTCTCGCTCTGGGACATCCTAGCACTATACCGGTTAGACTAGTCCATCTGCTAAGATAGAATTACCACAAATACCTGCTTACACATTCCCTGCTTGTCTCCCCACTTCAAAAATTGTATAAATACTGGTACTATATGTTCAATAAATTGAAGGCTTGATCAGGAAATCATCTTGCCTTTCATTTCTTATGCTTCCTTGTTCCCCCAATCCTTGCTCCCTCTCCTAGGGCTTTTGTTGCAGAATCCCACAGGTCCAGGACTATGAACCAGAGAAGAGAGAAAAAAAAAAGTGTTTTTGATGAAACATATGCACTTTTGTACAATTCCCAACCCCCACTTGAATTCAGGGCCTTGTGGTTACTAGGCAAAGTTCTTTACCACCCAGCTAAATCCCTAATAGAAATCATACATGCAGCATTTTTCCATTCTTCCTCCTTTTCCCCCTTGAGAGAAGTTCTTTTGCTATGTAGCCTAGGCTGTCCTACCATGTTGGAATCACATATGACTCATCCATGTATTCAGATCTTCCTTTTAACTCTATATAATTAAAAGAAAAAAAAAATGGCTAGGGAGATATGGACACTTATGCAAGCAAGAAGACCTGAGTTCAAATCTCAGCACACACACATAGAAAACCTGCATAGCTATGTGAATGCCTCTGACCCCTGCACTGTTGGGTAGGAAACAGGAGGATCACTGGGTTTTGCTGGCTGCCAATATTACTCAGGAATAGATCCTTTCTCAAGGGAAGAAGGCAGAGAGTGATAGAGTCAGATCCATCTCCTTTTCCATGGACATGCACACCACACATACTTTTTTTTTTTCCAGTAAGGAATTCAAATGAAGAAGAAACAAAGAAAAACCCAAAAAGTTGCAGTACAGATAATTAAAAAACAACCAAATAATGAATTTTCTTCAACACACACCACACACACACACACACACACACACAGAGTGGGATTGGGGGTGTTTGTAGTTTTAATTCAGACTTGGTAGAAGGCTTCTTGAGCACTGCCCAGCTCAGTTTTCTGAATGCTTGTTAAAATTAATTATCATAAAGCAGCTTCTCTCCCTACACTCAACTCCCAGAAAATATGCTTGGAGTGAGAAAATGCAAATTGGGTTCTGAGATAATTTTGTACTTTAGGGACAGGTTTTTTTTTTTTTTTTCATTTTACATTACTTCATGTTGGCAAAGGTTCATTATTATTTATAAATTAGAACAGGCCCCAAAGCCAATTCATTTTCAGCTACATGTCATTTTCTGCATTTCAAACACTACTAAATCCCCAAGTGAGTAGGCTATTTCTTTACTTACAGAGCCATACAACTCACTTAGGGTATTACTAACATAAGTGACAGCACTTTATCCAGAATAATTCTTATTCTCTACCAACAGTACACAGAAACCTTGTTTAATTTTTTAAAATATTTACTACTATTAAATTTTGTCTCTTTGAATAATTTGATACTATACTGCTGGAACACTTGGGAGTGTGGATTTGAAGGCAATTATTACCCTATTAACCATTCTGTATGTTTAGATGTGTTTCTGAAAATGTTTGTTTCCCTAGTGTATTTTGTTAGTGAAATTCCTAAGTAGTACATTTATTTTTTTATGTATGTGCATGTGTGTGCATGTTCTTATGTATGTATGAGTGAGTACATGTACACAGGCATGGGGATATCAGAGGACAAATTTAGATGCTGTTCCTTAGGTGATGGAACCTTTTTTCTTTTGAGACAGTGTAGTACTAGTATAAGGAGGCTTATTTCATAACTACAAACTGCCAGACCTCAGCAGAAGGAACCACCGTCATGGCCAACACCATACTTGATCCACAGTGAAACCCTGAGTTCTGAGCTCAGGTGTTTTTATACTTTTAGAACTCCTCAGGTATTCTACTGATAGCACATGCATATCATTAGCAATTAATCAACTCCCACAGAAATACAACACCTGCAAACAACGCAAAATGCCCTAGACAGCCCCTCACCCAAGAGTGTGTAGAACAATTTCAAACATAACTAAAAATAAACTCCTCAACATTTCTCCTTTTCAGTATATAAAAAGAAATTGCTTTGCCTTTGCAATGCAATTTAATACTATATCAACAAAACTATGTACAAGAAGAACAATCATGAGTGTTGCTAATGCACTGGATCAAATGAAACCAAGCAGCTATCAAGCTTTTTACAATGTCTTTAAATAGCAGAAAAACATTATTAAAGTCTAGTTATCTGGAATTCACTCATAATCTTCTGGGCTCTTCCAAAGAGCTTTGGATAACTTCTCTGTCTCTGCCCTCTGAAGCACACACAATTTGTCCTCTAGGTTCTGGCTGTCTCCATTCCACTGCCACTGCTCTTCTTGGTGGTCATCCCATGGTATTGGCATCTCAAAAATTCCTTAGCTGCAACTGGGCTTCATATTCACTAATAGCATCTCATAGGCTCTACTAATGGTGCCAAGCCTCAGCTTCCTTATTTGACCCCTTCATCTGGGCCTTCTACTGCCACTGAGGCAGCATCTTCAACAATGGTCTCTCCTGGGCTCTCTTCATGGTGCCAACATGGTGCCAAGTCTCAACATTTTATATGACCCCTTCATTCTGGGCCTTCATCCGCTACTGAGGCTGCATCTTCAATAATGGCCTCTCCTGCCTCTCATAGTGCGAAGCCTCAGCTGCTCTCCAAAAACCCCTTCATGCATTCAAAACCAGCACCAGCTGGGTAACTTGCACAGTACCAAGTTCAGCTGCCAGCACAAGATACAGCCTTGGCCAATTCTGAAAGACAATTTCTGTCTGCTGACCCTGAGGAAACACTTTCCAGATTTTAAGATAGAGTCTGGTTTGCTGGAAAACAACTAGTCTTGTCTGCAGGGGGAGTTCCCTTGTGCTGTGGAGTTACTGCTTGTAGACAGGCTTGCAGGGAAAACACTGGTCAGTTTCATTAAGAAGCATTTGGCTCTATGCCAAAGCTTCCACAGTAGCACAGGGTCCTGGGCCAGAAGGAAGAATTGCCATTGAAACATTCTGGCAATTTGGTGTTCTTTTCACATGTCCCCTTCGATATATCTCAGCATCTTGAGCTTCACAAACATACAACACAGTTATCATAAAACTCCGTTTCTGAAACAGCACACTACCACCAGTGGCAGGAGGGAGCATCAGCTCCATGATTACTGTTCTTATTGTTTTTTCCTGCTCCCAGCTGAATTCTTTGTCTCTAAGGGCCTCCATTCTGTGGGTCTCACCTGGGAGCTTTTTTCCTCATTTACTTATTAATTTCACAGTCTTTTCTCTTCATAGAGGCTTATTTCCTTTCTCTCTCTCCTCCTCCTTCAGGAGCCTTCAATTAATACCTTAATCTCTATCCTTTGATAGATTCTCTGAGATACTTTACTGCTGAGGCCTATGAGAATCCCTGATGCTAAATAGAGTCTGCCTGACAGAGAACCGGATTCTTTAGCTGGGGAAGTATTAGTCCATCAGCTGTACTGCTCCCCTTCCTTGCTGAATTTTCATCTTTAAAGAGAATGTCTACATGGCCTGCCTGAGCTGGCCTTCGTGGCTGGGAAAGGAATGTAGCTGCTTCACATGGAAACCTTGCAGGCCTTTATTTTCCCTAAGCCCTGGCATACAGCCCCTGGACAGGTGTTAATGTTCCAGGAAGAGATACCCTTTAATATTAGCACACCAAAAAATGAATCCACACCAGAAAAGCTGCCAGCAAGAGCCTCCAAGCCACTGGTGGTTCACAAGTTCTTTTCAAATGCTCTTTGTAATTACCTCGGGTTTTGTAGGTTTGCAAGCCACAGGGAGGAATGATGCCAGCTCCATCCTGGATTGCACCTGCATACCAGGAAGGCCCCTGCTGAGATGACTGGCTCTTAAAGTTATCAGCGTGCAGCAACTCACTCTCTCTCCATTCTAGTGAGGCTCCATTCTAGCAGTGTCTTCTCCTACCCTTTTCTCCCCTTGATATGTACACTGTTAAATCCGAAGTGCAATTGTGCATGTCATTTATTAAAGCGCATAAATATGCCATGTCTGAGTCCCATAAAGAATGAACTACTGTGTTCATTTGCCATAAAAAACAAACTATCTTGTTTGTTTTCCATAATTTTTCTTTTCGCCCATATTCCCCTCCTGAGTGGAGTCCTGTGAACCCATCTGCAGAAAAGGCTGGTTCCCTCTTCACTTTACCAGACTCTGAGGTCTGCAGTTTCTTTCTCTTCTTCCTTATCTCCACGTTGGATTAGCTGGTGTGACATCTTGCCCTACGTTGATGCACCATTTGTAGTATTATGCCTATGGGATGTCTCAGCACAGAAGACAAGGAGGCATTTTCATAGGTGGAAGCCCTGTCAAGCCTCAGCAGAGTAACCACCTTCCAGGGAGACACAATACTCGCAGGAGAACCCTGAACTTCTCAGCTCAGGTGGTTTTATTATTTTAGAACTTCTCAGGTATTCTACTGTTAGCACATGCAGATCATTAGCAATTAAGCATCCCCCACATAAATGCAACCTGCAAACAATACAAAATGCCAAGGCCTATTCATCCCTTTTTCCAACAGTGCACAAAAAATTATTTTAAATATAACTAAAAATAAACTTCCACAACAAGACAGGGTCTCTCGCTGGTCTGGAACTCACCAGTCAGGCTAGGCTGAATGTCTAGTGAGCCCTCAAGATGCAGAGACAATTGTATCTTGCACTAGGATTCTCAGAGTAGACCATCATGCCTAGGTTATCTTTGATATAGTGTGGGGTACTCTAACTTAGGCACTTTGTCAAATAAGCTATTATTTGTATAATATTTAAATATTATAGTATATTTATATATATTTATAATAATAGTATATTTAATATACTAAATAGTGTATTTAATATAAAATACTGTAATACCATGTTTTGGAAAAACAAACATTGTTAACTAGTTAATAATTTTAAATACAATATTCATATAAATTTAAAACCAGACAACAGCACAAAAAAATGATCCCTTCCCTGTATCTCCCCCAGCTCCATCTTGATATAAGAACTATACTGCAGGACGTCTTCTGACAGGTTTTACTTTGTGGTACAGTGTTTGTCTCCAAGGTTACTATAAATGGTGTCAAAAATAAGAAGTTTACCATCTCAACATGAGAACCTGTTGGAGTCAGAATTGCATCAAGACAGCTGTATTGGTAATTCTGTCAGGGTTGCTTAAGAATGGGCTAGCTGAGCCAAAGAGACCACTCAGGTGTTTCATGCTCCTATGCTGAGAGTGGACACATGATGTCTTCTTTAAATATTGTATTTTCTCTTTTCCTAGCTGCTTAGCTCCTGTGATTTCAAGGGCATTCAAAAATGAAACTCTTTGTAAGTGTAAGACAAGAACAAAAACTTTATGCTACCATTCTGATCCCCCATCCCCTGCTGAAAAAATGCCTTGACAGTTGTCAAAAGGAGAAACTTCTGAAAATGAAAAATAAAACAAGATTTTTCTTAAAATGTAAATTCCAATACAACTTTTCCTTTGGTGGACTGCTTTTAAGAAAGAGAGGGATCTGTTAGGGAATCTAATTTTGCAGTTATTCAGTTTTTTGATAATGAGTGGCAGCCCTAGAGCCTGACCTACAGAGAAATTAGTACAATCAGAAAATGCTCTTCACTACAAACATTTTAAATAAAAGTTTTCATTTATGTGTCATCGTTGTTGAAGAAGGGTTTGTAGTTTAGATTAATCTGAAGCCTTTCTGGTTCAGTTCAGGAAGCAGCCTCTTCTTCAGTGATAGAGCACCATTATTTAACTTAGCTTACATTAGACTCCTTTCAAGTTTTAGGAACAAGTTGTACCACAATTAGAAGGTAGTATAACTTTTGAGAGGTAGGGTCTCATGGGAGGCTTTTAGGTCATGAATGACTTTGCTTGCAATATGTTTCTAGGTGTGTTGCCTTGCTAGAAGGCCAGAGCCATAGCTAACTGATCATGGGCCAGCACTTTGAAATATGAGCCCAAATAAACCTCTTCTTTTTATAAGTTTACTATATCAGGTATTTTGTTGTGGTAAAGGACAGCTAATATAATGCATACACATAATTAAAAATAAAATAAACCCTAAAAGTAGATTTAAAAAATAAAGACAACAGGCAACAATTTCTTATAATATCATCTGTTGGCCAAATTTGTTGAACTTTACATAAACTGTACTCATGACTTTGATATTACACTAACTAGGAGCAAATGTAGATCCTAGAGTAGTTTATCTTGATTTGTTCCAAAGTCATTATCTGCTCTTTAACATTATCAAAATAGAAAACATCTCTATATAAATGGCAATTTTGACTATTATCAAAGAATAGCCATAAGCATGAACATAAGAAATATTGATTTTGTGTTGTTATGATGTTTCTAATAATATGAGATGGTTTTTGTAAGTTTCGATGCTGCCTAACATACAGAATTGGCCCTAGAATTGAGCTGTTTAGAAGACATGTTAGCTTTCCTTTACCATAACAAAATACCTGATTTAATTAATTTATAAAGAGAAGAGGTTTATTTGGGCTCAATCTTCAAAGTGCTGGCCCATGACCAGTTAGGTGATGGCTTCTCTGGAACTAGAGTTACAGGTGGTTGTGAGCTGTCCAGTGTGGATGGTAGAAACTTTGGAAAAGCAGTACCTTACTTTGACCTCTAAGCCATTTCCCAACACCCTAAATCTCCTTTGAAATTGGAAAATAGCACACGTAAAAGAAAGCTAACAATTTTTAGGTACACAGATTATGGATGTTACAAAGTCAGCACATGTTCGTAGTCATTACCCAAGTCCTGAAAAATAACACTGCTGAGATGACTCAGTGGGTAAAAGTTCTTGTTGCCCAGTCTGAGATCAATATCCCGTATCCACAGTGGTAGAAAGAGAGAACTAATTCCTACAGATTTTCTTCTGACCTTGACATGTGCACAATGGGATGTGCAACCTCTCACTGCTCACCCACCCAAAACAAATAGATGTAAAAAAAAAAAAAAAAATTAAAGCCCTATCTGTTTCAGGAGGACACACAAACTCTTTTCACCACCACGATCCTGACCCTTTTCATTAAACAGTAACTGTTTTGACAAACTAGTAAGATGAGCTTTCTCTAATTTGGAATTTTATGCTGCATAAAGTTTAAACCATTGTAATCAGAGCTTCTAGAAACTATTCCTTCTGTGGCATCCCATCTCAGAGGTAGAGTAATTGTTTCTTTTTGGGTAACTCTGTTACATAGATGGATGATTTACCCTATAAATCACTACCATAAAATGCTATTTATAATTTACATGAGAAGTCAGCCTTAAGAGGAACATTATGACCCTGTGATCTAACACACTAAAAAAATGGAATTATTTAAACTAAAGACAGATGAACGCTGAAAATGTTAATTTGTCAGTGTCTGGTACTCTATTCTTTTTTGATAATATAACTTTAATATTTAGGGTATAATATTAGTTGTCTGATTATTGAAATATTTTTCTTCTTGCTTGATCCCTTGTTGGAATTTTTTGACAAAATAAGTGATTATTTAATAGTTTAAAATATGTTCTTCTCAGTGTTTTAGCTATAGCTCAGTATTTGAGTGTTTTTCACATATCCATGAATCCCGGGGCCCTATCCATAAGATGGTGACTTATTGCTGCGATGAAACACTATGACCAAAAGACAAATGGGGAAGAAGAAGTTTATTTGGCTTACATTTCTGCATTGTAGTCCTTCATTGAAGGAAGCCAGGGCAGGAACTTGGAGGCTGGAGTTAGAGCAGAGGGCATGGAAGAGTGCTGCTTACTGGCTTGCTCCCATGGATTGCTAAGCCTGTTTTCTTATGGAACCCAGGGCCACCAGCCCAGGGGTGGCACCACCCACAATAGGTTAGACCCTCCTTCATCATTCGCAAATTAAAAAAATGCCCTACAGCCATATCTTATGGAAGCATTTTCTCAATTGTGGTTTCCTCCTTTCAGATAACTCTAACTTGTGTCAAGTTGACAAAAAACTACTTAGCACAGATGGGAGTAGGGGGTGGGTGGGGAGAGAATGTGAAAGCTCATAATATGTAGAAAGGCTTATATTTGATTATCCTTTCTTTCTTTCCTTCCTTCCTCCCTTCCTGTTAAAGTATCTTTTGATCGCTTAATAAGAGTTCAGCGTTGAATTTTCTAATACTCTTTATTAATCACAAACCATGTCAAATCTCAGGGTATTCAATACCTGGGTGGCTAGGCAGACTTCACTCCTTCCCACAAAATCTCTCTCTCTTCTCCATCTCCTCCATTTCATCTCTCCTGCCTGCTTCTCCTTAGACCCTTTTAAACCTTTTCCCCTAGCCCCTCTCCACAACCAGGCCTTCATTACAACACAATAGTATCTTAGCATACTCCGTGATCAAAGAAGACTCTGATCACCCACCTGCAGTTCTTTCTCATGTTATTGGTCACCTTCAACTGTAACCAGTTAGTTCTATCTGTGGAGATCTTACCAGGGCTAGCACAAGGGTGTGAATGGGTAGGAAGCAAGGCCTGCTCCCTCTGCAAGGCATCCGGCTTCACAGCTACAAGGCATCAAAGCCCTTTCACAAACCAAAACAGCACACAAGAGTAAAATATCCCACAACACTTTCCTTCCTTCCTTCGTTCCTTCATTCCTTCCTTCTTAAGACTGGGTCTCATCATATATCCCTGGCTAGCCTGAAACTTACTATGTTGATCAGACTGACCTATAGTTGTATGTCAGTGACCTGCCTGCCTCTGCCTTGCTAGTACTGGGATTAAAGATATATGACACCACTTCTGACTGACTATGTATTTCTAAACCTATGACAGAAGTCCAATTCCTGTAAACACTTGTGAACATTATTTTTACTTGGTTTCAAGGGGGAAGTCAGGAATGAGATGCAATGAGAAAGGAAAGTGAAAGTGCACAATGAATGGTGGCGTAAGGAGTAATCTAGTTTCCAAAATGTTGATCGATCTGTGTGTGTGTGTGTGTGTGTTCATTGGGAAAGTGTGACTTAGAACACAGGAGCTACAGTAGTGTCATTTGCTAAAATTGATAATAGCAACAGATGATATTGGCCAAACACCAAAACAATAACAAAAATCTTTAGAATGGTACTGTGATGTTGGCATTCCAATAGTTCACTCTGGAAATTTGAGTGGTGTCCATCAGCTGTCACTGGGCACAGGAATAAACTCCTTTCTAGGTCATGAGGATATCTGTGCATTAAGTTATTTACAAGAGTTGTAGGTAAAGTCTGCATGCCCTTCAGTGTTTGCCTCATGGCCCATCCTTTCTTTGTACTATCTTAGGATGTCTAGAAAAGGAAGATGGTTCATTGGTTTCTCCACAGCTTTCTCTTAGTTCATTTGCACCGCTTAATTGTGCATGTTAGTTAATTGTCACTATTAAAAGCACAGATCCTGACCTGGAGAGAATGAAGCATTTGACAAATAATTGTTAATTACCAACTATGTTCCCAGTTTACTGAGAATAGGAAACTGCCTTTAAGGCCTGGGAATGCTTGATTAACACAAAGAGGGTTTCCCAAGAGTGGTGGCTGCCAAAGCCCACAGGCTGACAGAACTTTCTCTATACTACTGTGTCTATGTTTGGCTACTATATCTTTAGCATGAACTTTAAGGAGCGCAGTATACACCACTTATTTGCAATTGTTTCTTTTTGACCTACCAATAAGAGGATTAAATGTATGTAATGCAAAGCCATTTGCTGTTGTTTGTACATACGTAAGCTTTTACTTTTTTAAAATTAGTCTTAGTGTTTAGACATTATTTATTTTAAAGAAAGATTTTAGATCATGTCCATAGTACAAAACTATTACTGCCCATAGTACAAAACTATTATTAGTTCCCATAAATAAAAGATAAATATAACATAAGTCATATTTGTGACCTTAAAGTCATCTCCCACTTTTAGAAATGGTTGAGAAGAATGAATTTGGGATTTATAATCAGAAGGCCAGTCTTGTCATTTCAGTTCTGTTGCTTCCAAGTTCTTTGGTTTTAAACAAATACATTAACTTCTCTGAGTCTCACTGTCTTCATTTGAAAGGAAAAAGGGAATATTTAAGGTCATGGTGACAATGCCACTGCAAAGAGTAACCATGGGAATAAGGGGACTATTTAAGAGAGTGGAGACAATGCCTATTACAGTCAATAATGTTCCTGACATTCATTCTTTTTCATTCTAGGATGTTAGACCAACTAGATTACAAAGGAAAATGAATGTTTCTATTAATTTAAAGCCCAAAGTCAAGGCAGGCATAGTACATGGAGCTCATCTCAAGTATACTGATCCTTAATTGGTAGTGGCTTGTGGCTTCCTTGAGAAGAACTAGGCTGTCAGTGCTATGAATGATTAATGATGTTTTCTCCAAGCATGGAAGGAAAGCCGGATGGTGCAGCATACTGCCGTCACCTAACTTGTGTCTTTTCTTTACCAAGTCCTGTTAGTTCTCCAGAACGCATGTTGGAAATCACCTTCCATTTAGTAGGTATTTTCTTCTCAAAAATCTGCTCAAAGTCAACTCAAGTAAATCATATTCATTAAGTTTCTCTCATCCTGAAATAATTTGCTGGAATGAAGCTCTGTCAGGCTGTTCTCATTCTGTCTCTACTTTCCCATTCTCCTGAAAGAATGTACTGTCTTTCCCAAGGACTCCTTCTTTAGAGAGGTTGAGAGAGAGAGAGAGGGAGAGAGAGAAAGAGAGATTAAGAGATTAAGGTTACTATTCCACAGTTTTCTCCATCATGCCACATAAGGTTCTCTCTCAAGGAAGCTGTGGTAAAGGAACACTGTGTAAGGTTTGTGATTTTCTGAGCTCTGAAGTTTCCTCAGTAGTTACCTGAGTGCTAATTTACTAGGCTCTGCAAAAAGTTACTGCAGTGGAAAAGGCTATCAATTGTGATACAATAGAAAAATCATGGTATGTAAAAAATCTGTTTATGACAATTCCCTTTCCTCTAGCTCACAGTCTGGAAAGAACCAATAAACAATCATTAACACACAGAAAGATTATTCTTCTGAGGCTTTATTGCTCTGTCCTTATAAGAAAAGAATATTGTGGAAGGAAACTGGACAAAGAATACTTTGGAGAAATTAACTTTGAAATGACATTTTAATGCCAACAGATTCTAAAAGCAGACATCAACACTTTCTAGTATCTGTGCATTACTGTTTAATACAATAGGTTAAGTGTTGCTTAGGGGAATTTAGAATCATTACTTCTCAGAAGCCAAAAGGATGCTCATTATCTCTCTTATGTCTTCTCTTAAAATTTTCATTTCTCCTATCATCAACAAATTGCTCTTTGGCGATTTTCATTACTAACAAACCCATAACCGGACTGGCTTCTCTTGAAGTAGGCGGTATGGTGGAATCACTCAGGAAATAGATACTTTACTGATGGCATCAAATGAAATGAAGTATAGCTGAGGAAAAGAAGCTTTGTGAAGCATTTCAATGTGACAAAGAAGCATTTAGAAATAATTATTTACTTTATGACTACATTTCATAATCTTACTCACTCAGGTATTTGTGACAAACACATTCTGGACTCACATAAAGGAGACAAGATAACAATATGACTTAAGAAGAATTGATGTTTATAAAGGGGCATTTAAGCATTTCGAAGGGTTTTCAAGAAGCACCTTCTTTTGTGAAAGCTAAAGAAAAGGACTGGATTTAGATGGCATCTGTGAAATTTTTCTACCATCTCCTTACTGCATTCCCATCCTCCTTCCCCTGTCCATTAGATGGCAGAGATTCTCTGGACAGTATCACTATGGAAGTTTTTCAGGAAGATGGGTATAGATTTACCTCAAGATTCAGCTATACTCTTTTGCATATTTCCAAAGAACTCTAGATCTTACTACAGAGATACTTGTTCAACCATGTACATTGTAACTCTGTTCATAATAGTCAGAAATTAGAAACAGCCTAGATGTCCATCAATATATGAATGAATAAAGAGAATGTGTTGTGTTTACACAAAAGAATACTACTCATATTTGCTAAAAAATAAAATCATTCAACTTACAGTTAATGGATGGAGCTAGAAAAAATTATTCAGAGTGAGATAATCCAGACCTCAAAATACAAATATGGTATGTATTCTCTTGTATGTGTATGTTAGCTGTTAAGTCTTCAATAAGCAGACTAAAATCCATATAACCACAGAGGTTAGGTATAGAGTAAGTGGGCCTGAGGGTCTTCCTAGAAATTGGAAATAGAAGAGACAGTTACAGATGGAGGAGGAAAGTAACTGGAATGGGAGGACCAAATGAGGAGGAAGGGTGATGGAGAAAATATGCAGAAGGATAGCTAAAACTAATAGCCTTTTGAGGGATCATTTGAGAAGCTAATACGGTAGTATAGGAGTAATATTACTCATATGAAGGAGATATAAATGGAACTGGCAAATAACAGAGGAGACAGAATCCAAAATGGCCATCTCTTTTTACCAAATGAAGTCTTCAATTCTGGAAATGGGTTAGATCTAATCATGTTTTTTGCTAAAAGGGCACCGTGGGAACCACAAAACAACCCAGCCTATTTCCAAGGCTATTGATTGTTTCTCTTCAAACTGATTGTTAGGATCTATTGCAGCAGGTAACTCACTCAACATGGAGAAGTTGAGATGGTGCCTACCTAGAATACTTATAGAATACTATACTGACTAATATTCATTGTATTGGAAGATACTTTGCATGGCTACCAAAGGAGAAAGGTAAACACTAAACTACAAATTCTTTGATCTACAATGATGACCTACCTGTGAGAAGAACTAGTACAATAATGACAAAAAGCATGTGGGAATAACTAGCCAATATCTGATTGGATTTAAGGCCCACTCCATGAGATAGAACCTATATCCAACACTGTTCATGTGGCCAAGAACCTGAAACTATGTAGGCCAGGGATCTAGGGACAACCCAAATACCACTATCTCCTAAAAGAATATAACAATAAAGTGACCCCTTGTGGGGCCAGGAAAGCAGACCCTGGGCAAGGGAAGCATGACCAAACCCTGGATCTCACCCTGAGATCAGTAGGAATTAGACTGCTCCCACTCCACAGCCTCAGCTGACAAGCTCTGGCTTGCACATAGAAACTGCCAACATGCCAACATGCCCTGGCATACGTAGCATCAATTCCTGTTTTCCCAGGAGCTGACATGCCCCAGTGCCTGTAGCAACTAATAAGTTCCTGTTTCTTCACCTGGCCTGGCTTCCTGGAGGTCACATGGCCTAGCAACTTCTTGTTTGACCATTAAACACCCTGAGTTAGACTTCCTTCTTTTTTACAGTATGTATACCACCCACACTGCTTCATTAAAATGAGCTGTCCTCTGACACAGTCTCCCAGGTGCCTGTTCCCCTCATACTCATCACTGCTAGAGATCCTCTTTTGGATCCGGATGTGTGTGATCATGCTCCCCTCTAGATCAGCCTAGTATGCAATAGCTTGATCACTCTGGGAAAGAGCAGGGAACAGGACCAGCAAACTTTGAATGACATTCTGCTGTACTCATAGTAACTCTGCTCAGCCATCACCAGAGATGCTTCCTCATATAGCAGATGGGAACAAAAACAGAGGCCCATAACTGGACAGTTTGTAGATAGTGACAGACCTTGAAACAATCAGTCCTAAATGAGATGTTTCTATCAAATGCCTCCCTCCAGGGTTCAGGGAACTCTTAAGAAGAGGAGGGCAGAAAGATTGTTCAAGCCAGTGGGGGTGAAGGAAACAAGGCCTTCTAAACATAGCAGCAGATCACTGCACAGATGTACTCTCAGAGATTGTGGCTACAAGCACAGGGTTTGCACAGGCCTGGTGCAGATATTGACACTGAGAGGAGAAATGGACACAACCACCCACCCCTGACTCAATTATCTACCATTGATAACTTTTCACAAATGAAAACTTGGTTTTCTCCAATGGAGTTTCACTGGGAATACAAACCACTCTTATACTCATACTCTATATCTATCTATATATCTATATTTATATCTATATCTATCTATCTATCTCTCTATATATATTACATATATACTTTTATATATACTCAGCAACAGATGGTGAACACAAAACAAACCCAAAGTCTCAAAGTTTGGAGTTTGAGTTTGGAGTTTCTTTGTCTCAAAGCTTTGTCAGGGCATTTTTTTTTTCTTCTTAACCTAACAGGTCTTTTGTGTATATATCGTATTTTCCAGTTTTTCCTTTTTATGGGATTTTTGTGTGTGCAAATGTGTGTGGTTCTGTGTCTATATGTATTTATTGTGCATTTTCTTTGGTTATTTTTCTTTTATTTATTTTTTTTGTTTTCTTCTATTTTGGTTTATTTGTTTTTGTTTTATCATATCTTATTATTATTATTAGATGTTATTTTGTTTTCTAAAAAGAGAGAGAAAGAAAGTGCATGGATTTTGATGGGAGGAAAGGTGAGGGAGGATATGGAGGGAGTTGAGGGAAGGGAAACTGTAGTAAGAGTATATTGTATGAAAAATGTCTATTTTCAATAAAAGTAAAAAAGAAATAAAAAGCTCCATTTCTTATACCTTTTCAAGTGTTACCTTTCTGCCAAGGAAACAGAACCTTCTCATTTTATTTTATTTGGGGGGGGGCTGTCTTCATCTCCTTCTCTTTCTACCCTCATCAGTTTCTGAACTGCAATCACCCTCAAACTCCATATTTTTCTCCCTCTGTTCCCACTTTACCTTATCTATGTTCCTTCACCTATTACCTTTTCCTCACATTTGACTTTTCTCTCTCCATGTCTCCAAATCAGAAAGATTCAGGTTTATTTCTTCCAGGGATTCAAATCAGTCTGTTCACTGTTAAGTTCCAGTGTTGTCCCATGGAAATAAAATGAAAACTCTTAATGTTAATCTTAATGGTTTCTTGAAACAAGTGAAATGAATTTTGATATATATTATATATATATATCAAATTACATATTACATATGTAACTACATATGTAATAGGTCCTCTATATTATTATTTCTATATGCAATCAGTCATTGATGAGATTTTCCTAAATCTTGAAAGTTTGATTTATACTTTGAATCCATGGCACATTTGTCATTTGGATGGGCTATAGCGTAGGCTATTGAACAGAAAAGGCTTCAAGGATATATCATACCCTCTGACTCTTAAACATGTATCTTAAATTACAAATCTATTTACCTGAACCCAATTACATAAAACTTGGAGGCTGGGATTTTCCCCCTCTGATTTCATATTTCGTTCCTAAATTTGCAGTAAGCAGTTTGCAATTTTGCATTATTGTTATTATTACTATTACTATTATTAGTGCATGTGTGCTTTCCCTGCATATATATATGTCTGTGTAACACATGTCTGTTTGGTGCCTATGGAGGCTGGACGAGGGCATAGTATCCCTCACAACTAAAGTTATTGAGAGTTGTGAGCCACGATGTGGGTTCTGGGAATCAAACTGGGTCCTCTGGAAGAGCAGCCAGTGCTCTTAAACAGTAAGCCATTTCTATAGCCTCACGGTTCTAATTTTTTGTTGAAGCATTGCATGTATTAACATTGCCACTTCTATCGTGGGCCATACTCACTTCCACCACAGTATCTTCATACTTGAAGTTTCCCTTCTCTTTCTGTACTCATGATATGATTCAATATTCACTCTGTTCCTGTTCCACTGAAGTTGGAACCTTTTTGATGTTAGATGGGGATGTGAGAAATGGATGCCTATTATTTGCAGATCTGTGCGCTAAAGAGCAGAACTTTCACAGAAACCATTCAAGTCAGGCGCATTGAATATGCAGCTGAACTCAACAGGATAATTGCATCCATTTTTTTTTTTGTTTCCTAATAGAGTTGTAGTCAAAGGCATGCAAAAAATGAAAACAAAGCAAACAAACAAACAAACAAACAAAAAACCAAAACCAAAAAACCCAACCAAAACAAAACAAAATAAAAACAACCTGTCCTGAAAACATGAAGCAGAATTTTCTATTGGATCATAGTAACAGTTTTATAGTCAGAATGACACCACATCACTGCAAAAGAGTAGCTTATAAACTAGCAGGGACAGGGGATCCTAGGGTGTGTAGAACACAGAAAGGAACCTGAAATCAGGAAAGATGCAGCAACTACTAAACTCTGTCAGGATTTCTGAAATTGGAAGAGCAGGGAGAACACACAAACATTACTCATTTCACAATTTTATTGACAAATTGCTGATGTATGTACTGTTTTCAGCCTTCTATGTAATTTGGTTCAAAGCAAAAGCCTCCTACACAGAATTCTAGGCTTATAATTCTAGAACTGAGCTAATGAAGCCTAAATCAATGTTCATGATTTTTTTTTTCCTCATCACATACATTGCCATCTTAAGTTACAAATGTCTTCATATAGTTTCATGTTCAAGGGATCTTTAAAAAGTTACCAAATAGTCCCTATTAAGTTTCAAAGTTTTATTTCTGTTTCCTATTGATAGAATCAATGTTAGTTTCCTATCATTTTTCTCCTCATGTAGTTAATATATCTTCTCCTGAACAGAACTCCATATCTAGATTAATATTACATATTAAACTTGTCCATTTTGAACCTTTGTTCATTTTTAAGCTAGTGGGATTCTGACAGCTAAGTTTGCTTGTCACAGCCACTTCTCTGACAACACATACTCTTCAGATGATGGTTTAGGAAACTACTGTGAGCTAGGTGTAGAAAATTCTAGCAGGCTTCTGTTGCTGTTACTTTACTTTTTTTTTCTCTCAGGACCTACCTGTGCCTCTTGTCTATGCTCTGCCCTATTCTCTAGACTTGAATAGGCCTGAACATGTGCATACTGACTTCTGAGAGGCCAAAAGAGCTCTTTCTCAATACTTTTGACTTGGTGGATGATGACTTACATTCTAAAACAAAAGATTCTCAGTGCTTGCACACTTTGTCACTAGGAAAGGATATTGAAGCATTTGTTTCTTAATAACTTTTACTAGTGAATGTACTCTTCAGAATGGGTCAGTCTATGACACTTATTTTTTCTTATAGTATTATTTCTTTGATTTTGTTATGATTACAACTTTAAGTATATCAAAGTTAATAAATAGAAAGGGAATTGAGACTTTTATTTTGAGTGTTTTGATTTTCATTTTTTTAACAAGTAATTTTTGTTGTAGTGAACTAAAGGATTGGTCTTCAAATGGACCTTCTATTCCAATTTTATTTCTTGATATATTGACTAGTAAGGAATTCTCGTCTTTCCTCATTCTCCTTCTTTTCTGGTTAAAGTAGATTTTGACAAGGGGAAGGTAACACAGAATTCTGGCCACCAAAAAGAATAAACAATTGGGAATAATAGTTTCAGGGAAAAACAGCTACATTCATTATTTCTCCTAAGGCTAGTCACTACAATTGTTAGCTGATCTGTGGTTAGTCTATGAGTGTTCATTAAACAGACACTATGTTCAAGACATTGTCATTGGTGATAAAGGAACAGAGGCAATCTTTATTTTTTTCTTGTTAAAGCTTTAAGATAGTAATTAAAAAATTAGCTACTGTACATAAAAATTACACTGAAAGTGTATGTAAGGAGGTGCAGTAAAGAAGCTGCGAACATGCCTAATCTATGATATGGTTAAGGTTTTTATTGTAGATATAAGAGGGAACAGACAGAGGAAGAATCCAGATCACAGAAAGAAGTAGAATGAGTGTAGCCAGCAGACTGAATATGGACAGGGCTAGGAAGTAGAAGAGTGGGAGAAAATAGTGGTGATAGCAAGATAGTAAGAGAGAATAGATAATAGTGATTGAGAGATGAGGAGTAAGATAGAGAGAATAAGTGCATGAATAGTAGAGAGAGATTAAGGAAGGTGAATAACTGGGAGTGACTGAAAGGTCTGGAAGTGGTGTGGACTTTGAAATGTATAACAAGTACTGTGAATAGGGTCTAAGGGATCCTGAAGTCATAGGCTTTGATATGCAGCTACAGATATTTGTCAATAGAGCCATATGTCCTGGTGATGCCATGCTTCCTGAAGGCTCTGTTTCAAAAAGTTCCAGTACTTGGAGGACCTGGACTGACCCTTCACTGCCGTTGATGGAAATTTGCTACACAATTTTCTCTTGTACTTAAATTCTTTACTGTTAAAGGCCTCAAGGCTTCTCACCAAAAGCTAGAGCTGCGATAATGTAAACAAACAAACAAACAAAAACGGGTGTTAATAAAAATGAAACTAATAGTAGTTCCCTGGAAAAAACCAGCTATGCAGAAAGTTGAGTCTTCCATAAAATGTATTACTTAGACACACATTTAGATTATTAATAAATGATATTAGTAAGCATAAGACACAGGATCTGAGAAAAAATATTAAGAAGAAAAACATATGGAACTTTTAGAAGCTGACAGATGGTAACTGAAGGAACTAGTTTGAGCGGGAAGAGACTTTGATCATACAGTTAATGACAAACCTTGGCATCTTCCTGAACACAAAGTAAGCAGACAAAGTAAGCAGTCTTAGTAGCCCTGATAGCCTTTACAAGAGTGTAATAAAGATAGGAGTTGTATTGAGACAAGAGTTTGTGACTGAGACACAGAGAGGACCATCTTGACTCAGTAAACTGTTTGCATTTCTGAGCAAACTTATTAGATCAGGATTTTTCTGATATTATAGAAAGACAAATACAGACCATCTTTGTTTAAATAAAAGGCTGCACATATTTCAAGAATCAAAGGAAAAGATGGTGGTTTTATGTTAAATATTAAAGAAGAACAAGGGTCTGGGAGAATGGGTCTCTGTAGAAAGATAAGTTTAATGCAACAGGTAGTAGGAAATAACTTCTGATCTATTAACTCTTTGCCAAACTCAAACAGAATCAAATTCAAATAGAGTCATCCTGTTTGGCATAACTGGACTTGCCACTGAGCAGTAAAAGGCCTGAGACCCACATGGACATATACAGAGGCAGACCTATCTGGACATGCCCAGGGAGCAGCAGCTGCAGTCTGGCAGCCAATGGGACACTAGACAGGGTGGAGGGTATAAGAGGCTTCTCCCCCTGTAATAAACTGAGTCTGATTTTTGCCATTCACCTGACTCCCAGACCCTGTGTGTCCTGGTTCTGTGCCAACTCTACCTCCTGCCTGAAGGATCCTGTGGATGGGTACAAGCAACATATGGTGCCACAACATGGTCTCTCTACCCATATGGGCATGGATATTGAGTATGCTGGTGTCAGGATCTAACCGTTTCTTCTTTGGCTCTTACATCTAGTGGTGATTGTAGATCATCATCTCCTGATCCCTTCCTGGCTCCTGGTACTTGAATGTGTCCCCTGGTTTTGCTATCTCTGTGGTGAGCTTACCCCCTTGGCAAGCTTACATGTCCCCGTTGAAGTATTTCGAGGAGTTGGCCCCTACGTGTTATGTGTTCTTTACCCCTGCGAGAGGTGAGCGTAGGGTGCTGTCTTTTTCTTGTTTGTTGGTTTGTTTGTTTGTCCCGCTAGGCAGGTACACCGGCTTATGCTTTTGGTTTTCCTGGCATTTCCATATGAGGACTGACTAACCCCCCCACCCCCACCCAACGGAATCACGATCAGCCTTCCCAAATGGCCTTTCACGCCCAGAGAAACCATGTAGGCATAAGATCGTGGTGTACACATCTTTCTTTTCTCTTTGTTCATCTTTTCTCTAGTTTGTGTGTGTGTGTGTTGTCAAAAGCAAGGGCCTGATCCTCCAGGGGATGCCCTGGAGGTTGAGAAGTATTGCCAAACTAAACCTCCCACCCTCTGTTGCTCTTTGGTGCTTGCTGCAGCCGTGCTTGCATCTGCTAGGCTCCAGTGGCACACACTTGTATTCCCAGAAACCGGGGAGGCTGCTGGGTGCATGTCCATGTCCCACCAGGCACCAGGCATGGTGGTGCATACCTACAGTCTCAGATACTTGGGAAGCTGATAGTGACCTCCCGGGAGCAGGGGACCACCATGTTGTCTAAGAAGGGGTAAACCGGCCCAGGTTGGAAATGGAAAAGGTCAATATGCCTGCTGTGGCTGCAGAGCCCCTGCCCAGCAGGCTCTGGCACCTACCACCAGACCTGGTAGGGGCCTCGCAAAAACCTGGTGGGCTGGGCAGGAAAGCATAGGTGACTCTCTGTTGAGATTCCTGGTGTGGGAAAGCAGCCCAACCCAGGCCCTACATACTCTTCTTACTCCTCACAGGAAACAGACTTAGATAAAGATGTTAGGGAGCACTCAGAGAACTCTGTAGGTGTTCATGGCTGTAAAGCACCCAAAACAGGGTCCACCCAAAGTGGTGATTTGGGCCTGGCTCTCAGAAATCCGTGAGGCCTCTGTTTGTAATAACAATTGCTTGTGGTCAGTCACATTGGGTTCACAAAATTTTTCCTTGCTAAACTACAGCCTAATAAACTACACCTTTAGTTTTGCTTCCAAGACAGTTAATCAAACTAAAAATTCATGTCTCTAATCAAAAAGCCATGAGGGCTTATACAATTGTTAGACTTTTATTAACGCTGGTCCCCAGGAGAGGGAATGTTTCTTTTCAATTCACAGGACATTGGCATGCCACCATGAGCTCTGGATCCTCTGATACAACCGTGTGGAGAGCTCTGCCTTTTTCTCTAAATTTTAACTGGGTGCCCATCTATCTCTGGAGAGCTCCTAGTGACTCTTTTTTTTTTTTTCCTCAGGCCTGATTAATTTTTGTCTTGGTGATCACCAATGTCTTAATTTTGTTGTTCTGTCTGTTTCATGTATATGGATGGTCTTTAAATGTATGAGAATGTATATATGTTCTGTGTTCATTTAAATATCACTCTCCTAGATGCTAGCTGGCCAGATTTGAGGCAGGGTTCCAAAATGGTTCCAGCTACCTGGTACAGCACCAAACTGTCCCATTTTCTGCTTGTATTTTTTCAAAAAAGCAGACAAACTGTAAAAAGACATCTACTGTTCTTCCAGGCCTGGTTTTTCTATGTCTCTAAAGGTTTGTCTGTCTGTGTGTGTGGATGACAATGTATGAATGTAATAGTAGCTACCAAATGCTTGGTTTGTGTGACTAAATGTGCTAAGTGAATGTGCTCTTTGTTCTACGGATATGGGTATAAAACCAGCAAAACTGCATATGTATAATCGTTGTTAATTTTTCTATGTATCCAAACACATTTATTGTTAAATAACTTCCTTATATTTTATTGTCAACAATTTGTCTTAATCTCAGTGTGATGACCCTGATGTATACATTGATACAAGTTACTAATGCCCTCTTTCAGTCAATAGTTTGTTACAACATTTTCTTGGAAATTTGCCATTTCAACTGTTTGTTTGCCACTGTTGATGCTTTTGGTCTATAGATACATATAGTTTATAACGCTTGTTTGACAGTAATTGGTTAAAGATATGTTCTTATTTTGAACTCATTTAGCTATCTCAGTACTTGTTCTGGGGCTTTGTGTTATGATAGGCATGTGTCTGCTTCCTTCTTTATGGAAATATTTCTTCAGCTCCTTTTTTACAGATCCAAGTAAAGTACATGGCCTCAGGTTCCAGGTTCAGCTTTGAGCCAGTTGTTGCCAGCCAGCTCCCAGAGAGATTGGTCTGGTTTGCAGGGACCTCATCTAAAACAAAGACTGCTCCTGATGCTGACGCTGATTCATGACATTAAACTTCAAACGTAATGTTTGAATTCCCCCCACCAGAGGCTGGGTAACCAAAGACAGGTAAGAATTCTCCAGGGCAGTGTCAGCCTAGGGCAGGGCATGAATGTAAGATATTCATGTACCAATGATGGGTGATACTCATGCCTAGTGGGGCTCACTTAAGACAGGCACAGTCATCTAGTTCCTTTAATATTAATAGAAGGGGGCTATGTGGATAGCAGTTTAGCTAGACTGCAGCCATATTGCTTTAGCAATGACCTTACAGTTTCTAAAGGAGCTTGCCTGTACAGGTTAAAATTTCAGTGTGGCTTTACAGCCCACCCACTTTGGTTCCCACGGAGTTGCAGAAAAAATAAAATTAAACTAAAAGGGTGAATATGTAGGAGAAAACTGGGCATGCAGCTGAGCAGTACAAGGCCTGAGACCTGCATGGACATACATAGAGAAGGACCTGCCCAGGCGTGCCCAGAGACAGACCTACCCAGTCATGGCCAGGAAGCAGCAGCTGCAGTCTGGCAGCCAATGGGGTGCTGGGCCAGGTGGAGGGTATAAGAGGCTTCTCCTCCTGTAATAAACTGAGTCTGTCTTTTGCCATTCACCTGACTTCTGGAGCCTGTGTGTCCTGGTTCCATGCCAACTCTACCCCCTGCCTGAAGGGTCCCATGGATGGGTACAAGCAACACTGCAAGACTTTATAACATCAATTTTAGTTCAGGAAATTTGCTGTTTTCTCACTTTGTCTCTTTTATCTCATGTAATCAAGGGAGACTTTGGAAAAATTGTATTCTAAATAGCTAAATAATCAGTAATCAAAGTCTTTGAGAAAGTGATTTTGTGTATAAGTAAAGCCTGTGAGAGACACAGGGTGTCAGAATAGGTAAAATCATATTGACATGCACTTCCTCTTTGTCCAGCTCTTGTAAAATGAAACAAAGCTGTGTCTATTTGCATCTGATTCTTCTGTTGCCACTCTTGCATCCACCTGCTTTAAAAAGCCCTGCCCTTACCCAGGGTTTAGACCCCAGCAATGTCCCTCTGCCAGAGGTAAGGGAGAGGACTCCTTTTGGCAGGTGGAAACTGGTTTCACAAGTTCCCAAGGAATGATGGCTTTTATCTAACAGTCAGAAATACTATAGTCTGGCTTGAGATCATTTCTAAATATTTGGGCAACCTGACACCTAATATAAAGCTTTATAGAAAGGATAGATTCTAAGGTTTCACCTGAAAACCTATAGAATCACTATCTGTGTTGGTAGCATCTCTGAATCTGCATTTTCAAAAGGCATTGAGTCAATCAGTTGGCTTGAGTAGCACTACTTTAGCTCTTGGTCATCCTTTTAAATGAGGTAAAGAGAAATCACCAACTGCTGAAATACGAAAAAAAAAAATGTAATCAACCTACTAAACATATAGGAACCACTTCATTTTTCCAGACAATGAACACAAAAAAATTGTGCTATTCAAGGTAACTCATATCAGTTACCATAATCATAGCATTCATGTCTTGGGCACTGAATATAGTGAAGCTCACACAGATCCAGGGCAGATATTTCATTCAGACTATCTCATGAAGTGTTCTCCTTAGAAATGAACCAGAAATTGAGACTCTGAACTTCATGCTCAGTGCTTATTACCACATGGTCTCCAGGTATGTAAGTAAAGAAAGAGAAGGTCATGTCCAAAGAATTTGTAAAGAACATGTCGCATTTCATTCCCTATGGTCATACTGCTTATCTAGAAGTAATACCATCACCTCAGTGAGGTTAGGATTCAGGAAGGACAGAAATGGCTTGGAAAACAAATAATGTCTCTGCCACTAGTACATAGAGTCTCTGTTAATCTTTGAAGTAGCTTTATCTTTTGCCAAAGCAGTGGGAAATCAAACTACTGAAGAGATGCTATCAGCAAGTGCAAGCTTCTGTGAAGGCTGTTTTGCTCATAATACTCTCTTCCATAGGATTCATGGTAACGAAGGCAACATGATTTCATATTATAAATAAAACACTCATATGCAGACTCATTAGTTGTTAGGTATTATCAGATGAGTCATCTATGTGTAAATAAGATATTAAGTGTAGCACTGAATATAATGAATTGTTACTATGATATGCAGGGGTATTATGCAAAAGAATGTCAAGAGTTTAAGATTACAGGCCAGCATAGAGAAGACAGAAATATGCTGGTATATAGAATTTTTGAAGGTTTTACTGACTTTCATGATGTCTTGTAAAAGAATTGGAGGAAGCTGGATCCTAATCTCAAGGGTGAACAAAATTAACACATGCACAGTTTTTATGGATATCATTAACATACTATCTTATCTAGTCCATTACAACTATACTCCCTCTCATTTAACAAGGTCTTCATTGATGTGTGGCTAGAAGTGGATAATGCTCTTGTCCTATTTCATGAAATTCAGTATCACCAACATATTTATCAAGATACCTTGATACCTTCACATGTTTTAAAGGTGTAGGTTCCATAGTTTAAGATCCCAAGAACTCTCAAATCCTCCAAACTCACAAAACCCACAAATAAATAAAAAAACAGAAAGATCAGGGCTGCAGTATTTTTTTTATACCATAGTACCCTTGAATCTAACACAAATTGTTAGTTTTCTGTAAAATTTCTTCAATATTAAAATTTTCAAACTTAAATAATTTCCAAAATTACAAATTATTACCAATTTATAAAACTTATAAATTACAAATCTATAATTACAAAATTACGTATTAATTCTTAAAATAATCCTTCATTTTTACCTTTATTTTTCATAATACTTTTATTAATTACTGAGTTTTATACAATGTATCTGGATTATATGCTCTTTCTATTCCTCCCTCCTCCATCTTTTCACCCCTGTGCCCTCAAAACCAAGCCAAAACAAACCAAGCCCAAAACAGTAACAATAAAATTGAGTCTAGCCTGTGTGGTGGGAGCATCGATTACAGGCATCACCATGGTTTCTGGAGGAAGCAGGCCATTCTGATCATAGACATTCACTTGGAACACACCAACCTGAGATAAAGCATGACCAAGTTCAACCTGAAGTTAGGCCCCACCACTCCAAACATGCGGACACCCAGACACCAATCATGGACCCAGACTTCCTGTAGGCACCCGGATGTCTTGGAGGCACCAGCGCTTCCCTCAGACACCCATACATCCCACAAGCACTAGGACATCCTTTAGGCACCAGAACATCAGGAAGGCACCAGGGCTTCCTACAGGGACCTGGACATCACTTTGGGCACCAGGATATCAGGCAGGCACCAGACATCACACAGGCTTGTAGTTATCATACAGGCACCCAGTTTTCACACAGGCACCTGGAATCCTATAAGCATCAGGGCCTCCCACAGGCACCTGGTCATCATACTGGCACCAGGACACCATGCACGCACCTGTTTACCAGGCTGGCACCCAGTCATCATATAGGCACCTAGACATCACGCAGGCAATAAGTTATCACATAGATACCCAGATATCACACCTGGGCCTCAAATAAGTACCAGGTACTCACAGGTGCCTGGACATCCCATAGGTGCTAAGGCCTCCAATAAGCACCCAGAATTCTGTCGGATTCAGGACATCCCACTGATGCACAGACATCTCTCAGGCATCAGGGCATCCCACAGGCACCAGGACCACCCATAGGCTTCTGGATATGCTGTAGGCACCAGACCATTCTGAAGGTGCTTGAACATCCTGGAAGCACCAAGACATCCCACAGGTACCTGGCCATCACACAGACACCTGGATATCACTCTGCATTTTTGCCTTTTTAAAAATAAAAATAATTTCTATTTTAATTAATTAATATATTTTTGTGTATATAAAAGTGCCAATGTGAGAGGCCAACTTTTGGGAGTTGCTTTTCTTTTCCTCCATCTAGCGTCCTAGGCATCAAAATCAGATTATCAGGTGTAGCAGCAAGTACATTTACCTGCTGAGCCATCTCCCCACCCCTCTAGTTTTATTCTTAATTATTTTTGTGAATTGCTATTTATTTTTGGATTCCAAATCTAAAGCTTAACTGCATTCTTCAAAAGAGTTCTGCCTTTTGTATAATTGGTTACAGCCACTAAGTTCTATAAAGTGCATTCTCCCATGGTCATCATCTTTTTTTTTTTTTTTTTTACAAATCACAACTGTTAACTGACCTCTTAATGATTCCTTGTTTGGGTAGACTTCATGCAATTGGATACTTCAATGTGCTCTTTTACTAACATCTTTTCTCTATTAATATTCTTCACAGCATCAGATGATCCTTATCTTGGGCACTTCTAGCATGTGTTGTTCTTGTTTAAACCACTAAGAAGCTTTGCTGTCTTCACTGAATGTATAGGGATCAATAGAAGGAGACTTACATTCTATATAAGTCCTTATGTGAATTCACTTTCTAATGTGTGTTTTGGTGTTTAAGTCTGAGAAGATAGAATATAGTATCTTGTCCAGTGAAAAGGAACTTAGAGCTTGGTGTGTTCAGGTGGTATAAACAATTACTCTGGTTAAGAAATTATCTCTATTAGTCAGTTCTTCTCACTACACCACATCTTTAAGCTAAATAATGTAAAAGGTGCAAAGATTTATTTTGGTTATATTTTTTGAGGTTTCTGCTCATGGTTTCTTGGCCCTTTTGCTTTAGGCCTGTGGTGGTGTAGTACATCATAGCAGGAACATGTGGTAGAGAAAACCTATATACCTCATGACAGTTGGAAAGCAAAAGGAAAGAAGGTAAGGGATTAGGTTCTCAGTATGGGCACATTCCAATGACCAATTATTCACAGTGCATAAGATTTGGTAATGACAACTGATGACGGTAACCTGGATTAGATAATTACTGCATCATATTACTTTCATTTCTGAGTAGATTCACTAATTAGAAAAACCAAACAAACAAAGAAACAAACAAAAAAGCCTAAAACATTTATTGTAAAACAGATGACACGTTACAATGGCAGTACCCTCATGCATCTTTTCATTGTATGTCTTCTTTGCACCATTGGTTTGGGGCCTGAGTTAATCTGCTGTTGTTCTGTTCATCATAACCCTAGGAGAAACAGACTGTGTCACAAATATATGGCATAGAGACCAATGTACCACAGGATATATAATTGAGCATTATGTATGTATGCCCTGTAACATCACACAAAGAGGAAATCTATGATACCTGTTGATTCTTTTATTCGCTTCCCTACTGGGGAGGTAGCTAAGACATTGGCCACTGGCTCAGTTCTGAGAGAGTTGAGCCAGTAATTTTTTCTGGAGAGGTGGTTTTCAGAGAATACTTATCCACTTACTGAATCAAGAGGAACCAACATTTATAGGGTAAAGAGAGAAGAGTCATTGGTTAAGGCTGTGGTACTGGAGCAGCTCCATTTGTCATTGACTGGGATCAAAGTCCTGGGGGGGCCTCTTATGCATGAGCAATGGTCTCACAGGAGCCAGAGGAGACACATTATAAGGAGAGGAGCACAGGCCAAGACCTTCCAGCCACAGTGGTGAGATAAGCATCAACCAGGCTATATTCCTTGAAGAGGCAGGATCTTATCAGTGGCATTCTGTGAAGCATGGCTGCATTGGAGCTAGCTGGGATTTGTCAGTGTAAGAAAGGGGAACAGAAGAATGCTTTCCACTATCAGGGTGAGAATTCTTGGGTTCAAAGTACACTTCAACCCCTCTTAGCTCTATGACAACCCCACAGATGCATTTTTCAGAATGTGTTCTTGTTATTAAGCAACACATGGGGATAAATATTTAATGACAGAATGTGGTTAGTCACTTCAAACTGCTTTCTTTTATCAGGACTATGTTCTGAGTAAATTGTAATTATAATTACTGTGATGCACCTCTAGGAAGTAACAGAAAAAAAAAGTTGAATAAAATTTTTCATCAAAACTTTATTCAAAATAGCAACACTTTAAAACAAACCATCATCCACTAGTGAGGAATGGTTAAATATTGATGATATCCCAAATGGTAGATAATTATCCTATTGCTTGAAAATGACAGCTGATGACTTTATACTTTATAGGAACTTTCAGTATATTATATAATATGAAATTTGAATGCCAGGATACAGAGATATGTTTTTTCTTTTTTTCCCACTGAAACAAACATTTATTGGGCAAAAGAAGAAGTGAGGAAACACAGAGGGTGTGAAATACAGCATATACTAGCATCTATGTGGAGGTGGTCATATGGACAAATGAAAAGCAAGAGAGGTGGATAAAGTCGCAGGACTGCTCACTCACCAGTTGTAACACACTGGGATTGCTGTTGATCTCATGAGAAATTAAAGCATTGGTTGAAAGGCTTCTGTAAGCCCTTATCTAGACAAGGTTACAATTTCATTGAGAGATTTTTGTAAACTTTAGAGTATTTCAGTTATAGATAGATTCAGATTATATTTTAAAATCTTCAGCAAGGAATGATTTATCTTTTAAAATAATAGCCAGTCATAAATACACAGTATGGTATGATATTTAGTAAAAGACAGTTACTAAACAGTTAAATTTTAATATTTTTTAAAAATTGCTTTCTGTCTTTGAATTTTGTTTAAAATGACTAGGATATATCTTTTCAAATTGGAAAGCAAGCAAAGGCTGACACCAAAGACTTATTTTGCCACCAAGAAATATGCAAAAATAATATTATTAAGCTATTGGGTATATGTTAAAAACAAAATGAGTTTCTCAAAAGATGTCAGAATTTGTCTTGATTTTGAAAGCAGACTAGCAAGGTTGGAGCACAGCCTCAAAAGACCAAAGGGGGCTTGAGAAATCATGTTTTCTATTACTTATTCTCAAGCAGAACTTCAGTTAATGCTGAGGCCTATGAGTATCCCTGATGCTAAATACAGTCTGCCTGACAGAGATCCAGATTCTTTAGCTGGAGAAATATTAGTCCATCAGCTATATTGCTCCCCTTCCTTGCTGAATTTTCATCTTTAAAGAGAATGTCTACATGGCCTGCCCGAGTTGGCCTTGGTAGCTGGGAAAGGAATGTAGATGCTTCACATGGAAACCTTGCAGGCCTTTATTTTCCCTAAGCCCTGGCATACAGCCCCTGGACAGGTGTTAATGTTCCAGGAAGAGATACCCTTTAATATTAGCACACCAAAAAATGAATCCACACCAGAAGAGCTGCCAGCAAAAGCCTCCAAGCCATTGGTGGCTCACAAGTTCTTTTCAAATGTTCTTTGTAATCACCTCAGGTTTTGTAGGTTTGCAGGCCACCAGGAGAAATGATGCCAACTCCATCCTGGACTGCACCTGCATACCAGGAAGGCCCCTGATGAGATGACTGGCCCTTAAAGTTCTCAGCGAGCAGCAACTGTCTCTCCATTCTAGTGAGACTCCATTCTAGCAGTGTCCTCTCCTACCCTTTTCTCCCCTTGATATGTACACTGTTAAATTTTCCTCTTAAAAAGGCTCCTGCGTTTTTATTTCTAAAGCACAATTGTGCATGCCATTTCTTAAAGTGTGTAAGCCTGCCATTTCTGTCTCCCATAAAGAATGAATTGCTGTGTTCATTTGCCATAAAGAATGAACTATCTTGTTCGTTTGCCATACTTTTCCTTTTTGCCTGTATCCCCCTCCTGAGTGGAGTCCCACAAACCCATCTGCAGAAAAGACTGGTTCCCTCTGCAAGTTAACCCATCATAGAAAAATGAGACCTTTCTATTTAGTTGCATTCTGGATAGAATGTGGTAATCATATTGAGTAATGATTTTGTGACTGGACAATAAATATGTGTGCATATCAGTGTTATTTCACTTGAAAAATAATTACTCATTCACAGAAAAACTTCAGGGATTAAAGTACCTGTGTTAGGTACTCTGGAGTGACAAGTTGTTTCTCTGGATTTCCATAATCTATGTTCAGGGAAGCAAAATAGATTCATACAATAAATTTTGCTGGCACACACATGATTTTATTTAGAAAGAAACCCAAATGCACACATTTCTACAGAGGACTTAAAAATTAACCATAGTTTTATTATGAAATGACACATTAAATATCCTTAATACAACTGCAAACATTTAGAATATATAATTGTTGGTATTTTTTTCAACTTGGGCAGAGACAGAAAATTACTCTGGCAGTTGGGAGCCCAGGTACCACACAGCACTAAGGGAAGAAGTTTCCCCAGTAGAAGCATTGAAGCTCTGAAGGGAGAATATCCCCAGAACAATGAGGTGTTTAGCTCTGCTTTGCTTCTTCTCTTCATTCTAATGAAAAGGTTTCACTAATCACCAAATTTCACAAAAGAGATTTATTTGGAGAGAAGAAACTAGGAGATTGACTACCTTTGCTCCAAAGAGAAGTAGTGAAATGGAGCCTTTTATATAGGGTTTCTGGGGAGGGGGAAGAGTTATCCAGGGTGGTCTGTGATTAGTTGCTTTTGAGCTCAGTGATCGGTAGAATTTTCAGCTCCAGAATTGGTGGATTTCTGTGTTAGAGGCTGCTTGGTGATTAGTGGGTTTGAGTTTGGATTTTTCACCTTATTCAGTAATCTGGAGAGAGGGTCTGAGCTACCTGTACCTTGAGAAGCTTACACTAAATTTAGGTTCTGTGAAATAAAGTCTAATTATGAGGTAAAATGAACAACTTTCCTTGAATAAACTTTAAACTTTACCGACTTTAGGTTCTGCTACACTCTAAAATGAACAACTTTTCAAATAAACTTTGTACTTATGTATATTAAGGGGCTAAGCCCTTGTTCTTTTCTGAGGCAAAGGCACTTGTTGTCTTTCCAGAGGGAAAGTTTTTTCTAAGAGATGAGAAATTTGCCATTTTCTACAGAAGGATGGAGTCTAGGGGCTTCAGAGCCCTGGAGATGGGCTCTGGGTCATTGTCCCACACATGCTTATGGCTGAGGTAAATGGCCAAGGTGAACAGCTGTAGTGAAAGTGGTGGTTGTAGTGTTTGTGGTGGAGGTTGCAGGGGCAAATGGGCTGTCACCACAGCAAATAGACTTCTGGTACTTTGCTGGCAAAGCTATCAGTACCCAGTCCATAGCTGCTACACTGGAGGGCAGTGCACCAGAGTAGGCAGGGCCCACAGTAATTTCATTCATTGTTATATAAAATGTGTATTGAACCTCCTACTTTTTGGAGTTTTATTTAATCTTTTGTTCTGTTCATCATTATTCTAGGAGCAACAGGTTGTGCCACATACATATGGCATATGCAAGTATGCTCTGTGACACCACACAATGAAGAAATCTAACAATGCATTTCTCAGAATGTGGAATATTCTTTTCTCCCTAGATAGGGTCTTTCTCTGTAGCCCAGTGTGGACTGGAGCTCATTATAATCCAGGCTACTAGAGAATTTGTGAAAATCCTCCTTGCTCAGATTCCTGATTGCTGAGATTATAGGCAAGAGCCACCATACCTTGTGTGTATGTGTGTGCGTGTGTGTGTGTGTGTGTGTGTATGTATGTGTGAGAAGTACCATCTTAGGTACTATAAAGCCTATACATATACACAAAGACAATCCTGACTAAAAATAAGTTAAGAGTAGGAAAAAGACACAAATAACACATATCTAGGGCATATGTAATAGAAAACTGAAAGAGCTGAACCTTAGACTTACTTTATAGATTAAATGTTCTTTTGATAAGCACATTTATTCTTTCAGTAAATATATACTTAGTGCCCATGGACCTGGTGCTGTGTTGGAAAAGAGTAAACAGTGGTGAAACAGGTTAGATCCAAGTTTTTTGGAGCTTATAGTACAATGAAGAGATAAGCATGAAATCACCAAGTAAAGCCAAAATAATATTTTCATATATGAAAGGGTTAAAACTATGTATTTGTTTCATAGGGATGTCATAAAAAAATGCTACAAACTGAGTGACTTAAAACAATGGAGGTTTAGGTTTATTTTCTGTTAGTACAAAATGCCAGAAGCCAGAGATTAAGGCATTGCAGGTAAAGGCTCAGAAACCTGGCCTTCTTGTTAGCTTCCAGTGGTTACTGATAATCCTCAACATTCTTTCCCTTATGGCAACATAATTATAGTCTCTGTCTCCTTTGATATGTGACACCCTATTTGTCAATCTATCTGTGTCTCAATACCTCTTTTTATTTATAAGGGTGCCAGCCCTATTGGACTTAGGTCCAATTTAGCATGACCTCACTGTAACTTGATTCTCATTTTCAAATATCACATTCACAAGAACCAGGCTTAGAAGCTGAATTTATCTTTTTTTTTCTTTCTTGGAGAATACAGTCAAACCAAAATAAAGTAACAGAGTAATAAAGTATTGAATGAACAGGAAAGGATATAAAAGGAAAGAACAGTAGGTATGAATAGTATATGGACTTAATTCAGATTGAGGGCACCTTCTCAGAGGAAAGGACTTCATTGACTCCTATGTGGAGGGAACCAGCCTTTCCCACAAATGGGTTCACGGAAACTCTGCACAGGAGGGAGTACGAGCGCAGGAAAAATGAGGAATGACAAACGAACACCGTAGTTCGTTCTTTTATGGGACCCGAGGAAATGACACGCATGATCGCGCTTTAAAATGACATATGGAACATGCTTTAGAAGTAAAACGCAGGAGCGTTTTTAATAGGGGAATTAACAGTGTACATGTTAAGAAAAGAGAGGCGCAAGAGGGAGAGACTGACAATGCAATGTGCCTTGTCAGTGGAAAAACCACACCAAGAAGAGAAGGAGGGAGAGACTGACAATGCCATGTGCCTTGTCAGTGGAAAAACCACACCAAGAAGAGAAGGAGGGAGAGACTGACAATATACATTACCAGGGAAAGGGACCACACCAGAAAGAGAGAGAATTGCTCTGGGAAGAGGTTTAAAAAGCCAAATAGTTTTTTGATATGCAGATGTTGCTCAGGCCTTCACAGGTTTCGTATGTAGATGCAGTCACACCCAGGATGGGGGTTGGGAGTCCTTCCTCCTGCCACTTATCTTGTTTGCAAAGAAAGAACATTTGTCTTAATACTGTTAGCTGATTAATATCTCCATTTGCCCCAAACAGAGCAGAGTGCCATGTAGACAAAGAAGGTTTTTATTTTACAGTTTTTAGCTGTTTGGTGCATATTTATTTTTTCTCTATCTAGGCCCCTTTTGCTTCTATCTGTTATTATCAATATGAATGGGTAGCTTTACACATGCCAGGATTTAGAAGCCTGCAAGATATTTTACAAAGACAATTACTTTTGAGTAAAAAATGGCCGCTTCTCCTTCTCAGCTAACACCAGCTAGCTTAGGTATTACTAGGCCATGTAGACATAACGAAAGACTTTTGTCGCCATTACAGCAAAGGGGAGGAAGGGGCAGAATAGCTGGTAAGCCGGAAGTTCCCCGCTGGGGAGTCTGGAACCTTGTCAACAGACTTCAACCTCATTGCCAGGGTATTGGGGCTCCAGCACTCCTACAATGAAGAATCCAGCTGCTGCTGTGCACAACAGTGTTTGCTTCCTTATATGATCTAACCAAAGGAAAGAGCAGAAAATTCCCATTCTACCAGCAGTTCCTTTTGGATCTACATTGCAAAGTTCATCAATAGGAAGCATGAGGATACTGTTGAGGGGTTCCTATTGGGAAGTCCCTTGAGGTGAGTTTTTATTTAGGGATGCAACCTTAGTACTGGCAGCCTAAAAAAACTAACAACTCCAGCTTTTCCATTTTTGCAATTACAGATTGCTGTCTTCAACCCAGATGCTGTGTAATGGTTTGAATAAGAACTTTCCTCTACTGGCTCAGGTATTTGAACACTTGGTCTCCAGTTGGTAGCCCTATTGTGAGAGGTACTTGGGAGGTGTATCCTTGTAGAAGAAGTATACCACCGTACTTTCAGAGTTTAAAGCCTCACACATTTCTGGCTTTCTGCTCTGTGCTTTGTGATTGCTGTTAAAGATGTGATCTCACAGCTTCCAACTCCTGCCCACCATGCCTATTGCTTGCTTGTGGATCCTTCCTGCCATAATGGACTCTTATCCCTTTAAATCCATAAGTCAACATATATTCTTCCTTCTACAAGTTGTCTTGACTATGGTGTTTTATCACAGAAACCAAAAAATAACTGACACATACATCTAGGACTTAAAGGACCATAGATACAAGAAGTATACTCTCAGTATATCCATGATAAAGTTGGCACAACTGTTTCCTAAAGCATCTTAGGAATGCTCATATGATTCTGAGAGTGAGAACTTTCCTTATTGTTGCCATTGCAGCAGAGTTTTTTCACTTTCATGAGGTGAATTATAACTAGAAAATGAGATATTCAGAAGCTGAATAATGTGTTAGTATTTTACTGCAGTTGTTATTTATGCTGTCCTATTCAGAAGATGGGAGAGGGGGCCTTATAAGGTCCACCTTTGTCATTACTGTACTTTGAGCATTAGAAATCCTTTGTTTGATATTGCTATTGATTATACAAGTAAGTCTTGAAAACATTCATTTACACACATTGTTCTAATGTATTATGCCAGCCACTGTTGATCTCTTTCCTTGAACAATGAGACATGAGCGTCTATGCCATTATCTACAGTTTGATTTAGTACCATTATCTACCATATCTTATTTATTAAAGAACTATTTCATACTCCTAGCTACTAACTACTTAATGTACTACAATGGAACTGTTTGTAAAAAACAACCATTAAAGCTGAAAGTGTGTGTGTGTGTGTGTGTGTGTGTGTGTGTGTGTATGTGTGTATGTGTGTATGTGTGTGTGTGTGTGAAGGATATCCCAGAGATAGGGGCCAAAGAACACTGCAAAGTCACTATGCGACGGAATGCCACATAAGAGAATTATTGGGGATGGGGAGGGATACAAAGAGGCTGCCTCAGAGAGGGGATAGATGATGACAGTGCCGAACTGGCATGATGATTTCCTTTTTAAAGGGGTGAGAGCATGTCACTTTGGCAATTAGTGATAATATTGACTTGATGTGCTGAGTCATTGAAGGTGGGGTAGGGCATGGGGAATGGGGAGGCTTCTTAGTATGTTAAACAAAAGCAAAGAATATTACACTTGAGTGTCCAACCTCTCAGAATACCTGAAGTTCCTCTCAGGATGCTTGATTAGTGAGCATTTATTATTCTCAATTACACTCAGCATTTATGATCAGCTCTGGTTCCAAGTCATATGCAGCACAAGTTTTACCTTGCAAAAGAATTTGAGAATACTTTCTCTGTAAACTGGGTTCTATATCATCTTTATTTATGGGTGATGGTTTAATGTGAGTAAATCAGATCAAAAATAATATGCAGAAATTTAACCCTGTATGATGGATTTGTGCATGATTAAACAACTACTCTACCCTTAAACTATAACTACAAGCCACAGAAATTTAACTTGAAATTATTAATTCTCCAACTCTAGTTTTGGGATTCTTTCTCTAAGCCAAATATCAGGTATTAACTTAGTGTAGGAAGCATGAAAATGGAACCAGTTTGATTATAACAAGGGTTGGAGGCAGGAACTTCCAAAGAGCTTCAAAACTTCTCAGAATATAAATCATGAAGTCACACTCAGACCCATGTTTACCAAATCATATAATTAATGAGTCCTTGTGGCATTGTGGAATTAATGTAAGTTTCATAAGAAAATAATGTAAGTTTCTGTAGATTTTAATATTCCCCTCATATAAAAAAAAAGCTACTTGCTCCTGATCATGTGTTGTTGTGGGACACAGAGCTTTTGCGCCAGAACCTGCTGTTGTTTTTGATTCCCATCTTCATCATTGTCATTACTGACATTATTTTAGTTATTATTTTAAAGCACTGAATTCTTCCTCTATTAGAAAGTGGAGCATAATTACATATATGAGTTAGCTGTTTTGTTTGTTTGTTTGTTTACCCAAATGACCCACAGGAGAAAATAGTTTGACAAACTTCCCCTTCCAACTATATTCAATTTCTGCTTGTCCCTTCTCAGTAATATACAAGTGAGCAAACGTTTACTCCTGCACATTTCATTTCTGATGGAGATGTGAAAAACCAAGTTGTACATAGGTGAAGAGAAAGGTAGAAATGTAACAAAGGGCCCATGCATGGAAAGAGCCATATTTGAAGTAAAGGGCTCCAAGATGTTGAGAACAGAAACAGTGCAGGCATTTATTACTGTTGTTATTCTCCAGAATGTGTGAATTTAAAAACAGCAGGATAGCACTGCTGCATCTCTACATATCGCTCAGTCTCTGCTATCCTCCCTCTTTCATAGACTAAGCCTTCCCGAATCTTGTGTACAGGTTGTACCCTGAGCCAAGCCAGCAGGGACATGTGTTAGTGGCAACTGGATCCCAATAGTAGGAGAGAAAGACAGGCATCAGTGCAAGTAACAGGGCAAGTACCTTGGCAAATAGCCCATTGCATGATCTTTAAAATGGCATATCCTGGCACACTGGTTGAGCCCCAAGATGGCAAAGTCTGCCCACTTCCCCTGTCTTTACTGAAACCTTGTTCACCATCATTGGTGAAATGGATAGGCGAAGAGCTTAAACAAACAAGCCTAAAGATGGTTGGATTTTTTCCAACCTTGCCCACTCCTCCCAACTACAGAAAGCTTTAGATTGGCTGATTATAGTATCTAGTAAGCACAGACCAAAATGATTGGGCCTCTCCCTTATGCAATGCCCCATGTTCTGTATAAAAACCTTTTTTCTTTTGCAATAAAGTAGATCTGCACCATGACCCTGGTCTCTGAAGTTTGAGTTTCTTGGGCAAGTGATTCTGTTGCCATTCACCGCCTTGGGGACACCTGTGTTTCCACAAAAGGTTACAGATATTCAGATGTCTGTGCGTATGTATATTCTGATGCCTGCATTACATTTCTTTTCAAATTCTCATCCTGATTTGCTGAAGAGCTCAATCGAGGTGGTCTAGAATCTTTCTATTCTAAGTATAGCTTAGGGACTAGCAGTGTCAGCATGCTATCTTGTTATGAGTGTACAATCTTAACCCTCAGAGCACTCTCCCTAATTAGAATCTGCATTTATTCCAGATTCCCATGCACAATGATTAGAGAAAAACTGCTATAGAAGCTGCTTCCTGTTCTTCTCACCTTAGAAACTGACTACCTGTAGCCCAAATTTTTCCCTAGGTTAAATGCTTGACCATTGCCTATCCATTGTGTCTGTGGTCTTGTCGTTATTGCCTATTTCCAATTTGGTTATTGTGCTGGGTTTAACTCCTTCCAAGTGTCATCTCATCTCAGATGGCCCCAAGCTGGAGTTTATCTATTATGGTTTGAAGTGGTTTGAAGTGTTTTCCAAGGGCCACATGAGATGGTAGAACTTTTAGGAGTTCAAGCCTAGTGAAAGAAGTTAGGTTGTTGAGGTGTATCCTTGAAAAGGATGCTGGAGTTCAAACATTCTCTGTTTCTTACTTTGCTTCCTGCCAGCCATGAAGTGAACAGCACTTACTTGCCACACACTCCCACAATTATGCACTTTGTTGCCATAGACCCAAAGCAATAGGACCAAATGACTTTGAGCTGAGACCATTAGAATTGTGTTAAATGTTCTTTTAAAATAAGACTATTTATATCCTTGTATCCTTTTGTAATATCCCTGTTAGTAAGCCACACTAAAATACACATATATATTGTAAAAGCATGCACAAGGATGAGTGTTAATTGTAGAATAATTTTAACTTATTTTAAAAGAATTTATTTATTTTTCTTTTATATGTACGATTATTTGCCTGTATGTATGTATGCATACCATATGCATGCCTGGTATCTGCAAAGGTCAGGAGAAAGTGTTTAACACCAAACAGAGAGTTGTGAGCAGCCTTGTGGGTGATGGGAACAAACCTAGTCCTCTTTAGTACAAATTAGAGCTATTAACTGCTAATGCATCTCTCCAGACCTCAGGTTTTAAATTATGAAAATGAAGGAACAAACTAAAATAGCTATCAGTAAGATAAAATAAATAAATTGGCTGATTCATAGTTCTGTTCTTTGCAAACATTATACTTAATAAATTATATGAATATATTAAAAGAGGAAGGTATATTAGAGGTCACAGACATGGTATTTCCTTCATGTCATCTTATATATAAATATGTCTTTCTAAGATATCCATTCAAGTCAGTTAAAAGGCCAATGATAGAAAAATTACCACACTGCAGTTCCATTTATTAAAAAAAAACCTACACATCCATATCTATTTCTTTATTTATTTATGAAATACAAACATTTGTATAGGTTAAAAATATTGAACAAGATCAAAATCTTTGAGAAAGAGTAGTTGAGTATGATGGTATATGCCTGTCTCCTATCTCTAACATTCAAAAAGTTGAGGAAAGAGAATATTGAGTTTGGGACCAGCCTGGGATATATAGCAAAGACCTTATTTTCAAAAATTAAAAAGTCAAAAATTTAAAAAGAGTTGTAAGAATACTAATGAACTCAAATAAGGAGATGAGGTTGAAGAGTATAAGAATGAAAAGACTCATCCTTTCATGATTTGTTGTATAAACTTGGTGTTGTTTAAATGTTTACAGTGAGAATATATGTCTATAATAATTGCTTAATAGTGAAAAACAATAAAGAGAGAAAAATGAAGAGAAAAGAAATAAAGAATAACAATAAAGAATTTTATCACTAGACAGCTGATAACAAAGAGCCAATGTTTTATTACTTAGATAATAATTGTCATGGGGAAATTTTAAGAGGACACAGATGAGTTTCTCTGTGAGTCTCATTTTCCTTAGTTGGCAGTTTCCCAGGGCAGGGAGAAGAAGGAAAGCATACACCTTGTTCCTCAGGTTTTTTTTAGCTCAAATTCCTAAGCTAGAAAAGCTGCTTCTTGAGATTCTTTCAAAGTGCTGTGTCACTTTGCATTTCTACCAGTATTATGCGAGGATCCAGACACTCTTTCCAATGAACATATATTTCTTTGGGTTTTCATATGAATTCTGCTAGTGGCTAGTGATTGTCTACTTTTGTTGTTGTAGTTCTGTTTTGTTTTGAGACAGGGTTTCTCTGTTATAACTATTCTATAACTCTGTTGTAATTCTGACTGTTCTGAAACTCACTCTGTAAACTAGGCTGGCCTCCAACTCATAAAGATCCACCTGCTTCTGGGATTAAAGGCGTGAACCACCACCACTAGGATGTGTACATTTTTTATGTGCTCAGTTGCTATATAAAATTAATCAAAGCTCTAAATTAAAAACTCTAAATTACAGAATTTCTAGAAGAAAATAGCCTTTTTCACTTGAGCTAAGCAAAGATTTCATAGAATAAGAAAAATCCCCAAAAATCATACAAGAAGTATGTTAAAAATTGGATCCTGTGAGTAGTTTTTTGTTTTTTAATTCTGGTGTTTTTATAAGTTGTTATTTATATCATGGGTTTCAGAACCAGATATATGCAAGAGGGGCACAGTAAAGAAACTGCACACATGATCTTTCCATGGAATGATTAAGGGTGAAAGTTATTTTTTTGTAGACACAAGAGAGAGAACAACTAGAGGTATCTGGAAGAATCCAGAGCAGAGGGAGAAAGAAGTTGGCTGAATATGGACAGCAGACTGGATATGACCAGAATGTATAAATAACCACTATGTATAAACCACTATTTATAAAATAGGGGAGAATAGCAGGGGATGGGGAATAGAGAAAGCATAGTGAGAATAGCAGAACAGATCTCAGAATAATGAGAATAGTTGGGTTAAAAGACGGGTGAGTAGCTAGGGTAGGGGGAGTAAAGGACCAGGAGACTGGCATGGGGCTTTGAAATGAGGGAGCCTGGAGACTTGGAGAGTGTGGACATTGATATGCTAAAATAATGAGAAGGTAAAATCACAGACTAGGAAAAATATTTTTACAAAATATATGATTAAGGTTTTGTACCCAGAATATAAAAAGAGATTGTATAAGAACAAAATCAAAGCAACAGTTTACAACTTTTAAAAAGAACATTTCCTCAGCTGCTTTGTTAATGATGACTGAAATTAAAAATGTTAATTTTTGTTTTCCCATTGTTGTCTCTTTTTTTTGTTTCTTATTTTTTGTTTCTTATTATTTCTCTCTTATTTTGCAGCAAAATTGGTACAGCTAAAACAAAATGGCATCACCATGTGTGATAGTCAGTCTTTTGTAATTATGAAAAATACCCACCAACAATTTAAAGGAAGAAGGATCTACTTGGCTCCCTATTTGAGAAATTTCAGTCCATGGTTATCTGACTTCAGGTTTTAGTTGAGGTAGAACATTATGACAACAGGAAGGTTTGACAAAGGCAGCCACTTAGTTACTTTATGGGATCTATCTTAGCTAGTGTTCTATTGTTGTGAAGAGAAACCATGACAATGGCAATTCTTAAGAAAAAAGAAAGCATTTAATTGTCTTTCTTTCTTTGGTGTTCTTTTTTTCTTTATTAAAAATAAATTCTTCTCTTATACAATACATCCTAGCCTCAGTTCCCTCTCCCTCCACTCCTGACAGCTCCCCCACCCCTGCTTCTCCCCAGATCCATTCCCCCTATATTTCCTTTCAGAAAAGAGCAGGCCTCCAAAAGATATCAGCCAAATATGACACAAGAAGATACAATAAGATAAGGCACAAACTTTCACTTTGAGGATGGATAAGGCCATCCAGTAGGAAGAAAAGGATCTCAAGAACAGGCAAGAGAGTCAGGAACACCACCAATCCCATTATTAGGGGTCCCACAAAAACATAAAATTAACAGCCTGGACATACAAACAGAGGACCTGGTGCAGAACTATGCAGGCTCTGTGCTTGCTGCTTCAGTCTCTGTGAGCCCATTTGATCTCTGCTTAGTTGATTCCATGGGCTGTGTTCTCCTGGCTCCTTGATTACTTCTGGCTCTGACAATATTCCATCCCTTTCTTCTGTGTGGTTCTCTGAGTTCTGAGGGAAGGAACACAATGGGAACCTCTAATTTAGACTATCTCTATGCATAATATTTGATTGCGAGTCTTTGTATCTACTCCCATCTGCTTCCAGAGAAAGCCTCTCTGATGATGACTGGACAAGGCACTGATCTATAAGTACAGCAGGATATCATTAGAAATCATTTCATGTATTTTATTAAATGAATATGTATATATACACACACATATATATAAATATATATTTACGTGTGTGTGTGTGTGTGTGTGTGTGTGTGTGTGTGTGTATGAATGTATGATTATGTTTGATTCTATCCTAGGTCTGTAGGCTATCCAGTCTTCAGATCCTGGCCATCAAGGCAGTGTTGGATGTGGGCTCCCTTTTGTGACATGAGCCTCAAGTTAAACCAGCCACAAATTCTGTGCTACCATTGCCCCAGTACATCTTGCAAGTTTGTAGGATGAAGGTTTTGTGGGTTGGTTGGTCTCCCAGTCCTGCTACTTGGAGCCTTGCCTGGTTACTGAAGATGAACAGTTCAGGCTTTGTATCTTCATTCACTAGGAGTCCTCACTATGGTCACCCCCATAGATTTCATGAAGTTTCCACTACATAAGGTTGCCACATCATCCCATAGGTATTCCAATTCCAGCTCTCTCTCTCCCTGTACTCTCACCCTTCATCTCCCTAACTGAATTACTCTTTTTCCCATCCTCACCGGCCCCTGGTTCCCTCACAAAATCTATTCTATTTGCCTTTCCCAGGGAACTTCATATACGCTCCCTAGAATTCTCCTTGTTATTAGCCTCTCTGGGTCTGTAGATGGTAGCATAATTATTTTATTAAGAGCTAAAATTCACTTATAAGTGAATATATACAATATTTGCCTTTCTGGGTTTGAGTTACCTCACTAACGGTGATGTTTCTAGTTCCATCCATTTGCTGGTATTATGTCATTAAAAAAAAACAAAAACAAAAAAAAAGACAGATGAGTAATACTTCATTGTGCAAATATACCACATTTTCTTAATTCATTCTTCAGTTGAATATCTAGCTTGTTTCTAGTTTCTAATTATTATTAATAAAGCTGATATGAACATACTTGAGCAAGTGTCCTGTGACAGGATGGAACATCCATTGGATAAATGGTCAAGAGTGGTACATCTAGGTCTTGAGGTAAATTGATTTCCATTTCCTGAGGAACTGCCCTATTGATTTCCATAATGAGTGTACAAGTTTGTGCTCCTGCCAGCAATGGAGGAGTGTTCCTCTTCCTGCACATCCTTGCTAGCATCATCTGTTACAATTACTTGTGTTGATCTTAGACATTTTGACAGTCAGATGGAATCTCAAAGTAGTTTTGATTATCATTTCCTTGATGGCTAAAGATATTGAAAATTTCTTTAAGTGTTTCTTACCTTTTTGAGATTCCTCTATTGAGAATTCTCTGTTTAGATCTGTATCCCTTTTTTAATTGGATTGTTTAGTTTGATGATATCTAGTTTTTTTTTTAATTTCTATATATATTTTGTGTATCAGCTCTCTATTGGATGTGGATTTTGTGAAAATATTTTCCCATTCTGAAGGTTACCATTTTGTGCTATTGATGGTGTCCTTTGCCTTACAGAAGTTTTTCAGTTTCATCAAGTCCCATTTATTAATTGTTGATCTTAGTGCTTGCATTATCTATGTTCTATTCAGAAAGTTGTCTACTCTGCCAGTGAGTCCAAGGCTAGTCCTTATTTTGTCTTCTATCAGGTTCAGTGTATCTTCTTTAATGTTGAAGTCTTTGATCCATTTGAACTTGAGTTTTAGGTGGAGGGATGGATATTTTTTTCTCTTCTTCTAGTTAGTTTGGATAGGAGTTTATCTATGTTGTTGATTTTATCAAAGAACCATCTCTCTTTTTCATTGATTCTTTGTATTGTTCTCTTTGTTTCTATTTCATTGACATTGATTTCAGTACTCAATTTGATTATTTCTTGCCATCTACTCCTCTTGGGAGTCCTTAATTCTTTTTGTTCTAAAGCTTTCAGGTATGTTGCTAAGTTGCTAGTATGAGATCTCTACAGGTTTTTATATAGACACTTTGTACTATGAACATTCCTCTTATCACTACTTTCATTGTATCCCATAAGTTTGGATATATTTTGTTTTCATATCCATTGAATTCTAGAAAGTCTTTTATTTTCTCATTCCTATCTTGATCCATTTTTTTTCATTCAGTAGAGAGCTGTTCAGTTTCTGTGAGTTTGTAGGCTGTTTCTGTTTTTGTTGATATCCATCTTTAATTCATGATGGCCTGGTAGGATGCAAGGGGTTATTTCAATTTTCTTGTATATATTGAAACTTGCTTTGTGACTGAGTATTTGGTCAATTTTTGAGAAAGTTCTGTGAAGTGCATGGAAGAGATTATATTCTTTTGTGTTTTGGTAAAATGTTTTGTAAATATCTGTTAGGTCTCTTTGGTCCATAATACCTGTTAGCTCCTGTATTTCTCTGTTTAGCTTTTCTTTGGTGACCCTTTCATTGGTGAGTGCCAGGTACTGAAGTCTCTGATCATCAGTGTTTGAGGGTCAATGTGTGATTTAAGGTTTGGTAGTTTTGTTTTTACAAAGATGGTCACCCTTGTGTTTGGGGCATAGATATTGAGAGTTTAAATGACATCTTGGCTAATTTTTCCTTTGATGAGTATAAAGTATCCCTCCACATCTCTTTTGATTATTTTTTTTGTTTGTGTGTGTGTTTGTTTGTGTGTGTGTGTGTGTGTGTGTATGTGTGTTCTTATTCCATGATTTTGGTATCTGAGTTTGGAGTGATTATAAGCCTTGGTGATGATTTCTGGGTTTTATAAGTTGGGTGGGTGTTTTGGTGCTTGGTTTCTGCTTTTTCTCTAGATTTTCAGAGAGCATTGGCTGTGTTTTTCCTGTTTTACTGGCCTGTTTGGTTGGTGTGTTCATGGGGAATGCTTGCTGGTGTTGGAGGTTGGTGGAAGGAAGGAGGAGCACAAGGAGGAGGAAAGTCTTCAGCTGTTGTTCTGTTGCAGCACTAGGGAGGACACTTAGGATTGGCTTTGAGGGAACAAAGAGGGTGGGAAAGGATTGCAGCTGTGTAGCCCCCCTGGTCTTCTGGCATGAATGACGTGTGATTGAGGGAAGGGTACGCCTGAGATGGGGACTGGGGCACAATGAGTAGGTATGAGGGCCAACTGAGAACGGGGTCTGCAAGATCCCAGGGAGATATAAAGGTCTGCAGATGGGCAGTTCTCCTGTTTTTCCGGCCAGCATGGCCTGTACTTGAGCAGTGGATGTCCCGCAGATTTGGGGCCTGGAACAGTACAATGTGGTGGTGGTGGTGAGTGATGGCAAAGTATTGTGAATGTAGAAACTGAACCTAGAGAATAGGGAAATTCCATGGGTAGACAGCCTACCTGTTTTTCTGGTCAGCTTAGCCTATGCTTGAGCAGAGGGAAGAATCTATTCTCAATTAAAAGAGAGAAGGAGAGGGAGGGAGATAAGGGGAGCTCACTCTTGAAAAATACAATATAGCTAAAACACTAGACAAGAACTTCAAAATAGCTATTATGAATATGCTCAAGACCTTAAAAAAGGATATGAATGAATCCATTAATGAACTCTATGAAAACACAAGCAAACAGTGGAATGCAAAGAATAAAACTGTTTAGGGGATAAAAGTGGAAATGGAATCAATAAAGAAAACCCAAACTGAGGTAAAATTGGAAATGAAAAATTTAGGGACTTGAACAAGAACTCAGAGGCAAGCCTCACCAAGAAATGGAAGAGAAAATTTTAGGCAGTGAAGATAAGACAGAAGATACAGATACCCCAATCAAAGAAAATGTTAAGTCTAAAAAATTCAGGCACAAAACACCCAGGAAGTCTGGGGAACTATGAAAATACCAAATCTATGAATATAGAAGTATAAGAAGAGGAATTCAAGTTCAAAAACCCCAAAAAATGTTCTCAATAAAACCATACATTTTGATTTCCCTAACCCAAGAAAGAGGTGCCTATTGAAGATATACAATAAGCATACAGAACACCAAGTCTTATATTTGGCCAGAAAATAAAATTTTCATGACACATAGTAATCAAAACATTAAATATATAGAACAAAGAAAGAATATTAAAGGCTACAAGGGAAAAAGACCAAGAAACATTTAAAGGCAGACCCATTAGAATAAATTTAGCTTCTAAATAGTCTAAAAGTCAAAAGGTCCTGGATGGGTTTCTACAAATTCTAAGAGACCACGGATGCCAGCTATCCCAGACAACTATACTCAGCAAAACATTCAATAACAATAGATGTAAAAAAAAAAGAAAAAAAACCACACAGCATGATAAAACAAAATTTAAGCAGTATCTATTTACAAATCCAGCCACATATACTCCCTTCGTAGCTAACCTCACTTTTTGTCCTGTGGATAAAACTTTTCTGAATTTGTTTCCTTTTTGTGTTGCATTCATTCTTACTGAGTTGCGAATCATGAGCACCTCCAGAAGATCCCTGATATCAAAATTTTCATTGTAGAATTTGTTTCCAGTGATAGAACTAAAGTTAATGTAAAGGTTTCCATGGGAAATGGGAAGGCAAAGCCTTGTTTAAAGTAAAGAGAGCTATTATCCAAGTAATTCTTAATGTAAATGGTCAACTGAGCATGGTATAATCACTAATCTTGTTCTTAGAAGAACAGTTAGCATATTACCTGTCACTTCTTATAGTCATTTACCATTTATTTAAGCAGGTCTTGGTGACATCATAAAATGGGATAGGAGTTTTGTTGAAATATTGTAGAATGAATTATGGCTATAGCCCAAGACATCAGTAAATATTACTAAACTTAAAGATTCTCTTGGTGTCACCTGTCTCAGTACTGAATTTCTTTCTTTGTTTCTCTGCTTCTGTATTGCCCTCCTGAACCGTGCACCCCACATAGAGTCAGGAAAAAAATTCCTTTTTTCCCTTTATAGTATATTTATCCCATTATTTCCCCCTGTAAAACTCCCTACTACTTCTTGCATAAATCTGTTTTACTTTTCTGATATTTGAGGTTATTCTACCTTGTATATTCAATTATAAAGATACAAAATGAGGAACTATGCCTGAAGTTGTTGGTGGATGGTAGTCATGTATTAACATGAGTGCCATGATGACACCTATACCCCAATGTCAGTATCAGACAATCAGACATTTTTGGTAAGATTAGTGTCCCCATATTAGAGTACAGCATCTAGAGTAGATCAGAGTTAAGGACAATTTGGGTATTAATATGTTGAAGTCAAGATAAGACCTACACACAAATTATTTTAAGGTATGATCTATATACCCTAATATGAGGTTGTTTCCTGCTTTTTGATATTTGGTTGCGACTAGGATAGTGTTAAGGTAATAATGTGGTCCTAAACTCCCTTTTGGTGATGATATGGTTAGTTTAGAAGGGAGAGACCCCCATCTTCATTGTACCTGCAAGTGCTATGTACCAATTTGCTGCCTGCCTGCAGGGGTCCACCCCTCCACAAGCAGGATATGATCCAGAACACCCCACAAAAAGGCAATATAGTGTGACAGAAAAAAACACCACACACAGGCTCTTGGTATAGGAGAGAGAGACCGACAGATACACCGCCAGGGAATAAAGGCTCAAGAAAGCCAAACTCTCCATTGTTTAAGTAGTGCCTTTATTTATTTAACAGTTTGCAGGTGACAAGCAAATTTCAAAGAACTTGCATGATTACATTGTAGGTAGGAATGACCTTTACATCTGCAGCTGCAGGCTTAATCTCTAAAGTTGTTTTTACTCAGAGAACTTTTAACACAATGGTTTACTGGGTGTCATGCTAAACACATTTATAGCCACCATATATCTCAGATAGATAGTCAAAAAGGGTACAGAGACACCAAGAAAGAAGTTTATAGGTTTTAAGCTTCCTCTCTGTATACAATTTATTTACCTAGATCACAGCCATAAATTCCTTTGGGTAACAGTACTTAGTTCTCTTATCTTTTTGGCTATTACTAATTTGGGAGTCTTCCTGCATCTTTAAATTAGTATATTGACTCAGGCAGTTTCAGTCTTAAACAGCCTTTTAAGCTTTGGGAATAGTTACATCTATCCTAGGTTTGTATTTTATTATAGCTTTAGACAGGCTTACTATTTCTTCATTAACAGAGGCCAGGTATTCTCAGGGGTGATAATCTATGTGTCCTTGTTTTTCCAGGTGTACTAACTTTCTTTTCCAGGCTTTTTGACCTTTGTCTTACTGATGGCCTTATCTCTTTCTGGGGAGGCAAGCATCTATTAACTGTGCCAGGAAGAATTTTATGATGTGTCTCCTAAACATGAGTTAGTTCTCACACATGCCAAGACTTGAAGTTCAGTAAGACTGCTATAATTATTTTTAATGTTGAAATCACCATGTCCCTCTCTTCCACAATGTGTTCCTCTCCCAGTCAGCAAGAGCCAGCTCAAGGATTAATTTTAGTTTTACTAATAAGCAACATCATTATTGATGAGACTTTTCACAGCTATACAGCAGAAAAATGAAGAAGAGCCAATGGGCCATGACCTTCTGGCATTTCAGTAACCAGAGCCTTGTCTAATGGTATGCTTATACTGCCATGATTGATCTGGGCTGTATCACCTGCCTCTGCAGGTGTCACAGCAGCATGGGAACAGTGGCACACCAGGGTTACACAGCAAGAAGCTGAAACCTGTGTAGTTCCATGAATTTAAGAAGAGCAGCCTGGCAGCCATCCTTCTTGCCCAGTACACAGTAGTGTTTCATGTGTGTGTGTGTGTGAGGCAGAGTGGACCCTGTGGCAACAGTCATCAGGGGAACACCATGCCTGTCTCTGTGCAGGGAGGGTGAGAGTGCAAAGCACCAAGGCACAGAAGAGGAGGCTACCCTTGTCGCCTCCTGTGGGCCTTCAAGTAGCTAGGCCCTACCCCACAGGCCTCTATAACAGTCATAACAGTTGTTTTCAGCCTCTTCACAGGCCCCATATTCCAGACTATTCTGTAGTGAAGTATTTGAACTCATTCTCAAATATTGTAAAGCTACATGCATTTCTGTGCAGTAATATAAACTTTAAACAGCTTGCAATATCTGTAAGCATGAGCTACTGGATGTAAGTTCATTTTGGAACCACCTTCCTGGGTGTGGATGGACTGCAGCCTTCTGGAATGCAGAAAGAATGCTAGTTTGAGGAACCAGTCATTTCCTAAGCAATTGATGGTTGGATTATCTTGCCCTCTTGTTGGGAGCCAGAAGGGAAACTGAGTCATGAGAAGAAAAGCTGAGTTATGGGAGGAGAAGCTTAATGTTTCTCAACCTTGAGCACATTGCTTGGTTGCAAGATCTTTTGGAGAAGTTGGCAGGCTGTCTGATCACCAGATCACTCATGGGAAAGCACGCTTAGGGCTCAGGGCTAGGACCTGAGTGTTTCCTCTAGCCTTGGTAAAGAAGAGGGCCTAGATTACTAGGTTTGTAAAACTGGAGATTCTGTTTCTCAGGCTTGAGAAGTGAATATATATGCTGAGCTAATTAAAATCCAGGCTGACACAATAGTGGCTGCTGTGCACCCTCCTGAGTCTTTGTATCTTGTCTCTGTTTTTGTCTATTCCTCACACCCCCTCTCAGGGAACGGTCCAACCTGCTGGGGCAGGACTCTGGCAGAGTGGTGCCTGGAACTAGGGACCAGAGCACAGGGGACTCTGTGAAGGAGGATTCTGCGTAAAGAAGTAAGCTAGCTCAAGAAATAAAAATAAAAGAGTTGTGGTAAGTGATACTCAGGAGTAAAGAGAAGCCCTAAGGAAAATGGGTGTTGGAGATAGTCGACTGCTTTATGTACATATGCTTAAGAATAAACTCCATGATAAAGGAGTTGAAGTAGGGCAACAAAAGTTGTGTAATTTTGTACAGTTTATAAATGAAATTTGTCCTTGGTTTCCTAAGAAAGGGACAATAAACCCAGAAACCTGGGAAAAAGTGGGAGAAACTTTGTAGAATTATTATGATATTCATGGACCTAATAAGGTTCCTATAGATGCTTTGGGCTTATGGATTTTAATTAGCAGTAATCTAGATCTTGGGCATAAAATAGATAAGCCTAAGAGGCATTTCTCAGATAGTGTATTAGCAAGAAATAAAACTTCTAATTGTTCAGAGTACACTCTGGCTATCGGGAAAGAGAGTGAAACAACCTTCTACTCCTCCAGCTGAACAAGTTTTTGCAAAGCATTCTTTTGAAAGATTGTTTCCTGAAGATAAGGAAGATGCTTTAGATCCAAGGGATGTAGAACAGCTAGAGGAAAGGACAGTTTGATATTTTAATGAAGAAGATTCTCCTCCATTTATTACTTTAGCAAAGAATAGGGCTTCTAAGCAGGATGATTCATTAGTGGAAGATATTCGATACATAAGAGATGCTTTTTCTTCTTTGGTAAATTTGAAGCAGCAAAAGAGGACTCAGGGAGAGCCTTCAATGCCACTTGAGCAGAGTCCAAAGATAAGGCTTAGAAGGATTCCTAGAGTCACAGCAGAATTAGATACACTTCCTCTTTCTTTGGAAGAATCAGAGTCAGTTACAGTTCTGGCTCAGAGACCTTCACAGTCAAAGTCTTTATCTCTAGTGCAGTAACCTCTGTTTCCTTTGCAGTTAACTTTGCAGAAGGCTGTTGAGAGAGGAGAAGATATTCAAGGATTTCATTTAACTTATCCAGTGATTGAAGAAATTGACACACAAGGTCAAATAGTCCTAGTTCATCAGCCTATTCCTTTCAAGCAGTTGAAAGAGTTAAAGCATACTTGTGCACAGTATGGGCCAACAGCTCCATTCACAGAAGCGATGCTTGAATCATTATCTAGTGAACCCCTTCCACCCTGTGATTGGAAGCAATTGGCTAGAGCATGTTTATCAGATGGTGATTTCTTGTTGTGGAAGTCAAAATTTTCTGAACAGTGTCAGAATACTGCGGAACTTAATAGAAGGCAAAATATACCAGTCACTTATGAAATGTTAGCAGGAGAGGGACAATATCAGGAAACTATACAACAGTTAGGATTTGATCAAGGAGTGTATGCTCAGGTCAACACTGCTGTTAAACAAGCATGGTATAAATTACCTTCTGCTGGAAGGCAGACTGAGGATTTGTCTAAAATTAGGCAAGGACCTGATGAGCCATTTCAAGAATTTGTTGCTAGATTGATACAAACAGCAAGAAGGTTATTGGGAAACTCTGAAGCTGGTCTACTGTTGGTTAAGCAGTTAGCTTATGAGAATGCTAATACTGCATGTCAAGCATCTTTGAGACCTTATAGGAAGAAAGGAACTATCTTTGATTATGTCAGACTATGTTCAGATATAGGACCATTGTATACACTGGATCTTGCAATGGCAGCTGCATTACAAGGGAAGACTGTGAAGGAAGTGTTGTTTCAGCAAAGAAAGCCTGTGAAAAATAAACCTCCAGGAAGTTGTTATGGGTGTGGCCAGCCAGGACATCAAGTCAAACAGTGTACAAATAAATGAAGAGGTGTGACTGAAAGACCTTTTAAAGGAAGTGGACAACCAGGTTTATGACTCAAATGTAAGCAAGGAAATCATTGGGCTAGAGAGTGCAGGTCTAAGAGGGATGTCTTGGGAAATCCTCTCCAGCAGGGAAACGGGAGGAGGGGCTTGCTCTACACCCGGAAACAATGCTATGGAGCATTTCAGACTTTTATTCCTCAGCAAGGAAATCTATCCAGGAGCTCTTCAGAGCAACCCCAGGCAGCGCAGGACTGGAATTCAGTTCCTCTGCCTACACAGTATTAACTCCAGAGATGGGAATGCAAGCTCTACCTACTGAGGTCTATAGTATGGTAGGATTATTGCTTGGTAGCAGCAGTGCTATTATGAAGGGAATTAAAGTAGAGCCAGGAGTCATTGATGAAGACTACACTGGAGAAATAAAAATTATGACTCATTCACTGTTGGAGATTTCTGTAATACAAGCAGGTCAATTCATAGCACAATTATTATTACTTCCCCAAGTGCAAACTAAGAATGCAGCAAAGAAAAATAAGAGAGGAGATGCAGGATTTGGATCATCAGATGCTTATTGGATACAAGGTATAGGAGAACAGTGACCTGAGCTTACTTTAACTATTAATGGAAAAAACTTTCTAGGATTGCTAGATACTGGGGCTGATGTTTCAGTTCTTACTGCTAATCATTGGCCTAAGGCCTAGCCTAAATGATCAACAATGATACAATTACAGGGTATAGGTCAGAGTCAGAGTCCAGAACAAAGCAGTGATGTGCTATCATGGAAAGATGCAGAAGGACATCATGGCATTTTCAACCATACATCATGCCAGGTTTACCAGTTAATCTCTGGGGAGAGATGTCATGAAAGAGATGGGAGTATATCTGTACAGTACTAGTGCACTTCATGCAGATGCAATTACTTGGAAAAGTGAGGAGCCTGTATGGGTGGATCAGTGGCCTCTTACTGAAGAAAAAATTAAAGCTGCTGAGCAGTTGGTAGAGGAACAGCTCAACAGTGGGCATATTGCTCCTTCTAATTCTCCTTGTAACTCCCCTATTTTTGTAATAAAAAAGAAATCAGGAAAATGGAGGTTACTACAAGATCTCTGAAAGGTTAATGAGACTATGGAATTAATGGGAACTCTACAGCCAGGGTTACCTACTCTATCTGCAAGACCTAGAGGTACTTATAAGATACTTTTAGATTTGAAGGATTGTTTCTATACTATTCCATTTGCTCCTGAGGACTGCAAAAGATTTGCCTTTAGTGTACCTTCTACAAATTTTAAGGAGCCCATGAAGAGATATCATTGGAAAGTATTGCCTCAAGGTATGGCTAATAGTCCTACTTTGTGTCAGAAATTTGTAGCCGTATCAGTGACTAAAACTAGACAAGTATGTTCTCAAGTTTATATAATTCATTATATGAATGACGTTCTTTTAGCTTATAAACAAGAAGGAATCTTGTTGGCAGCTTATGCACACTTGTGACAAGCTTTAAAATGTCAGTGATTGATAATTGCACCTGATAAAGTTCAGACTGACTCACCTTATTCTTATTCGGGACATAAATTGTACCCTAAAACCATTATGCCTCAAAAGATTCAAATTAGAAAAGATAATTTGACTACTTTAAATGATTTTCAAAAGTTGTTAGGGGATATTAATTGGCTTAGGCCGCATTTAAAAAATTTCTACTGGAGAATTAAAGCCTTTATTTAATATCCTTTGAGGAGTCTAGCTCTTACATCAGTTAGAAAGCTAACTGAGGAAGGAAGAGAAGCTTTACAAAAAGTAGAAAAAGCCACAGAACAGCAACAAATACAACATGTGGACTATACACAAGGGTGGGCTGCTTGTATTTTAGCAACCACACATACACCTACTGCAGTCTTGTGGCAGGGTGGTCCACTACTTTGACTACACTTAAATGTTTCACCAGCAAGAGTGTTAACACCATACTATGAGTCTGTAGCTTGTTTAGTACAGATGGCTAGAGAAGAGTCTAGGAAATATTTTGGAGCAGAACCATCTTTGATTGGAGTTCCTTTTATGAAACAACAAATAGATTGGTTATTTAAAAATGTAGATTCATGGATTATTGCATTTGCTTGTTACCTAGGAGTTATAGATAACCACTATCCTAAAGATAAATTAATACAATTTGCTAATAATCATGCTTCAATATTTTCTAAGGTTATGAGACAGGATCCTATAAAGGATGCTCAATTACTTTTTACTGATGGATCTTCTAATGGTATTGCTACTTATGTGATTCAAGGTCAATCACATATACTTCATACACCCCCCGCCTCAGCTCAAATTGTAGAACTCAGAGCAGATGCTGTGGTGTTTGAAACAAGGACTTACTGTTCTTTTATTCTTTACACAGACAGTCATTATATTGCTAGAGCTCTACAAATATTAGAAACAGTAGCATACATTGATACTGCTAATAATCAAGTACAAGAACTTTTTTCTCAGATTCAAAGGTATTTTTATGCACATGCGCATCCATGTTATGTAGGGCATATACGAGCACATTCTGAATTTCCAGGACCATTGGCAGAAGGCAATGCTCTAGCCGATTAAGCTAATTGGAGCTTGCGTAAAAATCTTATGCATTGCATCATCAAAACAAAGTCTGAGGAAGCAGTTTCTTATTACCAGAGAAAACTCGACAAATTGTTCGACAGTACACTATGTGTCCAGATCATCAATCTGTGCCTCACTATGGAGTCAATCCAAGAGGTTTGATACCTAATCAATTATGGCAAATGGATGTAACACATATTCCAGAATTTGGAAAATTAAAATATGTGCATGTACCTATTGACACTTATTCAGGATTTATTATAGCTACTGCTCAAACTGGAGAAGCTACTAAACATATAATTTCTCATTGTCTTAGATGTTTTGCTATAATTAGCTAAACTTCTATCATAAAAATTGATAATGATTTTGGATATACTAGGCAAGCTTTCCAGAATTTTTGTACTCAACTTTCAATAATACATAAAACAGGTATTCCTTATAACCCACAGGGTCAAGGAATTGTAGAATGAGCCCATGGTGCTCTTAAAAATCAATTAATTAAAATGAAAAAAGGTAGAATTGTACCCTATTTCTCCACAGAACAGTTTAAATCATGTTCTTTTTATTCTAAACTTTTTAACTGTGGATGCTAAAGGATTATCTGCAGCTGAGATGTTCTGGCATCCAAAGACTCATTCTACATATGCGCAGGTAAGAGGGAAATATCCTCTCACAGGCATATGGAATGGGCCTGACGCAGTACTAATTTGGGATTGAGGGCATGTTTGTGTTTTTCCACACGACGCTGAAAATTCCAGGTGGCTTCCAGACAGATTGGTTCGGTTTGTGGGCACCTCACCTACGAGGAAAGATGTTCCTGCAAGGAAAGATGTGCCTGATGATGATGATGATGATGATGATGATGATGATGATGATGATGAGCTATCTTTTGATGGTTAAAGTAAGGCAGTATTGGACCTATGTGCCTAATCAGCTTATTTTGCATCCATCTAAATGGGAAGGACCTGAAATCGTGGTGAGAGTGAATGACACATGCTTGCTAGATCAACCTTCAATGGGAAGAATGCAATGGCAGACTGAAAAAGGTTTCAACTACACATGTTCAGGGATAGGACTACCAATTTGCTTTTCCAAGATGATGTCAAAGACTGGGTGTTTGAAAGTTTCTATAAAAGGGTTACATGTTGGAACTCAGACTGTTCATATTTGGTTACCCAGCGAAGAAAGAGAGACATTGGGAATTTCTCCACAGTCACTGTCTCCATATGAAGAAGTGACAATGCTAACAAGAGGACTTTGTTATGGAAGAACTGTTATGTGGACAATCCAGTTAGATATAATGTGTCAGGAACAGATCGATATATTATAGGTTGGTCTGGAGGACATAAACTTTCCAAAAGACAAAAGTCTGTACGAAAAAGTTTGTCTGTTGGTATGTGGTGGTCTGATAATGGTTTTTCTCAAACTTAAATTTGGAAACTTGCTGCAGCTATGGGTCTTGTTAAACCTACTGTGACTAAGTTGCAAAAAATGAATGACCTTGTTTTGATGTCTAGTGTATATGTAGACATATATGTGTAGCTCCACTTCATGTATTAGTAGTTGGATATATCAATATTACTATAGGAGGGAAATGATTCTATGTTACATGTAATAATTGTAATCTTACTACTGTATTTCTCATAGTAGGTTAGGAACTACTGTAATGGCACTTCACCAACCCTCATTTGTAATGCTTCCAGTTAAAATTACTGGACCTTGGTATGCTGATTGAGGTCTCTAAGTGCTTGAGGAGCTCAATAATGGTTTAAGTAGGCAGAAAAGAATGTTACGATTGATTATTGCTGGAATTTTTGCTATTGTGTCTCTTATAGTTACTGCTACTACTGCTGCTGTTGCTTTGTCATAATCTATTCAGGATGCTCACTATGTGAATGATTTGTCTAAAAATGTTACCAAGTCTTTAGGGACTCAGGAAGTCATTAATCAAAAGCTAGAAGAGAAGATTAATGCATTGTATGACATGGTTCAATATTTAGGACATGAGGTTCAAGGTTTGAAAGTAAGATCAAATCTAGAATGTCATGCAGAATATCAGTGGATTTGTTTCACTTCAAAAGTTTACTATGAAAATCAACATGGATGGGACAAATTGCACTCACATCTCAAGGTGTGTGGCACAGTGCTAATGTTTCTTTGGATTTGATTCTATTGCATCAAGAAATACAGGGAATGAAAGATGATGTTCCCCTTCAATTTGATATTGCGGAGACAGCATCAAAGTTCTTAAAACAGTTAAAAAGTTCTTTCCCATCCTGGTCTAATTTTACTCATTTGATTGTTTCTGTGATTGCTATAGGGTTTTGTGTTATGATAAGCCTATGCCTGCTTCCTCCTTTGATTAGATATTTTCTCAGCTCATTTTTGAAGATTCGTACAGAAATGCATGGCCTCAGGCTCCAGACTCAAGGTTTGAGCAAATCGTGAGTTCAAACCTCCCCTTGGCAGAGGCTAGTAGTCAATGACAGGTAAGAATTCTCCAGCGCTGAGTTAACCTAAGACAGGGCATGGATATAAGAGATTCATGTACCGATGACTGGTAATGCTCATGCCTCATGGGGGTCACTTAAGACAGGCACAGTCTTTCTGCACAATGGCTAGAAAGCTTTGGCATTTTTTATTTATAAAATAATAGGAGGAATTGTTGGGAGCCATAAGGGAAACTGAGTCATGAGAAGAAGAGCTGAGTTATGGGAGGAGAAGCTTAATGTTTCTCAACCTTGAGCACATTGTTTGGTTGCAAGATCTTTTGGAGAAGTTGGCAGGCTGTCTGATCTGTTAACACATGGGAAAACATGCTTAGGGTTCAGGGCTGGGATCTGAGTGTTTCTTCTAGCCTTGGGAAAGGAGAAGGCCTAGATTACAAGAATTGTTTGTAAGACCAGAGATTCTGTTTCTCATGCTTGAGAAGTGCATATATATGCTGAGCTAATTAAAATCCAGGCTGACACAGTAGTGGCCACTGTGTACCCTCCCAAATCTTTGTCTCTTGTCTCTGTCTTTTTCTATTCCTCACACCCCCTCTCAGGGAACTGTCTGACCTGCTGGGGCAGGACTCCAGCACCCTATGTTTATGTAACTGCTAATGAAAAGGATTTCTGTGGTTCCTTCCCAGTGACCAACAAAGAGATTGGAACATCTATGTCTCTCAGTTTTGACCTTTGCATACTGGTAGCAAGGTCGACTGCCTGGGCATTGGAAGAAGAGGATTATAATTAATGAAAAATTAATTAATTAACAAATTAATTAATTAGTAAAAATAGATCTTTGTATTGGTGGGTGGTTCCTTTCTTCAATAAACTCTCTGGACCACATGCTTGGGGTCAGTCCATGAAAGAGGCTAGACCCTTTGCAAGGTGGTTCAGGCTTTGCACCTTAGTGATTGTCTTCTGTTCTTTATTGAAAAAAAAATATATATATATGTATATATAATGTTTATAATCTACACCAATCTCAGGCCACTTTGGAGAGCTCTGCCTACCCACTCCAAGAAACACTATATAGAAAGATTAGTATTCTAATCAGTTCTTGTGCAACTTTGGTTTATTCCTAGCATAGGCAGCTATGCTCCTGGAATTTTTCCCTCCCAATAAATCTCTTTTGTGAGATTTGCTGCATGAAGCTGTCTTCTTTGCCAGGTTGAAGCTAAGTGAAGCAGAGCAGAGAACACCTCAGCTCAATTGGGAGTATCTTCCTTTCAGAGCTGCTATACCAAGGAAACGTCTCCTCTTCAAGTGGAGTGGAGGAGAGCAGAGTTGTTGTATTGCAACACTCCAGATTAGTTGTGTTGCCTTTCCTACCTCATCTGTGTAGTTCCCAGCCCCTGACAACCAGAGTACCTTTCCATTGGGGACAGCTTACCCACTTCAGAGATGTATGGTTCCTGGGATTCCAACTGCCAGGATACCTTTCCACTGGAGTCACCTTCCCCACTTCACAGCTGTGTGGTTCTCTGGTTCCTGAGTGACAAGACATTTTTCCTTTCAGATCTATAAACACTTTCTTTGCGGATACCTTCCACACATCAAAGCTATGGGTTCTTTGGCTCCTGATGGCCAAGACATCATTCCATTTCCATCCAAGTAGAAAAACACTAATAGTTGTTGGTGGCAAAGGGATCCCAATAGCAGGAGAGAAAGATTGGCATGAGCACCTGTGACAAGGCAAGTACCTTGTCTTCTAGCACATTGCAGAGACTTTAACATGGTATGTCTTGGCACACCAGTTGAGCCCCATGATTGGAAAGTCTTCCAGGGCTGTGACAACTTCCCCTGTCTTTACAGAAATCTGTTCACCAACATTGGTGAAATGGATAGGCTAAGAGCTTAAACATACAAGTCTAAAGATGGTTGGACTTTTCCCGACCTTGTCCACTCCTTCTTCTATAGCAAGTTTTAGGTAGGCTGATTGAAGTGTCTAGAAAGCATGGACTAAAGCAATTACACCTCTCCCTTATACAATGCCCTTTTTCCTCTATAAAAGCCTTGCCTTTTTTTCCACACTAAAGTAGATATGCACCACGAAGCTGTGCTACAGAGTTTGGATTCCTTGGACTGATGACTCCACTACCAATAGCCCTCTTGGAGACTCCCCTTGCTTCCACAAAAGACTACAAACAGTATATAATTTCACAAATTTATTCTAAAGTTATAATGTGAGATAGAGGGCAAAATAATTATTTCTTTTCCAACTTTTTCTAAGTGGAAGCTCCTTTATTTTTCTAGTTAAAGTGGAATTCATTTAATATAATACCTGTTTGTAATTTTAGTACTGTAGTTATTAACCTTAAGAATTTCAATGTTACAAACTACTGCCATTATTCTTGGTTGTCTACCAGAACTTAATGGTAAGGGCCTATTTTGAAAACACTACTCACTTTGGTCAGAAGATGTGGAGAAATCAATTTGATACTAAGGAGATGTTTCTCCCTGATGCCTGTACAGAAATATGCTATGTGGGTTGCTGGATGATGGGAGAACCCTTTAGGAAATGTGAGATACTGCCTTCTGATTCTAAATGAGGCTTTTCACAAATGTTTTCATTATCTTTGGAAAATGGTAATCTTAATAAGCCTTTAATTTTCTTTCTTTTCAGGGAATAAATATTTTGATGGTTTGGTATCCAGAAACCTGACTGAAACATGAATAATTGGGAAGTCATGTGACTCAATTGCTGAGTTTTAAGAATTCATCATTGTTTTTCTATTCTGAGAGGGCTTTACAGGACAGAGCATCATAGTTGATTGAACACTAGTACATGAGTGTTGACACCTATATTGGTTCAGGTGTTACATCTTTGGCACAGTGATAGCAGAAAGTCAACTCCATGGTGTTCTAATAAACCTAACAGTATGTCCTCAGTGATCACACATGCAAAATTGTAGGAAGAAGACATCCTTACTTGTAGAATCAGTATAGTTGCTGAAAAATATGGATATGAGGGAAACCATTTTACATAATAATTCTAAGTTCATATATTAAGGTATAACCCTATTGGTTGTTAATTTACTCTGAAACTTGCCTTGGTTTTTATAAGAAATTTTATTGAATATTCCTACTGTTTTGACCCCTCCTTTTCTTCAGGGGCTCCACAGAAAAAGACTTATCATTGTCACCTTTAGATAGTTTGGCAAAAGCCCTTGGTTCTGAGTTTGTTGAGTATTCCATTTGTTTTTGATTCTTTGTTTCCCTGTAGAATCTTAAACAGCTCCTACAATGAGGTCAGATGTCACAGAATGCAAGCATTATGTGTTAATATACTTCCATCAAAAGATGTGATTCCTTTTTTTTTCAAGACAGGGTTTCTCTGTTGTAACTGTGGCTGTCCTAGAACTCCCTCCATAGACCAGGCTGTCCTCAAACTCACAGAGATCCACCTGCCTCTGCCTCTTGAATGTATCATTACCATCTGGCAAAAGAGGTGGTCTTATTGCAGATGTTAGGAATCAAGCCAAGTATGGTGGGCCCTGGATATCATCACTTGAAAAACAGAGAGAACAGTATTGGTGTGAGTTCAGGGCTACCCTGACTCTCTAGCAAAAACTTGTCTATGAAATCAAAACAAATGAAATATTAATAGTGGAAAAAATAATGATTGATGAGAACAATTGGAATCTTTGGATATTTAAAGCCACATGTTAATTACCCTCCTCTGATTAGGACACTATAGCTCCTAGTTTGCACATAATGTGAAATAACACAGGTATTTTTTTGATCTAGCCAGAGTATCTCATTTAATTGTTTTTTTCACAGTGATTTACATCTCAAATAATTCTATGCCTGGCACAAACCAACTAATGATATGATTTGCGAAAAAAAGAAAAAAAGAAAAAAAAGAAAAAAAAACTATTTTATTATGTATATGGCAAACACAAAAGAATTACAAATGTACTTGAGATGTGGGGAAAAATGCAAGGTCATGTCTAGACTGTTTTTATGGGCCATTTGATAGAAAATTCAAAAACATATATTTACAGAATAATTCTTGTTTTGGGGATCTAACCACTGAAAGACTTGGAAAGTGTATAAATCTGAATCAAAAGACAGACAAGGTTCTGCTGACATAGTATCCAGCAGAATATACTGGTAGTCTTTCCTTCTAAATATGAGGTACTTGGGAATTCATGTAGAGTGAAAAGGGGTAATGAGGTGGACATTATGGCCTTTATATTGTAAATGCTCATATTGGCTGCCTCTGTCATAAGAGATCCCTCATGCCTAACATTTTTCTGTAATGACTGTGATTATGTATCCCAGTGAAAACAGAGATCTAGAACTGAAGAAAGAATGATAATCTAAACAACAAACACATGGGAACTGTTTCATTGCAGAAATATTGCAATATTCATTGCTAAGACTTCCAGTAAATAGCTCCTAACTTTTGTACCTTTTACTTTTAATATAAAAATAAAGTTATACTATTTTTGCTCTCCTCATTGATCCAATTCTTACCATATTCCTACTATTTCTTGTAATATCCATAGCCTTTTTCCTTACTATGGTACATATCTATACACTGTAGACTGTATCTATAACTGTAGACTTATATGTTTCTTGTTTCTTGTATGTTTTCATGCTGTCCAGTAGGTACTGATAACCAGTTAGGCTATCATCTCTAGGGAGTAGTTCTCCTCATCTCATCACTTCTTAGTCTATAGGTCTTTGTGTAGGAGTGAGGCCCCATAATATTTCACCCAACCACACTGGTATGTGTAATAGTGTAGTCTTGTTGAGGCCCTTTGTAGGTAGCCATATTGTTTATGGGTAAAATTTCCATATAATTTCTAGGATGCATCCCTTCTAGCAGAGGACTTCCAGATTCTATATCTATAAGGCCTGTTTACTATCACCTCTTACTTAACTATCCCTGGGTCTTATGACTGAGGGTTTTGTTGTAGTTGTATCAATTGGTTTTGATCTCCATAAAGTCTATTACTCTCTGTATTAGATTAGCATTTCTGAAATGGTCTGCAGCAGCTATAGAAAAAATGAGCTACTTTGATGAATGTGAGAGCTAAGCCTATCTGTGGGTATAAAGATAAATACTAAGATTGCAGTTTGGAAATATAATGGTTTAGTAAAATTCCAGTAGTAGGTTCTGCCTTTTGATCCATGAACTCAATAGTCATGATTAGTTGGCCAAGATTCTAGTACTGGGCAGTATTTTTCCCCTGATGAGCAAGTCTTAAATCCAACTAGACAGACCAGTTACTTCTAAATAGGAGTGTCATTATTATATCTTTAGGAAGAACCTACCACATTGGTCACTTTGTGGTTAGTAGACATTACATTTGATTACTCCTTTCCCTTGGCACCTTTTATAGACTCTTCCAGGATTATGAAAGACAGTCTCATGGAAGAGCTTTTAATGTTGAGTCCATCCCCAAATCCCTGAGTTCTATGTCCTAAGTGCTTGGTGTTTTCTTCAATCAGGCTTTATCTTAAACTTCTGAGAACTGACCATAGGCATTATTCTACATTGTTTGGGGAGTCTATTGGAGTCCCATGACCAGCAGCTCAAAAGGAGGTTTTCCATGACAATGTTTTTGTGTTTAGGGGGTTGGCTAAAGGACCTTTTGTTTCATAGTATATCTGCCCCATTTTAAGGAAATTGGTTCAATCCAGGATTATCCAGTCAAATCTCCTGACTCCTGAGATTTAGAGTTGGTTCTGGGCTACTATGGGTTCACATTTTGACTGGGATACTTTTCTTTCAGGGTTTGTCATAGGGTTTTCTTTTAGGTTGTATCTGGGCTCTTTTGTTTCAGGATTTAATGAGGGTTTCTTTTCTGATGTATTTGAACCTGTATTAAAATCTTAGGTGTTTAATGGCAGGACTTCAGGGTGCTTACAGTGCAGCTCACTAGTATAGGTCCTCTCCATTTGTGAATCACCGAATCAGTCCATCAATTGGAACAAGGAACAAGGAGCAAGGAATGTAATAAAATCTTTCATTAAGATGACTTTGTTATTATAAGGATTCATGGCTTCATCCCTGGGAGGTTTGTTATTTCTAACTCACTGACGTTTGTAAAATACATCTACAATCCTTCTGCATTGTCCTGACTCAAGTGCCTTTTTACAAGTTCATGAGTGATAGCAGCCAGGTCAGACATTCTTAGGATGTCCCCTGAAATACTATGACAAATTTGGTGTAACATGATACGTTAATGATATTTTCCTGGTTCTAAAATACTCACATTGCTCTGAAAGTTAAGGGAATGAGTATGGGGATCAGAGGGAGTCAGAATGGAATCAAAGCTAAAATTTTGTGACCATGCATATACTACTAAAAGGCCAAGGGAATGGGAGGAAGAGATCTATGGAGTTTGGTAGAAAACATGCCAACAAGCATGAGACCTTAGCTTTTCAAGGTCATCAGAAGCAAGCCCAGGGTTGCAACATGGCAGCCTCTAGTCTTTCCATGCCACCCTTGCTTCCTAAGATCATCAAAAACAAGCTCAGTGTTGCAACTCAATAGCCTCTATTCCTCTATCTGAAAGAACAGAGGATTTATTCCTGTTCATTTGATATTTTTTACCTAACTCTCTTGTGGCATAATGTATAGGTTATTGCTGTGAGACTCTACATGATGGAAGAAGTGCACACATTGAACCTTCTATTCCTCCTTTGCCTCCCAGGCCTTCATTAACAATTCTCTAAAAGTATTACTAATCTGACTTTGGACTCAGAAGTTTGTTAGCAGGCCCTCTGATATAGAAATTGTTTCCCTGTGAGGTTTCCTGGTAACTTCCTTTTATTTTCTTTGTGAGACTCTGACTAAAGGAAAATATTTGAATTATTAACTTATGTGTGCTGATCTTCAGGGAAGATCTTCAGCAAAGAGATTTGTGCAGGGTATCTGGAGATGGCAGGTCAAAGAGATATGTGCTAGCTGACCACACTTACTCTTTGTTGGAAACCACACCAGTGAGGCTGGCTGCAAAAAGTTCAATCTAAAGATTGAAAACCCTCTCTTAGAAATTTAGGAAAGGGACCAAAATAAGAACTTCAGGATAAACCATGTTAACATATGAAAATTATAAAAATTTATTGAAAATTAAGTACACAGTGCTAGCTAGGGCAGGTATAAAGAAAAAAGAATATTGCAAGACTAGAAGGCTTCAGAATTATTAGTGCTTAAAATGAAGGAGGAATTGTGTAGTGGTCAAGTTGCAATTCTACCTTCCACTAGGCAGAGTCTTGTGAAAGTTACAGCAACGATAGGCAGTGTATCTGGGTAGTGAACATGTTAACAAACCTGTCACTAGAGCAAGGATTTACAGATTTTCCATTACATGATGCATTAAAACTGTGTTTGTTTCCTGGGTCATTACATTCACAAACCAATGGGCTGATAGATGTTTCTAATTAAGTCATATTGAAAAACAAAGTCAAAAGGAAGAGGCTAGGGAACCATTCATGTCAGGACATAAAACATAGAACTTTGGTAATCCAAGATTCCTTTATATCAGAGGTGCAGGGCAGTCACCTAGTTTCTCTTAGTGTAGGTCACGATGGCATTTGGTATCATTCTGATGAGTGTCACTATGGGTTCTTTGGGTTTCAACTCTGTCTGTTTATAGCAAAGTATAATTTTTTTTCCAGAATGTTTGGTGTAAGTTTGAGGCATGATGTGTTATGTGGTATGGTAGTAAATCAATTAACTAAGATATATAAGTGGGCAGACACTTCTGTGGTCAGGAGCAGTGTCTGGCTCTTCTGAGACCTTGTTTAGGGCCTGGATATGAGTGGGAAAAATATTGGCCACAATATTTTTGAAGAACAGCTGTGGTTCACACTCAAAAGAGCCATGATGTGGTCCTGACTGGCCTCATAGGAGAATGTGGCATGTGTTCAATGAAAAGATGGCGTGGAACACACTCTTGAAGTTAATGAGGGCAATGTCATTTACAGACGAGCAATGCTGGTAGATGTGGTGGTTCCAACCTTCTTTGAGATCTTTTTGTGGGCTAACACACTTGAAGACAATCTGTTTTAAACTCTTTAAGAACATTTATCAGCTGGATGTATAATGGCTACAAGGTGCAGCCCATAAACCCATTGTGCCAAAGTCTGCACAGATTTTTTTCTGTGTGTGTGACCCAGAATCCATGAAGATCATGTTGTAATCTTGGCTCCACTGGGTTGAGGATGTCTTTTGGGTTTCATGAAGGACTGTGTGGGGCATACACTCTTGAAGTTAAATTTGACCCAGATTTCTTGCTCAGCTGGCAATGATATCAATTGACTGTCAATTATCAGCTTACAAAGATTTGTGTTTAAACTCAAGTCTTTGGTGAGCATGATCTTGTCAAGGTGGGGTGGAATTAGTTGAAATCAGGATAAGGCCAGATGAATTCTGTCCATTCTTGATATTAAGTTCATGACCACATAATTTAAATGCCTTATTTAAGGCCATGGCTTGGTTCTGGCTTTCTTGTTAGGATTGTCCTGGGTCATATGAAGAGAGGATGTGGCCCATACAATTTTGAATTTAATCTTGGCCCAGGATACTTGGTAGTCATGAAGCTTTCAGGCTACAATTGTTGTCATTTATAGCCTTTGACCATAAGTCACTCATCAGACCACCACTTCTTGGTGTTAAAGTGGGTCCAACCTCCCAGAAATAGTGTGTGTGGCCTAGGTCACACTTGAGGTCAATTTGCGTTCTCAATCTTTGGTAGTCCAGAAAAGATTTTGGCGTGGGATATTCCTGGGTACAGGCCCATGCACCCTTGATTCCAAGGTATGCTCATGTTATTTAATATTCAAGTGTGATCCAGGTTACATGAAAGCTGTAATGTGGTCTTGTCTCCCTCTGATTTGAGAATGTGGCCCTGCTTGAATGAAAGGAGGATGTAGCCCACAAACCTTGAAAATAAAATGTGGGATTTCACTCATCAGATCACTAACCCTTGTTAGTACAGTGGGCCCATACTTGTTGCATTAGGTGTTGGATAACTCACACTTGAGGTCATCTTGTCCTGTATCTCTTACAGTTCAGACAGCATGTGATCAATGATGACTAGAGGGTGCAGTCTACACACCCTTCATATCAAAGTAAGCCCATGTTATCACTTATGGCTCAGACACCATATTGCCATGGTTTGTTCCTGAATGCTCTGAACTGAGAATATGGCCTAGGTTAGATGAAAAGAGGATGTGGCCCAAACACACTGGAAGGTTGGCCCCAGCTTCTTGATTGTCAAAGAGCCACCAGTTTATATAGCTATCACTTAGTAGTCAGCCATCAGGTTAGAAACCTTATATATGACTGCATGACTTTTTTTGAACTGAGTCTAACTTGGGGAAAATACCTATATAGAAGTAAAAATAAGTCCAGGCACTGTTGAACCATTCTTTGTATTTAGGCATGTATCTTTTGTTTGGACATTAATATGAGCCCTTTGGTCCATTATGAGCTTGGTGTAGTTCTGTCTCTCTTGTGAGGATTGTACTGAGACATATTAAGAGAGAGTATGGTCCACAGACTCTTGAAATTAAGCTATCCCAGGCTACAGGCCACTCAGGGAGCTTCCAGGAAACCATTGATTTCATGTTATATCCTTTGCCCTATGCTATTAATCAGTCTACCACCCTTTGGTGTTAATAGTGTTCAACCTTCATGGAGTAGTAGCTGTTCTTCATCCTTCTGTGGGCTAGAGCCAGATGCTGAGTGGGTTGGTTCCTCGAGAAGCTTTTCTTCTTGTAGCATGTGTAGAGTCTTCTCCCTGAGATTTGATGTGGCATGCCACTCTGCAGGTGTTCTTGCATTTCGGCTGTTTGGCCATCTTACCAGGAGTCTTGTGTTGGATCATAGACACATCTATAACCATTCACCCATGTTTAGGTTGATTACCAACAGTACATTACAGGGAATGTTGATGTAGTCTTTAGCCTAACAATATGTGGATATCCAAATCCACAAAGCAGCCACATTGCACAGCTTACTCAAGTGGACATTATGCTGCCCTTATTGCAAGTCCTCCTGCTTTCCCATGGCAATGACAACTAATATTATTTCAGAGTGGCTTGATATCATTGTATTTTGAGAATGTTAAAGTATGTACAGATGTTCCAGCTTCATGGATATTATTAGAATTAGGTACATTATGCATTGTAAAGAAATGGTTGCATAACAATCTAAAAATACTCACAAAAAAAGAACTACTCAATCCATATCCTTTATTAAACAGACCTCCTTCCTTTAGATGCCATAAAAAAGAAGCTTTAGGCAATAACCTAAGGCCCTTAAGTACCTTTACTCATGTGATTTGCTGTTAATCATGACAGTGTATTCATTTTAAATTCATTTTATCATTTCATTGTGAATAAAGCTATTTTGGAACCCGTGTGAACCCTTCATTTCATTCTTGAATAGGACTCCAACTACCTGGAAATACCCAGCACAAACCCTAGTAACTAATACTAGGCCCAAATGCACATGCATGCATGTATGTGTGAAGGTGAACTGACTATCTTCCTCAATTTTTCTCCTTATTTTTTAAGATAGGGTTTCTAACTAAACATGGAAATCATCCATCCATCTAGGCTGGCTGAAAAACATCCATGTATCCTTATGTCTCTGCTGCCTCTCCTGTTATATTGAGATACAGGTGTGTACCACTTCTATGCATGGCTTCCATACGGACCTGAGTTCAGGTCCTCATGATTGCATAGAAGGTACTTTACTGGCTGAACTATTTCACCAAATATGATAACATACTTTGAAAACAGTTGCAAAAGAATTCTAGAATAGTATAGGCACATGTGTGATTAGGCACATGCCTAATCAAAAATTTTCCTTTTGACACTATTACAAACAAAGACATTTTAAGAACACATTTCTTCTATTAAGTATACAAGAAACTGAATCAGAAAACTAAGACATTGGTCTGGGCAGTGTGTGTGTGTGTGTGTGTGTGTGTGTGTAAATGTATATGTTTGTGTCCATATCATTGACAGATGTGAACTGCTCTGATTCAGGTACCATTACATGTTAGGGACTTTTCTCTACTCTGTTATCTGCACACCTGAAACTCCTGCATATCCATCAGACCTCCCCAGAGCAGATTGGTATTTCTACACTTTTTAATGAATTTTTCTTCTCTTAAAAAATATTTTTTTTTAAAAATGATGTGACCTGTCCTTTTCTTTTAGTTAGAACTACACAGAACTATTTTTATACCATATTGTAATGTATTAGGCCCTAACATATGTATAACCTTAGTGTACTTTATAGTTTGCAGATTACTGACCAGTCTTCACCCACAATACAGTTCCACAAACTATCCACAGAAAAGGACAGAGCGTTAAAGGAAAATTAAGATAGATTAAGAAAAATGAACACAGTAGTTCATTTTTCTAGTGGGACAATATATGACAAACTTATAGTGCTTTTGAGACTCGCATAGAACACAGCTTATGTATGATAAAGAGTTTATTTTAATAATAAAAATTAAAGAAATTAAAACAGAAAAATTAAAAATTAAAGAGAGCAAAATAACAATGTGCACATTGGGGAAAAATTACAAGGCTTCCCTCTCTCACAAAAATTTTGGTCTAACTAACTTAGCAAAAAACTTCAGGTTGTTTATGTCAAACATTCATCAAAAAAGGAACCAATGGAAGAGTGTTCATCCCCTCGAGCTGCAGGCCTCTGATCTTCAAGGTTAATTTTAGTGAGTAGTCTTAACACAATAGTTTAACTAATGAATAGCTGATCTTTGGTCTGCATACTTACTGTAAAGGAGGCAGACATTCAAGGGTGAATTATCTATTTGTTTTTTCAAGCTTGCTGACCTTGTCTAGACTCTTTGTTTCTGATCATAACTATGGCTCTGTTTCCATGGGAAGGTCAGGGTAACCAAGAAAAAGTTTTTATATGTCTATAGAAAGCATGAATAGTTCTCACATGCCAAAAACTTGAAGGTTAGTTTACAGTGACTTAGAGCTGAGATGGCAGTGTCTTTCTCCCAGCCAGCCCAGGAATTGATTTGAGTTTTAAACTATTAGGCCAATTAGACAATATTATTGATGAATGGCTTTTGTCATCATACTGTAAAGATGAGACAAGTGGGAAAGCAATTGTGGGCTTCAGATTCCCAGCAAAGGGAAAAACCAGGAACTTTGTCAAGCTGATTATGTTCACTGCTTGGGTATCATCAGTCCTCAACAATAGTTAATTTGACACTTTGTGTTAAGGAAGACCCAGAGGCATTTTCATGGACACAAATCTTGCCAGACATCAGCAGAGGGAACCACTACTATAGCAAGTGCCATCCTGGACAGTGAAACCCTGAGTGTCTCATTTCAAGGGTTTTTATTGAAATTAGCTCTTCACGTGTTCTACTGATAGCATGTGCAGGTCATGAGGAATCAAATATCTTTTACATAAAGCCAACACCTGAAGACATTACAAATGTCAAAGCCTAGGCAGCCCTTTCCCCAACAGTGCACAAAACAACCATTTTAAGCATAAATAAAAACAAACTTCTACAAGTCCTTTTGAGTTAACATCAATGAGAAATACAACCAAAATAAACATACAAATAAATTAAGAAGTAATTCACTCCTCTCCATAGAGAAAAATTCAAACAACCTTTAAGGATTGCTTCAAGCTAGGGATAAGATGACTCCCTGTATATGCTGTGTTTTTTCCAAACACATATACCTATAATAAAAATTAATTTAATAACTAAATTCAATAAGAAATTGATAAGAACTGGGGCTGAAGAAATGATCCTGTGGTTAAGAGCACTTGCTGCTCTTGCCATCTTTAAGTTTACAGACCACCATGAAATGGTGCAAGGAAATCAGTGCAAGAACTCATGGCAGGAAAATGGATGCAGAAACTGATGCAGAGCCCAAGAAGGAACTGGAGGAACAATGTTTACTGGCTTGTTCCTCTTGGATTGCTCAGCTACCTTTCTCATTTAAACTTGCCAAGCAGTAGTGCCAACCAACATGGACTGCCCCTCCCAATTAATCATTAATTAAGAAGATACCCCATGGAGTTACATATAGGCCAATTGGATGGAAGGATTTTCTCATTTGGATTTCTTCTTGTGGCTCTAGCTTGTGTCAGGTTGAAAAGTAACTAACCAGCATAGTGGGACTATAAGGGATAGTGAAAGGAGACGAGGCAAAGGGACAATAAAACAGTCTGGTGAATTCTGGTTAAGCAGATGTTTCTGATAGATATCGGAGGCTAAGGTATAAGGGGGTACATGAGGAAAAGGTTGAAAAATTGCAATGAGCCTTGGTATGTAAAACTAAATTGAACTTCATTCTAAATAATGGAACAGTACAGCTGTTTAAAGAGACAATATGGTTAGATCTTTTTCAGACCTATCATTTTGACAGAATTGTAGAAACAGGTGGTGATGTTAACAGCAACAGTGATAGAAACAGGGAAACCAATGAGGGGATGTTTGAAGTCTCAGCCAGAGGAAAAAGAGTCATGAGGAAGAAGGCAGGGCGGGGACTGAAGAATTGGGAAAAGATTGCACAGATGGCAAGAATGGAAGAAATTTTTTAAAAGTATTTTGTTTTTTATTTCATTTTGGTTGGGGTTTTGATTTTTTTTTTTTTTGATTGGTTAGTTTGGCTTGGGTTTGTTTGTTATTTTGCTTTGTTTTAACAAGGTAGAGAATTCAGAGCTCAGGCAATTTGGAGGATTGGGGTCAAATTCTGAGTTTTATGATTTTAACTGATTTCCAGTTTAACACTTCTGATAGAAACTTGTCCTGACTTATAGAAAAGCTTCTGTTATTTTTTTACGTGTCTCCTCTGTGAGCTAAGAAAAATTCACTCAAGATGATTCCCACTTGAAATTATTTTTAAGGAGACTATAATATGCTTTTTCTGATAAACTATTATTTTGGAAACAATAGAACACTAAAAAAACTTGAATGATTAGAATAATATCCTCCACTGAGTTGAAGCACACACAAATTTCCACATTGATTCAGGCAGGACTGATCTAAACAGAAAAGCCTTTGTTTTCTGTAAGTTGTAGCAAACTGAATTTTCGTACAATTTAAATTTACATTAAAGGAAAAAGTATTAATACTCTATTAGGAAGACAACTCCCTCTCAGGGATTCTCCAAAACTTTGAAATAATCATTCTTTTTTATGTTAAGAACTGTTTTGTTGTATCCTATCACCATCATGAATACCACAAAGAAGTTCAATGTCTACTCTCAGTCACTGGAAGGCAACTTCAAGTCTGAGAACAGATTTGAAAGATGGGATAATACATACCATAGTGCTTCAAAAACAAAGCAGTTAAAATTGCATTTAAAAAGATTTCAAAATAATTTGGCTCTGGGGGCAAATGTATATGACATTTATCCACTAATTATTCTGACAGTATGCATAGGAGAGTTCCCTATAGAAGTATTTCCACTTCAATCTCTTTTTTGATGCCTCCCCTCTCTTGCCTAATTTATTTTGTTGTTCTTATGCTCTTGAAAGTAAAAGACCTTTATCCATGCTAGTGGAAGAAATAGTCCCAGGCTTCAAATAGTTTAATCTTTTACATAGAATGTTCTGTATGCACAGAACTATTTTTTTTCTTCAAAAAATTTATTTGCATGTATGAGCCTGAATGGCTGTGCACCATGTGTGTGTCTGGTGCCCTCAGAAACAAGAAAAGGTCACTGAAGTTCCTGGGAGTATATTTATTGTTATGAGTCATATGAGTGCCAGGGTCTGAACTCAAGTCTTCTGCAAGTGCAACAAACTCTCTTAAACATTAAGCTATCTCTCCTGTTCGACCAAACCACTTTTAAAGCTAGGGATGTAGCTCATTTGGTAGACTTGCCTTCCTAACATACACAAATACTTTGGTTTGATTCTCAGTGTACTAAATAAACTGGGAGTAGGTGCACATGTCTCCAGTACTAAGAAAGTGGGGGTAGAAGATTTCAAATCCAGGCTCATCCTTGGTTACATAGCAAGTACATGACTAACCTAGACTGCATTAGGTTCTGTCTCAGTTAAAAAAAAAAAAGCCAGCCTGAGCACATTTGGCTAATATCATTTACTGATGTTCCTAGAAAATGATACAACTCATCAGTTCCAAGACAGACAGACAGACAGACAGACAGACATACACACACCTTAACATTTCTGAAACTGGATTACTCCTTATGCTACTATTCAACCTACTCTTCCATTTTTCTTTTTGATTTCATTTCTAACCTGATTTTCCCCCTTGGAACTGAGTAAAAATAGTGTTTATATGTATTTACAATAATTTTGGCCCATCATAAGTTTAGAAATGTAAATCAGCCCCAAATAATGTTGTATGCATTTTGTCCCAGCACTCAGGAGGCAAGCAGGTATATAATTCCTGTGAGTTTCAGTCTATATTGAGAGCTCCTTGTCAGCTACATAGGGAGATCTTGTCTCAAGAAAAAAAAGTAAAGACTGTAAAGTACCTTGATAAAAGCATCCTTTTGATGGCCATTTTGGTTACCTATGCCAGGTACTTCACAGATACAAAATAAGCCAACTAACTCACTCAATATAGTCACTAAGAGATAGATTTGAAGTTCAAGCCCAGATATGTGACTCCAAGGTGGATGAAATATGTGGGTAGCAATTCCTTAATATCAGTGAGCTTCCCAACATTAACTGTATGAGGAAACTTTCACAAATATTGTCTGAATCATTTTTTTTCATTTTCACAAGCTCAAATATGGAAAAAAAATTTATTTACATGAATGTAACCTTAATTGGCTGCCCTACTTACCTATTTTTTAATGCTAAGGCACAATTATTAAACCTCTGCATATTTTCACAAATTGGCAAACAAGACAGAAATAGTGGACATAGCATACTTCTTGAAATAGCCTGTTACATGTTATTTGTTCATCGAGTTAGATGGGGAGAATATGTGTTTACAGCTGAGTTAACTATGGCTATGTGAGTGCTTTCCATTAGCAAATTTCTGAGTAAACAAATGAGTCAGTTTTCTGTCTGAGCTAAAGTGGACCTAGGAAAGGTAATCTTCTATTGAATAAGTAGTGCTAAAATTTGCTAATGACAGCCTTGAAGTAGATCAACAGTATGGTTTCTTATGACAAATACAATTTTTCCAAAATTAAATTTCAGTCTCCCCTAAAATCAATTACTTAGGGGGAAAGAAGCTACCAGCCAAAAATATGAGAGTAGAAAGGAGATGCTTAACATATTTTTAAAATAGATTTTGATATTTTCAATCATTTTCCAAAGATATGATACTTGGGTCAGATAAGTGCTTTCCACAAGCATTCTTCCAGCCTTGTTAAATTTATCCTGGGTATAGCATAGAAATTAAAGAGCACTATAAGATGCAATTGAGATTGTATAGGTATCATATAAATTATAGAATATTAATGGGAATAATCATAAGTTAGACAGTAGGATAGATGGTCTAAGAATTAGGAGGATTTAAAAGGGAGATGTAAGATCAGGAAGGTAAAAGGAATCTAATCAGTGGAAATTCCAGAACTACATGTAGGGACCTCTTAGAGGTAGATGCTGTGTTAGTTACTACCACTGCTTTAACAAATTTACTGCCTTAAAACAACTCAAATCTACTATCTCACAGTTATTAGTCACCAGCCCAGGGTTTCCAATGTTAGATCAAATTCAGGGCAGGTAGAATGTTTAATAAAGATCTTACAGATGGGCTCACTTGTAAACTCATCTGGGTTGTTAGACAAATTTACTATGGTGGAATTATAGAGTTGAGGTCCCTGAACCTTTGCTGCTGTAAACTCTCTAGCAACCAAGGTGAAGCTCGTTTCATGATAGATGCGCATCTGACTTCATCTCTGCCTCTTCCAAGTTCTTAGTGCTTCTCAACGTCCTTGCAACTGGATTCTACCCACACAGATAATAATACAGGTCACTCTAATTTCTTAAAGCCTTATGCTTGACTATATTTGTGAAGCCTTTTTTGTCAAATCAAATATTACTGCAGTATACCACCATTGACAAAGCCTCTTGGGCGTCCTTCACAGCATCAGCACCATGGTTTTTTGAGAGACCTTGTGCACAGATAACCTGTACAAGATCATGGTGATCGAAACTACCATGTTATATCTAAAGAGTTATTAGTTGAGGTACATTTGAACATATCTCCAGATATTATATTATATCTACCGCTTTCTGTGTGCATCCCAGTATTTTGTAAAATAATCATTATATTGGCAGCTAAGAGCCTGGCAGGATGTGTAATTTCTTTAGCTGAAAAAGCCAGCTTTCTAATGTAAATAAGATCTGTTTTCTCTTAAGCTGATTGTAAACAGAGTTGCTGATAAAGGGGTCACTTGAGTACTCCACCAGGCCAAGGTGGCATTATGCATGGCTTAGCCTCTACTATTGTCCTGTAGTTACCCCACTATTAACATGGACATAGCTCAGACAGGTGGGGCCTGACCTATTTTGTGTCAGATGGCACCCCCAATAAACATGGACACACCCTAACAGTCAATGGTTTGGGAGGAGCAAAACCATTTTACCTTTTTGATCAGGCAAATAGTCATTCATTAAGAGGGAGCAAGGAGGGGCCTTTTAAGTTAAGAATAATTTTCCAGGACCAAGGAGAAGTTGGTGCTGGAGAATGGTTGCTGTGCTCTCTGCTGAGGTCTTTCAGGCTTAAGTGTAAGCATGCCTCATGTATCTTTATTAATATAACATTGGATTAAATAAATGGCTACAGTTATTAGTGTGAAAAAAATAAAAACATGTAAAAGAGCCTGCTTGTTCAGAAGGTAACCAAATCAAGTTGGTTTACACAAAGATTTTGTAACTCTGAATGACTGAATACTTTAAAATAATGTACAAATTCACAGAAAACACATATCTTATTGTTAACAAAATACCAGAAAACAGTGGGGATAGATTCACTATTAAAAATAACTTTTTTAAAAAAATTTTGTTGTGGCAGGTTGTAAATCCCACTGGTTAAGAATAAGACCACTACAACTGAATCAAAATTGAAGCAAGGTTTAATTAAATTAATTAAATACTTGCTAGAAAGATGGACTCTGACCAGGTCCATTCTGATGTACTCACAGAATTGAACCTGTCACCTCCAGAGTTCCCACAGAATGGTGCCAAGACACATGGCATAGATGCTTAAAAAGACAGAACCCATAAGGCTATGTACTTTCCACCAGATCAAGTCAGTGGCAAGTATCTATCCTGATGTACTTACTGTCTGTGTTATTTCTCACCCACAAGTGACTAAGTGTTGTTTTGAAAGATTCTCCCACCAGACACGTTTCCAACCAGGTCACCTGCCTGGAGCACAGCAACCCTTCCACAGTTCCCTGTGTCCACACGGAGACCCACATGGGAATATGGTGTGGGGAGGGGTGTTGGTCTTGCTTTAGGGCCATAAAATACCTGATAATATGGAGAAAATTTCTCAAATTTTTATTTTTTAGTTGATTTTATGAATGTTTGTAATTCTTTATTTGTGCCATTTTGAAGCCTAAATTTTATGAAAAAGAATTAATATTAATGTCATAAAGTTACCACTGTTTGTATTTGAGTGTAGACACATACTTTGAGTAATGGTAAAGGCTATGTATTCATAGGAGGAACAGTTAACTATTAATAGGCATTTGTAAAAACATATTTATATTTATAAATGGAGTGGATCTATGTCCTTGAGTTGTTAAAAGTTATGGCTCTGAGTCAAAAGTATGGACCTTTTGTTTGTCTAGTAGTATGTAAATCAACTCTCTAGGTATGTAAATCAAACCTAGAGAAGCATGTTGAGTAGCCATCTTTGATATCTTAAGTCTTGTAACAACAGTTTATTGGAAAAACATTAAGAACGTTTATCTGATGTTTTAGCTAAAGGTCTCAGTCTTTCACTAAACTTATACCAGGCCTGAATGAGGTATTTGCTGATTTTATGAAGACTGGATTAAATTTAGAAGCAGGGCAGGTGTTGATTGGAACTTTGGATTTTTGGAATTTAAATACAACCAATATTTATGTCTCTTAATACCTTCACAATTTGTATATGTATAACTTTAAGAATATCACTTGTTTAAGAAAAAAAACACTTTAGTTATTTGGTTGAATTGGCTATTTTTTAATAATTTTTTACTTCTGTGCTAGTTCAGAAATTATGTTGCATTTGATCAGAATGGTGCATTAGCAATTAGTATTTCTTTATCAAAAAACAATGTTTTAAATTTATACAAGCTGTCTTAAGAAGTGGTATGTGTAGGTTACACATCATGTTTATATTATGCACCATTTTGAGGGGGAAGAAAAACTTTACAGGGGTTAATCAATTTAAAGGATATATCATAATATCTTAAGAATATTAATTTATACAAAGGGAGTCTGAATAAACTGCATAGTCACCTTTTTTGTCCAATTCAAAATTATCTGGTTGGTTTCACTATTGATTCTATGCTAAAATGTCCCAACTTTAGATTGCTTTTACACCAATTGAACAAATGCTAGTTTGTGACTAGATATTAATTTAAATGTCTATAAATTATAGGGCAAGAGGACAAAAAATGCATGCTGCACCCTGCATTAAAGAGAGACACCCTCTGACGCGTGTCCCACGGGTTTCTTTGTGAGTTGCCAGGCCGACTTATTGACCAACCCCAAAGGCAGGAGAGATGTGGTAAAGACCCATGCCTACCACACCATATTCCAGGTGGGGTTCTTCTTCATGGAGACAGTGAAACCCCAGGTGGAGGAGCCCAGGCGGGGAAAACATGCATGGAGGGTGGATTTATAAAACAACTAAGCATATACAGTGCATTTGGAGCACATCTGGTACAGTAGGATAAACTAAATGAGATCTTGGTATTCCCCACCAAACATTCCAGGAGGTTATCTGCACCTGGGCAAGTGATATTACAGAATTATGTATGCCTTTCTGTATCTCACTTGAATAGCCCCACTCAGCACTGCAAAAAGTTATGTCCTTGTTCTATAGATCTCTTAGACACAGTAATTACTCTTACAGGTGCTACATAATCTTTAACAAAACTAATACTGTGTGTGTGTGTGTGTGTGTGTGTGTGTGTGTGTGTGTGTGTGTAGAAATTGAACTTATATATTTATAATGTGATGGAAGAAGCATGTGCATGATAAGATATACTGCTTCCACAAACATATGCAACAGAGCAGCCACCAACTGCTGTCATAGATCTCAACCATGCTTTGACATCACAGTCTAAAAATTATAACCTGTGCACAGACACAGCTCACTGGGGTTAGGCTTATTCATTTTCTTATGCAATAAAATCATTTGCCAGCATGAATGCAATTGCATGTGAGTTGTTTCTTAGTGAGAATCATCCAGCTCTGTAGTTAAATTTCATGGAGATAATGCAATAGAAATAAAGGCACATTTAATTTTTAGAGTTGATATTTAAAAGACCAAGATGTATAATATCTCTAGACATTCAAAGTGGTAATCTGGTTAGTATAGAATTTCTTTATTCTAATAGGAAATTGATCTTAAGAATGAGGACTTATATTTTAGAACAGTTCTAAAAACAATAATCCATATCATTAACAAATAGACTGAGTTCCCTTTGGAAACAAATTCACAGCATACCAAGTTAAATTCACTTGCAATTATAAAGGCATCAGTGGTATTTCCTAGGTGTTAGGATTCTGCAACAAGCAGAGTCTACAGAACGGCTCTGTGCTGGAGAGCTCTGTCCCCTACCCCTGACCACAGACATAGCCCACAGCCCAGAGCTCCCTCTGAGTGGTTCTGCCCCCCTCCACCCCGGTCTATAGTGTGGGACTCCCACTTTCTGTGAGAAGCTCTGACATGCCTTTCCACATTCATCTATGATCAGACTCCACAGCCCTGTGAAGGAAGCTCTGCCTTAGCTCTGCCTTAGATCTGCCTTAACTCTGCCCCCTTGCCAGACCCAACCCCCCAGCTGGCTAACTGTCAAATGGAAGGAGGACCTGATTGAGGACTGTGCTCTCTCCTGGATGACCCTCCCCTCACAGATGGAACCCAAAAGCCATCAGCACTACTGGGTGACATCCCTCCTCTAAGATGGACCCTCACAACAATCTGTGTTTCTTCCAGGAAGCAAAGTTAACTTTACCAACAAACCTAGCTTCTTCTATAGTCCAACTGCTATTCAAGACAAATGCTTGCCTCCCTTGCTACCCTGCTGGGGACTCTGGGGGCCCAGCCACTATTCCTTATGCCCACCAGAAACCCCAAATGATGCCAAAGACAACCGAGGAGCCAGCATTTTTCCCTTTTGGGGGAGTCTAGCTCTGCAAGGCTGGGGAGCTCTGGGACTTGAAACCCCTCATAAGAAAGCTCTCCCCTGGAACTATCAGGGACTCCACTCTCATCTGGCTGAGGGGTTCCCCAACCTGACAGTACAGCACAGGAGGGGTCCCAACAAACACAAATGACCCTGAGCTGGGTCCTTCCAACCCTCTCTGGACTGAGAATTCCGCCAATCACAGGCCAAAGAAACTCCACCAATCACAGGCCATGTTGATAACTCCACCTCCTGCAGAACCCTTTAAAAAGGACTGAGCAACTCTCAGTTTTTGCTATTTCTCTTTGAAGTGGAAACAGTCACTGGTCTGCTGAGATCATTGGACAGAAGAAAGAAGAACAGCTCACCTGGGATATTTCCCTACTGAGCTGCAGCCTTGGGAACACCTGGCCAGAAGCTTCTTGGTCCTGTTGGGATACTCTTCCTTCAGAACTGCATCATCTCCAGGAGGTGAGGCGAGGTGAAACACAAGGAAAGGCAAGACAAAGCAAGAGGTGAGGCAAGGCAGAGCTAGATACTTCACCTCAGCTCTGCTAGGATGAGCAACTCATCAGTCCTGTTGGGATATTCTCCCTTCAGGACTGCACCACCTCTACAGGGAGGTTTCTCCCTTTGGTGCTGTGTGGTCCCCAGACCATCACAAAAGAGCTTCTCCATCTTCTTTCTCTCTGTTCTATCTCTTTCCATTTATTCCAACAATAAAATCCTTCCCAAAACTAGGCTCTATTTAGAATCTACTTAGGTTTCCTCTTTTCCTTTGATTAAACTATCAGATAAAGGAAAATACAGATTTAACTCCTGTTCTACCTTTCCATGCTTTCTGTCCTGTCCCAAGTGACAGAGAACTGCAATGAAAGACTATCACAAAACTTTGGGATGAAATCTGAAGCCCACGATTTCTATTAATATCCTCCAGAGCATTCTTCTTGCTTTAAGTGACTGGAATACTCAAAAGCTCATACACACATACATGTCCCTACACATAACTGTCTTTCTAATCAAATTTTGTAAAGGTAAAATTTCTTTACATTTCAGCACTTGAACTACAACCATCAATAAAATACAACACACTGTCTTTATTTGTAAAGCTAGATTTAAATAGAACATAAGGCACATTGTTTTGTTGTGTAACAAACAAGAGTTTAGTCATGTAAAGTTACTTTGCTACCTGAGCAGAAAATGAATTCAGTAAAGATACAATCAACTTTTATATAAAAACTGCCAAGTGTAAGCTCTCCAATAGAAAAGTGTGTGACCTTTAATACAGTTTAACAATATGCAATGGAATCTTATTTTTCACTCTCAGTTTTGCATAGTGCTTTATGAATTATGGGCCCCAGATAATTTTCAATGACAATAATTTCATCAAAGGTATCTTAATATACACTATATTCAAATTCATAGAAAGTCATGTATCACTTGTACAGTCTCTTTCTTCTTGACATGATTTTCAAATATTGCTTGCATCCAATCTTTCATTTCTGCACATCTTCAAATTCATACTACAGCTGCTATAGACACAGCTAATTTACATATATATTAAAAATTACCTAGAAACCCATTTATACCCTGATGGGTTAAAGAAAAAGTAAGTCAAAGTTGTTAGCTGATTTTCCTTAAATCTGAATATTATAACATATTAATCCAGTCAAAATACAGGCTTCAACAGTAGTCATGTAACCTATATGGTCTGCTACATGGATCATATGGTTTTCTGGCATGGTGTTCTTGTAGAACTCCTAAAAGTACTGTAGCAGGGATGGAGGTGGGGGTCTCTGATCCTTTTACCTGCCTTTGGGACTCTTTTCCTCCTCCTGAGTTGCCTTGTCCAGCCTTTATATAGAGACTCATGCCTGGTCTTGTTCTATCTTGTTATGCCCTGTTCAAGAGGTAATCCTAGGAACCCAGCTTTTTTTCTGTGGGGAAGTGGGGGTAGTGGAACTTGGTGGGCGAGAGGAGAAGGGGGTTGCTGGGAGGAATGGAGAGAGGGAAGGATGGGGGTCATGACGCAATGGATAAGAGAAAAAAATATATTATAATTAAAAAAATACAGGCTTTAGGTCCCTGGCTTAAGTTTTAATAGGTTGATCCAAATGATGAGGGTTATTCAGTTAGCCAAATTCAGATGCAGTTTTAAATGTCAAAACAGCTCTTGAGTCACTATCTTCTAAAATGACTCATCTCTGTTGATTTTTTATGTCTAATCAAAAAATTATTAAGCATAGTTGCTTTAAATCAAACAAGCAAGCAGGCCACTGGCAGTCTAAACAATTTTAATTAGACTTAAAGAAAGGGTATACTTTAAAAATGACTGAAAATTTGAAGTTCAGATACTTACCTTGCTATCTCTGGTGTCTGCCATTTCCAATTAGGGTAGCATAAACAATCTCTGCCTAGTAGAACAGGTTTTTCAATATCTAGTAAGCAGAAGTCCATTCATAGTGTTCTGTCACTCAGTTGCCTGCCATGCCCAACTTTCCCTTAGCTTACCCATCATCATTCCTATTTGAAACAGAAAGTGAGGGTGGCCAGTCACAGTAAAACTATTTGACCTTTTCCACTCAAGTCATTGTATTGGAGGAAAAAATAGATGTTTTCCCTGGGCCTGCCAATCCAATGGCCCACCTGTTGTTGAGTGGATTCTCTTTTTCTTGCAAACTAGAACTTCTATCTGCACAGATGGTATCAGAGAATGCTGAGAGTTCATGTGGAACTGAGGCCAGCACTGGTGTCAAGGCATCTTACCGGACAATAGGCTAAGCATCTTGAGAGGACAATGAAGGACCTTGGGAGAATGGCAAGGTTGAAAGTAAATACTGTACAACAGAGACAAAGTGAAAGGGAATTAAAGATAGTGAGATAGAAGAGCCCACAGAGAGATTCAGAATGGGCTATAGTCAGTCAGAAAACTCTGAGTCCCTATGGACTAAGGGCTGTCCATTGTTTGAGTCAGTTCCCATGAACTGTATTTCCTCAGATTAATGATGTGGCCTTATATATTCTCTATGAATCTCTTTTTCCTTGAATCATTTTGAAGCACTGTTGCTTCCAAGCAAACAAATTCTAGTCAAATCATGTTAAAGGATGCTTTGAAGATGAAGTAGATCAACTATTTTGCATAAAAACTTAGGAGAGCAAGAAAAATATATGGTTGGTTGCTTAGTTTTCAGAAGAGATTTTCTAGACATTCTGACATGTAAAAACTCTAATATAACAAGCATGTTATGCTATTGAAAAGAAAGAAAAAAAACTTATGTCTGTTTTCGTCTCATGAGAAATACTGACATCCCTGGAGATTTTCTTTGTTAGGGTTTCTAATGGAATCACAGTAATATGAAATGTTTGTATTTCAAAACATCAAAAGGCCTCGGAGATAACTTTGAAGTTAGTTCTGTCCTCAATATTCACACTTTGGCAACGACTGAAAAGATTTTTAACCTTTAACCTTTTAACCTGTGTTTATCTCTTTATGCTAACCTTGTTTTCCACCCAATTCATAGGCTGATGATCTTGATACTTCTTGTTTCTAGTTCCCTTCTTTTGAACTGAGCATAATTTCCTTTCACCTCAGATAAACTAGGGCAAGTTCCCAGTCCCCAGAAATACAGACAATACTTTAAAACAATTTGCAGTGGATCTGGACTACTGCCAGAATCTAGCAAGTTAAACGTCAACTAAAATGAAAAGAAAATTAGAGTGTAGCTCTTTTCTACAGAAAATCTTTAATCAAGTGACATTGTTACAAATAAGAAGGTAACTAATTGAATTTAGAATAAGCAAAATAAACAAAGAAAATACATAAGAGAAATTTTAAACAAAAATATTTTCCCTGCAATTCAATTTCTATGTTATTTACTCAAGAAAACTGAGAACAGATGCCTGCAGAACATAAAAAAATTCCACAGGTTTATTAATTTAAAAATTATTTTTGTCTTTGAAATATTCATATATCTATACGCTATCTCTTAATCATATCTACTCTTCACTTCCCCCTTCAATTCTCACTCAGGCCTCCAACATTTTTCTTCCCAACATCATGTCTTTCTTTTATAAATTATTTATTTTTTAATTCACTTGTTCTAATTAGTGCTATCTCTGTGGGAATGGATATGGAGTGACCTACTGGGAGGACCCTCCTCCTCCTCATCCTCCTCCTCCTCCTATTATTACATTACTGAAGAAAAGTAAGTCTCCCTCCTCTAGCAATTATCAGCTTCTAATTGTTCCTTACCTAGGTGTGGAAACTCAGGAGCCCCTTGCTGATGCATGCTAATTTTTTTAACTGACTTGACCTCATACATATCTTGAGCAGGTAACCCCAGGTGCTCATGTGTGCACAGGGGCTCATGTGTGTAACAAACATGTCCAAAGAACAGCATTTCACTCCTCTTCCTCTGGAGCTTACATTTTTTTCTTCTTTTTATAAAATATTTGCTGAGTCTTTGGGACCAACACACATAAAATAAAAATTAAAAAAATGGTTAAACAAAAATTCCAGCATGGATTAGTGAGGGTCTCCAGAAATTTCACCCCTAGCTGAGGAGCTTTTGGCAACTAGTGTGTGCTGTGTAAGGGAGAGGTACTTTTCTTTACCTCTAAGTGGATGACTCCCTCCAGTTTTCTCAGTGTATGCTTCCTTGTCAACCTGCAAATATGGTTGGATCATGTTTGGAAATATACATTTTCCTCTCTAAATTCACTCATGACCACTGAATTGATAGTGTAGACATGTGATCAGATTCTTTTTATTTTTTTAAAGATTATGAAATGATTTTTGCATGCATCTAACTGAAGCTTACTGTTGGGTAGCCCAAGAAAAATATCAGCACAACTCAAATTTGTTGAAATAGATAAAAAATGCAGTAGTTTGATTTATCCCTGAAGTCCTTCTTCACCATACAGAAGCTACCATATCATCTTCTTGACATTTGGCTAAAATCAGAGTTGTTCAAAGCGTGTAGACCCTAGCATAATACAACTCAAGAGATTTATCCTGTGGCTATCCAAAGCCTTTATACAGATATTTTTTGGTGAAAAAAAATATAACTGCTGGATGCATGTACTTTTTGCTTTTAAGGAAAAATGCAAAAACACAAGAAAATTGAAAAATATTTATAATCCTAAAATTTAAAGATTTTATTAATTAATTGATTAATTAATTAACTTGCATGTGTCTGTGTGTCTGTTGGGTTATATGTACGAGTGCAGGTACAAAGTGAGATCAGAAGAGGGCATCAGATCCCCTGGAGTTGGAATTACAGGTGGTTGTGAATCACCAAACATGGACATTGGAAACTGAACTCTGATCCTCTGCAAGAGCAGTACACACTCTTTACCTTCAAGCCATCTCTCCAGTCTCATGTAATCTTAATTTTTATATCATCATTAATGTGTTGGTTTTTCATGGATGCAGAGTTCCGGAGAGAGTGGGAAGTGAGTGGCAGAGTCACTCATTCAAGAAACAGACTATGGAGATTAATACCTTGTGGTACAAATCTGTTTATTGTGGTGGGAAAATGGGTTTTTATGGAGAAGGTAGAGTGGAGCACAAGGAAGAAGACCAATATCATTAGTCTATGCTTACTACACATTATTATCAGCCTACCTAAAGCTTGTTAATCAGTGGGAGGGATAAGGTGAGTGAAGGCCCAAACATCTAATAGCTTGTATGTAAAGACTCTAGCCTATCTGTTTAGCCGATGCTGGTGAACACGGTATCCACAAAGACAGAGAAAGTGGAAGCATGGCCTCAGCAGGGGTTTTCCCATATCTGGGGCTTGACCGGTGTGCCAAGAACCACCATTTTAAAGGGCTACACAATTTTCCACAGGCCGGGGTACATGCGTCTGCATGAGCGCCAATCTTCTGCCTTCCTCTCCTGTCATTGGGATCCTTCAATTCCAACAAGGATGTTTGCTCAGAAAGATAAAGACTGTATTTAATTGACTCTTAGATGTGCCATGCTTGATGTACTCTCTCTGAATTTACCTTTAGGTGTTTTAGAGGTACTAACATCTTATCTCCACCTTCTTCAGCTAGTGAATAGCAGTCAGTGTCTGGGGGATAAGAGGAGAATAAGTGTTTACCTTGACCTCTTCTTTGTCCCTCACTGCTACCTAGGCAATGTCCCTATATCCAAGTTCTTAAACTAAGCAACATACAGTCTATGCTAAAAAGAGAACAAGGCATGAAAACATTGTTTAATCACTAGAAAGAGCTCCATGTTCAGAAAGTCCAGGTAGCTCCAAGAAGCTACAGAAAGCATTGTTTCCAAAACAGTGAAGAGAGGAGAGCAGTTTTATTGAATCAACATTTGCCAAGAGAGCTTCATTTGACTTGATCTGTGGTGGAAACAAGTCAAAAGCTCCCATGGCCAGGCCAGTTGAGGGCACTAGTGACTTCTGCTCTCAAAGTGGAAGAAAACCACAGGCCCATCCCCACTGCATCACTGACCGGGTCCACATCCCAGCCCACTCTAAAAAGGCCAGCATCGATTGACAGATTGACTACCTGTTCTCCTGCTCCTGTACCCCCAGTAAATTCACCTGAGCACTTGAAATAAATTGACTTTTTCAGCCACCTCCATCTGGCAGTCCCAGGGTGGTTTTTATCCTGTCTGGCTCTAGAGCCCTGACAGGAGCCCCTGCCACCGATCCAGATCCACACCACTCCCCACCTCTCCCGTGATCCTACCCGCCATTTGTGAAGTGTCCCTTTCATCCAGCATGATGAGGTTGCTTCAGGTAGGAGGGGGATGAGGCCTTCCACAGATAAGCGAGTCCTGTGTGGGACCGAGGGAGCAAGAGACAGAGTCCAACAAACTGACCTACATTGATGTCCGTCATCATCAGAGTTATAAAAACAAAACTTATGTTTCTGAGTCTATGAGTCTGAAGTAGCATCAGAGGCTTTGTGCTTCTAAGTTCCCACTTGACTCTACTAGTCTTCAGCCACAGTTGGAGAACAAGTGCTTTAACTCCCTCCATTTTCTCAGCTTCAGCAGATTCTGTACTTTCATTCCGATGTAGTAGGAGACTGAGCCTCAGCAGACTGTCCCATGCATCCTAGAACTGAAACTCAAAAGTCTTTCTGGTTATGCCATTGTGTTTTAAAAGAAAATGAATGAATGAGAAGAGTTGCTTTTGTTTACATGTTTGTACGTGTGGGTACAGATATGTGTATGGGTGTGAATGCAATTATGTGTATGTGTGCAACAACAAGAAGACAATCTCAGGTGGTTTCCTTCAGGAGCCATCCACCTAAGGGAAGATCGCTCACTGGCCTGGGACCATTAAGCTAGTCTGACTGTTCAGTGAGCCCAAGACTCCACCTGCCTGCCTCCCCAGCACTGAGACTACAAGTTTGCCACTGTGCTCAACATGTGTTTGTATGAGTTCCAGGGCTCAAACTCAGGTCATTGGAATTAAAGGGCAAGCATTTTACTTATTGATCTACTTTTGCAACTCCAAGAATTCTTGTTTTAAGGTATATTTTGTCCAAATTAGAACACTGGGAGTAGATAAAGCAAGTTTACAATCAAAAATACGTTTCTAGCACTCAGTTTTGAGTTCACACCTGGCTCTGAACTCCAATCAAGGAATGAGTTTGTTTTCCCTTTATTTGTGTTCTTGGAATGTACCTACAAAGGTAAACAGATACACAAGATGGCTGACAGCAAAACTTTCTGCTTTTCTTGAAAATTTTACTTTCTTGTTTATTTCTCAAAGAAAGATACATCTTAAATCTCAAATACATGCCTCTTTCTCCAGGCTATGTGGTAAAAAAGATCTTATTCAGCTGTATTGTCTCTTGAAGAATTTGACTTTATAACCCCCTGTGAGTTTTCCAGGATTCATCCAAATTGAGTGGCACAGTCTGGATGCTTCAAGTTGTTCAACTGCAAATCCTTATTTTCTATTAAAAAGTGTATTGCCATTTCACAAACATAAAAATTCAACCCAAACTTAAGTCACAGTAGTTTTTTTTTCCCTCCCTTCCTTCTGTCTGATGCTCTGCTAAGACTATTATTTTGTAATTACTTTTCTTTGACCCACATTATTTTCAATAAGGTTGTCATTATAATATCAAAAATCAAATGTAAGCAGGAGTGCTCATCTCATCAGTCATTGGATAGTTGTATCTTACTTCTCTTCTAGAATTCCTTTTATTCTCTTCATTAATCAACACAGATAGCATATCCTTGGTATTCAAAGGATGTTATAAAATCAGTAGCTGTTTTTCACAAAGAAAATGTGTTATGTTACTTTAGGAAAGTTAAAAAAAAACAAAAAGAAAAAAGCAGAATCAAAGCTTTATTACAAAACAAACATCCAGGCCTGGGGAAATGTCTCCACAATTAAAAGCCATTGTAATTCTTCCAGAATATCCAGGTTTTGATATCAAGTATACTTATGGTGTCTTATAACTACATTTAACTCCAGTTGGGAGTTAATTTAATCACCCCTTATGGACTCCATGGGCAAGCCATGCACATGGTACACAGACATATATGCAGACAAACCACCCATACACCTAATAAAATAAAATAAACACCTACTTTGAAATGTCATTCCCGAGCAAAGTGAGAGATGTTAACATAGTGATGAGGCCCTGATGAAACTGGTTGAGCACTGTGAAAGTGAAGATAATCAGACAGACAGGGGACTGAGGAGTGGGAGAAATATACAGATGTAACCCAGCTGGGAATGTAAAAACCTATGGAGTATGTAGGAGTGCCCTGAGAGACATACTTCCCTAACTCAATCCTACAGAGTCTCTTCATTGCTCTCCCTTAGTTTTTACACCTTCCTGAATTTTTCTAGAACTTAAGCCTTTGTTTATCGCTCTACCTAGATCTTCCAGAGACAGCAAGACAACTTTCTTGGTCACATCAATTAAGTCTTTGTCAAATGCCAACTTTTAAGATAACTCATCTCTGACATATTTCAAAGGTACTCCCTTTCCTATCCTAAGGAAAAAGTAAAAGGCAGCCCCTTTTACTTTTGTTTAAGGTAATTACTACTACCAGAGTGCAAATTATTTCTTTGATTGTCTATTTGTTTATTATGTGTCTCCTCTATTAAGAACGAGACATCAGTTACCCTCTTAATTTCCAGGACTTTGATGCTACGTGCTGAAGGAATGAAGACAGAAATACTGATGGTCAGATTCTGAGTAGTCAACTTGGATAGTAACTATATATCTGTGTTTATATGCTTCACATTTCTTAAGTCTGAAGTTCCTGCCTAAGAAAAGTATACTGCTATTTGGGCAAGAATGCTAAGGAAACAAAATTGATGATACATTAACCTCAAGATCCCATTAAAATTAACCTGTCTATCCTAGAGAACCTTGGCTGAGTATACTTATTCAGGTTTATATCTCTATGTTATATGCTCGTGAACTACATTTGTTGAATATACTGTTCTGGGCAAGATGATCTATGAAGTAAGGTTTATGAAATAAAAGCAACATAAAGTTAATAAGTGTAGGGAATGTATAAATTAATGAAAAAATACTTCTGTTCATAAGAAAATAAAATAATTAAGAGGAAATTGGACTATGGAATTATTTCCACTGTTTTGATTATGAAAGTATGAAGAGCCAAGAACACACAGAAAATAACTTCAAATTCAGAGTTATACTTGGGTAGGTTTGAATGATAGATAGCCCTTACAGTCTCAGGCATTTGAACACTTTGTGTCCAGTTGATAATACTGTTTGGCTAGGTTTAGAAGCTGTGGCTTTGCTGGGGGAAATACATTTTGGGGACAGGTTTTAAGGTTTCAAAAGTCATTTGTCATTCACATTTTGCTATCTCTGCTTCCTTCTTATGGTTCAAGATGTGAAGTCCAGCCACCATGTCTGCTGCTTGTTGTCATGCTACTCTTGCCATTATGAACTTTAACCTTCTAGAACTGTAAACCTAAATAAATTTTACCTCACTTACAGTGTTTTATCATAGCACACATAATTATCAAAGCTGCACATATTCCATCTCCACTTGCTCCTGCAATGGTCCATACCTTATAGAAATGTCATTATAGAGGAAAAAACACTTGTGCAAATGAAACGGGTGGTAATTAAGGCAGGGTCCTTTTGAATCTGGTTATCAATGTATGACCAAGCGATATCATTCTCCAAAAAAAAGAAAAAAAATTGAGCTGAATACTAAGGTCACAAGATGAATTTGAATGTAAGATTTGAGAGAGCCTCTAGCTTGGCACTTGTTAACATATCTAGATATAGTATAAGTCAGTGTTAGATAATAAGTCATGTTGTTACAGTTCCTTGTGATCTTAATTAATCTACTCATTATTTTGCTAGGAAGATTTCAAATGAAAGATACCACATTAACGATAAGGTACCCAATTCAACCTGAATTTTAGATGAACAACACAAAAAAATTAATCAGTTTAATGATTAATCAAGTCCTATGCAATATTTGGGCTACTGATAGTACAAAAAGTATTTTGTCATGTATGTGAAATTTACATGCAACTGTGTGCCTTTTTGTTAGTATTCCTCCCTGCCAGTCTGCTGTCTCTCTAATTCCAGCCCACAGCCAGCTGGGATTCCGGGTTCTTTGTGTTGGCCAGACATGGGGATCCGGAGTGGGAGAGAGGCCATGAAGCAACAGGAGGGCGGGGCGGGGTTCTGGGATCAGAGCAGACCATGATCCTTTGAGCTGAGAACAAATGAATGATGCATATGCAATGAATCAGGCCTCAGGACTCTATCTGGTGGAAGCAGGGGTTGCTTTATTCAGAGTGGGCCAGGGAATTTATAGGTAGGGGGTGAATAGGCTCCCAACCTGGGTGCACAGTTTGCACATAGGCCGGCAGTGTGACGCAAGAGGGAGGAGGGGCCTGGTCTCTCCCGCTGTGTGTGTGTGTGTAGGGGGGGGGTTCTGTAGTGCCCTTTGACTCTTTCTGGGTCGGATTTTTGCTGGAGTCCATAGTGTGGCACCTTATATTTATCTTTTTGTAAGTTTAAATTTGTTTTATTTTTACTCTTTGAGAGTTTCATATGTGTTTCAATATTTTCCCTCTTCCCCAACAGTTTCACCCTCTTCTTCACCCTCTTCTCTATCTATCCAACTCTGTGCTTAAAAATATGTTATTTTATTTATTTCATTTTATTTTATGTGTATGGATGTTTTAGCTGCATGTATATCTGAGCACCACATGTTTACAATGTCTACAGAGGCCAGAAGTGGATGCCAAATACCCTGGAACTAGCTATAGACAAATGTAAGGTTCTATGTGGGTGTTAAAAACTGAACCCAGGTCCTCTAGGAAATCAACCAGTGCTCACAACTATTGAGCCATCTCTCTAACCATCCTCCCCCTTTAAAAAACCCATAAAGACCATTTTGTGCTATCCAATTTCTCTATGTGTTGCACACAGTTGACTTACCAGGGTGTACACTCTTATAGAAAACCCTCTTTCCCTCTCCTAGCTTCCTTATATTTATCTTATTTCAGTTTGAGATCCTATTATACATCAGGGATCCATATCTAAGAAAAGACAAACTCGGCATGTACTTACTTATATGTGGTTATTACCTGTTAAGCAAAGGACAAAGGCACTGCAACCCACAGACCCAGAGAGACTAAGCAACAAGGAGGGACTCAGTTGGGATATGAGGATTTCCTTGGCAATGGGGTAGTGGAACAGACAGTGCAGGTGGGATGTGAGAGGATTAGGAATGGAAAAACAAGAGACCAGATGTGGGGAAAGGGATGGAGGGAGAGAGTATAGAGAGAGACAGCAGAAATTAAGGGGGAATCTGGAGACTAAGGGCAATGGAAACTCACTGGAGTCCATGATGGAGACATTGGAGAGGACCTCTAGCAATGGGGTTTGGGGAGCTTGAACAAGACATTTCCTATAATTACAAGGCTCCCAGTGGAGGAACTAGAATACCACCCCAGTCACAAAACTTTCAACCTATAACTCATCCTCCCTACAGGACCAACCAGGACAATGGAAGTGCAGAAGCCCATGCCAAAGGAAAGAACCCATGCCTGACTCTACAAGGTAAACCAGGAACTAGAGACTGGATAGCCAGGAGACAATTTCTAATGATATTACGTTCTTCGTAGATAGGTACCTAACCCAGTCTCCATCAGTGAGACTTCTGAGGGCAACTGATGGGAACAGATGCAGAGGCCCAGAGCCAAACACCATTCAGAGCTCCAGAAAACTAACAGAAGAGGGGGAGGAGGCATTTCAGGGACTAGATGGGTCAGGGATATCAGGAGAACAAGCTCCACAGAATCAATGGGCCAGCCCTCTTAGTGTCCCTCAGAGTCTGAAGCAGCAGACAAAGAACTTAGGGTTTCCTAGATATGTCATGTAGTTGTCTGGCTTGATGTTCTTGCAGAAAATCTACAGGCTAGAGTGTATGTGGGGGTTCTCTGATGCTTTTGCCTACCTTTGTGACCCATTTCCTACAGCTGGGTTGCCTAGTCCACCTTGATGTAGAATCTAGTGCCTGGCCATCCTTGTCCCATTTTTTGTGCCCTGTTTGAACAGTAACACTGGGAGAACTGTTCTCTTCTATGGGGAAAAGCAGAAGTGGAGATGAGTTGGTCAGGGTGGGGAGGGTATATAATAAGAGAAGAGGCACAATAGGGAGAGCTGGGAGGGATAGAGGGAAAATAGGATAGGTGTTGATATGTATATATGAAAGAAGAAAAATAAATTTATTTAAAAAAAGAAGAAAGAAAAAGAAACATGAAGTCCTGGAAATTGAGGCAGTTGACCTAGGCAAGGATTCAATGCCATACTGGAATATATCATTAGACTTTCAGTAGCATCAGCCTAGGGTAACTTTACATAGCCCTGGTAATCATTAGGTCAGTTTCTTAATCTTGATCTTATTAATGTTTGTGGTCAGATAACTTGTGAGGTGCTGTCCTGTGGGATTAGAGAATGTTTAACATCAACTCTGTTTCACTGGTTGCCAGTAGTATTTTCCCACTTGTGACTACCAAAAGTGTCTCCAGACACTGCCAAGTGTCCCTTGGAAGACAAAGGATAGAAGAGTTATATTTCACATAGGCCCATCCCCTAGATTCTGATTAGATTTATCTCAGATGAAGGTCAACCATTGGTATCTGTGAAAATTCCTCAAATAGTTTTCATATGCAGTGAGAATTAAGAGTCACTGAGACAGATCATTTTTAAAAGTCCTGTTTTCTGGAAATTAGGGCAAAGCAAATGAGCTCAGCTGTTGTAGAAAAATCAAAGAGGTAGAACATGGAAGTGACCAGGCCTAACAAGCCACATCACTTACTCCAGCTTAACTTGATTAAAACTTCAGGGTTTTGTTTGCTTATTTCTTAGAAATCTTAATATTTCAGGCTATGGATATTTAGGAAGAAAATCATGAAAAAAAAAGAATCGAGAAACTGAAAAACCTTGATTTTTGTTCTTTAAAAGAAGTTTCCATTTACTGTTTACTTTTTTCATTTTTTTAAACTTTAAATTTTGTTTTAGATTTATTCATTTTACTTTATACGTATTTTAGTTTGTCTGAATGTATGTACAGAGACCACATGTAGGCCTGGTGACTGTAGAGGTCAGAAAAGGTTGTTTGATTCTCAGGAATTGGAGTCATAGATGGTTATGAACTACCATGCAGGTGTTAGGAATGGAACTCAGGGTCTCTCAAACAACAACTGTTCTTAGCTGCTGAGACAACCCTTCAGCCTTGTTTTTCATATTTTAAAGACCTTCTGCTAACATTTTATATAGAAGTGGTTACCTGAGACTTTATTAGTTATACAACAAAGAAAGCCATAAATCAAGGTATTTACCAAATAACGTTAGTGGGCACATACCACAGGCAGGTGAGTTACTGCACATGACCAAACTCTACAGTAGATTTAAAGTGATATCTGTTGGCACTCTGAGCTTCTGGATTGGTAGGAGCTAATGTATTTTGCTGAGAATACTTTTAAAAGGCTTCCATAGTCACAATGCTGTCAGATGAGACATTATGGGAAATGAATGACCTCCAAAGGAACTAAAAAGAATCCAAAATAATTTGACTCTGTCCTGTAACATTTTAAATCTTCACAATCACAAAGTTCAGTCACTTGGATTTGGAGAATCTTTAGCATACTTTGTTTTTTAATTTTTTTTTCTGGGAACTTCAGTTTGTGTGGATTGTCAGTTATCACTTGGGAACAGTTATAGTCATTAGGAGCAGCTAAATGATTCTCTTCAAATATTTGAAAGATCTTACTATGACTGCCATTTCTAAGCCCTACAGAGTGAGCAGTAAGGAGTCAAACGTAAGCCAGCTGTCAAGCCTTGGAGCTCCAGGGCAGGCAAGACTGTCGATGAGGTCACCTTCTAAAGGAGAAGCATACAGGTGCTTGAGAGAGCTTGTTTACATTGCTTAGTGAGAATCCTTTTTCCAAAACCATTCTAAAATCATTCTAGAAGATATAAAATATCCTTACAGTGCAAAAGGGACCTGTGGCCATAGTAAGTAATATACTCATAACATTGGCTTAGTTTATGTGCCATTATCTTCAATATATTTTGCTGGACAAACCAAACCCTCATTTATGACCAAAGTCACACACTGTACACCAGCCAACTTGAACTGGCCCACAACAATTTCTGCATTGATGATTGACATAGGTCATAGGCTTTCACTAATGCTAATCTAACAGCTCTTTGACCACCAAGTAGCCTGAATCCATTTAAACTGTAAGAATGAATGGGAAGCACCCTCTTTTCATCCTCACATCAGTAGAACCAGGACCACACCTTAGCCTACATAGTGTCTGCGAGATACCTGACCATCACATAACCTGGAAACTGCAGGCATGAGGGATGTATGGGCTGTACACAGTAGTTGTCCATGCCCAGATCCTGGATCAACTTGACAAAATAATGAGAATCTGAATATCTCCCCAAGCATTCACTTTTGATGCTCCTCCATGACATTAATACATGTACTTTGTGGATGTACAAAAAATAGAAAACATACAGTGGAATATACACATAGAAGTATAAGATATTTCAAAAATAGAGGTTCACTGAAAGGGATTAACGTACAACAATAGTCACTCCTCAGCTTCATGATGACTTTGGGGCACAAAGGCCTGCTGGTCTGTGATTGGACAGTTGCTCTGGGGTGTTCTTTTTTAGTGTCCCTTGCATGGAATTCAGATTTTTCCAATAATCCTCACTCTTGAGATTATCCATGGCCACCTGAACTGAAATAACAACACACCATAGGTCAGTAGATCATTATCAGAAAGTGCTTTATCTCTGTTCTAAAGGCTGGAAGTCCAAGATCCAGACCCTGGCAGTTTCAGTGTTTTTTGAGGGCTGCTTTCTGCTTCATGGATGGGCCTACTCAAGGAAGTTCTTTTAGCAGGGAACTAAGACAGTTCATGGGGTCTCTACACTCATAACATGATCCCAACACAAAGGCCCCACTTATAAATTTTATCTCTTTGCTTTTAAGAACTTTGTATGAATTTGGGGTCCAAAATATTTGCAGATTGCAGAGACCAGTGGTCTTAGAGGACAGAATTCCAGTTCTAGGTCTGTACATCTGATTATCCATCCAGAAAACCTGGGAACAAAAGCAATCCAGCAACAATTACATTGGAGAGGAACTGTGACTAAACCAGAAATACAAATGAGCTTTGGAAATTCCCTCAACTTGAAGGGATCCTGGCTAAATGCTGATCACAAATGCACTGGGAAATCCTCATCTCAGAAACAGCAAAGAGGTTGGTCTTATCAAGACTGGAAGGGTATATGGAAGATACTGGATCATATTAGGACCACTTCATAATCACCAAGTAGCCTTAGATGACCTTAGCTTTAAGGGTTCTGTGGGGGTACTGGGTCTTCATCTGAGCCCAGACAAAAATCAGACAAAAAGCAGTGCTTAGAGACAGAGAGAGAAGTAGAGAGTTAGCTTGGTCAGGCAGTTTGAGTATAGTCAATTCAGTTCAGAAGGAGAAGCTGAGAAGAGCAGAACAAGTACAGACTAAGCAGAGAGAAAGCAAAGAGTCAGACGCAGATGGTTTACAATTTACAGTCCACAGTATAGAAGACAGAGTGACCTTAGTCATGAGTAAGTCTTGGAAGCAGAATCATTCTAGATTTAGGTTCACAGATTGGATTGTACAATGGCTGAAGCCTTCTAGGTCCAGGCTTGCATCTTGAAGATTAGATTGCATGAAGGATGAAGCCTTCTAGGTCTAGGCTAAGATTAGATTGTATGGAAGTTGAAATCCTCTAGGATTGAGGATTGAATTAGTAAATAATAAATTGTCCTCTGCCATGAACCCATGAGAATAAAAGTACATCTATTCCTACATCTATGATTATAGTGAGTTCAACCTTTCCTCATAAGATGGCTGCATGACATAGTAACATCTGAGGTCTTTGCCTGAGAGCAATGCAGATATTACTAGGGAGACAAGAGATTCAAAGCAGGATAATAAGTCTGGTGAGTTTTGGCTGCTTTGTGGGTTGGGAACTCCCTGAAATTGATAATTTTAGTGACTCAATCTCAGAATGAGGTACTTCTTGTTTGGGACCTTAAATGGGGACACTGAGATACAGTGATGGATGTATAATGGATTTGTCACTGATCTAAGGTAGCTCACCCTAAGAAAAGCTAGAAAAGCTTCTAGCTGAGATATGGAGAAGGAAAGCTGTGGGGGTAGTCTGCAATGGAAGATCAGAGCTACAAACAGAAAAGATGGCAGCAGGGTAGTAAGCAAAATCTGACAGGGCTCTAGCTGCTGCCTATCACACTGCTCAGTATGCCCCAAGCTCCTCACATATTTGTGAACTGGGAGGACTACTCTGGTGCCTAGTCATGTGGGAGGAACTTTGTGAATTAAAAGTGGTTGGAAGGATACAGGGTCAGTAACATACTGGAAGTTCAGCTGACTGTGGATGGAAAGAAAGGAAAACAATCTGCCTGCAGGCTCCCATGGAGGACACTGAACTGGAGACACAGTCTTGAACAGGTTAGGAGACAAGGGAGTATGAGTCCTGAGAGGAAAGGGTGCTTGGGATGCCTTGAGGCTGAGGCCACTATCTGTTTTTCCTATTGTGACCTGCTAAGCTGGAGCTACCACTCCAAGAATGGAGCATGCACACTACAAATAGAAGCAGACCCAAGGATTGGGCAGACTGGGCAGGCAGCAAGTGCTACGTGAAGATACATGACTGGAGACTGGGACCAGCATGGATACACACCCAGGAAAGTCAAAGGGTAGGTCTTTAGACTGCCACCCGACCATCTTGGTCCCTCCAATGCCTGCCCGGCCACATGCCCATGCCCATGGCCACCATTTGTATTGCTATCCATGATGCGCCACAGGGTCAGTGGCCAGGTGATGAAGGCAGAGTGGGTTGCAGCAGTCTGGAGCTGGACTAGGTCCTGCCCCCAAACTGGTTGCTAAACCATAGGATCACCCTGCTCCTGAGTAGTGACAGGATAGGCCAGCTGAAAAATGTCTCCTAGACTGAGTATCCCACACAAAAGACCTGTCCTCTCGTTGCCAATAGACTCTCCTAGCTTCTCCATCTCCTGCCAGCTGGGTATGAAGATTATGGACTTATGGGTTAGCTTCTCTTTTCCCATTCTTATTTTAGCCTAGCTTCTCAGGTACATGAGAATAGCATGAGGAACAAGCACTCTGTTGTGAGTCCAGTGTCCCATTATAGTGGAAGGTTATGCACATGATTTGGTTTAATCAGCAACAGCATGAACAATCAGCCTGTCTATAAAAATGGTGCACATTAATATAGTAAGACATGTGACATATGTACTTTTATACACATGGGCATGGACATGCAGAGAGGAGCTCATACATGAACATGCAACATCCAAAATGATAGTGTATAAACAAAGTAGATATAAAATTGGAGGGGAGAATTCTCTGACAGTGATTTCTGGTACTATGTCATTGATGGTTGTTTCCATATTGTAATAAACCTTGAGTGAAAAGTTCGCTACTCTTAGAGACTGAGGGAAGCCCTGACATCTGGACCCACAGATGCTTTGCCCTCCTGTCCTGGCCAAGCTATGAGTGATGGTCAAATGCAAGCATGGAAAAAGCAGAACTTCATGCTTCCCAGCTCTGGAGGCTGCAGTCCTGGTCCACGAATACCTGTGTGGCTTCATTCCAAGGCTCCCCTCCATGGCAAACAGAGTGTTTCTTCTAAATTTGTTTTTGAATGCCATGTTTCACTTCTAGTAGACTTCTGTTCTACTGATAGCACATGCAGATCATCAGCAACCAAATATACCATGCATATATCCAACACCTGCAGACAATACAAATGGCAAGGCTCAGGAAGCACAAAAGCATTTTAAACATAACTAAAAATAAATACCTACAACACATTTGGAACTTTCAGGCTTATAGCTCTGCTGGTTGGGGGAAGGTAGGCATTCCAAGACTAGTGGGGAGAAAGAGAGAAGGAGAGAGATTTTTTTCATGATTTACTTCTGTAAGTATGTTCTTACAGAGAATGGACAGGAGGCAAGTTATAAATTGATGGGGAGCCTATTGTTGAGGAGGAAGAAAAAGAGACCCATGAGGCCAGAGAGGGAGAGAAGGGACTGTGTGTTGAAGTGGTAAGGGGGAGGCTTGTGATCAAAAATAGTGGAGTAGTCATCTGGTTTGGGATTTATAATTAAGAGGAGTTGTTTTCTCCTTGGTTGGCTTATACCATTGTGACTTTTAATCAAGCTGGTGGTGGAGTCACATGGAAAAACCATTCTTTTCCAACCCTAGCAAAGACAGCTTTCAGCTAAGTGGCTGTCTCCATCCAGATGGGGAAGAGCAGCTAAGATGACAGTAAGCTGCATGTTGCTTTTATTCCAAATGACATTACACTACATGTTTCTTTTAAGATTACCTATGTATAGATTTTAAACTATCAACCCTGGTGTTATGAGTTTTAAGTTAACCCCTTTCTTACAGATTTTGCAGAATGTAACCATACCCAATATGTTTATAACTCTTGGTGTACAGAAAGTTTTCATAATAGTTTTATAAACCTTGAGATAAAATTTATACCTTAGCGAAAGTTTTAGTGAGTTAATCCAAAACCAAAAGAGTATGAAATGAATAGCAATCGACCCCATTGGGAATAGTCTGTCTTTTATTCTTTTTTGTACTCCCTTGTCTGTCACATAGTCAGGTGGCTCACTTAATGTGGAACAGATGGTTTTGGAGGAAACCTTTAAACGAACAGGGTTGGATCTAGAGGAGGGAGAGCCATACCCCAACTCTAGATCTAGTGTTAATTGAAATAGGGCAGTATAAAACAACAGTTTAATGCCACTTATACCTAAAAGATACCTAAAGGTCATCTAAAGCCCTGTAAAACTGAGTCCAGTATACTGAGAACAAAAAAGGCTAAAAGACAGGGAATTTCTGAGCCCTGGCTGTAGACAGAGGTGCTATAGGAGGGATCTGAGAGATGCACTAGCCAGTGAGGACTGTGTGCAAAGAGTGTGCACACTGCAACCTATTCCTTCGTTTTCTTCCTAACCTGCTTGGTCTCACTCCCACTTTTGCAATAAACTTACTGATCCATAAACAGTAACTTAAACTTAAAAAGACAGGAAATGTATACCGTATGTATGTGTGGCATGACAAAAACAAATAGGGCTTGGAGTGGAATAAAAAGAAAACTTGAACATAGGGAATGGGAAATCTTTTTCGGTAGACATTGATGTCAAATGTAGACACTGATTCAGATTCAAAGGATGTTTACTCTTTTGCTTAATTCAATCCCTGGTCCTAGTCCTGGAGCCCTGGAGTGTTTTGGCTTCCATGCAATCTAAAGTATTTAAGTCTAGAACTGGAAGGCTTCAGTCTTAGCCTCTGTACAATTTAGAGTTTTTAAGCCTCCATACAGTGTAATAAATCTCCATGATTTATGACTGACTAAGCCACTCTAAATAGCTCCTTCTGAACTCAGAGTTGTAAAATAACTTTTGATTCAGTTTACTGTTTCTGACTCCTGTCTTTGACTGAACTGCTCTGCTCAGCTTCAAACCGACTCATTCTTCCCATCTGATACTGACTTCTGCTGAACTATCTGTGTCTCTCTGCTTCAGACTGCTCAGACTGCTTCTGAGTCTCTCTGAACTCACATTGCCCCACACAGCCTCAATCAGCCTCTCTGCTTCTGTCTTATCATATACTGCCTCAGTTTGACTGCTTCCATTTTCCTGATTGCTTGCAGTATTTGCAAAGGTCCCAAATAACATTGGGATTTAGGGTGCCATTAAGTTACCCTTTGGATTGATTATCTAATGGGTATTGAGGTCAAATTTGATTGCAAAGGTGAACAAGTTTAGGGCTCTTCAGGTCAGGTGAAGAGACTGAAGATTTTCTTAAAGGAATCACAAGGAGGAATGAGAGGGTTTAGAAGATGCCATTTCCGTGAATGAGAACTGTAAGGAAAAAAAATTTCACTGCAACCTGTAATTGAGGGGGTCATCTGGGCCCAAGAAGAATTGAATGATGACCAGCCCATTCAGTGGTTCATTACCATACTCAATGAGGGTTAGGGCTGAACAGGAAGCAGAGCTCAGAAGGAGTCAGTGTCAGACAGGAAGTAGTGTTTGAAATGAGTTAGAGTGAAGGGAAGGGAAAGTGACGAATCGGAGGAAGAGTTGGCAGAGTGAGGACACACCCAACTCTCATAAAATAAAATAAGGTTCTTAGCTTAGACAGATCCAAGCCAATAAGTGGGCTTTTTACCTCAATCAATGGGGTCAGGGTTGATAGCCCAATGAGGAGACTCAGCACCTGGTGCCAGGGCTTTCAATGAGGCCTGAAAGTGAGGAGGCTTGAAGGTGAGGAGAAACTGAGATCAGGAATTAAGTTTCATCCACAGGAAAGGTTGGGGGACTGAGTCGGAAAAAAAAAAAACTATTTGGGTCTAGAGGAGCTGTGGGATTATGGGCAGGTCTGCTTGCCACTATGTAGCTCTGAGGTGAAGGCAGGAAAGGGGCAGGAAGTGACAATAGTCCAGTTGGACCTATGGAGACTGCAGGCTTGCAGCTCCAAGTTTGGGACTATGGAGTCAGATGACGATGGCCAGTGGTAGTCTGAAAGACTGTGGATGGGCATACGTTTACCTCCAGAAGTACTAGAGGGGTGCCAAACACTCAACAGTCACTTCCTTGGACTCAGGGAAGCATTTTCACCCACCAAAAGGGGAAGCTAACCTAATTGCTGCTGGTGAATGAGGTATTGAGTGATTGGTGAGCCCTAAGATGAGTCTGTTACAGGTGGATTAGAGATGAGGGATAGGTTCCTTGTGCAGCTCAGAACCTCTGTGGTGGTGGTGGAAGTGAGTACAGGTACCAGAAGAGCCTATCCAAGTCATGACACCAAATGTTAGTATTCACAACTCAGGTGGAAGGAAAGGTATCTTACCAGTTGGGAGCAAAGGAAACACACAGTTCTGAATTGGAGAAGTTTCCCCAATGGGGATCTGAGATGAAAGGTATCCTAGCTGCTGGGAGCCAAGGAACCACATAGCTCTGAAGAAAAGATTTCCCCAGTAGAAATGTTGCACCTCTGAGGGGAGAGTATCCCTTGCTGAGCTGAAGTGTTTATAGTGTTACAGCTCCATGTTGCTCCGGTTTGCTCCAAGGACAAAGTCACACCATACAGAAACTCTCACAAAAGAGATTTACTGGGAAGAAAAGAACAAGAGGGTGACTGCCTCTGCTTAGGAGGAAGGTAGCATCACAGCTGCACAGAACTGAGCAGAATGCAACTTTAGGGGTTATATAGAGTTTTGGGGGTGGGATGGGGTCTTTCCAAGATGCCCTGAGATTTGTGGGATGTAGTGAAAGATTTAAACTTATTCTCAAATATTATAAAGTTACATGTACTTCTATGCACTAATACAGTTGCTGTATCTGACAGCGATAGCTGCTGCCAGAAGGTAACCTTCCTTAACTTGTTAGAACCAGCTTTCTGGGTGTGGATGGGCTTTCTTGGATGCAGTGAGAATGTTGGTTTGGAGTACCAGCAATTGCATACTCCACTATTCATGGATGGAACAATTGCTGTTCAGATTTGACTTTGCCCACTGAGATCTTTATGTTGAGAGCATTCAATTATATTATTGCTAACGGAGGAGCATCCCATGGTCCCCTCAGCGTAAGCAGCAGACAGGGAATACCTTGCCCAGGTCTTGACTTCACCCATAAAACTGCATCAAGTCAGCCAACTAAAGTTGGGATTTGGTGCATGGTGGAGGTTCTATTCATTAAGTAGGTAAAACCTTTGTAATGAAAAGTCCAGTGCCCCTAGTGGTAAAGGTGCTAACCTCTATTTAATATAAGTACTCATTACAATACTCACTATTCCATAAACCTCTCTGTTTTCCCAGAACTCCTTGTTGCCAACAAGCCAATCCAGTGCCTGGGTTCTGACCAGTCAGAGAGATTCCCTGCTTCCTTTTAAAAAGTCTAGCCAGAAGATCCTCGGGGTCATTTTGTCCTATTCTGACTTCCAGGGTACGTGAGAGATGACCCAATGCATTGGATAATAAAAGCCTCATATTTTTTACATCAATCTGGAGTCTTGGTTCCTTGAGGTCACCCCTCTTCCTGAGACCACTGGCGGGCATGAGCCCAGCCGGTCCTTTCAGTATCAGTGGGTAGTGCTTTTCCTCAATAAATTACCGGAAGCCACATGCTCTGGGTCAGTCCATCAGAGGCTCTATCTTCTGCAAGGTGGATCAGGCTTACCCACCATGATTGTCTCCTATTCCTTGAATGAACCCATTAGAATTATTATTATTTCCATACAGTGGGATTTAAAGCTCAGCAATTGGTGGGATTTTGAGTTCAGGGATTGGTGGGTTTCTGGCTCAGTGACTACTCAGTGGTGGGTTTTTCAAAACCTGGAAATGAGCTCAAATTTTCCAGTGAGCTCAGACTTTTCACCCTACAGGATGAAGCTCTGCTGTTTTGATGCTCTCCAGGGACTGATATTCTCAGAAGTCATCAACTGCATGACAAGGCAGTACCAGGTGAGGAAAGCCTCATGGCATCTTGCTTTTTGAGCAATCCCATTTCAAGTTGTATTTAATGATGGTGAAGGGATAGGTTGGAGATCAAAATTTTCAATCAGCTCTATACCCCAAACCCCAGGTGCTGCAGATGCAACACTGTGTAGCAGAATATTTGAAACAGATACTGTATAGTTATGACTCCAGCACAGATGCTATTTATATTTAGCACACTGAAATGAAGACCACCTGGGACTCCAAGATTGGGGAGATTGAGCTCAAGGTAAGCCCCTAGAAGGTAAAGCATGAGAGGATTTATTAATCCTTCTCATCAGAGGAGATAAGACTCCTGAGTAGGCATTATATAACATGAGAAGAGACTAGTCCTCACCTCAGGAGATAAATACTTGAGCAGACTTTGATTATATGAGAAGAGATATTAATCTTCTCACCTAAAGAGATAAAAAATTCCTGAGTAGACTGTAGTATTTTTCCCACGTTAAAAGTAAAAGACACGATACCAGTATTGGTATGGACTTTGTTTTTTTCAAGTACTCTGGAGGCAAGAGCCAAGCTAGCAGACAGGGTGAGGCGGATAGGGGGAGGAGGATATCGGAAGGGGGAGGGGAGGGGGAAGGGAGAGAAATATGCTTAGCGAAAAGCATGGGACAGGAACAGCCTTGGCCAGTTCTAACCCAGGGGAGAACATCATCCAGAGCCAGAGCAGTGGCAACCCAGGGCAAAGGCTGGAGGAAGCTGTGACTCTGGCGCAGGGCTTCTGCTCCTTGGCCACAAGGCCTGGGTCCCCAGTCTCTGGAGACTTGAGTCACTGTGCAGTTAAAAACAGTAGGGGGTTTCTGGGACAACTGACTAGCACTCATAGGGGCCCGCAGGGACTGAAGCTGCAGACAAGGAACATGCAGGATCCCCTAAATGCATGTTATGTAAGTCTGGATTGGTGCTCTTGAAAAACTCCTACAGGCTGGAGTGGCGGTATCTCTGACTATTTTACCTTCCCGTGAGACCCTTTTGCTCCTGATGGGCTGCCTGGCCCACCCTTGATATAGGGATTGTTGCCTGGACTTCTTCTATCTTGTTATTTCATACCCTGATTGTGCTGTAAACCCTTGGGGGATGGTTCTTTTTTGGGGAGAAGGGGGGATATGTTTGTGGGTGGTGATGGTGAGATAACTGGGGGGAGAGGGGAACTGGGGGGAACTAGGAGAGCACAGGGAGGGGAGGAAGGGGGTCGGGATGTATTGTATAAATTGAATGAGAGAAGAAAAATAAAAAATAAAATAGCATAAAAAGATAAAAAAATAAACCTAGCAGGGGCGGGGCAGCAACTCTGGAAGTATTCCCATGAATCCATGAATCTGCTGTTGTGAGCAATTCGGTGGCATCTAGGCAACCCAGTGGGTGCCAGCACACCCTCCCTTCACCCATCTTCCAAGAAACAAAAGTCCCACTTGAAAACTCCAATCCCCAGCCCACCTACAAATTTTGCTCCATACTCTTGACTTCTGGAAGTCAGGAGTATATTTTGCTTGCTTGTGAGATTTTTATTAAAAGTTCCTTTGTAAAAAAAAACATATATTACTTGGGATTTATAATAGAATCCTTCTTTTAAATAGATACACAATGGGCATTGCCTAACATTGCTCTCACCAGCAAAGCAGCCCAAATGCAGCCCCGACATTCGCAAGAACCTTCACGCGGGAATCCAGGCCACAGCACTGGAGGATGGCAATACCTCGATTCCCCTTCCCCCTCTCCCACTGCCTCTTCCTCTTCCTGCCTGGACTTGGCCAGCTGGTAATGACAGGGAACTTTTAACAGCTAATTTAACAAACTTTTGTCTTTTGTTACTAAGACTTCATTTTTTATTTAAAGTACAATGGAGGTTAGGGACTGTTTCGAAAAGAAAGTAACTTGGTGTCTTAAAATTTTATTGTACGTCCAAAGAATAAAGATAGGATTTCAAAAAAGAGATTAAAATTAGGGCTTATAATTGGATACAGGTGACATGATTGCTTAGATTATAATTACTTCCAGATTTTAAAAACAAAACTGCTCCAGTAATTAAAACAAAAAGACTTAACGGTTTGGTGTACACTAGAATTGATGTATCTACAATTAGAATTTAAAACCTATAGTTTATAAAGAATAAATATCCTTTGCTAATGTTTACCTTTTCAATGTGTTTTTTAATAAACTATGAATCAAATATTTATTTAGTAGCTAAGACAAATGTTTGTTATATGTATTCTTATTTAGCTTATTTAATTTTAAGGTGACTAAATTTTGCATAAATGATTTGGCTTTCATCTAAGGTAAAGATTTTAAGGATGCTCTCCATTTGGTTCAAAATGTTAAGATTTTATGTTACATGTAACTTCAGTAAAAGATACTTTATAGGCTTTTAAACAACATGACCTGTAACACATAGTTCTATTCCATTGCTTACAAAAGAATTTGCTCTTCATTATCTGTATATTAAACATTTAATACTATATGACATTGATTCAGGAGTGTACAGCTTTATATTTCATCATAGTTACATCTTGTTATTAATAATGTTATTTGTGATCTAAAAGTTAAATGCCTTAACCTCAAATTTTGTTGGTTTAAAATTAAATTTTTTTTTTTGAGACAGGGTTTCTTTGTTGTAATTCCGGCTGTCCTGCAACTCACTCTGTAGACCAGACTGGCCTCGAATTCACAGAGATCTGCCTGCCTCACGAGTGCTCGGATTTATAATCGGTGTGTGCCATGACTGTCCGGCTAAAAGTAAATTTAAAAATGTTAAATGTTAGTAACCGCTGTTAATTTAATGGTTGTGCCTAATGTTTGCTCAAAGTTTATTTGAAAAAGTTATCCATTTTACCTCAGAATTAGAGTTGAACAGAACCTAAAGTCAGTAAAGTTCAAAGTTTATTTGAAAATAGTTGTTCTTTTTACATCAGAATGAGAGTTTATTTAGCAGAACCTAAAGTCAGTGTAAGACCTTTGAGGCATAAGTGGCTGGGCTAATCCCCCCAACTATTCAAAACAAAACAAAACAACAACAACAAAAACCCCCACCAATCCCTGAGCTCAAACTCTTTCCATTCCAAAGGCAAAAATGTGAACAATTCAGGGTGAAAAGTCCAAGATCGAACCCATCAAACATTGAGCAGTCACTGGGTCAGAAAACAACCAATTCCTGAGTTTGAAATCCCATCAATCATTGTGCTTGAAATCTACCAATCCCAGGCCACCTTGGACACCTCCCCCCCCCCCCCCCAATATAAAGAGCTACATTCTGCTCAGTTCTTTACCACTTCTCTTTAGAGTGGAGGTAGTCACTATTCTGAATTCTTCCCTCAAATAAATCTCTTTTGTGAGATATGCTTCCTGGATTGACTTTATCAATGAAATGATGTGAAGCAAGCAGAGCAGAGATGAACACCTGAACTCAGTCAGGAATATTCTCCCCTCAGAGTTGTAACACTTTTACTGGGGAAATTTCTCCCCTTAGAGATAAGTGGTTCCTGGACTCCCAACTGCCAGGATACCTTTCCACTAGGGTCTCCTTCCCTCAGAGTTGTGTGGTTCCTGGACTTCTGACTGCCAAGATACCTTTCCATTGGGGTCACCTTCCACATTTCAGAACTCTGTGATTCCTTGCTGCTGACTATCAGGGTACCTTTCTATCTCCATCCAAGCTGTGAACACTAACACTCTCTACCACAGGCAGTCATCTGTGTGCGAGAAAGGAGTTTCCCAACTACCTTTCTCTTCTACTTATTTTATTTTTCTATTTGTGTGATGTGTAATTTATTTCATCGAAACTGGGTGCTGTTTGTGTTGGTGTCCATTCACATTTTTCTGGGGACAGATCAATATTCTTCTGAGTATATTTGAAGGACAAGAAGGATGGGCTCTCTTTTGTAGAGGAATAGGCCTGTGTGAAAGCTAGGAAGAGTCTATATTCCAGGGTTCTATATGAAGGAATCAAATTCAGAGGCCTGTGTGGCCCAAATGGAATGTAGAAACAATGTTAAGAATGTACACACCTTTAATCCCAGTATTCAGAAGGCAGTGATAGCCCACACATTTAATCCCTACAACAGAAACAGAGTATGGAAACAGACACAGGAAGCAGAGCTCAGAAAGAGTCAATGTCACTTAAGAAGTGACATCTGAAATGAGTCAATGAAGGGCAGGCAAAGTGAATAATCAGAGAAAGACTCTCCAGAGTGAGTCAGGGTAAGGACATGCCCAACTCTCATGATATAAAAATTGGCTCTCAGCACTGAAGCAGATAGTATAAGGCAAACATTCTAAAGCAGGTAGAAGTAGGATAAGACACAGAGACAAAGAAGCTGACTGACTGAGGGGCAGAGAGGCTCACTGATTCAGTATGGAGCAGTGAGTTACAGCAGCAGGCAGGCTGGGGGAGAGACACAGAGGCAGCTTGGCAGAAGAAGTTAGAATCATATTGGAAATGTGAATCAGTTTGAAGTTGAGCAAAATAGTTCAGTCTGAGACAGTCAGAGAATCAGCCAGAATCAGCCAAAGTCTGAAAAGCTCAGTCAGAAATAGTCAGCTGGCTGAAAAGATTAGTCAGAACCAGTCAGCTTGGAGGAGAAGTTGAGCAAAAACAGTGAGTAAGTTGATCCAGAAGAATCAGAGTTCAGAAAGAGCTAGTCAGAATGACTTAGTCAGCAGTAAGTCTAGGAGGCATAAACATTCTAGATTGTACAGAGTCTGAGGAAGAAGCCTGTAAGTTCTAGAATTAAGTTTAGATTGTAAGGAGGCTAAAATACTCTAAGACTCCAGGATAGAACTGGTGATTTATTTAGCCAAAGAATAATAGCTTTTGCCCCAAGTCTACATTTGGCATCTATGTCTACACTCTTTCAATATTCAACTGTTATTTTTTTTTTCCAGAAATGGTGAGAAAAGATCAAAGGCTAATGACAAAGTAGTTTTGGGAAACCAGGATTCAAAAGGATTCCATGCCTTAGCCCTCAGGAGAAACAAGTACTGGTTGTCCCAGATGATCAGTGTACTCAAGCTAAACCCTAACCACACAAAAAAGGCCTGGATATAGCAATAGAATGAAAGTAACTCAGGTCAACATGGACCTAAAAAATATCTATGCCTACAACCTAAAGAGAAAGTAGATCAGGATTAATAAAGAACCCAACGATATTGAGAAGAGATGAATGGTTGAGTCTAAGGATCAACTTGATGAAGCCTGGGAATAAAGCCTAAAGTTCAATAAGCTTTACTCTCACCCAAAGAGGCCAGGCTGAAACCAAGAATAAAATTATGTCCAGGCCAAAATGTGAACTGAAGGAAGCCTGGGCCAAAACTTGACCCTAAAGCAGCCTAGACCTGAGTCAACAAAGGTATGAAATGAAAGATCCCCAGCCAAAGCAAGGAACTAGAATGTCCAGGTCTAACCCTTACCCTGACTGTAGCCTGGGACAAAACCAAGAAAAGAAGTGTGCCCAGGGCCATCCCTCATTTGAACAAAGCCAGTCTCAAAGAAAAGGGAAAGTGTTTGGGCCTAATCCTTATCCTGACTAGAGCCTGGGTCTTCATGAGAAGAGAAATAGGACTAGGCCCACCCCTAACCTTGAAGATACCTAGGCCCAAATGAAGAAAAGAAATGGGCCCAGGCCAATAACTCAATTGGAAGAAGCATGGTCAAAAACAAAAACAACAACAAAAGGAGTGTACCTGGGCCTAAGCCTTACCCTGACAAATACATGGACCCAAAGTAAGAAAAGAAGTGTGACCAGGCCCAGTGCTAACCCTGAAGAAGTCTGGGCCTAAACCCAAAAGGAAAATAGGCTGGATTCAACACTGAAGAAGCCTGGGCAAAACTCTAGATCTGGAATTTAGCAGGGCAGAAGTTCTTTCCTTCTATTACAAGGTCATATTACATAGGTGCAATGGGGGCCTTACTAATGTATGATATTATAAAAAGAGACAAGTTCAAATACTTGACAACTTGGTTAGAAGATGTGCATCACCATTCCAATTCCAATATAGTCATCATGCTTATTGGGAATAAAAGTGACCAATAAAAGTTACCTAAAGTTTAATTTTATAGGACTGTTCTCAAAAGGTTTGACCAATTATAGATAGTCTTAAGACAGTGAATAGAAATTTTCTCTAAAAATTCTCATTGAGTATACAGCCTTATTATTTGTATACCCATAACCATTATGGATGGATTAATCTTCTTATCCTCATACCTATAAATACAATTAAAAATAATCTGTCTAAATTTGATGGCTGTTGAAAGGAGAAGTAACTTATTACATTATTCAGAGTAGGATATGTGTACATCTTGATACAGGTGGGGGGTCCTAGATTGCTAACAGTTTGCAAAGTTGTTCAGAGAGAGGTTTGTGTGCATAGTAGGTACAAGCAAGGGCCATAGACTGCTGAGTCCACTGTTAGAAGGTATGTGCATATCCCAATCCAGCGGACTCAATCCTGTGTTTCTAAAACATTCCTTAGATTTGCCTACCTTACACCTGTATACATAAGTGTACATGAACATATATATTGAATACACATTGAGATTAAAAATTCTTCAAGATCTAAGTTATTTTACAGTTATTTCACATCTTATAAGTTGCTACAAAATTGTATTCAGTCTAATACTCACAGTTGATACTGAATAACTTTTGGTTATTTCAGCCATAAAAAGTTCCATATCCAAAAAGAAGAAAATTTGAGAATGTTGAGGATAGGGTCTAGGGATGGTAACAGTTCCATAGATGGCTCCTGTCCTCAACACAAAATTTTGAGCAATTGCAACATAGTGGAAAATATCTGATCTCTTGCTCAAGGACATACCTTGATGGTTTGCTTTGCTTAGCAAATTGTCATATATACAGAAGGCAGGTGGTTAAGAACTTTGTATTATTGCTTTAGTTTCATAATTAAATAAGTTGGAGTCTCTAAGGATATGTGCCTCCAACAACAAGCCAGTCCTATATCAGAGAGACTTTGCTGTGCCTATTTTCTTATCTATCATCATCTTACCTTATAAATGATATTCTGTACCTTGTCCTATTCTATGTTTCCATTTTCAAAGATTTGAGGACCATGCAGTGACAATAGGGTGTGTTGTAGGGAGATTCACACTGTATTGGAATCAGAAGACCTTGTTAGGAATCTTGGTATCAACCAAGTAAGGCAGTGCCTTTACAAACATGTGCCAAGGGACTAGCTCCTTTCTGGCCCTCAAATTCTGATTTTGAATCTGAAATGATCAAGCTATAGCTATATAAATCAAAACCTACTAAGTTTTATATATACAGTGTAATAATGAGAACAAAACATACACTGGAAGAGGTCAGTCTTTCAATAATCCAAAGTACCAAATGCTATAATTCTTTGTAAAAGTGTAAAAAAGATGTAAGCATCTAACCTTCAAGTATCCTGTCAGGTCATGAGATAAATGCAGGTAATTTTAGAATATTCAACAACTGTACTTCAATCCATAGATTGCCTATAGTCACTGTGGTAATATTTTAGTTTCTTATGGCATTGTTTGATTTCTCCATACAGAAAAGTTAATTCATCACACTTTTTTGGATAAATTAGTCATCTTCCCCAGTTTTGTTTCTTTTTATCAATAGTCACCTGCACCATAAAACAATATACACACATGCTTTGAGCAAGCACACACCATCTCTTAGTCCCAGCACATGCAAATTAAGTCAAAAAGACATAATGAATCACCTCTTGCATTTTAATATGGGTTTTAAGGATCATTTTTGTCTTATTTTCCTCATTGGAGAAAACTATGGAGGAATACATTAGCATTCTCAAATGTACTTACCTCATGCATTCCATTTCTTGCATGTGTACTTGTCTCCTTGCCAAGGTTTTCTAATATCTGCACATCAAACTCAGCTTACAAGGCCTTTGGGCTGTATTCACACTGGCCTCTTGGCTTTTTACAGAACCTTTCATAGGTTTGTCACTAGCTTGATGTTAAAACAAATAATGCTGGAATCTTTTGCCAGGTCTTTGAACAGAAGACTAAAGAAATGGGACCACAATAAACATGCTGAGAATAAAATCAGGCACTGCTGTAATTATTAGGCTGGAGACAGGTAAGTGCAATTATTTCTATACTGAACAAAGATGAGGAGTAGCTGGCTCTGCAATAAGGGGGCAAGGTACACAGGGGCTGGGATGTTCAATCTGTAAGCTTATGTGCATTCGACACCCACATATTACCTCCTATGTAGTTTTATTCCCTCTATGCCATTATTTCGCTTTGTTTTTAAAAAGCAGTATTAAATTGCTCACATATTTTCCCGTTCACATACTTTTTCTGTGCTTACAGGCAAGGACAGTAAATTAAGCATATAAAAAGATTGAATGTTCAGAATCACCTTGGTTCATTGGCTTAAAGAATTGAGACATGTTTTCCTTCCATCTCTTAGTCTTAATGCTATTTCTCTTCAGAGGGTATATCTATCAATAACTGATGATACTTTCTTGGGTAAATGAGGTATTTCTTGGGACACTATAAATCATATTTGGAATCATATTTATTTTTCAGTTGGTTTTAAAGTTCTGATGCTGTGCTAACTGAATAGAAAATGCTAAATGTTTGAGGGAGCCATGGAAGTTCTTGAGTGCTAATGGCATGAGCTGGACTTAAGAAAACAAATGGAATTTATGTACTCTGAGAAAATGGGAACACATTTGGTTTGTCACAGAAGCATGTAGATTTGGGAAGGCCCTTTCTAGGGGTAAGTACTGTTTCTCTGCTACATGATAGGTATCACACTCCATGGCTCACATGGGGCAACTGGATCACAATAGACTCACCCAACAGATAATACTGACAGTCATCCATAAATAAGAATCCTGAGGCTCAGTAGAGTTGATTGCTTCTTCAATGCATGAAGTGGGCAATTTACAGGCTTGGAATTGGTATGAGTTGGATTATGGAGTTTTGGGCATTCCACTCTACCAAAAAGCAGATGTACCACTCTACCAAAAATCAGATGTTTCTATGACCTGGCTTCGTTCTGAGTCTGGTGGTTTTCTGCCAAAGAGTGTTTTATCACTGAACTACTTCTAAGACTCTCTTCCGTATTCTAGTCACTATGGATCCACTTTTATCTGTTTTGAAGAGGGGAGTTTAAGTATGGGATTTTAATAGAAGCTTCTGCTGCAAGAGAAATCTGAAAATCACAGATGTGTGAAAATAAAAATCTATCTTATAAAATAGGGATATTAGCACATGCAAGAACACAACTGATATGTAAAAGGGCAGTGGTCTTAAGGATAAATCTATACTTTCTCTGCTCCCAAAGACAAAGTCAAAGAACATTCTAGAATAATTCCACTTGAACTGAGATTTAGCATCTTAAGTTTTCATTTTCATCAGTCATTAACCCATACTGTGCTATTATTTTCTTTCCTGCGGCTTCTACATCTGTGAGTTGGTCACTTTCTTCCACTTGACACTAGTTGTGATGATCCATAGACAAGAAATTAATCTGAAAAACAAAATATTGCTAAATTAAAAAGAATTGCCATCATAGTTAATAGTTTTTAGGAAGTTGTAAAATCATCATGAATTGATCTGAACATCACAGTTATAATTTCAAAAGCAAAGCAATTAGTTTAGTCTTTTAATATGAGGCACATGGGAATTTAAAAGGCATAAAACCATTTCTAAAGGCTTTTTCAGAACAATTACTCTAGAGATAAGAGTTTATTCAGTTCATATCTGTCCTCAAGTTTTCATTCTGCTGCTCATTTTTAAACTTCCAAGTGAAAAATATATATTATATCTTTATATCACTTTGCCTCCTCCCCTTTATTTTCAGGGCAAATATATGCTTAGTTTAAAAAGATGAAATAGCTGACATGAGATGAGATTTCTCAGCTCATCCGAGTGCAATGGATTCTGAAGGTCTGCTAACAGACCTTCTTTCCTCTACTTTATGCTTATTTTCCTCTCCTTCTACAATGAGTTATTAAACATTGATTGTGTACACGTATGAAAAAAATTTACTATCAGCTCCAGTGATTCTCAGTTTAGCATTAAGATTACACATGAGCATAGAGGAGGTCAGCTTTCCCCTTACTGGTAGCACTTTGAACACTGTGGACCCTAAAGAATGGACAGCCATTGTTCCTGAGGAAGCCTAGAGAGATTTCTTGATGAATATTGAGCCATCTATAGCTTGGGTGAGTGCAGCTGTACATGCCACTTGGTTTTAAGCAGTTACATTTCATCCCACTTGCAGCCTGCTTACTCTCTTGGACCTGATTAAAACAAAGGTATCTGTCTAATGAAATCTTTCTTTATTGATCTCTCATAGGTTTTAAATCTGAAGATGCCTTCCTCTGATTCCTCTTCTTCTTTTTATTATTTCTATGTTTCCCACTCTTTTTCTACTTTGATTATATTTTACTCATTTCCTCTTGTTCATGTTTCTTTAAGAATTTCAGGAACTGTGGACCAAAGAACTACATTAGTTTGAGGAGATGTGAGGAAATGTAAGGAGAAAGTTGAGAAGACTGAGAACCAATAGTACAATATAGTAATCCACCTGCAATTCTCTTCCTGGAACTCTCTTCTGATTTTTCACGATACTTTCAAATTTGATTTTCAGTTATTTGTGGCTTCAGATAAGAAATAAATGGTTTCTAAGTAGTTCCATCTAGGCAAGTTCTTTCTGACAAGATTGCAGTGGATAATGCTAGTCTGTGCTTTGCAGTTAATACCATTTGGCATAAGAAGATTTACTTCTTAAAATTTTTGTTTTTTGGAAGAATTCTATCTCTTCACAGGAAAACTGTTTCAATGAGCATTCTGCCTTGTAGTAGAGGCTAGAACTACAAAACACTTAAGTGTAAAGATTTGTTTACCTAGAATTAAAATGAGAATTAAACATCAGAGAGAGATTGAAATGAAAATTGCAGGTGGTAATTTTGTCAACCTACTCTTTTTTGAGCCAGCTACCTAATCATGTCCAATTTTCCCTGTAGGTTGTTTTTCCTTCTTGATCCCAGGTAGTAAGCCACACCATCATGGCATGTCCAGATCAACAGGAATGAACCTAAGGGAATTGCTTGCTGTCAGTCACACAATCTTTAGAACCAGACTTTGCTGACTAAAATTGGGGTTCTGCACTTAATTTCTATGTGAGCATAGGCAAATGATTCATTCTCTAAACTCTTTTTTTAAAATATGGTAAAATAAGACAAAAGCAGTTATCTTTGTTCTAGGATTTTGTGCGGATTCAAAGAGGTGATGACTAGCTCTGTCTTATTCAGGAGATCACCTTGGAAGGATGAAAAAACTGAAATAAGTTAAGACTTATTAGACTATGACTGAGTCTATAAGGTAAGTCTTGAAGATACTATGGTGAATTAGGGCAATGAACAATGATACCATTTTTCTTGACCCATCTGCAGTGAGACAATTCTGTCTCACTGGTGATGGCTTATGCAAAGTTATACACCAAAACATAGATGACATAGAGACAGACCTAAAACTGGCAACAGGTCACTTTGTTCTCCTCAAAATTTAGCCAGGTTTATAAAAACATCTTCATAACAAAGATGAGACCCAGAAATATTAAGTGATTTGCCTGAATATTTATGCCAAGACCTGTGTGTTACTGAAAATTTTGCTTACATACTAAACCATGTAAATATATGTATATATAATTTTTAATTACAATATAAGTATTTAATTTCCACTTCCTCATCGCCTCATCTCACTCCTAACCCTCATACACACACACACACACACACACACACACACACACACACACACACACGAACAAATATAACCTGCTCTGACCATTTCACATTGTTTATGGCTTTAAGGCTGACCAATTGTTATTGGATAACCACTTAGGGGACTCATTCCAGGGGAAAACTAACTTTCCTTCTCTCAATTAATTGACTGTAGGTCTTCATCTAGGAATGAGGTATGAGATTTCCCCATTCATACTGTGTTAATTAGTGTTGTCATTGTTTAGGTCTTCTTTAGCCATATTTTTGAGACTTCATAGGTGTAGTTTTCTTTTCATACCTTAAAGACACCATCTTGTAGCAGACTCCATGGTCCACTGGTTCTTAGAATCTTTCTGTTCCCTTGTCTATAGTATTCCCTAAGCTGTAGGTGAAGGAGTTATGTTGTAGATGTATCAGTTGGGGCTGGGTACCCTCCAGTCAGTTGTTCTCTAAATTTTAACCAGTTTTGGGTTTTTGTACTTGTTTCTGTCTTTTGAAAAAATAAGTTCCTTTGATGAGGGTGAGAGCTACACATATCTATATGTATAAACAGAACCATCTAGAAAGAAAGCAGAAGTTATACTGTTTTAGGATAGTGATAGTATTAGATTATCAACTAAGATCCATGGCATCAGTGGCTACGGATGTTTGACTAGATTTCTGGTAGCAGGCATGATTTCCTTCCTGTTGAACAGTCCCTATGTCCAATTAGAGAGCTGTTGGTTAACACCAAAATATAAGTTCCACTAGTGCATATCTGGAGATATCTTGTCATACTGGTTATTGTGGTTCATAGGAATCACAGCTGGGTAAGATTATTGACTGCTTTACTTCTTGGCTGTTTGAAAAGTATCTTTGGTACAATGAAGGCTAGTCATAAGGGAGGAGGTTTTCAAGTCAAATAGAGCTCAATTTCCTCAAGTCTTTGGTGTCTTCTGCAGTAGGGATTTACCTTCAAGTCTTGATGGGAAACCAAGGACAACAGCAATAACCTATACTGTTTTGGAATATTCTTGGACAACCCTGGCCAACATCTGGAAAGGAGGTTTCTCATGTCTGGTACTAGGGTCAGAGTTTTTGTTAGCTAGTCCATAGGTCTTTGGAGGGGCCACCATTCCAGGTGACAAAATGTATGTGTATATATATAGAAAGAGAGAGAGAGAGAGAGAATGTGTGTGTCTGTGTGTATATACATATATACTTATAGTTTATATAATTTTAGGTAAATATAAAGCAAAATGATTTTCTAAGACATTTTTAAACATCCTTAGTGTTTTTTATCCCTCCTCTCTCCCATCTCTTCTGCATTACCTCCTTCTCCATTCCCAACTAACCCCCCACTTCTCATTTTCCTTTTCATATCACCTGTATCTTGTAATTCCTTTCTCTAGAGATTCTTTCCAAGCCCCATACTCTCTTTGAACATTCCTACTTTCTATGGTTATTCGAGGATATAGACTCACATCTGAAGATTTTTAGCTAGGAACTACAAATGAGAGAGAACATCTACTGTTTGTTTTTCTGAGTCTGAGTTACCTTACTCAATAGAGTATTTTTAGATCTATCCATTTACTTGATCACTTCATTATTTTTTTTTGTGACAGCTGAACAGATTTCATTGTATACATATGCCACATTTTTATTATCCAGTTGAAGGACATTTAAGTTGTTTCTATTTCCTATATATTGTGAATAGAGCAGAAGTTATCACAGCTAAGAAAATGTCTATGAACTTGGATACCAATTCCTTTGGTCATGTATAAAGGAGTCATGTAGGTCATGTGGTGAATTTATTTTTTGCTGTCTGGTAATTTTCCACAGATTTCTAGAGTGGTGGTACCAGTTTGCAGTCTTACCAATAGTGAATGAAAGTTTCACTTCCCCAAATTTTCACCAGCATTTGTTGTAAATTGTTTTCTTGATCTTAGTCATCCTTTATTGGAGTAACATAAAATCTCAAGGTAACTTTAATTTTCATTTCTGTAGTTACTATACCATGGTTTTGATGAGTTGCTATCATGAGATGGCTTGTCTTTTCTGAATTTTCCTTTTCTTGGTAGTGTATAAATGGGGAGATCCCTTTGCTTATTTAAGCTTGTTTACCCCTCTAAAAAGTAAGTCAGAACTCATTTAAGAGTCATCTACCTGGAAGGAGGGGAAACTGTGGTAGGGACATATTGTATGAGAGCAATATAAATAAATAAATAAATAAATAAATAAATAAATAAATAAATAAATAAATAACAACAAAAGGAGTAATCTACCTGGCTAAGATACTTTGTTTAATATGATGATCACATCATTTATGATCTCTAATTTGTATATTTTCAAGTTTTGCTTAATGTTTGGTAATTCTATATAAAAAGAATAATGATGTGTATTAAGTATTGATATATTGATATCAAAAAATTCTTCATTTTGAAAGAAGGAATTTGAGGTTTAGAGAGGTTAAATGAAGATCCTAAAGCCACAGACACTGTGAAGCCAGAAATGCAATGGTCTTGTTACAGAAGTTCTATCTCTTACAAGCTACTCTTCATGATCCAGATTAATCTTTGTGTTCAGGTATGAGGCTGCTGTGGAAGTTTATTTTTAGTTGTGTTTAAAATAATTGTTTTTGTGCCCTATTGGAAAAAGGAGGAATTGGAAAAAATTGCTAATGATCTGCATGTGCTATCAGTAGAACTCTGAGAGTTCAATAAAACACTTGTTCAGACACTTGAGGTTCCACTGTCAGCTGAATATGGTGCTGACCAGGACAGTGGTTCCCTCTGTTGAGGTCTGGCAGAGTTTGCAGTTTTGAAATATACCTCCTTGTCTTCCTGGCTGAGCCCACACAGTAAGCTAACTAATGCATAGAGTAAATGGCTGTTAGAGTCAACCATGCACTATCAAGTCACTCAGTAAAATTTCTTGAGTACTTGCATTGTACAAGGTATTGATGATAATTGTGTACAAATAATGGTCTGTTGTAGTTTTTTCCTTCCCTCACATATAGACATATAAACTCTCAGTCCATAAGAAGTATCCAATCTGTCAAATATGAACAAGGAAGTACTGACTTCTAGTCAAAGATAGGGAACAACTCAGAGGGTGACTGTCCAGTGTTTTGAACTGATACTATGAAGATCTGTATTACCCCAGTTTTGTCAATAAGCTGGATCCATTGATCTGGTAACTGTAAGTACTTTTAGGGGAAACTTTCAGTTACTTCCATGTCTGAAGACAAATATATACAACTTTTTTTGAAAATGTAAAGTTCTGTATTAAAGAGGAAGTCATTAACCATGAGAGTGAAGAGGCAGGAAAAGACACTATACTGTGTTTCTCTGTTGTATGTAAAGTCAGGACCATCATAACCATAATTTCCATATTAGGCACCCCTTTATACTTTCCAAACATGGTACATTTCATCTTTATAATACTATGAGAGTTGAGTGTTGGTCTTCATATTATCCTAGATTTTTAGTGTTAGAGCAATTGAAGAATATATGACTGGCATACAAGGCTGAGAGCCATCATTTCAATTTGCGTGATATCAGAGACTAAATTCTAACCACACTTCTGAAATACTTCCCTCTTAGCCTCATGGGATATGTTCAGAGATCCCTCAGTGGGTATCTGAAGCTGCAGGTAATATTTTAGCCTATCACTAAGCACTTATCACACACTGGCTGCAACTTATACTCTTTGAAGTATAACAGCAAAAATAGCATGATTTTTTTTCCTTCTTCACTATTGCATGGTTAGAAGATTTGTTCTTGCTGTAGATCTTAGCAACTTCAACATCCAATTTATTTTCTTTCCTCATTAAATCAAGAACTCTTAGCTTCTTACATAAGGAAAGCACTTTATAAAGTTTTTCCTTTGGCATATCCAAATTACTCATACTACTACTTTTGCATTTTAGAGCTATTGTTAAGTAAAACAATTGAATATATGTGCAGTTGATCTGATAAACAAGATGAACATAGTAATGACTATTCTTGGTAGCCAATTTAACTATGTCTGAAATTAACTAAAACCCAAGTGGCTTTGTATACCTGTGAAGAATGTTTTCTTGATTAAATCATTGGAAGTAGGAAGACTCATTTTTTTTTTTTTTTGAGACAGGGTTACAACACTCTGGTTGTCCTAGAACTCACTCTGTAGACCAGGCTGGCCTCCAACTCAGAGACCTACCTGCCTCTGTTTCCCACGTGCTGGGATTAAAGGTTTATGTCACTCTCACCAGGCTGGAAGACCCATTTTTAATCCACATTTTTTGAGGTGGAACACCTTTAATCTCGGTGACACATTTTGCTAGTGGCTTATGTAAAGGACGTGGAAGAAAGGACATGTCTGCTTGCTCTTTCTTTTTCTGGAAAATCCATCCCTTCACTGGCTTTATGTCTCACTTCTTTGGGATTCTAGCATAAACTAAAGAATAGGTGAAACATGCAGCCTCATGGATTAAACAGCAACTGGTTTCTTAAACCTTCTGGTGGTAGACAGCTGTTTCTAGATTAGCTGGACCACAGCTTGTAATCCCTGATAATATATAGGCTTCTCATATCTGGTGCTGGGGTTATTATTAAGCGGTATTTGGTTTTTGGTGGGAGTGCCATCAGCCCAGATTAGAAAAGCATATTAAATATATATATTTATAAATTAAAAGCATTATAGTTTTTTGAGCTGAATACTTAATAGAATGATTCCTTATGTCCCTTTCAGCCATTCATATTGTTATTTTATGTCTCTCCCCTTTTCTCCTATGTTTATCTGCCTCCTTCTTTCCTAAGGAGCTTTCTTTCCTTTTCCCCTCTCAGATCAGTTGTATCTTGAGAAATTCTTTTCATTCTCTTTTCACCTCATTCTCTATTTACCACTCCCACCATTCCCTCCCTAAGGAACCTCCCCTTTTTCCATTTCCCCTTTTAAATCTTAAAAAGAAAGTAAACAGCAGAGACACAGTAGGATCCTTGGAAGGCTTTAGATGTGTTTACAATAAGCCTCATGTTCTAAATCACAAAATTATTCATAAAGCCCCACATAATCACCATGAACTTCCTGAAATCAAGTGCAAAGAATGTAGAAATATGTATTTTTTAGGTACTTAAATTGTTACCATATTTTCAAAGAACTCCTGATCTTAGAGGTTTAAAGTCATGTTGGCTCATGCTTTTAATTGTCAGCACTATGACATTATCTATCTATCTATCTATCTATCTATCTATCTATCTACCTACCTATCTATATTTTGTCTTTTAATTGGACCTCTGTAAGATAAAGGCCATCCTCATTTGCATAGAGAGACAGTGTCTCAAATAAATAAATACATCTCACCCAACAAAAGACAAAAAAAGATCAACAAAAAGAGTATATTGACACTGACCTTAGAGCTAATGACAAGTAGAGTCCACATTCCCAACAAGTGCTTTTAAGTTTCATTAATCACATTCTGTAACTCATTCTGTAAACATTCATTTTGCAAATATGCTTATTTCACATGAGTTACTTTTACCAGTTTTACATTTTTCAAGGCTGCTTAATTTTTCTAACAGTTCAAAGCATTATTTAAAATCATTTCTTTTAATATATAAGAAACACACAAAACACAAAGAAAGCTCAATAATGTCTGAGTACCAGAGTAGGAATCAAAGAAAAAAACACATCCCTAAGTGCCTTTGGGAAAGAAGTGGCGAAGGACACAGGGTATAACCAGGCTCTGGATGAATCCAGCATAGACCTAGCTTCCCATCAAAGTGATAATTTTCCTGTCATGGCCCTGATATTGTCTCCATGCTTCTCCTCTAGTTCCTGAAAATTTTCCAGTTCCAAGATGGCTCTTTCCTTTAGCTCTCTAATATTTTCACTTAGGGGTGAAGGCTATTTATCCTGTTATATTGTCAAGATACTAGGGAAGTTGTCATTCTGCAGGATGGTGAAATCAGAGCATTCTAGTACCTTGCAGTTTGCTTTCTTTGTATCATACTTAGAAACTGAAGAACAGGGCATCTAGTGGTCTCTCTATGGCTTGTTTGAGTTCTTGTTGGCTACTAGGGTTACTTAGGACTATTTTGTTTCCTCCTTGGTAAACTCCTGTTTGGAGGGAGCTCAGTCTGGTTCCAAGGCATCAGTTGATTCTCAAGGGATAACTTAGTACCCAAATGCAATCCGTGTAGCAGAGCAAGGTCTGGGGAAAAAAAAATATGGAGGCTTCCATCTCAAGTGCTTCACCCAGTTCTTTCATCAGTGGACTCCGAGGATTTGTCTGCACCACTGGTATTTGTGGTGTTAGTGCAATGCGAAGGGTTGGAGAGGTGAGATTGGGCCTTGTGTTTGTTTAAAACTGTTCAGCTGTTCTGCGTTAGGGTTTGGCTATGGAATGCTCTCCACCTGAACCAGAGTGGGCTAGATGTCTATGTTAGACAAACATGGGTCAACAGTGAGCCAGATGCCTGTTATGTGGCAGAGGTGGTATGAATAGGACAGTCTCCACTAGGGGTGGGGACCAGGCTTGAGGAACAATTCCAAGATCACTTCTTTTCTGTCATTCACTGTGTTTGCTCTTTCTTCACATAACTTGATTAGTATTTTCTATTGAGCTGGCATCTAAGTTATTATCCAAAACAAGGATTTACCGAGGGAGGTAAGAGCTAAGACACGGTTTTGAAGCTTGTGTAATTTTTGTATGTTTTTCTTCTTAAGTACCTCATTCTCTTTTGGACTAGACAAAGTCAATACTCCATTTGTTTGTAACAGACAGTCTGCTGCTTTCAATCAGTGGCACCTTGAGTCATCTCTGGTCATTTCTTGGACACCATATGCCTGGCTTTTCCTACCAGGTTTGGGCTCACAGATAGGCATTTGCTCTCAGCACTGCACAGTGTATTCGGATGTTTATATCCTTCTACCAAAGGCTGTAAGTCTCAGAGTTTTCTTTTACTAACTCTTGAAACATGACCATCTCTCTCTGAAACCCAATGTTTCCTGAGACATCATGTCCCAGAGATCAAATCTACCCCAATTTCCCTCTTGATTAGATCTTTTCACTAGCATATAACCCTGGTATTAAATGTAGAACAGATTCAGGCCTTTCTCTTTATTTTTGAACGTGGCTAGATAGGCTGTTTATAGCAATAATAAGAATCTCTTCAAAGTTCTAGATCCTATACTGGCCTAGATCCTATACAGCCCTCCTTTGAATAGTAATTTACCCTGATAGAACAACTGTGTCTCCCAATTACAGACCCTTTATCTTTACCTTCTATTCATTGCTCTATCCTACATTATTTAGTCACTTCCCAACACTTTGGCCTTCTTTTAGTAAACAATTATTTAAAAAAGAAAAAAAAAACTTCTTTAAAAATGTTTATTTGCTTTATCTTTTAAGTTTAAATTTTATTTTGAGTTCAGTATTTTACCTGCATATATGTCGATGAATCACTTGTATGGCTGGTCCTCTCAAAGGCCAGAAAAGGGCATCAAGTTCCCCGAAACTGGAGATACAGATCGTTATAAGACTCTATGTAGGTTCTAGGAATGAAACCCTAGTCCTCTGGAAGAGCAGTAAATGCTCTTAACAGTGGAATCATTTCTTCATCTTGAAAAAAGATCTTATCAAAAGAGTTGAGAGTATAAGTCAGTGGTAGACCATTTGCTTAGTATGCAGAAAGCCATAGGTTTGATCTCCAGCATGAAAAAGAGGTAATATAGAGGAAAAAGTTGAACCCCTTCAAGATCTGCACTGCCATCAGCCTTAGCTACAAAGCAGGTTCAAGGCCAGCCTAGGCTACATAGAACTCTTTCACAAACAACCAACAAGCAAAATCATTCTTATTTCCAATTTCTGAAGAAAAGTTCTCAACAGTTTTAAGTTTTCTTCCAGTGTTAGACTAATTTATTTCTTCCTCAATGATAATAATATACATCTTTGTATTATTTTTAATCTTTCATATCTCTTACTAACATTTTGTCTTCTCTGAATTTGATTGCATATTCATAATGTGTAGCTTTTTAAAAAAAATCATTTTCTCCCATCTAAAGCTCCATTTATTGACTGCTGCTGAAACCCACTACTCCACCTATTTTGTGAATATTTTGAGTCATTTTTACAGTTCCATAAGAAACACATTTTTGTCATTACTTAGAAAAATGTGAGCTTAACTCATGTTTCCCTTTAAGTTTTAATAAGTGTCAGTGTCAACCCTACTTCCAAAGCCAGGGGAGTGCTGGTGGTGCTCCATAGCAACCGTCAATTTACTTATCTCTTTCTATGTTAGGTGACACTTGACAACCTGACCTTTATGCTAGATCATTATAGGGATAGTGTTTTAAATGCTATTCCTTCTATGCCTATTTAAAAAAAAATTTTCTCATTATAGAGTAAAATAAACAAAAGAGACTGGGGTTGATTTACAGTTGTTTTTTACTAATTCTTCTTCTACTATCTTCAATAGCCCCACATTTGGTGGTCATGCCTATGAGAACAACACAACTGTGATATAGGAGATGAACATGTAAATATAAAGAACTCACAGAGCACTTCACCTTAGGCAAATGGAAATAAGGATAGTGAAGTTTGCTCATTTCCAATCATCCCTAACATTTCTTTGAATTTCTACAAACAGAGACATTTTAATTTCTCCTAAGACTCAAATAAGTGTCCCATGTCCTTTTTCAGTTTCATTTCTGGAATTTGTGCTCTTGCCATATATTGACTCTTCTCATAAACAGAACCTTAGACATGATAAACAGAATGGCTAGCTGGCTTCAGGACTTCAGTTCACTTTATGTACATATACTCTTTGCCTTGATTCTGAATTTGGTCCATGGGCTATAAACAGAAGATAGAAGCAAATCCTTGAAAACTGCTTATGTGGCTGAGCTTGCTTTTGTACTCTAATGACTTTGTTAATACACTGGACACACTGCTCCCATGAGGAGGAAAATAGATACCTGTATATCTGTGACATACAGGGTGCCCTGTATGTCACCCTACTTGAAGCCAACCAAAATCACCCAGCAACAAGGTAACTCCAGTTATGAAAAGAATCCCTGCAAAAATCAGCTGACATCCCATTGGCCCCAATTAAGTGATTTTACATATATTTGGAATGGCTCTGAAGTTTTGACACACATTGTAATTGTAGCAACAATACTAGAGGAATACTAAATATCATTACCATCGAGTTTTATGAGCAGTAGTCTCAGAGTCAAAGAGCTTAAAAGTACCACTATAGAAGAAACTGAAAGTTCATTTTTAACAGTAGGTGAGGAAGGATAACTAAAATGCTATTAAGTATATTTTGAAATTTTAGATTCTTCAGCATAAAAAGCCTCTGTGTGTGTGTGTTTGTGTGTGTGTATGTGTTATGTGTGTGTGTGTGTGTGTGTGTGTGTGTGTCAGTCATGGAGTTGTATTTGTTTCTTTTCTGTTGCTGTGATAATACACTATGACCAAGGCAACCTATACAGAAATAATTTATTTGGGCTTATGGTTTCAGAAGGATAAGAGTCCTAAATGGTGGGGAAGTATGGCAGCAAGAAGTAGGCATGGTGGCTGGAGAAGAAAGCTGAGAATCCATATCCTCTACTACAAATACAAAGCAGAGAGAGCAAACTGACTTCCTTTAACCTCAAAGCCCTTCTTCAGTGATATGCTTTCTTTAGCAAGGCTACACCTTCTGGGTTTTTTGTTTTGTTTTTGTTTTTGTTTTTGTTTTTGATTTTTGTTGTTGTTGTTGTTATTATTGTTTGATTTTTGGTTTTTGTGACAGGGTTTCTCTGTTGTAAATATGTCTTTCCTTGAACTCAGTCTGTAGACCAGGCTGGGCTCCAACTCACAGAGATCTGCCTGCCTCTGCCTCCCAAGTGCTGGGATTAAAAGTGTGAGCCACCACTGCCCATCTAGGCCACACCTTCTAAAACACCCAAATCAGCACCATCAGATGGAAGCCCAATGTTTGAGTATCTGAGTCAATGGGGGGACATTCTAATTCAAACCAATACAGTACTTACCTCTCAAATCACCATCAATGGGTAAAGAAAATGGCAGAGCTGCTGTGGTTTGCTAGGGTAGGAGGTTCTATTTAATATTTTTTTCTCTTAGTCTAAACTGGAATGCCTTTTTCTTTTCTGGGGCAAGGGTTGAAAGGTCTTACTTTGTAGTCCTAGCAGCCCTAGAACTTACTTTCTAGACCAAGATAGACTTGAACTCACAGGCATCTGCTGTCTCTCTCTCTCAAGTGCTGGGATTAAAGGCATGTGCCACAACACCTAGATGGCATGCATTATTTACTTCCTATTTTCTTCCTTGATTTTACACAGTATCAACAAGATGTTTGTGTAACTCACAGCTTCTGTACAGGATTCTTTGCAAGTACATAGTTTCCAGGCCACATTTTTTACTTCTCTGTTCAACCTCCATAGACCCAGGCATATGGTCTACAAAACAAGAGGATAATCCATGGACAACAGCAGAATAATAACATAAAATGTTGGGATTCAGCTACCTCTACTGACTTCTATTTATTAAAAATTATTTAATTTACTATTTGTGTGTGTGTGTATTGGGGGGGCACACATGTAACTACAGGTGCACATATGCTATGGTGTATGTATGAAGGTCAGAGGACAATTTTGAAGAGTAATTCTGTCCTTCCACTATGGGTTCCATTTACTGAACTCAGGTTGTGAGGCTTGTATGGTGAGTGATTTTACACATTGAACCATCTTACCAGCCACCTAGTGACTTTTAATCCCATAAGTATACTCAATTATGTCAGAGACCTGTGAGGCTGACATTATATACTGAGGATCAGGAATGGAGTATCTACAACAATAGAAGCTATCAAAAATCTAGTAAACAAAGACCAAATATCTGATTTCTAAAGGCGTATTCTTCACTCACAGTTTTCCTTGATCCTTCCTTTGTATATCCTACATTTACCAGATGAAGATTCTCCCAATGTGGAAAAAAGTTGGAAGCTAATGAAACAGACAATGACTTTAGGGATCTTGAGAGTCCCTCTACCAACCAAGTTGTAAGTGATGACTAATGAAATAAATAAGAACTTATTAGAATGGTTAAACTTATGTGGATATGGCCAGATCAGTTTCTTATCAGAAAGCATAAGAGGCTAAAGCTCTGTATCTGCAAATATAAGCTATGGTCATGAAAATGCTACAAGCTTCATTCTCATAAGAGAATTCACTGAAACATAACTTTTAGAGTGGGACTAATGATTCCATATAGAAACACAAAGTCATTCAAGTGTACAGCCATGTGATTGATACTGGTGAGGGATTATTGTATTCCTTCACCTGTTAGAATCCTGCTGGGGAATCTGGACCTTACCATTACTTCTGGCTATCCCTACCCAGCTCCCCACATATGGCACCTCGATGGCATAGGCTCCCAGACCATGTTTACTGTAGTTGTAAGGTAGGAGAGTCTTCACACAAATACTGGCTACCTCAGAGACTAAATCTTGTTATTAAGCCACTTTGCCAAATGACCAAAATATCCAATGAATACTTATATTCAGTGGTCCATACCACTTAAAATTGATTTGGGGTATATCAGATTGTTTTCTCAGCTAATAACTTCTTTATCAATTTAAAAAATTGGAAAATAAAAGTATTTACAATATGCAAATGAGATAAGATTCCCACAAAGATATAGAACAATGTAGCCATTCATATCATGATACACATGCTACAAGATATTACTCAGAGAAATAAAATTAATTTGCAAATATTCTTAGATTAGCTGAGGGTTAATTAGCTTCAGGGCTGGGAAGATGGCTCACAGTGTAAAGCTACTGACTTGTTAGCTTGAGGACTTGGATTTGTATCCCTAGCACCAACATAAAACCAAACACAGTACCATGAACCTATAGTCTCAGTACTCCTATATCTAAATTCAAGAAAGAGATAAGAGAATCCCCAGATGATCTTAGGTCAGGCAGTGAGGACCCATACCTGTGTGTACTTACACTCAAACATATGCATCCCAACACACACACACACACACACACACACACACTAAGAGTTTTCAAAGTTTTTTTTGAAATGTTGAGAATGTAGGAAAGAAAGCTAGAATGCCTACAATGCCTAGAATATTATAAAAATATCTGGGAAGAGATGAAACATCACCAAACTTTCTTTAGCATACCACAAGGACCTTTATTAAATCTATTTAACAACTTCATGAAATATTTAAGCATAGTTGATGTATGAGAGAACTGTGATACAACTTTTCCTTGGTTTTATCACAGGGATACAACCTATGTTGTATCCTGTGTTGTGTTGACTGTTGACTGTGTTTAGCAATCAGATAATGACTTCTCCAATATTACAGAACCAGTATGATAATAGAGCTCTTTTTGTTTTTTAAAAGTTATTAACTTCCAGCTCTTTCTACTTTAACAGCTTTCTTCATAGGTTTTATAACACTTTGTTGGATGGTTCAGATTCCTTCCTCATTCTTACTGGTGTTTCTGATAGGCAAAGTTTCATAAGATGGATTTAGATTGAATTACCAAAGGGTTGTGATATTAAGAATATGAAATCTGCATATAGATTTGTGTTAGCCAGCGATTGCCAGCCTTGGCTGTACAGCAGAATCAACAATGCAGTTTATAAATTTATATTCAGAATGAGTTCGATCTCTGTTCAATCAAATTGGCATGCCTGGGGATAAAGTCTGGGCATTGTTCTTTAAAAAAGGATCAGGTGATTCTATCATGAAAGTAAGACTGAGAACCACTCATGGAGACTAACATTTTAACACACTAAGAATCAGTTTGTAACAGGATAAAACAATTAGCCCAGGTGCTAAGTCAATGCACTAAGCACCTTATCAAAGCAGTTTATCACCAGCAGGTGGTAAAGGAAAGAGCTAATCAGTCATCAGGAAGGGTCACAGAGATCTGCAGCTCAGGATGTTGTTCTGGGACTTGAGAAGTGAATGAGCTCTCAGCTGTGTGTAACTGACATTGAAACTCTCATATTACTTCCAATTGTAAAAATGAGAAGACAGAAAATAAATGATGAGATTGATGTTTCTCTGTGATTTAATATTTGTGAAACAGTCTTCGATCAGGAACAAGATGTCTGCATATCAATAGAACTGCAGCCAGAGGAACTCCTGTGTTTCAGGCACATGCTTAGTGGTGGGAACACAGAAGCTAATCCCTGCCCAAGAGGAATTTATGTGGTTATCTTAGAAGACAGACAATATATCAAAGGGCCTTAGCATAAAGTGACTGAATCCATAATGTATTTGTCTTAGTTTGCTTTCTGTTGTTGTTATAAACACCATGGCCAGAAAAATGTGGTGAAGAAAGGAATTTGGCTTATATTTCTGGGTCATAGTCCATCGTTGAGGGAGTCAGGGAAGGACCTCAGTGAAGAACTGAAGCAGAAGCCATAGAGGAACATTGCTTATTGACTTGCTCCTTATGGCTTGTTCAGTTTACTTTCTTATACCACTCAGGACCACCTTCTCATGGGTGAAACTGACCACAGTGAGATGAACCCTCCTCCTACATAAATCATTAACCAAGAAAATGTCTTCAGTTTAGGTATCTGCCATTCTCTTGACCAAAGAAATACTTAGCTGCCTGCTTGTAGCCCTCTGAAATCTGCTCACCTTCAGACTACAAAAGCCTGAAGTACCCCTCCTTCCAACTCCTACTCCAACATGGAGGAAAAAGTATGAGATCTATTGTGTGGTGTAAGGCTATCGTATTACAGATTATTCTCTGCATTTTCATCAGCTATTAGAAATGAAGGAATGAGGCTCCATCTCAAGCCCATTGAATTGGAATCCACATTTTACAGTAGTCTCTGATGATCAGCATACATGATAATATTTGAGAATCAGTATTGTGTCCCAGGAGCCTTATGGTCTGGCTATTTGCTTCTCCCTTTGGGGCATTATTTCAGAAATACCAAAATTACCCCAGAGGACCCTTCTCCACATTGTTCTCCTGACAAATGCCAGCCTCTTCTTTGAAGGCCTCTCTTAGGAGTAACCTACTTAATGATAGCTTTCTTGTCCCTTCCTAGACAGTTAATCTTCTCAGATGATTTTCATTCTCTATGAAAAAGTTTAATGTTGAAATTGTTTGCTTGTTCCTAAAAAACTACCCACCAGAAGTTAAGTAGCCAAAAGAGAGGCATGTGTTTCTTGCTCCAGTATTTCTATTTTTTGAAGAGGACTGGTCACTTACACTTACAATTTATTGCTTAGAGATTTTTTCCCCATAATTTCTTTTCTTCAGGTACATGAGGTTCTGGAAATTCATGACTGAAAAGCTTCTTAAACTGTTTCAGCCTTGTGAAGTTGAAATTTATTACGAATTTTTCTCATTAAAAATTAGTTGGTACCTGTAATTCAAGCACTCTGGAGATTGAAGTAGGATGATTGTAATGAGTTCAATACCAGCCTGAGCTACTTATCAAGACCCTATTTCAAAAACAAAGAAACAAAACCAAAACAACAAAAAATTTACAATAATAATAGCAATTAATTAGTAGATGTTCATATTCCCGAATGTTATAGTAATGGTCCCCAGTATTTAAAAATAGCAAAAAAAACCAAATCCTTCTAAATTCAGCTTGAATTTCAGTTTTGTGACTAGTACTTGCAGTTTGACATTTGATGGAACCAGGAAGATGAGGAATGACAGGCCAAAAAACGTCTATTGGGGCTGGAGAGATGGCTCAGTGTTCAACAGCACTGGCTCTTCTTTCAGAGAACCCAGGTTTGATTCCAGAAATGCATTTGGTGGTTCATAACTGTCTTTAACTCCAGTTCCAGGGGGGTCCAATATCCTCTTCTGGCTTCATTGGGCATTAGGTATGCAAGTCATGAATAAATGTACATGCCAGCAAAACACCCATGCACATAAAATTAACAAACAAACAAAAACATATGTCTTTATAGCCCTTCAGGACTGACAACTCTTCGCTTCTATACTACCCCAGATAATGGTAACTTTCTTTGTGGAAAACTCCGGCTTTTCAAAATACCACATGTCCACAGAAAATGTTTGTACTGGTTATCTCCACTGAAAGGATTTACAACAGTATATGGATTATTTTTCTATTGTGTTTATTTTGGCTGCTGATGAGCCCATTGCACAGATAGCACTCTTGGATCTTGCTAAGTTCACTGATTATTAACCATGCCTGCTGCACTTCTCTTCTCTTCTCTTCTCTTCTCTTCTCTTCTCTTCTCTTCTCTTCTCTTCTCTTCTCTTCTCTTCTCTCTCCTCTCCTCTCCTCTCCTCTCCTCTCCTCTCCTCTCCTCTCCTCTCCTCTCCTCCCCCCCCCTCCCCTCCCCTCCCCTCTCCTCCTCTCCTCTCCTCTCCTCTCCTCTCTCTCTTCTCTTCTCTTCTCTTCTCTTCTCCTGTCTCTATAAACTAAGTATTCCAAAAGATAGTTTTACTAGGATTAGGAAATAAAAAGGATGCCCAGTTAAATTGTCTTTCTCATAAACACAAATTATTTGTTTAAAATATTGCATGGAACATATGCTAAAATGTGAATTATTTAACTGAAAATTTCAGTTATTTAACTGAAAATCTGATGTTTTTATCTGGCAGCTCTCTTGCAAGCTCAGTCTCTGGAAAACTCAACTTTTTATCATCTGTGAAGCAATAAGTAGACAAGTTACTAACTTGAAAGTGAAACCTAGAAACATTCCAGGGAGAAACATTCATGTGATAAAATTTTGTGGTATTATCAAGTCAAGATAACAATGTGGCATGCACATAAAATTCTCATATCAAAGCAGAGGGAAAATCTTTAGTGGGTGTTGTAGACAATTTGTCCACCTGTCATAGGTAATATTTTTCTTTTCATATTATCAGAATTTAAATTTGTTGTAGTGTTTTAGTTCTTTTTCTGGGTAACTTATATTAAATTTGTTCTTTGACAATTTCAGAGTTTATTCTGATTAATCTCATCCTTTAACCTTCCATATCTCCCTCCCATCTCTATTATACTCACCTTGTTATGAAGTCCCTTTGCCACACTGATATCTTTTTGTTTTGTGAGCTACTGAAGCTAACCAGGGCCATCTGTGTGAGCATGTATTTGGAGCTATCACTTAGAACCCAATGACTTTATTAGTGGATGTACAATTTAAGACAATAGTTACCCCTTACTGACAATCTATCAGTAGCCAATAGTTTGGGAGAGGCAAAGGGAAGGTTAGCCCTCCCTCTGCCAGCCTCTTTCTATTGGTTGCCGATAGGCTTAGCTTTTTTTTTTCTTTTAATCACCAGAGAAGACCCAAAATGGCACAGAAAGCTCAAGATCTAGTCCTTGAACTGGTTTCTCTCTTTCTTTCCTTTTATAATTTTAATTTTTATTGAAAATAAATTTGTCTCATATAATATATTCTGATCATAGTCTCCCCTTCCTTGAGTCTTCTCATATCCTTACTACCTCCATATCCGCTCAAATCCTCACAGTTCTTTCTCCTCTCATTGGAAAACAAATAGGCAGCAAACAAATCAGAGAAAGACAAAAACAAACAACAACAAAAAAAAGGAGCTCAAGAAAAAGCACAAGGAATACACAGACACACACACATTCTAACACAGAATTTCTACAAAAACACAAAATTGAAAATCATAACATATAAACAAAAGCACAGGAAAAAAAAAAAAGCCCTGGCAAGGCATTATAAGACAACAAATACCATTAAGATCCTTTTGTATTGGCCATCTGCTGCTGTGGTGTGTCAAGTCCTGCATGACAAGTTGGAAAGTACCTGAATGGGGGTTGGCAATGAAGGGCCTTATGAGGAAAGGGGAAAAGAAACTAGAAGGGAAGGGAATAGACCAGACACACACAGTATCATTGAGCTCAGGTGGAATAGAGCTGGAGTTTAATTTTTGTCTCAATTTTTATATACCTTTTCTCAAGAGTTTACATGCACCTGAAGCAGTAACAAAGTTAATGATCACAGATACAATGAAGATTTCAATCACTGGTTAAAACAATACATGAGTAGAACATCTCATTCTTTAGTTAAACCTAAACCTTGAAGCTTCCTTCTTTCTGCCAGAGAAGGATGTTTATCCTGGGAGAAAATCTGTCTCAGGGAAGCTAAATGAAGTTAGAGGCTTGCCTAGGACAATAGCTTCTCCAGACAATAGCTTCTCCAAGTTAAATGTTTAGCCAGAGAAGGAACGTTCCTTTAGAAGACTTTGACTTCCCTGAAACAAGCCGCTCTCGGGCAGTTATTAATATTTTATGACTCAGTTTTGCTCAGAAGATCTCCCAATAAAGGAACTAGGCAATATTAGCCAGAGGCTCACAGCAGAATCTAGGCCCAGAGTGTGAGGGGCTCACCACGATTGTGTAATGTGCAGGCCCATTGCTGGCAACTATAGCTGTTGTGAGATCAAGGTTGCATTGACTGTGTCATGCCCAAAAGACTGTATTTCACAACCTCTGTCCATCTTCCATCTTATCTTCCTGCCCTATCTTCCTCTGTGAGGAACTGTGAGGATTTGAGCGGATATGGAGGTAGTAAGAATATGAGAAGACTCAATGAAGGGGAGATTATAATCAGAATCTTTGATGACCTAATATATTTTCTGTCTGGGTGTAAGGACCTCAATCACCATTTATTCCCAGTGTTGAGATCTTGTGACAAGAGTTCCTCCATTTAAATTCAGACTCAATTATAGTTGGCTTAAGTCTAAGTTTCCATTTCCCCAAAATGGGGCCAATTAACATGTTCCTCTCCCCTCACCTGCCAAGCAAACAAGGCCACAACATGACCTGACCATACCCCTCACTAGCGAATAAAAATAAAAGTCAGTTGGTGCTTCATTGTTCTGTCCACCAAGCTTGGCTAATCTGAGAAAAAAAAAAAAAAACAACAAAAACCTGTTTTTCAGTTTTTCAAACTCTATAAGCTGTATGAAATTTAGCCTTGGCTTTGGGGAGCTCACCCCATCTGCATATGGTATGTGATGCACTGGTGCACTAGTAGGTGCCTCTTTTCCTTTCTTTGCACCTCTTTTCTTTTGCTAAATAAATATTGCTTTGGAGTAAAATTGGTGTATGAGAGTTATTATTTGGTCATGGATCTCAACACCAGGATTTTGAGCAGCCATGCATCTCTACACATACTGCCATTCTTCATTTTAGAGCACCATTAATTTCTTGGAGACCTCAAGGTTTACCATTAGGAATGGTTACTGTTTATTGTGGAAAGCTTAAACATTTAAATTCAGCAGTTCTCTGGAAGATTTAGGGGCTATAATATATTAAGTATATATATGTATATGAAGCATATACTAGTTTTTAGTTACTTGCTTTAGACTTAAATTTGAAAACACATATAGAGAGCTAAGTGAAGTTTACTTTTGGAATTAGCTAGTATGTTGTATGAGTAGAAAATATATAACAGTGGACTAATTAATTAGTGTTTCAGATGACTACAAAATATATAACAAAAGGCTGAAATAAAGATTATTTTTTAAACTAATTGTGTTAGTATTCTGTATAATTCTGAGTATATATCTGAACTCATTAAGGAATCTTAGCATTTTATATGACTATAAGCATGTAATAATAATTAATAATAAATGGTATTTATCTTTTTATCTAGTTAATTTTTCCAGCTCAACCTAGAAAACATAAATAGGAGTCCAAATAAGGCTTATTTTTGTACATTAGCACTTACTATGGCTACAAGTATAGTCTCAAGCACGTTAAAGAACTAGACCATTAACTTGAATGTCTTAATTACCAATTAATTGCAGTATATAAGTTAGTAGTTATCCCTTTTAGATCTTAGTAGCTCCCAGATCCCAATGGCAGGAGGTACTATGCTAGGCCCATACACATTCGTGCTGGCTCTTTAAATGGTGGATCCTGACACACCTGTTAAAAAGCCCTACAGAGCAGTATCCACTTCCTCTGACTTGGGGGTGGGGGCATTGTGGGAAACAGTTTAGCAAGACTGTAGCCATGTTGCTTTTAGAAGACATTTTAGCAATGACCTTGTAATTTCTAAGGAACTTGTCTGTGCAGGTTTAGTTATTGAGTTACAAGGGCATGTGATGTTTCTCCTTACCTTCAGACTATTGAGTTTTTCAGAAGAAGTGTTTGTTTGGTTATCTTGGTCCTTTGCTTACATGTTTTGATGTTATCTAAGTTCTGTAGATGACCAAGGATTTGCTATTAACCATAAAGAAGTATACTGATGACTATTATTTAAGGGGCTGGAAAAATAAAGTTTTCAGAGTGGCTTTGAGCCCACTCAACTTTCAGATGTCTTTTGTCTTTTTTCATCTTCACTCTCAATTTCAGGGGGACTCATTCATTTACTTCTGGCTGGCTTCTGGCAGGGCACCTTGTTGACTAACATCAGCTATGATTTGTATGATTGGGCCTTCATTGACCTTACCCTTCCTTCTCTGATTAACAAACTTTAGATAAGCTGATTGAAGTGTCTAGTAAGCATAGACCAAGCTATTGGATCTCCTCCCTTCTGCACCAGTGAGCTTTCTACAACAAAACTCATTTCCCTCTGCAGTAAACAGATTTGCACAGTGGAGGCATTTCTCCAGAGTCTGAATTTCTTAGACTTGTGACTCTGTGCTGCTCACTCCATCAAAACTCTGCACTTATGAAAAACCCACAGACTCTAATTCATATAGAAATTCACCTGCATGGTAGAGTTGTGATGACTCCTATTGCAATTTAGAGGAATATCATGGTTAGGGTTTTAGGACCTCAGACCCAGACCCACAGCATTGATTCATTAATAGGTGCCTTCATCTGCTTGGCTCAAACCTTAGGACCTGAGAGCTAAGTGCTATCATAGATACCTTTTAAACCTTTCATTTATCAAGGCATCGTGTGTCCTGGATGGCCAGGGGTTTCACTAGAGAACACCCTAAGAACTGAAAAACAATTTACTTGATATAGTATGCAACATAGTTTAGGATTAATTGGTAGAATCCACTATGTCACAGTGATTGTAGGTCCAGAGAACCTGGGTGTTAAAAGGAGAGAATTTCTTCCAAGGTCATCTTTAAGTGATCATTATAAATCCTTTAAATACTAGTTACTATTCTTCCCAGTGAGAGGTTAGTAGTGATTGCTAAGATGACTCCCATTTATAAGAATGTGGTATAAAAGATCTTGGCAGCTATTGTTCTTGGTAATCAACTTCTTCACTGTTTTGAAACTACTTTCAAGGTTTACAAGCAGGTTTATAGTACTTTTATGGTTTGCTCTTTATAAGCCTCCCAAGTCCAAATTTTGCTCAATATAATTTAGATTACAAACAGGGTTTAATTAGTTGCCTTTTTAAGGTAAGGATACAAAGTCAGAGACAGGATTTAAGTGGGTTTTATTTTTTTCTTACTAAACCAAGAAGATATGTGAGACCCAATATGCTGGCTTTTAACTCTTATGTCTGTCAATATGCAGTTGGGATGATTCAATTCTATAATTTTTGAGGGGAAAATGTGATCTAATTCTAATACCCATTCAAGTGTATAATACTGACCAGAAAAATAGTAAACACTAGTTTCTTAACATTTCAGTTAAATTGCTATTGTTTGCCTACTCTACATAATCAGTGCTCCATGTCTCTATGGGTGAATTAGTTGTGGAATCCCAACTCATTATTATCTATGGAACAAATATGATAAACAAGTCAGAACCAAATAGAATAAAGTCTGCTGAAATTCAGCAATTTGATTGCTGAAACCAAATTTTAGTCAAAATACTCAGAAGGAAAAGATTAATTTTCTCAAAAGAAAAATGATAAATTTCACAGAGAGAATTTATTTGTGTCTCTACAAAGATCTAGCATTTGAAAAGGTTGTATAAAGCTTTATCTTTCACCTCATTGAGACATCAGGGTTGACAGAAATTTTTCATAAAAGTGATCATTAATTTCCCAAGCATCATGAAGAGCTAAAAAAAAATATAGTTTTTATCATAAAGCTCCATAATCTTGAGCATGAAATTCAGTAGCTTTGTCCTTGATGTTCACAACAGTGACCCTTTTTTCCATATATTAATGTTAATTGTTAAAAGAAAGGAGGGATGTGTGTATAAAGGCAAGGAAAGAACATCCAAAAATAGTAACACTTACCAGTTGGACAGAAACGCACATGGCAGAAATAAATCAATTCTGAGGGAAACTCTTCTAAATATATACTTTATGTGTATAAGTCATGCTGGTGCATGCATTTCTACAGATATAGATGTGCATGCACTGAAATGTGTGCTTGTATGTAGACCAGAGTTAAAGTCAACTGTTTTTCTGAGTCATTCTCTACCTCCATTTTGAATTTATTTTGGAGACAGAGACTAGAGATCACCAATTTGGTTTAATTGGCCAGTGAGCTCCAGGGATCTGCCTATCTCTGCCTGATAAGTACTGGAGTTACAGATGCATATTATTATGACCTTCAGATAGGTGTTGTCAACTCAAATCCAGGTCCTCATTATTGCCCAGAAAGCACTTACCTACTGAACCATCTCTCAAACACCTCATGAATCTTAATAGTGACTTTTGGAATTCTTAAAAAAGAAAATGGTGATGGAATGTTACTTATATGGGATTTGAAGTGATTGCTATAAATTAAAATTGTGTAAGAACATGGTCAGTGACTTCTCATGTGATGTCAAGTGAAGTAAAGATGTAATGTAAAGATACAAATGAGAAACATTATCAACTACGGTAGCAACATATAACTTTGTGAACAATATAATGGACAAAGCACATATACTTATCAATAACATTGGCTTTAGGATGTTGTGGTGGTTTGAATAAGAATGGCACCCATAGACTTATAAGTTTGAATACTTGGTTCCCAGTTGGTGGAACTATTTGAGAAGAATTAGTAGGTGTGACCTCGTTGGATTGTAAGTATGTCACTGGGAGTAGGGTTTAAAAATAGAGGATATCCTCTGGAGAGTTGTAGCCATGTCCTAATTACATACTTTTCTGAAAACTCCTATAGAGAAAATTCCTTATTTTTTGGGGGCCACACATGTACAGGTGACTTCTTCTGTGACCACTGGGACATCTGCCACTGATAGGGAACTCTTGATCACCAATCACCATGTTTCCTGTGCGGAACATTGCCCTTTGGCTGCTCTCTGAATCCTGAACTGACTGCTACCACATTAGACTGTGACTACTACATCAGCACTTTCTATTGATGATGCATTAGCCTCTATCTCTTGGAGACCACTGTGTAGTCCTCATAAATTGAAATTTAAGGGAAAAAATGCAAAAGGAGAAAACTGAGTATGGGAATCATAGCATAGTATGATCAATTATTTGTTGAAGACAAGGACTTTCCAAATGTTAAAGCAAGCAAACAAACAAATGAGCATCAACAACAACAACAACAACAAAAAAAAAAGTATACCAGACTAGAGTATAATTTCTTGCTGGGGTATAGTAACTCTGGATTAAGATTAAAACCAAACAGTAGGCTAATCCTTCAGTGCATCTTTCAATATATTTCCATTTCAAAGAGGCCTATAAAGTGAGAATTATTATCCCATATTTTACAAATAACAAAACCTTGAAACTCTGAGAAGTAACTTTCTTGAGACCATGCAGCTAATAAATGCAGGGACACATGGTCTAACTGCAGACTTTTTATTGTCAATTGGTGTTATATCAGGGAAGTAGAGTGACTATAAATGTTTTGGAATAAAATTAATGATATGAGTTGATTTTCCCCACTGGTAAGAACTAATAAAAATCTAAAGAAACCTATTGCCTTTGAATTCCTAGTTGGGGGTTGAAGCTTGTGTTGCTTAGCAAAGCAAACATTTTATAAAGACATAGTGGTACTTTATAAAATTTTGGACTTCAGCAAATGCCTGGAATCAGCAAGCAAAATGTGGGTTTGGTCTTACTTTCTCATTTCTCTGTCTTTGTCTTTCTGTCTCTGTTTCTCTGTCTTCCTTAGTCTCTCTCTCTCTCTCTCTGCATAAATTGTATGTTGTCTTTCTGGGTATTGTTTTTCTTTCTTTCTTTTTTTCTTTCTTTCTTTCTTTCTTTCTTTCTTTCTTTCTTTCTTTCTTTCTTTCTTTCTTTTTTGCCTTTTGGTTTTGTGTATATGGTAGAAGATGATCACTTATGTAGATATCAAATGTATGACTCTTACAAGTCATTACCTGGGGCAATGGATTTTAATTTCAGATTCTAGGAATATTGGAGCTCATTGGACCCAGCTTGGATTAAGTATCCAATAAATTGTAACTAGACAGGAATAGCGGGAAGACAAACAGGGTCATGACTGAGCAGACACCACTAAGAGCACATTTTAATTGGGATTGTTGTGCTACTATGTAAAGAGTGAACTGTAAAAAATGACAACTGGAAGAAGGAAAACCAGTGGATCATTATCACATCTTCCTGATCTATTCTTGCAAAAAGATGGGGAGAGATGGTCATATGTTAGATATTTCTGGGAGGGAATTATAAAGCTCTGCTGTTTTCTTTTGAAGGAGATATTTCTGAAGCTATTTGGGCAAAAGATGTGGGATTTTGCTTTTTAAAGCAATGTATTCATTTCCAGCTGGATGTAAAACAATCACAAAAGGGTTATATAGTACCTGGATTTTCATGGTTTTCAGATAAATGTAGAATTGTTACAGAAACACAAACAAATTTCCATTTGTTTGCTTATTAGTAAGGAAACTGAAGATCAGAGAGATTAAAGGATTACTAAATCTCTTCTTTTTATTTAATTATATTTTTAACCATAATCCTTCATACAAATTGTATATATCCCTTTGGAATAGGTATAGAGAATAAATTGGAGATCAGGATTATTTGACAGATTGAGTTAATCTCAATTTTAGGTGAGTTGAGATTAAGGCAAATTATTTTTACCATAATGTAAAACAGCTAATTTCCTCACTCAAAAGAGCATGTGTTTAAGCTGTCAGTCTCTTCATTCTGAGTCAGTGGATACCTCTGATTTGAACATAAGGTGATGGTACCTAACACCTGTGCTGAAATTCTTGTAAACACTTGGGATTTGAGACCAAATGACAGCCCAAGTTTGATATTTCTTGGCTTTAGTTACTCTTTCTCATGACTTTCTCTCAACCTTAAAACACTCTGAGATTATTATGTTTGTCTGAGTGTCAGTAAAAATGTTATTACCATGTGATAGAGAACAGGATTTGAGCAATTGTCATGACTTAGTCCAATTCTGGAGTATTATACTTTTCTTGGTCATGTTGGGGCTTTCCAGATCATAGATTCATTTCCAAAATATATTATAATATTCATTTTTTGTTTTCCTCTTTAACATTTCATTATCTCATGTAAATTCAAAGTCACTTACAAAAAGAATGAAAGTTTTCTTAAGTGACAGCACATTTAACTTTTAGTATGGCGATGTTTTTGTGGTGTTCTTATTTCACTGTTCATATTAGTATTTTTGTATAGTTAAATTCTCTTTTGATTTTCCCCAGGAGATCAAACTTTAATAGTAGAAGCAGAACAATATTAAATGAATAATATAGTGTATGTTGAGGAATTTTACACTAGGTTGTCTAGGTAAGACATTTCTTAGCATAATACAATGGAGGAATGTACATCTCGTCTTATTCCATAGACTTGAAATTGCTACACAAGTAGGTTTGGAAATAATGATTGCAGGTGGTAAAGGAGGTGTGGATATAATTAATAATTATAATTTACAACATCAAGATCTGAAAGAGAATACATTGATTTCATGCTTATAAATTCATTTTTTATCAAATTTCAAAATGGAATATTTATATCTGACAAAAAGAGTATGTATAGATACATTTTAATTGGTTTTTGTTCCTCTTTTATAATAGTTGATCAAGACTGATAATACTAAGCAACTTGTCAAAGGCCACTTAACTGTGAGCCACCAAAGGAACTAGGGGAAAAAAATGTGGTAGTTGCTGCATCTAATATTGTAGCACTGTGGACAAATGCTTGTCTGAGTTTGTTCCATTGAGGATTCCAAATAAATCTCTTACTGGTTGAAATATGGAGTCTCAGTTTTTTCATCTCTAGCAATGGAATAAAAAAACCTACACATGGGATATGTATGATTTACTTGAAGATATTTTAAGCAATTTGATGAAAAGGCAGATAAAGTTTTTTACGGATTTAGAGTTTTGGTTGTAGACTAGAGCTCACTTGCTTATTGTTTCAAAACAGGCTTATAACAAAAGAAAGTGTGCCCACATGTGTTACTCCATATGTGAATCAAAAAGTTACTCTTGAGAGTGTCTTAGAAGTTAATGAGAAGGAAAAGAGATGGTGTAGCAAAGCTGTCTCTAGGAAGAACAATGAGTGGGGATGGGCTGACTGAATGCAGGCACACTGCCATCTGTCTGCTACAGGAGTGAAAGGTGTTGCCCCATTGCTTTTGAGTTTTGTGCAGCTTTGCTCCAGCATTTGTTTTCTACTTGAACTTCTTTTGAAAGCAAGCCACACATCATCCCAGTGAAGTTATTAGTTCACTGGTTGGTTAGAAGTACTGCCGCTGTACCTCATTGCCAGCATATGGTCTGTGTTACTAACCCTTCTATTATTTGCACAGCTGTTGGGTAATATGACAAAACATTACATGCACAATTACATTCAATTATATAAAATGAATCTATTTTTACCTAATGCTTATTATCTAGGATTCATACATCTTTAGTTACAAGAAGTTTAAAACAGGGTGGCAGATGGTCTAACACAATGTTTCTCAGCTAATATATTTAAATATCATGACATGCTATGTCTTTTAGGATATATCTCTATATATTTTAGTCAAATGCCTGAGCTCACTTCAGAAGTTGAAGAACAACCATATCAAACTCCCTGAGTCTATTTCCTTCTTTACTATAACGACATGGCTTTGAGGCTATGATGCAAATGACATAAAACCTTAGCATGTTGTCCTTTTACTCAGGTCTGTATTCTTCTCCAAGGACACTGCTTTCCTTACATTATGTTTTTGTCATATGATAGTGATATTGTTGTCATATTTCTTCACTTAGCTTTCTTGGCTCAGAAGGACTGTCTGAGAACTGACCTCTATTCTGCACCTCGATGGCTTCAGCAAGCCTTGCAGTGGTGCACCAGAGCATGCCATTTGTATCTTGTCCTAAAATATTCTTGGTTTGGGATTCCATTAAGGTGCACAGATATTTGCATTCAAAATGTACATAATGGGACAGAGGTATATCTCTTCTCCAGCCCATTTCTCTTACTCTCTTCCTTAAAAGAAAGGATTTTTCACTTGAGGGCTGCCTTGCTAGGAACTTGATCTTCTTTGCTTTTAATGCCATCTCTTCTAAAACAGTCTCATCTATGAGACTTGTGTGTCATTGAAAGTAAGCACTATCCTTTTTTACATGCAACTTAAGACTTTCATGGCAACATCATGCTTTTTTAAATCATCTTTCTTCCTGCCTTCAGATTTGTAAAATAATGTCCATCTCTCAACAGAGAAGCTTTCAAGTTCGTGTAGTCATTGAAGTGCATCAGAGCAGCCTAGAAACATTCAGGCTCAATAGAAGATGCCCAAACTCTCAGCTTTAATAGGCAGTCTGCTTCTCTTGAAAGTCTATCTTTAGTATCTCCTGACCTCTAAGGTCCTTCATGTAGTTTCAGGGGTAGAACTACATTAAGAAAAGTTAATTCCATCTTTACTTTCCTCTTTTAAACTATATCACATTCTCTGATGCAGGGATTGAGAGCATGAACATAGGTAACAAATAAACTTCAGTTATTCTTTCATGTTAATTACCTACTTTTGGCCAAGTTCCCCCTTTGCTTTTCTAAGTTTTAAGAATACCTATATGTTTATAAGAATATATATATATATATACATGTTAATATATACAATATAATATATATTCATTATAATGTTATATATTATATAATATACATTAGTCAAGTATAATATAATGTGTAATATACAATACTAACATACATATACATATGTGTGTGTATGTGTGTGTTCTTTGAGACTTTTGTAGGAGATTTTCCCCTTTCTGAGCTTCACTTGCAAAAGCAATATGTAATTTTATTCAGCAAAATGTGAAAGCTAAGTGAGACAGGTAATCCAAAAAAAAAAAAAACCCCAGGGAATGGTAACTACTATTATAAAAGTGAAATTAATTAAGAGTAATAATCTATTTATTTATTAAATAATATATTATGCTAAGGGTAATAGCTAACCTTTATGGAGTAAGAACATGACCCTTGCTTATTATGTTTGTGTTTTATAGAATTTATGTTCTAGAATTTCTGTAATTATCCCAGAGTCATGTACTCTGTAATATGAAACCAGTTCTTAGCTAAGTGTTAGGAGAGAAACAAAGGGCTAGAATTCAATGCAGCTCTACTCTTCCCTCTTGTGTGGCTCTAGACTAATGTATTTATCCTTTATGTGCTATAGTTTCCTTGTCTCCTGGTAGTGATAATAGCACATTTTTGTCTAATGATATGATGAAGATGAAATGGCCCAGGATGTGCCCTTCTTATCCTTCTCTTCTCTTACTCCTTGGTAGTAGAAATCTGGAGGATTGAAAATCACTCCTACATTGTTCATGATATGAAATCTTCTGCAAATAAAACTATCTTGACCATTGCCTGTATGTCTGAGAGTCCTGAGATGAGACTTACCTACACCACCAAATTCTTTTATATTGTAAATGTTTATCAGCTCGGCTATGGTGGTAGAATGTTTGTGGAGAATCTCAATAGAAGTGTCTATGATTCTTGAAGCTAATTCTTGAAGTCTGTCCAGTATCAAGGACTTCTTATCATCCTTGGAGATGTCAGTGAGAATTATCTTTGTAAGAGGATGACGGTTGACTTGGCTGTGTGAGAAATTACATTGATTAAACAGAAACCTAAATTTAAATTGACTAATTTTTCTAAAAAAAAAATTTTGGCTGGAGCTTGGAAGTATATCAAATTGGTTAATATTCTTTTCAAAATATTTCTTGCTTCATGGTTTAGAAAAATTTTAGTTTCCACTGTTTCCTTTGGGAAAGACTCAACTTTTTCTAGGTGGGAAGACTACGGAGTAATGGCCATGCAGATAGACACTGAGTCTTGAAGAAGCTAGAGAAGCCAGAAAAAAAGTGCTTCTTCATGAAGATGTTGTGAATGAAGTCCTCAGGGCAAAGCTCTTTCTAGACCAAGAAGAGGAATATACTCATGCCAGTGGAAGGAAAGCACAGGCTGAATGAAAAACTAGGACAGAAAGATAAGATGCAGAAGAGATTGCCAGGAAGTGCCAGAGCTGTCTGACCTCTGATGAAAGGGGCATGTGTTTTCCCTTCCTCACATTGGTTATAGAAGAGAATAGTGATATGGGGCAGAAAGGATCCATGAAGTAAAAAGATTAATTACTGTTAGCACACATTGGGGAGGGGAGAAAGGAAATAGATATAGTGATAGAATATGTTTAAGCACAAGCCTTGCTTTGAATATTAGATCACATTTTTGAGAAACTGAAAATGGGTGGGTTGGCTCATAGTTCTTAAACTTTGGAAGTTTTACATATTTATGGAACAACTCTCTCTGTTCTTAAAGAAATGATACAATAAACTAAAAAAGCTTTTGTTCCATGTTATTTGTTGCAGCATTGTCTGTTTTAGAGATGATCTGAAAAGTGCCTGAAAGTCAAAGGTCAGAAAAGCATGAACTAAGTTACATTCATCAAATCAATGAGATGTTGTATAACCATCCTGAGTAACAATTGGAACCTTTATAATAGCAGTGAGAGACAGTTGTAAAATAATATATATTATATCAGTGGTTCTCAACCTTTGTAATGCTGCAGCCCTTTAATACACTTCATGTTGTAGAGACTCTCAACCATAAAATTATTTCATTGTTATTTCATAACTGTAATTTTGTCACTGTTATGAAGAGTAATATAAATATCTGATATGCAAATGGTCTTAGGCAACCCCTGTGAAAGGTTGTTCAACCTCTAAAAGGGTCACTACCACAGGTTGAGAACTACTGTATTAAATAATTAAATATTTGTAATATAAGATGATAGAAAACTTACAAATAAAGCTGCATCTACATGCATTATATGCAAGGATTAGAAAAGTGAAAATAAAAAGCTTTGTAGTGGGGAACTATAGGCAATTCTCTCTCTCTCTCTCTCTCTCTCTGGTTTCTTGAGACAGGGTATCTCTGTATAGCCTGGCTGTCCTGACACTATGTCTGTAGACCAAACTGTACTTCAACACAGAGAATTGCCTGTCTCTGTCTCTTGAATGCTAGGATTAAAGACATGTGCCACCATGCACTGCCTGTCTCTTACCTTTGTGAAGTTCTTTGTTACAATTCTTGAAGAACTAGAGAAATTCAAGGACAACATTGATTGTCCCCATGGCTATGGTGATCAGAGATGTGAATAAAAGATTTTAATGTTTTTTTTTTCTCAATCAAGGCAACATAAATGAAGTTTTGTTTACTGAGTTCAGTAACTCTTTGCTCTTTTGAAAAAGGCTGAATTACTGGGAGAAGCACAGAAAGTTTAAAAAATCTTTTAAGAAAGTCAAGGAAACATTTGTGTTTAAATGCACTTCTAACAAAACAATAATGCATCTATCTAGTTCAACAAATGGTATCTCAGTAGGAAAATTTATTTTTATCCTTGGAGATGCCAGTGTGAATAACAGATCTTGTGAGTGTCAGCTTTATCTCAGAATCATGTCATGGATTGAACCAGAATTTTTTTTTTCTTGAATATCCTCAAAATAAACCCAGTGTGCAAATGTCACTGATTTGATATATGCAGAGACTCTTCTAGTAATTTTTCCAATTCTTGTTTTTCTGCTATAAATAGAGTGTTGTAGCCAGGTATATCTCTGAGCTAACAGAATGCACCAGCTCAGGACCCAGGACTAGGTCTGAGGAATCCATTTAAAAAGAACAAGTCAGTCCACCCAGGGTCACCCCTCAAACAGGGCTCAACAAATGGGACAAGGCCAGACATCAGTCCCCACATAGAGAGTGGACAAGGCAACCCATCTAGAGAAAAAGGGTCCCAAAGGCAGGCAAAAATGTCAGACAATCCCCATATACAGTCTAGCTTTCAGATGCTCTGTAAGAACCGGAAGCTGGGGTGGGCTAGGAGGTGGGGGATCGCTTGAAATAGCTAACTTTGCACCCACAGAAATAGCCTTGGGGTTTGATGTCTTGGCGCTACATCTCCAGGGTCTCCAAAGTCTTCAGAGTCCCTTGTGTTGGAGGCTTTCCACCTTTACACTGTGTTTAATATAGATTCAGGAATTAATTTAGCCAGATAGGTTCTGGCCTTTCATAGGCTTCTTGGTACCCACTGGTAGAACAGTGAAGAGCAGAAAGTAGAGAATCCTTAGCTTAACAGCTTCACTTTTTAACAAAACTGTTCTTCCTTCCTCCTCCTGATCCCTGTTCTCCAGGGTGCTTTCTTCTCTCTTTTTCTTCTGTTTTCCTTTGTTCATCTGACACAAAGGCCTCTCTGGGGAGACAAAAACCAAACTGAAACACAAACAGGAGCTTTTTCTCTCTTGTTTCATGGACACAGGACGGATCTCTAATGAGCCAATTCAACCTTCTGGCTAAGGGCCACTGTCTCTGGCCGGGTTTTAATGCTAACATGACAGTCACTGGCATGGACTGGAAGCTCTAGATGGATTTTCTTATTAAAAATATAATTTAGGAGCTGGGAAGTGGTGGCACAAGCTGTTTAATCCTAACACCTGGGAAGGAGAAAGAAGCAGATTTCTGTGAGTTCAAGGCCAGCCTGGTCTAGAGAGTGAGTTCCAGGAAAGCCAGGGTTACAGCAGAGAAATCCTGTCTCAAAAAGCAAAACAAAACAAAACAAATAAACAAACAAATAACAAAAGAAAGAACGAAGGAAAGAAAATGGCTTCCTTTCATTCCCTCTGATTTTCCAGGGCTCTCACCTTTCCACAATTTTCCACAATGCAATTCTATGGCTTTATTCAGAATCTGGAAAAAAAGAAAAAATGACATAGGGAAGACCAGCAGAAGTTTAATGTCAGGAGATAGAATCTGGCCAGGGTTTTGGACAGACTGAGATGGCAGAGATCCATATTTCTCTAGATGAATGATACTAGAGGCTGAAGGAGCAGGTCAGTAACCTAGAACAAGAAGGGATAAAAGAGAAGTAGGAGTATGAGGAGAGAGGTGAGTTAGAGTCACAGCTGTGAGCATCAGAAACTGAAATACTTACTGCTTGAATTGAGGAGAAAATGCAATTGGAAATACTAAACAAGTATTTCTATCTTGTGGTGCAGCAAGACAGTGGCCCAAGTAATCTGGGGAAGAGCCTATAGATTATCTCTCCTTATCTAAAGTCATGTGAGTGGGGCCTTTTTAGAATTATGGGTGATCTGTAGTGGCTTTGAATGTAGAAAACATTTATGAAAACATCTCCTTTAAAGAAAATTAATATCTATCTATCATCTATCTATCTATCTATCTATCATCTATCTCCCCCTTCTCCTCTTCTCTTCTTCCATCCCTCCCTCCCCATTCCCCTCAATTCCTGTTGCCTTATTTATTCCCTTCCCTTCTTCTCTCCTCTCTTCTACTCTCCTCACCCCACTCTTTCCCTCTCTTCCTTCCCATCTCCTCATCTCTCCTTTCTCTTATTTTTCTTAGTTTTCACTCTTACCTTTACCCAATAAAGCCAACCACAAATAGGAGTAAGGTCACCTGTAGGTAGAAGGTCAGAGTGCATCTGGTGCAGAGGAATGGATTTTCTAGGAAGTATAGAGCCACAAAACAGATGCATGTGTTGTTACATTTTCAGATTCTGAGTAGAGAATTGCATTGTGGAAAGGTGAGAGCCTTGGAAAATCAGAGGGAGTGAAAGGAAGCCAATTGCAATTTTTTTTTTTCCAATTAGAACAGGACTGAGTTGGCTGTTGGTGTGGTGTGAAAGGCTATGGGAAACCATTTTTCGGTAACTTGAGAAAGAAAACAATTTGTTTTCAGAGAATGAAAATCACTTGGTGCTTTACACAAAGAGCTTTGTGTGTCTTTAGAAAGCCCTTGGACTGGGTTTACGAGTTAGTATGGATGAGTCTGGTATAATCCTGCTAAATGGAGTGGCTAAAAGGTTTGGAATGCCTAGTACAGAAATGTAGGGAAACTAGAGGCAGAAAATGCTCTTCAGATTAATAGAGAAGCAGATGCAAAGGCCTTAGCCAAAAGGAGAGGCAGAGGAGAGGCACATTCAGATGAAAGGGAAGGGGGAATTAGAGTTTTTCCAAAGTGAAGGACCACAACCTTGGTGATCATGCTCCCTTTGACATGAAAATTTCTTCCAAAATCACTTATGGTAAAAACATCAATGAATGAATGATCTCTTTGCTGAAACTGAAGGTCTAGACAAATTAGAGAGCTAGTGAGAAGGAAAATCAGAAGGGGGGATATACTGTTTCTATGGACAAAGCACACATCTATGATTACAAGGCCCACCCATTTTCAGTAGGGTTCCAGGCTAGTGGTATGCCATATATGCCTTTTCTTAGCATACCAGTGAAGATCAAAGGCTGGAAAACAGAGCTAAATTTTAATGAAGACTGGGGAAGACAAAATGGAAAATAAACATAGTAACACGGGGTCAAGAAATTTGGCCAAAGATGTAATATGGACCATCTGAACTCTACAATGTCCAGATTTGAGAGAGGCAAACTGGTTCTGAAGGACACTTCTCCTCTTGATCTCATACGTTCACAGTGATTGATGCACACATTATCAATCTGTGTCTAGTTTAGCAAGTAGACTGATGAGAGCAACCTATAGGAGTCATTCACATTTCAAGGGAATACTCTAGTCAAATGTTTCATTATAGTACATACATGAAACTTCGATATGATGTATTCAGTGACCACCACCAATTTTAGGAAATAATTTAATGTTTTAGTGTTTAATAATGGCTATGTACCAGGGAGATACAAGTGACTTCTGAGAAGCAGGGGTATTTGTTTCATTGAGTAATGTGTGCTGTGACCTCATTTGTGAACAGGACATGGGACACTAAGAGGATATGGAGTAATGTTGCAGAACATGAAACATTCAGGGTTGGTTTTGTCACTCTGAGTCATGTCTGGTGCCTGATATTCTCTGTGAGCATAGCTAGGATCACCACATAGACAGAAGGCCACTCACTTGCAGAGAAGCAAAAACATTCCTGGCAGAGTCTTGACTCCTTCAAAGACATAAATGTAACACTCCAAGGGAATGATGGATACTTTTCTCTTCTTACCCACTGGGCAACTGAGAGATTATCTTTTCAGCCAGGATTCTCCTGAAAAGAAGGAGTAGATAGCAAGCTGTATGAAAGCAATACAAATGGTGTTTTTTCCAGTCTAGTGGAAAAAAACTACACATTGGCCTTTGGTCACTTGTGTAGTACGAGCACTTTTTCCATGTTGTAGATGAAATACTTTTCATGAAAACTTGAAAATGAATATATGATCATTCACATTTAAAGCATGGCCAGCTAGAGAAAATCAGTAGGCTGTTCAAAGTCACATAGGTCATACCTGCCAAAGCTATTATTCGGGTCCCCAGCTATTCTGACTCCCTTGTAATCATCTGATCTAACCCTGGCCTTCTATGGAAAACTTGATAGCCTCAAGAAAATAGAAGCAGCTCACAGACAATAAAATCCTCTTTATGCCCAAGGGGCAATATTATGTGCCACTTCTTGGGCATTGGCCTCAGAACTAATAACCCTTTCCTTTTAGAATCCCTAGATAGCACCTGTCTCCAGCATTGTAACTAAAATGGCAAAGAGCCCAGAAATAGTTCTTTGTAAGGAATGAGTGAATATTGATTCATGAGACACTGATGCTAACTGTGAGAAGAGGCAAGAAAGAGCCACGTAAATATTTGAAAAATATTTTTTGTGGAGAACAGAAGTTCATTTGCAGACAATAAGAATAGACTGACATATGGGCGGATCAGTTCACTGTAGTAAAATAATTTCTAAGAATTGGAGTTGTTGAAAGAGGAAATGCCTGCCTCTATCCCAATAGCTGTCAGGCATGTAGCAAAGACACTTCTGTTGTTAGTAAGAATTTAGGCAAGCAGGCTCTAAAGTCCATGCTAATATTAAAATTTTAATATCTAAAGCTCTTAAAGTTAGATTTATATTTTATGCTTTAACTAGTTGAGTGATTTGTTAGATTTATTGATTGAGTCATTGAACTACAGGCTTCTGCAATGACCAGGTATATGTATTCAGCCTGCAACACCCTCTTTCCCCATACTTGGTACTCTAACTTCTAACAGGCAAGGCTGAGATGATATTTCTCAGCACAGGCATGCTGGTCTGAAGGGCAGAAGCAGCTGCTACTTGTGTTCCTATCAAAATTTGATGCAAAGAGCCATGAAAATCATGTAGTCTTGGTGGGATGTGGCTTCTATGTAGGAGGCAGGTGTTGTCTTCTGGAGTGGAAGAAAGAAACATACCCTCCAGTGACATAACTAGACTAGAGACCAGAACAAACAGGTTCAGACAAAGCCCGGAGCATGATGGGGAAAGAGGTATACTTAGGACCTTATTGTTCCTCTGGTAATGTATGCAGTTCTCAAAGGCTGATTACAAAAATCTTTCTCTTTCTAGCTTCCCAAGGAGCCAGAGCCTTCACCATTTAGTGAGACCACAGAGTGTCAAAGACAGATGACTCTTGACCTTCATCTAAGCTAGAGTAAAGCTGAGCCTCTGAGAAAGTTATAAAGAAGAGAAATAGGGTAAGGGGAAATTCTGAAAACAGACTCTAAGAAGCAGAGAAGAGTTGTTGGAGGACAGGAGCTATCCAGACCTCTGAAGAATAATTTTTACTTTCTCACTGTTTCTCAGCTATGAGCTGTAGTGATTATGCTTTAATATGAAAATGTATCTTTTGCCCAATATAGAAGGCACAATTTAAATAATGTTTTGTATCTCAATTTTTTCTCTGAAATACTGGGTTAGAAGAGTTCAAGATTTTTGCCATGCTCAGTTATCTCCTAAGGAGTTCCTGAGAGCCTGACAGCACCTTCCATGGTCTCTGCTATGGTCCCCTCTGCCTTTGCCTTTCTGAATACTGGGTCAGAGATCTTCTTTAAGACATCCCTAAGCAGCACTCAGCATCAGCCAATTACCAACCATGGCTTAGAACCATGACCAAAGTGACTCAAAAATTTTGCCCTGGAAGAAAGTTAAATATTCCTGGAATTAAAATAGACAGGGTAACAAATGGTCTTCAAAACAAGAAAACATGCATGCACAAAGTCACAATTTTTAATTCTACAGATATGGAAACTCTATTCATAATTTTAAAATTATGATTGTGTATTTAAACAGATGTTTTAAGCAGTTGTAATTTTGTTTCTAAATTCACTTATATCATTTTAAGCTTATTATTTCTTAGGAAACTTTAAGGTTTTCTGTTTCTTCCAGTTTTAGGTCTTAGCTGCAATGGTGAACAGGAGCCCTACTTGGTCCAATTAGTGAAAATCCTAGCTTCTCTTATAAAGGTCACACAGTCCCCTCTACTTTTCTGAGCATTCACTAAGCACTCTCCTCCAGTATTCATTTCTCCATTCTAGTTTTTGTTTGTTTGTTTGTTTATTTTCTTTTTCAGAAATTCTGGTCTCTATCTTTTTCTAGCTATTCAAATCATTGCCAGCCCTCTCAATCTTCCTGGGTGTTTCTCCGTCTCAGAAGCTTGCTGACTTCTTATCTTTCCCTTCCTTTGGCTCATTTCTCTTGCAAGTACATGTAAAGTCCTGCCACTTAAGTGAGCCTAACTTTTTGTTTTCTTGTTATGCTTTGAAAATCCTGATTAGTGTTCTCACCTTGATGAGGCATGGGCACTTCTTATCTGGAGTTGGAGTCAGTGGTTATTTATATGTGATGTATTTTTCAAGTGGCGGGAAATTGAATAATCTAACTCCTACCTACCGTAGGCCTCTTTACTTACAGAGATAGGAGAGGGGACTGATTGGCCTAACTAGTAAACTGGAGAAGAACAAAAGTTTAGGAATAAGCTTGTGCTGTTTTTCTTCCTAACTCTGGAAAACTGTCTGAAGAGAATAATAACTCTCTGTCTTTCTCCAGGGTGAGGTCATTTTTAATTCTATTAGGAGGAATGTAAAATCTACTCAGGTTAGCATCTGTTTCTGGTACTTTTGGTTCCCTTACTAAGCTATACCTCCCAGATCAACCTTTAAGAAAAAATGAAAGTGGTGTTCTAGACTTTAGTCTTCTGCTCCTTTGGTTATTCAGTATGCAAATGAAGAAAGGGATTGTGTTTGTTGGTGATGCTAAGGTCTGCATGTAATGGTTTGGGCATAGGAGAGCTAAGGCAGGAGACAGCTATCATGCACTATGCATGAAAATCACCTTTCTAGCTGCAGGAAAAAAAAATAATTTTGGAATGACTAAATACCAGAAAAGACCAAAGTGAACTCATAATTCCCTGATGGGGCCATCTGGTAGATAGAGTTTTTGGTTATAATTCATGTGGATACTCAGAGATTTGGGCTAAAAGAGGTGTCTTAATTGTGCCACTGTGAACATTTAGTTCTTTCATCTGATATCTATACACACACACATATAACAGTCCAGATCAATAATGGCAGTGTAAACAAACCATTAGACAAGTTTATGGTTGCCGAAAAGCCAGAAGGCCATGGCCCACCCCTTCCCTTTTATTGTACATCTGTAGACAGTCACATCAATAATGATGTCTACACTACCTATTAGTAAAATCCTTAAACTATCTCTTACTAACTGGGAAGGGACAAATTATAGAACATGATGATTTCAACTCTAAAAATAATTATAACAATCTTATTGACCTTCAAGTCCTTGCACATATGAGAGCCACCTCATGTCTATTGGAATCATTTCACAAAGTTATTCTCGGTGTAACAAGGCACTGATTCACCAGAAAAAAGACAAAGGCCAAAGAGTCTGGATAAGAAAGTTAGAATATCTGAAAAAACAAGGACACATAAATCATCAACCCTGAGAATGCCTGCCCCTTGTTAATGAAGAAATAGTAAACCTGTCTAAAGCTATAATAAAATACAAATCAATGATAGGTGTAAATATTCCCATAGCTTAAAAGGCTGTTTAAGACTGAAACTGCCTGAGTCAATATACTAACTTAGGATGCAGGAAATCTCACAAATTAGGTATAGTCAAAAAGATAAGAGAAATGTAAGTGCTATTAAGCCAAAGAAAATTATGGTTGTAATCTGGGTAAATAAAATGTAAACAGAGAGGAAGCTTAAAACCTATAAACTTCTTTCATGGTGCCTCTGTACCCTTTTTGCACATCTGCCTGAGATATCTTGTAACTATAAATCTGTTTAGCATAACATCCAGCAAACCATTAATGAACCATTGTGTTAAAAGTTCTCTGAATATAAACAACTTAAACCTTCAGCTGTGAAGGGTGTTCCTGCCTAAAATGTAATCATGCAAGTTCTTTGAAGTGTGCTTGACACATGCAAACTGTAAAATAAACAAAAGGCACTACCATATCTAGCCACAGAGAGGTTTGGCTCTTTGAGCCTTTACTCTCTAGTGGTGTGTGTGTGCCAGTTTCTCTCTCTTAAACCAAGTGTCTATGCAAGGTTTCTTCTATCCCAGTTCATTGTCTTTTCATGGGGTCTTTCTGGAACATATCCTGCTTGCAGAGGCTGGACTCCTGCTTGATGAGGTTACTCTAGGACCCCAACACAGGCTTGGACCAGTAGGAGATGCTGACCTAGAGGTTCACCATGGCTAAAGACTGTCAGTCTAATTCATCTGAATCTTGTGGCCAATTCTGAATCAGAAAGAGACAAGGATATGGCTCCTCATAATTAACAATATAAACTTTAGATTAGATACTCCCTCAGACTGCAGCCTTTCCTACTACTGTTTATTATTTCCAAAATATGCAATTATGAATTTCCATCAACTGTAAATCATTACTGAAATTTTTCTAACAAGCTGACAAAAGACTTACTGGGTCAGAATAAGAGGCTGATAAGAGAGCAAGAACACCTCTGTGATGTTTACTTTATTCTTGGGGATTTTGGTATTAGATGGATCAAACAGCATCAGTAGCTACATGGAAAATATGTACAACCCTATAGCCTTTAGTCAGAGTATTAGAGTGAATGACTCAGGTCTGCAGATGACTGCTCAGCAGACAGGTAGGTCTATAATTTAGCATCAAGCATGACTTTTTTATGGGATAGCATGGACTTAGGATTGGACATATTTTAGGTAGCATACATGGGATCAAGACCAATAAATGTAATAAAGTGTTTAGATCAGCATTTAGGATGTAAAAATCTCTTCATGTTTCCTAAACTCCAGTTCTGTATCCCCAACCTTGAACACACATTGCTTAATGTTCTTCTCATTTTCCATGTGCCTTTCTTGGTTTTGTGAATGAGTATCCAGCATCCTGGAGGAACATCTCAACCCCCCCAAACTAGGATGATTGCCTCAAAACTTTGTGATATATGATTGGTTAGTTGTGAGACATTTATTGTGAATTTAAGGGCATGTCAATGAGTAAGTGTCAAGGCACAAGTTTAAGTGTCACACGGGAAAAATATCAGACTTTATTCTGGTTTGTACCTGGGGTAGAGTTCTTACTCACCATGTGTGTAATCTTCCATAAATTAGTAATCCTCAGGGTCTCCTTCCAAGTTCATAAGATTGTTGGAAGAGTTCAGTTCTTTGAATTTGTAGGTCTATGGTCTATTTTCTTGATGGTTGTCTTCTAGGAGTATCTAACTGTACCTAGAGGCCACTAAAATATCTTTACCACTTTATCTTTGCAGAACATGGTAGCTTATGTCTCTTGGTAGCCAGCAGGGGAATCTGTCTTTCAGCCACCTTCAAAAGAAAACAAGAGCATTATTATGAAGCCTCTATGGCATTTTGGTCCATACATTTGCCAATAGAATAATAGACTGAAATTTCTTGTGTGGTTCCTGTTGCTCATTACTTCCAGTATTACATTTGAGATCCAATATTTCTTTCTATATTACTTTGGTAGAAGACCCCAGGGTTCTAATGCTGACTTAGTAGACTGTTTGCTCCATGGCCACTACCTTGTCTTGGTTCTCAGGTCTCTACTGATTCCTGAGACTTCCTGTCATAATACCCAATGGCTCCAGTCATGGTGTTTGTATAAGTTCTTGGAATCCTTGGTAGAAACTGGGCTACAGCTACTGTGTTTTGAATGTGGAATGAGCTTCGTTCAACAAGAGGAAGAAGAAGAGCTGAAGTTAGGCCCCACAGGTAAAAGTAGAAAACGCCTATATTCTTTGAAAAGCCGTAGTGTGAAAGTACTATCAGTGTTTGTCCTCTCTAATAAAGAGCTGTTTAGTCTAGCAGTTAGAGAGCTTCTCTTTAACAGAATAAAATGACACTTCAAATAATAGCAATCTTTGTGGTTTTCTCATATTGGAGGCATACTTGTAGGAGGGGAAATTATTTTGTAAAATGCTATCTTATTTGGGAAAGGAAGAAAAAACTTGATTCGAGGAAAACAAAGCAAAACATAACAAAACACCTCTGAGCATTGTGAAATGAATAGAGATTGAATTTGGAAACGAATAGAGATAGATAAATAATCCTTGGCAGACCTAGGCAGTGATGCACTGAGCCATGACAATAGGATAGCAACACCCACTTTTTCTACACAGGACTAAAAAGCTCCAGTGCTGATGGAGTTTTAGTCCAAACTGGACTAGTAACTGGTCCAAAAATAAAATGATAAAGATTCCATCTTATTAGAAACAGCACTAAAACAGATACAAACAATAACTGACATTATTTAGGAAACTCCCCAATTTAATTGATATCTCTTCTCTCTAATGGATATATCAGTTATTTTTTTTCAACTTAATTGGTAGAATCCATCCCACAATAAAATCACCCTGAGATGTTTAAGAATTAAATATTTTTTTCTAGACTAAAGATTACATTTATTCAGTTTCAGAAGAAGATTTAACAATTTCCACTGTTTCTGCAAAAACTTTGCAGAGTAGATAATGTTTGATCTAAGGACCTTGGAAACTGCATTTCCCCTTAAATTTATGGACTCAGAGTCTTTGAAAAGCCAAGATTTCTTCACTTGATGTTTTTGAAACTTGAACATACAAACAAGTGAGGTGGAGGCAAGAGGACCAGGAACTGAAGATCATCCTTTCAGAGGTGTTGTACAGAATCTCAAAAAGATTGCCACACACAGAGAAAGAAGAAAAGGAAAAGTAAGTAAAGAAAGAAGGAAGATCAAAAGAATGAATGGAAACTGTAGAATTAATTGGTTTGTCTGGTATGCAAGTATTCACATTTAAAATAATCCTTCAGACCTTATTGCAGTGTGCTCACTCTTGGCAAACGTATAGATTAGAGGAGCAATGCTACTCTTATCAGGGAAAATGTTCAGAAAGGGTTTTGGCCTTTGAAAGTCCTTTTTTTTTCTTTTAAACAATTTATTTTTGGGGGACTATATTATAGTATATTGTAATATGATAAACCTTTCTTTTAATGCAATCTGTTCACTGTTAGCAGTGTTACACATCATTACTGAATCAATGGTGGGATCAGATGCAGTTGCCAGGCTTTTGTTTTTAGATGTGCATTCACGCCCTTATGAACTCCAGACACAAACACTGAATCCACATTCATGAGGATTAACAGGTCTTCATAACACTGAGAAAGTTCGAGGCTTTGACCCAGCATCATGTAGTCTTCATTCCCATCTTTGTGCTTGTTTTTTTCCTTTTTTTCTTTTCCATTAATAGTTCTATTAATTACTTGAGTTTCATAAAATGCATCTCTATCACACCTTCTTCTGTTCTTCCCTGATCCATTCTCCTACCCCTTAGCCCTCAAGAAAATAATAATAATAATAATGATAAAATTAAATTCAGCCTTTGTGGTGGTAGTAGTGATCACATGTGTCATTGTGGTTTATGGAGACGGCAGGCTGCTCTAATCATGGACATTGACCTGGCCCACATTAGCCAAGTTCAAACTGAAGTTGAGTCCCATTGCCCAAACACACAGACACCTGGACATCATATCCTGAAGGCACCAGGACTTCCTACAAGCACCCAGACATCACACAAGCACCAAAGCATCTAGAAGTGTGCCAAAACTGATAGTTTTTGGTTGAAGAACTGGGTTTCCTAGAAGGACCAATTTGCTTTTAAAGAACAAGGCACTTCCTCCTAGCATTCTCTACATTCTTTTACTTTACATTAGGGTCAGATGTAAAGACTTTAGATCTTGCCAATAGGCAAATTTAATTTTTTTTTCTTTTTCCTGTTTAGGTAAAAGATTCAAAACCTGTCTAGGGAAGTAATTTAAAGAGATCTTTCCTTTGTCCTTCTGTGGCTTTAATTACATTGTCTGCATCTTCAATTAAATACTTTAGAAATCCATGACTGCAGACTGTTTTCCCAAAAGGTAAAGGAAAGTCTGCTGTTCTTTTGTGCCAAACCTTCAGTTAAATACCCTTTAGAAAAAAGAGAACATAACCCCTTCCTCAGAAAATAATTCACAAGACCAGTGTTCTGATGTGAGTTTACATCCTGCCTTCAGAGGCCTTGGTCACTTTTCTGACTTCATTCACCTGGCCCATGTAGAGGCCTTTCAACCAATTGTTCTGACACTGATTTTTCTTCTCAGTTTTAACTCACCTTCCATCGGACTCTTGGTCAATTCCATTAGTCTAATGTACCTTAGCTGAAAATGGCAACAACAACAATAGCAACAATAACCAACAAAAAACAAACTTAGACACAGACAAAGATCTATGTACTGCCTTTTTTTCCCCCACTCAATTTCTGTTACTAATTTTCACACGGCTGGATAACACAAGATCATATCTTAGTCCTTATTTTCTTATAATTCTATTAACAATTGCATGTAAAATTCTTTTGTCTCTCCTAACACCTTTGGTCTAAGCCTCTTCTTTCTCTGACTGTGCCATATAAGCTCAAGCACTTAGCATCTCACATATCAAATATTGCACAAATACCTTAGCTATTCTAATAATTAAAGGCTGGCCTAATATGGTCATGCAAAATTACAAGATTGAAGGAAAGGCCTGGTTATCATCTTGCTTTCAGTAAAATAATTGCTGCAGAGATTTTGGTAGATTAAAAATAATTCTGACTGTTGAGTCCTTGAATTAGGACCTGTTTTTATATTCATACCACCGAATATATTTTCACATTGGGAAAGTTTCAATACCAGCAACTCTAGCTAAGGGAATTCAGCTCTTAGAGAGCATTGAACAATGGACTTCCTGTTCCTCACCTTACTGGTTCCTGTATGTCAAACCATCTTTTTTTTTTTTTAACTCCAAAGATCCTAGACCAGAGCCTTTAGACTTAGAAGGGAAGAGCAAAGAGTTGTGACTGTCGGTGGAATTTCCTGGGAAGTCTTGCCAAGAAGCCAGCCCTGAACACTGTGGGGCAAGCCCCGAAACCTGCAGACACTGTAATTTAAAATGCTTGAAATTAGGTGTTAATTTAGGCTCTTTGTCTGAATAAATCACAGTGAGTCTACCAATCTACAAACTAGGGAAACAGGAAGCACAGCAGATTTCTGCTGATCTAAAAGGATATGTTTTCCTGACCTTGGTCCTTAGCATCTTGCTTCTCTTTGTTAAAGGAAGCAATCATCTCTTCTAATCTACTATTTCATCCTTTAAAATTATACATGTGGGTGAGTTAGTTGGGTTTGAGGTATGCTGAGTAGCTCGCTGCCTTCACACTGAGTCCCTGACTTCTTTTCCTGGTTCCTTTTTGTGTGCTGTTGTTCATATCTTTTTGTTGTCTTCATAAGTTCCAAAACCTTTCTTCTGTTTTATAGTTCTCCATCATTTCTCAAGCTCCAGTGTTGATTGAGCAGGGAGAGATGGGAGGGTAGGAGTAGGGGAAGGGCTTAATTCCTATACTAAACTTAACAACATTTTAAATTTTGTCCTTTCTTTGACATGAAATGTAGTGTTTACTGTTAAAGTTAAAATATTTTTATTAACTAGCTATATGCAAATGTCATCTATACAGATCCGTTAACATATGTGCCTAGAATACAAAAGAATGAAACAGATAAATCTGTATGAAACACACATATAGGCATAAACACACATATGCCCAGAGAACACATCTATATATGTATGCTATGAATATTCCAAACAGAAAAAAAAATCTTATATCTAGTATGGTGTGGTAGTAGATATCTGTAATCCCAGTACTAGGGGGAAGCTGAGGTAGGAGAATGGCATGGGTTTAAAGCTATTCTGGGCTATAGAGTGAGACCAAGTTTAAGGAAAATTTCAATTTATCTGTTTCATATACAAATATACAAAGGAAATATACCATATTGTGAAAAATAGTCTTCTGGGTGAACTGCTAGTGTTTATGTTCATCCTGATATTCTATTGTAATTTTTTGTTTTGCTTTATTTCAAGATTTTCTGTGTAGCTCTGGCCGTCTTGAACTTCCTCTATAGACCATGTTGTCCTCAAACTTAGAGATCTGCCTGCCTCTACCTCCCAAGTACTGAGATTGAAAGCATGAGCCACCATGCCTGACTTTCTACTGCAATTTTAACATTTATACCTATCCTGTCTTATAATATGAAAAGAAGTGATGTATTCCAAAGCTTATCATCTGTCAAGACAGCTTCTCCAAGAAGGCTGTGGGGCAGCTACATCCTTGACTAATAATACCTTATGATCTCAGGACATCATTTCTCTTCCCTGAGCTAATGATGACAGAATAATAATCATTAGATTTTTACAGGTGGAAGTTGTTGGTGAGCCAAAAAATAGTGGGCACAGTTCTGGTTGCCAAACAGATTTATCTATACTAACTCCAATGACAACTTCATCCAGCCAGGTACGTGAACCCACAGTCAGTTACTTGGGAGGCTGAAGCATGAGCACCACTTGAACCCATGAGTTTGAGGCTAGCTAGGCAAAACAGTGAAACCAGGCACTGGTGGGCAGAGAATGGGAAGAAGAAAGGAAGAAAATTGTTGGCTGATAGTCTTCTAGATTCTAGAATCTAGAGAGATATATCACTTCAAAATTTTGAAAACATAGAGCATGGTTTCCATGATGAGACCTACTAAGTTGTAGGTAAGTAGGACTGAATTAACTTGCTGTAGGTTTGGGAATGTGCTGTATTTTTTTCTTCTAGGAAGGGTACATTATAACTGTCTTTGCCGTAGCTGATATCTAGTGTATTCTTTTCCTGTCTTTGATGGAAAGTAATGCTATTTATCACCTGGGAGCAGGTCCACAGAGTTATTTCTGAAGAAACAGATGAGACTTTTGGAGTATGCTTTCATACACCTCATGTGTCTCTCCTTGTCACTAGGGTACTCATCCCCAAGATAGTCAACCAAGCACAGTGCTGAGAACATCACATGAGTTTGACAGATATAGATCTGAATTCCCAGGTTGTCATTTACTGGCTTGTCTACTTAAGCAAAATCTTGATCACTGGAGCCTTAGTTTCTTTGAAATGGGTATTAAAATGACTCTCACTTATTAATTCATCTTATTAATTCAGTGTGATAGCATACATCTCTAAAGGTGCTTTGCATATATAAATATAAGTTTTCCCTCCCTGGGGGATAGAGCATCTACAAACTTTCTCTTAGGGGGCAGAATTTATTACTTTGGTTTCCTTGGCAACAGTGTAAAACAAGTCCAGTCAATCATTAAGCCATCCATCCTGTCATATGGACGTCTTCTTGAGGCATTTCTTTACAATATTGTCTTATGAATTGTGATGTGATATAATTTTAAAAGTTTATATTCGTTTTATTTTTAGTTGTGTGTGTGTGTGTGTGTGTATGTATTTCTGTGTATATGTGAATACCCTGAAGAGCATCAGGTTTCCCTCAAGTTGAAGTTATAGGTGATGCTGCAAACTGAACTCAGGTCCTCTTAAAGAGCGATATATGCTCTGAACTATTCAGCCATCCATCCATCCAGCCCAGTGATGTGATATTTTATTAGACAGTTTTCCTATAGCTCAAAGGAAAGCAGATTTTACTGCTTTCAAATGAACATCACTTGTTTTTGCGTCTATGTTGTTTGCGTCTATGATACAGACACAGAAGCTGATCATTGTATCGCGGTGTCATTTAGGCAAATAGTCCACTGATAAGCCACCAGGACATATCATATTTAATGGTAACACTCACAGGGTCCTGGAGAAGATGCCACTCAGGGATTTACAAGGAACATTTTGTGTATTCCCAGTTTTGTCTTTTCTATTTTCCCTTCCATATAATAATGAATCTTGGGTAAATAAAATAATTAAACATGGAAACAAAAATAAAGATATTACTGTGGCATTGTTTGGACCCTCAGATAGGCATCAGCATTCCATAATGAGCAGCACACTTTAGATGGTATTGGTTATCACCTAAGCCTATCCCTAGACAACTCTGCAGCAAAAATAATGTTGGTGCAAAGAGAAAACCAGTAGGTGGCGATGCTGTTCCATGAGTTACTTCTCTGGGCCTCGCCTGCAAAAAGGTGCATTTCTAATGATGATTTATTTTAATGAGGCGGATGCAAGGGTCTGCTAAAAAGAGTAGCCCTCTTTTGTATGTCAGAAGTAAGCTCCTCTCGGAATGGGTTTAGCTCATTTGACCTTGGAAACCGAAGGCTTATCTCTACCAAAGACAATGAAAAGCAGAGAGAGATTTGGAAAGACCAGAGCTTTCAATTCTTTTTAGAGAAACAGAGAAATAAGGTTAATGGTCTGGAGAGAGCAAACAGGAAACAGCACAACTAAAGATATTAGCCCTGGAGAGCCCTGAGGTTAATGTGGATGATAAGAGTCAGAAACCCCACTACATACTAATTTGGTTTGTTAACTTATTACATCCTTGAGAGGAATTTTTTTTTTTTTTTTTCGTCTTAGACTAGATGAAAAATTCCCTTGAGCAGCAGAGGTTTTTGTACCAGGAGATTAAGCAGCATAGAAAATTATAGCCCTGCATTTGTGCTGTCTGAGTTAAGGTGGTGTGTCAGCATTCCTATTTTAAGCCATTATTTTCAAGGATGTGAGCTTGCCTGGGACATACAGATTTAGCCTTAGGATCACACATGCACAGTGAGTGGTTTAGGTGGGGTTGTGCATCCCTGCAGGGGTGCACACTGAAGGGATGAGTCACTAGGATTGGCTTTAATTATTACTCCCAAAAGACAACAGAAGTTTGAAAAATCTACTGCTGAAACATGAAACGAGTATGTCTTTTCTTTCTTTCTTTCTTTCTTTCTTTCTTTCTTTCTTTCTTTCTTTCTTTCTTTCTTTCTTCCTTCCTTCCTTCCTTCCTTCCTTCCTTCCTTCCTTCTTTCTTTCTTTCTTTCTTTCTTTCTTTCTTTCTTTCTTTCTTTCTTTCTTTCTTTCTTTCTTTTTTCTGCAAGAAGATTTGTGATGCAAAGACTTAGTGCTCATGCAGGACAACCAACTTGACAAAATACACTCTTACCAGCTTTTAACAATTACTTGGGTCTGTGAGCCAAGACCTGTAAGGCATAGATAGGTTTTTATGGAACTATAATAGCCATATAGGGCATCTGCATAATAAATACATATTTTCAAAATTGGTTAGCAGACAGAAACCAACACCACCCTGAAAGTCCAGCTGGCTGAGATATATGATAATGTGGCCAAAACGCCTGACACATACATATTCTCCTCCATTCTAAGTGTGTTCATTGCAATCATAAGGGTGGGAGGAAATATCATGAGTATGTGTGTAGGTTTTTGTACAGCCCAGACTCTCTATGGTCTTTTTCCACAGAGACTATTACAGACTATATGTAGGTTATTTGATGATGAAAAAACTGAGGCTTCACTAGGTGAAATCTTCTCCTTGGGTACTCTGTTGGTGAATACCTAATATACGAGTTCAGCCTTATTCAAGGTGATGTCTACAATATTTCTACTTCAACTCATGCATGTCTTCCTATGAAGTGATTTCATTCCTTTTCAATTTTTATTTGTGTTTGACAGTGTTCCTCAGTCTCATCTATAACAGTAAGAGGGTACTACCTGCCTTTCAAGGTTGCAAAAATGACTTAGCATGGAGATGAACACAGAGAAAGTATAACAGGAAGCTGACCATTATTGCTACGATTTTGTCACAGAATGGAAAACAAAGCCATAGCGACAATGAGGAACTACACCTTTCAGTGGTTAAAGGAATTGTACCACAGAAGTGTTACTTTCCTTGATTTTTCTCAGATTCATGAGGTATAAGAGTGGAGTGCATGCATTGATTTTCTAGCCAATAAGCGGTCATAGACCAAGAAAGAAAACAGGCATGGAAAATTGTGTGTCGATACTTAGAGAAACAAGGTGATTGCAGTAATTGAGCAGAACCAAAAGAAGTCACACATGTAATTATTAGCTCCTCATGGGGTATCAGTGCTGATATTCACTTCCTGGTTTTGAAATGGACTGGGTAGCAGTCTATGGACATTAACCTTCATCTCAGATAAATGGGGTTCACATTAGGTAGATTATTATACATGCATATGAAGTCTCTCCAAGAAACAAAAATCATACTAGGAGTTTTAACAAGAAACATATTTGTAATTTGTAATTGTGTTCAGCTTCCTACAAGGCCCAGTAGCTTCTTATGGGTGACTTTTGTGTCACATAGATGGGGAAAGGACGTTGTCAGTTTGAAAGGAGATAACATGAGCAAAGAGTGGGAAATGGAGGCCTAAGGAAAATAAAAATACAGAGACGTGTATTCAAGAATGAAACAAAGAAAGAATTCAAATATATGTATTTCACAAACATAACCCGCCCCCCCCCAACTCCATACACTCCTCAAGGTTTAGAGAGGGATCCTGGGGAACTGACTTTATGTGCTTGATGATAGCCTGACTGCTTCTGCACTCTTAGTGGAAAAGATCCTACTTCAATAGGCATTGTATTTCCATATTAGGCAGGAGAGAAACGACAGAGTCTGGTCATCTAGAAAGTAAGAGGCAGAGCAAAGTTTATAACCCAAACTTTGCTTTCATTGTGCTGAAAGATGCAATAGCAGCACCATTGTCTGAGGTTGGTTGTGACGATAAAAATAGACAAAGATACATATATAAAGCCCTTTAAACACAGATTTGTAGATAATAAATGCTTAGAAATGTTAATTTATGTTCACTCCCTCATTAAGTAGTAAAAATGTATTCAGACTAATGCCTCCCAGTTAATTACTAAGCCAGGCTTACTTCAGACTTTTGTACTTAGGGAGAGAAAGATTTTTTTTCCTTTAATAGAAGAAAGACTTTAATTTTATGAAATAGCCTCAAAGAGAATCTAAGATGTTGCTGAGAACCGAGCTCTCAGTTTCATTGCAAATAAAAACAATAGAAACTGCTGGCCAAGGCAGGTAATCAATTACAGGTGACTGTCAGGAGTGGTATTTACTAGGAAGCAATCTGGAAGCACAGCAAGCAATACTGAAACACAGTGTGAATTGCATTGTTCCTTAATGCTTCTGGCCCTCTGGATACATACAGATGTATACAGATGTGTCAGATATGGGGCTTCTTTACACTACATTATTCTACCTCCTGAGGGATTTCAACTCATCTCCATGAGCTCATCTATATACTATGCAGGTACAACATGTGTCTTAGGAGTAGGTGACAGCTGGACTTGGGAAAAGGAAGCAGCTCCTGTTTAATGTACAGGAAACACACTGATGCTAAGTAGAGCTGTGCAAATTAACACCATCTGGGTTAATAAGGCTGATGTTGACAGAGTTTAAAATTGCTTCCTCAATTAAAGAGTACAAGGAAATCTATATGTTTGGGTCTCAATGAGGATACACCAAATAGTGATAAAGAGTCTTTGTTTTGCTAAAAATAAAGAAACCAGGGCTTTACTTCACACAGTTTAAAAAGAAGGGCATGGTGTGAAATAACCTGGACCTCCCAGCCTTCACAAAAACAGGCTGTTAATAGGGTAGCCAGGCAACATTATTGCTTTCCCTGCAGATTTAGTCAAGCCTTGGCACACTTGGCACACTTTGTCAAGGAGGAAAGGCATCCATTTCCTTACCCCCAGGGCTCTGTGCCTTGTATTCAGTAATCATTTTCTGTTCTATGACAACTATCATTTCATTTTACAGAGTTGAACATCGAGGCACAGAAAAATCAAGATGTGCACTGTCATGGTTAACGAGTCATGGTTTATAGCAGGATGTGCTTTTGTGTTCATTCCAAAGTAAGGCATCCACAGGCTCTAGATTTCATAGTTGGCCTCAGTGGTTTTCCATTGACTAGGGACTTCTGTAGGTCAGGAGTGTAAAGCACTGGTATTCAGCACCCCTGCACAGGCATCTCATCTCACAAACCTGCCTGGGGCTAGCCTCGTTTGCTCTCTCCTACTGCTAATACTCTCACTATCAAAAAATTAACTTTATTTTACATAGTTAAAATTTGAAAATAAAATAAATATCAACAGTTATTTCATGAAGAAGCTTTACCTTCTATGATACTAAAATAATGGGATTCTTTCTTTGCATGTGAGATTTGAAGGTCTGAGCCTCTGTAGAGTCATCTTCCCAAGGTAACAGCTATCTGAGAGCATCTTCCACAGTATCTTTACCATCCTTAGAGGAGACCTTAGATTACTGTCAGCCTTCTGAAACCAGATGTTCACATCTTTCTCTGTGAAAGAGAGAGGGCATGTAATTGTTTCCTCTGTGTTCCCTTCATCAGCTTTGTCCTAGTTCTCTCTATGTCTGGATCAGCAGCTCAGAAATTGGAATCTATTCAGGGCTTCTAGAGCTTTACAGATTCTCAGGAGCTGTAAATTTGATGAGTATACTTCCACATGTGTTTGAAGACAAGGCCTATCACTTTAAACAGATTTTCAAAGAGTTCATATGCCTGAAGAAGTTAAGTTACACAGCACTATGAACTTCCCTAGAGTGAGATGACTGTTTCTGATATGCTTTGAATCTTCTCAATGCTTTTGTCTTTATTTTATACATGACGTTCCACTTGATCTTTAGTTTACGTAACATAGTGGAAAAATGAGATGACAGGAATCCAAAAATGTGAGAAACATTTTGTGGACAATGACTACATTTTCATTACTTTCCTAAAGTAGAGATTGCCCTAACTTTTCTTCATAGGTTAATTTTCAAACAGTGTTTATAAAATTATTATTTTTAACTGGGCACTACAGTCAGAAGTTTATAAATTTCACATTAAAATGGAGATTGTTGACTTTTCTTAAACATTTCAAAGATCTACCAAAGCTGAACTCATTTTTGCATGAAAACACATACCCAAGCTCAATGTTCTTTCCAGTTCTTTCCAATTCTTCCTATTGCCACTTCTCCAAAACACACACACTCTTGTGTATTTTGTTATTGTTCCCATATATTTTTCCCACTTAGAAAAATACATTTCTCTTATTCGGTCATCTCATTCATGCATGTGCCTCTCTATACAGGCATTGATATTACCCTGTTCTCAATTTTAAGATCAGAATCTGAGAAGGGGAAAAGGACAGGATTGAGTGTCATTAACTCCAAATGTCTGGCTTCCAGGCACCAGAGGGCCCTCAGCTGCATTGAGTGTCAGCTGCTAATAGTTCACAACTCTCCTTTCTCATTCCTTCTGACACACTGGGTAAACTGTAGCCCTTCAGTAGGCACTCCCCCAGTGTATACACTTATGTAGTAGACACATAGCCAGTACCTAATCTCAGTATGTAAAGGTAAGAGGAATCCACTGTGCAGGCCTTAGGTGGGGTCAGATTAAAACAGAGAGTCCAGCTAAGAAGGCAGCTTTGTCTAGCTGCCCTTTGAGGCTTGCTGTATTTCCCTGCCTCTCATATCTTGAGGGCACCTCTCCAGTCAGTTTCCTGGAGAATTCCTACCTTGAGCTCATCCAGGAAATTCAACTAGAAAGGGTACTCTCTGTTGAGACATTGAGAACAACTAAAGATTATGGTTAAGCAATCTCACTTTTGTGAGAGAGTAAGAGGGAACCAGAATTTAAAACAATATTCTAAACTATCATGGTCTTTTAGTTATCAGAATAACTGATATTCCAGAAATGATGAGATTAAAAAAAAGTTACTTCTCATAATATCCCACCAGCAGCTCCTATTGAGTATTGTGTGGAGAGACTCAGGTGCTTTCAATATGTACAGGTGAATATATGACAACCCAAGAGAGAGGTCCATACCATTGGAAGAGAGACTATTCAATGTTATAAAAATTTTATGAAATTAGAGGTCTGGTTCAGCAGGCAGGGCTCAAGAGGAGCACTGATGGAGCAGAAGCATGATATATGGTTAGGTGGACTGGGCTCTATTTGTTTGTTTATTTATTTTAACTGAGCCAGGGAAGAGATGACAGCTTAGAAATGTTGAATTGAATGGTTCCTGTGGGCTTTAGCTGTAGCTTATTTTTAGGTGGAAGAAATACTGACTAGAGGTATGTGATAAAAGGTAGATGTTAAACACTTCATCTATGAAAGGCATACTCTTAGGCAAGCTATCCTCTTTAGGAATCAGCTATTCCTAGGAGGGGGAAATCTCTAATATGACTACCTAAGACTCCATAAAAGGATCCCTAAAACACAGGAAATATATATATATATTACAACTGACCCTGTGGTGCATGGATGCCAAGTCATCAAATAGTGAGAAAATAGAGCAAGCCCACTTGTAGGCTCAGGGCAAAGAAGGCTATGCACAATTAAGAGATCTGCTGGAGTTCAGCATATGAGACAGGCATCCTTTCTGTCTAACCTATTATTTTCAGTGTAAGTGTCAATTCTTTGTAGAAGCCCCCCTTGACCCATGAGTCAAGACTAGCTGCCGTCTCTCAGCACTTCTATAGCAACCTGTAAACATCTACATCATCACTTTTCTTAAAATGCTATGAAAGTATTGGAGTATAACTGGATACCCTATAAAGCAACAACATGATATCTCCATGGTATGGTTAAGGGGAAGGTTTTTATTGTAGGTATGAAAAAGAGAGAGCAGTCAGATAGATAAAGAAGTAGACTGAACATGCTCAGCAGACTGGACAAGGCCAGTCCGTGGATACTTGTGAGGGAAAGGAGAACAGCAGAGGATAGAGAATAGAGACATCATAGTGAGAAATGCAAGAACAGAGAGCATGAATGTACACAGTGGGAGGTGAGGGGAGAGAGGGGGCAGAATATAATATGAATAGCAGGGTTATAAGGAGAATGGGTAAATGGAGAAAGAGAAGCTTGTGAGCTAGAGGGAGTTTAGTATAGGAGAGGAGGTGAGAAGCCAAACCTCCTAGCATGGACTTTGAAATGTGTAATAGGTACTTGTGATATATGAGGGAGCCTGGAGGCCTGCTTGGGCTTTGTTTGATGTTCTAACAGGCACCACAGATATATGTCAGTGGATCCATATGTCCCTTCTGGCAGAAGGAAAATGACTCCTTTTGGTAGATGGGAACCAGTTTTGCAAGTTCCCAAAGAATGCTGACTTATATCTAACCACCAGAAGTTCTGTAATTTTAGGTTGAGCTCATTTCTGAATATTCGTGCTTCCTTTTGGAGTTTGAAAAATTGGGAGTTTCATTTGTATCTAACAAATACATATACAAATGCACAAAATGATAGGTTTTAACTGCTGTAAAAGCACCACCATAGTCAAGAGAAGGAATATAACCATCACCTTAGCATTTCCCCTAATCTCTTTAGTAACCCTTTTGCCAATTTCTTCATTAACTCCTCCATCCTCATCCTTTGTCTCCCCAAACCAACACACATCTGCTTTCTGCCACTATAAGCTTGGCTTGAATATCTGAGAGTTCAAAACAACTAAAGTAATTCATTATGTGTTCTTTCATCTGGATTTATTTACTTGTTTCAATTATATTGAGATTTGTCACCATTGGCTTGTTCTTCTATATGCTGAGCACTATTACATTGTATTGATATACTATAATTTGCTTATGTATTGCCCTGTTGATGGACATTTTTACTATTTCAAGTTTGGAGTGTTGCAAATATAGCTGCAGTGATTATTTGTATAAAAGTTAGGAGGGGGCTAAAGAGATGGGTCAACGGTTAAGAGTACCTCCTTCTCTTCCAGAGGACAGAGTTCAGTTTCTAGCCCTGCCTCCCACAGGAAACATACATTCTTCCAACCACATGAATTAAAATATGTTTAAAAAAAGTTAGAAGAATGAAGCAATAGCCATAGAAGAGGAAAAAGTAATTGCAATGCATCTATGTGAAAATAATAAATAAAAGCTTACATCCATCCAGAATGTTTAAAGAACACTTCGACTTCAATAATATGAAAACAAACTACCTGATAAAGAAATGGGAAAAATATCTGAACAAGAGCTTCATGGTAGAGATATAGAGGTAACAAGAATTCATATGAAAAGTTGTTTAATATCCTTTGTCAATAGCAAAAATTAGAATCCAAATGAGACATCACTATGGATCTACTGTAGAAGAGTTTAGAAGCCTTCTCTAAAGCTTATCTTTATATTTGTCATTCTGTTTTATGGTTATTGCTTTCTCTGCCTCACCCACCTCTCTTTCTCTCTTTTTACTTGTGGAAGCCCGAGTTTGAGGTTGGGTATCTTCCTCTATTGCTCCCCATGTTATTTTTGCGACAAGCTGTATTGGTGAACCCAGGACTCACTGCTTCAGTTAGACTTGCTGACCACCAAGCCTCCAGGACCCAGCAGTCTCCTGCCACCACTGACAGGGTTAGAGATGTGTACTATATATCTGATGACTCGATGTCTTATATAGGTTCTAAGAGACAGAACTCAGGTCCTGACACTAGTACAGTGAGCATTTTACCCACTGAGTCATCTTCTCATCACCCTTGGTTGCTCCTTTTACTAGAATTCAGGTATAAACAAGTTGAGTTTAGAGAAACTTTTTTAAAATTTTATTTAGGAAATGTTTGTATATTCCTGAATTTAAAGCAACATATATATGTACATTTCCTCCCTGGATGCCTCTCTTTATCTAGTATGAGTTATTTATCAGTACAATTTTAAGAGTACAATTTCAGTTTTGATTTACTTTTGTGCACTCCATTCAGCTTCTCATTTTGCACACAGAGCTTAACTTTTATAGTGATTAGATAAATTACACATAGTTACTACCCTATGTATGATCTTCTACTCTCAAAAAATTCAAGAGCTATTTAAGACACCAAATATCATTTTGCTTTATTCAATTTATTTAGAGTATTGGTATTATCTTTAGAACAGAACACTAATAGTTTTAAACAAAACACAAATGCTATTACCCCAATATACGTTGTTTATATAGAATTATATATTCCATATATACATATGTATATACACACACACACACACACACACACACACACACACACACCCAATATAATTGCTATGGTGTCAGAATAAAAAATAACACACTGAGATGCTGCAAGAAAAGGAATTTGATTACAGCTATGCTGTACTCTATTTGGGAGAGGGTATATACCTGTTAAAGTCCATTTGTTCTCATTTATACATATCTTGTTGCTGGGCAAGCAGAGCAAACAAGTGGGTTACAAAAAGCTAGATGGAGTGCAGTTAGCAAGACCATACAGTTTTAAAATTAGTGGCTTAGTGGAGACAGGATCTAGGTGAAATGTGGTTAAATCAGCAGTGACATCCAACAGATGTTTTCTCTTTCCTGCTGTCCTTTGAGTGGTGACACTTGGACCTTGGACTATCAGTTATACAAGCATCATCCTTTACCCTTTTGCCATGGTTTACTGATTACTAGAAGAAAAATCCTTGTATTGTGAAAAGCTTTAACTTTTGTGAAACTTTTGATTTTTCACAAATAAGAAAACTCATTACAAAAAGCAGAGCAAAGCTTATTACAAAGACAGAGTTTGTGGTTAGCTGTTTCCATTCAGGTTTGGGAGCATTGTAGCCTGTGATTTTGTGGCAAAAATGGTTTGAAACAATTGTAGAGACAAGTTAATAATGACTTAAGCATGAGTTCATAAAGGAAAAAGAGATTGACCAAGACTACAGGAAAACAAGGTAACATAAAAAAACAAGTTACCCAGCTGTCTAGGAAGCAGGTTTCAAATAATTTTGTAAAGGCACAAAATGGCTCCATGCTATAGTAATAATACTTCCATATATTTAGCTATACATTATATAATATGAAAAGGATATGGGAAGTGCATTGCTAACAGGCAAGTACATAAACTGTAATATCTTTTAGGGAGATGCTTTGCCAGTTTTACATTTGCCTTCATTTATTTTGTATTCTTTGAAATTTAAATATAATTACATCATTTTCCCCCTTCACTTTTCTTCCTCCAATTGCTTCTATGTGCCTTCCCCCTTGCTCTCTCTAAAATTCTGGGCCCATGGACTCTTTTTTTTTTTTTAATTGTTGCTTTTTCTTTGTGTCTTAGCTTTTTGTTTGTGTGTTTGTTTGTTTGTTTGGGACAGAATTTCTCTGTTGTAACGCTGACTATCCTCGACCTCACTTTGTAGACCAGGCTGGACTTGAACTCACAGAGATCCACGTGCCTCTGCCTTCCAAGTGATGGGATTAAAGGCATGCGCCACAATCATGTGGCTAATTGTTTTTTATATATCTCTGCCTATATACATACTTACATATGTATATAAATTTTTTACACATAAAAAATGTACATTTTTGTACACACACACACATTTACATAAACAGAAACATCTGATATCTGCATTTCTACAAAGTGACAATGATTAAAAAGTCAACTAGGCTCTTAAAGTATTATGTCCTTTTAGATTAAACAAGGGACAGAGTTGTATCAACTTTTAGTAATTAACATATTCTTTTTGAGTATTTCCCCCTTTTCAGGTAGGTCTTGCTAAGTAGCCCAAGCTGGCTTCGAGAATTCTGTGTGCCCTTCCTGACTTAGATTTCTAAGTGCTGGGATGATAGGTATGTGTCACCACATTCTAAGGTTTTACATTTTAATTTAAATGCATTTTTAATGTCTTGCGTAAGATAACAACAACAATAATTCTCTTGTTATTGGTGATTTAACTTCTTTGCATAGGATGAGATGAGAGTTAATTATCAATACTGCATGAATGATATATTTATAACAGTCTTTTTTCTCTCTATATAAAAATATTCTTATCCATGATTTAATTGCTCTTGACAAAGGTTTTCAAAAGGGTGTGCCATGTATTGTACCTCCAGAAATGGATGAGTATTTTTTAAAGAAAATGTAATAGCTTTCAGAAGTTGACTTGATTGTGAGTCAATTATACAGTTGTGTGACGATTAAGATTGGATGTATCATTATTGATTCAGTTCTTGACACTAGCTAAAGATCATCTTTTTTGCTGTGTACATTTTATTTTCACTATTTGCTTATTAAATAAAGCAGACATTTAAATATAGCAGAAGACTCACAATTTCCTGCTACAGTTGGAGTTCTGGAGTAGCTATAAGCACTGATTAGAAATCAAAAGAGTCTTGTAATACTTTGCTCTAATTTTTGCATCAAAGCTTTCATTGGCACTTAGATAATTCTAATTATGTGAAAGTCTGACTGGCAACATCCTGATTTTTTTTTTCTGGTTTATGCTTTTCACTGCTTGCAATGTTGCTGCCAAAATCTTCTGATAAAAGGAATTGGAGGGATTTAGTGTCCATCTCTCAGTTAACACAACCATCAAGTTCCTAATCCAGATTTTCCTTCATTCAAATTAAATAGTATTTTGGATACATGGCTAAAGAGACACACCTCTAATAAGGATAAATGAAGTTGCAATTATAAACATGGCTTGTGATTCTTAATATGAAAAGAAAAAGATTCAAGGGAAATGTGATAGGAAAAGGTAAGCTCTGCCCTTCATCATTTTTTGGATTATGATGTTGGTTATATGTGTGAGGCAATTAGTGTTCTCTTAATTTTTATTGGAGATATGCCCCCCTCACCTATCCACCTATCATCTATCTATTATCAGCTATAACAGTGTTAGCTATCAGTTGTTTGCCTCTCTACTCTAAAACTCCCACTTTACCCCCTTAGGTTTTGTCACTGGTAGGTGAAAAGCTTAAGGAGGTACTGCAAGCAGTAGCTTTTACTCAGTTTTCATCTCCCTTCTGTAATGAGTGAGAGGCCCAGGAGTCTACTTCAAATTCCTCTTAGTTTCTCTAGATATAACCATATTAGGAAGCTTCCTCAGACCAGCTGTGATCTACTACAACCACAGTGAGTAGTTTCCTTCTGGCCAGATTCACTTCAGTGTATCCCAGCACAGTTTGTAAACATCCAGATATGTGACCTGAAGATCAACTTTGACCCACAGTACTTTGTGAAGTTCTCTGTTGTTCAGCAGGTCTGGCTTTACTACTCCAGGTAAGACTAAAAAGTAGCCTTTATTGAGAGCTTATGCTCTTCTGCAGCTTTAGTTTCTCTTTCATGTTAGTGGTATAACTACTTTCAGCATTTTCTATGAGATCTTTATAGTTTGTTTATCATTTTTTTATTGGCTGAGATGTTTTCATCCAAAAATTTCTTATCAAAATTCTTACTATTTTTTTTTTCCCTTGACTAGACTCTGATTGATTCTACAACAAATAGTCCATGAACTTTGGTTTGGTTCCAGACACAGTATGAGATGCCTGCTTGTGTTATTCATGTTTTCACTGCTAAGAAAAATACAAGAGAGATACAAAGAACAAGAGAATTTCCTGGGTTCACAGTTTCAGAAGATTAAGTCTGTGGGTCCCTTACTCCATTGCCATGAACTGTGGGGAGTACATAACTCACCAAAAGTTTATTCAAAATTTTAGCCTATCAAGGGATTACCTCCTTGATTTAGGCTAAGCCTCATGAACTAATTACTTCCTCTAACCTCTGAAAAGTACTGATATCTAGGACCCAGCCTTCAGTATGTGAGCCTTTTGGGGTGACAGTTCATAATAAAATCATCACAGTATTAGAGACGTAGTAACAAAGATACTACTCTAGATAAGGTTCTTGTGCTCTACACTCCCTCAGTTTCCGTGAAATAAACAGATAAGTTGGATATGACAGGGAAGCACTGTTAGGATGAGAGACATAAGATAGGATTTTAAAAGTTCTTATTAAAGAAACATTGAAAACTAAAAGCCCACAAAAATTAGCTAGAGGAGGAGGAGAAACTGTCCCAGCAACTGGGACAGTTGTATTAGAGCAGGATTGATCAAGGTGATGTGAAAATAAAAGAAAGAGGAGTCTAATCTGAAGGAAGCAGATTGTCCTCTACCCAGACAGTGAAGGGCTGCAGTCTTTCTGTAGGGTGGAGACTGTGCATACAGTCTCAGGGGGCTTGGCTTTTATAGTGCTGGAGAAGGAACTTTTGAGAAGATGATTCAGTCTGAAGATCTGTTCTCTCAAAGTCTCAGAGTTGTCAATACTAATGAGGTTTTGGTATGTTGATCTTCTCAGGAGCTTCACAGATTCTAACATCCTACAGAATTTGCTATCAGTGAGTCTACTCTTCTGTCTGGAGTTTCTTATACCATCTGAGGTTTTGGGGTTATTAACCCTTCAATTTGTCTAAGAACTGGAGTTAGACTTAAGATGGCATGTTATAAGGACTGTAGCATGGATACTGAGGCCTGGATAGAAAAGGAGAGATTAAAACAGTGGCTAGTTCTTAAAGGGCATTGAACCCCATGAGAAGTTCTGTATTTTATCAAGAATCCCCAGGGAACACTGAAGGGTTGCTAGCAAAGAAAGACCAGGATCACATATTTATTATCGTCATTATTTTGAATGGTAGCTCTTAATTCTCATCTATATCTGAAACACACACAGGGTACTTAAAAAAGAACCTGGATGCTATAGTCTGAATGTCTGTGCCTCCTCAGAATTCATATGTTGGGTCAATTGTGGTGGTCAACATCTATGATTTTAGTTGGGGGATTGAGACAGAAGGATCATGAATTAGAAGTCAGATTTGGCTCTATAATGAAACCGTGTCTCAAAACAAAACTGAAATTCATATTCTGGAATCTATTAACATGGGGACTTGGGATACTGCTTAAGCAATCAAGGTCCTACTCTTATGAAAAGAGACCCAATGGAGTTCCCATGTTCCTGACATCATTTTAAGACATAGTTAGAGGGCATATCTTCTAAGCAATCTTCACCAGACACAGTCTGCTCACTTCTTGTTTGATGGACTTTCCACCCTCCAGAACTTGGAGAGGTAAATTTCTGTTCTTTATGTTACTTATGTTGAAATAATTGCTACAGAATCTCAGGGGACGAAAGCACCAAACAGTTACATCAGTGTCTTTGGGACTCAGAACCTGCTAAGTTTGTCCAGGTGATTTCAATGTGCAGAAGAGTTTGTGAATCATTGATCTTGAGAAACAAAAACCATAAAAGTGTAATATGATGAGTGTTAAATAACAAATTACCAATAAAGCCTAACATTAGAAAAAAATTTCAAGTCTAAGGATTACTTAAACTAATCTTCAGCGACAGTTGTTATGCAAAATACATGTAGAATTTCAGAAACACAAACCTGACAATTTTAATAAACAAAAAGTGGTTAAAGATGGCAAGTATTTTTATGTGCATTTCCTCCAATGTTCACTTAAGAAAAGAATGTTATCATTGTGGACTTAGGCAAATGTTTAAAAGTAAGAAAATAAACACAATAAGAATTGCCTAATAGATTTTACTTTAGTTTTAAAATGGCTTCAGATAAACAAATATTTGCCTTAAGTAAAGATATGAATGAATGACCCCTTTTAATTAGGTTCTATTTAAACAAAAACAAAGGAAGCATATCTGCCACCTCAACCTAAAGAAAATAAATTAAAGATTAATTTGTCATCTGATATTAACCTAAATATGACGCAAATCTTAGAGCTATGTTTGGCTAAATTTATGGACATCTATATTTAGCATGAGAGTGAAGAGTACCAATACCTTTGATTTAATTTTTCCCCCTAGCACTTAAAACAAACACCAGTTTCAAAAGAGTTTTAAGCACTCTTTAGTTACACAGCTGTTTCTATTGCTTTCTAACCTTTTGTGCAATCCCCAAACCACACTGTTTATGTTACTTTAGAGACTGAATCAGTGTACCTCCTCTAGAGACCATGCAGGTTGAAGGAAAAAAAATCATTAGGCTTTGCATTATAGAAGCATTATGGGGAGCAGGGGCTAAAATCATAATGCAGTCACAGCAGAACAGCTAATTTCAGTCAAATGGAACACAGCCCTTGTATGCAGATTACATGGCTTGACAAGTGATGCAAAACTGGATTGCTGTCTAGAGAGAGTGAATTAATTGATTATCAGGGAGTATTTTAGTCAACCTATAATGTGGCTGGAACATGAAAATTAATGTTATTTAAATTCCTGTTCAGTGTCAAATACCCACCACAGAACTTATTTTCCATTTCACTTCTTTTAGCCCTGTTTTACAAGGTGTTGCTTTTTCATTCAGTAGTTGGTTGCATGCTTGCAAATCTCCTCCATGAGAATAGAACCCATTAAGACTGCAGTGACAAGCTAATTATAGAATACTTTTCTTTTACTTACAATAAATACCTGGTGGGAAACAGGGTGCAGAGCTGAGATGTGCAGTAAATGCTTTTTGAATTATGTTGGGAAAAGTGTTGGATTTATAAGTCATTCCATAAAGAAAACATGTGGCTGATTCCATAGTATTACAAAGTGCTTCAGTATGCTATAAAATGAAAGACTACAACATTCCCTGCGATTTCTCTCTATCTTGTTTCTTATACACTCAGCTTAGTCATACATATACTGTAGCTAAATTACAATGATATAGGAAGGTTTGTTTAATGGTATATGATTTTTTTTTATGTAGCAATGAAACAAGGCCTAATCATAATGTATGGTGCTTGGGTGGTATCTGAAATAAGAACCAAGAATAATTTGGACTGGTGAAACAATTGAAGGATGCCGTCTTGCTTTGTTTTGTTTTTGAAGCAGATCTGGCTGGCCTTGAACTTATGAGGCTCCTAAGTCCTGGGATACATATATATATATATATATATATATATATATATATATATATATATATATATATATATATATATATATACCTGTTGAGAATGGAATTTTAATGATTGAGAGAAGGATAGAATCTCTCAATTATTCAGTTCAGGTTCAGTTGCCTCCTTACAGGATTGCACTGAAAATTCCAGCCATTTATATATTATTGTCTATACTGAATGGCATTCTACAATATAGCATCCTTCATGAATCATTATATCATTTGTATCTGATAATATTGCTAGTCATGATAGGAAAAGAATGTTTGCCAAAGAAAATAGGGAGATATAGGTTCTGAGTTTGGATGAGCTGAGTGATATGCAGCCTTGGCAAATGCACTGGTTCATTTTGGAGAAGACCATATAGTTTGACTTTAGTCAACACAAAGCATTCTCTGTTGCAGTACTTCTGTGAATTCAGCTTCAATGATGGTACCTTCTTTAAGATAGAGTGCTCATTATTTCTGAAACAACTTATTTTTTTGTTTTTGTTCAATAGCTTAAAAGATTTGATAGATTCTAACTATACCAAGTAAAACTTTAACATGTAATATCTGTCTAATGATGTTTTGTGGCTTTTCTTGTGAAAATGTGAACAAATTATTATTTATGTCAGGTAGGGGACCAATAGCAAATCAAGGGAAGAATTCCACCCAAATCTAACTTAGTGAACCTATGAATTTGTTAGGATTACTTATAGGATTTAGGTGATTTAAAGGCAGCTTTATCACTGAAAGCCCACTGCAGCATGAATGACAACTAAAAAAAGATGTACACTACTTTCAGGCAGCTTGGTTGGTCAGTTTCCCTCCCTAGAAATTGTTCACTGCTTTTGTAACTTTTGGGAAAAGACTTTCAGGAACTTTCTGAGCCTTGGAAATTTTGCTTTCTTCTGAGTCTTAGTTCTCTTCCTGCCTCCCAGAAAGGAATGTTTCAAATTGAAGGATATAAATACTCAAAATTCTACCCCTTTCTCTGACTCTTATATTCTTTCTTTCTTCCATTATATCCTTGTAATTTGGAGAGGGTCACCACTGATGTCTACATTTATTTATCTGAGGCTGAATATTGTGTCACTGTGCCAGAACAACAACCACTATTCTCAAAAGCTTCACTAGTTATAGGTCTCTATACTGAATTGCCCATTGCAAAGAGACATTTTTCTCCATTACTAATCAATGCTAACAGCACCATTAATTTATGGTTTTAAACACAGATTTTTAGAAGGGAATTTGACTGACTCATCATATCCATTTGAAAGAGCAATAGTAGTTGCTTCCTCACTGGAGTCTATGATATCTATGACCATAGGCTTTTGCCTTGGCTTATAGTATCAGATGTGAGTTCTTTCCTGATTATATCCATAACAGTCATGCCACTATTTCAGCATTTGGTAAATTTTGCCTGGAATGTTGGTGTATAGCATGCAGGACCATAGCTGAGCACAACTGTTAATAACAGTTCTTCTTCAGCAGCTTACATGGGACCTTCTGACACTATGAAAAACAGCCAGCAGAGAGGGAGCTTCTTGCTCAGTTACAGCCTTATTTCTCTATGTCCTACAAAGCATATGATATGTATAGCAATAGATACTTATTGTCTCATATTGGCATGTAAATAGCAGTAGTGGCAATGCATTGCCTGACCAACAACTATTAGGAAGGTAGTCAAACTCTGGCTTTGGAATTTTCACCCAGCAATCTTCTGATTTGTGAGGGTATCCCTTTGCACCAATGCCAGATATTTTTGTTCAAATCTTTCAACTGCTATTCTCATTATCTTCCAGTCTTACAGTGGGTAAGGTCTTACAGAAGGTCTATTGCCTTCAACTCAAAGCAAGCTTCAATTGATCTTGTGTGGTTAGGAGATTAAAATAAATAGCAAGTCTGAAACAGCATGAAAAGAATTTTTTCATTTGTTTTCTTAAAAATATGGCATTGGGGTATAATGGAACATAATGAGGATACCACCCTGGCTATCCTTCCAACAGTCCAAAGCCCTTTTCTATGAGCCATCTGGTTTCCTCCTCCTTGGTGTTACTGTTACTGCAGGGCTTCTGTGTATCTTTCCAGTCCTAATGGTCTTGGATATGTGTGGCTTTTACTGCTCTGCCTCATTGAGGTCCAAGTGGAGGCAAGGATATATTCTAGCCTGCTAAGCCTGTCACTGGAAACAGTCCCCTGATTCTGATAGAGCTTACCACTGTAACCCTAACTTTCCACTAGCCACAGCTTGGCCTTTGAAAGGGCTCCAGAATGAGTGAACAATCTCCAGTATACTTTCTTGCAGGAGAGAAATGAAAACTGCATACTGTTGGGGGACAACCATCCACTCTTCGGACAAGCTTAATTTTTCTACCTGTACTGATTCATGTTTTTTGTTTCTTAGGCTTTAAAGCCTTTCAAAAGCTCATTAGCATAGTTACTGTAACTGTTAAATAGTTCTGTTACTTTGTTCTCTGAGAATTCTGATTCTGTATAATTCTTGCCACATTTCTGTTAAGTAGCCTCAACAGACTCCTTTGTCTGACATTTCATCCCCTCGTTCCAACTTTTTTCCTCTCCTCTTCCTCTTCTTCGATTGTTGCTTTCTTCTGTTGGCACTAAGAATTGAACTCAGTGTTTGTATACCTATGCCAATATTCTACCACTGAGTCATATTTCTACACATTTGTATCCCTTCCTGATTGCTTTAGTACTTTCTAAATCTAATTTACATGCTAATCTAAGTCATTTAAATATGCTAGAGCCTCATCGTATTATAGAAATCATGTCAGGGCCCAGCAAAGCCATTTAAGTCTCTTAGTTCTGAGTTCCTTGCTAAGTCAATCTGAGTTCTCCCAAGAACATGGTCCTATCCAGCCTAATGCAGTGGTATCAAATATGACCTTTTTCATGCCAAGTTTTTTTTTAATAATGTCTGTCTTTCCTTTACTGTTCTTTCATCTTTGATATTCATGAATACCTCAACCAGCAGTAACCACACATCACTAATAGCTTATATCAGTCCCCCAAAGACTGATTTCCCCAGTATTGCTTCAGTTTATACAATCTTTGTCTCAAGGTGCAGATAGGAAGTTATATTATTCTGTTTCTCCATTTTCATGCCATTCATATTGATCCTATCTGGCCCACAACCATAGAAGCCACATTGTGAGAGGATCTTTCATTCTTGTTTAAAAGATTTATCTAATTTAAACATTTCAGATACAATGATTTGATTGGGGAATTGTATGTACTTTGCTTCAGATTGAATTAGATTACCTATATGAAAGTGTTAATGTGAAAAATCTTATAATACATTAAATTTGAAAAGCAACTTTGGAAAGGTGCTATGCCATAGAAAGTTAAATTATTGTTGTTATGGGTTCCTCATGAAGAAAACCTTCTAAGCAGCTAAAAGAAAAAAAGAAAAGAAAAGAAAAAAAAACTATAGGAAGAAAATGAGCAGAAACATGTTACTGGAAACTGATATAAAATACTTCATGGATTTTTGTGGTTCTCAGTGCAGCTTATAGTCAACATTGAATACTGCACAAGATTTTTGTAGTTCTTTTCATTCTTCTAGAATATTTCTAGGAGACTATGGTACCTTCTTTAAGACTATGGAATTCTGAAATATTTTTCTTTCAAACTATATGTAGAGAGATGGTGATTTTCTCTTATGTTTCTCTAAAAAAATTCTTTGTTGTGGCTAAAGTTAGAATTTTCTTCTTACGCAGCTAAAGTCACAAAAAAATTTCTTCAGCTAAACATAGGTTCAATATTAAGTATTCTTCTGGACAGGGGTTGGAACATTTTCATATAAGAGAACAGATAGTGAATTTTTTTAGTTTTTGTGGGACATAAGGTCTATGTCATCAAACTTTTACTCTGTTGCCATAGTGTAAAAACAGCCATTGTTTTGTGTGTGTGTGTGTGTGTGTGTGTATGCATGTATGCATGTGTATGTATGTATGAGTGTGTATGTATGTATGTATGTATTATATGCTTGGGAGTGGCTGTATTAAAATCACATCCTATTTCAGAAGCAAGCAACTGCTGGACAGGTTTGGCCTGTTGGCTATAGCTACAGTTGTAGAAATTGTCATCCCTTTATCTAGTACATTGTTACTTAAACTGTGGTCTGCGGAATCTAAGTATTAGCATCACATGAGGGTCCTTGGAAAGTATAAGCTCTGTCTCTACCCTAGGCCTGTTTTATCAGGAGCAATATTCTCACATGATTTCCAGGTGATTCATATGTATTTGCATTTGTGAAACAAGGGCTCCAGATGGATATGACAAAGGAGGCATCTGGGAGTATATTATATCATGATCATTGGGGTGGGTTTCCTTCTCAGATTGTAGCTTGTAAGCCTTTTTCTTCCCCTAGTACATTCTCACCCACTAACCACATGCTCTGCTTAGGCTGTCAGCTTGCCTTGGCACCTCCCCAGCCTAGCAGCTGCTTATTCCCCAGTTTCTATGTACTCATGGGAGACTGTTGGGAACTTGTCAGATGAAAGAGATTTGGCTTGCTTGTAGCTCTTTTGAATACACAGCATGCATTATTTACAGGGCAGCCCAGCATACCACCATTTTTGTGGCAGCATCTCTTTCAAGAGTCAAACGTAAATGGACTGGGAAGTTCAAGGCACAGAGGTCATTTCTCCTTGTTTATCAGGATATGGAAAAGCCTACAATAATTGTTACACTTTTTAGTAATATAATAATGGCAGTAGACTTTTTCCTTAGTGACGTCTGTAAAATGGCTGCCATCTCTTTCATGTCATCATAGCTGCCCTCCAACCTGTGGTGAAGCTGAACATCATCAAAAAGAACATGAATAAGTTCATCCAGCACCATTTAGAATGATAAATCAAAATTAAGCAAAACTGGTGGAAACTTGAGGTATTGATAGCAGGGTGCAGAGGATATTCAAGGGCTAGATCCTGATGCTCAACATCAGTTATCAGAGAAAAAAGAAAACCAATATCATAATGCCCAATGGCTTCCAGAAATTCCTAATCTACAAGGTCAAGGACCTGGAAGTGCTGTTGATGTGCAACAAACATTTCTGTGCTGAGACTGTTCACCCTAATTCCTCCAAGAACCTCAAAGCCACTGCACAACTGGTCATCAGAGCTACCAATCCAAAGCCTGGCTGCGCAGTGAAGAAAATGAGTAGATGGCTCATGTGCATATTTTATTTGTGCTTAAATAAAGACACAGAAACCGCAAAAATAAATAAATAATAAATAAATAAATAAATAAATAAATAAATAAATAAATATGTAATGGTAACATCTAAAAGAAACTCTGAGGGTGCTGTGGGTTGCAAAGTAATTGAGCTGTTTCAGAATTTTCTTAAATGGAGCCCAGAGGCCTTAATTATGATGGATATTTCTTCTGGTGAAGCTTTCAAGTAAATCAGAATAGGCAATTATATAATTTTCCTGCTGTTTCCCATACCCTTACCTTTATCCTTCTTTATTAATACAGGTACCTCACATAATAAACTGGCCCATACTGGGTTGATTTGCTAGGTGAAAGCTGTTTATTTAGCCTTGAAATCTGATTAAAAACTCCCTAGAACAGTTACCTAGGCTGCAGTAGTTATCCTGCGGTGGAAGAAGCAGTGCACTGGCTTTGGCTCTCATTGAATAGTTCCTGTCTCCATTATAAGACAACTTATCTACCTGGAACAGAGTATCACATATGTAACAGCTTCTCAGTATTTGTTGGAGTTATGCCCTCTTCTAGGGCAGTATTCCATACTTGATAGAGCTCTGTCCTAAAATCTATTTCCTGTAACTTTTACTTATTAATTGTCTTCTGTCTTGTGAAACCCTATTAAGAAGATAATGCAACTAAAAATGCTACTGTCTTTTGGTTTTCTCATTTAACTTCTACTGTATGCAATTGGTATTATTTATCCCTATTTTAAAGGTGAGCAAACTGAGGTTTTGAAAGAATAGCTTGTTTGAAGTCTTAGAAATAGAAACAGAAGGAACAGAGATGTGAATTTAGGTAGCATAATTGGAAAGCAAATTTTGTTAATCATTGACGTTGCATAGGGCTCATGACAGTGATTTAGCCTATCTTCAATTTTTTAGTGTTCAGTATTTGTAGACACTTTTAAAGTATCAGTTTCAAAGTGAATCATGTACTCTGAGGCTCATATACAGGAAGCCATGTTTTTTATGGTCATCAGGAAAGAGACTGAAAGCAGATGCTGACATCCTTTGTTAGGACCGCCCGCCCGGTGAACTTCCAAGGAACCATGAGACATTCAAATCGCTGCAATTGCATGTTCCCACGCATGGGTCAAGTATGGTGGCCCCGATTCCTTACCCCCTAGGCCCTTTTATGGGGTGTAGGGGAAAGGGGTTGGGGATGGGGCTTGTGCAGCTCTGATTGGCTCAGAGTCCCTCAAGTCCTGCATCTCTCAACCTAGTTGGTCAGGTGTTCGCGCACGGGAACCAGGGGGGTAGTCAATTGGTGCCCTTGGACTAGTTGTCCAGGAGACAGGGTGGCGCCCAGGATGCCCGGGAAGGAAGAATTCCTGGTGATAGGTGTCAAGCTTAATGGTCATTCCCCTGTGGGTGGGGAGGAGCCTGAGGAGGCTGTTCCTGGGAAGGCATCTCCAAATAGGAGGGAAGCATCTCCCCTTCCCCTATACGTGACTGCTAGCACTCAGGTGATGAGGCATCTCCCCACATACGTGACTGCTAGCACTCAGGTGCATTCCTAGGTTTTATATTTCTTAAATCGTTTCACCTTCTCATCCCTCAAAAATGCAGTAATGTAAAAAATCTTTCAAGTTGTCAGAGGCTTCATTACAACAAGAAGCACAGCTGTGGTAAACATATAAATAATGTTGACTTCTACATAGACTTAATCATCAGGGTTCCAGTGATCACCTTTCATGGCCTTCACAGTGAAGTCTCCAGGCTTCTCACCAAAATCTCAAATGTGGTCCCAGATTTGTTAACTGTATTTTGGTGTATACAATGCATTAATGGCATAGAAAATTGTAGCTCAGAAGCCATTGCCTGAGCAACTGTGCTGACAGCAGCAGACTGCTTCTACCACCACAGGGGCAGGTCTCCTAAAAGAATGCATAATTCCTGAAAATTAGAATAGCCTGGTTCACCTTGAATGTATGAAAACTGACATTCTGTAGGGGTTTCTGTAGTCATAAGCTTGGATAGTTGCCCAAAGCCTTGATGTTTCAGGCAGTTACTGAGGCCAGGGAATGTAGAAGAGAGGAGACTATAGTATCTCATTCATTTTGTAATACCAAACCTGAAAAAGATGTAAAGAACAATTCAAATGTTGCCTCTCATTCTTTTGATTGATAATGACAGCAAGTCATTCTTTGCAGGTGGACAACACAAAAGTTGTTTTTCTGGATGGTGTAACAAGAGACATGAAATCATTTTATAATGCCTAAGTGCTATATAATTACAAGGTGGGTGCTATTGTTAGCCACTTTGCAATAAAATGGTCATCACTGACTGCCTTCTGGCAGAAATTCAGCATCCAAGCAAACAGAAAATTAAAGAAATCAGTGTGTTAGAAAGAGCAGAATGATAAGATAAGAGAATGTTCTATCTCAAGTGTCATATGTAATACATAAGCTATTAAAGGATAATTTAATCCTAATTCAAACCAGACTTTGATAACTTGCAGTATTCATTTGTCCTAGTCAATTCATATTGACACTAGTGTTGAAACAGTGTGTTTATCTTACTGTTTTGCTTCATTAGATAATATGTAACTCACCCAGGTTTCCCACATTTCTGTTGCTGTCAGCTACCCTTCTATTGACACTTTTAAATTCAGATTGATTTGTTTACTCAACAGATAGTTACTGAACATCTACCATGTCTAGACTCTGGCTTATGTTTTGGTACAGAGACAAATAAGATCCAACTCTGCCCCTAGCACCTCATAAAAGATGAACATGATAAACACACAAAAGATAAGGCTTTGCAATGCTATGAAATTGACTTTATAACACATATTTGGAGAAAAAGAGAGGAAGGGTCAGTTCCATATAACAGGATATAAGATAGAGGGAACTTACTAAAGCCTTTGAGTAAGACCTGTTCTGTCCTGGAAGTAGTTAAGGATCCACAGAGGAGTTTTGTGTGTGTGTGTGTGTGTGTGTGTGTGTGTGTGTGTATCTGATCCATTATATTTAATCTGGAATGTAATCTTAATTTTTCATGTTCACAGACATTAGTTGTATACTTCTTTCATGTCATGCTCTGAGCTAGGAACTTATAGTTAGAATTAGGGGTAGGTGTTAATTTATGTTTACAGAAGGGAAGTGTAACCTAGGATGCAATTCACAAATGTTATTTTGCTCTCAATTTCTTTTCTTCAGGCTCCTAACTCCTTCTTTCTCTATATGGGACTAACTAGTACTCAGATGTCAGAACCCAGTAGAGTCATTATCATTCCAGTTATTACTGAGCACCTAGGAGAATTGTACTTTCTATCTGTGTGGTGGGACCATATGATTAGTCCTTTCAAATGAGATGTGAGCACAGCATAGTCAGGTGTGCCATTCTATTCGGAGAGTACTCTACGGCCAGGCTAGAACCAGAGAGACTATTTTGTGCTTTTGGCTTAGCATATGATATCATTGATGTCAATGGACCTGCTCCATCAGTCTGGGGCCATCAGTAGCCATGGAGGTAGTACAAATAATGATTTGTAGAGGCCTCCACTGAGTTACAATAGACATCTAAAGTTACCAAGAAATAAAGACTTACTTTAAATTCTGAAATTTGGTGCTGTTATTTACCACAATATAATGGTTGGTATCCTGATGACATACTTTTTTGGAAAAGCATCCTCATTATCCTAACTAAGTAATACTTCCCACTTACATGAATGTATTTCTCCCTGTGCATACTCTTTCATTAAAAATCCCACAGTATATGTTTAACATTATGAATAGAAGGAAATAAGCCATACCTGTCTTATTTATTACTATATCTCTAAGGGCCTAACACAATAAAAAATGTAGAATGAATGAATGAGTAAATGAACCAGAAATTATCATATGAAGTAAAGGAAAATGTTGAATTGATGCAATTCTTTGAATTGATGCTATCTCAAATAAAGCCTGGAATATATCTGCAATTTGAGAAAATTCTTTCTACTCTTCCCTAATTATTGTCTCTGTTTTAATCTAGTTCAACTAAAATACTTCTAACTCTAATATGGCAGGTTTTCCAAAATTAAGATTTTTCTGACCCATTTAGTAGGAGCAAATTTTGGTATTTTTTTCCTTTGCACAGTCCCTGAATTTGCACCATTTCCTTAGTCTTCATTAGAGGAAGTTCCTGGCTGTCTCACATGGAAATCCCATTTTCTTCAGTCCTCAGATTTGGGTAGCAGCCCACAGATACTGGGCCTAGAATGTCTCTAGAAAATATGTCTTTAATGAAGCAACTTTCCTCCCTGCTCAAACATAACAATTTTAAGATTGTGTCTTGGGGAGAGAGCAATTACTTCCTGCCTGAATAATTTTTGCCTGTGTCTGTGTGTCATATCCCAGCTTGGAACATATCCAGCTCACCCCAAGGGAAACTATAGGTAGTGTACTCCATGGTACTTTAATGAAGTGCCTGTCTGTGTTCAGGAAACATCAAAGCTGCTCAAGCTTCAAAACAAGCTAAATGTTGGCAGCCTCATCCAGGGGCAGGATGGGGAACTATTCACCTCTCCGTATTGTGAGCTAATTATAAGTGAACATGTACCAGATTCTTTGTGTTTCACACATATAGTTGAACCATGAGTTTGGCACATCTGCTTGATCAGTGATCACCTTATTTGGACTGGAATATGGAAGGCACAGTGAGAGGGCAACAAGAAAGGCCTTGTGCACTGGTCTGCAATCAGGAGGCCTATATCTCTTGAGAAGCATAGGCAGGCTGGGTAAGATGCAGCCAGTACCAGGCAGGCCCTGCCAATCACTTCCACCTTCCTTCCCCTGTTCTTCTCAGTGCCTTGAATCAACAGTCTGTTTCACCTCAAGTATAAACTTATTTCCACTTCTCTCTCTGAAGCTTGCTGAGCATTTATGTGCAGAGGCATTAGCTGCCTAGCTGAAACAATCACTGATCTGTGCCCTCTGCCACCTCTCTTTGTTTGAATATTTGTGATTGGTTATGTTGTGCTACTGTATGACCATTCATCCTTATTTTCCAGTGACAAGGACAGTATCCTTGACAATTAGACAAACCTATAAAAATAACATGATTTATAGACAAAAGTGCTGAAGGAGGGGAACAAAGTCACTTATAACCTCCATAATATTAATTCACAGGCAATCTCACCAAATAGGGAAATAAGGAATGAACTGTACATAATGCTGCTTCATTATAATGCAGGATAATTCTAGGTTAAAGTGAGGAATGTGCAACAAAGCTATGTTAATATGACAGTGAATCTGTTTTGACACATATTCAATGAATAAGCCCAGCTGCAGAAAATGTGATGTTAGTGAAGGACATGGTTCACATCCCATATAGCCCTGCTTCTCTGCGTGTTATACAGTAGAAGTCTTTATCTCAGAGTTCACTGCTGAGAAAAGAGTAGGGAGAGGATAGACGGAGGAATGCAGCAGCATAGGTGTATTAAGACAACTTGTCACACTAAAGTGGTGAAGAAATTTAAGCGGTATGCATAATTAGTATCTTCAGATACTCAGGAGGTCCCTGACTTAATATAGTTTGACTTAGAAATTTTTGTTTTATAAAAGAAGTCAAAAGTATGACCATCCAGCAGAAATCACACTTTAAAATTTGAATGTTAACCTTAGGCCAGCAATATGCAGTAACATTTTCTCCTGTGATGCTGGGCAGTACCAGCAAATGTGGCTGACACTCAGCCTCATGATCACAGATCAGTTCTCTGCTGAGTGCTGTATGGCTAAGCTGGGATTTTAAATAAGTTAAGTTTAGTAAATGCATTTTCAACTCATGCTGTTTTTGACTGAGGAGCATATGTATCTCAGTCAAGTTTCTGTTTTGGATTCAGTTGATTGGAGACTACTGTTTCAAACTGATGTATCATTCTTATTAAGTTGGACCACTCAGCCAGTGATTCAATCCAAGCAAAATTTATTCAGTAACCTTTGTTTTGTATGGCTACAGACAATAGTGGACCAGCATATCCTACCTCTTTATTTTCAGTCCTTAGGATGATACAATATAATAAAGACTTCATAATGTTTGTTCCACCTGATTGAACGGTAGTCAGGGAAGGCAGCAGTGTATAATGAGCACTTACTAGGACCAGGCCTTTGAGAAATTGAGGATGAAGTAACAAATCATTCATGTCTTTTTTCATGTACCATCAATGAGAATATGAAAAATTCAACTTTTACCTTATACATAACAAAGAGCGTTTCAGAATTCTCTAAGTTCATAACTAATGACCTTAAGGAGCTTTGTAGCACTATTTGGAGAATACTTTGTTTCAGTAAATGTCCTTAAAAGATATGTGTCTACAGGCTTGTAGCATGCTTTTTTTCATGACATCCAACCCTGAGGCCTACTTCTCATGTTCTCTCTCCTTTTGATTGCTAGATGTTTTAGGTTGGGTTAGAGAAAAAAACTCATCAATCAAGCCTGTTCATTAGTGATCATTGACTTCCTGCAGTGAGGTTGATTGCTGGGAGTATCTCAAGCCTACCGTAGGTCAAACGAATAGACTAAGCCATGATTTAATAGCTCTCATATTCCAGTTTTGGAGTATAAGTCTGAACAGAGAACTTTAAAAGAAGGAAAACTGCTGTTTTTTCTGCTGTTGTATTCCTGCTAGTTATGCACATCACTTTTCTATAGAAGCTATCATTGTACAGCAATTATTTATTGCCATATTTTATCTCTACTTGGTGTGTACTTTTTAGAATGCACAGACTACTATTGGTAAAGGTGGCTCAAAATCTCTTGGAAGAGAAGCTCAGGGCCATGATGCTGGAAATGGAAGCTTTCCTGGGGAAAACAAAAACTGAAACCTCTGTGTGTCCCTTTTTTTGGGGGGGTGGGGTTGTTTTGCACAAAAAGGACCTTTGTTATTCTATCACTTTTCCGTGCTGCTCATTTTCTAGGACAAACCCAGGATTCGTCCTTATTCACCTTTTACAATGTCAAAGATGAGCCAGAGTGATTCTTAGGAAAATCAGACACAAGAATGGGTTCATATAGCAGCTAACACTGCAGTGTCAGGGGGCACCATCATCATAGCATAGAATGAGAATTGTGTACTCTAGAGCTACTTCTTCTGTGGATGACTATTCCTCCCTTATCAGAGTTCACTTGTTTGTTAGTAGTCAGCTCTCCAGGGTAAGGGAAAGTTGGGGGATTTAGAAATACAGCCTTACTATGTTTGTAGATACCTGCAAGATCATTGAACAATGACCTCAGGCTTTACAGTTAGCAGGAAGGTCACAATTCCAAGACATTACTTACCATTTACAATTGTACCATCATCTCTTCTTCATCTCAGCATCTGCAGCATTGAAATACTCTGCACACAGCACTGACTGAAAAATTCTTTGAATGTAGTTCCTATTACAAACCTCTTACATAGTTATGCATGAAAGAGACAAGAGGACATGAAAAAAAGGCTATGTGAAGATATCAGATGATAAGGTTGCCTTAGTTTCATTGTCTTATTGTCAGAGATCCCATTGGAACACATGAGAAGAATCAAAACTTGAGTGTCAGTTTCAGGTTTTTGTTTCTCTACATAAATGACAAATTCTGAACCATTTTTTCCTCAATTGATGAATGTGGATTATATTATTCATTAAAGAGGCTTAGTAGTCATAATTATGCTTGTTACTATTTGTTTTCAAACTGAGATATCTGTGTTTCTTTGTGCCCAATATCTGTTTTCCTTTTTAGGTTTGACTGACTTCTTTTCCATGACCATGACTTTGGACAAATACTGTTACCCATGTTCAAATATTCTGAAATTTTTCTGCTTACCGTGGTAGTCACTACCGAGGTATGGCTATGCAAATACAAATTTAAAATTTTTGTTTGTTTTTCAGCTTCAGTAGACATATTTCAAGTACTCAGTAGTGACATGTGGGGTTAGTAGTTTCTATTTAGATAGCACAGCTGACTAATGATCATACCTTTACTGTAGAAATTTCTATAGTCCAATGGTGCTATATGCTCTACACATTATTTCTCAAATCTCAACTATCATAGATTGAGTACCTCAGGAAATATGTTTTGAGGCAGGAAATTGTTTGGGAGGTGTTTAGGGAAACACATCTGTAAGGGAATGAGGGAAACAGTATTAGGCAAAGGAAGAGATGGACCTATAATGTAGTTACAAAAGGAACCTCAATATATTATTCAGAGAGTTCTACACTGGGAATTAGCCCTTCAGTTGTATCTGGAATTGTGGCAAAGAGACAAGCTGGTGTGCCTTATATAAACAATCATTGGATATTGGGTGTTCTTTGTCTTCCTACTTAGTAAGGGACATCATGTAGAGGAATAGGCCTATGTGATAGCTAGAAAGGGATCAAATCCAAGAGTCTATATGAAGGGGTCACATCCAGGGGTCTATATGAAAGGATTGCATTCAGAGGCCTGTGTGATCCAGATGGAATGGGGAAAGAATGTTAGGAATGTTGGTACACACCTTTAATCCCAGTATTCAGAAGGCACTTATAACACATGCTTTTAATCAGCAAGACAGAAGCAAGTAGAAGTAAGACAGGAAGCATTATTCAGGAGTCAGTGTCAGACAGGAAGAGATAAGTCAGAGTAAAGGGCAGACAAAGAGATGAATCAGAGGAATAGTTGGCAGACTGAGTCCGAGTAAAGACATGCCCAACTCTCATGATAGAAAATCAGGCTCTGAGCTCAGAGAGTCAGGAGAGACACAGAGAGGATAAGAAACAGAGATAATGTAGCTATCAGACTGAGGCAGTATGAAGCAGAGAGAGGCTGACTGAGGATAAGACACTGGACCACATAGAGGTTAAGACACAGAGGCAGAGACACAAGATAAGTTTGAGGAGTCTGAGGAGTGTGAGGCAGAGACATAGAGGCAGTCTGACAGAAGAAGTTAGTATCAGGCAGGAAGAGTGAGTCATTTTGAAGCCCAGCAGAAAAGTTCAGCCTGAGGCAGTCAGAGAATCAGCAGAGTCTTCCAGAGTCTGGAAGAGTTCAGTCAGAAATAGTCATCTGGCTCAGAATATTAGTTAGTACCAGTCAGCTTGGAGGAGAGTTTGAGCAAGTACAATGAGTGAGTTGAAACAGAAGAGTCAGAGTTCAGAAAGAGCTAGCTAGTCATAATGGCTCAGTCAGCAGTAAGCCAGGGGGCTTAAATGTTCTAGATTGTAAGGAAGCTGAAGCTAAGGCCATCCAGATCTAGACTGAAGATTAGATTGAACAGAGGCTGAAGCACTCCAGGGCTGAAGACTCCAGGACTCCAGGACGAAGGACCAGTGATTGAATTAGACAAAGAATAAACAACACTTTTGCCTTGAATCTATGTCTACAACACGACTTGGAGGAAATAGGTTTATTTAAAGGAGAGGAATCCTGGTGAAGGAATTCACCTATGAAAGGTCAGCTGCCAACACTACTCATTTCTTGAGGGTAGCATCCTGTAGTATTCCTTACATGGTCCATATAGTTCTCTTGTTTTCACTCACTGCTGACACCCAAGGAGCTTGTGCCCCACAACACTTTTCTTCTGTGTTCCTAACAGGGCTTTAAGAGAATATTTCTTAATTTCATCATTACCTCTGTCTCTCAAATGATGGGGCTAGAAAGACTAAAGTAAGTGATGGTGAAGTCATATCTGTTATCTCTGTGTATCTTAGCATCTTACTTAAAAAAAAATATAGGGTGGGAAAAGTAGAAGTAACATGTTTGCTGGGCTAACGTTAGTCTTGTCCTTTAATATTCTAGAGCAGAGTGATGATCATGGATGGTCTTTGGATAAATTTGATTACCATCAATAAAAAACAACTCAGTTAACTTAGGCAAATGGAATTCATGATATGGCTACTATAGAATATCATGGAATCCAAGATTAAGCAGGTTGAATTAGTATTAATGAATTACTATTATTATTATTACTATTACTATTACTATTATTAGTATTACTACTACTACTACTACTACTACTACTACTACTACTACTACTACTACTACTATTATTATTGTTATTTAACTGCTCATTTTGTACCTACGTAGAAAGAGCTATATTGATGTAGAATTGCAGGCTATTTTCTACCTCTCACTTACTTTTTCCTCAGGATGCAGACATATCTAATGAGAGAATTTGGAAGAATATTCTTGACTTGGTTGGCTTACCCTCTTCTTCCTTTTTTATTTTTTTAAATCTCTGATTTTGAAGAAGAAAAGCATTCAGTTCTGCTCAGTGTCTGAAAGGCACCTCCAGAGCAAACTTGTGCCAGTCTAGCACTGATTCAGATGGGAGGTCTTAACCTGGGGTTGCAGGCTGGAAAGTCAGTTTTGTCACATACCTAAAAAGCTATGATCTCTAAAATGTATATTAAAAGGCTATTTTAATCTTATATATCTAATTGCCTCTCAATTGGTTTACAATTTGGGCAAGAAATAGAAGTCTATAGATGGTGCCTTCTGAACCGCCTTCATGTCTCTCTTATCTTCATATCTACTGCAGTTTAGTCCTTTCTGATCTTTCATCACCATATTTACGTGCCTCAGTTGTAGCTACTGTCAGCAAATCCACACAGAAGTTTACCTGACTTATTTAACTTTGCTTGGGCTTGACTTTTGGCTGAGTAAACTGTGAAGCACTGGGGAAAGATATCTGTGCTTATCATAGAAATATTTATGAACTGGGTGAAGAAATGGTAGTTATAAAGTGAGGTGATTGTAATTGACTGAAGAAGTCTTCCATGGTAGGGACTAGGTGTTCCGGACCAAGAAATCCTTTTTACCAAGCTGATCAAAAAATAGCTTTTGTCATGATGGTGGTCTCATTGCTGTTGCCATGAATTTGAATTTAATCTAAATTACAAATTCTACTTAGAGCTGTTTATATGCTTCATATGAAGTTCTGAGATCTATTTGGTTAAATAACTCATTCATTTCCCCAAAGGTTATGTAAGTGATATTTAATGTTTTGCTGGGAAATTATGTGAGGAAAGAGAGGAAAAGGAGGGGACTAGTAGTGGAAACAGATCTGTCATGAACATAGTTCAAGTCAACAGGTAGTAAACCATTACCTGGGAAGTTTATCCTTAATTTCAAAATCACTTCTCATCAAGAGCCATAAACTTAGAAGGTTTTAATAGGTTTTCAAATGATCAAATAATTTATTTATTGGAATTTTCCTTAATAAAATATATAGTCAAGTTACAGACTCCTTTTTGCCTTTAAATCTCAAAAAGACACATTCTCTAGAAACTTGAGGCAGCTCAAGACAGGTTCCTTCAATAATTATTAAAGTCACGTGACCCACTCAAAAGGCAATGATATAGATGATAAGCCACTCTACTGAGAAATTAATCTTTGATTAACATGTACATATATGACCTCTGGAAGTCACCATTCATATTTCATGATTTCTTTTCTTTGTTACATGTCAAGCTGAATCAATGTGAAATTGATGTACTGAAAGGACTTTGGCCTTTAGGGCTTTGCAATAGAGTAATAACCAAGTTTTCTTTCCCTTGAGTTACTGAACAATTCTACTCACAGCAGCAAGTTTGCCACATACAATTTTTCTACATATTCTACATACCGTATTTTCTTAAGTCCTTTTAACTTCATCATTATTTTCTTTATTTTCCAAGAAAATTACAGTGTAATTATTATTAGTGAGAAAGATGAAAAGTTATTTATTATCTTACCATGGCAACGTTTTTGTTAATTCCCATTAATTTGTTCAAGTTTAAAAAATGAAATTGAGTTGATTTTGTATCTGTAATTTTATCTGTGTTGATATAGTAGACATCAATTGTGATATTCTAGTTAATTTTAACATATTTAAACATATCTTTCAATAATGTTTCTATTGTTTCTTCTGTGTAGTTTGTTTTCCAATTTTCATTTTTATTAAAGAGTCTAGAATCTTTGTACTTGTCTCTAAACATTTATATATTGTATGTGAAAACATTTTACACATACACACACACACACACACACACACACACACGCATTTTCTCTTCAGATTAATTCCAGAAGTGGAATCACTGATCAATATTTCAAAATGTTTTTTAATATTTGACTTACTTTTTATTCAGGCTCAAGAAGATTTTTTGGAAGTTGTGAAAAATATACTTTCTTGTTCTGCCTAAGATCTCTTAGAACAAGTAGAACTGTATTCTCTTCTAAGTCTTTTTCTCTTTAGAATTCTTTATATCGCCCCCCCTCAACTCTACAAAAGTGTACCTCACTCAGTAATGGAAATGCAAACATTCTTCTTATCTTGTCCAAGATGAGAAAGAAATTTCTTGTCCATTCTGAATAATATGGTTGAAAGTAAAGAATTACTCAGTGATTTTAGGATGTTTCCAGTTTTCTTTTTATTTCTTTTAGGTGCATTATACGAATTTGCACTGTAATTGGTCACCTCAAATATTATATACACATGATAGGCTTTGTGGGATAGAGAAGAGGGCATTGAGTTGGAAATGGAGACATATGGCTCAGCTATGGTGTCTGTTCCCTCTATGTCTGTTTGTATCATTTAAAGCACTGTATTAGGCACTCATCATGGTGTACAATCCTTGCAGTAACTCCCTGAGCCTGCTGTCATTACTCTGATCACATAGATTGGAAGCATGACCCAATCATTGCCTTTTCTCATTTTCCCAGGCTGTTCCTACTACTCATGTTTCATGAGACAATCATTTGACCTCTCTGAGTCTTACTCTGTTCTTTTTAAGTTATAGGTAATTATATTTATCCAACAGGGCATCTATGGATATCTGGTGAGATGTGGAATATAAGCATTAGGAAGTATGAATGGGCTAATGAAAAAGTTAAATAATATAATGCTTACTCACATGACTCAGACTGACTCCTGAAAATCAGATATTTAAATTTCTTAATTCTCAGTTTTCAAATTTTAATTTCATCTTTTGTGTTTGCTTGTTTTTGAGAAAAGATTCACACAGTGCTGGCTGTGTTTGAACTTGTATGTAACTGAGGATGATCTTAAAATCTTGCTCTTCCCCACCACTTCCCAAATGCTGGCATTACAGGTCTGTGCAGCATGCCTGCTGAATACAAGATTTTAAACCTTGTCAACATTGGCCCATGATTTTGGCCAGGAAATTCTATTAGGTAGCAAATCTAGTTTGTTCTTTACAGGGTGTTTATTAGCATTCTCAGCCTCTAACAACTAGATGCAGTTGTATCCCCCTCCCCCTCAATTATAACAAGAGAAAGAAAAATCACTAGATACTGCTAAATGTCTTTTGGGTGTGAAGAGATGCAAAATTGCTCCCATTGGGAAGAACTGCTCTAACACAATAGGCTAGAATGTTTTATTTCTTAATATGTCAAAAGTGGAATGTAGGACACTTAGTTCTGCAAAGAAAAATGTCATTGGCATTTATTGCCTTACTCTATTCAAAAATTTCAACCTTGTTACTAGATGAACATCATTGTTTACCTAACTGTCCAAATAAATTTCACTGAATGCCAATGCCAGTCAGTGAATCTAAAAGCAAAATTATATAAAATAAGAAATAAAGAAAAATAAAACCCCATACAATTACCATGAAAATTTTATTCTGGAGAGAAGCAGCTATTGTAAATTTTCTAATTTTTATTAAAATTTTAATGTCAGGAATAGATTTATGTTGTATCATTTTCAGTTCTTGTTAGTATCATTGTAATATGGGGAATGAGCCTAATTGCAATGCCAAGGCTAGTCTGTCATTTGCAATAGTGTGAGGCCTTGCTTTGACCTTCTGTTATTTCACAACCATTAGAAGGCACAGCCACTGACAAGAGAAGATGAAGCACTATGGAGAGATCAAAGGCCATCAAGACCTGAGTGGCTGTACAATTTAGCACTGGGGATTCTATTCAGCAGTCTAAATTGCAGCTGGTCCATCTGTCATGAGAGCAGTATGGTACATAGTTATGTAACATCACTCACCATAGCAAAAGGCAGTTTCCACCAAAAGAAGGAGAGGAGCATAGGGAAAAAATATTTCTTAACATCTGTGAGCCAATGGACTAAGAATTATTTTCATGTTTATATACTTTCAACATTAAATATAAAAAATATTATTTACACCATTTTTGTTTGTTTTTCAAGACAGGATGTCTCTGTTGTAACTATGGCTCTCCTGGAACTCACTCTGTAGACCAGGCTGGTCTCAAACTCACAGAGATCCGCCTGCCTCTGCCCCATAAGTGCTGGGGGAATTAAAGGCATGTAGCACCACTGCCCGGCTTACACCATTTTTTACATGAGAAAAAAAAGAGTAAGTTCCCAAAGATCAAGTAAGGCTGGGGGATTCATATCACAGCTCAAAAGTCTCTCAGTACAGTACTTGTAGCCACTATATTGACACATGTCAAAACTGATAATAACATAATAAACTGCAATGATCTATTATGAACTCAATCCAGATGTCTGAAACAATATAACATTTTAAAACTGAAAACATTGTGGTGTTCTGTCTTCAAAATATAATTCTATTTTACATAGTACTCTGCATCTAATTTTTTTTTGAAGTTACTCTCTCAGTTTCATATACCATTCATTTTTCTAACATCATTAAGATTTCTTCTAAGGTAGTTTTAGTAATTGTATATTATTGGGTAATATGATCAGAATACAGTAACTCCCAAGCTTGGACTACATAACATTCCTATTTTCTTTTGTTAAAATAGACACTAAAAGTATTGTTTAAAGCTTTTCCTATGTTATTATTAATTTGTTCAGCTACCTTTCTAGCAGTTGAATTGTTGATCAAACAGGTTTGAATATATTACAGATATGAAACTACAGAAAATACCTCCTGTTTTATCTATATACTTTCCTATACTTAGCAACTTTTTCAAATATATTACTCAATATCAGTAAAATTATATTCTAAGGCATATATATTTTATTAATAGAGTAACAAGAAGAGTGTTCTTTCTATGCCCTTTACATATATGCATGTTTTCTATAAAAAGTATTTAGTACAATATTAAAAAAACAAATATTTTAAAAAGTGTTTTGTTAATTTCAGGAAAGTAATAGGGAGCCATATGTCTGCCTCATGAATAGTTATTAAGCAAAAGAAGAACTCTGAGGAGGAGGGGTTTTTGTAGTGTATCAGAAGGTTCTTTTCTTCAAAAATAGTTTGAACTTGAGTTCCTTGAAGAACTCTCAGTCATGAGTCAGAGTTTTATTTAGTATAAGTTTTATTTCCTTTATTATTATGTTCAATAAACATTTATGAATATCTGTCATTAAATGGGACCAAGCTAGGTGCTGGGAACAGGAGTAAAACACAGCTCTTTCCCTCAAGGTATAGGGGATATAAATATTCAATTTCTTAAAAGAAAAAAAACAGTAATTGGCTATGCTTGGGAAAAGTTCAAAGGAAAGAAATAACTTGGTTCAGAGAAGAGGGTTAAGGAACTCTTTGTCCTAGAGATTAGAGAACAACTTTAAAAACATCCAGAAGAGAGCTGCTTTCTAAAAATAACTGACTTGGGAAACAAGGTTTAGATAAAGGCTGAGGTTACTGAGTAACAATTGTTGAAGGCTCATCTCCCCATCCACACCTCCCTAGTCACACGTATCTTCTTTCTGCGTCCACCATGGGCTTGCTATTTGCCTGCAAACAAGTAGAAGCTGGGCTGGACTTTATCCATGCTTTTGTTTCCCCACCATGCTCTGGCCATATTTCTTATTGCTTATCTAAATCACAGTCTCACCCCTTTCTCTTTAAATCTTTCTTTTCCAGTAACCACATGCTTTTTCCTTTGGACTTATCTGCACATGCCATTCCTCCTGGAGAAATTGGCCTTGATGTCACTATGATCCATGGCAGCCACTCCTTGTTGGTTAATTGGGCCAGAGGTTTATGCCTAGCCAAAGGGAACCCATTAGAGCCAAGGAGATTCTATCCCTCAACAATCTGAACTAAGTGAGCTGTAGCCTTTACAGTGGTAGAAAAAGAGCTGTGTATGAAACTAAAAGTGACAGTGGCCCAAGCAGAGCAGTTGAAAAATAAAGAGAAAAAGAATGCTGAAAGAAACAGAAATGAGCATAGATGCAACATCTTAGCAAACAAACAAATTGATGACTTCCCAGGTTACTTCCAGCAGGAGGATCAATTTTTAAAAACCTTCTTGCTTTAGATTCCAAGAGACTTGGAGCCTAACACTAAGTTTGGCTTGACTTAAGTTAATTATAGCAGCTATCCTTATTATTCTTTTAGTCTAGCAAGCTTGGCCCTATATACTCCATGCCCTAGCTCCTCTGATCCTCTGATTCTCTGACTTTCACTATGCACTTTCTAAATCCTTCAGGTAGCTCTTGGCATTTTTATTTGGGTGCTTTCAGAGTGTGCCATTGTCTTGCATAGGTTGCAAGCTTATTGGGGATGGCAAAAAAGTCTCAGTTTAGAAATGATATAATCTAGTAGTAGCTTTAAGAATGTACTCAGGATTGATATGCTAGCAAACCTACCATACCAGCCTGTTTGCTTTATTGACAACTCTCAGATTTATGAAGAAGGCAGACAAAGGTGGGTTTAACGTTACATATATGCTGGCAGAAGGTCTTTAATAACTTCAGTTTCTGAGAAATGAATCTATGGAGGCTTCATCTTAATATTGACTATCAAGGTTCATCAATCAAGTCAAAGAGAACTTGGAGACAGAATTCTGACTGTTGATGCATCTACTTAAGAGGTATTCAACAACTTGTCTATGTATTCCTTTACTAACATAAGTCACAAGGCTGTCCTTACTTTCCAAGGGGCTGAAGTAAAGTTCTATACATGAGCCTCAGAAGAAACTTGAAGTATTTTTGAATAAACCTTAAAACAATCTCTTGCTGGCTATGGTGGCACACACCTGTCAGCTGACACCTGTCACGTTAAGACAACTTGGGCTACATAATGAAACTTTGTTTCAAAGAAATAATAATAAAGAAACAAACAAACAAAAAAAAAAACCAAAGAAACAGACAAGCTTGTTAACTTGTAGAGGAATATTTAATCATTTAATCCAGCAACAGGGTTGCTCTGGGAAAGGATCCCATTGGAAGGCCTGTGTGATAGCTAGGATGGGTTCAAATCCAAAGGCCTATATGAAGTGATAACATCCAAGGGTCTGTATGAAGGGATCCCATATATGAAGAGATCACATTCAGAGGCCCGTGTGGTCCAGATGGAATGTAGAAAAAATATTGGTGTACACCTTTAATTGCAGCATTCAGAAGGCAGTGGTGGTGTACATCTTTAATCCCAGCATTTGAGAGACAGGAAGGAGAGCTCAGAAGGAGTCAGTGCCAGACAGGAAGGGTTCATCTGAAATGAGTCAGAGTGAAGGGCAAGCAAAAATAATGAACCAGAGGAAGAGTTGGCAGAGTGAATTAGAGTGAGGATTGGAAAGCAAAATCTCATCTAAGTGAGAGAGAGGATAAGACACAATGGAAATCTGAGGCAGTCTGAGGCAGAGGCAATTCTCCAAAAGAAGTCAGTATCAAAACAAGAAGACTGAATCAGTTTGAAATCGAGCAAAGCAGTTCAGTCAGAGAGGCTGTGGTAGTCAGCCAGAGTCTTCCAGAGTCAAAAGAGTTCAATCAGAAACTGTCAGCTGTCTCAGAAGGTAATTTTGAACCAGCAGCTTTTTGAAGAGTTGAGCTCAGTACAGCCCTGAGTTCAAAAGGAGCTGTACTCTGGCTCAGCCAGCAGTAAGTCTCAGAGACTTATAATATTCTAGCTTGTATGGAGGTCTAGGCTGAAGCCTTCTAGGTCCAAGCTAGCATCTTGAAGACTAGATTGTGAGGAGGCTGAAACACTCCAGGGCTCCAGGGCTCCAGGGCTCCAGGGCTAAGATTGATTTAGAGAAAGAATAAACTGGCTTTGAACCTTAATCTACATGTATATTAACTGTTATTATTCTCCCCAGTGGGAGGAGTCAATGTGAAGATACACCTAAAGTGTTTAACATGTTCCTGTTCAGTGTAGAACCAAGTAGGTGTTAGTTGGTACTAACAATGAATTCTTAAAGGCAAGGTTACTTGCATGAGTCATTGTATTTGTATCTCTAACTGAAGATATCACAGTTGGAACAATGCAGAAATGACAATGTGATGACTTTCCTATTCAATTTTCAGCTCTTACTCAGGTAAAGACAGAACATTTACCCTCTAGGTACTTATTTTATTCTCTTGTCATATAGCATGGCTTTCTTCTAAATATTTAGCTGTCCTAAAAATGCTGGCCATCACTAAAAAGTTCTCACTTCAGCACCTATCATGCCTTCTGCATAAAATGGCATTATAAATAACAGTGGGAAACCTCAAAGAGAGGACAAGTCTACCAGCTATCGGGCTCAGAATTTCCTTGAGGAAATAAATTTTACAAGTTGCCTGGTTGAATTTCTGTAAAAGTTTGGTTTAGGGGCATTTGGTCTTGTTTTCTTGGTAAGGTTCTTTGATATAAGAACTTTGTATATCTTGGAATAATGTATCACACTCTAACACTATTGTGACGGTTTTGCCTTTCTCAGCACAGCTTCAGGGGAAAAGTATAGGATTATGAACAGTAGAAAACCCACTTTCAGAGTTCTGTTTTTTTTTTTAATCAGAAAGATTTCTGCTCAAACTGAACACTAGTTGGAAAAAAGAAAAGAAAAACTTTAAGAAGCACTGCTCTTTTTTTTTTTTTTTTAAAGTCTGCTATTCTAATAGGAAAGGTGTTTTGGAATCAACAAGGGAATGGATAGGATACACTGTAGTTAGAAAAATGAAGCTTCCACCCTAGTCACATTTTTAAAGCAAAAGTCTGTCTTTTAAAGAGCTGATCAAACACTTGTTCTAACATACCCACCAGGGGGCCTCAGTGATTTTTTTTCTCTTCAGAAAGGATAGTAAATAACACTTTGATGGGCTGAGTAAATGTGTTTACATGGCCTCTCACTTGTCTCTAAGTGCACAGAATCTCGTCATTCCATGAGCTCTGCCAACTCCATGGTAGATTCACCTGATGATTTGTGCTAGCCTTGCTTTTCCCTGAACCAAATTTTCACCAGCATTAGCTGACATCTCTTTTCATACTCCTTTATAATTCCAGCCATCCCACAGTATCCCTTATCTTTTAGTCATTTTTTGCACTCTTTCCTCTACTACAAATTTTCTTCCTTTCTGCTAGTTTGGTCTTGCTTGAGCCTGTTAATTTACTTGAGTGTCACTCAGCTCAGCAGGTAAGTTTTAATAGTCTTCCCTTCTTCCAATTCTTATTATGACTAGGCCTTATCACGATGAAGGACATATAATTTTCAAATTCAAAATTCTAGTGCATTTGCTTCTTGAGCTCTGGGGTTATAGATGTACAACATGATGCTCAAGTATTGTTCTATTTTTGATGTCAAAATGTTAGACTAAACCAATAAAAGAGGTGGGTGTTTCAGAATAGTGTTTATTGATGACTTTTCCCTAGGTGCTTTACAGATGTAGGATGTAGGGCCTGGAGAGATGGCTCAGTATTTAAGAGCACTGTCTGATCTTTCAGAGGACCTAGGTTCAGTTCCCTGCATCTACTTGGCAGTAACCATCTGCCACTCCAGTTCCAGGGGATCCCAGGCACTTTTCTGGCCTCCATAAACACTAAGCATCAGTGGTACACAGATATGCATGCAGGCAAAATTCCCATACATATACAATACAACAAATGTAGAAAATTGGGCTCAAAAATGGTTATTATAAGGCCAATCTTAGTGCTACATGCTCATTTATGTAGCATTTCATTTAGCTTAACTACCAAGTCAAATGCTTACCACTGTTATTCCTTCTTTTATATGGCATTTATATGGCAGTGGATAACTGGAGAAGTAAACAAATTCTACAAATTTGATGTGTATATGCAAACACATATGTGTACGGGTACATGTGCACATTGTATAATGACCTGGAGTTTGCCATTCAGTGTCCCTATCTATTGTGTGCCTCAATGTTTGAAGTAGGTCTCCTGTGAACATAGCATTCAGCAATTGGCCAGGTTGGGTGATCACAAGCATGCTGGGATCTGCCTGTCTTAGGTTACAGGCTTCTTATGTGGGTGCTGTGGATGAAAGCTTAGTTTCTCATCTTCACATGGCTGGCATACTGACTGAGCTACCTCTATAGGCCCAACTGTTCAACTTCTCAACTACTCTATGAAACTTTAGCCTCTTCACAACTCCGTGTTCTCTTATGTAAAATGATAGGATTATAAATTATAATTTAAATTATAGTTTCTCAATCTTATTATGATTGGGATGTTGGGGCCACATAATTCTTCTAGTTCTGAAGCTACCATATGCCATATGCATTATAGGATGCTTTGACCTGCACTTGCCAGATGCCCATATAACCTCCCTTCATAATTGAAAGAAAGAAAAAGATCTCCTTCTGAAGTTCTTTCCCCTCTTTCATTTCTTTTTCTTTTTCTTTTTTTGCTTAGCTTACTCATCTATAAATATGGGATAACAAAAGTACCTACCTTCACATGATTTTTTTCCTTTTTTTGAGGATGACATTGTCAATTTCTCTTGTTCTACAAGCATGAGTAGGCATTGAACATCTTCTTTGGTGTGGGCTCTTGAGTTCTATGGGCTCATGGGCTGCAATAACAGAGTCAGAAGCTTATATCTCTAGGTCTTAAAACTAGAGGTTTATGGCTTTGTACTCTAGAAGCAAGAGGATTATAGCAGTTAGTGTTATTTTTCTGGATCTTGACTATCAGTAGTCCATAGCATCAGCTAGCTAGCAGTAGCAGTAGCAGATGATGATCTGCATTAGGGTTACCAAGCCTTAGGACCCTTAGTTCATATGCCTGGGACTCTCTCAACACTTATGGGCTGCAGTCTCTCTCATTCTCTATATTTATTCAGTCCTTTTTCAACTCTATTACCTCTGCTTTCTATCCAACTTTCCAGCTGTGTTCTCACCAACTGTTTCTGACTTCTGTGGCTAACATTACTGCTTTGTGTTTCCACTAATGATACTGCTTTGTGCTACTGATTCAGCCTACTTTATCCATAGTAATGATTATAAGTAGGCAAGAAAAGACCACATAAGAGAAACCTTTTATTGGGTCTAACTCTGTCCTCCATGGTTGTGGTTGCAATGGCTTTTCCAGTTGGACTGTAGAAGGAATGGTTAAAGAAATGTTCTGTTCCAGACAGCTTTATCAGTTCATGAAAAAATATCAAAGGGTGCACCTAGAGAAAGAGGTAACAAAGACTTAATAACATTCACAGTAATATTTCACAGTGTTTGCTCATGTTTAGCAAAGCTTAATCCTTTCTCCATAACCCCAAGAAGGGATTGTTGCTTGATCTGTCTCAAAGTGAAGTACTGAAGTACCAGATTCTGAGGATGTTAGTGTCATTGCTAAAATCCTTGGATCAACCATAGCTGTCCTTCTCTGAGACCAGCTTAACTCACAAGAGAAAGGAGCATAGTTCTGAAGACTTGAAAGTAAGTCCACATGGTTCCTCTAGATCTGCATCACAGTTATAATACTGCAAGTGAGATGTTCTGATGATGTGGGTAAAAATTAGAATGGACTTGATAGCTGGTTATGTTCACTCTTAAAACCACAGAACTTGGAAGGTTGACTCAAGATTGTCAAAAGTTTAAGACTATCCTAGGATACACAGTGAGTTTGCAGCCAGTCTGGGCTTCATCTCAAAATAAAGCAAGCAAACAAAAACAAAACAGAAGTAAGCAAGCACATATGTTTTATATGTACTCTATAAAATGGAAGTCATTTCCTTTAGTCAGATTTAGGTAAAGATGGATCTTAAATGACAAACTCTGCTATTTGCCACATCTGCTAAGGAAAACCTCTGTAGCTTCCATCTGCGAATTTTGGAGACAGAATAAGAGGTTTTGTGAGTTTTAATATGGTACAGACAAATTTTTAAAAATCTGCTGCTTCTGAAGGGAGTGGAACCTAAAGCCTTAGATGCTCATTTGATATGCTAGTACAATATGGAGATTGCTAAACAGTTTTTCAATCCGCCCAGGTATACTTCCTGTTCCCTTTCTCTATTCTATTTCACATTCTTACTTTATACACTACTTGCAAACAAAACAAGTGATTATTTTCCCTTGAGGGATAACACAGGATACTTTTCTGAAAAGTTTGAAGAACCATATCCTTTTCCCATTTTAATCTAGATATAAACAATGCTTACCCCTCTGTTTGTATGCATCTTTTCCTCTTATTTAACATCCTGTCTTTAACCAGGAGCCAGTGTCAGCTGTGTCTTCAGCCATTCTTCCTGGTAAGTTACTCTGGGCAGTTGAGCTCAGGCAGAAACTCTTTTTCCAGTTCATAGATTCATTCACATGTTTAACTTTTGGCCCTCTGGAAACAAATTGACTTAGCTTCCATGTTGTTATATCTCCTCACTCTTTATTCTATACAAGATTGGTTCTAATCTTTCCATTTAGTAAAGATAGTGTCTCACTTCTATCACTTTTATCACTGTACAGGCAAGTAGAAAAAGGAAGGAGGTTGTCCTACCCTCCTCTACAGGAAAGGGCTTTGTAAAGATACCCTTTGAAAGACTTACCTCATAATGTTCATTGGCTATTACCAAGGAATTAAACCTGGATATTTTTGGGAGGTGTGTTGAATGTACATTATCAGATTTTGAGCTTCATATGCTTCTTAAACTTAAGGAGTGCAAATGTGAAATGTGGATCTCAATGAAGATAATAAATACAAATTACCCAGGCCCTTGATTGTGTATCTCCCTTTCTTTCTGCAACAGTGTTTTATGCAAAACATTTTGAGTAGCATTGTTTTAGTATAATTCTCTTATCATATTCTTCATGCCCCTTGCTGTTTTATATTGTTGATATTTTCAGAGTATATCTCCTGGCTTTGAGCTCAGATCATGGGCTTTCTTGATTGTGCAAAAGAACATCAACTTACAAAAGTAAAGAAAATTGACATTTAGAGTGCACACTTTCTTTGAAATTATTCAAACATATAATGTTATATGTTCTTGATTCAATAAATGACATGTTCAGAGTTACTAGTTTGAGTCTTCTGACACCCTTACCTGAGAATCTAAACTCTTAAAGACACCATAGCTGTCATGTTTCAGAATGACAATGTACTATTCTTCCTTCATTTTGTAATAATTTAGGATCAGAAATTTGTGCAAGTAGTTGTCTGTACTATTCTCTTCCTTTAAACTTGGCATTTGTTGAAAAATTAACTTGTTAAACATCCTTATATGAAGAATGCCTATCATTTTATGAACACTTTATGGACTCCTCTCAACAAATAAAGGTAAGCATACAAAACAAAGGATTTCATTATAGTACTTTTGTTATGATTTTTGCAATGGAAGGCAAAATACCATGCAACAGGGTCTCATACAAGAGCTTTTATTGGAGTGAGGCAAGAGTGCCCACCTCCAAACAGGGGAGAGGGGTTAGGGCTGTAGAAAGAGAGAGAGCTAGCAGCTTGCCAGTCTGTATTATAAAAGAAGGGGAATAAGTGTGGAGCATGAGAATAGGGAAAATACTGGTGACAGAGGATGAAAACATGTTGCTCAGTGATGGTGAAGCCATTGGAGGTGGGTTAGAATGTTGGGAGTTGGGGAACTCTGAGAAACAAGGTTCTGGAATGTGACTAAGCAAGAGTCTGAAATGTGGCCAAACAACTTGGTGGTTCTTAGTGTATATAACATTCTTCTCTTTTGTTTATTATAAAAGGCAAGGGAAATAGGAAGGGCTGACTGGTGAGGTAGGAGTTGGGGCAATGTTGTACTCTTCAGGATTCTTCCTGCTGTCTGAGGGTGTTGTTCCTGGGGTACTGTTGATTCTCATCTGCAGGGTATATTTTGGAGTCATAAGCTTCCAGTTCTGTGGTTAGGGGTTGGTAGTCCTGTTACAATTACTGATTCATGTTTTGATTGGAGATTTTTCAAATACACTGTTGAAAAATGTGGAAAAGAAATTGATAGAGCAGGGTGCAATTAATAAAATCAAGAAGATGAGAAGAATGGATGTCAGGAAGGCCAGTGTCTAATAACATTTGGGGTTCTCAAAGGTCCAGTGGCTAGAGGCATCAAGCTATTCCTTTATGTTTTTGAAGGGTTTTTTTTGAAATTATTAGATTTTATTTTTCACAGTACATGATTGGTTGACATAGAATCAGCATTCTTTTTGGAGGAGGAGGAAAAGGCCACTCTTTTCAACTGTTAGGTGATCTAGCCCCTGTTGTCTTTGGAGAACCACCCCTCCCAAAGGATCAATTTGTCCTTGAAGTGTGAGGGTGGTTGAAGATCCTGGATGAACAGGGAAGAATATTTATAATACGTAAAGAGGTGGTTAGTCCTGTTATTCCAGTGGTGATACTGCAGTTATTCCTGTGGCTGCCAGGAGTGGTAGGATTTGAATTGCCCTTTGATTATGTTGGGCAGCTATTGAGTCTGTAATCAGATTTGGTAGATTGGTAGGGCTTCTTCTCCACAAATCACCCCTGACTTGGGGGAAAAGAAATACTAATGTATCACCCCTAACATGGGCAAAAAGAAATACTAATCCACAAATGCCTGACCATTTGAAAGGTAGGCAATGGTACACTTGAGTACCACAGAAAATCTACGCATTGTGGACATTTGGGCACTGGGGCTGAGGAGAGGTGTTGAGTGTTAGGGTTTTATTGCAGTCTAAGAAATTTAGCTCCCTTACAAAATGTGTTCTGGGTGCCATAAAGCAGCTTACTATACCAAAGAGGGTGATATGAAAGAGGTAGGGTATCAATGGGTCTCTCTCTTCCTTAGTCTGCGGTGGGCCTCATCCATCTGCAGCAGACCTCCTTACCCTCTAATGCCAAGTAACCTGGATACTGACTGTGTGGCTGGGCTATTTCGCTAACGGTGGGAAGGAAGCACAGGAGGGGGGCATGGGTCTGATGTTCCCAGCCAAAACTTCTGTAGGGATCTAAGAGTTAGATGGGATTCAAGGACTGCCAGGCAGTGGTGGCTAAAGTCATTTAATGTAGGGACTTGGGCATATTTATTGGGGTACAGGAGTGGGGGAATGCATAGGTTTAAGACAGATATGCAATTCTGCCAATCGCAGCAATTGCAGGTGGCCTTCTTCTCAAGGGGGCTGGGACTGGAAACCTGGTCTATTCACTGCAGGGGGGAGGGGCAATTGCTGGGTTCACTCCAAAAGCAAAGGGTGACTTAGTGCCCTCAACTAGCGATTTGAGGTTTGACCAGTTCCATGAGGTACCACAGTAGGGAGTGGTGTCAAGGATAGGTAAGGTTATTGATAATAGGATATTGGTAATAATATTGATAATTGGTAATAGGAGAAACTATAAGCATCAATTGTGAGCTAGTCTCAGGGCAACACATTTCCAACATTCCTTGAAGTGCCCAGGCTTGGTGACCTCAGGGAACTGGTAAGCCAAAGTCAAAGTCTAAAACGGAAACAAGATGACACGTCTGTATTACTTAGAAGTGGAGACATTAAAGAGGTTGTTGAACCACCTCTTCTAATATATATATTCTTGCTAGGGGCTGTAGGTAGAAATGGTAGAACTTACTGATAATGCCAATTTCCTCTCTGGGATCCCATGGGTCCCTGATATAGAAGTAGAGGACCTATTTCTTTGAAAGAGGAGAGTCAGGGTGAGGTAGCATATGGAGTTGACAAGACCAGTACGGGCAGCCTCCTTTTGTATCTGGTCATTCTTTACAATAGTCTTCTGTCTGATCATAGAGGAAGCAGGTAAAAAATGTCATTGATCAATATGGGGGTGTTGGTGGTGAATATAGGAGTGATGGAAATTATAATTGGCTCGTCACAGCCTGCTATGGAACAACTTCCCAATCCTCTTTGGAAGGTCTGTTTGTTTAAAGTGGTGACTTCTTGAACCTCAAATCTCCATATGTAAGACTGCCCTGGACTAAAACAGACAAGAGGGAAAGGAGAAAAAGTTTATGTCTAATCCAGTAGGTTCAGGCATGGCTGCTGGAGTGGAGCCTCATTCTTCTCAAACCAGGGACAAGATGGTTGATTTTAGTGTCTTCTGAAGCATAAGGGAGCAAATTTCTGTTTGAGTTGATACATTGGAAGGGAAATTATTTTCAGGCAGGATAAAGGGTTTGAAGTAGGATAGGTGAACCCAATGAAGGAGACTCTCAAACTTAGTGGTTGTGGGAGTTACAAGAATGATGTTGAAGAGGCCTTTTCATTGAGGGAAGAGGGTTGAGGGACATTGGTCTGGAGGACAGAGAAGAACCAAATTCCCAGTGCTGATTTGGGATGGACAGGAGTTGGCAAATGCCTGGGTAGATTGTGGTCAATAAAGTTACATAAGAGGGAATAGACTGACAGAGTAAGTGGGTGATCAGGTGATCAGGGACAGGCTTTTGGTTTGGGTGAAAGGCCAGGGGTCAAAACAGTTTGTACGTGAGTTCAAACAGTGAAATGGAAAGAAGCCACATGGGGAGAGCCCACGGTATGAGAAGGGCCCTTGGTAATAATTTCATCTAATAGAGTTGGAGTTCTTGTGAAAGTTTAACAAGGATGGTTTTTAAGGCGTGATTAATTTGCATAACCTTACCCGAGGACTGCAGATGGTATTAGGAAATGCCAAGGGATGTTAAGGGCTTTGGATAAGGTTTGGGAAATTTGGCAGGTGAATTCTGGGCTGTTGTTTGACTGGAGGGAGGTAGGGAGTCCAAAGTGACGAATATCTCCTGGAAGAGGAGGCCTAAGACTATCTAGCCCTTTTGCTGGTGGTGGGAAATGCTTCTGCCCACTCAGAAAAGGTATTCACCAAGACCAGGAGATATCTAAAGCATTTGAGTGTAGGCATGTGGGTAAATTCAAGTTTCCAGTTGGTTCCAGGTAGAGGGCCTCCGGTGTGGTGAGTAAGGAAAGGGGGGCCTGGGATAACTGGAATTGGGTTGTGACATTTGATAGATTCTACAAGAGGCAGTAGTAGCTCTTAAAAAAGACAAATCCTCAGGATGAGCTGCGGGTGGGCCTTAACACAGTGAAACAATACTTGATTATTAGGATGAAAGAGCTGGTATAGATAGGACCAAGTTTGCTGAGTGAGAGTGGCTGATAATGAAGATATGTGTTGTAAGGCAAGGAAGCCCTGCAGTGGTTGAGATGTGTCTGGGCCTTCAAGGACCATGGCTCTACCCACCTCATCAGCTTAGTTAGTTCTCTTAGAGATAATAGAGTAGTCAGTCTGGTGAGGACAGCAGTGGACAATTCTTAAAGCTGTGGGAAGGTGTGAGGCATTTAACATGGTCATTATTTGTTTGGAGTTGGTAATTGATCCTCCCTTTTTGTAAATAGTTTGGACTCTTTCTAATCGGAAGAGTGGGACAGGAGTCTGTATAGACATTTGGGGATTATCCTTGAGCCAATTGAAAGGCAATGGTAAGAGCTATTAGTTCAGTCTAGTGATTAGTGGTATAGGCAGGAAGGACCTGTGACTCAACTGCTTAGATATCTAACACTATGGCATAGCCTAGTTTGGGGGCCTGTGAATGCAAAAATGAGCTGCTGTCTGTATACCAGGTGTGGATAACATGAAGCAATGTACCTTCCCTTAGAAGAGAAGAGAGAGAGAAAGGAAAAAATGTAAAGTACAAGTGAGAGTAAATGTGGATTAGAAGTAAGAGAAATTTTAGTGAGAATATTATAAGATAGGTACATAAAAGGAAAGGGCAATCTTCTCATTGAGATGGATGGGACTTCTTCCATGGGTTGATCATCTTCTCTAGCCTGTTGGGGTGGGGTGTGGGTGTTTGTCTCATAACTCAAGCAAGTTAAATCAGTATGCCCTCTCTGCTGAGAGGGGGTTTTGTGGGATTCCATTTTAGGCATGAATCTCATAGTCTAAAATACCTCACCTGCCACCTGCAACTGCAACTCCTATGTGCTGGGTGATCACACTTTCCCCATAGGGATTTTTATGATGGGTTGAGAGGGATGGCAAGCATGATAATGCTGTGTCTGCTTTGCAGTTTCCCTTTTCTGCTGTTCTCTACCACCTTCTATTCACCCTTGGTAGCATCTCCACTGCTTGATCTACTTTTCCTACTCACCCTTCTGGACCTACACATCTCTGACAGCTAGCTACTGGTGACTCAAGTAGCTCCTGGGTAGCACAGTATGGCTGGGTACAAGTTTGTGGATTCTACTGTCTGCTGTAGTCATTGAAATACCATATGTAGACATTGATTCAGGGCAAAGGTGGTTTATTCTTTTTCCAACTAAACCATCAGTTCTTAGTACTGGATATCTGGAGCATTTCTGCCTTCATACAATCTAATCTTAAACCTAGAACTGGAAAGCTTCAGCCTTTATACAATCCAGAACATTTAAATCTCCGTATTATCTAAATCATTTAAGCCTCAACTATTGACTGGTTCAAACTAACCTACCGAGCCAGCTGACTGTTTCTGACCAAACTCTTCAGATTCTGGCAGACTCTGGCAGAGTCTATAACTGCCTCAGACTGAACTGTGCTGGTTGATTTCAAACTGACTCACTTTTCTCATTTGATACTGACTTCTGCCAAGGTGCCTCTATGTCTGTGTCTCTCCTTCAGCCTGCCTGCTTCTGACTGCTCACTTCGTTCTGCCTGCTATAACTTCCTGCTGTAACAGACAATGCTGTCAGCAGAAAGCCTATCATAAGAGTTAGGCATGTCCTCACTCTAACTCACTCAGCTAACTCTTCCTCTGATTAGTCAGTTTACCTGTCCTTCACTCTGACTCATCTCAGATGTTACTTCCAATCTGACACTGACTTCTGCATTTATTTTCACATTCTATTTCTGTTTTAGGGATTAAATGTGTGTGCCATCAGTACCTTCTGAATGCTGGGATTAAAGATGTTTACTACCAATGCTTTACTGGGACTAAAGGTGTGTGTACTAACATTCTTAACATTCTTTCTACATTCCATCTGGACCACACAGGCCTCTGAGTGTGATTCCTTCATATAGACCCCATGGGATATAGTCCCTTCCTAAATTTCATACAAGCCCATTCCTACAGTCTGCTTTTCCCTGGAAGGGTTTGTGGCTCTTACCTTTGCTCATTTCTATTAACTGTGTTGACTGCCTTTGCTTTTCTCATTCTTTCCCACTCACTTTTTAATAAATTACATGTATTTATCATCTATCTATCTATCTATCTATCTATCTATCTTTCTTTCTTTCTATCTATCTATCTATCTATCTATCTATCTATCTATCTATCTACCATCTATCTTTCATCTATCTTGTATGTGGATATATGTGTCACACATGTGTTGTCAAAGGACAACTTCTGGTAGCCAATTCTTTTCTTTCACCAAATAGATCATGGAAATCAAATTCAAGTTATTAGACAAGTGTTTTCATCCCCTGGGCCATCTAGCCAACCCATTTGTGTGTTTTTGATGGTTCTTCAGCAATTTTTCTCATACAAATAGAGTCTATCCTTTTTTATCCTGAGTGCCATTTACTAGCTAATACAGAAGCAGCCTCTGAATCTACCCTCAATCTTACCTGAAAGTCTAGCATTTATTTATACTGTTATTTCTCATCTATAAAATTCTAGAAGGCAAGATGCAAAGAGTCATTTAATGTAATGCAACATAAAAATCAATTTCTAAATATTGCTTTTATAATAGCTTTTAAGTTTGTATTATAGCTCCCAAAATAATTTCCATTGGTTGAAAATGTTTTGTCATTATATTAATGCTGACATGAATATTCAACTATATTCATATGTTGTTTTCAAAAGTGGTAGGTCTAGGTAAAAGGTGCTCTACTCATGCAATTTTATGGCTAACATCCATAACAAACGACTTCCAAGTGTTTAGCAGTGAATTCACTAAACACTTAAGAGTATGCTAGAGCACATACATGAAAGTTTGTCATAGTGAGCTTTGAGTAGATTTTAGAATCCACTAAATCCAATTTCTGCTTGACCAATTCTTACACCATCATTTTTTGTCGCATCTCTTAGTATCCCCTTATCATTTCTGTGACCTGGCTATTTTGGTTTCCTATACAATCTTTCATCTTATTCAGATTCTCTCTTTCCCTTTACTATTTTGTGGCCACAAACCTCCCAGAGTGTAATTTCCTGCTAGGTTCTCTGACTGTGAGACATTCCTTCAATTCTTCCCTTCCATGTTCTCCAGTTATCTTCTAGGGGATGGCAAATTGCTAATTATAACACATTTTGTTAGCACTGAGTAAGGTCTAGGCAGTCCTATTAACTTCTAAAATGAGATTATGATGCAAAGTCACTTTGCTTCTACTTAACACTTCCACCAAGGAAGTAAGTAAGAAAGAGGAGGCAGATGTTTGAGATTTTAAACAGCCATTGTACCAGAAGAGGGCAGAAGAAAGTCAAAGAAGTAATCTAAGAGTTCAAAGGAATCTAAAATTCAGGCACTGTTTTTTATAAGTTGAAGGCCAATGTTTACCTGCCTTCATTCAGGCTGTGCTGCCTACTGGGAAAACAAAAGAACTATCTGTCAGGCAGGAACTCCTGAAGTGGGCAACACAAGAAATTCCTTTTATGAAGGTGCCAATTTTCAAGTATTCAAGCATCCTGGAGGTATGTTGTCATTTTTGAGACATTCACAACATGCAATGGCAAGAAAGAGATTCTTTGTTAGCTCCATTCAAGGAGCAAAATTGAGATGCTGATGGGAGAAGCAAGATAAATCCACTCAATAAGACAGCCCGGAGAATTTATATGAGATTGTGAATACACTGACTTTAAGACTTATATGGTGATATTATAAGCAAGGCAAGATATAATTTCCAAAAAAGTTTTGAGTCTGATTTTTTTTTTCAAGGACAGTATCCCATCAATCTTGATGATAAGGAAAAGTATTCTGTACAATTAAGAGAGCTTTCTTTGTTTTACTTTTTTTTGTTTTACTTCCTTATGTGTTATAGCAATCCTAACTAGGTGTATAAGAGCATAATAATGTATCTAGTGATGGAAAATTTTTTGCCTTATCCAGATGGTGAAAGGAATGATTTATGGAAATCCATTATTTCTGGTAAACCAGTTCATTCCTAATCATACACATCTATGAGAACAGAAGGAAATCCTTTGAACTCTGTGAATTCCTGGTAAACCTACAACATTGACTTTCAGCTCTGTAGCCTCTCTACCTGTCTCTGAGGTATTAATGCATGTCTTCCTCAAAGTAGCTGCCACAACAGAGTTATACATATTGGATATTTAGCATAAAATGCCTACAAAATTGAAAGAAAAAATGATAGACTTAGGTGAGAAGGACTACAGATCCAAAAATAGCTTTGATAGCTGTAACATGAGATGGGAAAGGAAGATGTAGAGGGATAAGATTTCATACTACAGAGCAGTTCTAAGAAGGTTCTGAGTGAGTCAACAGGGAAACTTACAGAAAATCCCCTCTTGTGTAGGAATAGGCTTGTTTTTATTCTTACACATGTTTATTGTGGTTGCCAGTAACTTGTGAAGAATGTGGGCCTCAGGTAGACACATGTGTAATTGCTAAGGTGAAGCTGCTTCCACTTATCCCCGAATTATCCCCATTAGCTGCCATATTAATTACAGGAGCAATCATATTAAAATAAATGTTTCTTATTTGAAAATAAAATTTTAATTTGACTTAAAATCCCTGTACCATCTCATTTTATGCTTGCTTTTAAAGAACATCTCATTTGTGTCTTCATAGATTCATTTCTTTTAGACTTTCTAACTCATTACACTAAATGGGTTATGTACAATTAGCCTAATGACAAATTTACAAAGTGTATCTAAAATTTGCCACAGCCAAATAGTAGCTTTATTTTTGTTTCACTGTAACCTGTGTGTACTCTTGTGCATACTTGCACATACTTGGACACTTTCTGGAGTTTCCCTCTATATAGCAAATGACATTTCCTCTTTATAGTTGCCTAGACTCCAAACAGGACTTAATGTTTATTTCTGATTTCTTTCATAAAGTACACTCATATGTTGATCTTACCTACCAATTATGTACTGGATTTGCTCTTTTCTTTAATCTCTTTCAACACCTGTCAGTGGCCACTCTGAATTTTCTCTATATTATTGCAATATATAAATGTATAAAGAAGCTGAGGCCTCTTTCCCATTCTTCGCCTATCATATTAATTCCCCCCCTTCTTTCTTCTGCACAATTCTGACTCAGACAGTAACTTTGTAGCAGTTATGCTATTTCATGTCCAGATTCTAATCATGCCTGATAAATAATTTAACCTAGCTGAAATAGGAAAATATTCCATTTAAAATGTTAACACTGGTCTTCCAATGTGTTTTTCTTTCCATATAAACTCACTTTTACACACACTATTCCTGAGGCATTGGAAAACCTTGATATTGCCTCACTTACTGACAATTTGACTCATCTGATCCTTGTTTTTACCCTGCTGTCAAGAAACATTTCTTTGGGTCAGCAAACTAACCTAGTGGTATAGCCACTTGATTCATAAGCCTGACAATTCGAGCTTGATCATTGGAACCCACATAAAGGTGGGAGGAGAGACTTGACTCTACAAAGCTATTCCGTGGTCTCCACCCCTGTGTCATTTATGGCACATGTGTACACACATCTCAAACACACACAAGCATATTAATTATAAATGCATTATAACTAAAAAAAGAAAGTCTTTTCTAAGACTAACAAGGTTCTCCCTAGCATAGTTAGTTTCTGGGTTGGATCTTTCTGTTATTTTTTTTATCAACCATATTGTGATACTGTGAGGCCGGAGACCCCAGGCCCTGATCATTAATCCTAAACTCTTAACAGGACATTCCAGAACTCCCTGTTCCAGGAACTAGCCCACCCCAGAAACCACAAAACAATTATTGTCAGGCTTAATTCAAGAGCACTGTGACCCAGCCCACATTCCTAAAATGAGCAGCGGCTACAGGCACTGCCTAATAGCCTTAGGCAAGGGACTTTACCCTAAGTGTACATTTCCTGGTGCCCGTGACCTTGCTATCATCAACTTAAAGGTTAACTGGCCCCTACCTATCAAAATGAGAAAACAATTTGGGAACTAATCAACTTGTACCAATTCGGTTTATGCCCAACAACTGTATAAAAAGCTTCACCATTTGCTCCTTGGGGCCACTTCTATCCTGCGAGTTAGAACGGCCCCAGCGCTGGTTAATAAACCTCTTGCTTTTTGCATCGATTATCCGACTGTGTCTCTCTGTGGGCGCGTCACCAAGTTGGGGTCCAGTTCGGGAACCCAACAATACTACAAAATTTTTTTATGCTTACGCTATTTTAATTTCTTATATTCCCATAATGTATCATTTGCCTGGTACACAGTAGGACACAGTTTGCATTTGACAGTTACTTAAATAAATAAATGATTTTTAAAAGAACATTTGTTCTGATTTTTAGGAAAAATATAATCAGGTCAATACAATACTCAGTCCATTTGTGACAGCACTGGCAATCTCTGTCCATTCTGAAATCAAATGGAAGATTGATACAGGGAGAAGACTTACAATGTTAAGGGAATTAACCAGGCCGTTTCAGTAAGAAGATACTAAGGGTAGCTGTATATAACTCGGGGATGAATAAATAAGTACAACTTTTCTACTCTTTAAAAATAGAAGTTACAAATTTGTTTGCTGATCTTTAACCAAATATTTTCCTAAATTACCTAGCTATAACATCAATACCTACATTGGTTCTATGTAAAAATTTAAAGCGGAAAACAAAACATATGTTTGAAACAACCTTCCATTTCAGAATTATTGCTAAACTATAGGCTTATTTTCCATTCATTTTCAAGATTCAATGTCTGCTATGTGTAGTAAATAGCATTTTAATCTTTCCTGCAGAAGTGAGTGGTGTGCACACTAAGGGGTAATTCTGTAGGAATAGACTTTTAAATTCAATTCAGCAATTTTATTGAGAATGGAGATGCTTAAAAATTAAGCCAGCAGGCATCCAAAGCCTGAGAGAACACTACTGGATGCATTCTTAATTAGAGCCAATAAAACGTGTTTTTTAGGGAGGGTTTTCCAACAGAAAGCTCGTTGGCAAAACACACAAGAAGCAAGTGAATTAAATTCTCTATATTAACTGCTTGGCACACACTCCTTGTCAAGGAGTTATTTCATCCTACATGGCAGTGACAAAAATTTACTTTCAAACTCCAAATAACCCTAAGATAAAGTACCAGCTACTTACATATTTTCCCAAAATACAAAGTGATCCATACTAATTTAAATTCTTACTAAACAACAAAAAACAAAAAATAAAAAGAAAGAAAAAACTTGGAGCAAGAATAAATTGATTGGTGAACAAGCTTCAGAACATTGAATTTTGTTCTATCCCTAATTTAAAATAGATATTAGGCATATTTTGTTAGGGTTTTGAATATTTCTGTGTCATGCAAAGTGTGTTTATGTACACATTAAAATAAGATCAGGAGTAATCAAAGCATAGATTCCAAGCTGTCAACAATGAATTCCTCTAGGATTGCCAAAAGAGACATGAAACATTTACTTAAAAACTTATTTCTATATTATTATACAAAATTGTATGAAATACTTGGTAAACAAGAAATGATTTAAGGACTCGGAAGTAAAGTCTTTGCTTCACAAATAGAAGGTTTAGAATTTGAATTCTGAGAATACACATTTAAAAAGCTGGGCGATGATACAGCTCTGCAAATAGTGGTGCTTGCTGTAAAACCTGATGACTGAGTTAACTTCCAGGAGCCCACAAGACTGAAGGAGAGAAAAGACTTCTGCAAGTCCTTTGATTTGTCTCTGTTCTGTGGCATTGTGGCAGTGTCACCAAATGGTTAAAAAAACAAAAACAATAACAAAAAAAAAACCCTTGGTATAGTGATGCATGGTTGCAGTCACAGCAATGGGGAGATGCATGGTTGTAGTCATAGCAGTGAGAAGTTGCATGCTTGAAGTCACAGCAATGGGGAGATGGCAGGCAGAGACATGTGGACCCTTGAAGCTCCTGGAGAGGTAGTGTATTATGCTTGGAAAAGTTTTGGGCCAGTGAGAGATCCTGACTCAAATAAAAATTGAAAGAAGCCTGAATAGCCACACTTGAAATTATCTACTAACCTTTACTTGCATACATATGTATGCATGCATTTGCACCTGGGCATTCATACATATGAATACATAGAGAGAGAGGGAGAGAGAGAGGGAAGGAGATAGAGAGAGGGAAGGAGATAGATAGATAGATAGATAGAGAGAGAGAGAGAGAGAGAGAGGGAAAAGCTTACAGTGATTCCTAGTGTATGGGGCTGTCCTAGAACAAAGAGGGGCTGTCCTAGAACAAAGAATTCTTACCCTGAGAGCTTAAGAAGTCCAGCTGCTCCCCTCTCTTATTCTGACAAAACCCATCTAAATTCTAAATTCTGCCTTGCTTCACAGCATACCTTTTCAAAGGAATGTGGCCTGGTTGTTGCTTGTCTCACCTCTGAGGCTGTAAGGCCTTAGGCTGGGCCTATTTTCCAATGGGAGTAAGATCATTTACTCTGCAGGAGAGGTTTTTCCAGGACTTTGACCTTTAGAATGACAATATGACCATCTAGGCCTGGTTGGGAGCCTCCCACATGTAAATGGGGCTTTCCCAGTATCACTGCCTTAGTCAATGGTCCCTGTCCCTGGGTGCCAAGGACCATTTCCCCCTTTTACCTTAATGTAACCACCCTTGCTTCAGTGAACTGAGCTGTTCCACTAACAACAGTCTCCTGGAAATTCTGTTTCCTGTGGCTTTCAGTCTCTGACCAAAGACCTGCTTGGACACATGGACCAGCCCTGTGTATTCTTCCCCAAAGCAGAGGCTGTGGCCAGCAGCTTAGCTACTTCCTGGGGAGGAGAGCATACAAAAAGGAATATTCAATTTGTGGAAAATCCTTTTCTGTTATCCATTTGCACTAGATCAAGACATCAAATACAAAGGTATTGTTCATGGGTGATGGAGCTTCTTGGAAGTGCTGAGTCCTGCATTCAAATCCACTGACACAGATGGCATTATAGTCTCATATGAGGCAATATTAGTGATGTACACTATTCACTAAACTAGTTCCAGAGGATAGTAGTTACTATTCTTGTTGCTTAGGCCAACTATTGGACAAAAGGCAATTTAATTAAGAGTTTATTCTGGCTCACAGTTTCACAATGGTCAACTGTGACATGGAACTTTGGGCAGGAACTTTGGGCAGTTGGGCACACTGCGCCACAGTAAGGAAATTGAGAGCTATCAAAGCTAGTGGTTAGATAGATTTCTCCTTTAATTCAGTCCAGTATATCCATCATGGAATGATCAAGCCCAGAGTTAATGTGGGTTTTCACACCTTATTTAACTTACTCCACATAATCTCCCACAGGCATGCCTAGAAGCTTGTATCTTGGATGAATATAGATCCTCTCAAGCTGCCAATCAATATTAATTATCATACAGAAGGATAAATAAAGCAGAACAGTTTCTCTCCTGTGCCATGCTGTCGAAACATTTCCAAGTCACCAAACATAAACATATTTAATGATTACATGTAAGATCTTATAGAGCCCTATACGGGAAACCAGAATATTTTAGAAGATCATAATGTTAATAAAGATTTGACTAACTTTTGCTAGGCTGTGAGCTTTAATAAGGTTCCTGCTGTATTTCATGTACCCAGGTTTCACTCATGTATTCATCTAGAAAATGATTTGTTGCATGTCAATTCTGAATTCCAACCTAGTCTTTTACATAATGCATGCTTTCCTGTGTTATTGAACACAGGAATGAATAAACTATTAGTAGTCATTTATCAAGGTTTGTTCCTCCACAAATATTTCCTCAAACTTCCTTTTTTAGAAAGTACAAAGAAAACCATTTTATGTATTTTTGTTACTAACACAGTATTTTCTACCCCAGTGACAGTATTTATTTGGGGAAAAATTTTGAAACATTCACTAGCGATGTAGATTAATTGGTACACACATACACACACATACACACACACACACACACGTGCTAGAGGTAGGAAGGCTGATTTTATATGTTGGGAAGATCTTTTAAGGGGAAAAACTGGCAAAAATTTGTAGTGGTATCTCTGTTTCAGTCAATGCTGTCACATGAGATTAAGAGCTATTGCTTCTTTGTTTTGTTTTTTGATTTTTTTCTTTTGCTAAAAGCTTTCTAAACGTGACTCTTTAAGCTTCTGTATATTAAGTGAGCAATAAAGAAAAATAGCATTTATGTAAATAGAGGGCACAGAGTCATTTTATCATACAAATCTAATTATGCTCTGAAGACTATAGTATAAATTTGGAGTTAATTATTAAACACAATTGTCTGTCGATTCTTTTTTATTTATTATTCATATATTATTTATTTATTATTTATTTATTTGTTTGAGATCTTTGTAATGCCTATAATGAATTTTGATCAAATCCATTTCTATTTCTTTCTCTCCAATTTAGTGACTTGGGGGTTGCCTAAGATTATCTGCATATCAGATATTTATATTATGATTCATAAGAGTAGCAAAATTACACTTGTGAGGTAACAACAACAATAATTCTTTAGTCTGGGTCATCACAACTTAAGAAACTATATTAAAGGTCACAGCATTAGGATGATTGAGGTCCTCTGTTCTAATTCCTCCTCTATTCTCCTCACTACCAGGGAAGCTATTGCTCTCAAATTCATGTCCTATTTCTTTAAATCCAATGGCTCTATTTAGTGTGTCTAGTATGTAACATGGGTAAACAGCCACTAACTGGAGCATGAGTAACTCGAAGTGGCCTGTTTTTCTGAAGAATAAAAAATGACTTTTACTTCCCCAGAAACCGTTAATGTCCATAATTCCTTAGCTAGGGGCAGAATTTTGTGAACCTTTTCCCACCCATTTTGGAATTATGGTCAGTTTGATCCTGTGAAGATCTTATGCAAACACGTTCAGTCTCTATGAGTACATGTGTTCAGTGGGGATGTCACTGTTAATACTTATTTTTTAATTAATTAATTATTTAATTAATTATTTTTTCTTCTCTTTTAAAATACATCCTGACACTTCTCTTCCCCTCCTTCTACTACTCCCAGCTCTCACCATCTCCCCTCTTCTCAAAATCTATTCCACCCCCACCTACCACTGCTCCCCAAAAGCAGTCCTTCCACGGTTTATGCTCAAACAGGATACAAAACAAGATGGAACAAGGCCAGGCATTAATACCTACATCAACCCAGCAGGAGGAAAAGGCCCCAAGGTTAGGCAAAAGTGTAAGAACTTGCCTCCTAGTCCCTACCCCTGCCTGCTACGTAGACACCAGCCTGTAGGATCTGTGCAAAAACACCAAGCCAGACAAACACAAGACCTATATAGGGAACCCTGCAGGTCTGCCTCATCAGGCTCTATGGGATCCCAAGAGTGTTGGTGAGTTGACTCCATGGGGCTTGTTCTCCTGGTGTCCTCTACCATTCTGATCCCAGCAATCCTCTTTCCACTCTTCAGTAGGTTCCCTGAGCTCTGAACAATGTTTGGTTCTTGGCCTCTGCATCTTCTCCCATTTGCAGTCTGAGGAAGTCTCTCTGATGAAGACTGGGCCATGCACTGATCTAAGAGCTGAGCAGGATATAATTAGATATTATTTCCTGACTATCTAGTCTCTAGTAACTGGCATATGCTGCAGTATCAGGCATGGGTTCTCTCCTTCTGCATGGGATTCTGCCCTTCCATTATTCCAGAAGGTCCTGTATGGAGGATAAGCTATAGGTTGAAGGTTTTGTGGCTAGGATGGTGTCCCAGTGCACCACTGTGAGCCTTGTCCTGAACAGGAGATGACCTGTTCAGGATCCCCATTCCATATTGCTAGAGGTCCTCTCCAGGGTCTCCATCATGGATTCCAGTGAGATTCCACCGACCTAAGTCTCCAGATTCCCTGCTAAATGTCCTCCAATTGTGGTTGTCTCTCTCTCTATTCTTTCTCTCCATCCATCTACCTCTACCTGGTCCAGTCCCTTCCCATTCCTATCCTCCCACAGCCCACCTGCCCTCTCTGTCCTATTTCCCCTTTACCAAGGAGATCCCAGTGTCTCCCCTGGGGTCCTTGTTGCATAGTATCTCTGGGTCTGTGGATTGCAGCACCTTTGTCCTTTGCTTATCAGCTAATATCCACATATAAGTAAGTACATACAATATTTGTCTTTCTGGGACTGGTTTACCTCATTCAGAATGGTTTTTCTATTTCCATACATTTGCCTGCAAAATTCATGAAATCATTTTTTAATAGCTGAGTAATACTCCTAGCTGAGTAATACTCCACTGTGTACATGTACCAAATTTCTTTATCCATTCTTCAGTTGAGGGGCATCTAGGTTGTTTCTGATTTCTGGCTATTATAAATAAAGCTGATATAAACTTAGTTAAGCAAGTGTTCTTGTGGTAGGATGGAGCATCCTTTGAGTACTTGCCTAAGATTGGTATAGCTGGGTATTGTAGTAAGCTGATTCCCAATTTCCTGAGGAATTACCACATTGATTTCTATAGTGGCTTTACAAGTTTGGACTCCCATAGTAATAATGGACTCTTTCCCTTGTTCCTCATCCTTGCCAGCATGAGCTATCATTTGTGTTATTGATCTTAACCATTTTGACAAGTGTAAGATGAACTCCCAGGGTACTGATTTTCCTTTCCTAAATGGCTAAGGATGTTAAATACTTAAGTGTTTCTCAGGCATTTGAGATTTCTCTTTTGAAAATTTTGTTTATATCTGTACTCCATTTTTCAACTGGATTGTTTTTTTTTAATGTCTAGTTTATTGAATTCAATATGTATTTTGGATATAAGCCTTCTATCAGAAGTGGAATTGGTAAAAATATTTTCCCTTTCTGTAGGCTGCCATTTTGTCTTACAGAGAGATTTTTTTTTTGCTTTACACAAGCTTTCCAGATTCATGAAGTACCATTTATTAATCAGCAATATTAGTGCCTGGATTATTGGTGTTCTGTTCAAGAAGTTCTCTGCTATGCCAATGCATTCAAGGATACTCCCCACTTTCTCTTTTATCAGGTTAATGGTATCTTGTTTTATGTTGAGGTCTTGATTCATTTGGACTTGAGATTTGTGCAGGGTGCAGGGTAATAACTATAGGTTATGCAGTCTTCTATATGAAGACATCCAATTAGACCAGCACTATTTGTTGAAGATGTTTTCTTTTCTCCATTGTGTATTTCTGGCTTCTTCATCAAAGATCAGGTGTCCATAAGTGTGTGGATTTATATCTGGATCTTTAATTCAGTCCTACGGATCAACATGTCTGCTTTTATGCCAATACAATGTGTTTTTTATTACTATAGCTCTGTTGTACAGATTGAGATCAGGAATGGTCTCCTGATCTCAATGATACCTCCAGAAGTTCTTTTATTTTTCAAGATTATTTTAGCTATCATCGTTTTTCTGTCTTTCCATATGAAGTTACATAGTATCCTCTCAAGACTTGTAAAGAATTGTATTGGGATTTTGATAGGGATTGCATTGAGTCTGTAGATTGCTTTTAGTAAGATGGACATTTTTACTATGTTGATCCTACCAATCCAGGAGCATGGAAGATTTTTCTATCTTCAGATCTCTTCTTCAATTTCTTTATTTGAAGACTTAAAGTTTTTGTCATATACATCTTTCACTTGCTTGGTTAGAGTCATCCTAAGATATTTATTTTATTTGGGGCTATTGTGAAGGGTATTGTTTCCCTGATTTCTTTCCATTTGTTATTTATATATATGAGGGTTACTGATTTTGTAGCCAGCCACTGGTAGAATTTTTGGGGTCAGTTGAATATACCATCATATCATTTGTAAATAAGTCTAGTTTAACTTTTTTCTTTCCAATTTGTATCCCCTTGAACTGAAAACAGCAGTCTTCTGTTGTCTTATTGCTCTAAGTAGAACTTCAAGTACAATATTTAATATGTATATATACAGAGGACAATCATGTCTTGTTCCTGATTTTAGTGGAATTGCTCTGAATTTCTCTCCATTTAATTTGGTGTTGGCTGAGGGCTTGCTGTAAATTGCCTTTATTATGTTTAGATATGTCCCTTGTATCTCTAATCTCTCTAAGACTTTTATTATGAATGGGTGTTGGGATTTTTCAAAAGCTTTCTCAGCATCTAGTGAGAGGATCATGTGGGTTTTTGTATATATGGTGGATTACGTTGACTGATTTTCATATGTTGAACCATCTCTGCATCTCTGGGATGAAGCCAACTTTATCATGATGGATAATCTTTATGATGTGTTCTTAGATCTAGTTTGTAAATATTCTGTTATGTATTTTTGCATCTATGCTCACATGAGGGAAATTTGTCTGTAATTCTCTTTCTCTGTTGAATCTTTGTGTGGCTTGGATATCAGGGTGATTGTGGCCTCATAGAATGAGTTTGGCAGTGCTCCTTCTGTTTTTATGTTGTGGAATAATTTCAGGAGTATTATAGTTAAGTCTTCTTTGCATGTCTGATAGAATTCTGTCATAAAACCATCTGGCCCTGGGCTTTTTTTTTTGTTTGTTTGTTTGCACAGGAGACTTTTAATGACCTCTTCTATTTTCTTGGGGGTTATAGGTCTTTTAAAATTGTTTACCTGTTCATGATTTGACACTGGTAGGGGGTATGTAAAGAAAAAATTATCCATTTCTTTTACATTTTCCAATTTTGTGGAGAACAGGCTTTTAAAATATGCCCTAATGATTCTTTGGATTCCCTGGTGTCTATGGTTATATTTCCTTTTTTGTTTCTGATTTTGTTAATTTGGATATTTTTTATCCATCTTTTAATTTGTTTGGGTAAAGGTTTTTCTACTTTGTTGATTTTCTCAAATAAACAACTATTTGCTTCATTAATTCCTTGTATCCCATAAATTTAGGTATGTTATGGATTCATTTTCATTGAATTCTAGAAGTCTTTAACTTCTTTCTTTGTTTCTTTCTTGACCCAGTTGTCATTCAATAGAGAGTTGTTTAGTTTCCATGAATTTTTAGGTATCTGTTTTTGCTATTATTGTAATCCAGCTTTAATCCACGATGGTCTGATAGGATGCAGGCTATTATTTAAATTTACTTGTATTTAATTAGATTTGTTTTTATGGTGGAATATGTGCTCAATTTTGCAGAAGGTTCTGTGAGGTGGTGAGAAAAACGATATATTCTTTTCTGTGTGGGTGAAATGTTCTGTAGATAACACTTAGGTCTATCTGGTTTATAAGGTCTGTTAGCTCCAGTATTTCTCTGTTTAGTTTTTGTTTGGTGGGAGTGAGATTTTGAAGTCTCCCCCTACCAATGTGTGGGGGTCAATGTGTATTTTAAGCTTTATCAATGTTTCTTTTACAAATGTGGGTTCCATTTGTGTTTGAGCACAGATGTAAGAGCAGAATATGAAGTATTCTTTCCCATCTCATTGGTTTTCCCATCTCATTAATTTTGCTTTGAAGTCTATTTTGTAGATATTAAAATTGCTATACCAGCTTGTTTCATGGGAGAATTGAATCCATTGAAATTTAGAGATATCAATGTCCAAGGATTGTTAGGTATTATTCTTGTGTAGTTTTTGTTGGTTTTGTGTGTGTGTGTGTGTCTGTGTGTGTCTGTGTGTATGTTTGTGTCTGTCTCCCTTTTTTTAATTTTGGTAGGGTAGGATCATTTATTTTCTGTGTTTTTATGAACATAGTTTACTTAATTGTGTTGGACTTTTCCTTCTAATATCTTCTGAAGGGCTGGATTTGTAGATATATGTTGTTTGAATTTGTCATGGAATATTTTGTTTCTACATCTATGATGATCAAGAATTTTGTTGGCTGACATCTGTGGTCCCTTAGAGCCCATGCCACATCTGTCCAGACCTTTCTGGCTTTTAGAGTATGTTGAGAAGTTGGGTGCAATTCCAATTGGTTTGCCTTTATATGTGACTTGCTCTTTTTCTCTTGGAGCTTTTAGTATTCTTTCTTTGTTCTGTATGTTTAATGTTTGTTTATTTTGTGGTGAGGGGACTTTTTTCTGGTGTGTTCTAATTGGTATTCTATATGCTTCTTGTACCTTTATATGCATCTCTTTCTTTTGGCTTGGAATCTTCTTCTATGATTTTATTGAAAATATTTTCTGGGCCTTTGAGGTGCAATTCTTTCCTTCCTCTATTCCTATTAATTTTAGGTTTAGTCTTCTCATAATGTTCTAGATTTTCTGTATGTTTGTGTTACATATTTTTTGGATTTGATATTTTCTTTTACTGATGCATCTATTTCTTCTACAATTTCCTCAACTCCTGAGATTCCTCCATCACTTGGATTCTATAGTTGTATCTTGCCTCTGTAGTTCCTGTTCACTTTTCTAGGTTTCTCATTTCCAAAATTCCCTTAGTTTGTATTTCCTTTATGGCTTCTATTTCTATTTTCATGCCTTGAACACTTTGTTCATGTTCTTCAATTGTTCGCTTGTTTTTTATTGGCTTTTTTCAAGGGATGTATTCATTTCTTTTAATTGTTTGTGTTTTCATGTTTGTGTGTGTGTGTGTGTGTATGCATGTGTGTTTAATGAATTTTCTCATTTCTTCCCTTTGTTTTCCTTTTTATTGATTTCTTTGAGAGATTTATTCATTTCCTTTTCAAGGGCCTCTATTATCTTCATAGAGTTGGTTTTAAGATCTCTTCCTTGTGGTTCTGCTATGTTGAAGTGTTCATGGCTTGTTGTAGTAAAATCGTTGGGCTCTGGTAATAACATACTGCCCTGGTTATTATTGATTGTGTTCTAATCCTGCAATTTAGGCATCTGGGTTTGGGGTAATTATAGGTTTAGGTGCTGACTTCCTAGGTCTTTATGTTCTTTTGTTTTTGTTTTTGTTTTGTGTTGTTGTTGTTTTCTTCTCTGTTCTTCTGTTCTTGTCTTTGGCCACCTCTTGTCAAGCAGGAGGTCTCCACCTAAGTTGGATGCTGGAGTGCTAGTAGTCTACTTGGTGTCTGGTCCAGCAGGAATTCTCTTCCTATGTTAGTGGCCGAGACTTTGCAACGATTCTTCTGGCTAACTGTTCTCTCCTGTGGTGTTCTTCTCACTGTTTGGTGTGGCCTATGCTGATTCATCCAACGGTGTGGACTGAGATGATGCTAATGCTGGTTCTTCAGCTGACTTGGTTTGTGATGTCATTGGAGGGCTATCTGTAGATCTTGAGGGCAGGGTTGGAAGGGCTGGAGGAGAGGAGCGCGGGGCTACAGAAAAGGGGGTTTTGGGAACAGAACCAGATGTTCTGCAGACTGGGTGTCTACCTGGTTCTTTCATTGGCTTTAGTTGTGATAGTGCTGGGGATTTTTGCAGGTGTTGATATTGAATGCTTTTAATACCCCACTTTAACCAACATACAGGTCATATGGAAAAAAAAATTAAATAGAGAAACTGTTGAAATAAATGACATTGTAAATGAAATGGACTTAAGAGATATCTACAGAACATTCTATTCAAACACTGACTACGCACTGTATTCAGAAGCCCCTAGAACTTTCTCTGCAAAATAAACTGAATTTTGGACACAAAGAAAGTCTCAAAAATATAGGAAAAGTAAAATCATATCTTACATTCTATGTGACCTCTATGAGATAAAGCTGGATATCAACAACAGTGGAAACAAATCAAGAAAGTTAAGTAATACACTAATACATAAAAGTATGATGAATGAAGATATCAAGAAAGAAATATAAAAATTCCTAGAACTGACTGAAAATGAAAAACACAAACAAACCACCAAAATCTACAAGAAAAAACGAAGTTTATACCACTTTGTGCCACAAACAAACAAACAAATACCTTAAGAGACCTAAAATTAATAGTTTAGTGATGAAGCTGAAGGCCTTAGAAAAGCAAGAATAATCAACACGCAAAAAAAGTAGAGAGAAAGAGATAATCAAAATAAGAGGTAAAACTAGTGAAACAAAAATGAAAAAATACAATATAAAGAACCAATGAAATAAAGCATTTGTTTGTTGAAAAGATTGACACACATCTGTCAGAGAAATAAAAAAAAATAAATATAGAAGATACAAAATTGATAAAATTAGAGATGAAAGGAAGACATTACAAGAAACACTAGGAAATTCAGAGAATCATAAGGAAATGCTTTAAAAAATCTATATTCTACTAAAATAGAACATCTAAAAGAAATGGACTAATTTTTACACATATATGAGCTTCTGAAGTTTAATATAAATCAGTTACCTTAAATAGACATGTAATATCCAGTGAGGTAGAAGTAATAATTAAAAATCTTCCAACTAATAAAATCCCAGGGCCAGAAGGATTTAATGCAGGTTTCTACTGAGCTTTAAGGAAAAACTAACACCAATATGTCTTAAATGATTCTACAAAAAAAAAAAAAAGGAAAGAACACTTCCAAATTCCTTTTATGAATCTAGTATTACCCTGACAGAAAAATCAAAGACCCAATAAAAAAAAAATAAGCCAATATTTTTATGAACATAGACACAAAAATTCTCATTAAATAGTTGCAGAATTCAGAACACATCACACACACACACACACACACACACACACACACACACACACGCACAATTATCCATCATGATCAAATCAGCTTCATCCCAGGGATACAGGGATTAATCAACATAAATAAATCAATAAACAGAATAAAGGACAGAAACAACATGGTAATCTTATTAGATGCAGAAAAGGCCTTAGACACAATTCAGCATCCATGATAAAATGTCCTGGTGATACAGAGAGATGCAGTGATCATATCTTGACACAATAAAGACAATATAAAGGAAGCCCATGATCATTCTAATTAAAAAAAAAAAAAAGCTCAAAGTCTTTTTAGTAAAATCAGGAATAAGACAAGGACATCCATTCTCTCCCACCCTGCTAGAACAATTAGATAAGTGAAAGAGATAAAAGGAATACAAATAGAAAAGGAAGAAGTGAATGTATCTTTATTTGCAGATAATGTAATTCTAGATGTAAAGGCCCCAAATACTTTGCCAGAAAACTCTTACAGCTGATAATTCATTCAATAAAGTAGCAAGATAAGAATTTAACCCATAAAAACCATCAGTCTTCATATACACAAATGACAAACATACTAAGAAACTAAAGAAATAATGCCATCCACAGTAACATAAAAGAAATCTTAGAGTAACTCTAATCCAGAAAGTGAAAGACTTGTACAATGAAAATATTAAACTAAAAAAATAATAAAGAAACTGAAGAAGATGGAAAGAATTTCCTTGCTTGTGAATTGGTAGCATTAATATGTCCATCCTGCCAAAAGCAATTTACAGATTCAACTAAATCCCCATCAAAAAATTCAATGGAGTTCTTCACAGAAATTGAAAATAAATAGTTTTATATTTCATGTAGTAAAACAAAAAATTCAAGATAGGCTAAATAATCCTGAACAACAACAGGCAATTTCTGGTGGTATTATCATTCCATATTTCAAATTATACTACAGAACTATAGTAATATAAACAGCATGGAACTGGTATTAAAAAAAGAAACACTCATTGGCCAATAGAATGGAATTGAAGCCCCACATATAACTCTATACAGCTATAGCCATCTGATTTCTGACAAAGAAGCAACAAATACACACTGAAGAAAAGACAACATTGTCAACAAATGGTCCTGGTCAAACTGAATAGCTACATGTAAAAACTCAACTCGTATCATTCAGCCTGCATAAAATTAAATTCAAAATGGATCAAGGACCTCAATATAGGCCTGGTATCTGAAATCTGATAGAGGAAAAAGATAGAAATATTTGTGAATTCAATGGCAGAAGAAAGGACTTTCTCAACAGGGCCGTAATAGCATAAATAGTAAGATCAACAGTTAATAGATGGAAACCCATGAAACTAAAAAGTTTCTGTCGAGAAAAGAACATTATCATTTAAGTGAAAAATCAGCCTAAAGAATGAGAAAAAATATTTTACTAGTTATACATCTGACAGAGGGTTATTATCTAGAATAATGATTCTTTACCTTCCTCATGCTGTGACTACTGAATACAGTTCTTCATGTTGTGGTGATCCCAGCCATAAAACTATTTTTGTTGCTACTTCATAAATGTAATTTTGCTACTATTATGAATCATAATGTAAATATTTGATATACAGATGATGTTAGACAAAAGGGTCATTCAACTCCCAAAGGGGTTGCAACCTACACATTAGAACCACTGATCTCAAACATGCAAAGCACTCAAATACTAAACACCAATAAAATAATCAACTCAATTTTTAAAATGAGACATGGAACTCAACAAAGAGTTCTCAAAAGAAGAAATACAAATGGATGAGAAACACTTTTTTTTTTTAATGTTCAACATCCTTATCCATTTGGGGAAGTGAAAATTAGACCTACTTTGGGATTTCATCTCATCTCTGTAAACATGGCAAAAATTAAAAAGGATAGCACGTGCTATTAAGGATATCTTGAAGGAAACCACTTATATATGGCTGATAAGCATGCAAACGTGTACAGCCATTACAAAAATTCAGTGCAGAGGTTTCTCCAAAAGCTAGAAATAGATCTAATGCATGATCTAGCTAAGCAACTCTTGGGTTTCTACCCAAAGAAGTCTATATCCCACTATAGACATACCTTCTCATTCATATTAATTGCTGCTTTATTCACAAGAGTCAGGAAATAGAAACAGCTCTAAGTGTCTGTCAACTGATAAATGGATTGTAAAACTATTATATATTTATACAATAGAATACTATTAAGAAAAACAAAATTATAAAATTCACAGGTAAATAAATGGAGCTAGAGATAATTGTTTTGAGTGAGGTAATCCAGATGCAGGAAGACAAATACCACATGTCTTCTTTCATTTGTAAATGCTAGCTTAGAATCTTCAGATATGTGTATTTCATTTGAAATAATGGTAGAAGCCAAAATACTATCAAAGGGCCATGAGGAGGGGGCTTCATGGGAGGAGAAATAAGGGATTAAATGGGAATAATTGAACAAGAGGATTTAATTGGTGTGGGGAGGGCAGAGTAAAGGAAGTCATATGGGGGGAGAAATAAATAAGACTAAAGAATTTTCAAAAAAACTCATCTGAAGCATATACACACACACTCAGAGAGAGAGAGAGAAAGAGAGGGAAAGGGAAAGGGAGAGAAAGAAAGAGAGAGAAAGGGAGAGAGAGAGATAGAGAGAGAGAAGAATATGAAATGAAGTTATCCTATAACAGGGCAGCAATACTGCTAATAGACACCAGAGAGTAACAAATAAAAAGTCCAGCACCAGGAAAGGATTGTTTCTTTGTTAACCAGTAGGGTCCCAAAGACTCCCAAACATTACATGCTATTGCCAGTGCTCTTAGTTATTCTCCAAAACTTGACAGTAAGACCTTGATGATACCACAGACTTGGACCATAGAATACAGAGAAATCACTGGAAAGTACTCACAGGAAGCGTAATCCTCATGAACCAATTTTTATACTGTTGCAGGATATTATGCATACAACCAAAGGAGAAAAATAATCAACAGTCTTACACAGCTGTGAATCATGTGAGCCACAATAATGACTAACCTAGCAAGACATGCCCACTGGTGTAACAGTGGCATGAATGTCATTGAAGTATCCAATTACTTTCTGATAGGATTTAAGATGAAGTATTAAACTCATCCTTATCATCATTATCAGGCAAAAATCCTGTGGCTTAACAAGAGAATTTGTCACTGTTATTCTACTAAACGGATATAGCATTAACCCAACTCCTAATGACTAACTATTATACACATAGATGAATGCATCTCTCATCCCTCATTAAAGAAGGTTCTGTTTAGAGCAGACAGTGTTTAACAGAGACCTACACTGGCCAAGGTGCAATGAATAGGAAACTACAGAATGTTTAGCCCTAAATGGGAGATATATATATATATATCCCACTTCCCAATCTTCAGGAATCATTCAGAAGATGGGGTAGAAACAATGTAAGAACCAGAGGTAGTAGATAACAACAAAGATAGAGTGTCTTCTGGACACATCAGGGATTCTGCACATGTGGATTCAAAGCAAGTGTGACAGCATACATAAGACTTATGCAAGCACAAGCCAGACTAAATCTTGGTATGAAGAGAGAAGTTGTGCAGAAAGAAACTCTACTCCAAGCTTAGTAACTTTAACAATATTTAGTTTCTGGGAAAGGGACAGTCAGCTTTTGTTTCAAATGTATCCCCTAGGAAGTTGATCATGCTGTAGCAGAAGGGCACATATCTAAGAATATTTGGTCATTGCAAATTTATTTTGATGGGTTTTAAAAAGAAAAAAAGAGACCACAAAGTTGGGGGGAGAGGAAAGAAGATGAATCTGGGGGAAGTTAAGAGAGGGGTCAATATGATCAAAAATTTTAACTAATAAATTTTTCTCTTATTTTTTCTCTGTATTTTTTTTATCAAATCTTTATCAGCTATGATTGGTGTATTTCAGGAAATTATAATCAAATCTACAATGTCTCATGGTGTTATCTTCCTAGTGTATTAGTCTATGCTATTGAAGAGCTGGAATTTTCTTAATTCTCTACCTTTTGGAACAATTCCAATTGGTTCTTTTAAACTTGCTTTCTTTTGGCTCACTTAGCTCTCTCTAATTTTGTGACACTTTATTCATTGATTTCACTATATCAATAATTTATTAAATGGTTTGCACTAAAATTGCAGTGATGGCCTTTTTTCACCTTCATAGTAAAATAAATTAATTATTATAGCAATAAAATAATGAAATACCATGTATAAAATTATGAGTTCATAAAGATAATTAGGTATTTCTTTAAGGAATTTATTACATTAGTCTGTATTTATTTTGAATCACATAGTATTATTCTATTTATATGTTTTATGTTGTACAATAAACACAAATGTAGTCAATTTAAGTTCTTCAGCTACAATTTAAAGTAGAAATTAATGTTGAAGGGAATCTTATCATTAGCTCCCTTTCAGAGAAAAACTGTTATCATTTTTTCTGACCATCATTTGCAAACCAATGAGAAATATTAAGAATTAACAGGGATAACCTCTGATTCTGAGTCCCAGAGACCAACTCAGGTAGACAACTATTGCCTAGAGTGCAGGCCACACAAGCCTGCCACAGAACAGACAGGAAGTCTGCTAGCTGACCCCTCTCACTACCTACCCAACTGGGCCCCAAAGCCTGAAAATATTTCCATCTTCCCACCATCCTAATTTCCTGACATGCTTCTGAGTCCCTGAGACCAACAGGCAAACAGACTACCCCTAGTTCAGGCACAGCGAACCAGGTCCAGGAGAACAGGTAAAAGGTCTGTTTCATAAACCCTCCTACTACACCAGCCTAGCCTGGCACAAAAGCCCAAAAGCATACCCATCTTCCTACTTTCCACTCTTTCTGGCCACTGCTTCTGAGTCTCTGAGACCAACTCGGACAGAAAGCTCCTGCCCAATACAAACCACACAAGCCAGGAGACAAGGCAGAGCACCTCCTGCTCCAGAGCAGGCCACACACGTGTCAGAAGAAGAAAGATGCAGCCCACATTCAGACAGAGACTCCCGACTAGACCAAAGGCAAAGCCAGTCACCAGAGCTCCAGCACCTACCTTGGGCGGTGACCTCTTGACCAAGATAAGGCCACAAAGAACAGAAATACAGAGAAGATAAAGAATTTAATCCCAGCACTTGGGAGGCAGTGGCAGGCATATCTCTGTGAGTTTGAGGCCAACCTGGTCTACAAAGTGAGTTCCTGGGTAGTCAGAGCTACAACAGAAAAAGCTCGTCTTCAAAAACCAAAAGCCAAAAGCCAAAAAAAAAAAAAAAAAAAAAAAAAAAGAAAGAGAAAAAAAAAAAAGCCTCAAGAAACAAAACACTCATCCAATAAAGGCAAACCAACATATTATCACCCCAAACTCAGATGGCTAAACATCAGTATAAGAACACAAAAACAATCCAGGGCAATATGACAGCTCCAGATCCCAACTACTCTAGGATTATGAGCGCTGAACATCCGGACACAACTAAATCACAAGAAAAAGATCTTAAAACCAACTTTATGAAGCTAATAGAGGACCTTAAAGAGGAAATAATAAATTCCTCAAAGAAATAAATAAAAAGACCAACAGTGGAAGGAATTGAGTAAATTTATTTAAAAAAAAAATCAGAAAAATACAAACAACTAGAAGAAATGAATAAATTCCTGAAAAGAAAGCCAAGAAAAAGTAAAAAAACAATGGAAGGAAATGAACAAAGCTGTATAAGAGCTGAAAATGGAAATAGAAGCCATTAAAAAAACACAAACTGAGAGAATCTTAGAAAAGAAAAATCTAGAAAAGTGGTAAGGAACTATAAAGGCAAGCAACAGCAACAGAATACAAAAGATATAAGAAAAAAAAATCACAGGAATTTAAAGATAGTATAGATGAAATAGATACATTGGTAAAGAGAAATATCAAATCCAAAAATTTGGAGACACTGAAAAGACCAAAAATAAGAATAACAGGAATAGAAGTATCAAGCTCAAGGCCCAGAAAATATTTTCAATAAAATCATAGAAGAAAAATTTCCAAACCTAAAGAAGATGCCTCTAATTGTACAAGAAGCATATAGAATACCAAATAGAATAGACCAGAAAAAAGTCCCCTCATCACGAAATAATCAAGACATTAAATATATAGAACAAAGGACGAATACTAAATGCTACAAGATAAAAAGAACATGTAACATAGAAAATCAAAGCAATTAGAATTACACCTAACTTTTAAACTGAGACACTAAAAGCCAGAAGGGCCTGGACAGATGTGACATAGACCCTAAGAGACCCGGCTGCCAGCCCTGACTACTATACCCAGCAAAATTCCTGATAATCATAGATGAAGAAAACAGAATATTTCATAACAAATCCAAATCCAAGCAATATCTATTTACAAATCCAATTCCCCAGCGGTACTAGAAGGAAAAAGAAAAAAGTAATCACATATAGCAGAATATTAGAACATATTCTCAAATATTATAAAGCTATATGCACTTCTGTGCAGTGATAAGAATTATAAATAGCAGCTATATCTCACAGCCAGAACCACTGCTAGAGTGTCACCTTCCTTAGCAGTTGGAACCAATTTCCTAGGTGTGGAGGAGTCTAGAATACAGAAAGCATGCTAATTTGGAGCACCAGCAATCGTCTACCCAATAGTCCATGAATGGAACATTTGTTGTTCTAATGTTGACTCCCCAACTCAGATATTTGTGCTGTAAACATCTGATTGTATTAATTCTAAAGGAGTAATTTTATAGGATACTCCTTCAACTTAAGTACTGCTGAGAGAAGACCTTGCCCAGGGACTTGACTGTACTTTAAAAAGGCATCATGTCAGCCAGCTGAAGTTAGGGGTTAGTGCACTGTGGAAGTTCTATTCATTAAGCATTAAGGCCTATGTATCAGTGGGCAGTGCTTCCCTTAAATAAAATACTTACTCCCTGTCAGAGACATGAGAGGCTGTGGTTAGTCAGCCAGCTACAAGAGGCAAGACCCTTTGCCTAAGCCAGCTGCCAGGTTTTGCATTTTGAAGAGTGGTCTTTGCTCTTTATTGAAACACATTGTAGATATTAATATTTCCATTCTACAATCATACACCATTAAAACCAAGAGAAAGGAGACACACACATACACAACACAACCAAAAACAACTACAAAGTCAACATCCATGGACTCAATGCATCAATAAAAAGACAAAGACTGGCAGACTATATGCAAAAAAAGGACCCATCCTTCTGCTGCATACAAAAAACAAACCTTAAAATAAAAGATAAACACTACCTCAGAGTAAAGGTTTGGAAAAAGTTTTCCAAGCAAATGAACCTAAGAAGAAAGCCAGTGTGGCCATTCTAGTATCTAACAAAATAGACTTCAAAGCAAAATTAATCAAAAGAGATGGGAAAGGACACTCTTCATCCTGGCATTTGTTCATATCTTCTGAGGTTTTGATCATATTTATTATTGATACTTTGAAATAATTGTCATTTTCATCATCCAAGTTGCTTTTCTTACATGGGATTACTATGGGAATACTAATTTTTGACAAACAAAAGTACTGTTTTGATTGTTTATGTCTGTGTAATTGTCTTGTCTATGCTAAGTTGAGTGGGTGTTGGAAGTTCTGTTTCCTGGTACTGCAATTTGTCATGTGGTTGGCCAACAATATGAGGCTGAGAGTTTAGACTTTGGGTAATTCAAAATTGATATAAAAAAGGGTATCATAAATACATCTAGCTTGATTTAAGGGATGTTTCAAAGCTAAGGTGCAGATCTTCTAATGGGTTAGATGATTTTCCCAGTTGGAACTTAGGATTCTGGGCAGATTTGCTCAGGACTTTTTCTCAGAAAATGGATACTAGTGGAGTTGCTCGAGTCTAGATCCTCACCTGAAGAAGAGGGTTAGGAGGAGGAGATAAAGGCAAGCAGTGGATACATTTTCAGGCATTTCCTGGAGTTGGGTGGAGTTGCCAGTGTGAGTTAAGGCTCTTCCCTAGAAGTGGGTGCACTTCATATCACGGGAATGGGTAGATTTGGTGGAGGGAGTCTAGTGTTTCTCTTCCTAGGAAATTATCCATACATGCATGATAGAGTTGGTAGTTGTTGACAGAATTCTAGGCTTCTTGACTAGAGATGAGGGACAAGAGCAATCAGTGGTGATGGAGGAATTATCAGAGTAAATTTGAGGGTCTTGACCTGAAAAGAGGTATTGGAAGATAGTTCTGAGACATGCAGTCCTCAGGCAGGTCATTAAGTTATAAGGGTAATATAGAGATATTTTGACAGTAGACATTATGTTTTAAACAAGTTAAGTTTATTTTACTCAGACATATAAAACCATAAATATTATGTACATGAATAGCATATACCAAGTGCTGTTTTGATACATGCATGTACTATGTAGGTTAAACATGTCTATCTCCTCAAACTTTTATCAATTTTATAGTGAAATATTAAAATACCCCCTTAAGCTCTTTGAAAGATGCAATTATTATACAATATATAAAATCAATTGATATAAATCTTATATATCATGTTTTCATTAAAGTATATATCATATCCTAATTGTTTTAAGATTAAAAAAAAACTTTCTTTTCTTTTGTAGAAAATTAAAGATATTTTAGCAAAAAATCAGGAGAGATTTGAGTTTCTGTGTGGTAGAGTAGTTTGATAAAAATCGCTGCTATCTTTCAAGATAATTTAAAATGCTAATAAAAATCTGTTTAAAGAAATTAGTGAGCTATTAAGTCATTAGGCCAAGACTACAGAGATGGAAACTGTAGGGAGGTAAGCTTATTTTCTGTAGCAACATTTGTCCTGTTGAGGGGTGGAGACTTAATGAGTATGGGACAAAGCAAGAGGCTGAAAGCTTATTGTCTTTCTAAGCAAAGGGGATGTGTTGAAGGATAAAGTCATTAAGAAAGGTTTTGTGAGTACTATGGGGCTGGAGAGAAACAAGTAGAGACTTCAGGGAAGATCCCTAAAGGAAGGAAGCCGGGGGAAAACTGAAGCAGATAAAGTATCATTTTATCTTTAAGATGTTTATTGAATACTGAATTATAAGGTACAGGAGGACTATGAGCCAAGCAGCCTCTGAACAAGGCAAAGTTCTTCAGCAGCCTCAACATGGAAAGATTGAAGCTTAGAACGTGCCAAGGGAAGAGCTATCAATCTCATGATTAGAAATATCTTGACCTCACACTGCAGAGATAAGCACTGGGTAAATGGAACCAGACCACAGAGAAGACCCAGAATTCTTACCCAAGCTCAGGCTTTGATGGAAGAACAAGGGAATGTGTTCTGGAGGCTCGCAATTTGGATACTTCTTTATATACTATTTAACATTCAAAAAATGCTATTAAGCATTCCAATCTAAAACTTAAAGTCAACACAGATGCAAACATGCATGCAAGCACACATAAACACACTTTCTAAGATAATAGAAATAATGAAGTAGGTAGTTTTTAGTGGGAGAAAACATTTTAAAATAAGACAATTATCCCTTGAACATAAGATTTGGATAAAATAGTTGAAGGAATATATATAAAATCAATTAAATTGAAATTTTAGAACTGAAAAACACAAATGTAAAATTCTAGACTGAAAAAGATGCTTTAAATAAAAGGTTGGACATGAGAGAAAATAGGATTTGTAAAGACAGATCCACAGGAAGCAAAGTGAGGCTGAGGAGACAATGGACAGTGGACAATGTAAAAAAAGAGTGTAAAGTCATGTGGGTCTGCTGAAAAGCCTTCCATATTTTTCATGGAGAAAGAAGAATGGAGCAGGCAACACCTTCAAAAGTTGAAGAACACCACAGAAGCAAATTAGGATCCTATTTTTTTCACAGATAATTAACTGACTTATTCACTTTTTTATAGATATATTGTTTTTGACAAGACATTAAAACAGTTAATATATATTTTACTGTAGAAAAAATGTAATATTCTCTTCTATTGATATTTGCATTGTCAATGACCTGGAAAATCTTGCCACTTTATCACTTAATAAAAGCATCACAGAATAGCAAAGCTTTTTGTTTTTATATTTGCCAGCTTAAGATTTGTCTGTTTAAATTTTCATAATACAGAAAGGATGAGGGGGAAAATGAAGAATGTGCTCTATAATCCCACTGTATATGCTTGCATGCATTTATATTTCTTCAAATGAAAAATCAAATTCCATAGAATATACATTTTGTATTAAAAGTAAATCATGGAGATTTTTACAATTTCTTATAAATTTGTTGTTCATTGAAAGGAAGTGAACAATGTCTCTATTTTAGCAGATGTTTTTATTTTCCTATAAAAGTAATTTAGAAGTAGTTTTTTCTTGGCAGCAACAGTGCATTTAGTTTTCCATTCGTTCAATTGTATTTATTGATCCAATCTTATATGCTAGGTACTAGACTAGATAGTTGGAGGAAAAACCAGACATATTTATTGCCCTAGGGAATTTAGTGTCAATTGGGAATACAGACATTGACATGGAGCTATAGCAAAGAGCTTGTCATTAAAGAAGAAATGCAAGGAGCCCTTGGAATGAATAGCAATGTTGAGTATAAGGCAGAGCAATGCTGGAAAATTCCCTGAGGAAAACCTTTTGTAGGAATGAAATTTTTCATATGAATAGGACAGTCATATGCGTGTGTGCATGTACAACCCCCCCCCCCACCTCCCATCTGGCGCACTCATTTGAGATAGAATCTTGGTATATAGCTGTAGATGACTTGATACTCACTATAAAGCCTTTGCCAGTCCTCTGGATTCAGCATCTCCAGGAGGGCTGGGAGTAAAGCAATCAAATATTTTATAACATCAAAGGCTTAGATAGTCCAGTTTCTACAGGGATCTTTTTCTCACTAGAAATTTAATGTACTAATATGCATATGCTGTTCTACTATAAAAAATATATAAAATACCTATTGACTATATTAACTGGGGAATGTACTCATATGCAAAATAGATGTAACTTAATCCTGACAAACTTTATTTTTTTCCAAAGAGCCTACTGAACAAACTAACATTTTGTTATTTTAAAAATCAGGGTAAAGCAAGACTCTGGGAAGATGAAAGAAAAAAGCACAAAGTAGAGACAAAGAGCAATATTCCATATCTGACAATCTAGATACAGTGTGGATGATGTGCCACCTGATGAAACATCTACATGCCATTATGAGGATACTCCCTCTGAGGCCACATTGTATACACGTATCACAGTTCTCCCAGTGAGCCTTGCTAGTGCTCACAGGACCATGACCTATGAATTAGAAGGAGACAAGACAATTTACATATCTGCACAATCTCAAATACTTTCTTATTTATTCCTCAGAGGGAATTCTTGCATGTGAACCATTATCATTTAGGAGTTGAAGACATACTAACATTGTTAAGTGTAAAGCAGGCACAGGGCATGAAACTCCTGAAGTTAGTAGTGTTCAGTTTTGAAAGTGATCATCATGAGGTTCCTTATCATAAGGTAAGGCTTATCTCTTATTATTTTCTATCAGTCTTAGGGAATGAGAAGAAGCAATAGAAAAGGATGTGCCATAGATAAACTAAACTCATTATACGAAAGCACTCTCCACGTACATTTGACTGTTTCTCCTTCGTATGAGCTACATAATAGTAATTTGGTTTTATAATTCCCTTTATAAAAGCTAACTAGAATGATATTCTACTAAAATGGCGAGTAACATATATTAATTTCCAAACTTTGAACTGGCCTTATCTTCTTGGGATAAGACTCTCTTGGTCATGGCATGATATAGTGTGTAGTGATATATCTTTTTATACATTTCTAGTTTTTTTTGGATACTGGATCTGGCCTAAATCACCAGATAGTCCAGGCTGGCTTCAAAATCTATCACACCTCACTTGCTTGAATTCTGAGACTATAGGAATACACAACCATTCCTAGCTTACATTGCTAGATTTTACTTGATCACTTTTTTATTACTTTCATGGGTAATATTGATATGTAGGGGTTTTTTTTAATAGTTATACTCTCAATGTAATGTTGGTCTCATAAGCTAAGTGTGAAATATTTTATTCTTTGGCTACTGAAGAAGTTTATATAGTATTTGGGATATTTCTTCTTTAAATGCTTATATGCTTAATCAAGTAAGCCAAATGTTAGGATTTCTGTGTACACAACTCTTTAAGTGTGAATTCAGTTTGTTTGCTACAGGACCATTCAGGTAACATGATCTTTGTAGTTTGTGTTCTTTAAAGTTATGAGAAGAAAGATACTGGGATATTTTCACATTATTCTTTGAATAGCTTCGTAAGTTTCTACAGATGAAATCTCTTTACTATTGCTGTAAGTATTTGTGTATTATTTGGTCAACCTAGAGCCTTATTACTTTTCTTAACTTTTTACAAATCTTATTTTTCGGTTTTATTGAGTCCTTTTGTTTTGTCTTTCCAATTTCATTAATTTTTATACTATCTCTATTTCTTTCTACTTGTTTTGAGTTTAACTTACTGTGATTTTCTAGCACTGACTTAAGAAAACAGGTAATTTATTAGCAATCTTTCTCCATTTCTGGTAAAAAATAATATCTCATTTAAATTTTCTTAAAATACTATTTAAAATATATCCATGACGTTTGATGTAGTCTTTAATTGTAAAATTCTTTTAAATCTCTCTCTCTCTCTCTCTCTCTGACTCTGTCTCTGTCTCTGTCTCTTTCTCTCTCTCTTTCTCTGTGCATGTGTGTGTGTGTGTATGTGTGTGTGTGCATGCATGCACATTCGCACATCTGTGGAAAGATGACATGACTACAGAGCTCAGAAGGAATCAGAACCCCCAAAGCTGGAATTATAGGCAATTATGAGTTGCTCTATGTGGGTACTGGAAGCTGAATTTGGGTTCCCTGGAAGATCAGCACATGCTCTTAATCACTGAGCCATCTCTTCTGGTGTTGTATTTTAATTTTCCTTTGATTACATATTTTCTAATTCTTTTATGACTTTTTTTGAAACATGGGATATTTAGAAATACTTGTTTACTTTTCAAATACTTGGGGATTGTCTAGATTGTCTAGATATATCTCTGCTAAGTTTTTAGTTGAATTCTGTCATAACCAAATGATATATTTGTAAGATTTACATTTTGAGAGCTATGTTAACATTTATTTTATGAGTTAGAATATAGTCTATTTTGATGAGAGTTTCATGTGAATCTAAAATAATGTATGTCTTAATGTTAGGGAATGTTCTATATTTGTCAATTATATCAAATTTGTTGGCCATCCTTAATAAATACACATACACACACACACACACACACACACACACACACACACACACACAACTTTTCTTGTTCCTGTGACAAAATACATGTTGAAAACAGCTTCCTTAAGGAAGGAAGAGTTTATTTTGGGTCACAGCTATGGGTATAATCCCTCATTGCATGAGGACTGTGAGGTGGTTAGTCACAGTCAAAAAGTATAGAAAGATGAATTCTGCTGTTGAGCTCCCTTTTTCCTTTTCATTCAGTCAAGGATTCTAGCAAAGGGAGTGATGCTGTCCACACCCAGGGTCAGTGTTCTCTCCTCAGTTAAACATCTCCAGAACCCCCATCACAGACATACCAGGGGTTACTTCCAATGAGATTCTAAATCTAGACAAGCTCTCAAATGAAGATCAACCATGGCAATATCCTGTTGGATTCTGTCACCTTGTTCTACTGCTGCTGAGGAACAAGAGCTAACATCTTTAAATATAACTGAAGTTTTCCCATTTTTTTCCATTCTGTCATATTTTGTTCCATATGCTTTGAAGCTCCACTGATGAGTGCATTAATACCATGACTGTTTGTTCCATGTAATTGAGGAACTGACTTTTATTTGTATTGTTCCTCTGTATCTTTGATAATGTTCTTTGTTCTAGACAATGGTAGTTATTCCGATTGTTGTTCAGTGCATGATAAACTGGTTTGTATTCAACCCATGTGTTTCCTTAAACCATCTCTAGGATGTAGCTCCAATCTCAGTTCCTTGCTATAAGGATTTGGATCCATCCCTTTCTTGTGCCTCTCACAAGTTCTATGATTTGAATTGTGATTAGAGCCTTAGTTCCAGTCTAACAGCTATTGTTACTCTGACTTGGGTGTCTCATCCTTATGTGGGCTATTAAGTCTCACTAGGAAAGTTCATGACTTCTGTGAACCATCTTCAGTAAAGAGTATCATTCTGCAGTGTCTTCACAGAAAATCCATTCCATAGTCTTCAACATGTCAGGGCCATTTATATCCTATTACTCTGACCACAAATGTGATGCTTGTTTTGTAATTTTTTTCACCTGAATTGATATTTATCCAATATGTCATTTCCTTTTCTACATGTGACTTCCATCCATACCATCTTCATTTTTTCATGGTAATCAGGAAGTTACCTTCTATATTTTTTTCAAGTAATTTAAATTATAATTGGAAGTTAGTAAGGACCATAGAGGGTTTCTTTCATTGTCAGAAGAAATTCTACTTTCTTTTGAAACATGTCTCTTGCAGGCAGAAAATGTTTAATGTAATGAGAAATGTCATGTAATCAAGAAAATGGAGAAGTCATTCCCTTTTGCAGATGATCAATGAAAACATAGCAGTCACAAGACTCTGGAAATCCTAGCAGCAGGTTACATGAGACTCAGGTAGAATTCTGCTTTTAACTATTTTCTTTATTTTTCTCCACTTCAGAGACACGTACTGAATTTTTGCTCTTCAGTTTCATAAAGGAAATAGATCTGTTCTTTCAAAAAATCTGTTGCTCAAATTTGAAATTCTTCATACAATTGTAATATTGGTCCTGCAGTACTTCTCTTTCATTCTTAGGGTAGAAATTGATTTTTCGTCTCTTATTTATCATGTGAGAGCACTCATTGTGTTACTACCTCAAAATTCTCACACAATATTTACAAACCTGCTCACAGTGTGAGAGGTTTTGCATAGGCTTGTCTATGCCAATGTGTAAAAATTTTAGCTGCCTTAGAGATTGTGTAGATAAAGCTCTTTTCCCTATTGGGTACTTTTACTAAGCTTGTGGGAAGCAAAACTTTCTACAGGCATTTCCCCAGATTTAAAGTTTTTGAATGTGCCTTTACCCTGACCCACAAATATATACACACAGATTAATTGATTTTAATTGTTCACAACTATAATAGTTACAAGAATATGTTTGAGCACTTAAAATCAGTGTGGATATAGTTGGAATTTTTATTTAAATGATATTTTTTGAATAAGCACATATACATAGTTATATTTGAACACTTGTCTGTATAAATTTTTGTATATCTCAAAATTAGAATGACAGTTTGCAGACTAATTTTGGAAGGAAACAGATTCAACTTCTTGTATTCATGTCTGTGTCCTCATTTACCCTCTCATTTCCTTTGATTGTCAATTTTGAAAAGATAAGCCATTCAAACCTTTTCTGTTAGCAAGAAAATATGAGCATGCTCAGAAGAGAAAATTCAAACATAAATTATGATGGCACATAGGCATTTTTGAGTGGACTTGTGCAAACACACTACAGACCAGAATTCAAAGAAAGAAAGATCAGAAGGTGTCCCTATGTCCTAGCTTCTCAAAATGATATGTCTGGACAAAGCTAAACACACCCTGTAGGTACCATCTAGAAGGGACACCAGCTTCCTTGCTATCCATTTAATGAAATAAGTATGAGAGTTGCCCCTGGAACAAGTATTTTGGAACAGAATACCAAATAGTATCAACTTGAGCACCAGCTACTAAAAGGAGTTATCGAAGACTCCAAGGGATGTATGTGGTAGGCGGTCCCTCTGGATATGCTAGCTTGAAATACAAGACACCCCACTTTTTAAAAGCCCCATTTCTCTCTGGCTTTAATGGACAGAACTCGGACTAAGGTCAGATAGCCCGAAGTTGCCCAGTTCTGGGAAACTGCCTGTCTAACTAACCCATCCTTATTGCTTCCTCATTCCATGTTTCCACCCTTATAGATTACACAGGAAGCCCTAGAAAAATCTCATAGTACTTCCTTATTGCTCTGGGGCCCTTGACACTACGATTTCTTAACTTACCAGATAGACCGGTCCCCATGCCAGATAAGGTTACCATAGCAACCTGCTTATGCATTCCCTGCTCTTCTGCCCACTTTGAAAATTGTATAAATACTGGTACTTGTATTCAATAAATTGAAGGTTTGACCGGACAAATCCTCTGCCTTTCACTCCTCCCGTCCCTGCCCCATACCCCATTCTCATGCCCTCTCCTAGGGTCTTGGTTGAAGATCCCGCGGGTCGGGACAGATGTACAAGTAACTCTTTCTGTGTAAGGTAAGTCTTCAAACTCAGTTATCTGATAGCTACCTAACTCAGAGAGATCTGGGCAGGGTTTTTGGAGACTGCTACTTGACATTCTGTTTCATTTATAACAAACTTCTAAATTCTGAATAATTTTAGATTTCCAGAAAGGTTGTTATGATAACAAAGTGAATTCTTCACTTAGTTTCTTGGTTTCTTTTTCCCTATAGTCATGTGTACAAATGATGGTACATTTGTTCAAACTAATACATTATGCATATTAAATAAGTGACAGGCTTTCCTCAGATTTTACAGCTTTTTATTAAGGTTTTATCTCTGTTGTAGGATCCTACCCAATACACTATATTTGCATTAGTAAGTATCTATTCTGGGACAGAAGGATGAATTCTATGGCTCTCTGTCACTGAAAAGTTTCTGCACATATTCCTGTTAAACATAACCATAAGCAAAATTCTGTGTACAACTTAGCTGATTAGAAATTTTATTTATGAATGCAGTATGTGGACACCTGCCAGAGTTTCATTCATTCTAGGTGCCAATCTTGATCAGGATTATTAGACAGTAGGGACTTCAAACCACCCTTGAACTCAGCCTGCTTGTAAGCAACATTTAGGGCACATTGTGAATCTACTAAAAAATTAACACAGTTGAGTCATCACAACTTGGTCTAGTGTTTTAGCATGTCAGTACCACTTTATATTTAGAAATCAGATGCTGTCCTGATAAATATTTAGTTTCATAACAATTCAAATTCTTGAAAGAAAAAAATAGAAAATTGTCTATCATGTGTTTTAAAAGAAAATTACAACAAGAGAAGCAGTAATCTCATCAATATTCATACAATATAAGACTTTCCTGAAACTTGGCACTTAGCACAATGTCACCTCAACTTGATCTTTTTTCTAAAAGAACATTAATGTGATGAATTATTGAGCAGTTAGACATTCAGGTATGGTATGGTCTTTGAATTTGACTGGATGAGCTGTGGCTATAGATATTTTGATGTGTCATATAAGTCTGAGGAGTTGGCAGGTAAATGAGCCAGAATGATTGAAAGTACTTTGGTAAATTCTCTAATTTCATAATTTACTGTGCATATTTGCAAATACTGTTAACCCTGCACAGATAGACAGACAGACAGACAACTCTTCCCATAGACACAATTGCTTAGAACTAGTTGTTGTATTGAGACATTTTTTAAAATGCTCATGTGATAGAAGTAGAGAAGGTAGCACACAGATTACAAAATATTTCCAATATGGAAGAAAGCTAGTTGTATATTAACTATGTAAATCCAAATGATCCAATATGAAATAAGATAAAAAACTCAGTTCCACAGTTACACTAACCACATTTCAAGTTCTTGATAGCCACTGCTATATTAGACAACAAGAATAGTTTCACTGTTTCACAAAGTTCTATTTTAGACAGAGTTGGATGTTAGAGCATGGGTCTATTATTTGTTACTACTTGAGAATTAAACTTATGATTTTGAAACCAGATAGGTCTTATTCATTTGAATAAATTTAAGAGTTTAATTTAATTCTATTTAAGTTCAATCTGAGCAATAGCCCTGATATATGTGAGTCATGCTAACCAGTATTCTCAATTTGAGAGGTCTTAATTATTTTCATTTTCATGCTACTTAGACAGATTTTCAGTACTGATCTAATGTTCCATAAATAAAATTTTGACTTTATGATTTAGTATATTTGACTGTTAGGTTCTTCATGGTTTATTCTAGTAACATATTTTGTATTACCATTTATAGCTTTACATCGCTATGTTTCTGGCTTATGGAGTATATTTCACAAGCCCAGCTGTTTCTTATTTTTTCTCTCTCATTTACCTTTGTGTATTTTATCTAGTTTTTGTGGGTTTAAGATGGTATGGGAGTTGAGGGTAGGAGTATATGTGAAGCATACATGAAAGCAGTGACATAGTATAGCTCCATGAAGAAAAGAATTAACATAGAATTCATGGGATAGCTGTCTTTAGAAAGTTTGTCTTATGAGGAGGCCTTAGGCTGGCATCATGAGATTGTCAGCGAATTTCTGACCAACAGCCTGTGCCCAGCCTGGGCAAATGATGTGACTTGATATAGATCACATTCCTTCTGAGAATCAGGAGTTTTGGCACATCTAGGCATAGGACGCTTAACAGAGCAGGCTTCAGTGGGCTTCACTGGCTTCAGTGGGCACCAAGCCTCTAACAAGCTGCTTTGAACAAAACCATGGTTCACAGATTGCATTTTTATTGTTGTTGTTGTTTTTCTAGTAAAAGAGTGTAGTCTGGAGAACCCCTCAACAGAAGGCATAGAACACAAGATAGTCTGTATATGGAAGCTTCCAGACTTCATTTGCATATTTCCCTTCTGATGAAGTTGTTTATTCCGACCACTTTGTTATAATGTCTTAGACATAAGTTATCTAGATCTATAATCCCTCCTAAATGTGGACATAGCATAACTTATAGAACGTCACCTTAAACAGAAGGAATATTATTTGTGCTAGGAATCGCACAGATGGTCTTGTGCAGTCTAGGCAAGCACTCTACGAGGGGGCAAAAATCATCTTCTTTTTTTTTTCTTTTACTTTTTTATCTTGAGTCGGATTCTTACTAAGTTTCCCGGGCTTATCTAAAACTCACTCTGTAATCTAAACTTTTATTCTTCTGACTTTCTCTCTTATAGCTGGGAATACAGGCCTGCTCCTCCAGGCCTGTATTTTTATTTTATTTTTATTTTATTTTATTTTATTTTATTTTTATTTTATTCTTTTTAAGGAAGAGTACAAATGTTTTCATTGTGGGTCACTAGTAAGTTAAGATCATTCTGTGAAGGGCTTAAATTTTCTCCAAATTGTAAATATTTTCCAGAGGTTAAAGAAAATTAATATTTAAAATATATAAAATCTATTAATATTTAAAATCAAAATTAATATTTAATATTTAAAACAAATTTAAAATCTATAAGAGGTACTTGGTATGGAGAAGGAGTCTGAGTATTATGGGATTTTCTCTTTGTTCACTGCCTCCCATCCTCAGCCCTATTAGGATTAGAATGCAGTCTTTGTAAGGTGATGCATGTCATGATACATTGACATTGCCTTTTTTCCCCTGCCATTGTTTTGTTAAGAACAACACAATATATTTAGAAGTTAGATCATTAGCCAGGTGTTTTCTTTTTGGCATCTGCTGTTTGAGACAGTCACAATTTTTGCTCCATATTTTTTTTTCTTAATGTTTTTACCAATTTACTCTTATTTGCTTTTTCTAAAAGAAGTAGTATGAACTACAGAGAAGAATCATTTTGTGGTTTCAGAGCTGGCAAGGTCAAGCAGAAGCACTTATAATTGAAATCTGAAATGTGTAAATGTGTGCTTTGTTCTTTACAAACAAAAGTGGAAAGAAGAGGCCATGACTCTAGTGACTAGCCCTTCTCTTGATGGAGAATGGAAGTTATTGAAGCAATTACTGGAGCTTAGATTTCAGGTCTAGGGTATGAGGAAAGCCATGCAGACACTTACAGAGAAGAAAGACATTCAGGAATTTTCTAGCACTGTGCCTAGTGACTTAAATTTTTAAGCTTCATGTTTAATTCTGAAATGTACAGAATAAATGTGATCTTCAAATCAGGTCACTCACGAACCAGCAATCAAAATGTGATTATGTTTAGAGCCTGAAATGTGATAACCAATCCTCAGGAAAACCTTCAGGTCTCTAAGCATACAGTCCGATTCCCAGAAACCTGCTTTTCTTTTTTGTTTGTTTTGTTTTCTTGGAAGAGTATTATTCTTGCTATGTGTCCCAGGCCTGGAATTTGGTCTGAAGCTATGGAGCCAAGGCTAACCTAAAAATGTATTCTTCCAGTCTTAGTTTCCTGAGTATAGAGGTTATAGGTACAAGCTACTACACCTAGAATACCTGCTTTTCTTTTGTGAACTTTAGCCAAATCTTCAGTAGTGTTCCACTGACACCAAAACACACAACTCCATCCAACAATTTTTAGATATTTCAAATTCACTGTGTCTAAAAATCAATCATTTTGCAGAATAAGTCTAGCAATCTTCAGCATTAGTTAGCTCAGTCCTCCCTCATTGTCTGAATGATTGGCTTCTGATCACCAATCATATAGGGATGCTTAAGTCTCTTGTTTAAAATAGAATGATTTTTATTTGTAATCAATCCTCAACTTCCTGTAGATTTTACATCACCTCAATACCCAGTAGAGTGAAAAAATGCTCTTTCAATAGTAAACTGTGTTTAGAGGAATGATGTCAACATAGCTTAGACTAAGGAGAGACAGTCATTATAAACCAAGGATGTAGTGCTTGAACAAGATTAAAAGCAAAGAATATTGAAAAACAAGTACTGGAGAGAAGCTGAGGGTTTGTGCAATAGTGGGAGGCTAGGAGGTATTGTCTATACATTGCTTCATCTGCTTGGATTTAACATAGTTCTTGATGTGAGTCAAATTATGATTTTGCCTTTTGCAGCATTGTGAGACATGTATATTTATACAGCCTACTTGGTTCAATTCACAAATACATGAAGTGCTAACTGTACTATTGTGTATCACTTGCTATGATAAAGATGATGTACTTATGTCCTTGTTTTGTCTAATTACATGTCTAAAATGCCTTGTTATACCCTTCTACAAACACCATCTTGGCAGGTGGAAAAAATGTTCCAGTTAAGTCTTGGGATGTCTCTTTTGTAACCCACAGCTTCAACAGTGGTTTCCTACATCAAAAAGTGTAGGTCCTTTAACCTTCTTATCTGTCACCATGGCTGCTCTAGGATAGACAGAATGTTAGTATACACCTTTATTCTAAGTTTTCAGAAAGCAGTAACACACACTTTTAAGCCTCAAGACAGAAGCTCATAGAAGTAGAGGAGGAAGCAGAGACAAGAAGCAGAGCTCAGAAGGACTCAGTGTCAAATAGGAAGTGACAACTGAGATGAATCAGAGTGAAGAGAAGGTGAAGTGATGAATTAGGAGAAGAGTTAGCAGAGTGAGTCAGAGTGAAGAGTGAGGATATGCCCAACTCTCATGATATAAAAGCAGGATCTCAGATTAGAGATAGGACATTCTGAGGCAGTCTGAGGCAGAGACACAGTAGTTTGAACAAGTTCAGTAGAAGGAATATGAGTTTGGGAAAAGGGTCAGCTAACAGCAAGATTCAGTTTGAAGCTGAGCAGAGCAGCTCTGTCAGAGAAGTTATGGGAGTCAGCAAGAGTCAGCCAGAGTTAGAAGAGTTCAGTCAGAAACAGTCAGGTATCTCAGAAATTTAGTTTGGACCAGTCAGCTTGGAGAAGAGTTTGAGTAAGAAAAGTGAGTTAGTTGAGTCAGCCAACCAAAAGAGTCAGTTGAGTTCAGTACAGCTCTGAGTTCAGAAGGATCTAGTCAAAGTGAGTGAGTCAGAAGGAAGTCTCAGAGGTTGAAATGTTCTAGGCCCAAGCTAGCATCTTGAAAATTAGATTGCATGGAGGCTGAAACCCTCTAAGGATCAGAGATTGAATTATCCGAAGAATAAATTGACAAGCTGTTTCAGGATGGCAATATTAATGATGATTAACTGTTGTCTGCATTTTCTACTTTCCATCCTAAGTGACCAAAAGGACTTTAGTAAGATAACAAAGAGAACTCTTTCAAATTTCCCTATCACTAATTCTATAAAACTTGTGTTTTCAGGTAAAAGGTGACTTTCAAATTGTAGATGATATGGTAATCAGTAATTGATTTGTATATAAGACAGTGAATTGTGTTTTCCTAACATGCCTTCTGAAACATATATGAGTTCCAGAAGGCTCACAATTGAAGAATTCTTAGGCACAGGTAAGAAAATGTCATAGATAGGTAGAGTTACAACTGTGGCTTATTCTTGATGGACTGACTTATGTTTAAGACTTATTTACTAGGAACTGTGAAAGTTGGACATGCTTGTTCTGAACACCAGATGCTACTGCTGTGTGACCATTTCAAACCATGGATGCTCAAAATACTGCATACAGAATGATTTCTGTCATTTCTGCCATTTCTGGTTTTCTTCCATCACTGCAGAATGGTAGATTTTTTTTTCCAGTGCTAATGGTGTGTTAACATAAATATAGACAGCTCAAATAACAAACACCACTGTGTCATCTGTCCTTTGAGAAACTGAATGCATGACATAATACATAATGATTATTGCTATGTTTCCATCTGAAAAGTTAGAGCCTATCTCTGATAGGGTCAGGAAAGACCAAAATAATGCTGGAAAGTGACACAGTGGCAGGTTAATAACTTGTTCCTCAAAGTTGCAATATACCTCAAATAATATTGTTCTATTCCTAAGGAGATTATTTCTTAAATTGTAAATCTTCACTTTTAAACGTACTCTTTACCAACTTGGGTAGTCCCTTCAACATGGCAGGAATTAAAATAGCTTGTCATGATGTTAATAACTCTAGGAACTAGAGTTATCATAACTACTTAGGAATGTGAAGCCTAAGAGGCCCCAAAACAGGCCATTTTCAGAAATCATTAACTGAATAGAAAGGCCAACCCCCAATATAGGGAGCATGACCCCATGGATAGAGGACTTGGATGGCACGAAAGGGGATATCAATCTGACATTTTCCCTTCCTTGTTTTCAGGCCTCTGGTGATATGTTCTGAGCAACTCTGTTATGACTTTCCCAACATAATGGACCAAGTCCTTTGAAACCATAAGTAAAGATAGACATTTTCTTCATTATGGAGAAAGGCTTTTGGTTAGAACAGCAATAAAAATAATTAATAAAGTGAGTCACTGAGAGAGGTGAAATAAAATCTGAATCGAGATATAAAGATTTCAATGTGGTGGCAAGAAACTAATAGGGCTCTGGCTGCCTGCCCAGCTGCCCCACCAATACAGTTGCCTCTGGCCTGTCACTTTGTGCATATGAAGAAAGTATTCTGATGCCAAGGTCAGTGGAGAAAATTTTGAGAATTAAGTATGATTGGAAAAGATAACAGACCTGGAAAATTAACTGCCTGTGAGGGTAAAGAGAAAAAAACAGTGGAATACAGCAAGGTATACAACAGAGATGTGGTGGGATCAGATGCAATGTTCCACCTGGGAAGCAGGGGCCACTGTGCGCCCCCACCAAGTTCAGCAGAAAAGATTTTGAGAATTGAATGTAGTTGGAAGGACAACAGGCCAAGAAGACTGACTGAGAGGAGGGAGGAAGGATGGCAGAGTATAGTCAGGTATGCAGTAGAGACATGGAGCTGGAGTTGTGGGATAATCAGATGTGGATGGAGGTCTCTCTGGGAGGCAGGGGCCATGCCACTCTTCTACCTACCCCACTGTAGGCAAACAAAAGAATTCTGGGCAAAGTAACACAGAGATGGGGGCTCTATAGGCAGGGAAACAATGGTGAACACTGCTAAGAATTACATAGTTGGAGGTGGTAGCAAACATGAGAGTGCACCCAGGGTGGATGGGAGACCAGTCCTCAGGACCACATGACTGGAACTACTGCTCCCATTACTGCTGCTGCTGTTCATAGCACTCTCCCTGCTGGGATTGAGAGTATAGACTGCAGTGCTACCTGCTGGCTATGGGCTGTAGGCACAAGGCCTGAGGTAGCAGGATGAACAGTTCTTGTGGCAGGGTGGGGCCCATCAGCCTAGAGTCTGAGTGGTCCTGCCTGTAGACACACTGCCAAAACATAGGATCACCCTGAACCAGAGCAATGGACAAGATATCCCAGCTGGGGAATGTCTCTTCTGGGCAAGGTCTCCAAATGGAAAAACAACCTTCAGGCTGCTGCTGGACCCACCTAGCTGCTTTGCTACTTGCCATACTGGATCCCAGCCACTACCCTGCTATGCGGGAACTGAGTCATTGCTCCCATGTCTGTGATACCCATGAGGTGGGAAAGATCATGGACTACAGCATTGTCTATGGAATTCAGGCTGTAGGGACAAGGCCTGAGGTAACATAGCAAATGGTGCTGAGGGCAGGGCAGGGCAAAACAACTTGGAGTCTGAGTGGGTCCTGCCTATGAACATGTTGCCAAACTGTAGGATCACTCTGAAACAGAACAATCAGCAAGATGTTCCAGCTTAAAAAAGTGTCACCTTTAGGGCAAGTTCTCCACACAGGGACCAGCCTTCTGACTACAACTAGATTTACCTGGCCACTTCTCTGTCTGCCATACTGGACACAAGCTGCTGTTCCTATGGCTATAGCTGCTTCTTGCAGTGCCCTTTCTGATGGGGTGGGGAAGGGCACACACTATAATGATGCCAGAAAGCTCCAGGTGCAAAGGCTGAAGTTCCAGGATGGATGGATGGTGCTGGAGTGGGAGTGGGGACCAGCTGCCTAGAGTCTCAGGGGGTCCTGACCTAGGAACATGCTTCCAAACCTCAAGATCACCCTGATTTTGAGTAAAAGCAAGATGCCCAGGATGCATGTGGGGATTGAGCCTCCTCCTTTGGGGAGGGGCTTTGAAGGCCTCAGGATGCTCATGTTCATGTGGATCAGGAAGATTCGAGTTCCATCTGCATTGCTGACACCAGCAAAGTTCATCTGGTGCTAGACCCTTGCTTTATGAGACTCTGACTCTGGTGGGCAGTCCAGGGTCATGGGTGATGTCCAGGCACCTACTTGAAGTACAGTGACTGGTGTGGCATCCTGGGCCCTTGGGATGCTGGAGAACTTTCAGGATTTCTGGGTTCATGTGGAGTGTCCAGATGCTTTCAGAAGAAGGAGATGAAGATGTCTGGGTGTCTAAGGGATGGCTGGATACCTGCATGGTGTCCAGGAACCTGTGGGAAAAACAGGTGTCTGTATGGTGTTCATGCATCTGTGGGGTGGCTGGTACCTGTGAGATGTCTGAGTATTTGCAGCATGTCTTGGTCCCTGACAGAGGCCCAGGCGCCTGTGGGATGACCTGGTCCCTGTGGGATGTCCAGACATCTGTGGGATCCCTTGGTGCTTGCAGGATATTCTGGTGCTTGTGGGATGACTGGATGCCTGAGAGAGGTGAGGCCCTTGTGGCTGCAAGATGTCCTAGTGTCTGAGGGATGGTTATGTGCCTGTGTGATATCTGTGTGCCTGGAAGAAGTCTCCGTACCTATGGGGTGTTCTTATACACATGGGATCACCTGATGCCTGTGGGATGTCTGGGCACCTGCAGGATTCCCAGGAGCCTGTGGGATGTCCAGGTGCTTGCTGGAGGCCCTGGTACGTACATGATGCCAGGGTGTCTGAGAGATGGCCAGGTGCCTGTGTATTGTCTAGGTACCTACAGGATATCTGGGAGTCTATAGGATATCTGGATATCCGCAGGATGCTCACAGGGACAATGGCCACCCACAGATACATATACATTCTGTAGTGACTCAGATGTCAATCAGATACCTGGACATCCTGTAGACTATTGGACATTCTGCAGGCACCCGGATATCTCACAGGAGCATAGACATCATGATGTGAGCAATGGAAATATCAATAGACATGCTAATACAAGAGCAAAATCTCATGGGGTCACATCCTTGGTAAGGAACTATAGGCAACTAATGACTGTTGCGAGTAGAATTAGCTTTTCCCAGGAATGAGCTGCGTAATTGGATATCTAATGCAAAGTGGTCAGTTCTGGAACCATCTACACACAAACGACACAAACAGATCTAGAAGGTTGTATTTCTATATTTGAACACACACACACACACACACACCAGTAATAATAAGGAAAGAAGGGGAGAAGAGTCTTGGAGGGAGGGGACTTGGGAGGGGCTGAAGAGGAAAAAAGGGGCAAAGTCCTGTAGTTATATTTCAATTAAAAATGTATTTTTAAAAGCCCATGGGAGTCAAGTAGAACTGATTTTTTGTTGTTCTTGATTACCCTTGCTCATCCAGACCCAGTCCAGATTTTGATTTCTTTCCCTTGAGCTAGGTGCCTCAGGAATCCTTGTCACTCATCAGAAATCTTATCCAATCTACTAAAGGTATGAATGTTTGTCACTAGGCTGCAATTTTAAATTGCTGAGTTTAGAATTTTAAGTCTCTATGTCATTAGTGCAGCTAAGATGATAGGATAAAAATGGAGCCTTTAGTCCAATTCTTTTGTTTTATACATGAGAAACAGGTCCAGACAGATGATGTGATTAGCATAATGTCATTGTAACTACTAAGCTAAATCCTGAGATTATATTCTTTGAGTAATTTTAATGGGAAAATTGGTCTTGCTGCTATAATCCTTCTTTTGTTTGATCATTGAGCTTTGGTTTGAATTTTTTCACTGAATATAAGCAATTGAACATTTTGAATTCATTTTCTAAAAAAAAATTTATACCTCTTATCAAGTTGATAGGGCATTACTAATTGAATTTGCTTTCTGTGATTAATAAAATCTGACACTCACTCAAGACACACTGAAATTCAGCAGTTAGATAAAACTTCTTGTTATTTCCTTCTTATTACATGTTTGGGTTTAAACATACTTTGGGACAAATGGATGATTTCTCTCTGGACAGAACATCAAGAAATTAACCTTCATGTGCATCCCTGGTCTGTTCTGCAGTTCTAAGAACTGTTCTTGGTGTTCTGCGAGTCCTGTGTAATTTTCTGTTTGTTCAAATAGGAAGAAGTTCCAATTTCTCAGTCACAGAATCAGAATCCTAGGGCTTTACAGTTTTTCAAGAAGTCATGGATCTGCTCCTTGGAGTTCTTTAAGATTGACTTCTTAATCCGACAAGTTAGACACCTATTAAGTTTATGTTGAGTGAATTCTGTAGATAAGGACCAGATTTGGATGCTATGCCCTCTGTGGTAAGACAACTGTCTTTCAAGCTTTATTCATTACACTGTTGCAGTTATTTGTTCATCACTGCATTCACATTTAGTGACCCTTGAGTTCAGAGACATGAGTTTATTATCTGTTAGCTCTGCACACAGTGGAAGCTTAATACATATCACTAATGAATCATTAAAATTCACTAATGAATGATGCAGGTGCTCAATTAAATCTTATTTTATTATAAAGCATACTGGAAGTTGGAGTCTGTTTGATTTTACCCTTTTGGATCCGTAGTTCCTAAGAAAGAAGACTACTATAAAAGAGCCAATTAAGAAATACTTTTTGGATGAATAAATAAAAGATGAAGTCAAACTTCTTAAAATCAAGTCTACTTACACATTTATTCTTATGCTACATCTCATTTTCTTGGGGTTTATTGATTTATTTTGGATATAGCCCCAAGCAAAAAAAAAAATCCATTAATGCTCTGTTAAATTTTAGAATATTAACTGAACTGTAAAATATAATAATAAAAAGTCTCAATTATACTATTTTGTCTTGTATTGGGGCCTTCTATAATCAGTTAATACTTAATAAGTATCCTTGAGCATCTGAGTGTGCAAAAAGCAGAAGACAGAGCAGTCAGTGTGGCTTTTCAGCAGGGAGATAACTGAACAATAGCACCATACTGGCCCTCAGTTCACATAGCCCTTACTGACTCCTCCTGTGTTTGGGATTCCTCTATGGTTTCCCCTATGCAGAAACACAGCATCAAAGTAGACATACAAACATCCTGACTTTGAATCTTGACTGTTTCTTTTATATGTAGTCTTGGATATATAACTTGGTGACTCAAAGTGTCAGTTTTTTCATATGTAAAATGGGCATCATTATACATTAAATGGTGTTGGGATAAGGAACATGCTTGTTATATGATGCACAATGTCTGGCAACCAATGTATGTTAACGGTTTTCACTATTATTATGGACACTCACTATCATTTTTTCCATCTTATTCTTCATTCAATGTTCAGCTTACACATTGTTGCCCCTACAAAGACAAATTATTATGTCCCCCAATTCTGTTACTCCCTCATTTTATTTTGTTTAACACAGAGTCTAAATGCATGGCCTTTAACTGGCCAGCTGGCCTTTAACTTCTGATTTATATTCCTCTACCTTCCTAATTCTGTGATAGCAGTGTGCTCTACATGACTGGCTCACTATTACATTTTTTTGTTTCAATTTAGTTCATTCATTCAATTTTCAATGTCTTTAAATTTAAAAAGATTGACCTTTTTATGTATTTATATGACTTTTAACCATTTCTTCTCCCATTCTCCTCCCTCTCCTGCTTACACCCTTACCCTCAACAAGTCCTCCCTTCTACTTACATGTCTTCTTTTTGTGTGGTTAGTACTTAATGACTCTACCTCCCAATCTCCTGTTACATGGATTGTTGTGGGAGATTTTAGTTATGGATAATGTTCCAGTAAGGTGTCCTTGAAGCAAGTAAAGGATTCACTGCCTACCAGTAAACAAAGGAGTGGCTATCTGGCTCTCCACAAGAATAGGACATTCCTTAGCCTTAAGGCAGATGAAGGTTAGGCTCCATTTATTTGTATATTGGAAGGCTGGGTGGAGACAGAGAGGACTTGGAATAAAAAAGAACTAGGGCAAGGGCAGAAAAAAAGGACAGACAGACAGCAGAGAACAAGGAAGAAGAAGCTAGCAAGCAGGAGGAGAATGATGAGGAGAGCATGGGGTGAGGAAGCCTTGGAGAGAGCTCTCTGCCTAGCTGCCCGGGTAAAGAATTCCCTGAGATTTGACATGGATTGTGATTAATAAAGAGCATTGGAAATTTCAACTCTGGACTCTCCATTAAGCACCCGAATTTTAATTTAACAATGGATCAATGCCATTCTCCAATGACCTCTGATATACAACTGAATACATGAATACAGTAATGAGCAATATATATTGCCTTGTTCATAAAAATAATTATTCTCAGCATGTCTTCTGCTCTCATGAGTTTTAAGTAACACATGGGTAATGCATCTGTAAAACAGAATACAAAATCTCAAATGTAAATATTCTGACTTAGTAGAGTAAAGGATCAGGCCACAAATATGTCAGTTCCCCATCTCATTTGGATTCTTGTTAACACCTACTTCCAGTTAACATTCTGACTTAAATAGGAACTTTGTTCTTCAAAATGGCTGCTGCATGCACTTTCTGGCCTTAAAACACCAAACAGTCATTGGCTTGAAAAGATTTCTGTGCAAGTTTCACCTGCTCCAAATTCTAGTCAGAAGCCTCAGTACTCTGCAAAGCTGTGTGGAATTTACATTTCTCTATTACACACATTAAATCCTTTTGGTAAATAGCCACATCTAGATTCTTTACTCATTAACTCAAAGATTTCTAGTAAAATAGTCTTAAAGGCTTAAACCAAGTGTGGATCATGTAAGACAGAAATTTGAATTTTCACTCTTAATAGGAGTCTTCATTCCTTACTTTATCCAAAGTGTCTGAGCCTTTCCTAAAACTATTCCATTCAGTTCTGGCTGGTGAATATTGTTTAGGATGGAGGTTGGCAGAAAGAAAGGAAATGTGAAATGACGAAGAAAGAGAGGCCATTTCACATACAATGCTGATATTTTTCTTACATGTATATTGGTTATATTGCTTACTTTTATTATATTTTTTGCATACTTAATATATTTTAAACTGAAAAAGTACACTAGTAACGGTATAAGCTTGTTTAAAATTATTTTCCTTGTCATATTATTTCTATATACAAAATAAAACTATCCAAGGATTCTAAAATGTCCTTTGTATTATGAATGTCATTTTGTGATGTGCACTTACTTGGCAGAGTTTTCAAATCATCACTTTTTAGGACATTACTGGAAGTGTGTTATGTACCATCCCAAGGAGCAAATGAAAATAGGAGGTGGAATTCTGGGCCATCATCCCTTTCATCTACATTTCATCCTGTTTTTCATACATTATGACTCTGGTTAAGATCTGATTAAAGAGTCAGGAGGGATATCAGAATAGCTGATTTGTCATTTAAAAGATCATCAAATAGAATTCCATTGTCAGTCATGCCTCCAAAAGAAAGAATAAGATAAGCAGGTGCAAATTCTAGGGAGATAGATTTAGTAATGTTGCTACAAATATAGTGATCACATGCTATAACTTGCACATAAAACATCCCCTAAAGTTTGTGTGCTAAAATCATTTCTCAGCCCATGGTGCTAGTGAGAAGTGTTGGAACCTTTAGGAGGTGGGAAGGCCTGGTTGGAGGAAGTGAAATCACTAAAGGCGTGTCCTGAGGGGTATATTGAATGCCTCCTTCCTGCCTCTTTCTAAGAGTTCCTGTTGTGCAGTCCAGCTGTACTTCTGCTCATTGCCACATGTCCCAAAGCAAGTCTTTCCTCCTAAGTTGCTTTTCTTGGATTTTTACCCCATTGATGGAAAAAAACTGACCCTGTGACTCAGATGAAGCAATTCAGGCTTATTTAAGCTTGCTACTACAGTGTTATTTGGTAACTCTTTGAATCTACCTTCTTGGTCAAGGTGTTTAATTTGGGAAGTAAGTTACAAGGTCATCATATCTATAACGGAATACTTTTCTGATATATGGAAAATTAAAAGATCACTTTGTGAAGCAGAAGCATCAAAAAGAGCTGTGCATAGTAGTATTCAACATTGGAATTCTATCTAGCTTGCTCTGGGATGTAGCCTAAGAACTGAATTCCTGCAGTCTTCCAAGAGATTTGATTTTGTTCATTTAGGATCTCAGTAAGTAACCCTGTGATTTGCAAGTCAGGAGTTGTAATTCTGAAGGTCAGGTGAGATGAGCAATTATTTTAGTTATTCTAAATGCCCTCTCATTTTCTTACCAAGCAAATAACCACTTGTCTGCCTCATGTTTAAGATTTATCAAATCTATTGATGGTGCTGTGATTAAAGCTATGTGTTGAAAAAGTATCAAATTCATGCTAATTTATAGTAGCTATGTGCCCTCAGGGATTATTCTTAGCAAACAAGTACTAATGAAATGCAAATATATATATATATATATATATATATATATATATATATATATATATATATATGTATTTTTTAACGTGATTTTTCAGTTTGTAGATGGGTCTTTATGCTGTACAGAGAGGGAAATGACTATCTTCCATCAACTTTAAAGATAAAGGAAAACTAAATGCTGCAGAATTGGGTTATAGCTAGTGGTGTCCTGGGAACTGTTTATCCAGCAGCTCTGTGTTGGAGAAAGGGAAGAATATGTGTAGATAGAGGTTGGAGAGAGAGTGAAGATGGTATTGCTTTGTAGGCTTGACACTTTCTCCAGGGCAAATAAGTTTCTGTGCTACAAACTGACTTCCTTCATGGTGGAATTAGAAAAAGATGTGAGGAATTGGATTCAACTGAATGATGTAAATTGGCTCTCATAGGCCTCTGGGCTGACTGTAAACCTAGTTCTTATGGCTTTAAGTTTAGTGTTCTTTTCTTTTTTTCTGCAAATAAAGCTGTCAGTTTACCGATGTTTGACACATATGATTAATGGAATCAGGGACTGTCATTTTTGAATAAAAAAGAAACAAAAGGAAAAGAACATGACTGCTCCTAGGTATGGTTAGAATAGAAAGTTTGTATATATGAGAGGGAACATAGTAGATATGAGAAAGTGTATATCCAGAGGCAGAGACATCTGAGGAGTCTAGGGTGGACATGACCAAACTGAACTGCCAGCCCATGCCAGGAAAGTGGGGAGTAGATAGGGGATAGAGAATTTAACCAGCATACAACCATCAATGTCTGAATTTCTGAAGGTTCTCCTCTGTTCTTCATACCATGTTACAGATGGTCCTTTAGACTTTGCAGATGACTCCTTATAACAGCTTCTAGGAGAATTTTTTCTTTCCTCATTTTGCCTGGATATTTGATTATAATCTCATTTATCTTCAGGTTATTTGCTCACCAAAATAATTTTGCTGAGAGACAGCTCAATGAACTATGATTTTAATATTCAATCATTTTGAGTCTCCCAAGAATCATGAGACATCTTTAGTAGAATTATTATCATTTCAGTCCCTTCTAGTTTTGAGTACCTTTCCTTAATTTAGTACTTACCAAATTGGAGTAGAAAGCAATAGTCCTTGTGCTGGTGAGATGGTTTGTAAGGTAACAATGCTTGCTGCCAAATCTAGCAACCTATATTTGATCCTCAGACCCAAATGTAGAAGGAAAGGTCTCACTTCTACAAGTTGTCCTCTTATTTTTATATGTATGCTGTCTCTCCCCCACCCCCCATCACACACACACACACACACACAGACACACACACTTACACACACATCTTTGAAATTTAGTATTTATAAAAAGGAGTTTGAAGGACAAATAATGATAGGGAATTTGGACCCTGCTGTTTGAAAGTTGCTACCATCAACCCCACCATTTAAAATTCATTGTCCATAGTCAAGAATTAATGACTTTCAACAATTTCTCAAATTGCTGTATTGTGGATATTGTCATCATTGATTTTTATTTCAATCTCATGAAATATGGTTTTGGGAACACTGACCTTTATAATAGATTCCTGAAAAATATAGTTTACTATATTTAAAATTTTATATTCAATTTTGGAATACACTTTACTTTCTACATGTGATTGATATTCTACCCAATTATTTTATTCAATTTGCAAATTTAAAAAGATGGCTTTAGGGGCCAGACTTCTTCTTAGTCCAGAATCACTCTTATTGCTTCTTTGATATGTTAATTGGCATATGAATTGTTTTTGTTTGTTTGTTATATGGAAGAATTATCAAACAATGTTTGTTTTTAGACTTTAGTCATACATGTCATATAAGAATGGGTATAATACAAGATAGTGATGAATGAGGACAAAGAAATATTGAGGAATAATGGGAACCTAAGATGTCAGAAGAATTTAAATGTGAAGATGCTTTTTCTTAAAAAAGAAATGGAACAAACTTCCTTTCCTGTTATTGAGAGGTTCCATAAAAGGAAAGAAGTGTGTAGTCTTTTTATTGAAGTTACAGGTTTAGTATGATTTTTTTTTCCTTTCTTTGGACAATAACGTGGCTTAAAACTTCAGCAACAACAATCTAATGCACCTGTATGCCTTCTGTGGATCTCTTGTTTTGGTAGTTCAGCATTCCATTACTTGTTATTATAAAATGCCTGATTCATTCTGATTGGACTGTGTTGTACTCAGCCTGGAGTCCCATGGCAACAATCATGAATTTTCTCATTGTACAAGGTGACAGCCCTGGAGATTAAACCTTCCCAAAAGGAACAATGAGGTTACTAGGATTTTTCTCATGAGTGCCCAACGGAATTGGATTACTGTTTTGAACTTCCTTCTGATGAAATTTCTTGTCTCTGGGGAATAGAATTTCTGCAATCAATCCAATCAACATCTATGGGGAATATAAATACTTAAACTGTCCATTGTTGCCCTGGAGATATGTGGGCTGGAGAAGCAGTTGAAGCCACTGGAATGTGCCTCCACTCCCTGAGAAGGTGAGAGGAAAGGGCACTCAGCAGGCTCCTCTTTTCAAGCCCTGGACAGAATATTGTGGGTTGTCTGCTTTTCGGAAGCAGAAGGAACATGCTTGTCTCCATTGCACCTGGATCCATTGAGTGGATGCCTTTCTCTCCCACCTCTGGTGTCTGCTATATGCTAATCAGGCATCCATACCTGGAGCACCGGGGCCACGAGTGGACAGCCCTAGAAAGAAACCACCCGACGACCCCTTCCCCTCCTTGAGTCCAGACCTTCCTGTCTCTCAAATCTGAGCCTTCACACTCCTGGCCAAAGAGCGAAGCCCGGACACCGTAGACCAGGTCAGCGGTTCGGGCACGGAACCTGGGGAAAAACCAACAGAGATATATGTTCATTTCTCTTAAAATACAACTAGTGAGACATGGGAATCTTAATACTGTCTTAATCAGTCTCTACCTGATAAAATGCTTTCTGACACCTGTCTCTCTACCTGTCTGAGGATTTCTAAGCATTTCACCCACTGAGACCTTCTTAATCCAATTCGCAGAGCTTCTCCAGTCAAATTTCACTCCTGTCTACATTTCTCTCTCTGCTCTTACAATAAAATTGTCGCTCTGCATTCTTTTTTTTTTTTTTTTTTTTTTTTTTCATGAGCTTTCCTGGGAATTTGCTCTTCTATCCAAGCCTCATCATGGATTCCTTGAAAAAAGTATCTGATTTGGAAAGAAAATATCAAAGCATTGTTTGTTTGTTTGTTTATTATTATTATTATTATTATTATTAATTATTACCCCTAGTGACTTAGTAGTTTCTAAGAACCCTCAGAGACCCACAGTGGAAAATCTGATTGGATTTCATTAATTACAGTGTCCCATTTGGTACTCCTTAGTCACATAGTAGAATATATAGGTATTTTCTCATGGGTTTTTATCATTCCCATGTTTCTTCAGTCTGCTTCTTAGCCCTCACCTTAGGAAACAGCTGGCCATTCCTCCAACAATGACTCTGATGCCTCAAAGTTGGCTAACTAGAAGAGACCCACTCCTAGTGAGGCTCAAGACCTGTATAGTTTATTTCATGTTCACTGTTCTTGTTCATTTGCCTGATGTTTTCATGTTGGATTGTGGCTTTGTTGCTCCATCTTTGTTTTGGGGTCCATGATCTTTGATTCTTTTATGTTCTTCTTTGGGTTAGCAAGTGAGTAATTTGTATCTTAACTTCTTTGCCCAGCATTCTTTATGACTTCTGCATTTCTTACATCATTTATATTTTTTATTTTTATCTTTCCAGCTTCACTTATGCAAACTGTGCATGCTGACTACTCTCACATTCTACCTCCTTATCATCTTAGACCACTCTACCACCCTCCACTATTCCTACAAATCTCTCAATTATGTTTATGTTTTTTATTTTGTTGGTTGACCCAACAAGATTAATTAAGGTCATCTGTGTCACCCTGGGTTTTGAGTCCGTAGCCATCTATTGGGCTTAACAGAAAGCACACAGCTAAAGACAATAACTTTCTCCTGCCCGGAATCTATTACTGATTCATTGTTAAAATGTAGAAACCTTTGAAACCTTCATTCTTTATTGACTGATTGTTGATAGGGCTGGTCTTCTGCCACCCTAGTGCAGTTAACTAAAGTGAACTAATGATTGCAGTTGTCATATGGAGTCTAGGAAGTGTTTCATAGTCCTTTACTCAGTATGCCCCCTATTTCATGTTTTCTGCCTCTTCTACAGAAATGTTTCTTAGCCTTAGAGGGGGTGCTAAAAATGACTTATTCAGGGAATCTTCCATCTGTTACTTATTTACTACATCTTGGACAGCCATGGGCCTCTGCATTCACCTGTTGGTTGTAAGGTAAGGCTTCTCTGATTAAGACTAGGGCTACTCTTATCTATGGGATAAGCATAGAAATGTAGACAGCAATTTGCTATTATGCCATTTTAGTTAACACTCAGAAATTCACTCATTGAATGAACTTATAACTTCCCCATACCTTGCTTCTTAACCAGGTAGCCAGATAGACAGGTAGCTAGGTAACCAGATAGCCAGGTTTAGAGTAGCTGGCATTTGGTCTCCCTGTATCCCCATGGAGGGTCTTGAGCTTTTTCAGAAGGCAGTTGGTTACTCTGCAAAAGTCAAACTATTACATAGGTGTGCACACCATGTTTTCTAACCAGTTTGTTTATACTCCCTTACTCATGGTTAAGCTTCCCCATCATGTACCTTTATCTCCCCAATCTCTCTTCCTTCTTCCCTGCCTAAAACTTTCTATGTACAATATCTCCCCCTTTATTTTTAGCTATATTCTACTATTCCCTCCCTTAAGATAATTTGCCTGAAAATTTCACTTTCTTTACAGTTAATTGTTATTAAGTTGCAGATCTGCAACACATCATTATCCATGCATCAGTTGTTGTGTTGGGTTCCTGAACCGGACCCCAACTTGATGACGCTCCCACAGAGAGACACAGTTGGATAATCGATGCAAAAAGCAAGAGGTTTATTAACCAGCACTGGGGCCGTTCTAACACGCAGGATAGAAGCGGCCCCGAGGAGCAGAAAACGAAGCTTTTTATACAAAATACAGACAGTTGCTAGGCATAAACTGATTTAGTACAAGTCGATTGGTCCCCAAATTGTTTTTCTATTTTGATAGGTTAGGGCCAATTAACCTTTAAGCTGATTGGAGCTGGCGTATAGCAAGGTCATGGGCACCAGGAAATGTACACTTAGGGTCTTAGTCAACGTTGAAAGTCCCTTGCCCAAGGCTATTAGGCGGCGGCTGCAGCTGCCTCTCATACTTTAGTTTTAGGAATTTGGGCTGGGTCACAGTGCCCTTGAATTAAACCTGACAACAATTGTTTTATGGTTTCTGGGGTGGGCTAGTTGTTGGAACAGGGAATTCTGGAAAGTACTCAATAATTATTGTATTGAGTAGAGAAAGCCTAAGTTCCTGTTAAGAGTTTAGGATTAATGCCCAGGGCCGGGGGTCTCCAGCCTCACAGTTGAACATCTGGACTTTCTCCACTTCCTAGCTATTGTAACTAGGGCAATAATGAACATGTACAGGCATCCCTGTCATAGGGTAAACAGACCTTTGGTTATATGCCTGGAGGTGAATAACTGAATCATACGGTTGTTTTATTTTTAGTTGTTTTGAGAAACTTCCAGACTGATTTCCAAAGTGGAGGCACTGGATTGCATTTCCAGAAAAAGTGTTTAAGTGACTTGAAGGGTTAATTATCTAAATTACCTCAGGTAAACTGAGAAGTTCTGGACTGGAAAGTTGACTTGACTGATAATATCTGTGGAAGCTTCTGATAAAAAGATCCATATTCCAAGACTACCATTTTCCAGAGTGCAAGGGCACTGACTTGAAAATGGTCTCTCCTATCCCCACAGTTTCCCCTCTCCCCTTCTATCAAACTGCAAAGCCCCCTAACACATGCACATAGTCTCTATTTTTGCGGAACAGACCTTCAGTTGTTCTGAGTAAAGAATTCTGCTTCTGGAGTTGCCTGTCATCTTCCCTTTCTTTCAACATCACCTCCACTAGTCCCAGTCTAACACATCTGCACCAGTATTTGTTGTTATTGGTATTCTTGACAGTCAAAATTCTGACTGGAGCAAGATAAGCCTTAAAGTAATTCTAATCTGCACTTCTCTAATGGCTAAGAACGTTTTGTGTTTCCTAGCCATTTGTGTTTCTTAGGTTGAGATATTTTTGTTGAGTTCTATAGTTCAATTTTTATTTGTGTGTGTGTTTTTGAGTTATTTGTATACTCTTTTATAAAACATTTTAAAAGATTTATTTATTGTATATGTATGAATATTTTGCCTGAATGCATGTCTGTATACCACATGCATGCCTCGTGCTAGAGGATGTCAGAAGAGAGGATTGGATAGCTTGGAACTGGAATTATAGATGGTGAACTGCCATATGGGTGTTGGGAACTGAAACTGGGGTTTTCCACAAGAGCAACAAGTACTCTTAACCACTGAGCTATCTCTTCAGCTCCAGTTTTTCTATATTCACATTACAAATCTGTCAGATTATTTTTTCCTCCATTCTACAGGCTGCCTCTTCACTCTTTTGACAGTGTCCTTCGCTATGCAAAAGCTTTATAATTTCACGAGATCTCATTTGTTGATTGTTGGTCTTAGCTTCTGTGCTACTATAGTCCTATTTATAAAATTCCTGCTTATGGGTATATATTGGAATGTGTGCCTTAGTCTTTCCTCTAGCAGTTTTAGAGAATGTTGCAAATAAGATAACAAATTCAAGTAAAAACAAAGCAGTTTAAATTATGAGTACTGTATTTACATTATTCTCCCCTTCCTCCCTTCCCTTCAGTTCCTACTGGTCTCCTGTTCCTTTTCAAATTCATAGTCTCTTTTTCTTCACTTATAATTGTTACATATATATGTATATACATAAAAGTTTATAAATACAACCTGCTGAGATCATTTAGTGTTACTCAAATGTGTTTAGGGATGACTTCTTTGGATTGACTAGGTTGTCCCTGTGGATCTTCTGTCAATTTGTATTGTTATTTTAAAGGTTTTATTTAGGTAACCATGCTGTGGTTTTCTGAATTCAGTTTCCCTGTTATATGTAGAATATACACATCAACTCACAAAAGATATCCTATCCTCTTCTATTGCTATAAATTGTTTCTGGCCCATCTTCTGTGGTGTTCTCTGATGCTTAGGTATAAGGGCTGTGTTTTATATGTGTTAGTTGTTTTCTGTGTTTTGTCAAGCTGTGGTGTTTTCTGTAACTGTCTCCATATGTTGCAAAAGTAAGCTTCTTTGGTGGGGGTCAGAATTTCACTTACCTATGAGTAAAATTATGTTTTAATATACAATTTTGTGGAGAGGCATGCCAACAGAGAGAAAAAGCAAAACTGACTAGCATACTAACTGAGCCCAAGACAATGGTTTTTAAAGTTCTCTTTATCATGAAAAATTCCTTACTTCACACAGGCCAGGAATTTTCCATTTCTCAAATTCTTCATCCTATTTATTTAGGAAACAGTCTTATTTAATGAATAATCTGGGGCTTGAGATTGCCTTCTTCACTGACCATGGACTCTGTCCCTATAGACAATCTGTAACTTCCAACTCACAGAGTTCTGAGTAATTCAACTGCCATCTCTGTGAGTGTAGGTGCTCAGGCCGGTTAAGTAAAGTTCGGGCGCTTAATGAGAGTCCAGTGTTGAAATTTCCGATGCTCTTTATTAATCACAAACCACGTCAAATCTCAGGGAATTCTATACCCGGGCAGCTAGGCAGAGAGCTCTCTCCAAGGCTTCCTCGCCCCATGCTCTCCTCTTGGTTCTCCTCCTGCTCACTAGCTTCTTCTTCCTTGTTCTCTGCTGTCTCTTCTGTCTCTCTGCCCTTGTCCTAGTTCTTTTTTATTCCAAATCCTCTCTGTTTCCACCCAGCCTTCCAATATACAAATAAATGGAGCCTAACCTTCATCTGCCTTAAGGCTAAGGAATGTCCTATTCATGGAGAACTGGATAACCACTCTTTTGTTTACTGGTAGAAAGTGAATCCTTTACATACTTCAAGGACAGCTTACTGGAACACTATCCATAACTAAAATCTCCCACAACACAGGCCCTTCTTGTCTGTAACTCAGATGAATTTCAAGTATACATGGTGTGTAGCAATTTGAGCCATTGAAACATTCCATCATGGAGAGAAGCCCCTTAAGCAAAAAGGCAAGCAAATCAGAATAGCTTCAGGAAGTTCTTTAAACTAACCAGATTCACTATGTCCCTCTGGGTCCTGACAGACATAAAAGCTTTTGAAGTCTACTGTATGATCATCAGACTTCTGGCTTCAGAGTCTATGAACCAGAAAGAAGCCAAATTGCCCTCTGAGCAAACTCTGAAGCATCTCTGTCTCAGATAGATCCAAACATCTAGACAGCATAGTGTAGTCAACTAGCCAAACAAATGGAAATGCCTCCTCTTATCTATTTATGATCTATGCTCTAAACCTCAGCAAGCTAATTTGCACTACTGTAAAGGATCTTGGCTATTTAATCACCTCAAGTTCAAAAATCTTTCACTCAACTGTCACAATAAAGGAGAGCAGGAATATATTTTTTGACTCTAATGCTAAAAAGTTCAGTAGTGGTCAAATACAATACAGACTATTGCAAAAGTCAAGGAATGTCATTTCTTAGAAAGGTCTAAGTTTAATTTCCCTGTAGACACTTGCAATTCAGCTAAATATTAGGAAGCTGGAGCTGTACTGGAAACAGCTAGATTGAAGCTTGCAGGTCTAGAATCTAGTTTAGTCCTCATTAGATGTGGGACCTTGCAGAGGCCTTTGACCTGTTTGTATTTTTGTCTCTTTCCTCAAAATGACAATAAAGACTTGTCTTACCTACTTCACTGTACAATTGAAAGGCTCAAATTAGGTAATAAATGGGAAAGATAATAAATAATAAATGGGAAAAAGTGAAGTGTTCAAGCTAAGAAAGACTCACCATAACAGTCTTTCCTGGCTGTTCAGAAATTGCATCTCCTGCCTGACTTCTCACCACCTCCTGACTCCAGAACTATCTAACAAGAAAACTAATTTGGAGGGATTATAGGTCAAGAACAGAGTGTGATATCTGTCATCTAAGTGTTCAGTAAACATAGATGCCATGATTCCTGTCACCTTTTTGTACAGTTCACCACAATCCACTAGATTAGAAAGCTTGGTTATAAGTGTGGCACAGAAGCTTGAATGATACCCTCATGTCTATGCCTCCTTCAGGAATACAAAGTTCCATAAGAAAGCAACTGCCTATCCACTGCCTCATTTCTAAAACTCCCTTGAAATTAAACATAAACATGAGATTGAATTTTACCAGAAGAGTATACAAACAACAGTGATCAGTATACCTCTTTGAAATTCTGGCTTGAGTGGCTTCTTAGGAAAATTGTGTTATTTTCCATTCTGGATATCTGGAAGGGTTGTGACTCGGGACATGTGTATTGAGAACAGCACAGCTCCCATTGGATTCTCCACATCCATAAATATCCAATATGCCAACCTAGGTAACTACTCAGAAAATCTGCCACTTGATGAATAAAAGCATTTCTATTGCATTTGATAAGTTATATCGTACTAAATATACATTTATAGCAGTTGTTCTATCTTAGGGAAGTCTTAGATCAGTTTCTTATCTTCATGTGAACATGTTGCACCTATACCTGCATGTGTGTGTATATACAGCTGTGAATTACTTTATGTAATCTTGTTTCTTGCTCTACCCATTCATAAAAGTTTAAGAAACTTAGGGAACTGACAAATATTGGAGGTCTCTACCACAGCTCTTTATTCAGTGTGTTCTGAGGTATCTAGATCCCACCACTTATCGTATTGGGCAACTTGGTTTTTCTGTTTTTGTTTTTGTTTTTAGTTTTTAGTTTTTTTCTTTTCTTATATGGCAATTTCTTTCTGCCCTAGTGTGAGCAATTGGAGTATAGTTGGAGATTTCCAGTACAGCTCTATCTCCCCAATACTTAGCTGAATTGCAGCTGTTCAAGTGGCAATTCAACTGAGATTGTTCTTATGTAAGATACACAAGCACTCTAATACTCAAGTACATCTCCCACACCCCTATACTTTTTTTTGTAAGGCAATGTCACATTATGTGATTCAAGCTGGCCCCAAAATACATGGTCCTCTTGCTTCTGTCTATAGAGGGTTGGAATTTTAGAAATATCCATGACACTTAGCTTTTACTTAGAGATTCTTAGAATCAAGAAGAAAAATTAGTGAACCACAGCACAGATTTCCCATGATTTAAACTGATGTATGTGGTTAATAATAGAGATTCATTACTGTTATATACTTTCATCTTTCCAGGACGTGTTGGTTCTTCAACAAGTCTTACCAAAACTTTGCTTTTTCAAATGAGAAGAAAATACCCTTTATAAAGGGGTAGAGCCTTTCTAAAATTCTTGAAAGATATTATTTTTTTATATACATCAAATTGTCTATCTTGTTTTTATAAAACTCCTAACATCTGTTGAAGAAGTGGTTCTTCTGAGGTTAAGGAATATTTGAATATTACCTTTCTATGTAACACATCAAGCCTTTGTATCCAGAGATGATATATGCTTCTGCCCACCTTTTAGGGATTTGGAGTTGACTCGTTGTATTAGTGCAACTACTCAAAATTTGAGTCTTATTGTAACCATATATCATGGATTAGAAAAGAAACATTCTCCCATAGGTTCTTGTATTTTAATATAACTAGGGATTCCTACTTGGTGGTGCTGTTCAGAAACTTTTAGGAGGTCAGCCTTGCTTGGGGAAGTATATCACTGGGGGTAGGCTTTGTGAGTTTAAAGCTTTTCCCTACATCCAGTTTTTTTTCTCTGGTTTGTTGGACCCCCAAAAGCCCAAACCAGAATGCCGCACCCCCACAGATACTCGCAGTTGGGGAATTGATGCAAATAGCAAGAGGCTTTAATGAACCAGCGCGCTGGGGCCACCCTCACATAAGTGAAAATGGCGATCCCGAAGAACAAGCTTCCATCAATTTTATACAATACAGAGGCAGTATCCCAGATACAGGTTGGGTGGGTATATTCTGATAGGTTCACCATAATGGTGAGCTAGTCCCTTGAACAGGGAGGGTCTGGAAAGTATTTTTTACTTCCTTGTTCCTGGTGTTGACTGCCAGGAACAGGAAACATAGGCCTAGTAAAAGCTGATTTACATTCCCTCACATTCTTTCACATTCCTTCACACAGTCATCCTAATCTATTCCCTGGACTCAAGAACAGGGTCGGGGGAAGACCCTTAGCCCGAGGCCATGGGCTGTCTACGTGGGGAAACTCTTTTAGCCCAAGGCCGTCTTGTTTGTCTTAGAAAATGTTTTTCTTGCAGAAATTGTTTCTTTTACTTCAGTTTTGGGAACTGCTCTGGGTCACACTGCCCCTGACTTGGGCCTACACAATTGTGGTGCTCTTAGAAGCCTAACTAAAGTTTGGCTGCTTCCTTTCAGGTTCATGCTTGTGATTAAAGATGTGAATTCTCAGCTTCTGGCTCCACCTACTATACCATCCATATGCCAAGCTTTCTTGCCCTGATGGACTCTTTTCTTGCCCTGATGGACTCTTCTCTATCTGGAATTGTATGCCCAAATAACCTCTCTCCTCTGTAAATTGCCTTGGTCGTGATATTTTATTACAGTGACAGAAAAATAACAGAAGTTGATACAAGAGACTAAGATAATGCTTGAGATAAAACTTGACCATGTTTTTTTTTTTTTTTTTTTGGAGAAATGTGGAAGATTTTGTATTAGAACTTTGTATTAGAAATGTGGAAGGATGTTGTAAGTGGAGTTAAAGGGCCATTCTAGGAGTAGCTTGGGAGACAGTAGTACTGAGAGCAACTCAGAGCATGGAGACCTAGTTCAAATGGTTTCAGAGGAAAACAATATTATTAACCGGGCTAAAGGCCACTTCTGTGTTATTCTGGAAAATATTCTGGCTGCCTTCTGTACTTGCCTGAGGATTTTATGGAAACGAATTGGCAAGGGAGATTTTAAGGCCCCATATTGTTGAGTATATGGCTTGGTTATTATTGATTATGCTGGATAGTTTTATGTAAACTTGAAACAGCTAGGTTATTTGAGAAAAGGGAACTTCAGTTGAAAAAAATGCTTCCATAAGATTTGGCTGTAGGCAAGCCAGTCAGACATTTTAATTAGAGATAGTTGTAGATGGAGGCAGTCCATTGTGGGTGGGGCCACCCCTAGGCTGGTAGTGCTGGGTTCTATAAGAAAGAAGGCTAAGCAAGCCATTAGGGGAAAACCACTAAGGGTTTCTCCTCCATGGCCTCTGCATCATCTCCTGCCTCCAGATTCTTGCCCTGTTTGGGTTCCTGCCATGACTTGCTTCACTGATAAATGGTGATGAAGAAGCATATGCCTAACAAACCCTTCTCTTCCTAAGTTACTTTGGTCGTGTCCCATCACAGCAATAGTAATACTAAGACACTGATAATGCCTAAAATTGTCTTCAATAACAAAGAACAATTAGGGCAGAAAGAAATACAAAATGTAATGATTGGGGAAAAAAAAACTAAGATGACTAGGAATCCTAATGCTACAGTGAAGGCCTAGGCTACAAGAAAGGCTTCTATTGTTAAGGAAGGAGACTAGTATCATTAAGAAGAGACTTCCTGGCATTGTAATGAAGTTTCCAATTTATGAGAGAGCTTAAGGGCTTTTCTGCTCCTGAAAGGTAAATGACCAAAAGTACTCCTGATAATGTTGTGGCGGTGGGAATTGCAGGGTCCATTCCAAGTGTAGATGGAAATACAATGAACCAAATGGATACAATAAGGAACAGAAGACAATCATGGGATACAAAGACTGAACCACCTGCAGAGGATCAGGCCTCTCTCATGAGGTAATCCAGAACATGTGGCCTTAAAGCAATTTATTGAGGAAAGGCACAACCCCCTAATACAAAGGTTTTTTGATGCATAATGAATAGAACTTACAGAGTACAACAACCCCCAACTTTGGCTGTTTTATTGGCAAAGTCAAAATGCTAGGCAAGGTATTCCCTGTCTGGTGCATAGGCTGGGGGAAGGGAGGGTCCTTCATTAGCAATAATACAATTGGGTGCCTTCAAGACAATGTTCTCAGTGGGCAATGTAAATTTGAACATGAATTTGTTCCATCCAAGGGTATTTAGTTGACAATTACTTGTATTCCAACTAGCATTCTTTCTGTGTTCAAGAAAGCTACAGCCCATCCACACCCAGAAAGCTGGTTCTAACAGCTAAGGAAAGTGACCTTCAGACAGCAGCTTCTGCTGACAGTTACAGCAGCTATTTAAAGTTCATATTACTGCACATAAGTACAAGTGGCTTTACAATATTTGAGAATAAGTTTTCACTACATCAAGCGGGTAATATCATCCATGTGTTGCTGGTTTTAAAGTGATGGGGTCATAGATTCTTCCTCTGTAGTTTTAGAGAGCTGCTGAGTCCAGGCATTGTGTGGCAGGGGAATTCTTGCAGGAAGACCATAATGGGGCATGAGGTTGTGAGAGAAGATCATCACACAAAGCTGTGAAAGTGAGTCTTGGTTTTCAGTGAAGGCCACAAGACGTTTGAAATTCCTGAGTTGTTACTTGTGCCCATACTTGGGACCCTTGGGGGCAGGAGTAGAGCTGGCACAGAGCCAGGACACACAGGCTCTGGGAGTCAGGTAAGTGTCAAAAAGCAGACTCGGTTATTTGTTTCAGGAAGGGGAAGCCCTTTTATACTCTCCACCCAGCTCAGCGCCCCATTGGCTCCTCTCATCTTTGGGCATGCAGGTCTCAGACCTTGTTCCAGTGGCAGGTCTAGTTTCTCCTACACTGAGTGGTGGGATATCTTCCAAGGAGAGCTATACATAGAGAGCTATCTTCCTTTCTTCCTTCTTCTTTCCTTCCTTCCTTCCTTCCTTTCTTCCTTCCTTCCTTCCTTCCTTCCTTCCTTCCTTCCTTCCTTCCTTCCTTTCCTCCTCCTCCTCCTGCTCCTCCTCCTCCTCCTCCTTGTCCTTGTCCTCCTCCTCCTCCTCCTCCTCCTCCTCCTCCTCCTCCTCCTCCTTCTTCTTCTTCTTCTTCTTCTTCTCTCTCTCTCTCTCTCTCTCTCTCTCTCTCTCTCTCTCTCTCTCTCGGGCATGGGGGTAGAAGGGTGAAACAGGGAAGAATGGGAAGAGGGTGTGATCAAGGTCCACTGAAACTCATAATTAATACTAAGGGTATTATTTTTTAAAAAAGAATGATGATGCTTTTTTATTGTTGTGATAAACTGCCATGACTAAGGCAACTTATAGAAGAAAGTTGAATTGGACTTAAGGTACCAGAAGGACAGGAGCCCATCAGTGTAGGGAGACATAGCAACAAGCAGAAGGCATGGCAGCAAGAACGGGAAGCTGAGAACATACATCTTCAAACATAAACATGAAGCAAAGAACAAACTGAAAATGGCTTGAGGCTTTTAACCTCAAAGCCCACTAGAGACTTGCTACTTCCAGCAAACTTCCACCACTTACACCTCCCCAAATAAAGCCACCACCTGGACACCAAGTGTTCAAATACTAGAGCCTACAGGGTACCTTTCTCAGTCAAACCATCACATTCTACTTCTTGGCCCTGGTAGGCCTGTAGTCAAACAATTGCTAATGCATTTAGCCCAACTTCAAAAGTCCTCACAGTCATTCATTTTCAAAAAGTCTCTTTTGAAGCTCAAAGCAATCTCTTAATTGTAACTTCCTTTAACATCAGAAAGCAAAACATATAATAGTACAAAATATTCACTACCATTTCAAAGGGGAGGAATGTGAACATATTAAGGAAATAATAGAACAAATATGACCAAATCCCAGCATGGCAAATACCACTATTTGTAGCTCCATGTTCAATATCAAAAGGTTTAGATAGCTCTGTTCCTTTGGCAGTGGGCCAACCTGTAGGCACCTAGACATCATATAGCAGCCTGACACCACATAGGCACCCAGACATCCCACAAATACCAGGTCTCCTACAGGCTCCAGGATCTCCCTAAGGTACCCAGACATCCTTCAGGCACCAAGACATCCCACAGGCAACAGGATCTCCTATGGGCACCTGGACCTCCCATAGGAACCAAGGCCTCCCACAGGCATCTGGATATCCTGTAGGCATCTGGACATCTTCCACGCATCTCTGCATCCCACAGGCACAAGGACTTCCCGTGGGTACCAGGACATCTCACAGGCTCCATGGAGTCCCACAGACACCTGTTACTTGACCAATATGCAGATACTCAGACATCTTCTAGGCACACAGACATCCTGCAGTCACCTGGATATTCCACAGTCACACAGACATCATGCAGGCATCCAGATATCCCTCAGGCACCAGGGCATCTCTACCATCTCTACCTCCTGTGGGCACCAAGGCATCTGGTAGGCACTAGAATCCCCTGCCCCAAGGGCTACAGTGCATTCTGCGGATGCCTAGGCATCATGCAGACACTTAGTTCTTCCAAAGACATCCAGCCATTATACAGGCACCTGGACCTCCTGCAAACAGCAGAGTATCCCATGGGCATCTGGCTATCCCACAGCACCTGGACATCCCACAGCCACCCAGACATCACACCAACACCCAGCCATCCCTCAGGTACCTGGTCATCTGGTAGTCACCAGGGCACCTGGACTTCTCACAGGCACTTAGGCATCCCACAGGTACCAATATGTCTTGCAGGCACCAGAGCAACCTGCAGACACCAGGACATCTCACAAACAGCAGAGCACCCTTCAGGTTCCTGGACAGTGCAGAGGAGCCCCAACATCTCATGCATACCTGGACCTTACCCAGGCACCAGGTCATCCCCACATATATCTGGACATCACACAAGCACCTAATGCCCCCCTCAGTCTCTCACATATTATACAAGCATCTCTGCACCTAGACTTCATGCAGACATCCTGATATCCCTCAATCATCAGGGCATCTCACAGGTCCCCAGACATCTTGTGGGCACCCAGACTTCCCACTGGTACAAGGGTCCCCCACAGAGACTCAGACAATTCACAGGTACCAGGGCTTTCCATATGTGTCTGGACAATTCACAGGTATCTGGGCATTGTGTGGGCACTAGGACACCAAGCAAGCATTAGGGCCTCAGAAGGCACCCAGACTTCCCACATACATCCAGCTCTCTTACAGGGACCCAGCTATTTTACAGGGATCTGGTCCTCCCCCATGCACCTGGGTATCCTACAGGCACCCGGATGTCACACAGCCACCTGCACTTTGTGCAGGCCCCTGGACTCTAGACAGGTACCTGAATTTCATACAGATCCCAAACAGCCTACCAGAATGCCAGAATGAGTGCCCTCTAAAGCTAATTTAATCACCTGGTGAAATCTGATGGTGTCAGCAAAGCAAACAAGATCTGTAATTGTCCTGGTCCACATGAGCATTTTGAGATTTCTAAGATCCCTTTCAAAGAGGAGACTAAAGCCCTAATATGGAATATTCTTCAGCGGGGATATCTAACTATTGCTCAGTACCAAGGTGATCCTGATGTACTGGATCTTTGGCAAAGTGTTTGGTGTCAGGACTTGCTCAAGTTCTGTTTGTTGCATACCCACTTATTATACTTATCACTATCTGTTCTGCTGCCTTTGCTTTTGTGCTTGTAGCCCTTGGGTAGTACCCATTCCTGCTCTCCCCCACCCTATCAGAAAGTGTAATATGAATAGTGGCCATGGCCATGAGAGTAGTAGATTTGGCCTGACAGTCAGTAAATAGTCTAGGAAGGTCTGTTGGTAACCAGAGGGCAGGTCTCTGGTGTGGATACTCATTCTAGGAGATGAGAAACTTTTCAGCTGTGGTATCCTGTCATTGCTTAGGAACAGAGTGAGCCTATGGTTTGGAGGTTAGTTTGGGCAGTACTTTGTTGAGTTCCAGACTGCTGCATCCCACACTACCCGAATCATCTGATCTTTGTACCTGCAGCCCCTGTGATGCCACAGTACATACTCTCTCCATTCATCAGGGAGAACAATTAGGAATGGTGGCCATGGTCATGGGAGCAGCAGAACCCGTCTGGCTGGCAATAGAAAGGCCAGGAAGATCTGTTGACAGTGTGAGGATCTATCCTTTGTTGACCCTGGCTATGCATTCATGCTTGTACTCACTTCCAGCCATGTGTTTCCTAGTGGTGCTTGCCACGGTTCCCCTGTCTGCATAGTGCCCAGACAGGTCTGCCTGTCCTTGCAGTGTGAGTGCTCTGTTTTTATAGTGGCAGCTCCAGTCTGGAGGGTTGCTACAGGGCATTCAGGTTGTGGCCTGGGTCTCATGAAATGTCAAGTACACTTCCTTCTCAGAGTCACCTACCTCCCTTATCCTTTTTCTTATTCACAACTGTGTTTCCAGTTCAGTGTCCTCCATGCAGGCTAACCCTATGTGGGCTATATGTGGGCTTGCTCACCTATCCTTCCTCTCTACTCACAACCAGCTAAACTTCCAAGTGTGTTATTGACCCAGTGGCTCTCCAACCAGTTTTGGGGAGTTCCTCCCACCTGACAAGGCACCAGTGTAGTTCTCCCATACCTATCCTTCAGACTCTCATCCTGGCTGATTCTTCCATGCTGCCAGTGGTACCTGCAGGCAGAAGCCACGGGATAAGTGGGAGCTGCCCCCTCCCACCTTTGCAGGCAGTGATGGGGCACCACAGGCCAGGCCTGCCATGTGGAAGTGCTGCTCCACCAGACTCTGTTCTCAGCTTACCTCTTCCAGGCAGCAAGTCAAAAATTCTGACCCATTCTGCCCTGTTTGCTCTCTTGACTCATGGTCCAAGAAAGTTCCTCCAGATTTGTCACCGCAGCTGTGTCTTACGAACCTCTCCAGATTCTTATAGATTTCCTCGCTGAACCTAGCACTGAGGTAATGAACACATAAGGGCCGACTGTCTTGAGTAAGGCAGCTTCTAGAGCCCTGATGGGCTCTGCTCACTGCCTGGATGTTATCTTGGATCTCAGGTCATCTTTCTAAATAAATGTCACCAATTATGTTTAAAGTTCTCGAGCCCTTCTAGTTAAGAACAATTTGAGCCATGTGATATATTCCCATGAGTCTCATGGTGATGAGAACCTTGTGTAGCATTTGCTAGGCTCTGTCAAATAGAAATTTCAGTTTCACCAGTAGCTACTTTTGACTGTCTAGTCCCTCCAGTGAGGGCAAAATAAGGATCACTAGTATTTGCTTCTAGGGTTATTGGGTAAGAAGAGACAAAAGTAGCTGAAGGCCAGGTTTAAGAAGTAAACAGCAGGTTGAAAATTGAGTAAAGAGACAAATAGGTGGGATAAAGATGACAAAAACAATAAATAGAACCAAGTGGATAGGGAAAAAGCAAGGCATAATTTCAGGAAGAGATCTGGGAAGAAATAAGATGGCAAAATGAAAGCAGCAGCCTATACTAGGATCAGAGGAGTGACTTGAAATTAGAAAAACGGTATTAGTGAAATTGCTTTGTTTGGGATAAGTGAAGTAAACTCCAGGCCTGGTTCCATCCTCAGCCACACAGCATGCCTTTGCATTTAGCACATATAAATCCAGTTTTACTTTTCTGACTTGACAATAAACCCCTTGTACTGGGACACTCACAAGGAGTATTTTTCTCTTATTTCTCTTTTGTGCTATGTAAAAATCAAATTAGACAGAACAACGATATCTGAGAATCTCTGCCTCAAATAAATCAATCACAAACAAGTATTGACAATCTAATTTTTGTAGTTTTCAAGAGTAGGCTTTATTAAATACAAAATGACTGTCTCACCAGATAATAGCTATACTGGTTTTTGTATGTGGGTTGATAGAAGGCATTATCTCTTTACATAGAGTTTCATCTAATCAACTTTTCTTTATATGGCCCACATATGGCTCAGGCACATGTTCAGGAAGAAATAAGATCCTACCCTGAATTTTCAAATATGTGAAACAACCAAATCCCTAGATGCTTTAGATATATTTATTTGAACAATCAAAACTACAGGGTTTAAAAATACTAGTACTAAACAGGCATTGGAGTAGCTACTTTAAGATAGCCTATGTGTCCAAGCAGACCTAAGCTTTAGTTTCAGTTCAATATGTATTTGATCAGCCATGATCCCAGTAGAAAATGACCTAAGATACAATTTACTCAGTTGAAAGCAAAGAGAGTACCTTCCCTTCATGAGGAAAAAAATGGAGCAAAGCATACTTGCCACATAGATGCATAGATTAGACCCAGTAAAATTGGGGTTTTGTTCATATAAATTCTCACCTAAGGGCAGCAATTGAATTTTTTTTTTTTTTAAATTTTGCCTGCTCCTTAAAATGGAACTATTTTGCTGTGAATGGTATATCCATGTTTCTACTAATTGTAAGATAACAAGTGACAGAAAGTACTCAAAGAAGAAAAGAAAAAAGGAAGGGAAGGAGGGAGGGAGGAAGGAAGGGAGAGAGGGAGGGAGGGAGAGAGGAAGGAAGGAAGGAAGGAAGGAAGGAAGGAAGGAAGGAAGGAAGGAAGGAGGGAAGGAAGGAAGGAAGGAAGGAGAGTAATATTTAGGTTCATAGTTTAAGGTGGCACCATCCATTGTGGTAGGAAGAAGGAGAAAGAAGCAGGTTCAGAGAAAGGTGTACATTACTCTGAAGATACTCTTATTTTGGCTTCACTATTGTTTTTGTCACTCACTACGCATACTTCCTTTGGCAGTAGGAGGGAGTACCACCTTGTAGAAGAAGAAAGATCACCTCAAAGTAGTTTTCTGTAAATTGTATGCATACCTCTGTTTCTTTTTCTTTAGAAAATAAGCACATAAAATTGAGAATGTTTGAAAGATTTAGTTGAGGCCCCAACTCTTCTACTATTTCTTCAACATCTGTCATTTTAGCATCTTCTGAATTGACTTCAGTAACATCTTCCCATTTTTAGTTCCTTGGCATTCTTGTCATTGTCTCCACAGCCTCTGTGACCATCACAGTCACCCGTGCCTACTATTGCCTGGTTGGTGAGTGGACAATGCCCATTATTGTATCTCCCCAGGGCATAAAAAAAGCAGTCAGCTGAGACTAAGGAGCCAAAGCATATGTAATGATGGTAGAAGATGGACAGAGAACTAAGGGCCAGGGCTACAACTGGGTTGGACAAGATGAGATGATGCCTAGAGGTGGAAAACTCACTTTAGAAACATAATGAGACTGAGAAGTAAGTGGAAGTGGGGGAAGTCATAAACCTGTAGAATGTGTGAGTGTGTTTAAATTTAATGAAAGTTGTGAGGTGAATTTCTGGAAAAAATATAAGCAAATCTGTTTACTAAACAACGGAAAACTATCTAGACTAGTTTGGAGGATGTTAGAAAAGTAAAGACTAGATGATTAAGTAAGAAATAACATTACCTACCTCTTATGACAATTGGATGAAACATGATGGCAGGATGCCCTGTTTCTAGAAGGGAAGAACACAGTAACTGTTACCACAACCTCACAAGGGAGAAGTTGTAAGGATTTTTATCCAAATACAATTTTTCTGCCTTTGTCCCTTAAACAAAGAAGTTGATATAGTCTCTGACAGGGTGGTTCTTCTAGGGTTCATCTACTGTTGGTGAACTCTATGGTACAATTCTCTATGATTTTGAGTATAGTCTTCAATTTGCATGCCAGTCAATATGTTTATCCATGTATAAAAAGGCTTGAATAGTCTTCAGAATATTATAATTATTCATCTTGGAAATTTTGTTTTACAAACTTAAAAATTTTTTTGAAGAAATTACTATTATCAGTTTTGTAAGTGAAGTTAAGTGTGGAGTGCTTCAAAGATTATTTGCCTGTGTAAATATAACAACTGTCCTAGAAATAACAACTGATTCTGAATACTCTTCGTGACTCAGACTTCTTCCCACTCATATTCCACTTTCATAATTCACTAGACCTGTGTTTCTAGAGTTTGTCTTATTTCTAACCCAGACACACCAGGAGCTTCTTATCGGCAAATGTCATTTTCTGATGTTCTTGTGACAAATAACCTCAACTCTCAGGATGCTTTCTCAGAGACCTCATGTTCTATTAAAAAATGGGGACATACTTTATTAAATGTCCCATGTCACCCTATATGTGTACCAAGGTACAGGTAAAATGGCAGATCTTCTTAGAAGCTTTTTACTGATTCCTGTGCCCAAATCTAGGGTAATATGTCTTGACTCTGAACTATCTAATCAAATCTTTTAGTTATTTTTCATTGAGGACTGAATCTGTTAATGTAGAGAGTTATTAATTAGCAGTATTTATTAATTCTTATTATTTTGCTGTGGTATGTTTCCCCCTTTCTGTGTATTCTTTGCTGTAGTTAAGCTTGTCTTCAGGTTGAAGTTTCCTTCTAGTATCTTTAGAGCTGTACTGGGCAACAGCAAGTGCTTCAATTTGTTTTTACCATGAAAAGTTTTTCTTTGTATGTTGACTGATGGATAGTTTTCTCAGTATAAACAGTCTGGCATATTTGGTCTCTTAGAATTTATAGAACATCCTTTCAGGCCCTTCTGGCTTTCAGAGTCTCTAGAAAGAAGTTAGGCAGGCAGATCTTTGTGATTTCAAGGCCAGCAGTTCCATAACAGTCAAGGCTACACAGAGAAGTCCTGTCTAGAAAAAACATGAAAAAAAAAGAAAGAAAAGGAAAGAAAGAGAAGTCAGGTGTTATTCTAAAAGGCCTGTCTTTATATGTAGATTGGTCCTTTTGAAGTTTTTAATATTTTCTTTCTACATATTTAGTATTTTATTGTATGTTGTAGAGAGTTTATTTTTTGGTCCTGCAAATTTGGTGTTCTGTATATGCATTGTATCTTGATAGACTTTGTAAGTTGGGGACATTTTTTTCTATGATTTTGTTAAAATATTTTCTATGCCTTTGAACTGGGTTTCTTCTTCTTCTATTCTTTTATTTGTAGGATTGGTCTTTTTATTATGTCACAGGTTTCCTGAATGTTGAGTGCCTAAACACTTTCAGATGTAACAGTTTCTTTGACTGAGTGATACATTTCTTCAATCTTACCCTAAAGATCTGAGATTCTGTCTTTCTTGCCTGTTTTTTTTTTTTTTCCTTAGATTTTCATTTTGAATTTTATTTCAATTTGACGATTCTGTGGTGATTCTATTTCTTTTTTAAGTTCTATTTTAATGCCTTGAATTGTTTTCATTATTTTATCTAACTGTGGTCTATTCAGTGATTTATCAATATTTTCTTTAAGGTCCTTGAACATATTTACAATTGCTAAAGTCCTTGTTTTATGCATAAAATACATTGCTGTTTTCAGGGATGGTTTACATTTCCCTATTACAGGAGGGCTGCTGGCTTCTGGAGGAGGCATGTTGTCTTGGTTGTTTGTTTCTGTTTTGTAGTGGGATTTAGGCACATGGAGTTAAGATGTTTGAGGTGTTTCTTGGTATAGATATCTGATCTCTCCTTTTTTGGTGGGTATTCCATTCTTAGATTGCTGTTGCTCCACTCTGGGTCTTAGCCAATTTTGGTAATCCCAAACAAATGGAGAGGCTGTGGGCTCCCAGTAGAGAGCTATTTTGTGGGTTAATGAAAAAGAAAGGAATGGAGATGGCTGAACAGGGTAATGGAAAACAAAACAAAACAAAACAAAAACAAAAGACTAGGGAAAACCTTGTTTGCACAAAGAATCCCAAGGGGATAGAAGTTCCTAGCATGTTGTAAACAAGATCATATTTTTCTGTATTCATATTTTATAATATAAGGATGTTTTTACAAACATTAATTACAAAAAGGATGTCAATCTATTATGTTTTTTCTTTCTTCCTTTCTTCTTCTGTAAAAAAAACTTCCCTCCTTTAAATTCCTTCATGTTTTCATTAATATTGTACTCCTTCTATATTCTACCTTTTTATTTTTCTATCCATTCATGTATCTAATTATTCATTCATCTTCTTTTCTTGCTCAATATGATTCATTTAGGAATCCCATTTGCTATGTAACACATGATTCAGATAAGGAAAAAGTTGAAGTTTTAGAAATCCTTTACCTTCAACAAAAATTGTTTTCATTTTTATTAGCATTCCATTAGTTAAGCTATTAGCTCAGAAATTGATGTCAGCTACCATATTTTAGGCATCTAGCTGATGGTGATGGTATTTGTAACTTTTTTTAAGAAAGGTTATTTATTAAATAAAACTCATAGGAATTGCTTCTTCCTTACCACAGAAAATTTCTAAAACTTTTCAAAAGCATTCCACAATGGGTGAAAATGAAGCTATATGATCAATAGATAGACTTAGAAGCCTTAAACAGTGAGTAGCTTATCTCATTCCAAACTACACTCAGTGGGTCATGTAGATTAACTTCTAAAGTGCAACACTATTTTTAGTGGGGTCACAATGTCTCTGAAGAAAAAATATTTAGCTCTCATCTTGGAGATTCACTTCACAATATTACAGACAATAGAGAGAAATTTACACACACACACAGAATTAAGCTTACTTGTAAAGCCACAATGAAGTGCAAATTTGATAATTACCTTAAAGCAGCATTTTTGAGATAATTGGTCCACATTTATATAGTGATTTGTAGTTAGATTATATTTTATTAGTAAGAATTGAATTCTTTTATTTACATCCAAAGAGTAAAATCGTTATATATTTTAAACAATATTTTAAATCCTTTTTGAATTGTATTTTTTCAAAGTTTTAGTCATTCATAATTCTGTAATGTGTCTCAGCTCCATTTGAGGGGTTCTCTGCAAGTATCAGGCAGAGAAGGAAACCATGTGAAGAGATAAGAATGAAAACAAGATTCAGATTGATTTCCACAACCTGGATCAGATTTTGGGGAGTCTAATACCAGGAGGTCTACTGTAGACATATTTTAAAACAGTAGAATTTGGAAAGGAGTCTCCAGGCAACAATAATATCCCTACTAGATTTCTAGACAATAGTCATTCCAAATCCAGCTGCACAATAAAGCTTAATGTGTGACTACATAGAAACTCTTTTACAAGGTACATGTGACCATGAGGATGGGTTCTATGACTAAAGGGCCTAGAATCTAATGTGGTCTCTTACTGAGATAGCATAGATGTCAACAAGCCATAAAATACACGTAATATTTCCCCTAAGATTAGGTTCTAGGAGCTAAAGATAATGGTTTAGAGAAGGAAGAGTCTGGAATAATCATTTAAGGGAATAAGGGTGAGATTTGTCCCTACAGATAGCAAAAATGTCACCAGGTGATTAACAACTTCCACTCTCAACTTTCTGAATGGAATGCAGGTATTTGATTTTGTCTACTCCACTGAGGAGACTCCTCTGCATAGTTAAAATTTCTGGTTCTTTTAGTCTTCTCTGTGAGTACTTGGACCTCTTGTCCTTTATACACGTTAAAATAAGGAGGGTAACCAACATGAATAAGGACATAGATATGCTTAAGTTTAAACTATATTTTCATTCTAAAATCAGATTAGTTAAATATGGAGTATACCTCAATGTAAGAGTATTTAATTGTAGGTTGACTAAATATTTACATTTTTACTGTGATTTTAGCTTGAAAAATTTTGGAAATCATTCAAGAGTTTTAAATTTAGGTAAGAAAAAAAACTATAGCATGCACTATGTCATACTTTTTTTTGTTCCAGACTTTTCTGATTTCATTTGACTTTGAATCTGCTATTTCTTAGAGGCTCAACTTAATAGAAAATAGAATATTTAAACCTACAGCTTTATAGCAAATAAGGAAATAAACTTCTTTAGATCCCCAAGCTTTCTACTTGTTAATAAATTTGAGACATTTTTTACCAAGGCTGAGGGAGAGTTCAACATTCCCTTTTCATATGGCAGACATTTTCATACTAACAGATGCAGAGACAGAAAGTTAAATCTGGCAGTACCGTAAGAGACTGTGTGATCTTTTGTGTTTTAAATAAAAGATATCCCTTCTCAGAGAGATGGTCTTTCAACCCCCTGAGAGAGCACCTCTTCTCTGTCTATTCTAGAAGACTAGAATCTAAATAGTTCTCTTGAGCTTCTCTAAATTTTGTGCATCAGTAGTGGTGGTAGTGGGGGTGGAGTTTTTGAAGCATCAAGAGTCCCTTTAATGTCTGTTTTTTGTCTCAATTCTTACAGAGAATTCAGTACCATCAACTTTTTGTCTAAGAGCTGGATGTAGGAAAAGTTAGAAATTAAAGAGACACTCAAAGCATTATTGAAATACAGCAGTGATAAATAGTACAAGGGAAAGATCCAGAGTCTCATGAGCATATGTATACAAAAAGAGGGATTTGTCCTATACAAATAGACCGCAGATAATCTCCCTACGGATATGAAACAAGATTAGGAATTATTCAACTAAGGTGACAAACTCCATCTATAAGACAAGAAGCATCAGCATTTGTAACTATCTTGGGGCATACACATCTTTAAAGTTGGACATGACTGTTAGAGTTTGGAATATACAGGTGAAGACCTTAGGCTCTGAGACTGAATGTCAGTGTAATTTCCCCTTTAACACATAACTTTTTGCTTCAGGCAAGATTCTGAGGGTTCACAGTTTCTCTCCAGTCTTTCTGTAAAATTGTGTGTATACTATTGAGATACTATTCTATTACACTATTAACACACTGTTATTATAATCTCATGTAAGTCTTCAATGAAATCATGCATGTGAAGCACTTAAGCACAGTACTCAACTCACAATAAAAAGCCAACAAAGGCTGATAAATGTCAGTACCTTGAAGATTGTAAAATATTTCCAAACATACCACATTTCTTTTGGTCACCAATGCTTTCCTATAGTTTTCAGTTCTCTGGGCATTTCCCCTCTGATAATGGTGCTGTAATTATTTGGATAAAATAACCACCACAGAACTCTGGAATTTGTCAATATTGAAAATTTATCAACATTTAAAATTCTAGCTGAAAAAATTTCAGTATTTAAAATTCTAGCAGTGTTCCATGTAAAATAGAAGCATACACTTCAATGCCTGGATTGAATGGAAGGTTTTTAAAAACATGACATTTATGATTTAAGTGCCCCTCAGGAATCCTGTTCTAACTATTCAATAATGAAATAAGTGAGCAAGCAGTTTAAGTGTTACTGTAAAATAAACTCAGAGGGAGCACAATATTGCAAATAGTTATTTTTTTATTTCCTTCCTGTGAAGAAGCTACTCATTGTTGTCCATTTATTCTCTTGTAGCTGTATCTTTGACTAAGTCACTTAGCATCTTCTAACAATTCTAAGGAATCCCAGTGTAAGATGGCACAAACTGGGGCTCGAGAGACAGCTCACTGGTTAAGAGCACTGACTACTCTTCCACAAGACCAGGATTCAAGTCCCAGCATCAACATGGCAGCTCACAACTGTCTGTAATCCCAGTTCCAAGGAATGGGGATCTGACAACCTCACAGTAATATACATAAAATAAATACAAGAACCCACAGGCAGCTCATAACTGTTTGAAATCCTAGTTCCATGGGAATCTTAAACCATCATATCAATGTACATAAAATAAAATTAAATGTATTATTTTTGAAAATGGCAGGAACGATTATACTGAGTGTAAAATAAAAGATACTATTCCCATAGCAAAGGACAAGCTGTCCCCACATATACTAAAGCTTTCTTTAACCTGGTATTGTAATTCATGTGATTGCACGGACATTAGCATTCATGTTTGCAGCTTTTAAGATTGGTACATTCTTCTGCAGTTTGAATTTTTAAATCATGTTTGATTCTTACAGTTGCCTTTTTAGATTGTTGAGACCCAGAGAAGTTAAATGAGTTGCCCAGTCCAGATCCCTGGCTAGTGATAAATCTCAGACTTGAGCCAGAATGTTTCATCTCTAAGCAGAGAGCTCTTGCCCACTAAACTTTGATGTTGTTTTTAAAGCTTGTCCATAACGTGGAAGCACTTTTCAGTTCTCAGATTAGGGGAACATAGATGTCTTTCACCAGTATGTCACTTGAGGACTCTCAGGAAGCATCAAAACTTCAAACACCAGGCAGAAGGATGTTGCTGCATCATGGTAGAGTTGTGGTTGCAGCAGCCACTGAGAGAGGTTGCTAATGCTCCTCAGATCCCTCTCCAGGCACTTTAAGAATTGTTTCATTTGAACTTAAAAGCATAGCAGCTTTTTTTTTTTTAAAGAAAAGTTTTTTCTAACTATTAAAGCCAGTTGAAATAGTTCTTTGATCATGAAAAGATAGCATAGGCATCTTTGTTTCTTTACTTTTGAAGTATGCAGAGAAGATTTTCTTAGTCTGATTACTCTGATAGAGTAAGCATCATGGCAGTGCCTGTGAGGAGTATAAAGAGACTGTTCTATGCTGGTTCCATTGGGAGACATGATTTTGGTTCAGCAGAACACAGTATGAAATCCAGAAATCTCAAGCATGGTCTGTCTTTCTAAATTCTGCTCTCAGCTGGACTTTTCCCTCAGTAACTTGAAACATCTTTTTCATTTTTCTTTTCTTTTCCTTTTTTCTTTTTCTTTTTTTGGGGGGAGGGGGATTCCCTGTTGTAACAATGGCTGTCCCGGAACTCACTCTGTAGACCAGGCTGGCCTTGAACTCAGAGATCCACTTGCCTCTGCCTCCCTAGTGCTGGAATTAAAGGCATGCACTACTACTGCCCAACAGTATCTTTTATTACAAGTAAGAAAAGCCCTAGAATCTTGCTCTGAGGATAGGAGAGGCAGATATAATAGATCTGCACATGTGACTTAGGCTCAGCAGTCATAGCTCAGTACTGCTGTAGTTTTTTTCTTAAATTTAAAACTACAGTGATTCTAAGACATATCATAGTTTGGGTTGTTACCAAGAAAAAAATGAGCTGCTGCTCAAATTACCCTTTGATTGCTCTGAGGCATATCTCACCTTTTCAGTAGGACTGGTGGTATTATTAACCTTTAATTTACTTTCTGCATATGGACAACACATGTCTTCAGTATGTGTGTCTACAAATAAGTGTAACATAATTTTACTTACTCCTTGCAATGACTGTTACTTTCCAAGAAAATACAGTGCCTGGATCATTATTTTGAGAGTATTTATTTCACTAATAACATCAGATTTATATCCAAGGGCACTGTCTCAAACATGAATATTTCTGAATACTGACAATTCAACCATCTGATGTCACCACTGATCAACAATGATTGGAAGCCACCATTGAGTTGAAGATACACAACAGATTTAGGAAGTTTGCAAAGTGAATTAAATGGTCATAGTTCACAATTCATCAGTCTAAACATCCGAGAAATGAGAAAAGCATTGTTACTGGAGTTGCTAATACAGGGACATAATGGGATCGAAGCATTAATACCAACAGGAAGTTCTTTATGTTCCTCTCGGGTTAACTGAATTTTAGGTAAGCTTTGTCCTGACTGTCTCCTGGATTCAAGGTTGTCTTTTCTTTTTCTAAAGTTACTTTGTTTCTAGCAAATATATGTGTGTGTGTGTGTGTGTGTGTGTATATATATATATATATATATGTATATATATATATATATATATTGCGTTTTTATGGTATGACTTGTAGGATTTACATGTAGATATCTTTTAATGTGTGAACCATATTAAATGTGTCTATCTCCTTAAAACTGTGCCTTGAAGATACCCAGGGGAATTTGAAAAATGCTAATGTGGGGGGGGTCTTTTTTTTTATTTGTTTGTTTTATTCTAAACAATTGATTAAGATTATTTGGTTGTGAATGTAGACATTGGTAGTTTGTAAAACTTACTAGATGATTCCATGATACAAACACATCTGAAAAACACTATGTTCCTTCTCCCTAAGCACAAGAAACCTCTGCTAGTTTGCATCCAGAGGTGTCAGAAGGCTGAAATTTAAATGCTTTTCTTTAAGCAGTTTTGAAAATATTGCCACTTTGAAAACATTCATCATTTCTTTGATTTTTACATTATTGTCATGTATGTGTGTGTGTGTTTCTGATTATATACCATGTATGTGTGGATGCCTGAAGAAACCAGAAGAAGGGACTGAATTTCCTGGAACTGAAGTTACAGGTAGTTGTATGATTGCCATTGTGGTGCTAGGTACTAACCCGGGTCTTCTGGAAGAGCAGTAAGTACTCTTAATCCACTGAGTCATCTTTCTAGCCCTAGTCATCTCTCAGTTTTATCTCTTTCATTAGTTTTGTGCCTAGAAGTACATAAAGTTACATGTGGTCTGTTTTGGTGTTTATGATAGCTCACAGAACCTGGAAAGATGCCCTTTGTTACAAAACAAATAACTAGCCTATTTGTAGAATGAGCCTGCCAGGTACTGAGGCAGAGTTTTTAGTGAGTATTTCTACAACTCTATCAGTCTACTAGAATGCTGGTCCACAGATTTGCTCTGGTGACAGAACTGTTTTTCAGGTAAGGAAAATATTTTTTGATGTAAATGCAAATGATTATTTTATTAATACAGTGATAATTGAAATTAGAAATCTAGGTCCCTATGAACTATAGAGCAACACCTTTGTGAGGGAATTTTAACACAAATGCTTTAAACAATTATTACGTGCATTAACTGCATGGTTTTTTAGTAAGAATGAAACTTTTTAAGTGTTTTTTTTTTTATTTTTTAATCTGCTAGACATAATTTAAAAGGAACCAGAAGATTGAAGTGTCTCCTTCCTCTTTCACAGCACTGTGGCTTCTTCTGAACTTGTTGATTTTGCAGTGTTTATAAGAACACTACTATCTTCAAGAACAAAAGCAAGACTTCTGGGATTATTCAGAGAAAGAGCTCAAACATTTTAAGTGTTTTTCCTTTTCATGAGCAGATTTATGTTGGCAGGGGAAATAAAATTAAGCAATTTCAAATATTTGATGTTATGGAGATTTAAACACTATATGGCTAAGCACTGTTTAAGAACAGAAATTTGCAATTAATTTTCCCTATTATTCATAGTTCTAATCTTTGAAAGACAGTAGCAAAAAAAATGCTAAGAATGTAGCCTTTGAAGGCTCCCAGCCTAAAACATTGAAACAGAAGAAAATAAGAAGGACTCCAGATTTGGGATGCAGAAAAGTGGAGATGAGCATAGTCAGCTATGATCATTATCTGCTGGCCCCTCAGACTCCAACCAACTGCATCAGGAGCCTGAGGCTGATGAAAAATCTCTGACCTGAATGTGAGAGACTGTGCCACTGATTCCACAGAAGGAACAGGAAATTTCCAATGTCTGTAACTCTTCCATTTTACAGGTTCTCTCTTTGGTCGTCCCATATATTTTTCATTTTATAGTTATCTTTCACATCGTCAAGCTCTGCTTCAAATACCTGCAGTCTCGGGAATTCTAGCATTTGAGTAAGTTCATTTAATAGCTTTACTTGCTTAAATATTTTCTAGTGTATCAATAAAAATCTGATCCTAGTAAAAATGGGATTGGTTTTCTTTTACAACACTAGGCTGAAGTTTCTTCTCTTATATGTTTGCATTCTGTGATCCCTTATTGGAGCTTGATATTTGCCATATTACATTTACATCAAGGAAACCTCCAAATTCTGTAACTAATTGGAGATTCTTGGAAGGTTTGTTTATTAAACCTTCTCCAGCACACCATCACTTCTGGAGCTGCCTCCTCCTTTTCACAACAGACTTTCCAACATCCTATGATTCTGCCCCTCCCCATAGAAATTCAAGTTCTGCAAAGTTGGGAAGGTCTAGAAGGAGTTCTTGATAGGACCTGGAAGGAGTTCTTGATGAACATTTCTAATTATGAACCTAGGGTTTAGAAGTTATCTTTGTGAGTATCCTCATCTAGAACACACTGGGTAATTTGTTGAGTTTTTTGGGGAATTCTGTGAAACAATGCCTGCTTAGCTTAGGGCCGAACTTAGGGTATACCTAATATTACCTGAGATTTTATTTTCTTAAGTTCAATGACTTTTGTTTCAGGAAACAGTTTTGTGCCCTTAGGTCTGCTAGAGAAGATGATTAAGGAAAGTGATATCCCTTCTACTTCCAAATTATGTCACTGTCTAAAATTTTTATAATTCTGGATATATGACAAAGCTATATTTAGACTAAACACAGTGTAGTGGTTTGACTAAGAATAGCCTCATAGATTAACATATTTAAATACTTAGTCACCAGGGAGTGGCACTAATTGAAAGAATTGGAAGAATTGAGTGGCATGGCCTTATTGGAAAGAGTGTGTCACTAGGGGTGGGTTTGGAGATTCTAAAAGCCTATGCCAGCCCCAGAGTCTCTCTCTGCTTGTGTATCAGGATACAAGCTTTCAGGAATTCTTCAATAACATGCCTTCTACATGCTACTATTCCCTCTGCCATGATGACTAATGACACTAATGATACCATAATGGCACACATGATGACAATGGACTAAGCCTTGGAAACTCTAAACAAGACCCCAATTAAATGCTTTCTTTTGTAAGAGTTGCCTTGGTCATGGCGACTCGTTACAACATAGAACTTTGACTATAACACAGAGTGAAATATTAGGTTCCTGTGTTTCAAAAGGTATAACAGCCAGATCTCTTTAGTCTTTATTTCATTTTATCTTCCAAAATGAACTTCAATATTTAAAAAAAGTGTTCACTTAACAAGCAGTTTGGAAAGATACTGGAGTAAGTAGTAGTTTCCTATGTGATTCTCTATGATTTGTTACATCACTCAAAGCCTACAGCTCTTTTGGTCTTCTGCCATGATTTCCTTCCCTTCCTCTCCATTAGTCCTTCATAATCAAGTACTATCCACACCAAAGAAGAGAACTAGCTAGGTTGTGGCAGGATAAGATCTAATATTTTACTTCTCTTAGAGTTCATGTTATGTATAATCTGCTCTATTAAGTGTGGGTATGAGTTGTGGGGATGATGGGATGACATGCCCATAACTGGATAATGCCACAAGGCACAATTGATTATGAGTCAGGGACCAGATGTAGAAAAAGGGAAAGAATAACTGTTGGTTTTGGAAAGAAATTGACATGTAGTTCCTTAAGAATAAGGTTTAGTAGGAGGAAGTGTCTCAGTGTTATGATGAGGTCTTGAGGTAGGAGACAGTAAGATAAGAAGCACCACAATATTCCAGCAACAACATGACAGGATCCTAAAGGAAGGAGAGGCCCATTAATCCTGGAGAGATGCTTCATTAAAAGTAGAAGAAAGAGAGTAAGAATACCTGTCAGGAAAAGAAGATTGAGGAAGCTTAGAGGTATTATGGAAGTTTATTGTTAGTTATGTCTGAAATTGTTTTATGCACTATTGGGTGAGGGGCTATCCTAGGCCGTGGCATTTTGTATTGTTTACAGGTATTGTATTTCTGTGGGGGCTGTTTAATTGCTTATGATCTGCATATGCTATCAGTAGAATACCTAAGGAGTTCTTAATCAATAAAACACCTGAGTGCAGATGCTCGGGGTTCCACTGTCAATCAAGTATGGCACTGGCCAGAATGGTGGTTCCATCTGCTGAAGTCTGGCAGAGTTTGTATGTCTAAGAATCCTCCATGTCTCCTTGCTGAGCCCCCAAAGCAGTATACTACACAGAGTAGAGCCATGAGAAATCTCCTGAACAGTGGAAAATACCTGGTTTCCGTGACCACAAACTACGAGCTGTAAGAACTACTATATCAAACAATTTCTTAACTTTTCCAGGAAGAGTTCTATGGTGTGTGTGTGTGTGTGTGTGTGTGTGTGTGTGTGTGTGTGTGTGTGTGTGTCTGATTTCTTCAATCTGTGAGATTTTGCCACTTAGAAGGATTAGTATCTTAAAGGATCAGGAAGACCATCTTTCTCAGTCTATCCTTATCACATCCATTCTTAAGAAGATCCAGGCCCTTTGTAAGTTAGAGGCTTAAAGCACTAGACAGACTCAGTGATGGGGAGATCATGTGCTGCTTGCTTGGGACCAAGGAAACAAACAATTTGTAAGGAATTAAGAACATCTTCTAACTTCCCAGACACCCTGAAACTGGACACCAGGCTTGTGACCTCAAGAAAATTAACTCTTCCACTAAGCTGAATGAGTCTGAGAGCATTCTCTAACAGAAAACAACTGATCTGACATCTAGAATACAGCAACCTAATGAACACAAGTGTACCCAATATTGACCTCTGACCTATAGAACTATGTGAAACCACATGGCTATTGTCTGTTAAATTTGTGTTAATTTCCTATGCTGCAACAGGAAAATGGAAGTATTAGCTATGGTGTGTTCTGAGAGAATTATATAAACATCTTCGGTCTAAGTACTACATGGTCAGGTACACTCAGTAGTCACGGGGTGCCTCCTTCTGGATTCTTCCTCCTTCCCTCAACGTTTTTTTTTTTTTGTTGTTGTTGTTGTTCCTTCTGAAGCTTAATGTCTACACAGATGGAAGATGTGTTAAGCTGGTCCAAGTAAGGTTCTGAGTGCAGTAAGTGAACTAAGAAAGACATAAAGTTTAAACAACACATGCCTAAGATACATCAGTTTGCAAAAGTATCATTCTTTTCTGAAACAAGGCAGTCTACAAATACTTGAATAAAAATGCCTCTGGCTAAAAGTTAAATCCATCTCTCCATCAAGGGTTTTCTTCACTGCCAAACAATTATTTACAGTTGGTCATGTCTGTGAACTCATTGCAGTTAAGGGACTTTGTTATGTTCATCTCCAAACTCTGAGAATAGATACTCAACAGCTGTCTTATGCATTTAATTGAAAGAGGAGTATTTCAAATGAAAGGATGTATAGCTTGCTGAGATTAACTGAAGATCCTCTCCAAAGTTGAAAATCAGCAGCAAACTATCAGTTCAGAAAGACATGCAGGGCTAAAGAATATACCATGCATCATATGTGTTTTCAGGATCAGAAAGCAATTTTGATGAAGCAGGAGGTGTTAGTGAGTGCTTTCTGGAAAGGAGATGGAGAATTGAACAAAGCAAAACAAAAAAAAAAAAATGAGACACCTTATAATTTGCCATAGAACAAACAAGACAGAAAGTGATAACACCGATGGTTTAGAGCAGTTCTCAAAGCATATTTTCTCTAGTTTGTTAAGGGCAATACCTCTTCTTCAAGAGAGACTAGGTTATACACACAGACATAGCCATGGGGATTTGTCTACCATAAAATAGTCAAACTAATATTAAGAGAAGAAAATCCACTCGCAGCTGAAATATAAATTAATGGAACAAAGAGAAGAAACTGCTGTGCTGCAGGCAAGTCCTGGCTCCCTACAGGGAACCTGATTTGTGCTCTCTACCTTGGGCTTCTCACATGGTAGCCTAGATGCAGTGAAGGAAAAGGACAGTGAAGTGATAATAGAAACTCAAATGTTATTCAAAGTCTACATGGCATGCATATGTATAAGGACAGTTTCAATATTCTCTAGTTAGGGAAACTGAGGTTCACAATGTCAGCAACCTGCCAAAGGTAACAGAGGCTGGGAATAAAGCAAAAAAGGTCATTCTTGGCTGTGCAGTGAGTTTGAAGCCAGCCTGGAATACATGAGACTGTGTCTCAAAGCAAAACAACAACAACAAAAAGAAATCCTCAATAACAATGTTACTATTGCACATTAATGTAAATAACTAGCACTTTAAGTCTATTGAAATACTAATATAAAAGGCTATATTATTTGTCAAAGCCTTTATTAAATGTACAATTTAGCTATCTTGTCTCTTACAGTGTGATTGTTTTTCCTTTATAAACTAGTTTCTTGATTTAATTATCTTTTATATTGTGTTCTCCAATATTGGAATCTGATTTACTTTCTTATCATATAATTTTTAAATCTCCAAGGAAGAAATAATAATATACTTAGCAATTATAGTGCAATGTATTTCCAACCAGTTTATTGTGACCCACTGATTTCTTCATTGAACAGCTGGTGTTACTATTCACCAGAGATCTCTCTAGTTTTTATTCTATCCTGTCTTAAGATTTCTGTTCTGTTATGTTTTTGTGTTGGTCTTTCCTCAGATATTTTCTTCAAAAGGAATATCAGTATATGCGATCATTAACTTTACAACGTTACAGGCGAATTATACTTGTTTAGGTGCAGGTCTTTGACTTCCACCCTTTCTCTAGTGTCTTTAGATATTATTTTGTATATAAGTGTTGTAGATATAAAGTCTGGTTTCTGCCTTATCCAAGTAAATTATTCTGTCTGAAAGCTTGGGCACAACATTCACTAGACTGGAAGTTTAACCAAACAGGAATCTTGGGTTTCATATACTACATAGATACCTAGAAAACCCTTTCTTCTTGACATTTGGCTGAATCAGTATCCAGAACTCACTTTTTAAAGGCCCCATTGAGATGATAAAATACCTCTAGAGGCAACAGCTCTTCTGTACTCTGTTCATACTTTTAAACTGGAGCAAGTGTCACCATATTGCAGAATACAGACAGAGTGGAAGAAACACAGATACACACAGACACACACACACACACACACACACACACACTCATACACACACAATATTCAATGAAATTGAAATATAGTCTGGACCCACCCCAAGGTCCAACCCAATGAAAGAAGTCCTTCCACAGCTTTGCTATGACTGGTAGAGCCAGACCTCTTCTATAAGATCCTCACTAGAACATGAAAGGAATGGAAGGTAGAAGGAAAAAACAAACAAACTCATGCTTTTTTTTTTCACTCAAGATGAGATAAAAAGGCAGAGGAAACTTGCGAAATATGAAAGAAAAGAAACCCATGATCCAGTTATCTGGTTGAAACCTCTTAGTAGCAGTAAAGCAAGAGCTCCAGCTCATGAACTGTCCTGACATTTCCTTTCTGAGGACCAGAGGGCACCAGGCAAGCTTCTAAAGGAAGGAGAAAACCATCAGTCCTATTCAACTATGGCATCTACGAATCACAAAATAATCAATGTATTTATGATAACCCCAAGGGTGCATTAGTGGCATGCATACTTTAGTAGCCACCAATTTATTAAAACTGCATAATCCCTAACTACATTCTATATATCTGTCATTATATCTACAGATAAATGTTGTCCTTACTTATCAAAGAAATTTCTCTTCACAGCAGAGAGGTAGCATTACAGAAAAATCACAACCAATCACATACAATTATGGAGCCCAGTCCCAAAATAACTGTAAGGCTCATAGAGCATTGTGAAAGAAGAGACAAAAAAGACAAAAAAAAAAAAAAAAAGAAAGATTATAAGGGTTCAAAGATCAAGAAGTTTGCTGTGGGACTATGTCTCTAGTAAGATCAGCAACTACTCCTATAAAATATCACCAACATGACTGCCTAAACATGAGTTGAACAAAGACAACAATAGACATGACAAAGTAGATGGGGGAAAGACCACAAAGTTTCAACTCGACACACACACACACACACACACACACACACACACACACACACACACACACAAAACTACAGGCAACAAAGGAATGCTGTAGGTAGGAGAAATATTATTCCCCAGGAAAGAGTTCACCAATTAGTTATCCAAGACCAATTGGTAGCCAATTGGTTACCCTTGCTTACCTCTGAAAACACACATACAAGTAACATTATACAGATTGAGAAGATTATATTAGGTTATATACATATATACATATATATACACATACATACATGTAACAACAATCAATAAAAAAAATAGGGCATGAATTTGAAAGAGCAAAGAGTGGTATGTGGGAGGGCTGAGAGGGAGAAAAGGAAAAGGAGAAAAGATAGAGTAATATTATCATCTCAAAACTAAAAAAAACCTTAAAAACTCTCAATCACATGCAGAAAGACAAAAAAAAAAAAAAAGAATTCAAGCACAATTAACAATTACATAAAGTTTTCCCTTTTATAAACATTCAGGATTTTAGGAACTGCATCAAAAGCTACATTATGGGAAAAGGGCATGTACTAAGTTCCTTGTGCATCCCTTGAAGCTTCCAGTTTTACCTTATCAGATTACTGTTTTATCTAGAGCATCTACAGAGCCACCTCATATATCTCTTCTCAAAATGGGGAGGGGAATAATAAAAAAGTTTTCTAAGCGATGCTTTGAGATGTAATCTGAAAGCAACCAAAAAGGTATATAAGGACACAGATATGATACTTAATTATTTATAATGTCTTGGAAAGCCTGTACCCATACTTGGGTACAGGTATACCTTATTTTCCCCTAAAGTATGCATGCCACTCTCTTTAGAAATAGTGTCACTTGGGTGTGTCTTCCTTCTGCATACTTCCCTTCATCATGTTTAAACCAATATTAAATATCATTAGTAAAATCACCAACTCTGACATATTACAATGACTGCCATGTCTCTCCTCAGTTGGACTCTAGCCCTTGCTTCCCCTAGACTCTTGTAAAAACCTGGTAGATTAAACATGGCATATTATCTTTTATAGTGAATATAGGAATGTAATAAAGTATAATAATTGACCATACTAATATCTAATATTAATATCTAATACATATTCAAAGAAATTCAGAAGATAGGCCTAGAAATAAACAACGCTTTAATGATGCAAGACATGGTCCAATTGCTATTCATGAAGCTTGTAGAAATCATAGTAAGGCTTATTTAATTTCACCATCATCAAATTCATTAAAGCCAGAGAGTGATGAATAGCAACTATTTATTATAAAATACATATACATATTCTTTAGAAGTGCATTTTGAGGTGTATAAAGTATGTGTGTATGGATGTGCATGTGTGTGTGCACGTGTGCTGTTTATACACACATGTTTAGTTAGTCTTCCTGTTTTTAACATATGAAAGCATGACTTAAATTTTTGCTATGGCTTTCTTGTCTTCTTCAACTACTATATTAAGAGATGTATTAAGAGACCAATAATAGTTTACCAGAATATCTCCCAAATATCACCTATTGTGTGCTTTCTTCTTTACAACATTATGAATTAGAATATATGATTCTCTGTTTAAGGTAAGGGCTCTGAGAACAGATAAAACAACTTAAGTTTTAGTGTACCAACTGACTAGCAAAAGCAATCCTAGACAACAGATTCTCTTTGACCATTTATCAGCCCCTGTCATGGTTTGAATGAGAATGGTTGCATAATCCCCAATTGGTGAATTGCTTTGAAAGATTAGGAAGTACGGCCTTGTTGGAATAGGTGTGCCCTTGTTGGAGAAGGGGTGTCACTGGACATGGCCTTTGAGGTTTCAAAAGTCCATCCCAAGACCAGTCTCTCTTTCTTTATCTATCTATCTATCTATCTATCTATCTATCTATCTATCTATCTATCTATTATCTACCTCCTGCCTGAAGATCAGGATGTAAAGCTCTCAGCTACTTCTCCAGCACCTGCCTGCTGTCTGCCATGTTCCCCACCATGGTGATCATGACATTGGAGCAATAGCTGAGAGCTTTTACATCACGGAGAGAGAGAGAGAGAGAGAGAGAGAGAGAGAGAGAGAGAGAGACAGAGGCAGAGGCAGAGGCAGAGACAGAGATGAGAGACAGAAAAACTGAGCCTGGATTGGGTTTTTGAAACCTCAAAGCCTACCTACCATAAGTGACACATCTCCTCTAACAAGGCCACACCTACTTCAATAGTGCCACACTTCCTAATTGTTTCCAAACAGTTCTACTAACTGAGGACTAAGCTGTGGGGTTGTCCTAGAACTGAGAGTGGGTCGAAGCATGCTTTGAACCCTGGAATTCTCACTCTGAGAGCAGCAGGAGTTCAGTTCCTCCCCATTTTCTTAGCCTTGGCAAACCCAGCTAAATTCTAAATATTGCTGCTTCACAGACAGTCATTGGCAAAGGAATGTGGCTTGGTAGGTGCTTATGTGAATGCTGTAGCTGGAAGCTTAGGGGTGAGCCCATTTTCTGATAAGGTGTTTTCTTTTCCTTGTGGAACTACACCTTATGCAGAAGGTGCTTTTGCAGGACTTTGACCCTTAAACATGAGTTCCACATGCAAATTGGGCTATTCCTGTATCCCTATCTTAACCAATAGCCCTATCTCTGGGTACCAAGGATTCTCCTCGGCCTTTTTCCTATAAATATAACCACCCTTGCTTCAATAAACTGAGATGTTCCACTGACAACACTTCCCTGAGAATCCTGTACATTCTCTTGAGCTCACAGATCTCCCATCTGAGACCCATGCTCCCACAGTTCAGCTTCCCATCAAGGAGCCCACTGGTGGCTGGTGAGACCAGGAAGCCACCTTACGATAATTATTTACAACACTAAGCATTCAGGCATGTGAACCTATTAGAGTCATTCTCATTCACAAGACTGCTAGAAAGGCCCTTTACAGTGCTGGGCTTTTAAGCCTATTTTACTTTTGTTCAATGAGATGATGTGATGTACATGTATATTCCCCTTCATATTCAACGTACTCTAAATCAAGGGTGTATAGACATACTCTGTGAGTGACCTGACAGTAAATATTTTAGATTTTGCAGAACACATAATTTCTACTATGACTATTTAGCCTACATTTGTTGGCAAAAGTGGTCACAGGGTATAAAAGTAATAACCATGGGTTTTTGTAGAATATTATTCATGAATATTGAACTTTTATTTTCATATAGTCATGTGATACAAAATATTGTCCTGTTGATTCTTTAAATAACTTCAAAAAATTCTTTATTTCATGAATCTTATACAAAAATAGGCAAGACTAAATGCGCCCTGTGGATTTGGGTTTGTTAACACATGCTCCCACTGAGCATTTCTGTGATTTTTGCCTTGAAAGAGGGCACTGTCCTGAAAAAAACTACAGAGACATGAGGAACTTAAGAGGAAAATCTCTAGAACAGTGGTTCTCTAGAAGCTTCCTAGTGCAGCCACCATTGAATATAGTTTCTCATATTGTGATGTTCCCCAACTGTAAAGTTACTTTGTTGCTATTTCATAATTGTAATTTTGCTACTTAGCAGTGTCTCAATTCCTAAGACCATCAGGAATATGTCTTTTCTGATGTTCTTGACCAATAGATTGAGAAACACTGCTCTAAAACAACCTGATTATGTGAGAGAGAAATGGCCTGCTGGGAAACATTAATGTCACCAAGAATGTCCCCTAAGAACATAACCAAAAGATATAACCAAAAACTGGCTGGGGAATGAACTGGAAGATGAGTTAGATACTCATTTTCTCTTACAGATTTTATTTGACAGATTTCTTACTTCACAATGGAAATTCCAATTGCCTGTTTGTTTCATAAGTAGATTGAAAAGGATGGATTTAGGAATGTTATTTTTGAGTCCTCCCATTCTTTGGTAAATAGATATCTAACATTTATGTCTTCCTGATGAGCTGTTCTCCCTTACTAGTACTGAATTGTTTTTGTTTGTTTGTTTTTTGTTTTTGTATTAAAAATTCTGAGACACATAAGCTACCCTACAACAAGGGAGTAAGGCAGTCCAAAGTCTCAAGTTACTTGCTCAGAGTATTCATATGCACAGAATATGCATATGAATAAGTATAAAGAGAAGCTGTTATATGGCTACTGCCCACTGTGCAGTGTACTCCTATATGTAGAATTCCTAGTATAATGCTCAGCACTGAATACACTCAACATGACAGCATTAAATGCACTATTTGTATGGTATTATATATAACCACAGTATCTTCTTTAATCTTAATAAATCAATTATGTATAGCAAATAATAAATTTGTGTGGGGGATAAGGCTTATAAGATTAAGGCAAGACATTTTTCTCATGTTACATAATTAGCAAATGGTGGTACTGGATATTTAGCTTGTTCCTGGAAAATATTTGCTAAATTTTCCTGTGATTCAGCCTACTGAAATGGAAGTTCATTGGAAGTGCTTTCTTGCTTGGACTTAGCTCAGAATGCAACCTGTCCAGGTGACCATTTTAATGCAACTCCTTGATGTGCTTCTGAGATCACACTTAATGAATCTAAGAAAAGAAATTCATTAGCAGCTGAGTAAGAAATCTCCTGACCCAGAATGCATGATGGTGTTAAGGGATTAACAGTGCCATGAATGGAGTTATGATTAGCTAAATAATTAGTGACACTTAACAGAGAGATTCTGCCAAGGGGGGAATAGTGATATTTGTTGTTCATATAATTAGATTTTTTTTTTTTTTACCTTAAGTGAAAAGTAAATTGAGCACAAAATGCAAGCAGACCTGTTATGGTTGCTCAAATATGATTTCGGTCTTTAATTACAGGTCTCATTAGACATAGGACTTCACATTCACCATGCTAGGCTGATTGGAATTCAGAAGTGTTAAAACAGCTGAAATAATAGATCATCTGTGGTCCCTAGGAAATGAGAATCATTCATACGACACTTCATGAGGATGTGCAATCAAATCCCACTTTAACTAATTCTACTGCTCTGCCCTGAAAACTTTTGTCAATCAGGGATCAGACTGCTGCTCCCTTCCCATTGCTCTCTCCTGGATGAACCTCTATGGTCAGAGATTTGCTAATGCTTCCGCTCAAAGGCACACATTGCATGTTTCTGTGCCCTCTCATTTCCTGCCTCTCAAGACATTACCTCTACAAGGATTCATTTCAGTGTTCTTAATAATTATCTCCCTCTTGAGACAGTGACTGTGAGAGAGATTTCACTGTGACTGGCCTCTCGTTTTCCAAAACGTGTTCTTCTATTGCCTTGTCTGAGTATTAGGTAAAGTCACATCTTCCCTCTGTTATACAACACCACGACCCAAACAAAATGAGGGAAAGATTAGGGGAGAACAATTTTGTACTTGGGGAATGAACTAGAAAAAAGAATGCTTCATGCTTCTTTGCAATGTTGGCTTAATCATGACAAATCAGGTGTATATTTTACTATAACTCCTGAGAAGAAGTCTATTTTCTAATAAAATAGTAACCCAACCACTACCTTGTATAAGTCTCTTTAACTAGAATCAAAAGAGTAAATTTTTATCTGTATGTTCTGACATTCCTTAAAATTATTTCAGCTCATGAATATGTGTTCATATTTTAGTATAAGCAGCCTCTACCATTTTATGAAAGTAGGAACATATAAAATATGTCTTTAAAATAGATTAAAATAGATAAATCCCTCAAGTAACATTAAAATTTAAAGACTGAAAACAAATCATATATATATATATATGTATATATATATATATATATATATATATATATCTTTTCTTTAGTTCTGATTTCTATGGTGAGCACTAGATAGTTCTTATATTTATTTTAACTGATAACTCAACTCCACAATTTGGTTTACACAGTCTTGAGCTTTCTTCTAAGCATAGCCTTTTCTGAGGTGAATATAGAAGAAAGTTGGGCCTTACTGGTCTGTTCACCAGGGAAAAACCTTGCATGGACAAGTGTCTGAGAGAGACTTGAGAATCTGGAAGAGCTCATTAGAAAAGGACCAGAGAATTTGTCTAGGGCTGGGGCCACCTCAGAGTGTCAGAAAGAGGAGAATTTCTTTCCTTGGATAATATTGCTGTAGATATATCTGATTGTCACTGTGGCTACAGGGTTCCAATGGAAGGTGGTTTATTAGAGGAGATTGGTTACACTATGATGTGCTAGGTCTTAGAAGAGATGGTTATACTATGACATAAGAGGTTTTAGGGGATTAAGGTCTTAAGGAAAGCATATTTCTTTTCGTATTTAAAATATTCACAATTTTTTTTTCTCTTGATTGCATGTCACTTCTTTTAGTTAAGCCGTTTTATTGCTATGAAATGTAATTAATTCATCTGGTTTTGCCTAGGAAACATATAATTTCTTAAAATTATAGTAAACTTTCAGGTAGCATCTACTTTCACATTAAAAAAATGCTTCAGTTTGGAGCTGGTGAGATGGTTCGGTGTGTAAAGTTGTTTACCATGAAACATGACAACTTGAGTTCCATACGAGGTCCTTGTAAAGGTTGAAGAAGTGAACCTGATTGTCCTGTGACCTCCACATGTGCTTTGTGGCACATTTAAACTCACATTCACATACAACATACACACATGTACACAAACAATAAAATTAAAAGTAAATACCTCTTCAAAAGTGCCTTCAGTTTGAATAATGTGTAAGTAACTGACTTATGAGCTCAAGTGAATGATTTACAGGTCTCTCCCTGAATGGGAAGAAATCTAAGATACAGTGTATGTATGTATATACACATACACTTTGTCAAGTTGCAAAGGTTTAAGTACTCTTACAGAATTCCTATAGACCTGACTCCATTTTGTGGACATAGGTAATCAGTTACTATTTTGAGCTTTTCCTCTGATACCTCACTTTTGATGGGAGACTTTCCCCCAATTTTTCTTCAGAATTGAATCTTTCTCCAGCTCCTGAGAGTTTGCTACAATATCTTTTAAAACAATTTGTCCAGAACATTGGCATGAATATGAATTAATCCCATTATCCACTTGTGTTTAAATGGTTATCAGATGTAGTGAGCCTCATCTCAGTGAGCCATGGTAGAGATCTCATGGTTTTTTATTTCAGTTGTAAAGGAGAATCAATTGGTCTAAGTGGGGTCCCTTAAGCCAGACATGTACAAAATATCAAGAACCTTAAAACTCCCACTAAACAGGAAGGAATAAAGAAAAGCTGATTTTAAGAACTCAATAGAACTATATTTGTTTTGATTACCCATCAAACTTATCTGTTCTTTACTCATGAATTCAATATACATCTACAAAGCTCTTACTGAATCTGTCACTTTTTTTGATCTTGGGACATAGGGTTGAGTAGATGTAAATCTTGACTTTAAGTACCTCACAGTCAAGAAAGGGAGACAAAAAAAAAAAAAGCCCTGGTTTATTATATGGGGTGAATCAGTAAAGCTATGTATATATAATAGAATGCTATAGAAACTAAAGAAGGACATCTAGATTAGTTTTGAAAAAGATCTGGTAATGCTCTGAGAATGACTATATCTCCAAATTTATTTTTTCTTCATTGTATTAATCAATGATTCTTAGCAAAACCATATTGATTCTATTGTCATGTAGTTTATGCTTGTTAGAAAACTAACTTAGATGAAAATTGATATTCTGGAATGTGATTAGGGCTTTAGAACACTGAAACAAGAGGTTTTATAATGTCATTCTGGTCTGGTATGCATTTATAGTATATTACTCATGAAAATTTCCCTGTCCTTAAGACAAAGTCATAAAAGAAATAACAAATCTGGCTGGCATATAACTGTATTTATTCAGAAACTTGATTAAGGCAGAGGGTTTCTTGCACTCAAAATGTGCTCATCTTCTCAGGAGACAAAGAGATGAGACAGAAAGAGAGGGAAGGAGCGATGGAGGGAAGAAGTGAGAAGGAGGAAGAGAGATGAGGAATGAGAATAAAGAAGAAAGAAAGAGGAAATGAAATGAGCTAGGTCATTCAGAAGACTTTCTCTAACCATTCAAAATTCCATGACAAGAAAATCTTCGAGAATCCACCTTCAGTTTGTCTGATTGTGATTGTCTGGTTAAAACTAAACTAGATTACAGTTATCTGAGATGGAGACCCTGTTCCCCTGAGCAGTTGGCTCTACTTCAAGGGGAATGAAAGGATGAACATATTATAGAGATTTATCTGCAGTAAGTCATATTTAGCTAATATTTCTAATATTATTTAGGTTATTTCTGTCTAAGAGACTCAAGTATTTGATCTAAGCAATTAGAGGAAACCTTTGTAAGATAGCTAAATATTATTTACCATTTTGTAAAGTCTATGCCTAACAGAATATTTCTGAACTTTTGTAATCTCAGACATGAATAGCACTTTTTGGAAACTCTGTTACACTCTTATTTCTATACATTTACTAGGGTGCTTAAGATACTATAGTATATTTAACTTGTTCTTACTATTATTAAAAGACTTCACAGAATAATCACAAATAGAATTTATTTCAGATTTCATCTTGGAGTATGACAACATTGTGGAAGGAAAATTTTAGCATCCTTGACAGGGAATATATCAATGACTACATTAAGTATGTGGCAGCAGCCTCCTTTGCAGCCTATTGTGGAAATTCACATATGTGAGAAAAAGGGAAAGGAAGGCATCCATTTCCATAATTAATATTTATTAGAGCACCTATGTGTTTCAGGATCTGTGCTAAAACTACTGGAGTACAAGGTTGACTCACTCATTCTCCTTACTGAGAAGACTGCAACCTAAGGAAAGAGAAGTAAAAACAACTTAAATATACTCCAGTGTCTTAAGCACCCAAGCAAGTATGCAGAAATAAAAGTGTAATAAAGCTCAGAAGGAAAAATGCTAATTGTGTTTGAGACTGTAAAACAGTTTCCCCAAGGAGATAAAATTTAAATGAAGTAAGAGAGGAGTAAAACAGTTCAAGGTAGAGGAAGTATCAGGGGTCCAAGTACAGAATGTCCTAAGCCCCTCAGAAGGAACATTACCATGCGCACAATGATTGCTCTACGGGTGTTGATGGTAGAAGATAAGTTGGTGCCAGCTCTTCACTATGAAGAGTTTGGCTTCATCTCTGTGAAACAAGTGCAGCTGTTTCTCTCTTTAAATACTATCAGTTCATTGAGCAGAAAGTGCTCATTAGGGACTGTCAGGAAGTATCTTGATGTCACCACGGTCTTCTAAGCTTGTCCTGTTTCTTTCTATAAATTGAGAGGGCTTCATAGCTTTTTATCACATTCTGTAACAAGAAATCAGAAACTCATTAGAAATCTAATATTCTGTGAGACAAAATTCTAATTTCTTTGTTGAGGAAGGGCATCTTCACCACAGCTAAAACATGATTTGGCTTGTCTGTGGAGGAAGCCCAGGATGTGCCAAGGCTTCAGAATAGGTTCTTCCATTGTTTCACTCTGGACTCAACACATACTATTCAGATTTTTCTCCCATTGTCTGTTTTGCCCCTTCTGTTCACTATGCTATCTGCTCTGAGAATGAGAGAAGAGGAAGGACACCGGAGAACAGACATGCTTTCTATTTTGCAAGTGCTATTTTTATTGTCTGTTGTCTCCCTTTATGTAGTAGACATCCATATATACTTTGGTAGAATCTTTGGGTGCTGACGGACCTCAGATATTTACAATTCCATGGCTCTACCAAGGGAACAGAAAGTCTCAGAGTGGCTACAGGCATTTGTAAAATTTGCAAGGATAAGCTTATTTTAATATCATCAGTTAAGAATTAAAGCCCCTTTCTTCATGCTTTCTCTTTCTAAAATACATCATCTAATGTCTGCTCACTTAGGAATCTCAGTAGGAATTTTGGTAAACTAGCTAAAGAGGAGACAATTTGGAGATTCATTTAATATTTTATGAAATATTTGTATATTTCAATGACAACCTTGTCAGCCATCCAACTGTGAAGTGGTTTCTATAAAGATTCTCACTATTCACTGAGATGGGGGAGTACATAGGTGAAGGTTTTATTGATAAGAGGTATCCCTTTGGATTTGATACTTTTGGGGTGAGTAAGAAGAAACAAGGGCTGAAACTTGGGGGGCTAAAAAGGGATGCCACAGATCAGCCTGAAACTGTTCCATTTCTGAAATTTGGCAGTGATCTGAAAAATCTACATCTTATTGAAAAATAAAACTTGAAGCAGAAACTTCCGAACAGTTAAAAAATTAAAATTAAGTTCTGGAAAGATGACCCAGTTTTAAAGAACACTGGCTGTTCTTTCAGAGAACCTGGGTTCAATTTCCAGCACCCACATGGAGGTTTACAACCACCTAAAATTCCAGTTTCAGAGGAACCAATGCTCTCTTCTGGCTTCTGCAAGTACCAAGCATACATGGTAAACAGATGTACATTCAGGCAAAACAGCCTATACACATAAAAAGTAAATTAAAACTAGTTTAATTATACCTGAAGAAAAATAAGATGATCATTTAGTTTTGTTTTTGTTTTTTCTTTTTCTGGCACCATTGTCATACGAGGAAGTATCAAAAAGTAGGTTGCCAAATTGGTTGTGGTAGTGGCACAAGTCTGTAATTCCAGCAATTTGGAGTCAAAAGAAGGCAGGGGGTTTTGTAGTGTGAGGGCAGCCTAGGTTACATAGTAAGTTCAAGGTCAGCCTGGGCTACATACAGAGAACTTGTCTCAAAATCCAAGAATTATAGACACAGCTCAGCAGTACAATGCTTGTACAATGACTTGTTATGATTTCCAGTACCTCACAAACAAAGAGTACCAGTGTTTTTAAAGGAAACACTATTATATAGGTATATCACACAGCTCATTGAAATAATATATGATTTATCTTTATTTGTACTGTATGTAACTTTTGTGAACTTTTAAAAATTTTGTACTTTACAGTATTTTCTTATTCTCAAAGCATCATTTTTCTGTGGTTTGAAAGAACCACAAAATTCTAAAATTTTTAAAACACATTTTTGATTGTATAAAAATACCATGATATATATGTGGAGGCCAGAGGGCAACTTGTGAGAGTTCATTTTCTCCTTCTATCATGTAGGTCTGAGAGATGGAACTCAGGTTGTCAGTTTGTCAGCAAGAAACTTTATCTGCTGGGCCATCTCTGCAACCCACAAAGTTCTAAATGTATAAAGGAAGGTACCAGGGACTAGCCACAGCATGTCAGGGTTCTTGAGAAGATGGATGTGGAATCCCCAGAAGAGATCACTCATACACATGTTTTCTTAAGTGAGTATCTCAGCTATCATCTATTTTATTTATTTTCATGCACTTTATATATCCTTTGAACAAAACTCTTTTTTTAGGTTACCATGAAAATACCCACCTATGACTAAACATCTCTCGTATGTTCCATTCCCATAGTTACATTGTAAAATAAGACAATAAATCTTCTGCTACAGATTAACAGAGTTTATGGAAAACAAGTAGTTTTCCTGGCAGCCTGCAATTTATGGTAGCAAAAGAAAAATCAATCATTCTATTATTTTGTTCAATATATTCCTAATATATTTATTAAGGTTAATTAGAGGATCACAAGTAAGAGAACTTTTACTTTTTCTTTATCATGTAGAGAAGAAAATCATCTGTTCCACTATCTTTATGTTTTAAGATTACTCAGTGATCAGTGAAGGACACAGTGTGTGTGTTTCATTACTCTCATAATGAAACAATATCTCACTCAGGGAAATATGTGATTCACTATCTCACTGTACATTGTAATTTTTAGAATGCATATGGTCTGAGAAAATGTAACAAATTACTTTGGTTGCTTTACTTACAAATATTTGGAATCAAAAGTTTTAATGAAACTGTATTTTAGCTATTATGCAAAGAAGAAATGATTTATGTTATACACTGGATGGAGATAAAATGACTACAATGAATTTTCAATATTTAGAAAGTTTTCTGTTGGGGCCCAGGTTACCCAGGCTATGAAATGCTTTAGCTTGTCAAAGTTCCTGAAGTGATTCACTGCTGGGAACTGGAACTCCCTAACTGCCTTGCCCCTTTTTTGTCTTCACTGTACGGTGGCATATGTTCTCTCATCAATAATAAGATCTGTATAAGCCAATAGCAACAGCAAAATCAATCCCTGAGCTGGCTACTGTGGGCTGGAATGAAATACAACCATGCTATCCAGAAGTAAATCGCAATAAAGCAACCCAGGTTTATTGCAAAGATTGAAGAAATATAAAACCCAGAAAATTCCCCTAAGTGTTAGCAGTCACAGCCCCTCCCCACCACCTATCAGCAGGGATTCTTTCTTCCCCAAAAAACCCAGGCGCCATTTCGTCTCAGGTGCAAAGCGGCTACACCTACTCTGGTTCCTGAGGACACTTGACCAATGAGGTGGAGGAACCAATCAGAATAGCCTGAGCCCTGGTGAGGGGGACCTCATAAAAGCCCTGGACAGGGGTTTCTCTCTCTCTTCAGCCCGCGTGCGCGGCTTTCTGCTACCTGCCGCGGGTACATCTTTAGCCCCCGCCCGCGGCTCTCTCCCGCCGCCGCGGGTGCGGGCGCACAGCTCTCTCCCGCCCGCGCAAAGCTTAACTTGTATGTGCGCCGGTTTACAATAAAGCCCCGTGCATTTACAGTGACCTGAAGATGTCTCGTGCCTTTTTAGAAGTCCGTCTTACTAAGGAGCATTAAGCTTGTCAGTCAAGGTCCCATATAAAGAGTGAGATACAGGTTCTCACTCCTCACAAATCTCATATTGTTTTTACTCTCCTTCGTGGAAGCTGAAGAACCGGTTCGTGGGGGGGGGGGGGGGCCAGAGCTGGACTCCAAGACCCCCGCAGTTTTCATGGAAAATGAATATCTCTCCAGTTTCATTTCAGTTTAATAATAATTTTGGTTAGCAAATATTATAGTGGCTTGACTGGAATACAACAACAGATGTCTACAAATTTCTAATTTACTGATTTGGGCAGTGAAAGCAAATATACACATATAGATTTCTAAGAATAGGAAGAGAATGGCTTAAGACAATTATCCAAATGAATTTATCTAACAGGACTAGAGGTTTCAAAGAAAGCAGTTTTCATCTCTTGACTGGGAACCAAAGAGATAAGATGAATTCATTCTTGGTGTATTTAATTTATTTTCAGAAATATCATAGCTTACCATCTCAGTACAGTTTCCATTGATGCAACTGAATACTATAAAAGAGTAATTCATGTGAGGGTGATAGATTTATTTAGATTATGGTTCTGTAAGTCTAAGAGTATGATGTGGTTGTAGGTTAGTGTCAAGGGAAGGCTTCCTGCTGGATCATGGCATGGCAGGAGATATCAAAATTGTGAGATATGGCAGGCTAGTTAGGTAGAGCTTACTTTTATAAGAAAGGTACTCTTGTGATAACCCTTTAAGCCATATATGGATCAAATTATCATGAAAGCTAGCTCTCATGATTCAGTCAGCTCTCAAAAGTCTTACTGGGTCCACCCGAAATGGATTCAGTTTAGAATTCATTCAGTAGGTAGAAAAATTCATAGACACAGCTGTTTGTACTGATATGATATAAGATAGGAATATGAACATTAACATCTGAATTTCATTCCAAATATAGTAAAGAGCCATTGAAAGCAAAAAATTGGGATAGAATGTGAGGAAGAGATGTGATTGATATATTAATAAAATAGTATTGTAGTCTAAAACTCTTGGGAAGAGTTTCCATCAGAAGAAGGACAGAGCTGTTTGTGAACTGAATTATTCGGTAGGAGCCAGAGGAAACATTAAGAGATATAATTTCAAGAATGAACTATTAAGTGAAAGAAAACTCTGGTATTTCAAATGGATATAATCATTAATATAATGAGCATGATTTAAAAAATAGAGGTCAAAGGAGAAACATTTAAGGACTATATTGTGTGACACAATTTCTGGCATCCCAGATACAAAACTAATCAAAGTACCTATGCCTTCTACCTTGTGATCACTTACCTCATGCTTGTATGCATACCTGGTTTGCCCCTTGTGATCATTGCCTTGGAAACTGCATGTATACTTCTGGTGAGGAAGAGTATAAGAAACTGAGAATAAACCATTTGGGCAGTTCAGCCCCTGTGAACTCAAGATACAGTGTGTGTGTGTTTGTTCCAGTGTTCAGCCTAAACTCCTAATCCAGCACTGACTGAATTTTTAAGCTGGCCTCATCACAGCATGCAGCTTTCAGTAATCCAACTCAGAAGGAAGTGGAAGCAGAGCTCAGAGAGAAGAGAGAGCTCAGAGAAAGGGAAGCAAGGAGAAACAGAGGAAGCAGAGATAGGAAGGAGAGCTCAGAAGGACTCAGTGTCAGACAGGAAAAGTAATGTCTGTGATGAATCATAGTGAAGAGCAGGCAAAGTGATGAATCAGAGGAAGAGTTGGCAGAATGAGTCTGAGTGAGGACATGCTCAACTCTAATGATATAAAAGTGGACTCTCAGCTCAGAGAGGAAGCAGTCAGTTAGAGAATCAGTGAGATAAGACACAGAGGCAGCTCAGCAGAAGGAAAGTGAGTTTTGGAGAAAGATTCAGCTCACAGCAAGAGTCAATTTGAAACCAAGCAATGCAGTTCTATCAGAGAAGTTGCAGGAGTCAGAAGAGTTTATTCAGAAATATTCAGCCAGCTCAGAAGGTCACTTTGAGACGGTCAGGTTGGAGAAGATTATGAGCTGGAACAGGGAGTAAGTTGAATCAGCCAACCAGAAGACTCAGCTGAGTTCAGTACAGTTATGAATTCAGAAGGAGATAGTTTGAGTGAACTCAGTCAGTAGTAAATCTCAGAGGTTGAAATGTACTAGGTTTAGGATTGTACATTAGAGTATACAGAGTCTGAATCCTTCCAGATCTAGGTTTAAGATTAGATTGTATAGAGGCTGAAGTCCTCTAAGGACTGGCGATTGAATTAGCAAAGAATAAACTGCCTTTTTCCCTGAATCAATGCTTACAAAGATGGAATGTTTTAACTCGAGAAAACTACTATATAGCTCTTGGGAGAACCAGGTAGACTTTGCTAATAATTGCTATATATAATTTGCTTAGTACATGGTGACAAAGGTTAGAAACTAGGCTATGCATTTTATAATCATTTGGTGGCATTTATGATGTGGTACAAAATGCCCTGGATGTTAAATGCTAGCATTAGATGTATAGATTTACCCTCACTTGGACCTGTTAGGTAGGTCATTTCACTGTCCTGAATATCTTAATTATCATTTTTAAAATCGACAGATTGATGAGCATATTAAAGGAAAGTTTGTGTGTATTTTATAACATTGAACATAATTACAAGGAGAGAGCTAATGGAAAATTTGTGAGCGGAGTGCCAGTGGGATTGCCAAGGAGATAAAAGTGATTATATGGGAATGCATACTCAGAGGAGCTAGAGAGAGTCCTGGGAAAATATAAACTGACAGAGGAGATTGGTGTGTACATGTGAGAGTTTAGCCATCAGTAAAGACTTGCCTTGTGTCACTCAAGTCAAAAGTTACCAGAGCATGAGGTCAGTATTAACGAGCATGAGGTCAGTCAAGTCACACCAGAGAAGGCCAAGTGCTTTTGAAAGAAGCTCATCAAAATGGATAATTTCCTGGTCATATGTGATTCTTAGAAAAGTAATCACAAAGAAGCAGAAGTCAGAGGGATAAATGGGTAGAAGATGAGCTCTGTCTCTGGTAATACATGTTTGACACTTGATATTAGCAGAGAATCACCCCCTACACCTGCATATAGACCAGGTATTCCTCTTTTTTAGTCTTTTGCCTTATGTACTAATACTCTCATTCAAAGAAGAAGGTACAGGAAAGGGCAGGACACACAACAAAACAAAGTAAAAAGTTAAATGGGAACTTTAAGTACAATACCATTTATTTCACATTTATTTTCATGCTTGTTCTTACATAATCACTCCATTTTACTTCTCCAAGGAAATAACCAGGTTAGTGGATTTGCAAGAGTTCAAGAGCCAAGGAAAGGTTCAGTACACTGTAATTGACAGTTGCTTTCTCTGATTCTTCTCCTGATATTGCTTCTACATTGTGAGAGGCCTTCAAATTCTATGCAGCATTCATTGATTTAAATTCCTTGGGTCCTGCTGTTCTTCATTCTTTTTCTTTATGCCTTTTAGTAATGATGTGAATACCTTACCTTCAGAGTTTGTGTGTGGTATCGGTGTGAGGTCACATGCATTTTTTAGGAGATGATACACTCCTGTCTCTACCATCTTTCTGATTTATATAGAATAAGCTTCATTTATTTATTCAGTTCTTAGTGAGCCCAAGGGCAAGAAGTCACCCTCTCTCTCTCTCTCTCTCTCTCAGCCACATTGTACTCTGAAGAAAATAAATTCTAGTGTTCAAAATTGATGGAAAAAAGACTAAAGAGTTTTTATTGAGTTTGTTTGTAGTGTAATTTTAATAACAGGTATCATGAATAAAGTTTAAACAGCCTATGTATCTGGGCTCTGTTCCTGGCCATATTTAATTTTGTTAGTTTAACAGCTACAGGAAATCAGTTCCTCCCCTCAAGGCTATGGCTATGTTATTAGTTCAATTCATAGAGTTACTAGAGCCTCTTCTGAGAAGGGCGAACAGGTTTGTCTTGCAAAGAGGCTCCATATTAAAGGATAAGCCGTTTTCATATGTAACTTTTTTTTTTTTTTTTTTTTTTTTTACTGTTCCTTTATTTGGAGAAATTTGCCTTGTAATGACTGCTCTCAGTAATACCTATTCATGCCTCTGGTAAATGGTTAGATGAAAAAAATGTTTAAGATCTATTTGTAAATTTTGAGGGTCTAAGAAAGTATTCTAAAGAAAGGTCTGAATATGTGGAAGCTTAAGTAAGTTCTAAGTGTTTGCGATGTTGATTTAAGATGTATAGATGAAAGTTATAAAGGTATAAGAGGGTGATTTAGGGTATATAAAAGATGGGAGATGTTTACAACCATCTTGGCTGCCTTCTCACATGGCAATAAAGACAGTAAAGGCTGGCAGCTACCTTTACCAGCGTTAAGAGGATGTCATGTGACTTCACTGCCATCAGAATCTGGGAATAATAAATTATAGTAGGAAGTATAATCAAATTAGCCAATGTGTCAATTGAAATGACAGAGAATTACCAGCTACTTGGACAATCCACCTAGGTTCCTCCATGGAAATCTTGATTTTGGTATGGGCATGTGAGGCCAGAGACCCTCAGCCCTGGCTTTCTCTACTCAATACAATAATTATTGAGTACTTTCCAGAACTCCCTGTTCCAAGAACTAGCCTACCCCAGAAACCATAAAACAATTATTGTCAGGCTTAATTCAAGAGCACTGTGACCCAGCCCAAATTCCTAAAATGAGCGGCAGCTACAGCTGCCGCCTAATAGCCTTGGGCAAGGGACTTTACCCTAAGTGTACATTTCCTGGTGCCCGTGACCTTGCTATAATCAATTTAAAGGTTAACTGGCCCCTACCTATCAAAATGAGAAAACAATTTGGGAACCAATCAACTTGTACCAATTCGGTTTGTGCCCAACAACTGTATAAAAAGCTTCACCATTTGCTCCTTGGGGCCGCTTCTATCCTGCGTGTTAGAACGGTCCCAGTGCACTGGAATAAATCCTCTTGCTATTTGCATCGATATCCCATCTGTGAGTCTCTGTGGGGGTGCAGTGTCCCGGTTTGGGTCTTTGGGGGGTCCAACAGGCAGAGGTTCTAGGGAAGCTGCTTCAGTCTTCATCTGCCAGGCCTAGAAGATCCGAAAGGCTTTCCTGTGGAGCAGAAACTTGGGGAGATTGTCCTACCTTGTCTATACAAAGTTTAGTAATACAGTTTTTAGTATCCTGCTTGTCCACAGTTTGGACAGGGTCCTGGCCACAACCGAGGTGAAGGGCAGTTTCTCACCTAGTAGTTGGCTTTGCAACGTTCAAAGCAGGCTCCAGGTGATATGTTCTTCTGTTCCTCATTATCTTCTTTGGAGGACCCCTCAGAGATGTTGCCAGGAGCTTCTATAGGATTTAATTTTATAGATTATCTGTTGGAGAATATTTGGACATATTTCCAGTATTATATTTACTGATTATTTTGTGCACGTACCCTTGTACTTTAAGGATATTTAATGTGCTGGCAGCCTGAAGTGTTGGCAGGATATGTGATTTCTACAGCTGAAAAGGCCTGCTTTATAAATGTAAATGGTTGCTGCTTTCTGTAAAAGACTGCTTCCGATACCTGTCCAAAAGTTGTGAACAATTGAAGCTTCATTCTAAAGTTATTGTTGAGGAAGTCTTGTGGCACTCACCCCCGCCTCAGGCAACAATGGGAGTGAATTGCTCCCATTGGGCTTTGAGCTTCCTCATTGTAAATATGACATAGTTTGACTGCTGAACAGTTTTGGGATGAGTTAATCTATGAGATTTCTTTCATCATGCAAACAGAACTTTGGATCAGGAAGGAGGAGCTTTGATTATAAGTCCAAAGGATGAGGCAGTGGGGGTTGACAGTTGAAAATGTCTATTGCTATGTTCCATGATGTGTCCCCTCTGCTGAGGTCTTGCAGGCTTATAAATATGAAAACATATCCTTGTTCTTATTTAAACCTTCAAAGATTTATTACCTCTAACACTTATGGCTGTTAGATTTAGTCTTAAAGAATAACAGTTTCTGAATTGAAGCTCTTTTAGTGTCAAAATAAAACTTTAACTCATAAATACAATCCACATAAAGACTGGAAATTTTCCTTTTCTGGACCTTTCACAGTATATTACAGAATATTACAGTTTCTTAACCTATTTCACTTATCAAAATAGCTAAGGCTTAACTAAGTTAGGAAATTTAAGAGGATAAACATACATTCTTAGGCCTGAATAGACCTTAGGTAAAGGAGACATTCTTTCAGCCAGTGCTTCTCAATCTTCCTAATGCTGCTACCATTTAACATAATTTCCCATATTGTCATGACTACCAATCATAAAATCATTCTCATTACTCTTTACAACTGCAATTTTTTGCCACTGTTGTAAATTGAAATGCAAAAAGGTCCTCCAGTCCACAAAATCTTATGACACACTGGTTGAGCACTGCTGTTCTATGCTCTTTGCCAGACTGCTTAGATAAATGTCTTGCTGCATTATAGATAGGAATATCCCAGTTTCTTATGTTTATTGCTTGGTGCTCATGGCTGCAGCCCTAACTCTTTAGCCCTTTATTTATTTTTCTAAGATCACATATTACTAATATAAAACATTTTATAAACTTAAAATGTCCCATAGCCTTGCAGAATTAAATATCTTAAAAAGCTTTTCCTTAAAATATCTAGTTTTAAAACGTTAATTTTCTCTAAAACTCTAAAATTTTCTCTTAAAGTTTAAAATCTCAACTATGTGCTCTTGCAATATCAAAAAATAAGTACCTTCTTAATTCAAGAGAGGAAAAAAACAAAACAAAACAGGGAATGATCACAATCTGAATAAAACAAAACCAAGCTGCACAGTGCACATGATTCATTGCTCTATACCTGGGATTTATTCACATTCTTCCTGGCACCACTTTCAGTACCAGAAACAGCCTGAATTCTAGGTTCCAACTATCTTAACCTTACAGTGGCTGGGTTTTCTCATGGCCATGACATGGCCCCAGAATCTCTGAAACTGCAATGTTCCTTTACCTAGGATCTCTTAAATACTCCATCCCTGCCATACAGTAGCAAGTCTCAGCTGTTTTTCATGACCTCTTTATATCTTTACAAATACCATTTGAGTGACTCTTACATTTAAATGTCTGCTACCAGCACATGGTATATTCCTGTATATGAATTTATGGATGTACAGTTTTAATACCTTATCAAACAAGCATTGTTTTTAAATCCTAATTTTTTTTTATAACCTCCTTTTCAGGGCAGGAACCATCATCCTAATCTAAAATATTTCAGAGTTCTGTTGTCGTCTTTTTGGTTGGTTAATAATATGTGGTCACCTCCATTCAAGATGGCAGTGAAGTTATACGACAACCATCATCTTTAACCCTAGTTAAGGTGGCTGCCAGCATTTACTGTCTTTATTGCAATGTGAGAAGGCAGCCAAGATGGTTGTAAACCAAATGCCAGAAAGCCACATGTCCACATACCAAAATCGAGTCATACTATCAACCTCATGTTACAAGTTTTAAGTTAGCAGTTTTTTCACAGATTTTACAGTTTTTTTAAACCATATCCAATAAATGTATAATTTTTCATATCCAAAAGACATTTGAATCCCTGCTAAACTGGAGCCTTGGCCAAAGCAGCCATGGTGGCAGGTGGCTGGTAGCAACAGAGGGAACAGTACATGTAATGAACACAGAATACAGAAAGCTTATACATTCGAAGAAAGAACAGTCAAAAAATCAAACATTCAATGGCCATCATACATTCATACATTCAGCTGACTCTGACTTATCTCAGTTTAGGCTCCCATGTTTGCAACAAGGCTTATGGAACACCAGAAAAGACAGACTCATCTATACATTAAACAACAACAACTTTCTGTTGTAAAAGCTTAATTTTAGTTTTGTATAAAATAATTGTTGTATGCACAATTGGGTGAAGGGCTCACTAGTTCTTGGCATTATATATTATTTGAAGGTGTTGAGTTCATATCAGGGGTGTTTGATTGCTACTGATCTGCATGTTCTATCAGTAGAACACCTGAGGAGTTCTATATAAATAAAAATACCTGAGCTGAGATGCTTAGGGTTTCACAGTCAAGTATGGTGCTTGCCATGATGGTGGTTCCCTCTGCTGAGGTCTGGCAGGATTTGCACATATGAGAATGCCTTCTTATTGTCCTTGATAAGCTGCCACAGCAATATATTATGACTTTTCACACACAGGAAACAGACAGAAACCAACAACCTTCTACGCATGTGAAATTGACAGAAGCCAATAACCAGAAAGTACAGATAAGTAATCAACAAAATAAACCAGGACTAACCAAACAGAACAGAGAAGCCAGACAAATTAACATCTCGAAATGACCACAGAGAGAGCCCATGGTATTCCAGGAATTCCTCTGACTTAGATATTAACACTTTGATTACAGCAAATTCCACAAGTCTCAGATCAGTTGTGTTCTAACCAGAAACCAGACTAAGACTCACCAGGGATCCTCCAGAGATGACTTGCTGCTTTTCTCTGCATGGCCATTCACTTTGATATTTGAAAAACTGAAAGCAGCCTCAGAGCCTTGGAACATCTTAAGGAATGGGCCTCCTGTGAGAAGCCCTCAGTTCCAGAGTTCTAGAATGAAGGTCTGGCTTTATAATCTGGGTGTGTGGTCTGAATCTCACTGGGAGGCTTCAAAAGTGAGGAGAAATTTGAGTTTCTATTGAATGTGTCATTATCTCCCCTTTCATGAAGAAAGGAAGAAACTATCTTGGTGATGGTAAATATTTAGTGTTAAGAATTCCCTTATGATAATAAGTTAACATTCTAGTAAGATTTATTAAGATTCTATACATGTTAGTAATCTTACTGAGACAAATTAAAAATGTCCATTTTTCAGGACATGTAAACTGCAAGCAAACTGGTTAATTTCAAATGAAGATATTGTTTATCTGTAAGCATGCATTATTAATAAGTAATTGAAAGATATTTAAATGCTAAGATTGTGTGAGTATCGATGAGTGTTTTCTGTGGTAGATTACTGCTGCTCATTAAGTTTTAACCTTTTTGATTTTCAGATGAATTCATAGAACAGACAGACACTAAAGTGCTGTGTGAAAAGGATTATATTAGAAGCGGTGACCTAGGAGTTTGAATTCCATTTTTAACATGAACTTATCATGCATGTAACTTTTGGTGAAACATTCCTCCTCTGGACATATAGAACTTCTTCAGCTGTTAACCAAATTATCTCTACATGCTCATCTGATTTTGATTCTCTAAGCATTCTTTCTAGCTGCTAAAGATGAAGGCCAATCCTAGCACCAAACAAAAGAATCCATACTTTTATGCATTCCTGTCTCTTTGAAGGGGTTCAAGGCATGAGATTCAGGCCCTGTCACCTTGCCACTTTTGCATTTGAGCTGACTCCCTGGTGATTCTGCCAGTCCTGGGCTTTTCTTCACAGAAAGTGCCTACATGTATCATATTCTTATCTCAATGGTTTTGAACACCCTCCTCATTTGTAATCAGCCTTTTAATGCACTAGATCTCATTAAATGAATGAATTTTAAGTGCCTTGAATACTTGTACTTCTATGTCACTGATCTAAAAGATAGCCCATTCAGGTTATTTCAATTGATGCATACCTGCTTATTGTTCCTCATCTGCATTTACAATATTTTTTACTATGTCAAAAGACCAATGGGATAAAGGGATAGTATTTTTCTAGGTTCTTTGGAGAAATAGGTACAAGAGGATTTATATAGATATATAAAGGAGAGTTATAGAAATTGACACATGTGGTATATTTGTTACTTTTCTCATTGTGGTGATAAAATACCTGAAAAAAGCAACTTAAGGAAAGTTCTGATTCTTTTCTGTTGCTATTATAAAGCTTTCTGACCAAAAGCAATTTAAGTGACAAAGCTTACATTTGTAGGTCACTGACTGTCATCTAGAGATGCCAAGACAGGACTCAAACAGGACTATGAAGCTGAAACTATAGATGAACACTGTTTGCTGGGGTCACTCCAGCTCATGCTCATCTGAATTTATTGACCTAGGACTACCTGTCAAGGGAATGATCCTGCCGATAGAGGGCAGGTATCCCATATCAATTAACAGTCAAGATGATTCTTCATAATCATGCCCAGAGGTCACTCTTATAAAGATAATTGTTCTATTAAGACTTCTTTTTTAGGTACTTATAGATCATGTAAAGTTGATAATTATTGTTAACTAGGACAAGGAAAAGTTTATTAGTTTGTTCTTTAGTTTTTGTGATAAAACTATGACATAAAGCAATTTGGGAGAGGAATGGTTTATTTGGCTTACAGGTTATAGTTCATCATCAATGGAGCCAAGGCAGAAATTTGAGGGAGTAACCCAGGGGAGGAGCCGAAATAGAGATCACAGAGGGATGATGCCTAATAGCTTGTTTTCCATGGCTTTCTCAGCCTATACAACCTAGAAATACCTCCTTGGGGGAGGTACTGTTCACAGTGTGATAGGCCATCCTACATCAACTATTCATTATGATAATGCTCCACAGGCCAATCTAGTGGAGGCCATTCCTCAGTTGAGATTTCATCTTCCTGGGTGACTCTAGTTTATGTGAAGTTGACAGAAATGAACCAGCACAAAGGAAAACTTACTTTACATTGCAGTTCAAGGAGTTACAATTAGTCCATCCTATCAGGGGCCTGAAGCAGGTGATTCTATTGAATTTCTTGTGAGGAAATGGGGTTTGGATGTAGAACCTCAAGGTCCACTCCTAGTAATTCATTTTCTCCAGTGAATCTCCATCCTCTGAAGGTTCTACAATGTTCCAAAAACAGTGCCACTAACTGGAGACCAAATGTTTAAACTCATGAGCTTACGGAAGACATTTCACATTCAAATCACAATGCTGAGCAATGAAGAATCCTGCAGTGGTGTGTTTACAAGATGGAAAGCAGATGATATAATTTAGTCTAGTCTTAGGAAGGCTTAAATTAGTAAATTCTGGAGATAGAAGGCTGACTAGAGAAGACTCTGAACCCAGAGAATAGGAGAAAATTGGTGATTGTCCATGGGTATCCAAGTCTAAAAAATTGGCTTCTATGCATGTACTGTTCTCTGTATCTAGTTTAGTTTTATGTGTTTGTCTCTGTTAAGCCTTAATTTCTCTTAGTTATTTAGCTTACCTTCTTTCTCTGTTTCCTGAATTTTTAAGGAAAACTAAGGACAACACTGTCTTAAGGTTCTTCTGGTATTCACGGTCATTCATTACTCATATTTTAGGGCCATTTCTTACTTGGAGTTCATGATTACTCAGTGGTGTATATATGTGTGTATATATATTTAGAAGCAACAAGAGGGATTTAAATATGTCAATATTCTGTGCTTTTGAGTAAGTATTTTTTAAGAAGGAAGCCGAGAATATTGACAATATTCTCCCCATCACTTCCATGTTTAAAAAATTAAGACTGATTGCTATCAAGAAATGTAAATCTGAGAATGAAATTCTGGGCTATAATATTCATAGTGTTAGACTTTTCCATCCATCATAAACCATAGAATATTTGTCTTAAGTTTTACTAAGAATGATGATGACTTATGTCTACCATCTCTCAATGCCCTGACTTCCTATAATGGGAACTGACATCCATATACATCAATTCTAGGCAGCAACAGGTCCTTAACTGTGCCACTGATCTTCTTTCCCGTTTGTTCATTTGGCCAGACTAGGCTAAAGGTAATGAAAAATATAGGAAAAGCAATCCCATGAGAGAGCCCTTAGGAACCTGCAAAAGTACAATATAGGAAATGAAGAATTGAATAGGATTTTACCTTTAATGGCAGCTGAGGGACAAGCCTGTTTTGTGTCTACCTTAGACTTGCATATGAAAAAAAAAAAGTTGATAACTCTCCTTTTTTATAGCATGTTAGCTCAAGGACTTTTTTTTTGTTGTTAGAATAATTCTGTCTTTCCTGACTTTCCGTTTCAGGTCATGCCTCTCTGCTAGGCTAGAGAAATATAATTGCTATTTTTCAGACACTACTAAAAAGTGAAGGGCAGTACTTCTACGTGCATGTCTACAATAAGATGTCTAATGTTACTTGAAAGTGTTTGAAGGTTAGGGAGAGAAAAGAACCATATGCAAGAAGCAGACATGGCCTATAAGGCACCCTCACACTATGTATCCTTCAAATAAATGAACCTAGGCCCTCAGGACACTTACTAGCTGATTCTTTAAAGTAGTCATGAGAAAAAGGAAGAATTTGAAACCAAAGCCATGCTGGCTCTTTTCTAGATACCATAAACAGTCTCCTTGGGAGTTGTAGAAAGTTACAGCTCTCAGGTCTAAACAGTAACATTGTCAGTGGAAAGTTCTAAACATGGACAGATTCAATGTAAAGCTATGCTAAAGCTTGTTCAAAATAGGATACAGTTAGTATAATGTTATGATGTATGCTAAATCCAGACAACTTAATTGGGATTATACTTATTTTTCCCTTTGATCAGTCCTAAGTCCTAGTGAGATTCATGTAGATTTAGAATTGTAAAAAAGCAACTTTATTCCATTCAATACAAAGAAAACTCCCTCAGAAACAACCATGGTAACATAGGCTGAGGTTAGTAATTCCCAGAGTAAGAAGATGCTTCAATTTCACCAAAGTAGAAAGACATCATTGAACCTGGGGCTTACAATATAGATACCTCTTTGTAGCATGCTAGGTTATCTCTACAGTGTTTTTCTAAGACACTTTGAAATGCTAAGTCTAAAAAATGCTAAGCTGAAATCTCTGCCATATACAAATTTAACCCTTAGGAGCTAGAAAGATGGCTAAGCACTTAAGATTGTACTGGCTGCTCTTCTAGAGGACCCAGTTTCAGTTCCTACAATCCACATGGTGGCTTATAACTATCTTTAACTTCAGTTTCAGGGAATATAACACCTTTTTCTGGCATCTTTAGGCACTGCACACACAGTGCATGACATATATTCAGGCAAGGCACCAAGACTTATAAAATAGATATAAAGAAAAAAAGTTAAAAAAAAATTCTGTTTAGTAGAGAAGAAAAATCCAGATATTCCATAATGATTAGAAGAAAACAATTCCCAACATTTATACATAGATATAGACATTCAAAGAAGCAGGGAATTGATATGTAACCAGGAACATAAAGCATTTAATAAGAGTAGACCCTGGAATTGCAGGGATGATGGAACGAATTAGTAGTCATCACCATAATTAAGATGAATTTCTAAAGTTGACCATCATAACATCTGCAATAGAAACTTCTCTGGACTTGTTTATTAGGTAGATAAATAGATACCAGAGAAAAATGAGATCAGTAAACATAAATTATCATAAATACTATTTAGATAAACACACATACACACACACACACACACACACACACACACACACACACACACACACACATACACAGAATACTGATTTGTGGGAAAACATCAAGCAGCTGAAACTAGTAGCAGACAAATATTTCAAGGAACTGTGAACAAAAATATTCCTTGTTGTTTAATCTAAGCAAGATGTACACATAAAATCCATGTTCAGGTATAACAAGACCAAATGGCCTTTTAAAAGTCTGTGGCTTTGAGCTCCTGTATTTTAATCTATCAGCTGATCTAACCTATCACAAGTACTCAGCACTACAATAGAAGGTCTTGCTATTTGGGGGTGCAGTTCCTAGAAGTCTCATCCTGATTGAATCTAATGGCTACCTATGTTTATTATGTCTTCCTAATCGTGTGTTATGGAATATGAATTGAATTGCCTGTGTCATTTAGGATTCAGGAATTCCAAGGGTGGCAAGATTACAAGCACATACAACACTAGCCATATATGATGCTTACTGGGAGGAGCTCTGGCACTGAATACTGTCTGAGGATTATTTTTTACTGTTTATGGAAGTGTGGATTTTCATAATTTTATGAGTAAGAAAACTGAGACTCAAAGAAGTGACAACCATTCATGTTGCTGAATTAAGCTAATATAGAGAATTGGATCATTTTAATCTCAAAGGGTTACCTGAAAAAATAAGTTTGAAGTGAAACTAATTAAATTGCTCCTGATGTTATCTGGGTCATTCAATTCATTCTTCTGGTCATCTCAATTAAATGTTTGTAGAGTGAAGGGAATTATTGATAAATTTGGGAACCATCAGTGGCTTTAATCCCCTCCAGTTAAGTTAATTCCTCTTAATTTGTGTTTGGAATGTTCTACTACATTATATAGAATAAGAGAAATTTGGCTTCAAAGTAAGTTTGTAATCTATTTTATTTCTTCATTGTTTGGACTGTATTTTCACATACATCATGTATGTATTATGGCAATATATTTATTGCCTCTATAACAAATACAATTGTTCTAAACTATTTTGGATAAACAATATTTGTCAAGAATAAATTACTTGCCTTATTTTGTTCTTTCAATTTTTTAATAGAGACACAAAATCACAATAATTTCTACAAATTCCAGTGTACTTAATAGATGCTACTTAATTTGGCCAAAATTTACATACAGTGTCATGTTTGAGTCATGTTTTGTTTTGTTTTGTTTTCCTTTTCTTTTTTTTCTCCTTTTATTGAAAATATATTCTTTTCTCACATAATATATCCTGATTATGGTTTCCCTTCTCTCTACTCCTAATACTTCTTCTTTCCCTCCTCTCTCATCCAGATCCATTCCCTTTTTGTCTCTCAATAGAAAAGAACAAGCTTCAAAGAGATATGGATAAAATATAACAAAATAAATATAATGGGGTAAAACAAAAACCATCACATTGAAGTTGGGAGGACAAACCAACAAAAAGAAAGGAGCTCAAGAGGAGGCATGAGAACATTCCAAAACTCAGGCATCCCATAAAAACACTAGACCAGAATCAGTGCAGACCTAGTAGAGACCCTTTATATACTGCCTCAGTCTCTGAGAGATGATACAAGCTTTGCTCATGTTAATTCAGAGGGTCTTGTTTTCTTGATGTCCACCATCCCTTTTGCCTCTTACTTTCTTCCCACCTTCTCTTCTACAGAGTTTGCTGAGCTCTGAGGGAGGGATTTGATGGAGACATCCCCTTTAGGGCTGAGTATTCCAAGCTGTCTCTCTCTATCTCTCTCTCTCACCCTTCCCTTTGTGTGTGTGTGTGTGTGTGTGTGTCTGTGTCTGTGTTAGTGTGTGTGTGATGTTTGCCTGTGGTTCTCTGTATTTCTTCCCATCTGCTATAGGAATATGCTTCTGTGATAATGGGTGAACAAGGCACTGATCTGTGAGTGTAGCAGAATATCATTTTATCATTATGTAGTCTCTGGTACTTGGTCACCTAAACAGTGCAGGGTATGGGTTCCTTCTTGTTGAGTGAGCCTTAAAACAAATTGGTTATTGGTTGATTACTCAGACAAGCTTTGTGTCATCATTATGCTAGCACACTTTGCAGACAGGGTGCTATTGTAGATCAAAGGGTTGCAGCTGGCTTGGTAGTTTTGTAGACTAACTTCCTGTACCAAAGACTCTAGAACATAGGGGTAATGGCTCTAGGTAGGCACCAGCTCAACTCCATTTGTCTGAGTCATGTTTAAAGGACTATTAAATATTTAAAAGGACCTGAATTCTTTTAGGTTATTTGAGCTCAGTATTTACATTAGGAGGGATCTGTCACTTCTTCTTTACCCACACTTTCTTTTCAGGTTTGTGTCTATATAGGCTAAGGGGTTGTTCTTTCTACTCTGCTATGGTATATACTGAGCCAGAAGGTCTGTATTCTTGCTCTTCAGAACAGAACTATAGAAGATGAAAGTAAAGGGGTTGGGTCTCAAGCCTTTGGATACAACAAGTAGTAAAAGAAAGAATGAAGTTCTTAACATGTACTAAATGTTCAAACATTCTGCTCAGTAATTTCCATGTATCATCTCACTGACCCTCAGGTACACTATTATTATTGAAAAAATTGAGGCCTGAGGAATTTTAATTCTCAATCTACCTATATTTCTTCTATTATTCTGTTATCTCTAAAATAATTTGTATCTGAAGAAGTATGTATGGAAATAAGATGAGAAAAGATTGAGAGAGTCTTAGGAAAAACTAAATGGGAAAGTAAGGTTAATGATGTTAGCAACTATGAGCTACAGTTTTACAATATATAAGACAAAGTGAAAATAACTAAGCCAAGTAAAATTCTTTGAGAACTAGGCATGGTTTTTAAAGTTCAACATGAATTAGAGTTAACTGTGGATTTTCATCAAAGGACAATTTCTGAGTATGTCTCCAAACAGCCTTAGTCAGAAACTATTGGGATGGGTCACAAACAGTGACATGATATATTTAAGAGATAAAATAATGACAACAACAACAAAAGAATAGAAATAAAGAAATGAAAAGAAAAAGAAAAAAAGCCCTACATAGTAAAATAATGCCTATGAAATTAAAATGGTGAAACTAAATTTGCAGTCTATTCATTAGACCATGACCAAATTATTAGCTTCATTAACGTCCTCTTAAGCCCTACCAGGTAGTGGGTTAAACCAGGAAGCAGAAGCAACAGTCCACATGACCACCTTGATCCAGACCTCTGTTGCCTTCTCATGGTTAAGTGTAGTACTGCTTAGAAGGGCTGCATGCTCAAGAATTTAAAAGAGTAGGATTGAAGGCATAAAACCAAGTTGAAAGAAGGAAATGAGAGTGAGAAGCTTAATGTGTTGTGGGAGATTTTAGTTATGGATAATGTTCCAGTAAGCTGTCCTTGAAGCAAGTAAAAGATTCACTGCCTACCAATAAACAAAGGAGTGACTATATGGCTCTCCTCAAGAAGGGGACATTCCTTAGCCTTAAGGCAGATGAAGGTTAGGCTCCATTGATTTGTATATTGGAAGGCTGGGTGGAGACAGAGAGGATTTGGAATAAAAAAGAACTAGGACAAGGGCATAGGAAGAAGGAGACAGAGAGACAGCAGAGAACAAGGAAGAAGAAACTAGGAGAGGAGAACCAAGAGGAGAGCATGGGGTGAGGAAGCTATGGAGTGAGCTCTTTGCCCAGCTGCCCAGATATAGAATTCCCTGAGATTTGACATGGTTTGTGATTAATAAAGAGCATTGGAAAATTCAACTCTGGACTCTCCATTAAGCGCCATAACTCTATTTTAACACTTGGTGCACCAACACATGGCAAGGACACAGAGAAAAAAGAGAAAGAAAAAGAAGAAGAAAGAAACAACGTGAAGAACAGAAGACACAGGAAAAGGAAAGAAGAAAGTAAGCTCAAAGTTAATAAAGGAAAAAATAGCTAATAAAGGAGTGAAGTTAAGAGAAAGAAAGAATATTAATTTTAAAAGCAGAGTGTAATAAATAAAAAAGAAAGAGAGAAAGAATCAGTTTAAAGGTAATTACTAATTCTCCTTACCTCAGGAGATAATGTAGCTACTGAGCAGTGAGTTAAGATAGAGGAGACGTGTAGCAGTTATAGGATAAATAAATAAAAAACGAGTAAAGCCTCCTATGGAAAGAGGAGAGCTGGAGAGAAAAAGACAGAATTAAAGAAAAAGTGCACACACTTGCAGGTTAATAAAGTTCCAGGAAAGGAACCACAGATTTACAGACCTTCTGTAAGAAGAGAAGGTAATAAAGAGAATGCTCCTTGAGAAGTGGGAGCCACAGTAAGAAAGAAATAATAAAGGAAAATTACACAGAAGTTTCCTAAGGAAGGAGAGGATAAGTAAGATTGGAAAAGAAAAATTTTCCATGCTAAAAAATGGAAAATATTATGACACAGGGTACTTGGGCTCTGTATAGTTGTGTTAAGGATGTCATAGGAATGAAAACAGTAGATGAAAAGATAAATACTTCAACTGAAACTAGCATACTTCAGATTATGGTTTATGTTATTCTGGTATTTCACGTGGTATTATCAATAGCCATCATGGTATACTGTGTTCGCCATCATGGTATGCTGTGTTCTTTGAAGGAAAACTGTCAGTGTAGAAGGAAAAGGGAAATCTCCTAGCCCTTTACAGAAAATTGACTTAGATACAAGAGATAAATTCAGAGCAAAATCAGAAAATCTTAAAATGATGGAAAGAAAAGCAGAATCTACATGCTTCTCACAAGAAGCAGCCTTAAAAGAAATAGATGAGAAGTGGAATGCGAAAATGCAAACTTTGGTAGCAAAATTAGAACACTTGATGGAAGGAAGTAAAAGCCTACCTCAGTGAGAGAATTCAGAGCCTAATGCTCCACCTTATAACGCAATGTGGCAGCCAAAGATTTTAAGAAAACCAACTATGGTTTATCCAGTAACTATAAACAGGATGCAGGGCTATGATGAACTTGGATGGCAACCTACAGAAATGCTAGATTTAAAGAGATTTAAAGAGGCAATAGTAGCCTATGGAATGCACTCTCCTTATGTAAAACAGATATTGAACAACTGGGCTGTTCAACACCGAGTCATTCCTCAAGATTGGAGGGACTTGGCAAAAGCTGTATTAGAAGCCAGTCCTCAATTACAATGGATTACATGGTGGAGAGATGAAGCTTTGGCAATAGAACAATGTAACCAAGCTAGAGGCGTTAATATTTTCAAAGATCAGTTGATAGGTGAAGGTCAATATGCTGAGTTGGAAGTGCAGATTCAGTTTGATGATAATATTTTGGCTCAATGTCGTACAGCGGCGTTAAGTGCTTGGGATAAAGTTGAAGAGCCAGGAAAAAAGTCTGAGTCATTTACTAAGATCATGCAAGGCCCAAATGAGCCATTCACTGATTTTTTACAGAGATTGACTTCTGGTATCCATAAGACAATTTCAGACTCAGAAGCAAGGGAAGTGTTAATTAAATCTCTGGTGTTTGAAAATGCTAATTCAGAGTGTCAAAAGGCAATAAGGCCATTAAAATCAGCTTCTTTGGATCAATGGATTAAAATTACTACTGATATTGGATCCAATGCTTACAATGCCACTATGATTGAACAATCAATTGTTCAAGGCCTTAAAAATTCAAAGGTCAGATGTTTTGGCTGTGGAAAGTCAGGTCATTTTAAAAAGGACTCTAGAAAAACAGATCCTAGAAATAATGTTTTCTCTAATAATAAGCCAGAAAGAAAACCTCAGTTTCCTGGTATATGTAGAAGGTGTGGAAAAGGCAGACATTGGTCTAATGAGTGTAGATCTGTAACAGATATTCAAGGTAATTCCTTGCTGTCGGGAAACGCCTTTGGGGGCCCGGCTCAGGCCCCTATCACAGAAAACATGAGCCAACAATTTCTTACCAGCAACGGATTAACTCACCCTCAGAGAAATTAAAACAGGTAGTGCCTGCAGCTAAAGACAGCACTACTTTAGACTTTGATATCAAAGATAAAACAGGTGAATTAAAAGGTAATAAAAAACAGGTATTTTGGCAAGCAACTATAAATGATTTGAGACCTAAATCGAGATTGCAAACAAATGGAGTTTCAATTAAAGGATTGGTAGACTCAGGAGCCAATGTAACAGTCATTTCAAAAGACTCCTGGAATTCAAACTGGCCTCTTCAAGAGGTATCTACTCAGTTCTTAGGAACCGGAACATTTTCTCAGGTAAAACAAGATATAACAAGTGTAAAATGCATAGGACCAGAAAGTGAAATAGGAAATATAAGACCATATGTGGCAGATCTAGCTATAAGTTTATGGGGAAGAGACCTATTAAAACATTGGAATGTACAGATTAACATTCCTTTAATCTTAGAGACAACCTGTAAGATTCAAGATGCTATTAATAAAGATATTAAAAAATGTTATAAAAAACAATCACAGACTGTCAAGGTTGTCCATAAGCAGGACAGAACAGGTATTGATAATAATTCTCAGCCTGTTAAAAGGTATCAATGGAAAGTCATTCCCCAAGAATTCTCAGATAGTACCACCTTATGTCAATATTTTGTACAAAAGCCACTGAAAGTTAATATCTGGTTTAATGAACCTACCATTAGGTTAACTACTCAAGAGTTAAATAATTCATTTCAAGTATTGAACGGTGATTCAGATTTAAACAGACAAAAAAGTTTAACAGCAACAGAAAAGGAGTTAATTCAGGTAAAAAGCAGATTACAGAATGCATATGTAAATTACCTAGACCTCAAGCTTAATGGTATGCTTTCTGATTATTCCTCTACTAATTATGATACAAAAGGAGGACAATATTTTAAGATGGATCGTTACACAAAGCAAGTCAGAAAGCTTGGGCAGAATCTACACTGCCTGTGTTAGAGATTTTCTCTCAGCAGCTGCTTGCCTATGGTTGTTAAATAACAAGCTTCGCTATGTTCAGGAGTTTGGAACAAAAATTCAGCCAACTGGTCCTGGTCCTCCAGGGAATTGGTATTTGGTTTTATTAGGTTGACAAGAAAGATTTATTTTACCTGTATTTGGAATTTGGTTAATGTTGGAAAAAAGTTCCAAACTTCCCGGATTTGTCATGGACTACAAAACCCATAAGGCATTGCAGTGGTTAGATGTTCCTGTTATCAGCCACAGCTACAACTCCCTTGACTGGCATGCTAAATGAATATCCAGCAAGAAAGGGACAAATTACTGGATTTTAATATTATACATGATAAATAAAACTTCAGCTAAAATTTAAAAAAGAAAGGGGTATAGGATATATCTATAATTGGCTATTTTAACCTCAAATTAAAAATTAAAAAACTAATTTTAAAAGATAATGTTTAAGCATTTTGCTCTAATTATAATAGCCTGGAGTGTGAAGACTCCACCCCATGTCGGGGAAAGGTTGTGCTTTTGTCTTTTCAGAAATGAAACATCCAATTGAGAGTATCCAGAGACTACTCGACTGAAGAGAGACATCAGAGTGTGCGGGTTACTGTCCAGCCTTCAACCTCAAAATGGATTGTTGAAGGCCTTCCTAGCTGCCTTGCTCCTGTGCTGCCTATAAACCAGAGGCCATGGATTACAAAAAAAATTGAATTCCCCAGCTAAATACAGAGGCTGGCAGTCAGAGATGGGATTGAGAATTATGACATGAATTTCCCCAAGACAGAGTGCTGATCATGCTATTGGTAACTCAGACAAGTAATTTTCATTGTTCATTAATTCTCTCCTAAGACAGACACAGTCATCTTGAAAAGGGGAAATATGGGAAGCTATTGGCTTCATATCTTGTCCTCTGAAATCATCTTGGAGATGACTGTGCAGCTGAAAAGGGAGCCTGTTTTGAAAATTTGAGGCAGCTCTCACAGTGCCCAACTGTGATACAGATGCAAATACCTGCCTGCAGGGAGTCTGTTTTGCTAAACAGACCAGTGGAAATTGAGGCAGCTTTCACAGTGTTCAAACTGTGATGATGCAGATGCAGATATCTGCTGACATTTGAACTGCACAAGCATTTTGCTAAACATTGAACTTTTATGAACAGTTGGTGAACTTTTATGAACAATTGGTAAACTTTTATGGACAATTGGTGAACTTTGGACTTGATACTTGGTGTTATGGGACAGTTACATTTGAACTGCATGAGCAGTCTGCTGAAAATTGGACTTGGTATTTGACAGACTGTAACTTTATATCTTAGCTTCTTTTGTTTGAGTCAATATTGTTCTTATTTTAAACAAGAAGGATGAGATGTTGTGGGAGATTTTAGTTATGGATAATGTTCCAGTAAGCTGTCCTTGAAGCAAGTAAAGGATTCACTGCCTACCAAGGAGTGGCTATCCCGCTCTCCATAATAATGGGACATTCCTTAGCATTAAGGCAGACGAAGGTTAGGCTCCATTGATTTGTATATTGGAAGGCTGGGTGGAGACAGAGAGGATTTGGAATAAAAAAGAACTAGGACAAGGGCATAGGAAGAAGGAGACAGAGAGACAGCAGAGAACAAGGAAGAAGAAGCTAGGAGAGGAGAACCAACAGAAGAGCATGGTTGAGGAAGCTATGGAGTGAGCTCTTTGCCCAGCTGCCCAGATATAGAATTCCCTGAGATTTGACATGGTTTGTGATTAATAAAGAGCATTGGAAATTCAAAGCTGGACTCTCCTATAAGCGCCATAACTTTGTTTTAACATTAATGTTTCGGGATTGTAGTAAAGTTGTTACATGGAATAAAATGCAAGAGAAGGCACTTAAATCTTGGAGAGTTTTTTTTGTCCTATCTAAAAATGCATTACTAAAGACAAAGTGCGCAACTAAAACAATTAAGAACTGAATTAGAACAAACCACTCCAAAACAATTCAACTTTCTTCAACGTGTTGGGACTATTAGGAGGAATTTCTGAACAAAAATGTTGATCTTTACGGTATGTGGAAAACACTATAAGAATCAAAAGTAAAGACTGGAACATAAAGTCTTGATTTTCCAGAGGAAAATAAATAAATAAAATACTTGGAGAATGATCTACTAACATCAGAGGGAACTACAGAAGATATTTTAATTTGGAGTCTTCATATAATGCTGTTTTGACCTTACTTAGAAGGAAACAGTAATTATAACCCCCAGAGTCAGGAACAAATTAGGTCAGCTCTAATATCACTCCTTCCCATTACAGGAATGCTAAATGAGTGGTTCCAGGGGACATTAAATCTAGAGCAGCTCATATGTACTAGTGCTTTTAATTTAAAATCTTTAAAACTACCAGACACAAAAATACTATTTGTGGCTTATTGAATTCCTTGATTTGTTCCCACCTTCTGTTAGATCAGGAGTTGGAATATTGAGAAAAATAGAGAATACATGATAGTGCACACTTGAGCTGTCAATCAAAATGAGCAAAAAAATCTGGTACTTCTAAGATCTTCATCAGTCATGTCAGTGTGGTTATCCTTAGATTGGACTAAACAGTTTTTTCCTGCTATGTACCACTGCACTGGGTTTTATCCCCAGCTCTCCCTTTGTACTGGTTTTGTTATTTTATTTATTTACTTTTTTCAATGTAATACTTTTAAAAATTACTTGACTTTCATACACTGTACCTCAATCACAACCTCTTCCAGGACCACCCTCCCATGACTCTGACTTTTTGGTGGTGAAATACAGCTCTGATCATGGACATCCTCCTGGCCTATATTAGCCTGAGATTAACAGTGTCAAAGTTCAACCGGAAGTTGGGTTTCACTGCTCAAACATGCAGGGTACCAAACCAAACAGGCACCCCAATCATCCTGCAGGCACTGGGTATCCCACAGACATCTGGCTGTCATATAGGTCATCCCAGCGGCACCAGGGCCTTCGAGCAAGCACCTTGAGTTCATGCAGGCACCCTTACATCATGCAGGCTCCCAGACATTCTATAGACACCCTGGCATCCTACTGGCACACAGATACTACGCAGGTTCCTTGACATCAAACAAACACCATGCTTCAGGCAGGAACCTAGACATTACCAGAATGAGCATCTCATGAAGCAGGTTCAAGCACCTGGTGAACTCTGATGGTGTCAGCAGTACAGATGGAACTTTGTCACAGTCTGCTTGAACAGGTTTTTAAAACCTCTCCCAAAAGGAGAAGGCTCAACCCTGAAGATGGAATATTCTTCAGCTGAGAAAATCTTGCTGTTGCTGCAGATCAGAATGCACCCAAGATTTGGCAGCACATTTGGGGCAGGTCCTATTCAAGCTCCAGTATGCTGCATTCCACCCTACCTTTATCACTGTCCACCCTGCTGCCTTTGTGTTGACAGATTACAGGTAGAACCACAGACCACACTTTCCTTGACTTCATCAGGTAGAGCAACAGAAGTGTCTGCTGAGGCCATGGGAGTGGCAATACTGGCCTGGTGAGTGAAGGGGCAGAGGGGGAGGGTCTGGTGACAGCCTGAGGACAGGTCCCTTGAGTAGATTCTCAGCCTAGAAAACGAAACATTATTCAATTGGGATATCTTTTTGTTGTTCAGGATCCTGATGCTCTTGAAGTTTGGCAGTGTATTTGGAGGCAGGACCTGGTTGAACTTCATACTGCTGTACCTGCCCTGCTCTTGTGTCTGCAGCCTCCAGGGAGAAATGGGGTCCTGTGGGCCTTCTCAGCATCTCTCTGCTGTGGTGCTGTCCTGCTCTTCCATCTAAGACTCTCCTCCTGGCTTATTTATCCATGCTTCAAGCTGAGCCTTTAGGCCCAGTGGGGACCCAGCCCCAGCTCTGTGGACCACAATGGGCATGGCAGAGCCTGAAAGTGGAGGTGCTGTTCTGCTAGACTTTCCTCCCAGACTGCTTCCTTCGTGCCCATGGGCTGAACCCACCATCTTCATCTCTGCACTCACCATCCCACTGAATTTCCAGATCTATCACTGCAGCTGCCTCTTTCCAACTACTGTTAGTTTTCAAAATTCTCTCTGCCACATTTGTTGCCAGAGTAATGCTTTCTCCTAGTCTATGAATATGTGAGGAGCCAGCAGGGACCTGAGTTGAGGCAGCAGGGCAGCAGCTTGGGCCCTGTAGGACTCTGCCTACTGTCCAGCCACTTTTTTGGTTCTCTGTAACTTGCAATCTGGACTTCTAGTAGCTAGGACCTCAGGCCTTCATGAGCAGGACTGGTTCAACGGCTGTTATTTAACAATCATTTTCTACAGTTAATCTCCATTTATTAACTGTTTCTGTTATTAAAATAGATTTTAATATTTAAATTTAAAATAGATTATTAAATTCATATGCTTACGTTAAGAAATTATTATTGGGGAGGAGGCATGTGTGCTTGTCATAGTGCATGGGTTGAAGTTCAGAAGCTATTTTTGGGATCATTTCTTTCTTTTCCACCTTTATATGTATTCCAGCAATCAGACTCAGGTTGTCAGGTGTGAGCAAGCATCTTTACCTCTGATCTCTATTGTTTATTAAACAGAATTAATATTAATTTTAAACATTAATAATTTTATAGATATGTAAAGATAAACAATATGATTTGGTCTTCAACCTCTAGCTCTTTTCAAGAAACATTGATTTACCAGTTTATTTTTAAGTAAAAATATGTATTTTGCATGTGCTAGTCACACTGAATTTTTCTAGATGTACTGTCTCACAGCTCCATCTTTACATTGACTAACCTGCCTGGGAGATCCACATATAGCTCCATGGCTTCTTATTTAAATTCATGAAATATTCTATTATTGTAGTCACACTAAATTCTTGTGTACTTTAGCCCATCAAGCACTTGAAATGTAGGTGGTGCAGATTAAAATATGTTGTATGCAAATTCCACTTAATATATTTTTTATCTAAAGAGTATTGCTATGAGCATTCTCAGATAGTTTCTTTTACATTTTCCAGTTTCTGTTGGTGATTTGGAAGGTGGTACAGTCGGTGAAGCACTTGCCACAGAAGTGTCAGGCCCTCAGTTCAAATCCCCAGAGTCCACGCATCACCAGACATCTTAGAGTGTCTGTAATCCCAGCATTCCACTGGGATAAAGGAGGGAGAGATAGGTAGCACCTTTTCCTTATGTCACAGCAAACAAAAAGTTCCTCTCAACAAAGTTAAAGGTCAGAATTGACTCAACTGACCTTGTCCTTTGACTTCCACACATGTACCATAGTACATTGCACTGCACTCACACAAACACAGGAAAACACAAACACAGATGCATGCATATACCCATACAATATGGAATAATGTTTCTATTAGGTAGAGATTTTCACTTTTTACTTATCACAATTCAGCATGAAAAGCGTTTAAAGTGTTTTCATCTCTGCCCTCACACATGTGATACACACTTTTTTTTGTCTCTTTATTATTCTGTGGAGCAAATCTAATATCAGCCTCTTCATCAAAAATATAACAGAAATACTTGGCCTGTTACTGTTCCATGTAGATTTCATAATGTGCTTGGCCATTTATATGAGAGTCCTTGTTAGGATATTTACCACATTTGCACTGTATTTCTGTATTTATTGTGTAAAAAAGGGAGTTGATTTATATGAAATAAAGTTCTTGGATAAGACAGAATACACTTTCCTATTTATCCGCATTTTCATTGTATGTTTAATTTTTGTGTTTTCTCTATAAATTATATGTCACCATTTATGAGATTTATCTTAAAATAACCCCCCCCCCCCCCAATTCATATACAGTCAAAGTCTAACTGTTGCTCAAGCTGTCCTCAAACTACTGATGGGATTACAGGCCTGTGCAGTTCCCTCATATTTCTAAGTTTTTTTGTTTTATGTATTGTTAACATATGGAGATTAATTGATATTTATATTTATCATGAACACAGGTACCAATATATAATTTTTATCACAGTTTATGTTAAAATATTAAATTCTGACTACATTGGTAAATTGAAAATTTACCAATTGAAAATTTATTTAGTTTTCACCTAGCAAGAGACAATTTGTCTGACATAGCATAAAATGGTCCAGTCAAAGGAGAAAGACTCCATGTGACAGGATATGCCTGTAATACAAGCTTTAGAGAGGCTGAGGTAAGAAAATCAAAAGTTTAAGGTAATCGTTGGCTACAGATGGATTTCTGTGTTATCCTGGATATAGTCCACTATAATATAGTGATAATGTTTTTCTAGACATAGGAGGGAATCATATAGACCAAAGTGACCTGGAACTCACTATATAATGGAGGATAGCTTGAATTTCTCATTCTCCTTGCTTCTATCTCTTAAATGCTGGCATTGCACCTATATACCACCATGGCTGGTTTAATGTAGTACAGAGGATCAAAATAGAGCTTCCTGCATTCAAGGCAAATACTCTTTATGATGAAATATATCTCCAGCTTCTAAAACTCTTTTTAAAATTATTATTGTTATCATCATCATCATCATCATTATCATGTGCATAGATAGTTTGCCTGCACATAAGTCTGTGTAACACATGTATACAGAAACTTTTTTTTTTTTTTTTTTTTTTTTTTTTTGCAGAGACAAAATGAGGGATTCAGATGCCCTGGATCTAGAGTTATAGACAGTTGTGAGCCACCATGTGGGTGCAGGGAACTGAACCCTAGTCCGTTGAAATAAAAGCCAGTGCTCTTAGCCACTAAGCCATCTCTCTCCCATCCCCAAAATTCTTATTTAAAGTAATCAATATTTCTATCAATATAAAATGTACATTTATACTAAAATAATAACTAGCAAGTAAAATTTTCAATTTATCTTGACTATGGGAACATTATATGGGCATATTAAAGCATTACAAACATCAGGAGTAGGGGCATATGTTTAAAATTTATGGTTCTCTGGCTTATTTTTTAGATTGGAGTTGTTCAAATATGGATGTTTTCACCAATGGGGACAAAGAAAGCCCCTTTCTATCCCTTTTATGAGGAAATGCCATGAAATGTGTCAACATGTCCTCCTTGGGAATGACATCTCTTAATAATTACATTTTTTTGAGCTGGGTGTTTCTAATTCAATTAAAATGTTTGAAACTTTTAAAATGTCAATTTCTATATTAAGGAAGAAAATAATGTCAAGGTTGAACATTGAGGAAGTAGATACTAAATTTGTGTTTTAAAAAATGTCTTTTTCCATTATAGACATCTCTGCAGTGAATATTGATACTATATGTTAAAAAAAGAAATCCTGTACTGACCAGTGCGTGTCCAAGTTTGTGCTCCGTATTTGCTTGGATAGCCCAAGACACACTCCGGTTCCCCAGAACCTAATGCCCCTACCTTTTTTTGTGTACCCTTCGTGCTTTTGCTGAGAGGCCTGCTCCCACTTAATTTAGGAGGTCTGAGCCTGGGACAGTTTCTCTTCTATACCAGGTCTGCCCCTCTGGATCTGGGAGTGGATTGTCTGCCCTAAATGCCTGTTCCTTAGTAACTAGGTCAATTTTCTTGAGGTACCAAGACAACACATTCATAGATAAGGGTGCATGTATAGAAAAATACAAAAAGTATATTCCTTAGAATCCAGTATTTGGCTACTTTCTCATTTAGAAAAAAAAAAAAAACAACACTAAATTGTAACACTAGAGTAAAAAAAACAAGCAAACAAACAAACACGGAGATCTCTAGACAGAAAAAAAAATGCTACTTCTGTATCCATGTGAGCATTTAAAATGTGTGGAGACAAAATATTCTCGGTGGTCATTTTCCCTTGTTGTAGAGGGACGAGGAAGACTGCTAAGAAAAGGTAATTTCTTATTGACGTGAAGCTATAATATGGAATGCTAAAATTTGGTCAGCTTTGTAGAAATAAAAATGTTAAACAACTTTCCTAGCCTAACAGAGGTCTCTCTGGATTTATAACATAGGTTCCTACTCATATGAGCTCCTCTGAGGTCTCTAATGAGCATTTAGTTAAATAAGTAAATGATGACATTTGCTGCTTAGTTCAATATGGGAAGAGATTTTTTCAGATATTTTTTGACATTGTGCTGAGGTGTGAATTGATAGGATTAAGAAAAGTGAGACCCAAATTTTAAGACATCTTGGCATCTAGGTAAGTCCCCAGTCTAGACACAGAATAAAACAATCTGTGAAGATATCTATAGGATGAGCTGCACATGGACTTACAGGTGGATGCTGGTGTTCTTCTCTGAGACATAAGTTGTGCCCTTAGTTTAGTTGTTCCTCTATGGAAAACATAGAGTGAACCTGAAGGTCATAATCAATCCCATAGCAGAGTGTGAAAGAAAAGGAAGAGATAGATTTTGGCTATGTCATCATCTCCCTAAGTCTCCACATGCACTGATATGCAAGGTCCTATAGATAGCCTCTGCTCACCATTTGGGCACCTCCATCCAATGACACTTTAAGTTATTCAGAGCTAGTTTTTGTATAACTTCTTAAAGCTATTTATTTATCTTTTGTCACTTTCCATATTTGATTCAGTGTACTGCATCACTAGGGAGTGAACATGGGATTTCAGATGATGTGGTACTTAGATACTTTCTCAGTATTTTAGATATTTTAAAGGTAGGAAAGATGCTCAGAGAAATGAATCCCTATGAATGAATCCTTTTACTGATAGAGTTATTGAAAGTATTATACTTACTTTTCTTCCAATGTGACTACTCTGAGTAATCATTGATGTAAAGTAAAACAACATTTAGATCTCAGAAAATAACTTCTTGGGGGTCAGCCAAGGGTTATAATTAGATCCAAATATCTCTGAGGTAATGGAAATCTTTATTATACTAAATACTTTCTCTTATGAATGGTATGGAAAGAGTTGAAATAGTAGTGATTAGAATGGTGTCATTCACCATCATCAGTATACTTGAGACATGGGAATCTTGTAGATTGAGTACAAATACGATAGCGAAGATTCTTTCTTTTGAGATTTGTATAATTTGAAAAGATAATGTCAAATGGGTGGCATTTAGAAATTGACATGATTAAATAATTAAATTACTTACTTCATCTAATATTAATGTGTTTATGCATGTGTTTGCATGTGTTCTTTGCTCATCTGCATGTGGGTGCATATGCCTGTGACACCTGAGAAGGCGCGTGTGTGAGACACCTTGTAACTGGAGTTACAGAGGTTTGTGAGATGCCTGTTGTGGTTGCTGCGAACTGAACTCAGGTCATCCAAAAGAGCAGTGTTGCTTTTACCCATTGAGCCACCTTTCTAGTGCCCCTTTACCCACTTAAGTAGTTTTATTGCAAAATATTTTTGAAGATACTGTCTTACTATGTAACTGAGGCCAATCTTGAAGCTGAGAATTTACCTGCCTCAGCACCTTGAGGGATGAAATTATAAGTACTTGTACTTTATTGAATTAGTTTATTGAACATGTATGGAATTTACTGGGACACTTCTCTGGTGTTGGGCACAGCATTGTGAGGTTGTGATCAGTTTTCTTGTTAACAATTTCTACCATATATCATTAATGCTTGAGAAAAGATTTAATACTGTTTACAATTTAAACATGAATGGAACAGATGACACATTTATTCTTAAAATTCAATGCTTTCTCATGTCTCAGCGTGGTGTCTGTCTTCATCCTGATAACCAGTGTCTTCAAAACCTATACTGAGGAAGCACAGTGGAAAGACATTTCCTCCTGCCAGATGTTGCAGTAAGTGAGCAAGAGAGATAGACCTGTTACCAAAGGGGATCTCTGGGTGTCCTCAGGCATGATGGCTGAGTTGTTTATTTTTTGAGCAATAAATTGGATTTGGCATTGAGTGAAAGTAGTAAAAGTACAGATTCATTAAAATTAAGAATAAGAAACAAAGTACTCACCACAGAATAGGAGTGGACTTCAGCAAGTATGTGCCTCAAGAACTCTGAATTCTTTGAGGGGCAAATACTCCTCGAGCACATAAATACCATGAGTTTCATCCTCAATGCTACTATAGGATTTAACACAATGTCCTGGGCCTTTCCAACTCTAAACGTCTAGGCTCAGTCATCTATCTTCAATAGATAAATAAAAAGATGAGAGTATACGTAAAAAGAATAAATTTGGGAGGGAGGACATGGGAGGGATTGGAGGGGGAGGGAGATGTGAGAGTGTAGATGCAGTTTCACGTATAAAGTTCTCAAAAATATAAAATTACTTTTAAAAGATAAGTAATAAAGAAAAGCAAAGAAAGATATTTATTCAATGTGGCCACATTGGAAACAAAGAAGTCCAGAAACTCAGAAGTTTTTTGGGAGCACTGAAATAGTATTTAAATACAATGAAAGAGACATAGCTAAGCAGTCCTGGTGAATACGTGGTCTCACTAATTATTGACCCATCATTGTTATGGCTCTCTGGTCTCCTCTGAAAGATGATCTGGCAGATAGTAAAAACTGCATAAAATCTCTTTTTGGGAGACAAGTTCCATCTCTGGCTGGTACCACAGGGTCTTAGTTGTTTCTTTCCCTATTATGAGACTCCTGAAGAAATTCTATTTCCTTTATAGTTCATTGCTTCAATAGTCTAGAGTCAGATGGAGAGTCACAAGTGTTTCTCTTTAAAATATCCTCACTTTTGCAAGGACAGTTCCATCAGTACCACACAAAAAGTAAAAACAGCTAAATAACAACAAAAATACCAATATATTAATGTCTTATTTCACAACTCGAAAGTATTTTTCTCAATAATATTGTTTGTTTATCTTTTAGCACAGAGAAGCAAATAGAAAAATATAGGAACAATACTTGGCAAACTATGGCAAAGACCTTGTCCAAGTAATACCTTTGCTCATGTTCCCATGGAGTGCTATTCAACAGCAGTTAAATAATATGTAAGTGAAGGTACTGGATTCTATATTTACAACAAAGTCTTTGTATATTAGATCTGTAATTTCACTGTGGACATTTAAAAACTTGGTGTATATTTCAAGAAAAAGGGAAATAGTAAAGGAAGTAGATGAAATATATTTGAAATTATTAGAACATTTAAATCAGATAACTGAAGGATTGAAATCATGAGGCAAAACTTTAAGAATTTCTCAGTGAAAGAGGAGTTTGTTTTAAGTGAATTCAAGGTTAATTCTCTGTATTTGTCTTTGTGGTATAATTTAAACAATTATGGTAGCCATCCACATACTTAAGAAAGTTTCCTTAGGTTATTCAATATACATACATATTAAGTATAGCCAGTCATGGTATTATATTCCTATAATCATAGTTCTTGAAAAAGTGAGGTTGGAATATTAAATATTTGAGGCTAGCCTGGAGTACACAGTGAGAACCTGTCTCAGAAAACAAAAGTAAACAAACAGAAAAGAACTAAGTATATTAACTTTTCATTTAACGTGTTAAAATCATTGAGAAAAGAGTAATTGTTTAATAAACAACTCTTTGACATGTGGTTATACTGTGCTGGCAGTGATACTAACAGCCATGGTCTCTTTCCATGGACTTTTGTCTGATGAAGTCTAGGACATTGCCAATGTCACAACCTTTGCAATATTACTCACCTCTTATTGTCAATGTTTTATCCCATTAAATGCTCTTTTATGCATATATATCTTTTATGCAGGTGACATTGTGGTTATTTTTAACATTTACTTAAGGATTAATAAAGTTTAGCTTTATATTTATCTAGCAGATTCTTAATAAATATATGTTAAAGAAAAAATGGAAAGTATGGTGTTCTCTGGAGGGACTTAAAGAGACTGTATTCACTGTTGATAGATTGCACATGAACAGATTTTTTTTTTCTTGTTACTTACAGGGGTTTTAACTCACAAAAGCTCTCATCATTAGAAAGTCCAACCCTGGCTAACCTTCCTTCTTCTCTGTAATCTAGTAGCCCTTCCAAACCAAGAATATGTGGGTGACAAGAGGGAGTATTGGGTAGCATTTCGGGGTGAATCTTGTGACTCTTACCTTTCTTTTTTCCAATGGATCACTCAGAACTTCCTTACTATTAGTATAGCCTGAACAATCACTATATTGTTTTGCTTATTTCATTGGTATGGCTGTAGGTTAAGGTATTCTGTAGGCCGTCATCACAGCTATACTTCTTCCTGCTGGGCAGTTATGTTAGGCCTGGAGGAACAATGAAATTACAAACATGGCTTCATGTCCCCATCTACTAGTCTTATTTGAGGGTCCTCTCTAGTACTTTGTCAAAATGAAAATGTACATACTTCAATTTCTTTATGCCCATTTGCCAACAGTGTATACTATTCCAATGGTGATATTCCACTCACCACTTATAAGATTAGAGTGAAGTATTATTTGCTTTATCATTAAAAGTAAGTCTTGACCTGTACTCATTCTTTGATGTTTTTTAACAAACTAAATTCAAAGTTGGTTTCAATACCAAGCTTTATATAATTTAAATTTTATAGCTACCTATCATTTGATTCATAATTGAGATTTAAAAAATAATCTCTTGCTGTGTTTATTTCTCTGTCTCTCTGTTATCCCTTTGTCTTTGTCTCTGACTGTGTCTCTCTCTCTTTCTGTTTCTGTCTCTCTGTGTTTGTGTGTGTGTACCAAAGCATGTATGTGAAAGTAAGTCAGGATAAATTTTGAAAGTCGGTTCTTTCCTTCCAACCATGTGATATGGGGAACAAACTCACATTCCCAGTTTCCATGACAAGCATGCTTACCCACTGAGACATCTTACCAGAATTTCAAAATGTTTTCTCCAGTTGTAGGAACTGAACCCAGATTCTTGTAAATACTGGGCAAGTGCTCTACTATGGAACGATATCTCGATCTCTTTAATGCATATACACATACATATTTATATTTATAAGCATAAATATACATATGTACATCTGTGTATGTGTGTTTGCATATGTGTGTGTCTGTGTGTATGGTGTTGTGTCAATCCAGAAACATATATATATATATATGTCATGGTATACATGTGGAGAATAGAAGACAGCTTCTTTCTGTGCATTCTTGGGATCAAACATAGGTCATTGGGTTTCAATTGTGTAGTAAGTTTTACCGCTGAATTACCTCACTAGCAAGACATGCTACATAAAATGGAACTAGTCTAGATAGCCATCAACACATGAATATATATAAAAAACCATGACACATATGGTCTCAGAAATTTTATTCAGGTATAAAGAAAAACATAATCATGACATTTGCAGGAAAATGGATGATGTTTGAAATTATAAATTATGTAAAGCAAGTAAGACTCAGAAAGGCAAATGCTAAGCTTATTCTCATATCTGCATCATAGACTTTAGTAATTAATATGCACATATGTAGCAATTTAAAAATTGTGCGTGGAAGTTCATGTGCCATAGAACACATGTGGACACAGAGGATAATTTTGTAGAGTCAGTTATCTTTTTCTAATTTTATGTGAGTTCTAAGGGTCAAATTCAGGTTTTTAACCTTGTTTAGCAAGCATTTTTATTTATTGAACCATCTTGTTGGACTTTATTTTTAATACCATCTTCCTTTTTTTTTTTATGGTAGTCACATTGGAAAATTAGGCTATACTACAAACAGCTTTAACTCAGACAGCCTAAACACAATCAGTAAAACTTGACCATCAAATAATTCTTATCATCCCATGCCTGTTGATCTTTACTAGGAGAAAAGGAACATTATTGACCTAATTATATTCTTTTTACAATCAGATTTAATGCAATATCAAAGAGTTGTCAAATATTCCTCTTGTTGAATAAGATGAGTATTCTCTATGAAGAGCATTTTAAAAGTTACCTGAAATATTTAATATTCTCAGTTCAATAATTTGATGCTGACTTCTCAGTGTGACGTGTCAGTTATCCAGAGTGATTTCACTAGCACAATTGAGAGCTAATCAGCTTCTTTGCTTTCTTAAGTATTATACCAAGGTCACTATTTAACTAAATGTGAATGGTATATTTTTGTTTCCAATGAGTTCTTATATTCATGTTATTTATAAATGAAATAAGAATCAACAACAGTTTTTTTTCTCATTTTTATTTTATGCATGCATAAAAGTATTAACTGAAAAGATGGAAATGAAGGAAGTATTATGCAGTGCTACTTAAACAATATTGAACACAAAAATAATTTCTATGGACCATTATCAACTGATTAATTCAATCTCCTTAAAATGAAAAACAAAGTAAAAAAGTTTTGAAAAATTCAGTCATTAGAGTTACTCATTTTCTCACAGTAATGCTAGTGTTTAAATCATTCTTTTGTCTGACATCTTGGAAGCTGTGCAAACTGTAATGATGAAACACAATGAAACCAGCAGTGGCCCATGTTTTTGTCACCTCCTCTGCAAAGGCTTTTATTCAAAGAAGGTCACATCCCCAGGCCCTAGAGGTTAGTGCTTGATTAAGAAAGGGTATAATGCAACTCATAATGCTAATATATCCATAAACAAGCAAACACTTGGGAGCCAGAGGCAGGTAGATCTCTGTGAGTTCAAGGCCAGTTTGGCCTACAGAATTGAGTTCCAGGACAGCCAGAGTTACAACAGAGAAACTCTGTCTCAAAAACTAATAAAATAGAAAAATTAAAAAAAAGAAAGAAAGGGAGAAAAAATAAAAAACACAGTGAAGTCAGGGATAAAAACAAGAGTCATAACTTTACCAATATATTTGAGCTTTGCCTTCTTGTAAAATTGGCATAATAGTGTACTGTTATAATTATTCTGAGTACAATCAATTATACATACATTGCAGCACTGTAAGAATCCTTATGAAATAGTCATTGCATGAGTCTTATCTAAGGAAGTGACCTTCCCTTAGGGTATGAGATTTAAGATTTTCAAAGACAATGACCAAATGAAAAACAGGCTTCACCACCAAGAATTTTTGGCTTAAGTTATAATTTGAAATAAAGCCTCATCTAGCTGTAATGCTTAATCTGTTGGGGAGTAGATCAGTGAAAATTAGGTTATACATCAGGATATTGAAATATGGGTTCAGGCTGCCCTGGAATGCTCTGATTCCCATCAGGAGAACTGTGAATAAAAAAACTCCCATAATGCTAATTTATCCATAAACAAGAGATTGCTATACCTGGATGGGTTCTCTCAGAGATAAAAGGACAATTGATTAGGATTTGGGAACATTTCTTGAAGCCCTGGATTTACTTCTTTCTGGCTTAACACTTCTAGAAATCCTTCAACTATCTTAGTCTTAGTTTTATGAGCTGTATGGCAAGTAAACATTCCCAATTTTGTTCAAAATATTTTATTACTTGACAGTCTATAGGTAAGAGTAATGTTTAAACTGTGGTACACAAACTATATGGAATTAAAACTGTTGTTAATGACGTATTTATTTTGTGTCCTATCTTTCCAGTCACTAAGTAAATAAAGTGGATACCTTTGAAGTAGCTAAAGTAAAGGTAGAAGCTATTTATTTGTATAATTAATTTTTGAATTAGCAATGAATCATTTTACTGTAAGCATTAACATGCTTTAATAACTGCTTATTGTAAACACAATTTTAAATACATTCTCTGCTTTACAATTTCATGCATGTAATGATTTTTTTTATTATTAAAATTTAGATATTGAGAAACAAAGTGACTTTAAAAGTATTTATAGTTCATTTGAAGAGAACATTGTGCATATTTACCAAGGGAGTATAGACTACATTGAGGGGAACAATAAATATTTTATTTCTCTGTCAAAATCATGGTATGTTCAGACTGCAGGGTCAGTTGGGTTCTGACTGCTGTGAATTTAACTTCTACAGCTGGCTTAATGAATTTCCTTAGCCTTTTATTCTGCATTCCTTGTAAAAACTTTTAGGGCCTGACAGATTGCTATTATGACCATTGCAGACATTGAAAAATGACTAAAGAGAAAGCCATTGTATTATAGAGGACAAACAGCTTCCAAGGAGAGAAAGACTCATGTGCAGTCCTTAGCATACATTCAACTTCCTGGACCTCAAATTTTTGGACAAGGTTAAGAATTTGGCAGAATCAGTGCAGAATTTACCTTCTCATCCCTTAGTAAGCACCAAACAAATAGGAACTAAAGAAAGTCAGCACAGCCCTCTGAAAGCCCTTGTATCATAGATCTTCCCCAGCCTTGTATGTCCTTTAAATAGTTCAGACAATAAGCAAGGCTACAAAACTTACCAAGTGCATACTGTAGTAGTTAGTTTGCCTAAAATAAATATGGAATGAGCAAACACAGTGCTGGCCACTTAAAACACTAAGACAGAAGACAAGATTCAGAAACACTTTGAGGGGTTTATGGTTTAGCTGGTAGGTGAAATAAAAAAATGGGAGGTGGAGTTTATTGGGTTCTGTAAGAATATAGAGAGGGATAATTTACGTTGTCCAGAAGATAGATGACACAGTGAGTTAAAGGTGTGAGCCTGGACAAGATCTGTTCTCTTCTTCATTATGAAAAAGGGTGAAAAACACTCAGTTTCAATTTCTGAGCAGAAAATTTAGGTGTTAACCTTCATTTTAAATTATATTCTTAAGGGAACTGAAACTCACATACTTGAATATGATTGTCCTAGACACTGATAAGAGCAATAAGCTGTATGGGGAAAATTCTGGTGGCTAGGTTTTTTTTTTTTTTTTAGCTTATATACTCTGTTATTCTTTCATTGACTCGGTCTTCTACCTGAGAAATTTTCTTAAGCAGAAAGTCTAACAAATTTACACTAAACTCAGTGCCTCAAAAGCTGTCAGCCCACAAAGTTAAATGCAGTTAGTTTATTAAATGTGAGAAAAATTAACAATTGTAGTAAATACTGTCATCTATAACCCCAAATTGTATAGCCTATCTGTATTCTTCATGGAATAAAGTCTGATGTGCCTTGCATCATTGCAGAGAGCCTTTCCCAGTGGAGATACACAGTGATAGGAGGATCCTTTCTGTGAGAGGATGTGCACTGACTTCAGTTCATTCAGCTGCTGTAAACACTTGGTGCCCAAATTATATAATCTTAGAGACCTCCTGTGATATTTATGCCATGCTATCCAAGTCAGAGGAAGTTGTTGGTGATTCTTTCTGCTGGGAATATTGTTGGAGAGAACTGATTTTTGCCCAGACACACTTGAAAATACAACAGGGAGTGATCTGGTTAGAAAAGAACTCAAGCAGCCAGGGTGCCTTAACTCATCTTTTCCTCACTAACTCAGACTGTAACTTTTATATTAGTAAACATTTTTCTTAAAAAAAAAAAAACCATGTTCCTTTGCTTTCTATGAATTTTAATTAATTTTTAAAGCTAGGAATTGCATAAATTGTAGTTTTTAAATATATTTTATTAAATAGTAGTGAAATTTACTTATAACTCTCTCTACTCATTGTAAAATGTGTTAAACTATAGAAAAGCATTGGTAACAACCCAACATCCAATATCTCACCAGCCAGGTCCATGTACTAGTTATTCTTAATTTTGCTTAATTATATAATTCATTTGGTGTTCTGTGATATATGAGTGCATACACATGCCCTTGAATGTATGTGCAAATGTGCATTTGTGTGTGGATGACAGAGGTTTGCATTGGTATCTTCCTTGAAATCTTTCAATCCAACTGAAACAGAGGTCTCTTGCTGAACCTGGGGCTCACTAACTGGTTAGGTTGTCTGGCTGATGAGCTTTCAGAGACCCACCTGTCTCTGCTGATCCAATACTAGGGTTACAGATGCATACCTGGCTTTTTATATGGCTGCTAAGAATCTGTACTCAGGTCCTTGTGCTAACATAGCAAACACTTTACTGATGGAGGCATCTCTCTAGCTCCTTATTTATTATAAAATATTATAAAAATTATTTTTGACTAATGTTGCCAATAATATCCTTTCCAAAGCAATAACTCTTTTGAATTTTATGTGCAAAATAGATTATCAGGACATTTAAATACATTTTTATACAATTATTAGGTCAACTTTAAATATACAGTGTATATTTAGTATCTTATATTGAATATTAGTATAAAAGCACAAAATGTGCTTCTACAATCTACTTGCATATTCTTTAACAAATTTGTTCCAGTAGATATTTTCCTTATATTTCTGTGTGCAGTTCAACTTTAAACATATGGTGTATGTTTAGTATATTATATTAGATATTAGTATAAAAGCACAAAATGTGCTTCTACAATCTTCTTGCATATTCTTTAACCCATTTGTACCAATAGATATTTTGTTTATATTTCTGTGTGCAGTTCAACTTTAAATATATGATGCATGTTTAGTATATTATATTGAATATTAGTATAAAAGCATAAAATGTGCTTCTATAATCTACTTGCATATTCTTTAACCCATTTGTATCAGTAGGTATTTTCCTTATATTTCTGTGTGCAGTTCTTTCATGAATGTAGCACAAATAATTTTTGTTCCATTTTGGAATTTATTTTGTTTTATTAGTTTTTCTCTTGAAAACATTGTTTTATTTAAGTACTGAATTGCTAATTCCATATGTTTATGTATGAGGGTTTTATTGGTGCATATTCTAGTACAGAGAGATTTCTGGGTAAAAATCCATGCACATTTTCAAGTTTATGCTATAAAGAATTACTTTTCAATGAGCATGCATATATTTTTATAGTTATGCCTGAAATTTTCTGCTTTGTGTATACTTCCTAGTAGTTTAAATTATCAAAATTTCTTGGTTATTGTAAATCTGATGGGCAAAAAATTGGTATTCAGTAATTTGATTACCCTTAGTTTCTAGTGGGAATGAAAACCTCTATTCACTTATTTTTCATTTAGATTTCATCTTTGACTTCACTTCTAGGATTTTTTAAATTTTTATTAAGTTTTTGATAATTCTGTACACTATATACAAATGGATTTATCTACCTTCCTTTAACTCTTCTCAGTTCTATTCCTTTTTATACCTGCAGAATTTCATGTCCTCTTTTTTTGTTTTTTAAATAAACATCTATCCAGGCAGTGGTGGCACATGCCTTTAATCCCAGCACTGTGAGGCAGAAGCAGGTGAATCTCTGTAAGTTCGAGGATAGCCTGATCCACAGAATGAGTTCCAGGACAGCCAGAATTACAACAGAGAAATCCTGTCTTGAAAAAAATACACATCAAGTGAGATTTGTTCTTTCCAGATAATCTTTTACTAGAACATGATCAACATTTATTGACTGTCCCACTCCTAGGAGCTATCAATTGTCAATAACTTCTTTGCTGAGTATGAGAGTTTGTGCTCACACTCTCCCTCATGCTGGGATTTTGTCAAACTTGACCTTGTATATGTCATGTCCATGCTGTCAAAACTGCTATGAATTCATATGAAACTTCTCATATGTGTCCAGAGAGTACTGTTTCCTTGTAGTCAGCCACCATCTCTGATATTTACAATTTTTCTATCCCTTCTTCATCATCCCTGGAAGCAGACAGTATGATTTAAAAAAAAAATCAAAAAACCATCCCATTTAGAGCTGCATATTCCATGTTTTCATATTCTCTGCTGGTAAGATATGTCCACTGGTATAATAATGGTACCAATGTCATTGGAGTAGCCAACAACTTTCTGATTGGATTTAAAATTAATTCCATAAGTTGAAACCAATATCTGGCACATAATCAAGGTTCAGAAACTGTGACTAGACATAGGCCCAGGGAAGAAGTACAACTATCATACTACTAAAGAGGCATTGTGTTAAACTGCTTCTTAGTGATTTATCATTGTTTCTATAGATTAGTACATCTCTCAAGCCTTTTCAGAAAAGCTTCTTGTTATAATTAACACAGAGAATTATACTTGATCAAGATGTGACTTGACTTTTATATACTAATCTTTAAAATGTATTTACCAGCTTTTAAGATTCTTTTCAAGATTCTGAGAATAGATAGGTCATAGGTTCTGTTATTGATACATTAATAAACCAGACTTCATGTGCTAAAAAAAAGGAGACAAATTCTAGTGGATATCAAAGAGGAGATGGATCTGGGAGAAGTAAGGGTATGAATATATTCATTCATAAACATTGTATAGACTTTTCAAAGATCTGATAAAAGTGAGAAAAACAAAAATAAAACCAGTCATAATAATATATTGTTATACTTAGAGATAAGTATATTGATTTACCCTTATTAGAGAAAATTTTCCTTGTAGTAGATGGAAATTAACACAGCAGATAGTAAAAGACTGTGGAGCACTCAGCCCTAAATGAGATGTCCTTATCAAACTCCTCCCCACAAGACTCAGGGTTCTATACATAAATAAAGGTAGAAAGATTTTAAGATCCAGAGCTGGTGAATGATTAAAGAAAACAGTGTCTTTTAGGCACAACAGATTGACAGATATATGAACTCACAGACACTCTGACAGATGTATAAGACCTGCATAGATTCAAACCAGACAAAAATCCCAACACTACAAATATTAAGAGGGCTCAAAATATCATGACAAACCAAGAAGATAGCTATCTGCAAATGACATCTGCTGGGTAAGAATATATCATTTTTCTCCTGTAGAGTGACATTGTTATATCAACCATTCTCCAAGTCAGGCCCATATTCAGGAGTTGGTGGCCAACACAAAACAGACTCTACAGGTTTTACTTCATTTTCTTTTGTGATAGTATTTTTGTCTTACTAGCTTTTTGTTTGTTTTGATTTTTTTGAGAGAGAGGGAGGTAGAGAGAAAAAGAGAAAGAGAACATGAAGTTTGGTATGTAGGGAGGTGGGAAAAGTTGGGGAGGGGAAAATAGAATAAAATACAGTGTGTGAAAAATTTTAAATAAAAAGAAAAATATTGTGGCCTTTTAACTTATTTTAGGGACTTTTTTAACATATTGATAATATGTCTGCTTTACTTAAACATCTTGTACTATGATCTCCTGGTTCATTGATTGCTTTTCTATTTTTGTAATTTTGGGAGAGAAAAAATTTAAATTTTAATATAGTCAAATACAGGAGTTTTCCATTTGACTATTTGTGCAATTTTGTGCCTTGTCTAATTAAGGCCTCTCTGATATAGCTCCTTAAATTTCTTTCAAATTGATTTTTTTATTGTCTAATTATTCATTTGGGAACAAGTTCAATATTAGGCATGATATTGAAAATGAGCACAGGCACTCAGCACTCTACTTGAAATGCATTAAACAGTGAGTTCATGAAATCCTTATGTGCAGAATTGTGTGAATCAACATGTTCCTGATGCTGGATTTGGATATTCAAAGACTCAGATAATGAAAGAAATATTAGACAAGTTGACCTTCATGAAAATTGGGAACATTGAAATATGAAAAAATTTGATAGCATTAAAAGATAACACATATGACAGAAAGCACTTAGATACCACATATCTAGTAAAGAGTTATAATCAAGAAGACATACAGAGAACTCATGTAAGTCAGGAATAACACCTGATTTTAAAATGTGCAAATGATTTAAACATGTTTCTCCAAAAAGGCAAATGAGTGGTAACTTTGGAAAAAGATGCTTAGCATGACTTATCCTTAAAGAGACATTACACAAATGCACCTATAGCTGTGACTGCTGACACCATCATATCTTAGGATATGGGGAGTAGGGCTAAGAAGAAAGCATGTCTATAGTCAAGGGTTACCTACTGGTGATTCCCTTCCACAAGTCTCCTAAACAGTACTACAAACTGGAACCAAATATTCAAGCACATGAGCCTGTTCTGGAAACTTTCACACTCATATTGTAAATTCAATGAATGTAATCAAAAGCACTGAAATGTATTCCTAAAAATGAATAACCCAGTTTTTTATCTTTTATTTTATGTTGTATATATTTTACCATAACAAAATGTTTTATGAAAGGATGTAGTGATTGCAAAAATTGATGATGGTTGTTGCTTTAGGAAGGCTAATATGACTAAGGAAAAGAAATAGTAGCCAAATCCATTTTTAAAGTAATTGTTTTACTCTATTTAAAAATAAGATGTAGGTGGATCAACATTGTTAAAAAAAGCTATAGATATCCGAGAATGTTAAAATTTTCATGTCATCTTTTTGGAATGGGCAGATAGAATGCTATTTGAGAGGGTAAGTTATTCTTCTAAGCAGAGAAGAATGATAAAGCTCCTCATGCTGAAATAGTGAGTTAATGTTGTAGTCTATTTTCTTTATTCAGGCACAAGAAAATAAGACACAGCAAGGCAGTAATTGTTTTTCCTTGTGTGCACATGTAGTATGTGAGCTTAGAGACAGGATCTTGCTGTGTAAGAGCAGACAGACTAGCCATCAACTCATGATTTGACTCTGATTCCTGAGTGCTGGGGATACCGCCATCAGCCACCATACCCTGATTTAGGTTTTTTTTTTTTTTATTTTCTGAAATATGAACATTAAGTAGCTCTGAAAATACTCTTTTAAAATTATGTTCAAAATTTGTGTTACTAGATTGTTTTTGTAATGTACAGCTTTTTTTATGAGTCTGTCCCAGTTTTGCTTTTATAAGTCCCTACATATATTGTTTTATGTTATTTAGTACTTGTTATAAGGTAGGAGTAGTTCTTCACTTTAGACCAGGCCGGCCTTGAACTCACAGATATCTTTCTGCCAATGCCTCCCTAGTGCTGGGATTAAAGATGTGTGCCACCATCACCCAGCTGAGGTATTATTAACATAGTACTAGGAGAGTTTATGATACAAACATGCATTGTATGTTTAAGTCAGGCTAAGCATTCTATTCTCAATTTCTATCAGATTAATTCTTATAGATTTCAGTAATGACTGAGATCATGTTATCATATGATGCTGTGTGTTTTGTCCAGCATTGTAAAGCCTTTTCTTTCCTTTTTTCTTTTCTTTTCTTTTTTCTTTTTTCTTTTTTCTTTCTTTCTTTCTTTCTTTCTTTCTTTCTTTCTTTCTTTCTTTCTTTCTTTCTTTCTTTCTTTCTTCCTTCCTTCCTTCCTTCCTTCCTGCCTTCCTCCTCCTCCTCCTCCTCCTCCTCTTCTTCTTCTTCTTGTCATCATTCATGATGGATCTAGAAATAGCTCTGTGTGTGTGTGTGTGTGTGTGTGAGTAACATTCTATTTGCTTATACGTAATATTTTCTTATCTAGTAATCAGTTAATAGTTATTAGGTTAGTTTTTTTTTTCTTTTTATTTCTTGACTATTGTAAGACTGATGCAATGTACTCCCAGGACTCAGCTATGTCTTTGACATAATTTAATTTCCTTTGAAGTATATGCTAGAAGTGGGATTGTTAGTTTCCATTTTCTTTTGATGTAATAGCTACATTATTTTATGTTTCTACCAACACTGTGAGCATTCCCTGGTCAACACATTCTCTTTGGTACCTAACCATGTTGATTTTGATATTGCTATTCTTATTGGGATAAAATTATATCTCATTGTAGTTTTAATTTATATTTCTTTGATTACCAGTGTTGAACATTTTTCATGAGCCTGTAGGTCACTTGTATGTTACCATTTTGGATAGATCTATTTACGTACTGTTTTATAGTTTGAAGTTTTACATTTAAGTTGTAGTCCATTTGGGATTGACTTTTGTAGCGGAACACTTGATCCTTGATCTGGCAGCAGGCCTTCTCTGGGAAAGGATCACCTTCCCAGGCCTGTGTGATACACACCTGAACGCTTATCCTACATCACGGCTGCTCTAGGGTAGAAAGAATATTACTTAGACTAATACTGTCCTCTGTTTGTGCTAAGGCTAAATTTCTTCAGTTCCTCCCTAGTGACTAACATGGAGATATGAGAAACACCCCACATCTCTCAGTCTGACCTTTGCCTAGTGGCAGCAAGGTTGACTGGCTTGGTGTTTCAGGAGCAAATTATAGGATTCTCTTCATTAACACAAAATCTACAGGCAACATAGCATGTGCCTTTAAGTAAGTGAACTAAGAAGGCAATGGTGGCACACATTTTAATCTCAACTCTCATGATATAAAAAAGAAACAGTCAGTAGAAGAAGGATCATGGAGAGTAAAGGCAGAAGGAGAAGCAAGGTTGGAGCAGTGGTAGAAGCTGAGTGGAAAGCAAGCAGATCAGAAGCAGAAGATAGAAGAAGCAGCCATACAGAGAAGAGACAATTGAGAAGGCACCTAGTCAGAGTTCTATTCAGTCTTAGAGGCTGAGACTGGCCCTCTAGGTCCAGGCTTGCATCTTGAAAATTGTATCTCATTCTTCCTTGAACCCCCATGAGTCAAAATACTTTTACTTATGGCACACCAACATGCTTGGTAGAAGGATTTGAGTTCAGCTACGCATCTGGAGATACTTAGCTGGGGGAGATTCAGGAGCCTATGAGAGCCTCAGGCTCAGGGCAAGGAAAAATAAAATTACTATCCAGAACCTCTGAGACAGCAAATCAAGGTAAGTGATCCCAAAGGCAGTATATGAAGTGAAAATTCTTCTCATGTCAAAAAGCTTCTGAACAGCTAGATTGTAGAAGACAAGAAAGTCATTCTGGACCTCTGAGAAAGAGTTTGAAAGTAAAAAAGGATACAGAGATTTTTATGGCATTAAAAATTGGAAACTTCATTTCAAGACCTTAGATGCAGGGGCAGGGAGTGAAAAGATAGATGTGTTTCCTGTTTTGCTATCAGAGGTAATTTTGATCTACTGTTTCTTCTCAAAAAGAGTTGAAAAATTGGCTGTACAAATAGTAAAATTACAGAAAGAAATGAAAAAGCTAGAAAGACAAAAAAAAAAAAAAAAAAAAAAAAAAAACAGAAGTAGGAAAAAGAAAAGATTTATTCCTGATACAGGAAAGGAAAGAATGTATACAAGATATACGAGAAACCAAACAAGACCTCCTTAAGAGAAATGTTTAGTTGTAAACGTACAGTGCTACCTCATAATGAAATTGAGGAATGGAAACCTACAGTCATTAGAAAATCACCACTAGTTTTCCCAGTTATCGTGCAACAAGTGCCTGCAAATGGTGAAGACTCACAAGGTGATGGTGAATTAGGTTAGCAACCTACAGATATGATAGATCTATGGTGATTTAAAGAAGCAGTATTAACATATGGAATGTACTCACCCTATGTGAAACAGATATTAAACAATTGGGCTATGTAAAACAGAATTATTCCCCAAGAATGGAGATATTTGGTAATAGCTGTACTAGAAGCTGGTCCTCAGTTGCAATGGCTTACCTGGGAGAGGGAAGAGGCTATGATTATGGAAAAGTGTAATAGGACTAAAGGCATCAATATTTTTAAAGATCAATTGGTAGGTGCAGGTCATTTATGAATGGAGATTCAATTTATAGAACAATGTTATGGTACAATACCATGTATTTTAAGTGCTTTAAGCACATGGGATAAGGTTAAGAAGCCAGAAAAGAGGTCTACATCATTTCATTTACAAAGATTATGTGAGGCTCAGGGGAAGCTTTCACTGATTTTTCTAGAAAGATTAGCCTCAGCTCTAAATAGAGCAATATCAAGACAGGTGGTAACTGAATCTTTGGCTTTTAAAAATGCAAATTCAAAAAAGTTATGAGAGCTTTGGAAGCATGATCAGTTGCTATAGATGAATGAATTAGAACTATTTCTGATATTGGCCCTAACACTTATAATGCCACTATAATTGGACAAACAATGGCTAAAAGTTTTAGGTCTGAAAATGTCTGATGCTTTAACTGTGGAAGACAAAGTCATTTACAAAGGAATTTGAAGCAGGGCATTCTTAAAATTAATGATAATATAGAAAGAAGGCCCCAGGCTCCTGGAATTTGTAGGTGGTATGGTAAGTATTGGCATTGGACTAATGAATATAGATCAATAAGAAATATACAAGGTAATCCCATAATGGGAGGAAATGTACTAAGGGTCCTAGAGGGAGCTCCAGCAACAAGCAATATGAGCCACTGGCTTCCTGTCAGCAATCAAATAACTCATCAACAGAACAACCAGAGGAACCTTAACTCAGTATTGGAGATCTAATGCACGCTACAGCAGGCAGCACTGCCCTAGACTTAGCCATAGGTAGAAATCTCACACTATTTGCAAAAATTCAATGTTAAAATACAGCCACTGGAGTTTTTGGTCCCCTATCCCCAGGAACAGTAGGTTTTAGAAAGAAGTAGCTTGACTTCCCAAGGATTTATTGTGTATCCAGGAATTATAGACGTAAATTTCAAGGAAGAGATTGAAGTTATGACTTATGTAAAGAAAGAAATGCAGTGCAAAACAGGTTACAGGATCACTCATATTTTATTGCTCCCATATATCAAAGGCTCCAGTTCAAAGAACAAGAGGATTTGGAAGTACTGGAAGATAGGTATTTTGGTAAAATATTATCAATGATCACAGACCAAAATTAAAGGTGAACATAAATGGTCTTGAAATTGAAGTTTGGTGGACACAGGAGCTGATGTAAGTATAATCTCACAAGAATCTTGGAATCCATATTGGCCCATTCAGAAAGTGTCTACATAGATTTTAGGGACTGAAACATTATCTCAGGTAAAACAGTGTGTAAGAAGGATTAAGTGTGTAGTGCCAGAAGGTCAAATAGGAAAATTAAAGCCTTATGTGGCTAACATAACCTTAGTTTATGGGGAAGAGATCTATTACAACAATGGGGAGCTCAGATTAATATTACTTCAATCTCAGAGATAACCCCTAAAAGGGATATGTTTCTGGTGAAAGTATTGGAAAATGTTATCAAAGACAATTACAAGCTATACAGGTTATCCAAAATCAGGACACAACAGGTATTAGACTTCCAAACTTATAGAAGGTCCACTGATAAAAATGCACCAACAGCCCTATCTTTAAAATGGCTAACTAACAAACCTGTATGGATAAAGCAGTGATTTTTAACAAAGGAAAAATTGTAGCCACTTGAGCATCTAACAGTCTTTGGAATTCTCCTGCATTTGTCATTAAAAAGAAATCTAAAAATTGGAGGATGTTAATTGATATAAGGGCTGTGAATTTAGTAACTCTGTGTCTCTTAATTGAAGAGCTTCATCTATTTCATTCAAGGTTATGGATGTTAGGTAAAGTCCCACTACTATGTTGCTTGCTTTCTGCTGTTCTTGAAGTTCTTTATCTCCTCTTACAGTCTTCCTTTGTGTGTCAATGATTTAGTCTGTTACTTTGTTTTGATATTTTGTTGATAAGGGTTGCAGGTCTTTTGTACCCCCAAAATATCATGTGTTGAAGGATTTGTTTACAACAAAATGATACTCATAGTTGGGGCTTCAGGGGAGTAATTCAATATGATGATTCTAACTTCATCAGTGAGTTAATACATTGATGGATTCATGTTAATGACATCATTAATGGGAGATGTTGAACTATTAAGAGATGGTAGAAGTCACTGAATGTCTGTCTTATGTCTGAAGGATGCATCTTGTCGCTTCCACTTTCCTGTCTGTGTCCTCTCTCCTTCCTGCCTACCATGAAGTGAGCAACTTTGCTCTTCCATGCCCCTCTGCCATATGAATTGCAAACAATAGGGCCAAGTGAACATGAAGTGAAGCCTTTGAAACAATGGACCAAAATGCTTTTGCTCCCTTTTACTTGTCTCTCTCAGGTATTTGTCACGGTGATGAAAAGGTAACACACTTGCTCATATTTTTTGGTTATTTCTTATATATTATTGCTTTGTGCTTATCACAAAGCTTATAAAATATATATTTTGATTATGACAAGCTATTCTGAAATGCAAGGAGCTTAGCACAATAGCAAGCAACAAAAGAATAAGAAGAAATTACTAACAAGATAACTCTATACTACACTCCATTTCTTCCTACATATTGAATTTCCAATACTCCATTCATATCTTCATATTACTTTTTTCTTTACATTCTATCGTAGTTATTATTACTTACTGTTTTGGTTTTTATCCTTTACACTAAAGACACAATTGTATGCACCATTCTTACAATATTATGTACCCTGATTTCATTTTGCATTATCTTGTTAGTGAGATTTGTCTTTCCGTGCTTTCATTGTAGTTTCAACATTTCTTTCAGTATGAAGTGGTTCCTTTAACATTTCTCACAGGACAGATATATTTGCCTGGTGGTCTTATACTTTCTAAGACTTTATTTGTGGGTTTGTCTCTCATTCATTCATAAAAAGAAAGCTTTACTGGGCTCAATATTCATGGTTGTAATTTTTGTCAGTACTATGAAATCTCATGCCACTCTGTTGAACTGTAAGGGTTCTCTGAAGAAGTTTGCTATAGATGCATCACATCATTCTATGGAATTAATTTATTTTCTCTTTTTTTCAACCCTGAGAATCTTATCTTTTATCTTTGAAAATATTGCTATAAAGTATCTGGGAATAGATTAGTTAAGTTAACCTTCTTATACTAAAGGTTTCTATCCTTTAGGCCTATGAAATTCTTTCTTGTATTTATCAATAGGTATTTTACTCGCTAAAAATGCATTAGGTGACAGATGTGGAAATTATCTAGATCTATACTGAAATGTCACATCACACTCTTAAAATATGTAAAATTACTCTGTCAATTAAAAGTAAATGTCAGCCTCTAAATGTAGCTCAATTGCTGGCATGGTAGCCCAACATTCCTGAAACCTTGGGCTGCATATACAATATCACATAAGTGGATCATTGTGGTATATATCTGTAATTCCAAAAACTCAAGAAGTAAGGGCAAAAAAATCAAAAGTTGTAGGTTAGTCTTGGCTACACAGAAATTTTCAGGTCAGCCAAGGCTAGATGAGACTCAGTCCCCAAAACAGTTAAAAATATACAAACATATTAGACACAAGTTTTATACTCCTTTAGCATTTTGAAGTTCTCTTTGAACTCCAGATAATGCAGATATTATTGTCACTATCCTAAAGTTCTTGCTTGCATTTTTTATTTACTTTTTCTTTTATCTTTTCTCATTGTTCTTTCAAGCAGTCTTTGAATTTTCTTCTGTTTGTTCCATCCTGTTATCAATACTGTCAATTTAAATTTACCTAGTATGTTTCTTAGATCAAAAATTTATAGATTATCTCCGTGTCTTTGTTAAATTTTGTTAAAATTGTTAGAATAGAGATAAATTTCTGTTTTCTATAAGCTCTGAGTTTCCTTAAAAGAGCTTTGAGTTCTTGCATGTTGACTATTATCTGGGAAGTTTATGGCATAATTTGAACACTAAGAAGGCAAAATTTTCCTGGAAGCTTGTTGGCATGCATCATCATTAGGGCATTTGAAGGATTTGTGTTTGGTTTTCATAAACTTTGTGCTGTGTGTGTGTGTGTGTGTGTGTGTGTGTGTGTGTGTGTGTGTTTTAAGTTTGAATAGATAATGATAAATTGCCTCATAAAATAACTGTGTCAATTTATAACCTCATTATATGAATCTCCATTGACTACATATTTATGCTGATTCTCTTAAATTTCTTAAAATTTGTCAATGTTATTTCTTTTTGGTCTTAATTTACATTCCCTTAATTACTAATGAAGCTGAGCACCATTTTATATTTTTACTGCCAAATATTGTTTTCTGTTCTGTAAAATGCTTGTTATTTTACCTATTTTCACAAGTTTTTGAATAATTTTTGATGTATTTACATATTCTTGACACCAGCAATTTACTGAAAATGCATTGTAAAGCTTTCTTACAATTAGAGCTTGACTAGTTATTTCCCAAAGGGTTCTTTTGATGAGTGAAAGCCCTCAGTTTTAATGTAGTCTGATTTATCAATTCTTCAGCTAGCACTTTTAGGAGCTTATTGAGATATTGTTCCCCATAGTTTCATCATATTTCCTGTTTTCTTCTAAAACTTCTAAGTAATTTTTCTTTCAAGTTTCTTGTAAAGAGCCTGGGAATAACACCAGCTGTAGGCATTGGTATAGCGGGGAATTCAGGGCAAACTGAATGGTGCTACTCTGACTGCTTTTTCTAAAGTGGTGTGCTCAGAAAAAGAGGTTTTCCTTCAGTCTTATCTTCTGTCAGTCACAGCTCAGTTTCAAAATTATATTTGCCACTTCTATGATCAATAAATTGAGGAATTTCTTCACAGAGCACAAGGCACACAATAAAATAAGATCATTTATTTGTTGTGATATTAACCTCCAGCTATATAATACTTGTTTATCCAGATAAGTCTGCTGTTTCTCACTGGTTCAGTGGCAAACAGACTAGGGCAGATGAGGCCTAACCATTCCTTTCAGGACAGTATCTCTGCAGTAGACTACGTCTCCACAAGCAGTCTTTATTGTAGGGCAGGGTTGGGAGGTCATTCTTGATTTATTGGTCATTTGTCTCTTTATTTCTCCTCAGGAATTGAGGATCAAATCATCTCAGTCACTCTAGGGAGAGAACTAGCATTTCTTTTGACAACCACTGACACATAGGTATAAGACATGATGATATCATGGAGAAGAGGCCAGAAGGCCATGTATAGCATCTGAGCAAGAAGGAAATGGAATGAATGAGGACTGGTGTGTGTGTGTGTGTGTGTGTGTGTGTGTGTGTGTGTGTGTGTGTGATGTGAGAGAGAGAGAGAAGAGAGAGAGAGGGATATCTAGGAAAGGTCTTCCCACCATTCTAACCTCAACCCAATTTAGAAACTCTCTCACAAACATCGTGTTTTTCTTGTGGTTCTAAGGTCCAACAAATAGGCAGTCAAAATGAATCATCACAGATTCCTATAGCAAACATCAAATTAATAATGAAAGCCTACCTTCTGAGATAAAAACAAAAAAACAAATAGGGAAATATTCTTGCTATCACTTTTACTCAGTTTGCTTGATATTTTAAACCAAAGTAGTTAAGCAAAATATAATTAAAAGTAGATACACCAAAAATAAATGTTTCATTTTCCAATATGCATAAAATTTCCCATTATACATAACATTCCTACCTCCTACAGACCTGGCAATTTTTTTTTCAGAAGAGAATTGAAGGTTACTGATTAAATCTGACTAATAGCATGTTTTCCTTTAAGAGACAAAGGGGAAACAAAACCTTTAAGTCTGTACTTTGCTAATTATGGTAGCACAAACAGGTAATCTTAACACTTGGAGGTTGGAGTAGGCAGATTCAGAAAGAATTCGAGGCCACACTGTGATATTTATATCCAGAATGCTCTATCAAAAAAACAAAACAAAACAACTAAAACAAAAACATATCTTTACCATAAAAATGTTTCTAAAATTAGAAATAAATCCAATGAAACATACTTTTTTGGTTCACAGAATAATAAGACATCATCAAATAAAACAAGACCCATATAAAAACAAAACTCAATATTGGATAGATGTCAAATCTATCAAGATCATTATAGTATCAATAAAATCTGAGTCAAATATACATTTGAGTCAGTCTATACATTTTGTGAATAGAAATCAACAACACTCCTAAAACTGACTCAAAATGAGAAAGGCTAAATCTTCAGAAGTATGGTTATCTTATAAAGTGAGTTACATGAAATATAATAAAGCATTACTTCATGAAAGAAAATAGTTCTTTACTCAAAGTCAATTATGGTATTTATAAAATAATATTTTAATTAGCTTTGTGTTTTACTTTCCATTTTTGAAACCATAACCCACTGAAAATATGTGTCTGATTTAAGGACAGGATCAGTTTTCACTTATGTTTTCTGTAAACTATAACCCCACTGTTATTTCTCAAAAATCAAGCATTAGTGCACCTGTGTATTTATTTTAGTTTTTAGATTCTATCTTTTTGTACCATTTACTCATTTCTTTAAGACTATGCTAATCCTAAGTTGGTTTTGTTTGTTTGTTTTTGTTTTAATCAGACCCACTGGACTTTAGGAGACAATTCTTTCAAAGCTCAACAACAATCGAAGATTATGTTAGCAACTTCAAATATCACAAAATTATAATTAGTGTAAACTTTCATGGCAAAAGTCTCACATATACATAGAATGTATATTATATGTATGCACATTTGACTCTTCTTATAAGTCAGATTAACGTACTATGTTGTAAACAATTCAATTTTAGAAATTAGAGAAAAATCCAATAATTTCATATTCTGATAGCTGTGAAGTAACAAACGCTACTCCATTTACTTAAAACAGGTGGAATTTGATTTCAGGACCATTTAGTTGATTACAATTTGCACAACTAGTAACCAGATTGTGCCTCTTCCACTACAGTTTCTACCAGAGTTCTAGAGAATGATTTAGAGTGCGGAAAAATTAGCCTAAATAGAGAGAAATGAGGAAGAGGTGAAGTTTGATAGGTCCTAAAACCAAGTCTCCAGACAGAGGAAAAAAATCCCTTTACAATTTCAGAATTGCAGAGGCCAATATTGATAGGGCTTAGGTGGTGCTATTTATAGTGGAAAAATTCATAGTAAATTAGTTTAAATGGCATTACATCTACCCTGCCATTTGATAACACAGCATATACTTGGAATATATGAACATATTTGTAAACTTGTCAGCAGCAGCTCTATTTCTTTGCTTGTCAATGTGATCACAGTGTTTCTTTCATAGTAGAGTACTTAGGAATATCTAGTCTTTTATTTCAAGTCAAGCTACATTTATCTATGAACACCAGAAAATCATCTCAGATTATAGGTCTTTTTATACCTTATGTTAATGATTTATTCTACAGTTCTTTTAGGACTTCCTCCACAGGACAAAGACATTCCTGGTCCTGAAGCTTTTTCACAGGTTCAAGCTTTTTCACCAGTTCAAACTTTATAGAACTAAATTGAGTGTTTCTGCCAAAGACTGGCTGGTTAGCTATTGGCCATTTCCTTCAAGCATTAAGGTGAACTGGAAACAAGAGAAAGGAAATATGTTTTCCAAATGTAAGGAAAATAGATGTTCCAGGATTATAGAAGAGATGATGGGGAAGAAGGGAAAGTATATTACTCTAGAAGAAATTTCCCAAGTGTAGTTAATATGCTGTTGTGGTGGCTCAGCAAGGAGACATGGAGGCATTCTCACATATACAAATGCTTTCAAACCAGAGGGAACCGCTATCACAGCAGGCACCAAAATTGGCAGTAGAACCGTAAGCATCTGAACTCAGGTGCTTTTATTGATTCAGAACTCCTCAGATGTTCTACTGATACCATATGCAGATCTTGTGCAACCAAACATCCCCATATAAATCCAACACCCGCAGTCAATAACAAATGCCAAGATCTAGGCAGCCCATCACCCAACAGCGCACAAACAATTATTTTATACATAGCTAAAAATAAACTTATTCAACACCCTGGTTCAGAATAGAGCAAAAGTAGGCAGAGATGAAGGGCAGAATAAACAGAACATAGGGAGTTCAGTCTAATGTATAATTTGGATATAGACTTTTCCAGCTTTAGACTCTTGATTAAATTATTTAACTTTATTAGCCTCAGTTTATTAATTTAAAAAATGTAATTACTAATATAATAACATCCTGCTTATAACATTGTTAGGAGGAACAATGATCATAATTCTTAAAGTGGGCTTAGTTCAGGGTGTATACATCTAATTTCTACTTTTAAACACAGTATCACAGACTATAGTTTAAAAGAAATATATGCTATAAAGGTATGTTTATGTTGGCTTATGATTCTGTAGGTCAGATCCAAAGTCAAGGGACCACATCTCACAATAGACAGGCTTGTTGTTGACAGCAGCTTCCCAAGGTAGCACAGGACATCACAGATTAAGGAAGGGAGATTGTATACGCATGCTTGTTTCTTCCCACCTCATCTTCTAAGTTAGTAGGAATTTTTTATCATGAATGCTCTAGCCTAATGACTTCATATAATTGCAGTTCTTTCCCTAAGGTTCTAATGGAAGTCACCACTGTTGAATTTTGACTCCACTGCCCTAACACCACACATGAATACAGAGTTGGGGAGGGGAACATTGAAACCATTTGTAAATAGTAGATGAATATTGGCCAGGTGTTGGTGGTACATGCCTTTATTTCCAGCACTCAAGAGGTAGAGGCAGGTGGAGCTCTGTGATTTTTGAGGCCAGTCTGGTCTCTGCAGGAGAAGAGGGGAAGAAGAGGGCAGAAAAGAGAGAGAGCAATATTGAAATAATTAATAATGCTTTCTTTTCTTGTGTTACATGAATGTTTTGCAATTCAGTGGCATCTTTCCTACATACTTAATCCATAATAACTCAGTCAGAATTCCAGCTAACATCACTTAATAAAGTTAACAACTTCTTTTCTGTGAAATCAGTGTACTCATTTAGTATAATATAGTCAAATAACTAAAATATTTGGCAAATTTACAGGTTCATTTTTTAGACTTGATTTAGTGAATAGCCTTTTTTTTTTTTTTTGCTTAGGTGGGCTTAAATTATCATGTATATTTGACAATTAAAATAATTCTTTAAAATTAAACTTCTTAAAAATACATATTTTACCTTTGATGAGTCAGGTTTTCTTCTCCCATTAATTAGAAATTGTAGCATCTAAAACCAGATACCATTCTCCTTACCTAAGACTTTAAGAGCAATTTGGACAACTCTCTTCTTAAGACAAGATCTTTAGTCTGTAGATAATCAAATTCTGTTGAATTTGCAAAATGATTTCCTTAGCCCCATTCAGGATCTTAAGCAATAAGTGAGTGATTATAAGCACTCTTCAATTCTAATGAGGAATGAGATTATTCCTCAGAATTAAACAATCTTCCCTTTTGCATGCTTCACAAAGTCTTTTGCAATAGCAGTAGGGACTGTGTCAAAATAAGAACTGAAACTTAACTGGAATCCATACCACTTTTATCGTATAAATTTTATTTTTTGAGATTACCATAGAAATGCAACATTTCTGCTTTCACGTTCCTAACTCCAAATTCTCCCACATACTATATCTCCCTGCTCTCCTTCAAATTCATGGTATCTTTTCCTACTAATCATTATTGCATATACATATGTCTGTGTAAATGTGTATGTATATACATTCCTAAATATAACCTATGCAGTCCATATAATGTCATTGCATGTATGTTTTCAAGGCTAACTATTTGGCAATGTGCAACTAATTGGTTTGCTCTTCCATGGGGAAGCCCATCTCTTCTACTCCCAGCTTTCTCCAATTGCCTATATTTCTTCAGGTATGGTTGAGATCTAGTGGGCTTTGGCATGTCTATTGGTATTATCCTTGAGATTTAAGAGTATAGCTTCTGATACACTCCTATTACTATATCCTAGTAATAGGAGACACAACTTCATAGTTTACATTAAAGAAAAGTAGATGCAGGGTCTTTTTTAAAATTTTGATTTAAACAAGAATCAATAATAATAGTTTGTAAAAAGGCCTCAAACTATTATAGGCATCAGTTACCTAAATTATAAAAGTAGCAGACATCTAATTTGCTTGTAGTTCTAATATTACATTCACATGGTTGGTCACTTTCAATTTTTTTTGTTTATGTAGATAGATTCCTACCTACAGAGCACTAGCATGTTTTTGATTCACATCTTCAGAATTTAAATGAGGTCATTGTATGTCTGATCATTGCATTGTGCTTTATTTATCATTTTTCCCTTTTCTGTATAGTTTAATGAGATAGATAATTAGATTTTCTTAAACATTTTTTCATGAGTCATATGAAGTTTGCAAAATAGGGTTAATTTATGTCTATGGATTAAGGACATTCTCTCAGTAATTTCAAAACTAGAATCAGATAGTCACACTAAGTAGTAAATATTCATAAATTCTAAGTGTCTGTACTAGAAGGGAGCAGTTATTAGAGAAATTTCCCTATACTCTCCAAATTAGGAAAAAATAAAAAGCTATGTAAATTACAATATACATATTGATCAACATGTTGAGCACTGTCAATTGGTAGCAAGTGACTATCAGGCCAGCAATTAGTGTCTGGATGTATGAAAAGGCAACAAGCCAGATTCATCTGACAGTGAGAGTCTTCAGATCAGAGATGAGGTTTGAGATGAGGTCCAGGATGTTTCAATGGTCTTTAAAAAATATTGTCTGTTGATCCAAAAATATTGTATGTTGATCATTCCACACATCCACTCCCTTTCACCCCTCCCTGCATCTGCCTGGCTGAGTCTTACATACCAACTAAGGCAGACATTTTCTCATCCAGACTGTGACTACTCAGCCATCAGGAAAGAAGGGAGGTAGATTCCTTGCATAACCCTCCCACCAGTACACCTGGTCCCCTTAAATCCTAATCCACCACCATCTCCCCAAATCTTCTCCCCATCCCTCCCTGGTTCCCGCATACATCTCCCACACTATAATACAACAGGGCAACCAGCAGAAGAACAGGTATGAAACTTTCTGCTCAGCCTTCCCATTAAAACAACCTGGGCCCCATAAAACTACACCCTCTGCCATGTATCCACCACCCATATTAACCCTTCCCACTGCTGCCACTCACCCATGTCCCAGATACCAGCTAGGCCAGATATCCTCCATAGTAGAAAGAGAAAGGTCAGCCAGCCAGAAGAACATGTAGGAAGCCTGCAAACTCTGTATCTCAGCCCCCAACTGTGGGCAGAGACTTGCTACTTGACAAGGGGCCACAAAGAAGAGAAGATCAGAGAGAAAAAAGACACTGAGGAACAAGACACTCATCCAGGAAAAAACAAAAACAAACAAACAAACACCAAACTCTCCTAAACCTAGAATCACCCAAAGGCCTAATGCATAAACGTCACTTTAAGAACACAATCAACAACCAGGGCAATATAGTGGGCACCACCAGAGCCCAACTGTAATTATACAAAAATCACTGAACATTCTGACATAGATGAAGCAGAAAAAAAAAAAAAGACATTACAACCAACTTTATGAAGATAATAAAAGTCCTTAAAGAGGAAATGAATAAATTCCTCAAAGAAATTGATGAAAAGGAAAACAAACAATTGGAGAAATTGAGTAAACTCATCAAAGGAAAACAGGAAAACACAAACCATTAGAAGAAATGAATAAATCCCTGAAAGGAAACCAAAAGAAAGCAAACAATCAAGGGAAGGAAATAAAACTGTCCAAGACCTGAAAATGGAAATAGAAGACATAAAGAAAACACAAACTAAGGGAACTTGGGAATAAAAAATCTAGAAAAGCAATCAAGAATTACAGAGGCAAGCCACAGCAGCAGAATATAAGAGATGGAAGAAAGAATCTCTGGAATTGAAGACACTAGAGATGAAATAGATACATTGGTAAAGGAAAATATCAAATCCAAAAAATACTGACACAAAACATTCAGGAAATCTGGAATACCATGAAAAGACCAAACCTAAGGATAATAGGAATAGAGGAAGAAGATTTCCAGCTCAAAGGCTCAGAAAATATTTTAAACAAAATCATTGAAGAAAAATTTCCAAACCTAAAGAAAGAGATGCCTATAAAAGTACAAGAAGCTTATAGAACACCAAATAGACAGGACCAGAAAAGAAAGTTCCCTTGCCAAACCTATTAGAATTACACCTGACTTCTCAGTGGAGATCCTAAAAGCCAGAAGGGCCTGCACAGAAGTACTACAGGGAACAGTTCCAAGGGAACACAGATGGCAGCCTAGATTACTATACCCAGGAAAACTCTCAATTATCATAGATGGAGAAAACAAAATATTTCACTATAAATCCAAATTCAAACAATACCTATCTACAAATCCTGCCATGCAGAAGGTTCTAGAAGGAAAACAACAACCCAAAGATGTTAACTGCAATCAGGAAAACATAGGAAATAAATCATCTCACACTATCATAATCAATAGAAGGGACACACACACACACACACACACACACACACACACACACCAACTACAAAATAACAGGACTGAACAATCATTGGTTATTGATATCCCTCATTAATGGTCTCAAATCCCCAATATAAAGACTCAGACTAACAGAACGGATTCAAAAACAGAATCCAGCCTTCTCTGCATACATGGAACACACCTCAACCTCAAAGATAAACATTACCTGAGAGTAAAGGTTTGGAAAAAGATTTACTAAGCAAATGGACCTAAAAGACGAGCCAGTGTAGCCATTCCAATATTCAACAAAAGACTACAAACCTAAATTAATCAAAAAAGATGGGAAAGAACACTGCATACTCATTAAAGAAAAAAATCCACTTAATACACTAATAGTGGGAGTTTTAAATACTTGACTCTCACCAACTGACAGGTTATCCAGACAAAAACTAAACAAATACTGGCACTAACAGATGTTATGAACCAAACAGATTTATAGCTAGTTACAAAACATTTTACTCACACAGAAAAAAATATAATTTCTTCTCACTACCTCATGGAACCTTCTCCAAAATTGACCAAATTCTTGGCCTCAAAGCAAGCCTCAATAAATACAATAAAATTGAAATAACACCCTGCATTCTATCAGACTACCATGGATTAAAGCTGGACTTCAACCAAAACAGTAACAGCAAAAGGCCTACAAATTCATGGTAGCTGAACATCTCTTCACTAAATGATGTCTGGGTCAAGACAGAAATAAAGAAAGAGATTAAAAACTTTCTTGAATGCAATGAAAACGACTCCACAACATACCCAAACCTATATGACACAATGAAAGCAGTACTAAGAGGAAAATTCAAAACACAAACTGCATACCAAAAATGCAAATTAAAAGCACATCTGAAAGCCCTAGAACAAAAAGAACCAAGCACACCAAAGACAAGTAAACAGCAAGAAACTGTCCTCAAACTGAGGGCTGAAATCAATAAAATAGAAACAAAGAGAACAATTCAAAGAATCAATCAAACAAAGAGCTGGCTCTTTGAGAAAATCAATAAGATAGACAAATCCCTAGTCAAACTAATTAAAAGACACAGAGAGAATATCCAACTCAACAAAATCAGATGTGAAAAGGGGGATATAAGCACAGACAGAGAGGAAATCCAACAAATCATTTAGATCATACTTTAAAAACTGGTACTCCATAAAATTGGAAAATATAAAAGAAATTGATAATTTTGTTGATAGATACCACCTACCAAAATTGAATCAGTTAGAATCAAGATTAGCTAAACAACTTAAAAGACCTATAATCCCAAGGAAATAGAAGAGGTCAAAAAAAGCATCCCAACCATAATAAGCCCAGGGCCAGATGGTTTTATATCAGAATTCTATCAGACATTCAATGAAGAGTTAATGTCAGTACTCCACAAGTTTTTCCACAAAATAGAAACAGGAGGAGTACTGTCAAACTCCTTCTGTGAGGCCACAGTCATGCTGATACCCAAACCACAGCCCAAGTCCCCTCATGAACATAGATGCAAAAATATTCAATAAAATACTTACAAACCACATCCAAGAACATATTAAAAAGATCATCTACCATGATCAAGTAGAATTCATTCCAGAGATGCAGGGGTGGTTCAATGTACAAAGATTAGTCAATGTAATCCACCACATAAACAAACTGAAAGAATAAAACCACATGATCATCTCACTAGATGTGGAGAAAGCTTTTGATAAACTCCAACACCCTTTCATAATAAAAATATTGGAGGGATTGTCCATACCTAAACATAATAAACGTAATTTACAGCAAACCCACAATCAACATAAATTAAATGGAGAGAAACTCAAAGCAATTCCACTAAAATTAGGAAAAAATCAAGGTTATTCTATCTATATATACTTATTAAATATAGTACTTGAAGTTCTAGCTAGGGCAATAAGACAACAGAAGGAGATCAAAGGAATACAAATTGGAAAGGAAGAAGTCAAACTATACTTATTTGCAGATGATATGAAAGTACATATAAGCAACCACAAAAACTCGACCTGGTAGCTCCTGCAGTGGATATACAACTGTGAAGTGGTTGGCTACAAGATTAGTTACAAAAAAAAAAAAAAAAAAAAAAAATCTGTAGCCTTCCTATATACACAAATGAACAGAGAAAGAAATAGGGGAAGCAACACCCTTCACAATAGCCACAAATAGCAGACGGTATCCTAGAGTGATTCTAATCCAGCAAGTGAAAGATTTGTATGACAAAAACTTTAACTCCATGAAGAGGGAAACTGAAGACCTCAGAGCATGGAAATATCTCCTGTGCTCCTGGGTTGGTAGGATTAGCATAGTAAAAATGGCCATCTTACCAAAAGCAATCTACAGACTCAATGAGATCCCTATCAAAATCCCAACACTATTTTTTACAAATCTTGAAAGGGCAATATTCAACTTCATACGGAAAAACAAAAAACCTAGGATAGCTAAAATAATCATGAAAAATAAAAGAACTGGAAGTATCGATATCCCTGATCTTAAGCTGTACTACAGAGCTATAGTAATAAAAACTGAATGGTTTTCGAATAAAACAGAGAAGAGGATCAATGGAACTGAATTGATATGTTGGGAACCATAATATCCTAGAAATGGATATTGTCTGTATGACAGAGATCCAGACTCCTGCTAGCCAGAGGATATTGGAAATTGACCTGGGCATATACCCAAAGGATATTCCATCCTACCACAAGGACTCACTTGTTCAACTATACTTATGGTAGCTTTGTTCATAATAGCCAGAAATTGGAAACTACCTATATGTCCTTCAACTGAAGAATGGATAAAGACATTTTGACACATTTATACAATGGAGTACTTGCTACTCAACTATTTTTAAAAAATGACTATAAAAAATTTGCAGGCAAATGGAAGGAACTAGAAAAAATCATCCTGAGTGAGGTAACTGAGTTCCAGAAAGACAAACATGGTACATATTCACTTTTATATGTATATTAACTATTAAACAAAGGACAGAAGTTCTGCAATCCACAAAGGCAGAGAGACTATGCAACAAGAAGGGTCCCAGTGGGGACACAGAGATCTCCCATGTAAAGAGGAAATAGAACCGAAGATGTAGAAGGGACAGGGAAGGATGGGAAGGGAAGAGAAGAGACCTGGAAGGAAGAGAGGGATGGAAGCAGAGAATATATGGAGAGATGACCAGAATTGGAGGACATGTATGGGAGAATTGGGAGACCTAGTTCAGTAGAAACTCACCAGATTCAATGAAGGCGACCCTAGAGAAGACCTCTAGTAAAGGGAGTTTGGTAGCCTCAACAGGCATATCCTGTAATAAGCGCAGGCTTTCAGCTGTGGGACTAGGATATTATCCTAGCCACAAAAACTTCAACCCATGGCCTATCCTCCCAGAAGGATCTACTGGGACAGTGAAAAGGCAAAACACCATGCTAAAGGATGGAAACCATAACCTGTACTCCAGAGCAGGCCAGGAATTAGAGTCTTGACAGTCAGGAGAGGACTTCTAATGCTAGCCTGATCATCTCATAGATTAGGGTCTAGTCAAATCCTCAATAGAGAGGCTCCCTATGACTGAAGGAAGCAGATGCAGAATCACGGCCAAACAAAATGCAGAGCATGAGGAACCCTACCAAAGAAGTGGAAGAGGTTCTTGGAATGAGGGTTTGAGGACACCAGGAAAACAAACTCTATAAAGTCAACTGACCAACACTCTTAGGGGGCTCACAGAACCAGGAGCAGCAGACATAGAATCTGCTGGGTTCCCCAAATATGTGTTGAGGTTACCTGGCCTGGTGCTTTTACAGAACTTATACAGATTGGAATAGGGGTGTGTATTCCTGAACCTCTTACCTGTTCTTGAGTACCTACTAGGTTGCCTAGTCCAACACTGAAGTGGGGAATTGTGCCTGACCCTGTTCCATCTTGTTGTGCCATGTTTGATCAGTAACCATGGGAAGACTGCTGTTTCTTGGAGAGAAATAGAGTGGGAGTGGGAGGTGGGATTAGGGAATAGGAAAGATGAGGGGGAGCTGTGAGGAGTGAAGGGAAGGGTGGGTGTTGGAATGTAATATACAAAAGAAGAAAAATTTTAAATAAATTAAAAAAATTTAAATTTAAAAAATTTTAAATATTGTATGTTGCAATGTATTTGAAAGATTCCTTGTATTGACTTCCTGAAAGCCTTAGTAGGATAGGTTTTCTATGGCTGAGCCAGCCTGTGTTATCATGTAAATAAGAGTTATTCCCTCTTAGCTTATTGTAAATAGAGTTGCTGATAAAAAGGTCATTTGGATGCTCTGCCAGACAGGAGGTGGTGACATTAGCCATATCCTAGTCTCCCCTATTGATCTGTAGTTCCCCCACTGTAAAAGTGGACATAAGTCAGATGGGTAAGGCCTAGCCCCTTTTTTGTCAGTGGTACCCCACTATAGATCTGGGCATACCCCGATGGCCAAAGGGAGGAATAAGCCATTGAATCTTTTTTGATCATGCAAGTAGACTTCTAAGAGAGAACTAGAAGGAGCATTTAAGAGAATAAACTGCCTGGATATTAGAGGAGTTGGAGCAAGCAGGTGGAGCTGGAACATGGCATGGTGTTGACTCTCCTGAGGTCTCTCTGGCTTATATCCATGTCTCATATGTGTTTATTAATAAATCACCAGACATAATAATTCTTTAACAATTGTATATTGTCCAATTTCATAATTTGTTAACCAAGTGGGAAGGAATGACATGCTTCAAGTGTGTCTGGGCAAGGGGTGTCTTCCCTTTCAAGACATGGAAGCAATGTACAAGCCCATGTAATCTGGTAGAAGCTAATATTCACATCTTTCATCTTTTAGATACAAAAGGAGCTTAAAAATTCAAATGTGTTGCCTTAATATTGGCCAAAATATGGGCTTGAGGTGTGGCTTAGAGAAGTATGTTCACCTGGGATACCAAAAGCCTTGTCCTCCATCTACAGCACTACAAAAGTATAGGAATTACATTTCTGTAAACATATTGCCAAAAGAGGCTTCTGTTGTTTTACTGAGGACTGAGTAAATGCATAAACATAACATGCAAGGAGCAGCAACTACAGAATGAATTGAGCAGAGCATGACTAGTTTTTAATAATTATTTTGTAATGTATGTACAAAACTATAATACGGCCAGTTGTTCACTTTCCAATCCTCAGTAGAATTCAGGAGATCCTTCATTTTTGTGAAAATTCCTTCTTGTGGAACCATTTACATGTGCATCTTGTGGTCCTGTACTTAGTGAGACTCCATTAGAGAAAACTATTTTTCTTTTGTGAATAGTTGCCAGCTGAAGACATTTCCTCCTTCTTTTCCTTTAATTCTTTATATCCCAGAATCAAATATTATTTTTATATTTCTTGTTCCAGGGTAGATGAAATTTAGACTGGTACAAAATACATTCACACTATAACTATTGTCTTTTTATAAGTTTTAAAATTTTTGAGGTTATAATTATTTTTTACACTCATTTCATTTCAATCCTACCCTGTGTTAGGCATCAATGCTTATTACAAGAAACATTTAGCTTCCATCTTCCAAATATATGATAATTTGTATAATTTGGCTCCTTAACTTTCTTTCGATGGGATGGTCTTGTCAATTCTGATGCGAGAGCTCTGAGCTAAAGTGATACATGTAAGTTCCAGTAAAAATGTCAGATTATTTGTGGGAAGTTCTACAAATTATTCTTTTCTCCACTGAGCTGAATACTGGATAGGCAAAATCGGGAATTATTCACCACACTAGGTCCCAAGGCAGTGAGAAATTCTCCTTGCTAACCCATGATGAATATACAGTATAAGAGAGATGCAATTATATTTTGAAGCACTGAGATTGATGTGATAATTACAGCAGTAAAGTCGAGTCTAGTCTTTCTTAATTAATTTCCATGAGATGTTCCATTTCACAATGTTTCTCATTTTTTTTTCTTTTCTTTTTTTTTTTTTTTTTTTGTTCAGTCATACAATATATCCTGACCTGTTTCCCTTCCCCCGATTCCTGGCAGTCCCTCCTCTTATACTTCCCCTTCCTCCTAGTTCCACTGATCATAGCTTCCCTTCAGAAAGGAGCAAGTCTCCCAGGGATGTCATTTATATGTGGCACAACAGAGTTCAATCAGGCTAGGCACCAACCTTCATATCAATGCTATGCTTGGCAACCCAGTAAGAAGACAAAGGTCCCAAGAGCAGACAAATGGGTCAGAGGCACACCCACTCCGACTGTTAGGAGTCTCATAAAAACACCAAACTAACAATCGTAACATTACATGCAGGGGACCTAGTGTAGACCCGTGCTGTGTCTGTATTGCCAATTTAGTCTCTATGAACCCCTATAAGCCCTGCTTAGTTGATTCTGTGGGCCATATTCTCCTGGCCCTCTGGTTCTTATAATCCTTTCTTTCTCATCCATGGGGTTGTCCAAGCTCTACTTGAGGGATCCAGTGGAGATCTTCCATTTGGATTGACTCCCTACCTAATTTTTTGTGGGACTCTACATCTGCTCCCATTCGATGCTGACAGGAGCCTTTCTGGTGACTACTGGGCTAGGTATCAGTCTATGTGTATAGCAGAATATCATTAGGAATCAGCTCAATGCTTTTTTTTCCCAGTAGTTTTTGGTTCTACCCTAAGTCTCAAAGCTATCCATTCTCCAGTTCCTCTCCATTCAGGCAGTGTCAGGCATGGGCTATCTCTCATGGCATGGCTCTCAGACCAGTCATTGGTTGGCCACTCCCTCTAGTTCTGTGCCACAATTTCCCCAGAACATCATGGAAGGAGAGTATAGGTGGAAGATTTTATGATGGGTTGACCACACAATCCCACCACTGGTAGCTTTGACTGGTTACAGAAGATGGTCAGTTTGGGCTCCATATCCTCCATTAGTAGAAGGCCTTACTAAGGTCACCCTTGTAAATTCCAGGGAGTTTCCACTGCACTTGGTTTCCACATCTCTGTGATGCCCCCCAATTTCTGTCATCTCTCTCCTCCTCCCATCTGCTGTTTTCACCTGTTTCCATCTCCATGTGCCTCCAATCCACTAGCAAAACTTGCTCCCAGGGAGGTCATATGCAACCATTCTAGAGTCCTTGTTACCCAGCCTCTCTGTGTCTATGAGTTGTAGCATGACTCTTCTTTACTTAGCAACTATATCCACTTACACAATGTTTGTCTTTCTGGGTCTAGGTTACCTCACTCAGGATAATTTTTTCTAGTCATCATTTGCCTGAAAATTTCATAGTGTCATTTTATGAACAGCTGAGTAATACTCATATATTTCACTTTTTTTTTTTAATCATTCTTTGGCTGAGAGATATATAGGTTGCTTCCAGTTTCTGGCTATTAAGAATAAAACAGATATAAACATAATTGAGCAAATGTTCTCACGGTAGAATGGGGCATCCTTTGGGATTATTTCTTTTGAAAATTAATTAATTAATTTGTTTTTACGTTGTTGTGGGATATTTGATAGTTATGGGATTATACTCTTGTATGCTGTTTAGGGGTAAAGGTGCTTCCTGATGCCTTGCAGCATGTAAAGGATTTACTTCCTATCTGTTAACACCTCTGTGCTAAAAACAAAGGAGTAGCCACCCAGATCTCCATATTAACAGGCCATTAATGCAGATGAAGGTTCCCTGAAACCATCAATGGTCTGCAACCAGGTGATCAAAGAAGACTCTGACTCACCCCACAGCTCACACCCCCCCACCTCCTAACCCTCCCCCCCACCCCACCCCCACCTCTGGGATAGGCGGGATAGGCAACATGTCTGCTGGCAGACCTTGAGAAGTGTTAGGTTCCATTCATTTGTATAATGAAGGCCTGTGTGGAGACATGGAGGAGTTTTGAATGAATAAAGCACCTAGAGGTAGAGAGAGAGGAAGAGAGTTAGGAGAGAACTATGAGGAGAGTTGTGTGAGGAGAAATGGAGTGTACTCTCTGCCTATTTTGCTGGGGTATAGGATCCTTGAGAGTTGTCATGGCTTGTTATTAATATGTCATTTATGATTTAATAAATAATACTTTTAACATTTGAAAATAACCTTTCATACATTATATTCTAATCATGATTCCTCTCCTTCATCACCTCCTAGATCTTTCCCATAACCTCACCCATCCAAGTTCACATCTTTCTCTCATTCTTTAGAAAACAAACAGACCAATAAAAGAAATTAAGCCAAAATAAAATAAAACAAATGGACAAAATAAAAAGCAAACAAAAAACAAAACAAAGAAAAAGCATGCATGAGAAACATGTATACATATAAAAATCTCCCCCCCACACACACACAGGTATACGCAAACTCCATAAATACTCAAAATCAATAACCATAACAGATAAGCAAAAGATAAGTAGAATGAAATAAATGCTCAAACAAAGCATTATGAGACAAAAAATCTCTAAAAATAGCATTGAGTTTATTTTGTGTGGTTTGTATACTTCGTGAGACTCCACTGGAGAAAACTATTTTTTCCTTTGCAAGTGGTAGTCAGCTGGAGATAGGTTCTTGTTTACCTATGATGGCTTCTGTCCACTTCCCATCTCAGCACTATGATCCCATCTGGATTAGACATATTTAAGTCTTGTGCATGTTGTCACAGTCTCCAGTTCATATGTGCATTGTTTCCTTCATGTCTTCCATCTCCACTGACTCTAAAAATCATTCTATCTACTTTTCCATTTTGTTCTGGTAACCCTAAGGGGAGGGATTGATGAAGACTTCCCATTTAGGACTGAGTCTACCAAGGTCTATCAGTCTCTACATATTGTTTAGCTGTGGTTCTCTCTATTAGCTTACATTTCCTACAAGAGGATGCTTTCTCTGATGCTAGCTGAGATAGAAATTGATTTAGATAAAAATAGATATGTCATTAGGAATAATTTCATTACTATGTTCCTTTAGCAGAACAATATTATGTGGTTTTCCCCTAGGTTCGTGGTCTAAAGTTTTTGGTCATTCAGGCAGTGTTGAACATGAGTTCCAACTCATGGAGTGGGCCTTAAATTTATTCAGATAATGGTTGGTTACTCCCACAACTTTTGTGTCACTGTTGCATGAGTGTGTTATGCAGACAAGTCAGCATGTGTAGAAGATTTTGCATCAGGGTTGGTATTTAGCTTTCTTCTTTGGATTCATGAAGACTACCTTAGTGTACCATAAATACTAGTCAATAGATGTGTAGACCCTAGGTAGGCATTAGCTAGACATCTCTGTGTTCAGTGAGATATTGTAGGTATTACTTTTAGCTCTAAGTCCTTACCATGAGTTTGTAGAGAGTAACCAATAGCCTTGGCAATAGTCTTTTGAAGTTTTTCATGAAGCCCCTTTGACCAATAAGACAATTAGATATAACCCATTCTTGGCACTGGAGGGTTCACTTGGTGTTGAGAGAAGTCTAGTTGGGACTTTATTTTTTATTTTAATTTTATTTGGTGATTCCATTTAAATATTTACACTTATGAAAATTTTCATTAAACCTTTCATATGTATATATATGGGCTGATATATTTAGCATTATATCCCCACAACTATATATTCTTTTCTCCATACTTTAGGAGTTTATCTTCCCAACCCATCTCCAGCCTCTTTACTCTATTAAGCAACCTTTGTAACTATATAGATAGGATAGTATAGTATTGGTATAGTATAGATAGTATAGTATAGGCTATTGTAGGTACAAAAGCTAGCATCCACATACAAGAAAATACATACTGTATTTATCATTTTGATTCTAGCTTACCTTATTCCATAATGTAAATGTACTGCATTTTCTTTACTCATTCATCCATTGATAGACTGTATTCTCAGGGATTAGAAACTTTGTCTGCGGGGCAGGAGGAGAGGAGCTCCAGGCCAAGGGACACAGCTGTGCGGCTGCTAGAACACAGCATGATGGGGTGGTTCTGGGTTTACCACATCCTGCCTTGTCTTAGGTGCACCTCCAGTGAGTCAGACGAGAACAGACACTCAGGACACGCTTCAGGGGGTGTCTCAGTTTTAATGAGAGATGTAGAATACAAAAATAGGGCCACAACCAGGGGAGGGTCTTTGCTACCCGGGGTTGGGTTCCATTGGTTAAGACAAGGATTATTGGAGTAGCCTTATTTGCATGTGAAGCTCAAATCTAAGCAGTATTGTCTTGCAAGGGCACCTTCTGCATAAGGTGTGGTCTCACAGGAAAAAAGAGGAAGACACCTTATCAGTAAATGGACTCATCCCTATGCTTCCACCTATAGAACAGATAAGCACAAACCAAGCCACATTCCTTTGCTTCTATGAAGCAGGGAATATTTAGTATTTAGCTGGGCTCTGGCCAGGACTAAAGTGAAGAGCAGCCAAACACCTGCTGTTCTCATCTCCTGGGATGACTTGGGGTTCCAAGCCAACTTCAACCCACTCTTAGCTCTATGACAGTCCCATAACGGACAACTGGTAGTTTTCAATTTCTGTTTGTTATGAATAGAGCAGCAATGAATGTGGATGAGCATTTGTCTCTGTAGTAGGATACAGAGTCCTTTTCGTGTATGTCCAGGAGTAGTATATCTTCATCATGAGGTAAATCTATCCTCAGCTTCCTGAAGAACTGTCACACTGATTTCCATAGTGACTTTACAAGTTTGCATTCACAGCAACAATGGTTGGATTTTCCCCTTATCACACAACTGTGCCAGCATGAGCTGTCATTTATTTTATTGATCTTGGCCCTTCTGACTGGTATAAGATGAAATCCCAAAGTTGTTTTGATTTGTATTTCTGTGATGACTTTTAATATTGAACATTTCTTTAAATGTTTTTCAGACATTTGTGTCTTGTCTTTTGAGAATTCTATTTAGATATGTACCCAAGTTTTTGTTTGTTAGTTTGTTTATTTGGTCTTTTGAGAAAGGGTTTCTCTGTTGTAACTCTGGTTGTCCTGGAATTTACTCTGTAGTCAGACTGGCCTGGAACTCACAGAGATCTGTCTGCCTCTGCATTCCAAGTGCTGGGATTAAAGGCTTGTATCACCACTGCCCAGTGATATACCCCATTTTTTTAAATGAATTGTTTGTTTTTCTATGTCTATTTTTTAGTTCTTTATATATTTTAATAATTAACTTTCTATTGGATGTGTCATTAGTAATAATCATTTCCCATTCAGTAGCCAGCTGTTTTGTCTGAATGATAAGATCCTTTGCCATACAGAAAATTTGCAGTTGCATGAAATCTTATTTATTAATCTTTGTTTTTGGTGCCTGTGCTATCAGTGTTCTGTTCAGGAAAGCCTTTTCCTGTGCTAGTAAGTTCAAGACTATTCCCCACTTTCTCTTTTATCAGATTTAGTATATCTGGCTTTTTGTTGAGATGCTTAATTCATTCAGAGATGTTTTCTGTAGGGTGATAAATACTGGTCTATTTGCATTCTTTTACGTGAAAGATCAAGTTTGACCAGCACCATTTGTTGAAGATGCTGTCTTTTTTTTCCTATGTATTTCTTTGTGTATTTCTGTGTCTTTATAGAAAATCAGGTATCCATAGGTTTAATGACCTATTTCTGTGTCTTCAGTTTGATTTCACTGATCAATGTGTCTGTTTTTATGTCAATACTATGCTGATTTTATTACTATAGCTCTTTAGTACACCTTGAATTAGGGACTGTGAAATCTACAGCAGTTCTTTTATTACTTGGGATTGTGTTTTGTATTGGTTTATTCCTTTTTTTTTTTTTTTTGGTGTATATGCATGTGTGTTTACATATGAAGCTGAAAATTGTTCTTTCAATTTCTATGAAGAATTCTGTTGGAATTTTGATGGGGATATCACTGAATCTGTAGATTGTTTTCGGTAAGTCATCTATTTATTAATTGACAGCTTACATACATTGACTAATTATAAAATATTTCTAGCCCTTGCTCAATTTGGTTCAAGTTCTGTCTTTAAAGAACAGAGACTCTGTGCATAGACAACTTACTAAATGAATTTTATTGCCCATAGACTTTTGCTACTCCTTGACTCTAAGCAATTATAAACAAACAAAAAAAAAATTTGGAAGTATGGAGAGACCATGTATTTTATCCCCAAAGTCATCTGAGAAATCCTGTACATAAAAAAAAAAAAACAAAAACAACTTTACTTTTCATTAGACAAGTTTTATAGGCCTTGATAATATTTAGGTCATAAATGAAAAGTATTTCTGTTGAATGTGGACTAGGAGACTCTCTCATATTTTGGAAATTTTTCCATCTATTGTTATTGTCTCTTTAACAGATGAACTTAGTCTATACCCACTAGTTATGTCCATATCAACTAAACAAGTATGTATGTATAGGCGTGTGTGAATATGTTCATGTATGTGTGTATGTGTGCATATGAGTATGCATGTGTGTACATATATGTATATATACATTTGTGTGTATGTGTGCGTACATTTGTATATATGTGTGTATATATATGTGTGTGTAGCACGTTGGATATATTATATAGTCAATGTTGAAAGGAATTTCAAGATGGTAGAACCAAGAAATTGTCTCTCATTAAGCTGTGTGATATATTAACTGTATTTACAAGATGCTTAAACATTTTTATTATATATATGCATTGTATATGACATTTTGTTTCATAAGGATATTCTACACAAGCATATAATATGTTGAACGTATTCCACCTCATATTTTTGTTCCCTGTCTACTAGTTCACTCTATTGCCCTAGAAAGTTTTACTTCTACTTTCAAGTCACATAAGCATGCATGATTTTATATGTGTATATAAAATACAGGATCATACATATGAGAATATGTGTTTACATTTCAGAAACTGCCTTATTTGATAAGGCCAAGGCTAGACTTGACCAAACTTTAGTCAGGATTGGAAATGTGCAGGTAGGCCTGAATTTTCTCGGAAACCTTAATCAAGAGACATTTCTGGGAATAACCACAATAGTTACACCCGGATAAGAACAGTTTCAGTTACACCCAGATAAGAACAGCTTCAGCTGCACGCATAGTGCTCCCCACCCACGAGATAAACCACCTGGAATGTCCCCTTACCTTTTCATCCTGCTGACTTATGCCATTGCATCTATCCAATCAGCTTAAAGGTAATTTACTGTTACTAAAAATAGCATTAAGGAAAAAAGTAAAAAAGGATGCTTGTAAGTCCCTTCAGGGTTGCCTCTTCTCCCCATGTGGAGATTTTATTGAGGGCAACCCTGATGCTTCAGAACAATAAACCCCGTGTCTTTGCATCGATTCATGCCTCAGTGTCTCTCTCAGGGTCTCTCCTGGTAAGAAGACCCAGAGTGGGCTTTTCAATTTTACTTAATATGATTACCTCCAGTTGCATCAAGTTTAGAGTAAAAGAAATATCTTTGTACTTTGTGAGTAAAATCTTTCATTGTTTACATACCACAAATTTTCTTTATACTTTTGTTTGTTGTTTAATATGTAAACTGGCTCTACATAGTATGAATAGTGCTGCAGTAAACATGGATGTGTAGCTTCCTGCTATATGCTGACTTGGAGTCCTTTGGGAAAAAAATCAGGAGTTAGTCTGACTAGGTTTTATTTTGATAGGTCTCTTTTTTATATCCTTGAGGCATACTGATTTCCATAATAGCTAGTTTAGTTTGTATTAACACCAGGACCGAAATCTTTGCCAGTATTTGTTGTGATTTTTTTTTCTTTGTTTTAATTTTTTTCCTTACCCAAATTATTTTTATTATTGTGATGTTTAAAAAATTCATAAATAATTACATTGTTTCCTCTCCCACCTTTCCCATATTGCTCCTTATTCCCAATCAAGTTATGGCCTCTTTTTCTTTGATTATTATTGATATATGTGTATAATATATAAAAATAACCTTCTGAGTCTTTTCAGTATTACTTGTTCACTTGCATATATATGATTTACGGGCTGAGCACTTAGTATTAGATAACCAATAGAGGTCTCATCCCTGAAGAAGACCAATTCTCCTGTTTTCAGCAATTCTTTGTCTAGAGTTGGGGCTCTATAAGATTTCTGCCTCCCATATAAGCATGTCCATTGGTATATTATGGTTCAGGTCTTATTTTGGCAGCCATATTGTTGAGATATCATGGGTATAGCTTCTCTGTCATTTCTAGGAGATACAATCTCATAGACTTCCTTATTATCTGATTTTAAAGTCTTTCTCCTTTTTCTCCATACCTAGGCAGTCCATGATGAGTTGCTCTCTGTATTTTAACCAGCTATAGCATTCTATAATGGTCCCTATCTGCTAAAAAGACAAGGTTCTTCAATGAAGATCAAGAACTACACTTATCTATGAGTATAAGGATAAGTATTTAGATTATAATTAGGTGTTTTTTTTCTCTCCCTCTGCCCATAGGGACCTGGTTCCCTTCCTGGCACATGGCTGAGCTACCAGCCACTAGGTAAGCCCCAACCTGAGAAGGAAAGTTCAGGGTGTAGGTCAATGCATCCAGGCAGGTCCCAGATCAGAGGACTAAGAGCTGAAGAAAGTGAATCAGAATCTGAGAAGAGGCCATCAGAGGAGTATATCTCTCATTTATTATAGCAAGGGTGGTTACAGTTATATGGTGCAGGCAGGGTAGGGTATTTGGTACCCAGGGATAGAAGCCATTGGTTTAAGACAAGGATCCTGGAGTAGTCCAATTTGCATGTGGAGCTCAAGGCTAAGCTCAAGGTCCTGCAAGGGCACTTTCTGTATAAGGTGTGGTCCCACAGGGAAAAGAGGAAGACACCTTATCAGTAAATGGGTTCAGTCCTAGGCTTCTAGCTACAGTGCAGATAAGCACCAACCAAGCCACATTCCTTTGCTAGTAACCTTTTGTGAAGCAGGTTAACTAGGTTCTGGCCAGGGCTTAGAGTAGTGTGGAGCAACTGAAGACTTACTGCTCTGAGGGTGAGAAAATCCAAGGTTCAAGGCATGCTTCAACCCACTTTAAGCTTTAAGACAATCCCACAGGTCCTCCATTTTTCTTCTTTCTCAGTCATTTCTCAGCTGCTGGGCTCATATAGACCTGAGGATAATCTTTTAGAGAGGGATACAACCATGGAGGGAAGAGTTGGTACAGAGACAAATAGGTTTTGCATCAGAAAATCATAAAAGGGTTGACACATATTGGTTTAGAAATTAAGACAGTATATATGATGTGATCCAGAAGAAAATCCTGTAAAACAGAAAGGATGTTAAAGAGACAAGTATCCTGTAGCATCTGTAAAGGCCACTGAAGATTTGTCTTGTAAATCATTAATGCACTGGGTTTGAGGGTCCACAGAAAAACTAGGGCTGTGACAGATTTTAATAAGAGCAGTCAGACTTTTCATACTTTTATCAGAAACAGAACATAATGCCAGTTGCCAGGATAATATAGTGATGGTTACTAGGACACAATGATATACAGAATACATAAGATTAATGTCCAATTTACCTGTCAATCTTTCATGCTTTTTTCAGGACTAAGGGAATGTACATCTGAACACTCCAGTGCCTGAGGGATTATGTTAATCTCTTAGGAACTGTACAGTTCCTAAGTGGCCCCAGGAGCCATGGAATCTTACCTGAAAAATCTTTGACAACTGCCTCTCAAGGCAGTTAGATCAGGTCATCTCCATGGTTTCCTGCAGGGAAATATATATATGTTGTGAATAGGTGTATGCCTACTCTTTTGAAGCATGATTGTTGGTGAATAGAAAGGCTACTCATTTTTATAAGTTCATTTTTTATCCTTCCATTTTTCTGACATTTTTGGTCATTTCTACATATTTTCCTCTTATCCCCCACATTTACCTCTTACTTTCATGTATTTTTTAAAGATATAGTTAGATTAAGGCAGGATGCATGTACAAGGGTTTGACATTGTTTGCTGGAACATGGGTGGCTTATTAGTAGCTATACCCTTGAATAGAAAAAAAAAAAAACTTCATTACATCCATTAACTGACAATAACTTCTCAGCTAAGAGAGGGGCTTCACAAACTACTCTCCTATTCCTGATGCAAAGGTGGACAGGTTCTGTCTCGATCTTATGCAAGTAATTATAGCTTCTAAGAATTTCTGGCCTCAATATTTCAGAAGATGGAGTTTCAAAGTTTTGCTCCCTATTTTTTTATACCTTCTCTTCAGCCGTATTCCCTGAACCTTATTAGGTGATGGTGGGGTGATATAAATGCCTCATTTACAACTGAGCACCCAGCAATCATTCAATTTCACTATGTTAGCTTGTTTTGAGTCTCTACATTACCCATTCAAGTCTTACTTGTGGAAATCTAACCCTCAATGATGGTGTTAAGATTGAGCAATCTTTGAGAGGTTATATCATCTGATGTTAGGTATAATACTCAATAGTCATTATCAAATTAAGAAAGTTTTCATCTAATCATAGTTTATTGAGAATCTTTTTAATCATAAATAAGCATTGAATTTGGCAAAATTATTTACTGATGTGATCATATGATTTTAGTCTGTGGTTTTGATTTTTGAGTGTTGGATTACTCTTGTTGCATATGTCCCAATTATGTTATGTTATATACATTCTTTTAAACCCTTATTGAGTTTTCTATATGATCTTTGCAATGATGATCATGATATATATATATATATATATATATATATATATATATATATATATATCTCACTAACCTCATAGATTAGGTTAGGAGGTATTTTCCCTGCATACAGCTCTTGAAAGGATTGTTATTAAAATATTTGGCAATATTCCTCATTAAACTTCAATTGTTAATAATTTATTTCTTTTGTAAATTTAAGCCCTATTTTTATTGGCTTTTCTATCTATGTCTCAGCAGATTATTTCTCTAAGGAAATAGTACATATCATTTATTGAATTATGTTTGTAGACATAGTGTTTGTAGAAATCTTTTATTGTTTCAGGATGCCTATAGAATCTGCCTACAGGATGCCTATAGAATCTATGCTGTTGACCTTATCTTGAGGAGACCCTTTTGGATTATTTGGTAGAAGCCACAGATGTTTCTAGAGTAAAATAATAAAATAATAAATGTGAAAGCAAAAGTCATTTTTGTCTTTCCATGGAATTTCTCTTCTTCTTCAATTATATATCCTGGCTCCCTGTTAAAGAATTCAAGATTTTTGCACACTCTTATGCTATCTTTTCAAAGCTGTATGTCAAATTCTGATTTCTGTAAATATTCAATGTAATTGTACTATGTGAATCTAGAGGTAGAAAAAAAGTTTCTCCTTTATATCTTTAACCAGTTTTTCAGAAAAATAATGCTATGTTCTATTCTAATTAATATCATTAAAATGGAAAGGAATCACATACACTCCAGAGAGCATTAATGCTAAGAAAGGAGCAGAGATTGAAGCTTTCTATTCTTCTCTGTAAGCACCATATAGTTATTTTCTGAGTATTGTTTCCTAGACATTCTCATTGTATTGAATAATAAATTCAGTTTTTCATTTAAAATATTTTAACATTGTGTTTCTATCACTTGTAGCCAAAGCATACCTGGTATTCATTATTATTTATACTTAAGATACATTATATTATACTAAGATTTATACTATATTATACAAGTAGTTATATATATATATATATATATATATATATATATATATATATATATATATATATATATATATATAAAACCAAGTATACTAAGAAGCCAAGAAACCAGAGAAGTAATGTGATTTGCTCTAGATTCACAATCAGAGAACAAAATGCCCAACCTTTCAGGCCAGAATTCTTTCTATTTTGTTCCTCCTGTCTTAGAAGGGGATTTTTGATCACTCAGTTTTGGTGGTTGGTGGTTTTCCATCTTGTTTCAGGCTCATTATACATTCTCTGACTTTATCAACCCTTGTGTCATTTGCAAAATGAAGTTCCCAATCATTCATGCTCCTGACAGAGGAAATAGAACTCTCAGATTCAGAGGCAATAAAAGACATTTTTTTTTTCTGAGTATTTGCCTCTAATAAATAAATAAATTTGATTTTTGATAGGAATCAGAAGGCAGTATTTTTGCACTAGTTCAAAAACAAACAACTATTTTTATATTTTAATGTAATCCGAAAATAGAATGGTTGCAACCACAATTTTCTGTTGAATAAATCAGAGATGGAATATTCTTAGCATTGCGTTTTCGAAGGTTATGAGAGCTACTATAAATGGAAGTGTGCATTCTCCTACCTTGCTGGACTTTAAAAACTGAAATTTTAGTATTTCTTCTCACATGAAAACTTCATAAACTATCTTTTAGAAATTCTAAATCTAGGAGATTCTATAGAATTTATTTTGATGAGAATCTGACCACTGATTTTAGTAGTATAGTTTTTGATCTTGGAAAAATCAATATTACTCCCTAGGTCAAAGATGTAGGAAGCCTATATAGTCTTTAGCTTTCCAGTATATTACCATTATTAAATGAATTTGGAGTTTTAGTCCTTCATCATCACAACTTAGGAAGGAAAGCATTTGGACTCTCTACAAGTTGGTCTTAAGTTAGAGGTAAGTGTTGTGGAGGATTCTTGTTCCTGCATCTCTCATCCTTCAGAACAACTTGGAGAAGCATTATGAATATTAAAGTGAATTTCTCTTTAAAGTGTGTGTATATGGAGTTTGTTTATCCAACAACAATGATAAAAGCAGTTGTAGCATTTCTGCTCCTCTTATCCCTTCAACATCATGATCTTCAAGGCAGTGTCATGATGACACATGTATGAAAGGAGTCAACTGGATGTCTGTGAACATAACATAAGCCAAGTGAAACTACATTATACAACCCAAAAGCACAACAGAAAATTGTGGTTGCAACCATTCTATTTTCAGATTACATTAAAATATAAAAATAGTTGTTTGTTCTTGAACTAGTGCAAAAATATTGCCTTCTGAATTGGAAATGCCACCTAGGGGTTTGTGTCTGATAGTAACAGTTAATTAGTAAAAGAGGAGTTAATGTGGCATCTGGATTGCTTAGAGCTGTGCAAAAGTGGACCTGGTTATGCTGCGGATGTCACACATGTGGTACTTCTGCATCTATAGGTATGTACTCCTCAATGGATGACTGAAGAAGATCAATATACATTTGCAATTTACAGATGTAACCCAGTTCTTAATTTAAAGTCTGACACTTCTTGTCTTTATATTTCCTCAATCCTTTGAACTCCATTTGATATAGGGCGAGGATAACTTTAATAGTAACCTGGGTTACATTTGAAACTTTTAGAATGATAAAGTAAAAGCAGTTATGATTCAACAAATAGAGAGGCTGGAGAGGCCGGAGAACTTAGCAGTTAAGAGTCTTTTTTGCTCTTCCTGAGTATATGATTTCAGTTCTCAGGACTTACCTTTTTGTTTGGCTCACAGCTACCCACAGTCCGATCTTCAAGGTGGTATCTAGCTCCAGGGGCCTTTGTTTGGTCTCTGTGTACACCTACATGCATGTACACATATCTTCACTCATACACAAAACATACATTCATATAATTAAAATATAGTATATAATATAAGATGTAATTAAGAATAAAGAATAAATCTTTAAGAAAAGCTTTCTAGATTATATGGTATGAGAAATTAGAAACAGGTACTCTTGAGCTCTAATTGCTGTTAACTCAATTCATTCAATAGGAGTGGGTAATTTGGAAGGATATTTAATATCTTGAACACAGTTATTTGAGTAGGAATTAAAGAATTGCCAAAGGACTGGGAATGTGTCTCTCAGAAAGAGTACTTGACCAGCATATGCAAGGCTACAGGTTCCATGTTCAGTGTCACAAAACAAAATAAAAGAACAAAAGTTTTTTAGAGAGATTGGCATTCTTAATGATACATAAAGAAGGCATATGCATGTTTAATGATACACAAAGAACAATTTTAGTGGGAAAGTATATAAGAAACTATTAAGACTCCTAAATGCCTTAATGTTGGCATTTATTAGATATTACTCAACTGGTCAGAGACTTAGTAGCCAACACTTTTCTCTTTTCTTTGTAAATTTATACTATTTCTCTGAATCCTACTAACACTCAGAAGAGGTACTGATATGTGTAATTAGAGAAGTAGGAAGCATACAGGAAGGCTGGACACTTTAACTCTGACTGACATGATAGCTAAACCAGAGAGCTCATTCATATCAGAGGCATCATGCAATTAGTAACATCCAAAGATGAATTTGCTTTTCTATTTTGGCTCTATTGAGAGAAGACCCCAAGTTATATATCATCAAACCTAACAGGACAAATCAAAATCATAAGCTTCTGCGAGAGAACTCATACAGCTTGATCTTGAGACCTTTGGCCAGTAGTCATGCTTACAACAACACACCATTTTATCAGAAAGAGACTGATATGAGAGTTATTTTGGAGAGCACAGGAGACAAAGTGTGTGACTTACAATGAAATCAGACAAACATTCAGGCTCAAAAGGTTTAATGAGATCTTTAGAATCTCTTCTTTTGCTTGGGTACAGTGTAGTTGAAAATTATCTTCAACTGCTTGCTGATACATTCAGGTCTTTGTTAATTTTTGGTAGCTGGTATTGAGATAAGCTAGGCAGTTGAAATGCTCTAGTAATTTAACATTTTGGCCAGCAGTTAGACAGCTGCCTTTTCCTTACATTCCAATCACTTATCTCCTTGTCTCTTTTCTCTCACTTTCTGTCTTCATTTTCTTATCATTTTTCTCCTGGGTTTTGACTGAAGGACTGCACTAGTTTTAAGACATAACATCATTCCACTCCAGTTTTGTTTGGTTGGATTTATTTGGTTTTTTGTTTGTTTGTTTGAAATGAAGCTGTAACTGTGAACAGTTACTTCAGAAACTATGGAAGACATCTGGTTGAAGTGGCTTGAGAGGATTCCTGTCACTGTAGTGTTTGGTCATTCTCTTAGGAAATAATGATTCTCTGGGGATTGCTTCCGTCATCCAATTGTCATTTTGCAGTTTCCTCTAATAACTCATGTTTTAGATAATTTTTTGTCATGTTAAAACACCATGACCAAAGACAAGACCTTATTTTAGTTTATGGTAGGAGGAATAAGAGTAAATTATGTGGTAGGAGAGGCATGGCAGGAGATGATAAGTGAGGTGGCAGGAATAGGAAGCTGAGTGCTCACATTCTTAACTCCAGGTGTATGTGTGTGGGGAGAAGGCAGCAAGGGAATGAGAAGAAAGAGAGGGCTGTAACAAAAACAAAATTATGCTGTAAGGACAGATTACAAACTCTCAAAGCTAGTCTCAAGTGACATACTTTCTCCATCACTTTTGCACCTCCTAAACCTTTCCAAACAGTACCATCAACTGGGACCCAAGTGTTCAAACACTTGAGCCTATGGGAGGCATTGTTCATTGAAACCATCATATACTACCATATCATCATGTAGGTGTTAGTGTCAGAGTTAGTCTTCATAATTAAAATACTGAGATTTGAATGTTTTGTCTAGCACAGTAGAATGACCGCTCTTATACACCTTGTCTAATGCATTTTCTGAACATTTCAAATGTATAAGCAATTTGAAAGACTTACATTCTAAGCCCATAGACCCATCCAAAAGCTTTCATTAATATTTTACTCTACTTGATTCATCACTTACCTAGCAATCCATCTATCGCTGTAAGTGGGCAACAATCAAATTTTTGTACAATTTAAAGTAAGTCATAGATGGTAACACAAATGTTATATGTTATATGTATGTCAGTACATATAACATTAAATATAACTCAATATTTTACAATGCTATTCTCAAGATAAGTTTTCAGGAAAATGTATAGTTCTGCATTTTGTCAAATGGTTCATACCCAAATAAGCCCTCCACTAGTCTTCCTCAGCATATATACTCTAGGCCCTCTCTGAGGCTAAGTACATTAAGGCAGAGTTGCATACAACAGGTGGTAGGAGCAGATGGATATTTGAGGTGAGAGGTGAGGGGTGGGATATGGAGTGGCAGGGTGGGGGTAGTCTTATGACCTTCTCTTTCCTATCAGTCAAGATTCATTAAATCAACATCAGCTTTCAAGTCACATTGTTTACTATCACATGTAATTCTTGACCTCATGTTTAGTTTATTAGAGATTAGTTCTAGAAACTTTTTTGTCAGTGGGACCTTAAAGTATGTATTCTCTTGTGAAATGATTCTTTAATTAATGTAAGACATCTAAATATATTTCTTCTTATCACTGAATGTTATTTCACTGTATATTAATATCCTACAGTAAAAAAGTTTTCATTAATGGACACCTGAGTTGCTTCAAGTTTATAGCTAGCATTGTAGCAAAAATACTATAGACTTTTTCATATAAGAATTGCATATAAGAATTTCATATAAGAATTTCATATAAGAATACATGATTGCAAATCTTTTGGTTAATATATACACATATATGATATATACATTTTGATATATAGTATTATATATAATTCATATAAACTATACATGTATATTATGTATACATATATATGATTGCATATCTCTTGGTTAATACACATTAATATATAATATATTATATATGTAACATAGTATACGTATATGTTATATGAATTCCTGCTGTTCATCTCTTCAACAGTTGAATCTGTCTGCCTATTTAACAAATCCATTCTGGTGGTTGTGCTAGTGTCTCACTGTAGTTTTCATATGCACTTCTGTGAAATATAGTTATGCTAGGTATATTTGATATTTAACCACCATTTCCTTTTCTTTCCGAGTTTTGTCTATTTTTAAATTATTTGATTGCTATTGTCTTAGAGATTCCTCATTTTTGAGGTAATATTCTTTGTCAGATATGCTTTGTGAATATTTTTTCTCAGACTGATAGTTAATTGAAGAGGTTCTTGATAAAAATACAAGTTTGTTGATGAAATACCTTTTTCTCTTTTATCACTGTTAATGTTTTGTTTTGTTAAAGAAACATTAAATTTCTAATTTGATCATTCAAGTTTAAACCTACAGTACATCTCAAAGTCACCTGTGGGTGAGGAATTAGGAATTAGGAGTGAGTTTGCCTTGAACAGTGTTTTGCTATCATTTGTGATAAAGACTTTGTTCTCCTTCTCAATGATTTGATGTCTTTCTCTAAAATCAAGTATGGAGATGTGATTTTATTTCTAGAATCCCTATTTTGATCTACTAGACATTTTATTGGTTTGTTAGACTCAAACCACAGTATCCTGTACCTTTACAGTAAGACTAGATCAGGATAAATTTTTTTTCTACTTTATACTGCTTCTTTAACAGCTGTTTTAGCTATTTTAAGTCATTTGTATATTTATTTCCATATAAGTTTGTAATTGTCTTGCTAATATCAACGTATTTGATTATTAGAATTAATATTGATCCTACTGATAAAATTGACATCTAAGCAATTTCAGACTTCAAAATTATAAATATGATTTGTCCTCAGTCACTCTGAGTAGAATCTTGAGGCCTGTCATGAACAAGTCTTATAGGTATTTTCATAAATACATTTCTTAGAATGAATTTCAGATGTTTTTTATAATTTATACAGTAAATAAAAATTTTCCCTTAATTGAATATTTCAACTTATATCAACAGTATACAAACATATAATTGATTTTCAATAATGACTTAAATGCTTCAAACTTAGTGGATTTAAGTATTAATTTTATTGGTTGTTTTGTAAGTACCATAGTATTTTCTTCAATAGTCATGTCGTCTTTGACTACATATAATTTTACTGATTTCTAATGGTGTTTTTGCTTATTTTTCAATATTTTACTAGTTATGTCTCATTGTACTACTGAAATATAGATAAATAGTAAGTACATATGTCTTTTGTCAGAATATAATTGTATAACTGTCTAAATATTCTATTATGAATAATTACAAAGTATGAAATATATTCTCTATATCTTTCAAGGTGACTATAGAAATTTTCTCTCTTATTCCATTGATATTGGCATCACCTTCATTGAATTTTATATATGTTCAACTTATCTAGTTTTTTAGAAATGAACCCTTCTCCATGGTAATACTATAGTGCCATTTTTATATGTTACTCAAATAGATATGAAAATATTGTATGAAACGTATTTGACTTTGTTAAAAAAGTCTGAGAAAATAAACTGTTAAGGACAAGTAATGACATGTGACATAGTACTTGTATATAGAAGTAAAATACATGACAAGGGATTACACAAAAGAGAATATGATGGAGAGCTACTCTCTTTTACATAGAGTATATATTTTCTCTTTCTTTATGTATGTATGTGACCATGGAATGCATGTGTACATATGTTTGAATGCATGTGGGTACAACTGTATCTGGAGGGTTGAGTTTGATGTTAGTAATAGTCATCAGTCATTACCGTAATTTATTTTTGAGACAGGATCTCTCAATCAAACTCAGAGCTCACTGACCACTAATCGTACTAGTTATTGTGCTCCTGGTATCCCTTTTTCCATTTTCTGTGACTGGAATGACATGTGGTTGTTATACCCACCTGGAAAACATCAATTCCAATAAAAGAGAAAGATTAAAACCTTATTAAATGATTCATTAACTGAAAAGAAGGCATAAAAATGGTGGGGGGACTAAAATTAGATGAGTCAGTGTATAACAAACAATAAAGTAGCACATATAAGCCCAAGTAAAAGATGAAGAGCCATTTTCTCTGTCTTCCCACAGTACTTACCATGTCATGCCAGTTGATGAAGCACCAAAGCAGGAATTTGGGTTAGTTATCCTACTCAGGAGATGAAGCACTAGCTAGACCTGAAAGATCATGTAGGCTAAGGCAGGGAAAAGTAAATGGGTAACACATTTTTCTCCCTCTACTCCTCCCAGTTTCTCTTTACCCCCACTTCCTTCTGGATCCACTGTCTTTCTTTATCAATAGAAAAGAAAAGGCTTCTAAGAAATAGCAATAAAACATAACAAGATAAAACCAACAGTCCTACACAGCTATGCCCTCTGAACCACAACAATGACCAGCAGGGCACAATAATCCTAATGGTGCGGCACTAGCACAGGTACCTTGGTTGGTTACCAAACTTGACTTAAGACCTGTTTTGCCTTGTCAAACTCTGATGTGATGTGTTTGTTTTGTCTTTAGTCCAGTTGGCATAGCTGGGTAGGACTATGTGGGTTTTTTCTCTCCTTTGGAAATGTACACAGTGCCTTCTCATACCATTAAATTTAAGAATACTCTGACGTATCAGTTTAGCCTGAGAGTGGACTGTGGGAGCATTATCTACCTTTTTAAACTACAACGCAACAGAGAAATAGGTTGAATTATCTTACATTTGTTCATTATCTCCATTTCTCTCCCCAAAACACAGTCTAAATAGATTACAATTATTACTTAATAACAAGAATGGAAAGATACTTGGGGATCTGAAGTCAGTCTTTTTGCTTGCACAGTAAGGCCTTTTTCCCAGGAGTCACCTCCAGGCCCATATGGCTATAGATAAAATCTAATTTGATCTTTGCTGAGCAATCTCACATAGCAAGATGAACCACCATAAAACAAGCAATTTATTCCTAAAAATAGAAGATATAAAGAATTTCCCATGCTGCACTGGGAAAACTACACGTATCTGTATGTTCTCCTTCAAGATCCATGATTTCACTAGTACTGGATAGTTGTCTAGTTTTCCTATACCAGGAATGATTTCTCTCTTGTTGAGTAGATCTTTTGGATTTTATTTATTTATTTGTTTGTTTGTTGGTTTGTTTGTACCCAATTCTGTAACAGTTTCTTCCAAGCCAAAGCATGACAGTTCTACAAGTTTGATGTAGGTTTCTGGCTTCACATCATTTTATGGCTTCTTGCTCATCATGAGTGCTATAAACTGACAGGACTGTATCCTGCTAAGAGACTCAAACTCCAATGTGATTGAATTCTGAGCTGTACTGTTTAAAGTTATGATCTGATAGGCCCTTAAGTAGACCAGTAAATTCACTTTCTCTGCTATATGAAGATACTCTAAGAAGGTATATATCAAGATCCCTGCTGAACTAGAGGCCAGCTCAGCTGCTACAACTCCAGTTAGGCTACCATCCCTCCTACAGAATCTTCCCACTCTCTTGATGCCCTCCTTGTCCTATCTCCAATTCTCTTTCTTCTCTGGGTCACTTCATTGCCCCACCCCCAGCTCTCTCGGTGCCCTGTCTCCCTTTGTAATTCATCCTTCCTTCCTTGTTATCACCTTGACCCACCACCAAACAGGATGCTCTCTCATGGACAAGAGGCCAATAAGCCTCCACAACTTTAAGTAGGTTGCCTGGCCTCCCACAGAATCCTTGCAGTCTCCTTGTATCCTCCTTCCCTCTCTCCAATTTTCTATCCCTTCCTTGTTGCCACCTAGTTCCATGGCCCAACTAAATTGGAAGCTCTCTGCTGGACCAGAGGCCAAGCCAGCCTCCAAAACTCCAGGAGAGACTCCTTGCTCAACTGAGAGGCCACACCCATCCAAACTAAAGCTACCAACTCCAGAGGAAATTCTCAACTATACCCCAAACCACACAGACAAAAAGACCAGAAGAGAAAAAGAAACCAAATAACAAAACTCTCATCCAATAAAGAAAAAAAAATAAGGAATTTGGCACCTAAAACTATAATCATCCCAACTTCAGATATCTAAACACTAGCTTAAGAATACTATCAACAAAAGTTAGGGCAATAGGTGACTACCAAAGCCCAACCACCCTACTGCAATTCCTGAACACTCTGAAACAGCTGAAGCAGAAGAAAAAGACTGTAGTATGACTCTGTGATGGCTCACCAAAGACAATGACAAGGAGGCATTTTTCATATGTGCATACCCTGCCAGTTCTCAGCAGAGGGAACCACAATCATAGCAAGTACTATACTGGACAATGGAATCCTGAGTGTCTGAGCTCAGGCATTTTTATTGATTCACAACTCCTCAGATCTTCTACTGATAGCAAGTGTAGACCATGAGCAATCAAGCAACCCCCACATAAGTCCAACACCTGCAAACAATACAAAATGCCAAGACCTAGGGAGCACATCACCCAACAGTGCATACAACAATTATTTTATATGTAACTAAAAATAAACTTCTACAACAATTCCCCTTTTCTGTATAAGACAAAAAAATTCTTTATCTCTACAACACAATTTAACACTACATGAGCAAAAACTATTTATAAAAGGAACAATCTCAAGGCTTGCTAATACACAGGATCAACTGAAACCAAACATCTATCAGGCTTTTCGCAATGTCTTTCAGACAAACATTATCAATGTCCAATTTCCTGGAATTCACTTACAATATTCTGGGCTCCTCCAAAGTGCTTAGATCTCTTCTCTGGTTCTGCCCTCTGCGGCACCCTCAGACATCAGGTTCTGGCTGGTTTCACTCCACTGATGCTCTTGGTGGCTGTCCCATGGTACTGGCATCTTCAGAATGCTGGGGTCTTCTGCTGTAACTGGGCTGTACCTTCACCAATGGCCTCTCCTGGTCTTTCATAGTGCCAAGATTCAGTAGCTCTCCATGACCTTTAAAACCGGCATTACCTGGGTGACACTTACAGTACCAAGTTTGCCTAGGAGCATGAGATACAACCTCAGACAGTTCTGGAAGAAAGCTTCTGTGCTGACCCTGAGAAAAAAGTTTCTTGATTTTAAGATAGAGACTGGTTTGCAGGGAAACCAAATGGTGACCTTGTCTGTAGGAAGATTTCCCTTGTGGGGTGGAGTTCTCATCACCATAGAAGATGTGTCTTGTCAGGACCACCTCACTTCACTAGTATCTGGACAGGTTTTCAGAAAACAAAGCAAAATGGAACCTGTAAGATCAGGAGTTTCTCATTTTTGGGGAGACTGTCCTAGAGCTAAGAGTGAGTAGAAGGTAGCTTAGAACCTGTCTCATCCTGAGAGTAGTAGGAGTTTGGCTGCTCCTTGTCTTAGTGCTGGCCAGAACCCAGCTTTGATGTGGCTTGGTTGTGGCTTATCTACCATTGTGGCTGGAAGCATAGAGTCCCTACATGTAGATGAGGCTATGCCAGTGTACCTGTCTTAATCAATGGATACCATTCTTGGGACCAATGACCACTCCCCTGGCTGTACCCTAAAATCTGCTTTAAATGAGATTGCCCTATGATGTGCTTCTCTGGAGTTCCTGTACTCATGTGACTCACTTGTGCGACTCACTTGTGTGAGCTCCAACGAAAGGCAGAATGGAAATGCAGTAAGAATATTATCCTCCATAAGGCATTCCTACGTGGCTTCCCACCTGTGGAACGTCCAGCCACAGGTAACAATGGCCATTCCGCCAGGCCGGGAAGTTGCGGATGGGGACACTGGTATGGGTGAAATGTTTTTTATAACAATTCTTTCTTGTCTCCATGTTGGATGAGCTGGCATGATGTTGTGCCCCATGTTGCAGGGGCCATTTGTAGTTCTTAGCTGCATCTGGTATGGCTCATCAAGGAAGAAATGGAGTCATTTTCATAGATAGGTGCAAACCCTGCCATACCTCAGCAGAGGGAACCCCCCCATCCCAGCCAGCAACATCATCCATTCTTCTGCTGCCTTCAAGAAATACATCTCAACCTCAAAGGTAAATATTATCTCACAGTAAAGTTTTGGGAAAAGATTTTCCAAGCAAATTGATTTAAGAAGCAAGCTGGTATAATCATTCTAATATCTACCAAAATAGACTTCAAACCTAAATTAATCAAAGGAGACTGAGAAGGACATTACATATTCATCAAAGGAAAAAAAATCCACCAAGATAATATTCAATTCTTAACATCTATGCTCCTAATACAAGGGCTTCCATGTTTGTAAAAGAAACATTTACTAAAGCTTAAAACACACTATCAGTGTGTGAAGGTCAATGTATGGAAATTCAGAAGTCAAAGAATGGTTATTTGTAGATAATATGATAGGATACGGAATCAACCCTCAAAATTCTACCAGGGTACTCCTACAGCTGATAAACACCTTCATTGAAGTGGCTGGCTTTAAAGATCAACTTTAAAAAAATCAGTATCCTTCCTATATACAAATGACAAATGGACTGAGAAAAGAATCAGAGAAACAACACCCTTCACAATAGCTAAAAATAACCTAAACTATTTTGAGGTAACTCTAACCAAGTAAGTGAAAGACTAATGTAACAAAGGCATCAAATCTTTGAAAAAAGAAATCTTAGATCTCAGAAGATGTAAATATCTCCTGTGCTCAAGGACTGATAATATTGTTTCAAAAATATAAATCCCTCTGTGGCTTCCTGATCCCTCAAGGTGAAGCCCTGTTGGCCCATTGGGGAGCTCCCATGCAGAGAGCCACACAGCATGCACGGGTCTAAGGCAGATTCATTGATCAACGAGAATGTACAGAATTCTTGGGAGAGTGTTGTTAGTGGAATGTGGAAAGCCCCCCGACCTTGAGCTCAAATTCTGCTGTGCACCTTTGGCTATATGCCTATATCTCATTTGGGACAGTTGTTGAGCAGGACTGAGTAGTAAAAAAGACCTGCCTGAGGACAGCTTGTTTCAAGGAAGTCAAAGATTGCTTAAGGAGACATTCCTTCTTAGACTCACAAAGTGGGATGTTTGTTTTATGGTTAACTACAGCACAATATGCTTTGTATATATATTGATTTACCTTATTTATTGTAACCCTGTGCTTACACATATGCTTTTTCCCTTATGATCCTTGTGATTGAATGTAAGCCTTTCCCCTTGTGATCATTTACCTCATGCTTGCATGCACACCTGATTTGCCTCTTGTGATTATTGCCTTGGAAACTGCATGTACACCTCTGATGAATAGGGTATAAGAAACCAAGAATAAAGCTTTTGTTCAGTTCGATTCCTAACTGAATTAAAAGATTCAGTGTGTCCGTTTCAGTTTCACTTCAGTCTAACTCCCTATCCAGCACATTTAGATCTGGTAAGCAAGTCTTTTCAGTGGAACATCTCAGTTTACTGAAGCAGGAGTGGTTACATTTATATGAGAAAGACAAAGGAGGAGGATCCTTGGTACCCAGAGACAGGGGCCATTGGGTAAGACACGGAGATACTGGGATAGCCCTATTTACATGTGGAGCTCATGTCTAAGGGTCAAGGTCCTGGAAAAGACTCTCTTGGATAAGGTATGATCCCAGAGGGAAAAGATGAAGACACCTTATCAGAAATTGAGCTCAGTCCTTCCAGCTATAGTGTTCAGATAAGCACCAACCAAGCCACATTCCTTTGCCAGTGACCTTCTATGTAGCAGGCAGCATTTAGAATTTAGCTGGGTTTTTCTAGGGCTAAGAAAATGGGGAGCAGCTAATCTCAGAGTGAGAATTCTGGGGTTGAAAGCACGCTTTGACCAACTCTTAGCTGTAGGACAGGTCCACATGGTAGGTGTTGAGTGGTCTGTGTCACTTGTGGGAAGGAACAGAAAGCAACTTACAGATTGCAAACTTCAAGCCTGAAAGCAAGGGTCAGCCTTAAGCAACACTGACCCCCAGCTAACACAATGTGTTAGTATGACTCCCTATTGGTCCACCACGTCCATCAGGTGGGATTTGGCTCACTTCTCCATGTTGGCCAGACACAGGGAACCTGGGCTGGGAGAGAGGCCACAGAGCAGTGGGAGATGGGAGATGAGAGATAGGCGAGGGGGTTCTGGGACCACCTGGGGATCCTGATTCCCCATGCTGAGAATGAATGAAGGAGATGTAATGAATCAGTCCCAGGACTCTGTCAGGTGGAAGCAGAGGTCAAATTTATTCAACGTGGGCCAGGGACTATTACAGGGTACACATGGCAGGGAGGGTGGATAGATTCCTGAGTTAGGTGCATGGGTTGCAGGTAGGTGGGCAGCGAGGATTGGGGAGCTACCAACCTTAGTATGGATTGCACATAGGCAGACAGCATGGGGGGAAGGCCTGGTCTCTCCTGCCCTGCCAGGGGATGTGTCCCTACCACCTTCAACCACAGCTAGGTCCAGTACAGCAACAATGAAGTGTTTTTATTGTTGTAAGACAGTGTTAATTGACTTTCTTCCAACAGATACAAAGGCTATTTCTTGTTTAATGATGAGTACAATACCACCCTTGCAGACTCTGCCAACTATCTGGCTCCATTTTCAGTGTCCAGATAATCCGAGATCTCCAGGTATACCAGGAGTCACTTGTTGCTGATTGGCTGTGAGGATGACAAGTCTCCTTCATTAACAATACTATAAACACCATAAACAATACCATAAACATAAAAGCACCTTTTAACATGAGAATTATTAGGGGCACAGTACTTCTAACATCAATTGCACCAGTCAGGACTTTACATCAAGTGCAGGTTAGCTCCCAGGAAGCATGCATTAACAGTTATCAGTTATTTACAAGAATTTGCTGAAGCCAGATGCACTGCAAATCATAGTCCCTGAAAAAGTCCTTTCACCCCAGTGTTCTTCTCCCTACTGGTAGAATTAATATAGTAAAAGTGACCATCTTACCAAAAGCAATCTACAGATTCAATACAATGCCCATCAAAATCCCAACACAATTCTTTATAGACCTTGAAAGGAAAATACTCAATTTCATATGGAAAGACAAAAAAATACAGGATTGTTAAAACAATCCTGAATAATAAAAGCATTTCCAGAGTATCACCATTCCTGATTTCAAACTATTATAGACCTATAATGCTAAAAACCACATGGTATTGGCATAAAAACAGACATGTTGATCAATGGAACCAAATTGAAGATCCAGACATAAATCCACACACTAAGAATGGCTGAGTTTTAATAAAGAAGCCAGAAATATACAATAGATCAAAAGAAAGCATCTTCAACAAATAGTGCTGGTTTAATTAGATGTCTGCATGTAGAAGAATACACATAGATCCATATTTATTACCCTGCACAAAATTCAAGTGGATCAAAGACCTCAACATAAAACCAGATACACTGAACTTGATAGAAGAAAAAGTGGGAAATAGCCTTGAATGCATTGGCACAGGTGACAACATTCAGAACAGAACACCGATAGCACAGGCATTACAATAAAAAAGTTAAAAAAGAATTCATGAACCTTAAAAGCTCTGTAAGACAAATGACACCATCATTAAGAGAAAGCAGCAGCCTACAGAATGGAAAAGCTTTTCACCAACTCTACATCTGATAGAGGGCTAATATACAAAATATAAGAAAGTAGATACCAATGGGACAATCCAATTAAAAAAATGAGGTACAAGCCAGGAGGTGGTGATACATGCCTTTAATTACAGCACTTGGGAGGCAGAGGCAGGCAGACCTTTGTGAGTTTGAGGCCAGCCTGGTCTACAGAGTGAGTTCCAGGACAGCCAGAGTTATAACAGAAAAACCTTGTGGTGCAGTAGCAACTTTCTGGAATCTATTATGGTGGCCTTAGCAAGGATGCCTAGTAATGACGGACAGGGAGTTTAAATAGGCCATCTCCTGTAACCAGGCAAGACTTCCAGTGGTCTTGGGACACCAACCTAGACACAAAATCTTAGTACTATAACCTAACCTGCTTGCAGGAGTTTCAAAAGTAATGGAAGGGCAGAACCTCACACCAAGGATGAGTGGGCAGCACATGCCTGACACTGCAGACCTGCCTAAGAAGGAGAGATTGGATCGGCCTGAGAGGATTCCTAATGATATTTTTTAGTGCTCATATACCAGTGGTTAACCCAATCTTTATCAGAGTGGTTCCTGCCAGCAGCTGAGGGAAGAAGATGTAGAAGCCCAGGGCTAAACGTCTGACAGAGCTTGGGGATCACTGATGAATAGAAGGAGGAGACATTGTGAGGACAAGAGGGATCAAAGATACCAGGAGAACAAGCCCCACATGGCCAATTGACTAGGACTCTTAGGGGCTCACAGAGACTGAAGTGGCTAACATGGAGCCTGTAGGTCTTCTATGTTTATCTTATTGTTATATGTTTTTGTAGAACACCTAAAAATTGGAGTTGGGGGTGGGGATGTCTCTAACCCTTCTACCTGCCCTTGGGATTCTTTTCCTCCTGCTGGGCTCCCTTGCCCAGTCTTGATGCAGGGGCTTGAGCCTGGCCTTGTTCTATCTTGATATGACCTGTTCAAGTGATAGCAGTGGGAGACCTGCTCTTTGCTGAGGCAAAGTGGGAGAGGGGTGTTAGTTGAAAGGGAGGATTTACTATAGGAGAGAGAAAAAAATCCAATAGAAGAGAAGAAGAAAACTTGGAGAAGGAGGAGGATGAGGAGGAGGAGGAGGAGGGGAGGAAGAAGAAGAAAGAGGAGGAGGAGAAGGAGGAGGAGGAGGAGGAGGAGAAGGAGAAGGAAGGAGGAGAAGAAGAAGAAGAAGAAGAAGAAGAAGAAGAAGAAGAAGAAGAAGAAGAAGAAGAAGAAGAAGAAGAAGAAGAAGAAGAAGAAGAAGAAGACGACGAAGGAGAAGAAGAAGACGACGAAGGAGAAGGAGAAGGAGAAGGAGAAGGAGAAGGAGAAGGAGAAGGAGAAGGAGAAGGAGAAGGAGAAGGAGAAGGAGAAGGAGAAGGAGAAGGAGAAGGAGAAGGAGAAGGAGAAGGAGAAGGAGAAGAAGAAGAAGAAGAAGAAGAAGAAGAAGAAGAAGAAGAAGAAGAAGAAGAAGAAGAAGAAGAAGAAGAAGAAGAAGAAGAAGAAGAAGAAGGGAACGGCATGGCTACTGCCCATCCGAGGAGGAGGGGAGGGAGGAGGAGGAGGAGGAGGGGGAGGAGGAGGAGAAGGAGATGGTAGGGAACGGCGTGGCTACTGCCCATCCGGGTCCCAGAAGCAACCCCAAGGAACTGAGAAACACCAGATAGATGCAGAAAAACATGAGGCTTTATTATTCAATGCATTTGGGTCATCTCTCAGGTATCCTGCAAGCCAGAATTGGAGAAAAGACCCCAAGGAGCTTCTAGCTAGACTTTTTAAAAGGCAGCAGGGAAGCTCTCCCACTGGTCAGAACCCAGGCACTGGATTGGCTCTTTGGCAACAAGGAGTTCTGGGAAAACAGAGAGGTTTATGGGATAGTGAGTACTAACATTAAATGGAGGAGGTTAGTGCGTTTACCACTAGGGGTGCTGGACTTTTCAAAGAAGTAGAGGAAGGGGAAGGGAAAGGGGAAGGGAAAGAAGGAGGAGGAGGAGGAGGAGGAGGAGAAGGAGAAGAAGGGGAGGAAGAGTAAGAGGATGAGGAAGAAAAGGAAACTAGTAGGTATATTCAACACAAGAACCCTCCCAGAAACCAACTCTGATTGGCTTCGATTGTATAGTTCTAAATCCCAGGAACTTGAGAAAGTATTTTTTTGTTGGTTGAGTAAACTAGTCTGTTGTATTTTATTATAGTAACCCAAATTGACTAACACAATGAGATAAAGCTTTAAAACCTTTGTACTTTTGAGCACCATATTCCTTATAGATGATCTATCGTCCTGTGTTTTTTTAATTGTTTTTGTTGTTTTATTTTTTTTCATTTTCTTCTTCCCCCTTTTATTAAAAATAGATTCTCTCTTATACAATATCCTGATTACATTTCCCCCTGCCTCTACTCCTCCCTTCCCATCCAGATCTACTCCCTTTCTTCTCATTTGAAAATAATAGGCTTCTAAGAGATAACAACAAAACATAAAAAAGATAAAATATAATGCAATAGAACAAAACCATCACATCAAAGTTGGGATTGAAGATCTTAAGTCCAGGTAGAGAGCTGTTGATTACTACAAGATATGTGTGCCACTGCTGCATCCTTAGGGTTGTTGTGCCATGCTGATCATTCTTATGGTTCATAGTTGGCATAGCTGGGTAAGACTGTTGGTTTTTCCCTCCTTTGGAAACTTGTATGGCACCTTCTATTACCAAACCTTGTCCTCAGGGAGGAGGCTTACATTCACTTACATGGAATTCAAAATCACAATAAAGTTAAAAGATGACAATAGTCTAGGGAAATGATTTTTGATACTTAAGGCAAATGACTGAATTACTTAATTTACTAAATGTTCACACAAATCAGTAGTAAAATGGATTATTTTAAACACAAAGTGATGACCAAATAAAAGGAAATTTTTAGAAAAAAAATTACCTGTATGTGTCTGTGCAAATATATGCCACATGTAGGCATGCCCATGGAGGCCAGATGACTGTATTTTATCCCTGAGGAGCTGTCCTAGAGCTAAGAGGGGGTTTAAGTGTGCTTTGAACCAGTATCTGGCTGTTCTCCTTTCTTACTCTGACAAAACATTCTATGCTGCTTTGCTTTGCAGCATGCCTTTTCAAAGGAATGTGGCCTGGTAGGTGCTTGTCTGACACTGTGGCTGGAAGGCCTTGGGCTGTGCCTATTTTCGAGTTAGGTATCTTCCTCTTGCAGCTTTTCCAGGACTTTGTCCCTTAGAATGACAACACAACTACCTAGGACTGGTTGTGAGCCTCCTACATGCAAATGGGACTGCTTTTATCCTATATATGTGACCACCCTTGCTTCAATAAACTGAGCTGATTCACTGATTCACTGAAATCTGTCTCCAGGAAACTGTTTCCCAGGGCTCTCTTCCTCTGACCAAGGACCTACCCAGACCTGTGGACCCACCCTGCACTATCTTCCCTAAAGCTGAGCCCATGGTCAATGGCTTAGCTACTTCCCATGGAAGAGAGCACGCACAAAGAAATCCATCAGATTCCCTGCAGTTGGAGGTACAGGCAGCTATAAACTGCCCAACATGTGTTTTGGTACCAAACTCCGGTCTTCAGGAAGATCTGAAAGCACTTTTGACCACTCAACCCTTACTTTAGGCCTGAGTGAGTGCCTTTGCTGCTGGAACAATTTGGTTCAATGTTACTTTGTAGAAATTTAATAACTATTAAGCCAAATACGTTCTAGCACTCTTAGCCACTTATTTACTTGGTTGGTTTGCTTCCAAAAAGTTTGATGTGTTTCTGCAGTTTGTGTGTCCTAAAGTAGTTCATTTGTTACAAGCTTTGGCTTCCTTTGATCGTGTAAACTTTCCCTCTTGAATACGTCATTATTTGCCATTTGATTCTCATTAAAACTGATATTATGCTGTTTAAACTTTTACTCACTAAACCTATGGATAAATAAACTTCTTTTTCTTTATTAGTAGCCTTCTTCAATTATTCTATTATATTAATGGAAGTGGGCTAGAACACATCTTTCAGAAGAAACTTAGAATCCTTCCTTTTATACTTTAGATACTTGATCTCTGGCCTTTTCCTGCTGCCTCATGCACATCTTCCCAGATGGAAGACAGAATCTCATTATAGCTCAGGCTTGCCTCAAACTTATATTGCCAAGGAAGACCTCAGATTCCTCATCTTGCTGGGCATGCACAACCATACCCATACATAAGATTAATTTATAATCTTGAAAAGGTGAACAGGGCAATGTATCCCCATCACTGACCACCTCTTTTCTTTCTTTTGAGCTCAACCTGCAAGGAGTATGTTTATTGTTCTTATTGACATTTGGACCTGGGAGAATGGAGCCTAAAATTGAGGTGGACTGTTCTCATGCAATAGCCAACTTTATTCAGAGCATTAGACAATTTATACCCTGAGGGTTAAGAAACGTCACATGAGTAAAGTTCTCAAGGACAAGCAAAAACACATTTTCTATAGAATCATGTAAACAAATAACCACCAATTGTAATGAACAATCTAAGTAAACTATCCCTTCCCTATACCTGGGAGGGGCGCAAATGCACATTTTAAGAACAATTCATGTTTTAAAAAAAACTGAAGTCACATGACTCCTGTCTTTTTTTTTTTAAGTTTTTTAAAATAAACACTTAGATTTCCCCTTTCACAACTTAATTCTTAGACCGTGTTCTGACAGAATGTCTTCCATATTAAAACACCACCTGACTCTGTGTGTGTGTGTGTGTGTGTGTGTGTATCTGTGTGTATCTGTGTGTCTGTACCTGCAGGGGAGTAAGCCTTATCAGCTACATGGACCTTCTGAGTCTACGGTGAAGGCTTGCTGACATGTTCAAGTCACATTCTCTAATATCAACTTATTAAGAATGAGGATTTGGAGAGATGGCTCAGCAGTTAAGAGCACTTGCTATGTGAGAGCAAATATTAAGAGCAAAAGTTATGTTTTAAATATTAATTACTATGCCTAACGTATCTATAAAACAAAAAGACCAATAGGTTCCTGGAATCCTGGGTGAAGCTGTTCATGTGAGATACAAAAAGACACTATCCTGTAATCCTACTTGCCCAATGACAAATAACATTCTAGAATATTGGGTGGGGACTTTGTAGATTCCATTTTGTTAATCCAAATGCACTGGATATGCTCCAAATGTACTGGATATACTTAGTCACTTGTAGGTGGGTGATAACTCAGACAGGAAGTACATCATGATATGTGTTTGCCTCTGATTGGGCCCTGTGGGAAGTACATAGACTTATTGGTTTTGCCTTTTTAAGCGTCTGTTCCATGTGACTTGCTGCCATTTCTTGGGAACCCTGGATTGGGGAACCTCAGAATGGTCCTGGTCTGAGTCCATCTTTCTGGCTAGTACTTAATTAATTTAATTAAAGCTTGCTTCAAATTTGACTACAAAGTGTGGTGATGGTTTTATTCTTGCCTGGTGGAATTTACAACTCTTTTTGCAGAGGACCGAGAACCCATTCATTTCCCAGTAATCAGAACCAACATGGAGCCTTACAATTGTCTGAAAATTCTATTCCAGGGGATCTCATACTGTAATCTGATCTCCATAAGTACACAGTGCACATACATACAAGCAGATAGAAGTATCATATGCATAAAATTAAAACATAAAATAAACCTCTTAAAAACAATGAAGATAGTATTTTTCTCAGTATATCTAGCCTTTATGTCTTCCGTGGTGTAGGAATTGCGTTGGAGAAAAAGCCTAAGTCTTGAGAAATATTTAAATAAATAGAATTTCAGGTGCAAAATAATGATAAAGCTTCCAGCTTGCACAAATTGATAACTTTTTATTGGGTAACAGGATATATTTTTATGGACTCTGCCTTGTTTTTACTGTTGCTAACTGGAATTGACCAGTTAACATTCTTCTTTAATGTTTTACTGCTAGTTTTAGTTTTAGCAAGATGAACTAGCTGATGACATCTTTGTCACAAGCCAAGGTCTATGTTGTATGTTCTCCACCAGTCTATGGAAGCATTCTTGGGCATCAGAGAAGATATAGGCATCAGCGAACATGCCAGACCAAACAATTACATAGAGTCTCTGCTATAGCCCTCTAGAAAACTAGTGATATGCAAGAGACATCATGTTTGTAATTAACTTTGGCTTTCTTATAGTTAACATCAATTGAATGTCTGCTTGGATGTTAGGGATGTGGAAGGCTGTAGAATAAGAACACAGTGGTCTTGATTGAAAAGCAGAGAACAAGTTTTCACCTTCCAGAGTCCTTAGTTCATTGAGTTACTTTTGTGCTTGAAGTGGAACTGAAAATATAGCTAACATCTCAACTTCTCCTGTTATGGGTCACTCCTACCATTATCTATGCCTCTCTTGTCAGAGTAAATAAAGACAAAATAGTGTGGCTATAATTCTGTGACAGCATCTTCACTCTGTATTATTGGTTCTTTCTTAAGTAAGAAATGGATACCCCTTTGCCACCCTTGACTATCTCTTTTCTGAATTTTTCTAACTCTTCAGTCAATCCATTCCTGAGAATTGACTGCTAGTCTTTTTTCTTTGATCAGCTCAGATATTCGTTGGTATCATTCATTAATGTTTCAAATGTTTTGCTTTATTTTTTTATAGACTTAAATGCCATGAAAATGGATTTTTATTTCTTACAACTCCTTAACAAATCTCAGTGCACAGTATCTCTCAGATAATAATTTGTGATTATTGGGTAATTTATAGTTTTTTGAAAATTTTTATGCATGTAGACTCTAGTCAATCATTTTCTCCCCCTCTGTTTCCTCCTTTAACCCTCTTCATAGTCTTTTTTCACTGGTGTAATTGTAGTCTGCTAAGTCCATGAGTTGCTCAAATGTATATGTATATAGGGCTTACCACTACTTGGTATTAGATAATCAATTTAGGGGTTTATGCCTTGTGAACACTAATTCTCTCTCTTGTAGCAGTAGTTAATTACCTGCAGCTTTTCATCCAGAAGTGGGGCCCCGTGAGATTTTTTCCATCCACTTTAGCATGTCAACTGGCATTTGTTTAGGCAGCTACATTGTTGAAGTTTAATGGATTTATTTTTTGTGTCACAAATAGATGGTACAATATATAATTTTTAACTGAATATATGAAGAAGTAGTATTTAATTAATATCTTAAAAATACAAATGTTTTAAATTTCTTTATATTACTACTGTGTGTGTGTGTGTGTGTGTGTGTGTGTGTGTGTCCATGCCACAGTGTACATGTAGATTACAATCAGCTTAATAGGGTTTTTCTCCTTTCATCTCCTCATGGGTTCCTGATATAGAACTCAAGTCATTGGGTACTTTTGGACCCCTTAAGAAAATAGATGCAAGGTTGTTTGGAGATTCTAGCAGGGAAGCACAGCTACTCACATATCATATGAGTTGATCAGTCTTCTTGTATTCATGGGAAGATTTTCCTGTTTGAGCGTGCAGCTTTAGGAAGGATGAACATGGAACTTTGAGAGAGGAAGGAGACATCTACCTAGCTAGCCAGATCAGCTAAATCTACTCTGACGATTAATGGAGTGACAGATGTTACATCCAGATCACCCTCATATCTGGAGGGCATGAGCCAGTGAACTGGGAGGAGAACCCTGTGTTCCACAGGACATCACAATTCCACCTAATACTTCAATAGCTTGCTGAGAACCTGAGCAAAGAACACAGAAAAGACATGCCCAGATTCTAGACTATACCTTTGGAAACTGTAAAATAAGATGTGCATCACTTGATGCCCCTATGTGTTGTGGTTACACAATAAAAAACTAACAACACCCCCACTCTTAACTATGACAGGAGAACACACACTTAAAGTAATGTCCATAATAGGTGTCACTCTGTGGTAGCACACAACAAAACCAAATACCTTTGGATGATCATTTAATAGCTGCCTGTGTCTCAATGAAATTTCAAGGTCTTGGCAGGTGCTGAGGTAGAAACATTTTTCCACACTAGCCTCAGAAATACGACACAATGTCTGTTCGATAGACACAAGTGGGAAATAAAGCAATGTTCCCATTAGAGGATTGCATGCCTGTAATGAATTTCTGAAGCAGCTTTCACTGGGGAAAGTATGAGTGAGGAAAATGTCCGCCATTTCCTCTTCAAAGAATTCAGAGTATGTTAATGAAAGCCTGGAGGACATAATGTCTGAGAGATTTAGTTGGAGGCCTAGAATTCAGAGAAATGCCTTTGGGAAAGGCACAAAGAAGCTTGGGCCAACTAACCAACGCTGTCTTGCTACAGCTTTATCGTGAGCCAAAAGCTAGAGGAGACAGCCTCATCACTCGTGACTCCTCTTTTGTGCCTCTCCAGCTCCTCACTGTTAAGTACCTGGTCTCTGCTTATGAAGAAGCTGAAAGTACTAATTAAAGAAAATGACTAGGTACAGGATAATCGGTCCAGTTTCATCCACATCACTTGCCTCAGTCCTGCTTTATGGGTCCCATACAAAATGGTGCTCAATGAGTGTCTACTGTCCATTATTTAAATAAGGGATTCTGAGCTGTTCTTGATCCCAAGCTCCACCACTTCAATAGGAAGACATATCCATTCCCTCAGATACTATAGTTCCTAAAATTTGATTTTGGTAGCAGTTTCTACAATGTTGTCTTAACTGTCATTCACTGGAGCACCATCTGTAAACTCTTAACTAGTCAAATACCTATTGATCCGTCTATCCTCTTTCAGTCACGGATGACTTTAAAGCTTGGGCCCAGGATAGAAATACTGGGTTGAGGATTGCTTCAGTCACAACTGAGATACTGATTTAACTTCTCAGTTCTGTCAAATCTACAAACGCAGAAAATGGTTCTTGAACTGAATTTTCCATTTTCATCCATATCTTTTTCTTAAGATTTATTTACTTATTTTATATGTATTTTTGTGTGCCTTGAGTGTGTGTGTGTGTGTGTGTGTGTGTGTGTGTGTGTGTGTATATATCACATATGCCTTATGCCTACAGAGGCCAGAAGAGGACATCCAATCCTCCCATGGAACTGGAGTTACAGGTGGTGAGCCATTATGTGGGTGCTGTGAATGAAACCAGGATCCCAGAAAGAGCAGTAAGCACTATTAGTCACTAAGCAATCTCTCTAGGATCATCTAAGTGAATCTTTTTGAGAAGACACACTTGAAGTTCAAACAGCATCCTATTAGAAAAGACTATTCTTGTGCACAGACTTCCATGAAGAAATCATTCATCATTATATACATTTTAAATTTGTTTTAACTAAAAAACATAATTATTCCAAGCCAGACCATGGTTCCTTCATTCTCTATGTAAAAATATCTCCTCATAAACATATATTACAGAATACATGTTTAAACACATGTTTAAAGAATATTTTAAAATTGATGAATTGGTGTTTCTACTGTATTGATAATCTTTAAAAGCTAAAGCTGAACATTTTATTAAATGTATTTTGAATTACTATTTTCTGCCAGCAGCAAATAAAAGGAAGTTTAAAGAAAAAAATAATAAACCTTAAAAAAGAACCTTTATTTTATTTATCATGTGTGTGTGTGTAGATATGTGTACCATCATGTGGCAGTAGAGGTCAGAGGATAAGTATGGAGAGTCAAACTTTTCTTTACACCTTTATTTGAGTTTTGTGCATCAAACTAGGTGGTAAATTTTATGTGAAAAGTGTCTTTATCAGCTGATCCATCCCAGGAATCTATAAAGACAATTTTAATTTCAATGTCACTCACCAAAAATTATTTTTGCATCCCTATATTTTATTATCAAAAAATTCTTTGGACCTTTATATCATTTATACTGTGTTTAGTATTCTGATTTTTTCTACTTATAATATCATCATGGATAAGATCATCATTTCATTGATTGCATAATCTTACAGACTGAACATATGTCATGGTTACTATAATAATCCTTTGTATAGAGATGCAGAATTTTTATTTTTTTCACTACAATATTAAAGTTAATATTTTTAAGTATGCAACTATTTTGTTCTGTTGTATTCTGAGGCTGAAATCCTATAACTTTGTCTGCTTGATATTAGGTGCTTAGTACATGAATGCCATCTATTTTTTCTCAAAGACTTTCAGTATGTTTATCATTTGAATCACTATATAAGTTCCTTATTTTACTTTTGTTAACAATACAAACCTACAAATAACACTAATCATTAAACACCTTAGTCCTTACATCTGATTTCAAAATTCTTTGGGCAAGGTGGAAACAGTGGAGTGAATCTGCTGAGATGCTTGCTTTTCTTGTGGAGTCTCAGGCAAGAGGCATGATTAAAACCTCTTACACTTTGTGGCCATTTCCCAGGGTAAACCTATGCAGAAAATCTGTCACCCAATTGATCTTGTCTCTACACAAAAGGTCAACACAACAGTAGGTCCAGGGAAGTGTTTGTTGATCCTTCTTTTATTTCTATCTATAGTTCAGCCTCTGTAGCCTCAGTGATTTGTTCATTATAAATAAAGTAGGTTAACTGGAATTTATCATTGTCTCACCAGGCTGTGCTCATTTACAGAAATAATCACAAACCATAAAACATAGGAGAGAAACAAAAAAGAATGCATGACACTGATATATACAGTTGTGATTTAAGAGACAGAAAATATAATTATGTATTGCTTAAGTTATTGTCCTTGCTCATGCAACAACACTGTAAACATAAAGTTTCTGTGTTCTACTGAGTCTGTGCAAAGTCTTTGTTCACCTTGGAGACATGTCAGAAATCAAGCTTGATTACCACTTTTCTTGATATGTGCACTTCGAAATGGTTATATATTCATCTGTACACACACCCTCTTAAGTTTTTTGTTCTATTATAAATCCATTTCAGTATTTCTGCAATTTGGGTACTAAAATGTAAACTTAAATACTATCAACACGCCAAAAACAATGAAAAAAAGACATGGAGAGAGAAGCAAGATACACAAAGACAGATGTGCTAGCTTGTTTCATATACCATAACTGCTATTGATATTTCCACACCATGTTTTTAAAATCTCTCTTTCTCTCTTTAATCAAGGTTCTTTGCTTGTTACAGCAACTAAAATATTTGTTCTTAAAGGAAGACAAAATTTGGAGTGATTCTACTGATATTTAATTTGAGAGTCTGTCCTCAAAGTGAATAAACAGGTTTGGCATGGATTTGCAGGTGAAAAGATGTTTGAAGAAATGAGTGCAACCAGAGTGTAAAATGCTAGTTAGAGTAAACACATCTAAGGCTTTAGTGTCCCATGGATTTCATATGGGAAAATGTCTGACAATCTTTATGGACAACTTCTATAACAAATAGTTGTGGGTACACAAGACAGCATGGGAAGAGAAGAAAGGCATCAGTTATTTGTTGACAAGGAAAGAGATTGGATGCTGGTGAGTAATATTGGTTAAGTGGATAGTGTTCCAATAGATATTTGTGAGGAGGGTTCCAGGTAGTAGACACTTGAAATAGTAGTATGATAAGATTGAAATCAATAAGAAATGCTAATAGCACTTTCACTGTGACCAATAGAGGGTGGATGTGTAAGTGAGCTACTTAACAACAGAAAAGTGAAGAGTTGCCAGGGCAGTAGGATCTCTGCTGAAGAAGGCTTGCAGGTGGGGAGTTAGAGATGGCACTGAGAAGTTTGTTAATGAGGGTGGAGAGTGGTGGGGAAGGACTGGATACTTTAGAGGGTGTTAAAGAGTTGCCCTTAAAGAAAACAGCAGAGTATTATAAACAAACCAGAAAACAAAAAGATTGCTGGGCAATGGCAGTTATATGTATTTATAGATCTAAGCAAACATGCAGGCTAGGGGTAGTTTCTGAAGGATGGATAGACTCAAATGTAGTTCTATGGGTCAATGGTTCTCAGACTGTGTGTAGCAGGATTTTCTTAAACATTTAAGTTGTAAATAGGTATTTTTCTTTAAAAAAGCCGGGGGTGGGGGGAACACTTAAGAATGCCTCTTTCTCCCATACTTGAAATTTCAGGTATTTCATTGTTTCATGCTATGTGAGAAGTCTTTAAATGAGCAAAATTACTAAATGTTTGTTAATCCAATTTCCATGAGAGAGTTTTTTATAAATTTGTATTTGTTCGACAGCTGTCTTCCCTATTCTCCTGGACTATTAACATGTCATTTTAAATATTCAATTATTTTCTTTATGAATTCTGCTTAGGATATTCCTGCAGCATGAACAATTCTTTTCTCTGTTCATATTTTATACGATTGTTTCTAAATAGAAACCATGTGTTACAGAAAGCCATCCCTGACTCATTCCAGCATTGTGTCACATGTCTGCATCGATCCATTATCATGTTTGGTTCTCACAATACTCTTACTTGTCCCATTCCTCTGCTGGGACATAAGACATGTGAAGCCACTGGATGAGCTGTGCTGTGGCCCCAGCTCTAGAACAGAGTTGAAACACTACCATATACCATATGATTACTATATATACCATAGTATTTGGCTAGAATGAGAGTGATGGATGATTCTAGCTTTCACTGGATGGATGAAAAAGGGAGAAGCAATTGTGGCAAAAATAGTATCAGGCATGGATTGGGCCTCAGGTGAAGCCAAAAGATCAGTATCTGTTAGTTGGATATTTACATTTCTATACTTAATGTCTGTCACACAATTATATCTGCTCAAATATACATCCTTGCATTCACACATGTGTCTATTCTCACACACATGCACATCAGTTTGCATTTTCTATTTTTTCAAGTTTCATTTCCATCTGCTCCAATTGCACCAGATTCTTCATGGGTTTATGGTTTTCATATTCTTCATATTTATCTTGATCTCTCTCCTTTTATAACATTTCTTATATTCATTCCTCTAGTCCTTTTGATCTTTCATTTTGTCTTTTATTTCTTCACTGCTTTCCAGACTGTGTAAGGCTCTTACCAAAAGACTTTTGAGTAAGAACAATGAGGCTTACTTTGGCAGTGCAGATGTTATAAAGTGGCAATGTTCAATGCTTTTTTTCCCCTACAGGGACTAGATGCACACAATATTTCATTGCTGATTCATTGCAATAGAACTGTAAAGGAAAAGTGTTAATCAATTATAACAGTAGAACTAATTAAAAAGAATACATATATACATCTTGTAGGCGCTGTCTTAATTAGCATACATTCTCCACATTACAAATTCATGTCAGAGGAAATGAAAAGGAGAAACTTAAAAATTAAAAGGCTAACAAATAGTGACCCTGATTACTTGTTTTTCTAATAATTTTTCTGAATGTATCTTTTAGTTTTTATGCTCCTTTAAAAGAAAGTTATTTCATATCTTTATGTGTTTTAAAAATCCAACCAGCATTAAGATAATCAAGTTAATCTCCCTACCCACCAAATCTCAAATTATATTCAATAAACTGGTTTCTATAAATGGAAACACATAATTTGGTTCTTTCCTAGTATCTTCTATTAGGCCTTTGATAGTAATATTCATATTAGTAATGCTGTTGTTTTCAGTTTACTTCTTAGTCCGTGCTTATCTTGGTTAAGTGCCATGGGGTGAAAGGCAGGTTGTTCTTTTCTTAATCTTAGCTCGGTTATTCTTCATGGGAAGGATACATGATTTGAGGATGATTCAAGCTTAACAATATCAGACTGTTTTGCGTGTGCTGAAAGATTCACATGTGTCTTAATGATTCTTATAATTTGATCTCTAGACACCTCCAGGTAGAAAAAAACTTCATGATAGAAATGATAAGGAGATGACCAGATATCCATTAGTCCCTGAGCCATATGACACAGGGGTTGACTTTTGCATCTAACCATGAATACATTTGCATCACCTCTTAATTTTTTTGCATTCTACCAAAATGAATTCAAAAGCTTAAATAGATTTCTGCTCACATATGCAACTAGGACTTACCTCTCTCCTTCTGTTCTTAACCCTTAGTTTATTATTTGTTATGGTGAGCTTGGGGAACCATCTTCAGATTGAGACACTAGGGCTGATCCCTGATAGGCAGACAAAGAAAATGAGTGGCAATAAAAAGATAATCAAAATGGCAAGCTTCCAATTTCTTCCTTATACTCCAGTCTAGCCAGCAATAAATGTCTTAAGGAAAATTAGGCTTTTTCTCCTGCTAAAATAGCTCCCCTGTCATCAGAACACATCATGTACAATAATATGAGATAGGTTTATCCTAAAGTTGTAGACTTCTCAGCTGAGAAGCTCTGTCCTTGTTCAAGTGAAACAACCATAGCTTATGGGAGAAAAATTCCTTAAAGACCCTGAAAACTCTTAGCTCTCAAGAAGAGACTGATTTTCAGCTCCTTAGTCCCCCTGTGTTCTGCAGAGGCTCTTTCGTGTGCCTTGCTGTGTATGTTTCCTTTCCCCTAAATGAAACCTTTCTTTATAGTTGATTCTGCTGCTATGTCTAAGATTTCCCCTCTGTTACTTATTGTGTTTGAGATAGATACTCCTGCCTTTAATTCTTAAACTTGCAGAGACAATGAACCTGATCAAGACTCCTACATGGTAACAATATCACATCATATTTCTGTTCCATATACATACAGAGGAAAATTCCAAGTTCTCTTAAAAGCTGATCAGACCCTTAATTTCCCTTTCTTTTCATTTTTACTTTTTAACACTACTGCATGTCTGTCCTACTTTCCCCTGCAGACACTTCTTGTGTTCTTCCTGGTCTTTGAACATGTCAAGCTTATTGTCTACTCAGGATCCTTGTATTAGTTTTTCCTTCTTTATGGTATACTACTATAGATGTAAGGGACACACTGAGTTAATCCACATGTGCTGTTCACCTTCTTGGTGGCTGCATCTCTGACTAGCCCTTCTAGAATACTAGACAGCACTTATGGATACCTGATATAATGCATATTTATTTGTATATTTTCTCTCCCATCTATCAAAATTTATTTTCTGACAGCTAGGAGCTTTATTTCTTTAGTGTTTTAAAGCAGCATCTAGAAGAAAAATTGTATAGGGAAGATGTTTATTTTGTAGTAATTGAATAAAGAAATTCTGAATATTCTTGTCTACCATAATTAAACTTAAGAAAAAGGAGAACTGTTAGGCACATAGTTCTGAAGTGCAGGACTTTGAAAGAGAATGTTATAAGATGTTGGAAATAGTAGTCTAATGTTGTAAGATGATGATGTAGGCTCAGTTGGGGATCTATCTGTGCTACACCTAAAATGAAAAAGAGACAATATTTATTTTATTTAAGATATTTAAAATTAGACTCCAGAGTCATTCTGTAGGGCTGAAGGAAAGAGTTCCTTTAAGACCTACTGGTTAAATTGCACAGTGGTTAATTTATACACTATTATGTTAATTCATTACTATTTAGCAAAAGCATATACCTTTTTATCAATGTTGATCTAGTAATTATAATTCCAATAACTTCTTAAAAATAATTCTAAGCATAAATAAATTCTTAGCTACAAAGTTATCAAGTGTACAGTTATTTATTATAAGAAATATTAGCAATTAAAATATCTAACAATAAGTCTTTAGTTAGATACATTGTAGTTCAATCAAACAAAAGAATTCTGTGCAGATGTTTATAAAGAGACACACAATAAAATGTTAAGGAAAAAAATCATATGAAATAAAATTTATTTAGTAAACATGTATGTCTCCAGAAATAATCGGTTATGTTTATGTCAACTTAAACTTCTGAGTATTAACAAGAGTTGTTTCTTTATGTGCAGATTACTCGAAATTGCACTTTTTGTTTTGTCATCAGTTTTTATAATGATTCTGTAACAAGTATGTAATTTGTGCAACTAAAAATATGCAGCGGTAAGTTTCATAACATAGTTTACTGAGATCCTTCATACAGATAAGCATCTAGGGTTAATTTATTGCTGTGATTCATTGGCACGATCTGTTTTGGTGATGCACTTGCTGAGCATCTAGTATGTGCAAAGCATTTGAGTGAATGATTTACAAGGAGGCCAGACATCTGTACATTTCTTTCTAAATTCACTGGGAACACCTGAGAGTAAGTCTGCTTGTATAGATTTCCTCATATACAATCTACATATACATATATATAAGGATGTGTGAAAATATAAGGAATTTGGGAAAGGTGATATATATGTAATAAATCTGACAAATTGAAACAGGCTACATCAAACTAACAGAGATGAGAAGAAACATAAATGAGACATGCTGCCCTGTAAATATTGCTTGCAAGGACAGCCAGCCTTGGCTCTGTTTAATAATGTATAGACATTTAATTAGAACCCTCAATAATAGTTTTTGTTTTGGAACTACTCAGTATCTTTCAGCTTATCTGTCTCTGAATGAAATGATTTCTAGTGGTGTGTTCAAACTGCATTATTCAGTACAATTACCAGCAGTGTATTGTTGATGAGCTTTCTGTCCTGTATGTGAGGACCTGTATGTGACAGGCTACAGTTGCCACCCTCTGTTCATTTGCAACACTAACCTCTGATAACTAAATAACATTTAGTTCTCTTTTCCAATTAACAAAAATTTTCAGTGTTACTCAATACCCAGTATATCCTAATAGGCTAATGTACTCATTCCTCCACTTCCTATGTAACACTAAAGTTCTATAGATGAGCTAGAAATGCTTCCCTGAAGTTGAGATAGTTTACTCAAGGGAAGCTAGCTATACCTTAATTTATTTCTTCTTTTCCTTTAATTTCAGTCCAACAGTTTTCTCATCAAGAAAGACACATTGGAAGGAAAACATGGACTGTTTTCTTATATTAGAAATATATAACCAATTTTCCAAGCTATCTTCAATAAAAAGAAGACTTATTAGAAAAGTAGAAGAATTTTGAAAATGTTAGGAGTGCCTATTGTGGTACAAATTATAAGATGGCAATTTTAGGTGGGAAAAATGCCTCTTTGCTATTTGAGACAGTTGATACACTTTTGCAACATAGGAAACCGAAGCCTATACTATAACATCATATGGTTGTTAATTAATATTAAATTATATTTGTAGTTATAAAGCATATTGCTTTAGACCCATATTGCTAGGAAGCAAGATCACTTGGAATGTATTGTTGCAAAAAATATTAGAAAGAATAAGAGTCATAACTGCTATAAGGGAAAGGCACACACACACACACACACACACACACACACACACACACACACACGTGCCCCCCATCCAACACACACACAAAAAAAGAAAGAAAAGGAAGAAAGGACGAAAGGACGAAAGGAAAGAAAGAAAGAAAGAAAGAAAGAAAAAGAAAGAAAGAAGAAAGGAAGGAAGGAAGGAAGGAAGGAAGGAAGGAAGAAAGAAAGAAAGAAAGAAAGGAAGAAAGAAAGGAATCTTAACTAAAAACAAAAGGAAGACTGGAAGATAAGCCTTCCAGAGATTACAGAAATCACTCTGTGCAACCATTTTAAGGATTTATCTCACTTAGGAAAGCAAGAGCTTGTTGTATAATGGCCAAATGGGAAAGCAAAGAGATTTGGAATTAGACAGTTGTAAGTGAAGATATGAGAAAAATAAATGGACATTATAGGGCCACTTGGGAGATTAATTAGCTTACCCTTGAACACGTAAGTTTACTTTCTCAAGTTTAGGTCTGTAAATTTTGAACACCTTTTAGTAGATTGGTTGAGTAAGAGTACCACTTTTTTGTCAATGAACATTTAAGGATACAAATCTCATGATGATCATGATAGATTTTCATAGGATCCTTTTCTGAGACTCTGGATAAGAGATTAGGCAGGTTATTGAGACTCTGGATAAGAGAGTAGACAGGCTAATGAGACTCTGGGTAAGAGAGTGGGCAGGCTATTTCTGGTTAGAGAACAAAAATTATTTTGTTGGTAGTTCACAAAATCTTTGCAGTGTTTCTTATAGAAGAAGAGAAGAAAGAGCAGGATTCTATAGCAGTCTTGGAGAGGATGGTGAAACATGTGCATTTCTATTGTATAACCTACTTATTATCTTGAAAGTATCAATAAGCGTTGTATTCTAATAATTGTCCTCTAATAATAATTGATTACTTTAAACGATGAGAATAGAAGTGATCTTTTATTGACCTCTGTGCATTTTCTAAATTGAGCAAGCAGATATTACTATTAAAATTAGAAAAAAATATAAATACAGTGGGTTGTCTATCCTTATTGGAGTATTGCATATTTTCTAATGTACCTTTGAAAAAATGCATGAAGAGCTTGCTAGTGGTCAAATGTGTAAAAGTATGGTAGTGATGTTCAGAAACTCAAGTTCCAACTGTAAAAATTACCGTAGTCAAGATAGACAAGTATCTTTAACTCCTTTAATGTTCATAAACAAAGAAATCATTTCTAGAGAGGATTGACTAAGAAGTAAGAGCCAAAAAGTTAGTACCAAGGGGGAGGCTTAGGAGGAATAAAAGAGGATAAAGGGAAAAACCAGCAAAATTCTAGCATTCTTTATTCTCTGCCTCCTGGCTTACCATGGTATGAATAGCTATGCCGCATCTTCCAAACCATGATGGCCTGAATCCTCTGAAACCATGAAATAAAATAAATCCTTCCTCCTTTTACATTGTTGTGTCAGCAGTTTATCATAGTGAAAAGAAAGGCAATTAATACAATCATGTGACAGAGGTGATGACATTATGAGAAGATTTTTCTGTGTATCTGTTTCTCTCATAAGTACAAGTGTGTACTTTTACGTACATGTGATTATAAAAGATCATGTAAGTATAGAGAAGGCAACCATGTAACCATAAACTATTGGGATAGTCCTCCCCATATATTGGCTATACTGACACCTGATCTTGGATTTATCAGCCTTTCAAAATGTGAGATAGTAAATTTCTGTTATGGAAGCCACCAGTCTGTGGTATTTTGTTATGGCAACCAGAGCTGAATTTGACACCAATTATATTTATTACAGGTGCTTGTTTTTGTTGCAAATTGTTATTTTAAGTTTCATTACATTATTATGGCAGAATCTTGGCATAGAACTTGTTTAGGTATGTGTATATATATTCCTGTGTGTGCATGTGTGCACATGTGGAAGCCAGAAACTGATGTTGGTGTCTCCTCCTCAATGCCTCCTTACTTATTTTTAGGAAAAGGGCCTATCATTTGTTGAGAGCCATATTACCCAGATTATGGAAGCTTCATCTTGACAAGGATCCTGAGCCTCTGTTGTTGAGAAATTGGAATTCCTTAACAGCTTTGCCCCTTTCTTATCTTTACTATACAGTGACATATGTTTCTCATCAATAGTAAGGTCTGCATAGCCTAATAGTAATATCCAAGTTAGTCCTTGTGCTGGCCACTGTGGTCTGGAATGGAACACAGCCATGCTATTCAAAAATAAGTTGTAATCACCTCCAAACTTCCAAGTCCTGGCATGTGAGAGCTACCCAGGTTTATTGCAAATGCATCATAAAGCTATTCCTGGAGTAAATGCTGATCTTCCCAGAGATAAGCCTTAATAGATAGAAGCCAGAGAGCTTAGTTAGAAACTTAATGCACCTGGAAAAGCAAGCAGATAGTTAGCCCTTCACTAATGAAGAATATAGCAAGCCTGCACCAACCTAAAAGTAAACATTCCCAGGACTTAAAGAGAGAAATAGCCTTCAATCTAGCCAGGCCACAAGATAAGACTACAAATTTAGAGCTTTGACACAGAAGAATAAATACATGCCAAGGAACTAAAAAAACCATAAAATCCTCCTCTGGTGACTTCACGGCACCCTGAACTATCTGTGCAAGGCAAATGTCAATATAATTCAATCAGCAGTGACATCCCCACCATTCACTAATTGGTCATTGTATCATTTACTCTCTGATGATAATTGAGAAACCTTGAAGCCTGCAGCTGTAAGGAGGAAAGATATTTTCTCATTGGTTCCCTTTTGGTATATGCCTGACACCTGTATTCCTTAGAGAAGCTTTCCTGCAGTTTGCTACTTAAGCCACAGAAAAGTCTTGATCAAGACAGACAGAGATAGATGGACAGGAGAGATGAGGCAAACGAACTAACTGAGGAGAATAGGTTGTATGGCCTAGAGAATTGAATTGCTAGCTTAGAGAAACTTTTTTTTTTATTTCCTTAATGTGCACATTGTTATTTTCTTTGATTTTATTCTTTATTTTTCTTTATTTTACAATTAAAGAAGTGCTCCTGCATGTCATCATCATAAGGAGTATTCTATGTGTTTCATTAAAGCGTGTTAAGTATGCCAACTAAAATCTCATAGAAGAGTGAGGTACTGTGCTCACTTGTCATAGCTTATGTTGTTTATCCTTCTTCATGGGGACTGAGGAACCCATCGTGGGGACTAGAGCTGGACTTGACCCCCAGCAGTCATTGAATCTAGAACTTGCAAATTCAGCTAGACTTTCTGGATAGCAGGTTCCAGGGATCTTTGCCTGTCTCTGTTTCCTGTGCTCTGATTATAGGTACCATATTAAAATGGGTACTCAGATTGAACCTGATGTTTGCACAATAATCACTTAATTGACTGAGTCATCTCTTCAGCCCCAGATTTTTTCAAAAAGTTAAGCTTAGTTGTGGTTTTTTTTTTTGTTGTTGTTGTTGGTTTTGTTCTTGTATTTTTTTATAACACTAATTAAAATTTACTAACTAATAGAAATAATATTCCCCGGCCATTTTCCATCACTTTTGGTGACATTTTCCATTGGTAGTGGTGGTGGAATAGAAAAAATTACCATATATTTTGAAAGGTTTATTTCCTTACACTAATCTGTCTTAACATAGCACCATGTTTAGCATCAAAGACAATGCCTTTCCTCAGTACTATATCTTGAACAATTGTGCTCTACTGATTTCTAAGTATATACAATAAAGGATAAGGTATGTGAATGGATGTAGAAAGTAAAGATATTATAACCTATGGCTAATAATAAAATAGCGTGAATGGAAAAAGGTAATAAATATCATTTTTGAATATTCAAGAACAAACATAAATACATTTTTAAGAAAGTATTTTATTTTTGTTTCAATAGATGAAATTCATAACCTTGTCTGGTAAGACAATTCAGACATACAAATCAATTACAACAATGTATTTATGAGATACTCCTCCCATCCCAATATTTTAAAACAACTGACAATTTTGAAGGACACCAAGATAATAGGGCTTAGATAGACAATGTGACAATTAAAATATGGCCCTCTAAGAAAATAATTGCAACAGTTGTTGCAAAGAATTTGTCCTTTGATCAAAACAGACTTGAAAGAATGATCATAAAATGAGAATGGCAGCTTCCCTTCCAATTAAAGGGAAAGGGGTTGCACATCTAGACAGAACGCTGGGGAGTCAGACTGAACAACAGAAAGCCCTAAGCAAAAAATTTCTCCAATAAAATGCGTCTTCTTGAAGATATCTATTCAAACTCCCATTTTAGGTTGAACTAAATATCTGCATCCCTGTCCCCAGCACCTGGGAGTAAATCACTTCTGTTATCTTTGTTTAAAATTAATAAAATTTTCAAGTCAGTATCTCTTAAGGAAAGAAGAGGATTTCGAAAATGATTTTTTTGCAAAAGTCAGTAATGTTAAATTTAAACCAAGTCACAGAGGCTAGAATGATATCCTCATAGAACTGGGGGTCCCAGGGGTGGGGGAGGGGATACTCACTGATTTGTCCTAATCTAAATCCCTTAGCACCTTTGTAACAGGTTTTCAGTTGTACATAGCATCCTGCATGCTGTTCACAGTAAGCCTCACAGCATCCTTGTGAGGTAGGTAGTGTTAGACTCATTTAGGACGGGGATGCAGAGATGTTCAGTATTTTGCCCACAAAGAAAAATGGATCCATAGACAGAACCTTGGAGACTCTCATTCTAGATGTGTATCTTTTAAATACTTAACTATTCTGACTCCCTGAGAGTGAATCATTAAAGCAGGTAGGTCCTTATTTCCTTACTCATGCCTGGTCAGGCAGACACTAAGGCCCATCTCCAAACCACATAGTTTGGATGCTGGAATGAGAAACAAATTGTGAGCAGCATGGAAGCCAAAGGAATTTACGTGCATTTACATTTGAAGCACAATTTGATCATGACTTTATTTACTGGTGTTCAGCTAACTCATTTTGATTATGGATCCTCAGTAGATACTACATGAAAAAAATGATTATGTTTGGATACAGTGAAATAAAATTTTTAACACTTCTTAAAACAGAAGCTGGAGAAATCTGATTGGTAATTTCTAATCAAAGATGAGGAAGTAGTAAAGTTTCCTAAATTTTCTGAGGGAATTTGAGCTAATATTGGCAATAATTGAAAATAAATAAATATAAAAACACTCAAAATTGTTGTTAATATAGAATTTGTCTGTTTATGGTTTGGAATCCAAACCACGAAGGTTGCTGTTAGAGACAGTGCAGCATTCTGAAACACCATTGATTTTCTTCCATAGTTTGAGTCTCCTACATCTGTTTATTCACTCACTGCCATGTGTGGAAAGGTTTGTAACTCCCAGTTTACAACAAGTACATTTCAGAGAAGACACTGGACTGCCTACATAGTGAACTACTGTTATCTCTCGTCACCAGCCTGGTGACATTTTCCAGTTATTTTCCATTTCTGTGAACCCATTTATTCATTTCAGAGGACTCTGGGCAGAATGTGCTCTATATTGAATCTAGTTCTGCATAATACCACCAACTTCTGAGATCAGTGCCAGCGAAGACTCTTGAGGCCACTGAAACACAGGCAACTGGATTCTCTAGGTGTTGCTAAAATGGAAGAGCTTTTATAAATCAAGGTGGTGGCCTGACCTGGTAATCTCTTTACATTCTATGATCAGTGAGTTAATTCCCAGGAGGGTGTCCATTTCTTTCTTCGTCTTCATCCTTCCCCACTCTCTCATGTGTTTGTTTAAAGATTTAATTTTCATGGGAGATATATGTGTGTAACAGATATAAACTGCTAATCTTTTGTGCAGGCAGCTAATAGCCAATGGCTAAAAGAGTAGATTAGAAATAGTGTTCGGCCTCTGTACTATAATACTAGCATCTTGATCTCTTGTGCTAAGGAACAATATGTCCAGTGAGACTGCAGTTAGAAAAATGTTCACATAAATGTTACTTCTGCCTTATAGGGATAGCTGCAAAATAGATTTTTCTCCCTCCTGGTGAGACAACACACACCTATTTTGCAATTCTATGTAAGATTTAGGGTATTTCTGTCTCAGACATGTCTTACCTAGTGGCTTGTGCCTCAATATTTCAGACTGTAACTTCTGAAAGAGTCTCATCTTAATTTTCTTTATTGGTGCTCAAATAGTATAATGACAATCTTCAGTTAGGATGTAATCTCCCAATTGCCGTTTCTTTTTCTTTATCTTTTTGTGATATGATACTTAGTAATACCAGTGTGTGTGTATGCGTTGTGTGTGTGTGTACTGACATTAAAATTCATGTGATATTTAGAAAACATTATTGACATGTTCTGATTTATTCAGTTCAGAGTATTATGAAGTGAAACAATGGTTGTGTTGCTGCAGCAAGGGATTTCCTTATCAATCCAAGGGTTTTGACAAAGATTTATAATTTTTGCATTGAGTTGTTTGTAAAAATTGAAGAAAGGTAACAAATGACAAGACCCTAAGGTATTTTCAGATTGTTTTCCACCAGTGGTAGAAATGTTAGGTGAATTTGTTCTCAGGTTTTTACCACTTTTCCTTAACTTGGCTTTGCTACACATTTATCTTCATGCTCTGTGTATTCGGTTTGACAATGAATAATTAAGAAAAAAATGTAAGATTGTGTAATAGGCTTATCTAGCTTACAGGGAATAGGTAGAAACTAGCAATTTTTATTTTAACTGTGTCATGCCAGAAAAATAACAAAAATAGTTGAAGGAGTAAACTCATGAGTCAGAAGGAGAAAGTAGAAACAGTGGTAACATAATGATCTTCTAGTTTATGACATAGTACATAACCAGAGTCTTTAGAAATGTGGAGTGAGAAGCAGGTAACTGAATTTAAAATTTTTTTGAAATGCATTTAATAATTTAGCTCCACAGCATCATATCTTTCTTGCTGCCTAAAGCAAGCTCTGAAATAGTGAGTCCATCATATTCTTGATGGTGTTCCCTGGACAAGCCAGTTTGTGGTGTTGGTAGAGATAAGTGCACAGCATATCCTAAACCATGCTGGGGGAAATAGGTTGTTGTTTTCATTTTACAAAGTGATACTATAATAGCTGTGATGACTGTATGACCATCTTTGGTGGTTCTGGGAAAAATTCTTCAAGGATAATTCCATGGCAAGCTCTCTGTTTTGAAATTAAAAAATAGAAAATTATGTTATTTTTGTCTTTCTCTAGCTACCACAGAATCTGAGTATTTGCAGTAGCCTGGCAGTGAGTATCAAGCTTTGTTATTTTCCATCAGTGTGATATCCCAGTACCACTACTGAGTTTTCTCTTTCCTTTTCATCCACTCCTTTTATTGAAAGTCATAAAATTAGTTATACAGGGCCAACATGATACCATAGCATGACTGCTACCTGAGCTTATCTCCCAAAATCTATTTCTGGAAGTATATTGCAGAAGGACTTTCTTTTGTCAGTAAGGTTGCTCAGGAACAATTTTCAATTCATTCTTTCCTTAAGACTACACAAAATTCTTTTTCCCATTAGTAACTAGTTTACAGACCAAAGGCTTTCTTATTTATTATTTTGTTCATTTTTACTTTACACTATATCTTGGATTATGAAAATCCGTCTGAGCAAAGGTTTAGAACAAATGGATGATACAGTTGTATGTATTGCTTGCTTTGCTGAATGCTTAAAAGTCAAATGATTTTGACAATTTTATAAGCAATTCAAGACATACCATCACTAATGTAGAATACCTTTATAGTATGGCTGATCATATGTAGATTTCAGTGTCCAGCATGTCAATCCATGACCCCTTAGTAATATTTATGATTAGAAAACCTGACAGCCTGGCCTCTCTGTGGCGTCTACATATTTCACTATCAGAAGTGAATTCAATTGGATATTCATCTTCCTTCAAAGTTGAACAAACTCCTTTATCTGTCCGGTGCAAGTGATGTTTCCAAGAGCTTGTGTTGCTTATGAGCTTCCTATAACATACCTCTCTCAATAATGAAATGTTTCCCATATGATTCAAATTTATATTTTTAAATTACACATTTCATTTTAAAAATAATACCACAACACTCTTAACTGAGATATTAGATGCTTAAGCCCTTTTCATCAGCAAACAGAACATGTTTTTAAACTTATTTCATGTTGATAACTCGTTTACACATGACTTCCATTATAATTACCCATCAATAACAGATAAGAGGACAGCAATCTAAATTGTGATCCTTTTGTCTTTAGCACTAATTTCTTCTAAGAACAAAAACAGGCTTCCAAGCATTTGAAGAAAAGTTTTGCTAGGGTCCTGATTAGTAACATCTAATCATGGTACAGTTCCTTAAATGAGATTTTGAAAAAAAAAAACACTAAAAGGAAAATACAGACATAAAATTTGTTTCATTTTCTCTCTCTCCTGTTCAAGTTTACCAACTTTTAAAACAGTTACATTTTAAATACTTAGTAAAAAACAAGTCACCCACCCCACGTATACATATATAAGCAATAACTTTGTTATTTATTATGATACGGGGTTTTTATGCTTTACGGGTACAACCTGTGAAGACAAGTATATTGTGTGCTAAATGGCCCAGGTAGGCATGAAGTACCTGATTTTATAGTTGAGGAAGAAAAGAGAATGCTTCCTTACAAATATCCATTATGCAGTCTATATTTTACTCATAACGCAGTTTCACTTGTCTTGGCACATGGGTATATTGACAGAGTGTGTGGGTGGACTATAAGGAATGGGGAAAACTTTTCACAAGTCTGTGTCAAATCTTCCAACTCATTATTATTTCTTGGTCATATGGATGTAGAGTCTGTCAATTATTTTGTAGTGTACAATAAGGATGTTAAAGCAATTTAGAATGGGAGGTGTGCAACACAATGAAGGAAGCTAACATGCAGCCAAAACCTGCTCCTTTTGGCCTTTCAAGATCAGAAACAAAATTCTTAGATCCATTGTCAGCATGGGCAGTTCCCTTTTGAACAGTATCTGAACTTAAACACAATTAACTGATTTAAAGAACATAACTGCAGTTTTGTTGTTGTTTTTAAGCTTTTTAGTATATCACAGGTAAAGCCTTTCTTAAAATTAAATTTTCTATTGTATATCAGCTCATTTCTTTCTACTAACACTATAAATAAAGCTTTCTACTTAGAGTTGGCTTTAAATCAACCCACCTGCTTCTAGGAGAAAGAGAGAAAAGCATAATTCAACCTCCAGATTGCTGTCAGTTTGTGGTTGTGTGAATGGGAAATCTTAACTGCCAAAGTGTTATGTGAGAAAGACTGTGCTGGGGGTTCCTGTTCCTTCTTTTTTTCTTTTGAGGCAATTTCCAGTTTAACAATGACACAAGAATTTCTGAATTCTAATGAAAGAAGACCTCTTTGGAGAGAGCCTTCATTGATGAGGCGTGACAGTAGTTTATAGGTGTTGAGGTGGAGAAGAAACAATCCAAAAAGGAGGTAGGAATATAAGGGATTACCCAGGCTTTCCTCAGCTGGTGGACTTACTACAGGTGGCCAACTTCCAACTGAAAATTAAAATATACTATTAGTGTTGTTCTAGGTTATTAGTAGTATTGTTAGGCTCCTACTGTGCCTAATTTATAAATTAAATCTTGCCAATAGATAAGTGTGCACAAGGTAAAATGTAGTATGAATAGGACTTGATACTAGCTGAAGCTTCCAGTACTTTCCCAAGAGGCCTTGTCATCTGCTCCACTAGGCAGATCTGCTACATGCCCTGCTGCTTCTTCATTTCTATTAAGGATGTCTTACAGAGAACTTTGGGTAAAAGAGAAGGGGTATTGAAGCAAACTGAAGGATTTATCCTGTTCAGATTTCTGTATTTGGAAAGAAGCATCTGTCTCTTTTGTGCTTTAAGCCTTTTTGTACATATCTTAAGCATGTCTTTGGTTGCTTTGGTTGTTTCTGACACCAGGACTTCATCTTGGCCATCTGTTGAGAAGCTGGCTGTAGATGAGTAGTTCCAGTCTCCCTACCCACTTCTGAAGGAAATGCATAACTATACTTCCTGTTCTGTAAATAGACCCAATTTCATATTAGAAAGTCTGACATTAAGTGTTGACCTATGACATCATTTCTTGGCTATCGTTGTAGGCATAGATTTAAGCCTCAAGCCCCAATTTAGTAAAAAAACAAAACAAATTAATGCTCATCTCTCTTCTCCTTGGCCTACATTGGGAATAATCCTTTCCCCAATAATCATAGTTTTCCTAGGTCACATGTAAAGAAACGTTCATGGGAATGGCTTTTGAAGGTAAAGTGGGAGACAGATTTATATCAAGTGTTTGTCATGTACCAAGAAATGCCTTCTGTTTTTTTTTTAAGTAAAATATTAAAAAGCAGATGTCAAATGATACTTTATTTCCCAATCTTTTCTATAAAGGTAGAATAACTCCAAGAATTTCTTCAGAAAATATCAATGATATTAGATCAAAGAGATTTTACAGAGGAAAGTCAATGGAAATAACTGGACATATGATGTATTATTCTATCAGGAAATATTCATTTCAGTAATTAAAATAATACATCTTTACCTAACTACCAAGTAGAATGAATGGCTTTGTTCCTAAAGGTTTGTTATTGTGGTTGTTGTTGTTTTGTTTTGTTTTTTAAATTGATCCATTTGGAATCTCATGTGAGCTACAGATGGCAGGGATTTAGAGAGGAAGATAAGAGCAGAAGCAATGAAAATTTCAAAAGAGGCTCGGTCACTGATTCTTATTCAGTTGGGAGATAACTATAAAAATGAACAATAAAGGAAACAGGATTTAAATAGATCCCTGTGTCTCCCTCCAGTCTTGCTTTAAATTCTTGATATCTTCTCTGTCAGGTCTGAGCCTTCTCAGTTGAAAATGATGTATTTTTTCTTTACTACAGAGCCTCAAGATACAGTCTGTGCTGTTACACAGTTCTGTGCCCAGCCCCTAAAATAAAAGAAATGAATTGACAGAGAGATGAAGAAAGACCTTGTAAGTAAAAGTTAATTTACATGGGGCTTTATGGAATTTTATTTCTCTCTCTTTTATGACTCTAATCCATAAATATATCTGTTCATACTAGAGGAATGAAAAGTGACATAAGTAAGGCTTCAAGAGAAATGAGATTTAAATAATTATGTTTTTTTAAAATAAGAGTCACAGAAGACTGTGACTTTGAACTCCTATATGAACTGAGAACAGATTCTTTGATAGAACAATGAAAAAACAAACACTGAATTCATTCTGAGAAATGTGAATAAACCCAGAGTTTTAACAAATGTCCTTATGAATATTTGAGGCTTAGCAATTTCTGGATTGCATTTTCATAATTAGAAAATACTTGAAAAGCACATGATTACAAATAATATGGTAATGAAAAGAGGCTGGAAGAGAAATTAATACAAGGATGACTGCGAAGTAGAAATTGCTTACCTGCACACCAAACCCAAATTGCTTGGTTGAGTTATCTTACTCTAGAAATTGGTTCACCAACATTTGGATCAATGAATTGACTTAGAGTATTAGGGCTCTGGCTAGGGATTTTTCCTATATTTAATGCTTCTTTGAAAATGTTTTATAACATATAGGCTACTAGTCAACTAAGAACAAAATGCCGAGCTAAATAGTCATGTTTCTTCATAGAATACATTAAAACAGGCTGTCTGCAAGAAGGAAATCAGAGACACAGTGTCTTAAGGTAAGAGTGGGCCACAATACTGATCTGAGCAGTTATCTTTTGAAACAGTCTTGTTTGACTTAACAGAGAACTAATCAATAACCATAAAGAAAAATTTATGCAGTCCTTTTGTAAAACTGTAAAGGAAACCCAAGACCTAGGGTCAGTGGAATGTCAGATACCAATGATTTGCACCACTAGTGAAGAAATGGAAAGTTAGATGCCTATAGAATTTTTTAATAAATTCTTTAGTATACTGCATTGTATAGGAAGTTGCCAGTTCTCCTGGAAAAATATGGTAAATATGCTATCATGATCTGAACAGTTATTCCAACAATAAATGTACTCTTACTAAAAATATCAAGCTAAGTACATTTCAGAGGGGTTCTATTTTAATGTGACCACTTCGGAGTTCTATGGAATTCCAATTTTCGAAGATGCTAATAGTAGGAAAGGTGGTACTTTATGCTCAAAACACTTTAGAGAAATTCAAATGTAAATAGTAAACACAGGACTTTGTATAGGGCTTATTAGAATTACACAGATTTTTTTTGAACTTCTAACTGGTGGCTATGGAATGAACCATTTATTAATCAGTGTGTCTTCATTTTGGAAGGTTGTTTAGTAATGTCTTAACTATTTTATGGATCAGAGAATAAAATTCCTAGAGAATTTAATCTCTGTACTCTTGATAGAATAACATAAGTCTTTGAATTAAATATTTCCTCATTTAACTTTAATCCAATTTTATTTTCCTCAGGAACTTTTTGGTCAACTTTTATAGTTTTTGACAGAAAATAGAATAACAAAATTTTTTTTTATCAACTACTAACTTCTCCATATATATATATATATATATATATATATATATATATATATATATATATTTTACACAATTTGCCAAGTATGCACTCTGTAAGGTGTATCAAAAATGAAATGGAAATAGATTCTCTTTTGGAAGACTATTTTTTCCATTTCAAAAATATTTGTAATAATCATCAGGATAGTTATATTAAATGTAACTCAAGAAGGTAATTATCCAATATTTAAAAACAAAAAACAAAAACACCTCATTTCCTAGCTACTGATGAAAAAGAAATGTGTTTAGATGTATTGCCACTCAGTTTACAAAATAAACTGTAAACCTTTAAGAAATTGAGGCCAATTTAATCATATTAAAACTCTTCATATTTTCAAATATTTAAAGACCTAAGTCTTTGAGAGTGAGACCAATAAGACTAAAAGAAGGGAATCCAAAAACCTTCTACATATGTTACAAAGTATCACAAAAGGGAAATTCCTTAAGATTCTCTCAAAATGTAAAAACTGTAGAAACTTCATTTATGCTGATTATTTCAGGAATAAAGTTGACATCCAATACTTTTTCAGGTCATATGAATATATGCTTTGAAAATTATCCAGGACTTAGCCAAATGATATTAAGCTTTCTTCAACCAGCTCACTGAAGATAATAATAAACTTTTTTTTTTTTGAGTGACAACATTATTATCAACTGAATTGGGCAAATATGCTCAGATCAAGAAAGTAAGGGAATCAACACAACATTACATGTTAGCTTTCCCCCAGTGAAGGAACAAAAATTGTTTTTTGAATCTACACTGTTTTTTTTTTTTTTTTCACTAATTCACACAAAACAGATCCCTCTTATTTATGCAACATGGTTTTCAATATAGAACTAAAAATCTTGATTAGGAAGCAGGGAAATATCCTGAAGTTGCCTAATTATGGTCATAATATGTCCATAGAACTTGAATAGAGAAATTGGGAGAGTCATGTGCTGTGTGTTCTCTTTGACTTGTAGCCATCTGGCAAGAAGCTGTCACATTTGCAAGAGATTGTTGGCTCCATCACTCTCATTATGTGTTTGGATAACCCTGCTTCTTATTGACTTCTGAAATCTCCTTTTTCAGAGAGCTTTTGGATAACAGAATTATTGATTTTAATTACTGATGAATATTGCCAAATAACTACATATAATGATCATTCCTTTTTTTATTTGTCATTAACCCATTAGGAGTGGATGGCAAAAGTAAAACTAAGGGGCAGCAAAATAGATTACTTCTATGAATTACACCTACCTTGCATTTTATGAGTACATCTAGTGATATACCACCTTCTGAAGAAACCAAGATCTTCTGTTACAGTAAACTGGTCCAGGTTGGTAGTGTACATATAAAAAATATTCCATTCTGTATCAAAACTAGGCACATGCCTTTATTTATAGTAACAGAAGTTAACAGAGTTGAGAAGTTTTGACTTGGGTCCTGTTTCTTGGCATCCTACATCAGACATACACATCTCAACACAGCTCTGCCTCTGACCCCAGGGTCCTATTCTCAGGATTATCTGTGGGTAAAAGAAAGGTGAAACCACACATGGATCTATACTAGTGAGTAACTAAAAGCACAACCTCTCATTCATATTGCTTTAAAACATATACAGCATATATGTTTAAAAAAGAATATATTGATCTCTTTTTGGTGCTGAACCAACAGTATTATATGATGCAAGGTTTTAACAAATAATAATAATAAACACAAATTTTACTGTAGAGTATGTTTTAGACAAATGTGTCTTTTTAATATGTAAATCCTACACTGTAGGTTGTTCCTTTGTATTTTTTCTTTTGTTTTTGCAGTGGTAGAAAATGTTGAGTTATTGTCCATCAGCATGAGCCAAAGTTCAGGTTCATTACTGAGATCCCCAGAATGCCAATATTTGCAATGCAAACAATTAGTATCCCACTTTATGAAGGGCTCTGACACATGCCTGCCTGCCTCTAATCCGCCAGTCTCCATGAGAAGTCTTCCTGCTTCTATGGACCCTGCTTTGACACAGGGGCAGCTGCAGGAAGCTGCCTGATAACCTTGTGATTCACTATAACAGATACCTTACTCATTACCAACAGTGACACAGAGACAGTAGTGTGAGGTGGGCCTTTATATCATTTTCATGTTGAACCTCCTGGGTCCAGCCACCTCCCCTTCCACAACAGCACCATTGTTTTTTCGGGGCACATACTCAAGGTCAATGCTGTTTTTGTGCTTGCCTTTTCCTCGGCTCCACACAAAAAGAAGGAGAAAACAAAATAAAACCACTCCTAGGAATGTGAAACAGCCCATGGCTGTAGATACCAGTATTGTTTTAAGGTCCAGGGAAAAGGTATTGGCATTAGTGCCATTGGAAATAGTGTCATTGGAGTCAGTCATGTACATAGGGGTCCTGTTTGCGTAAAGAAAGCGATCTGAAGTGAATCCCTTCACAGTGAGAGAGGCTGTGAAGGTGTCATTCCCAGCAGCATTGCTAGCGATGCAAACATACATCCCACTGTCTTGATCCTGGGCAAAGCGTATTTCCAAGGTGCCGTCACCCAACACAGTGGCCCTTCCGTTGGACTTGGTGGTAATAAAACGCTTTCGGGGTGTTACCCAGGAAATCATTGGTTGTGGGTCTCCATCAGCATTGCACTCCAGCTGGACCGTCTGTCCTTCATCCACTAGTAGATGCTGTAACTTCTTTTCACGGATTTTAGGTTTTTTGCAGGTAAAATAAAAAGAAAGAGCAGTGCTATGAAAATCCTTAAATGACCTCTCACGGATGGTATCTGGCCCAGCACACATGGGCTGCTGGCCCCCAAACTGCAGTGTAGGCTGTCGCTGCAGGAGCCAGAGAAGTCGGCAGTCGCAGGCTAGTGGATTGTTATTAATGCTCAGGACCTCCAAAGCCCTAGGGGAGGAGAAGACATTCTCTTCCAATGTTTCCAGCAGGTTCTGAGATACGTTGAGCACACGGAGGAAACGGAGCCCTTGGAAGGAGTGAGGCTCAATGGTGCGGAGCTGGGCCCCTACTATATGAAGCTCCTGTAGGCGGATCAGGTCAGAGAACATGCCTGCTTCTATAGTGCTGATTGGATTGTAGGAAAGGTTAAGGTGGGTCAGGTATACCAGGTGTTTAAAGGCGAGGAAGGGGACAGTGGACAGGTTGGTGTTAGTGATGGAAAGGGATGTGAGGTTGAGACCATAGAGGCTATTTGCTGGCATCATATCCAGCAAAGGCCAATAGTCGATTTCTAGGTGTTTTAGGTGGAACAATCTTTTAAAGGCATACACAGGCATATTGTTGATATTAAGATGCTTCAGATGCAGGGTGATGAGGCTGCGGAGGTGGGAAAGGGCTTCTGTTGGTACTGCTGTCAAGTTACACTTCTCCAGGGTGAGTTGTTCCAAACTAAGCAGTCCACTGAAGGCCCTGTGTGATATATAAACCAAATCATTGTCCCCTACTTCGAGAGACTTCAGGTTATGTAAATCCTGGAACATGTAGTCTAGCAAAATGACAATCTTATTCTCACTAATGTCAAGCTTGGTGAGGTTGGACAGTCCCGTGAATACTCCCAAAGGAACCAATTTAAGGCGATTGCCTTTCAGGCGGAGAGAACGCAGGTTAAAGAGGTTGTTAAATGCTCCAGGCTCCACATTGGTGATAATGTTGTCACTCAAGTCTATCTCCTCCAACAGAGGATATGATATGAATTCTTCAGGATTTACAGTTTTTAACCGATTTTTGCTGAGGTCCAAGATTTTGGTTTCAATGGGAATGCCTTCCGGAATGGCAATCAAGCGTCTTCTATGGCAGCTAACAGATTTGTTCTGGGCAGAGCACTCACAGCGAGCAGGACAGCCAATGGTAGATCCGGAGAAGAGTAACAACATAGCCAGACCCAGGAATGGCTGCCAGCATGGTACGGCTGTTTGAAGCATGACTCCACTTCTTAGTCTACACCTTGGTTATGGGCCTGCATGGATGGGGTAAAAGAAGATGAAAAAGACAAGTTAGGGCAGAGACAGGGAAAGGGGAGTAATTAAGGAACTAAGTTACAAAACAAAGATAAGGAATTTGGTAGCAACCAGATCTGGGATTATACTCAAGGGTTCCCATATTAGCTACATGATCTTGGGCAAGTTATCTCATCTCTGTACTTAGGAGTTCTTGGCTATTAAGTGAGGATAATGAAGGTGCTAACTATTAGAGCTTCTAAGAATTATCGTGACCAACTATGAGTTAGAAAACTACAGAGAAAAGTTCTGTGTCTGGAATAGACTAAGCAAAATAGTATATTTCTCACATACAAAAGACCTTATTTTTAAAATTCAAAGAAAAGATAGAGGCCAGTGGCTAAGAGGAAACTAGTTCTGTGTGAATGAACATCTGCATCTCTAACATTTGGGAGAGCATTCTCTATTATAAATAAAGCTAATAGAAGTTTCAACAACAGGCCTTGGGTCCAATATTCAAATCGGCTAACATCTGCAAGATGATGAGAACTTTTCTCCATAGATTTATACTATGTTTAAAATAGCTTTTAATTTTAAGGCCATCCTGTGTCAGAATTCAATGCACCTTGACTGAGAACACTGGCTTATTTGAGATACACTTCTTTGCCTGTCTTACCTTCCTGCCATTGTGTTTCTTACAGGGATGACACAGGCTTGTGAAACCACTATGACTACAATAAAATTCTGCTCTTATGATATTAGCTTAAATATCTATGATGTAGAAGATGCAGCCCTAAGGAAACAAACCTATTACACTAAACAGTAAGAAAATTAGCATGGCACAAAATAAATATAGTTTTTTTCATATTGTGAAACTTATTTCAGACAATAACACTACTTAGTAACAAAAATTTCCTTAGAATAAATTTGACAGGCAATTTTCAGAACTACTGTGGCAGCTATTAAATCTTACTGATGAATCCAAATTGAACTTACTAAATAGATATATTTAGATAAAATAATAGATGATATAAAGATATACTCAATAAAGACACAGTACAAAAATTTTTGAACTTAAAATTAATTCTGAAGTTGAAGTTAAAATTAATTCTTAAAATTAATAATTGAAGTAATATTTATAGATAACAAGTAAATTTTATGATTCTTTCATAGAGTTTAATAATTGACATTAGTTCTATGTATTTCTTAAGTTTTAATTTTTTTGATTTGTCTGTTATAGATAAAAATTAAAATTCTCTAAATGTCAAAGCTCAACTAAGTTATTATAAAGCTATATTATAAAGTAGCATATCAATAAAGCATTATAAAATTATGCTTTCAAGATAAACACACATGATAAACTAATGATAACATTAAAACTAAAAGTAATAATAGCACTACTATATAACAATGTGAAGTTATAATGAGACATTGTGAATGATATTGATATAAAATGTGAAAACTAAGTATGGAACTACTTTGAAATCTAATTGAAAATCAGTTTATATTGTTGATGTTTAAAATGCAGCAAGAAAAATGTGAGTAATTTGATATACACATATATACTTAGAAGAAAATTCAATTTTATATTAGAGTTAAAAAGTATTTTTTATAAATGATGTTAAAAATTAGGAATGAAAAGGATAATTATATTGTAGGAATTTGCAAAATATTGGTATAGCAGACACACACACACAAATGCACACAGTTTCTAGCCTTGAGAATATATTTTATCATATGAGAAGGAATGTGTTGAAGGCAATAATAAATGAGCAAGTGTTGTTTATCAGGAGTAAAGGTGAATACCTACAAAGAATTAGGCAGTTAATGTAATAAAATCTGAAAGTAGCCAAAAAATACAAGCAAAGACAATTCTAAGTAGGAAATGGAAATTGCCTAATATTATAACTATATCATATTTTGCTTTTTTGGTAATGTTAATTTGTTAATTAGTTTTAGCCAAGAATTAACAAGTTAGAAAGAAATAATATATAAATTTGATATATTTCAAATTTAAATATACGTACATTTAACATGCTCATCTTTTTGACCCATATATTCTACATCTAGAAATTCATCTTTATGAAATAATTAACAACACAGACAACACAGCTGGTTTGTCTTTAATGGAGGGAAACTAGTAACAATATGAGCTAAGTTATAAAAAGTATCATTCAGCCACACAATAAAATACCAAGTTACTAATACACTATAATATTGAGTTCTAAATCTGTTCACATGAAAATGGGATGTAGTATATTCTCTCATTTGTGATTATGAATAGTAAATGAAAATGGGTCATAGAAACAAATCTTTCCTCCAAATAATTGCATTCCTACTAGCAGCATATCAAGAGTTATGTAGCTCATATATTGTCTTTTATATTTTTACCATTCTATTGGATATGTAATTGAATCTCTGCATTCTCGTAACTAGAGTTTGTTGGTCATTTATAAAATGATTTTACACATTTTAAATTCAAACACATATCCAATAGAATGTAAGCAAATTAAAAAAAAAGATAAACAATTAGAAAGTAGGCAAGGTTGCTTTAGATCTGGAACAGTGTGACCATTCTATTGCTGCAAAAATATGAAATCTGGGCCCACATCTCAGATGAATTCTTTGATACAGCTTGGAAATCAGAGAGGAAGGTATTACTTTATTTTTGTCTTCACAAATATTTCTCTGCTTTAGTCTGGAAGGGCAAACTGCTGACTCCATTTAGTTCTTGCTGTCAGCAGAAGCCTTCCAATCAAAGCTTGTTCATAATGTCCAATTGTGACCAAGATTTGACAAGATGAATTTTACAAAGCAGCAAACTGAAATCTATAGGGAGCTTACCAGGCTTTTTCCAATAATTCTGATCGAAGAGACTCTTCACCACAATGATTAGTACCTTTTTTTAACATAGTGTGTAAAGGTGGGTATTTTTATAGTTACATTTTTTCTATGCTGGTTATTTACTTCCCACTTATTCTTAAGTTGGAGAAACACAAATATAAACATCCAGGATAATGAAAAAACAAAAGCAAATATTTGGGGCTCATATATATGGCTGAAGTTCTGATTCAGATATTTGCTAGTGATAGACATGGATGATGATATCTGAGGTTCTCACCATTTCTGTTGATATGTCATCATGAATCAGAACACAGAACACTAAAAAATGTGTACTAGGTACCCAACACATTAATAGCTGTCATCATAGTCATTAATAGGAGATAATGATTTAGTTTCTTGGGGCTCTGTTTGTCAGAATAGAGATCAAGACAAAACAAGTCATAAATCTCCCTGGGGAATAGGAAGACACTACAAGAAGAAATCTAATGGATGATAGAGCAGTGAGAAGTAGACAGATTATATAATAAAGAAAGAGAAATGGAGAATAATAAACAGCTACTAATTTTAAAAACAAAAAAGGAAAGGTATGACAGCTGTATATTTGTAAAAGGAAAGTTGGAAGGGACCAGTTAATAAAGATAAAGAAGTGATAAAGAAGTGACAAATGCATAAGATGGAAATTCTGTGATTAATTTAGTTTTCTGACAACAAAACCCAAAACAATAAATATACGCTATGTTAATCTTTATAAAACCCTTATATTATTTTCTCTCAATAAAGCTATTTCCCAGATGGAGAATGGGCTGAGTAGTGAGGGGACTGAGGTAATGAAGAGAGGGAATCAGAAGATTTAATGAATAAAGGTGCACCAAATAAACATGATGTCATAAAACAGATATCAACATTCCAGATTTCTAAAATTATCAATCAGAAATCTCATGGTCTGCCAAATCAGATAATATAGAACTTGTAAATTCTATATTTGAAACTAAAATAGAAAATCAAGTGTAGTGATCAAGTCTTGAATCTCAATAGGGTTATCAATTCTTTAAAGGACCCAAGTGAACTTTAAATTAAAGCCCAAATTCTCAAACCTGACAGAAAACACAATTTATCTTTCTATACAATCTCCGGTTATCCTATGCATTATATTTTCACTTCTATTCCTTTACTTGGTTTTGGTTTGAAGAGACAGAAAGTTTTGGTACTGAAACTTGGAGAACACTCAAGGAGTGTTCTCATCAAGAGATGATTACCACTATGTAATCCAGACTGGAAGATCATCCAGTGTGTTTTGTGTTATAAAATAATAGTAAATGTCAACCATAAAAGGTAATTATAAAAGGTACTCAGTGGCTCATACAGGAGGAGAAAAAGGTATTCACCATCTACAATGGTATTTCTCAACCATATTCTGACACTGACTTTACAAATAACTGAAGACAGTATAGGATATATACTATTTGCAGATGATCTCCTGATGGTTTACTGTAAAAAGATTTATAGAAATTGATATGAAATGTTTACAACATTAGTATTGGACATGTAGTCAGATAATATCTTTGTTTTGTCCCTGTTTCCTTTTGGTAGTTTATCTAGGAAAGGTCAGCAGGTTAGAATAGTTCTTAATGACCTGGAAACATCTGAGTAGTTTCTTTTCTAAAACTGACATATTTTAAAGTTTACTGCTTTGGAGTAGTGGTTGAGTGGCTTTTCTGGATCTGCAGTCAAAGTATATCCCTTTGACCTCAAGGCGTGAATCTACTTGCTGAGTAGTCATTTCATGGTCTCTGTAGCTCTTACCTGCTAAGTCCCAAGTACCTTCCTAGGCTGCAGCATAGTAAAAGACAGAAGGAACCATGGTGCTTTTTCATGTATGATACATTTAGGACATGAGAAAAATGTACCCTCATCGAAAAAGGGCCCTAAAAGTGCAGGAGAAAAAAAAAAAAAAAGGAAAATGCAAAAGCAAAAGAATTCTAATACTCTGCCACAGGAAAACATCTATTTAAATATTTGTTCTGCAAATTTTCTACCAAAGAGGTAAAAGGTGTGATATATGTATAGCTTCAGGGGAAAAAAAACTATTAAAGAGTCTACACACTTCTCTTTTCAATTAATCTTATGATTTTACAGGTGTGTAATCACTCTTTTCGCTGATGTTTCATTTGCCTAAGGTTGCAGCCTCAGTATTGTAGCAAATATTCCTATTCACTATTTCTTAATTTCCACAGTTTTTCTTTTGTAATTGTTTACATACATTTTATTCATTTATCCTTTTCACCAGCATATTTTGAGCTCTTAACTTCTGTATATATTTCTTTTGCTCTTTTTCATAAATTATTGAATTTTATAAAAATAGTCTATAGTCTAACTCTCTATCTGTATGTTTTTGTTGATACTGAGATAGGGTCTTATATGGACCCAAAAGGCCTTGAACTTCTAGTCACCCTGCCTTTGCCTCTGTAATTCTGGCAGTACAAGACTATGTTACCATATTTTTTTAAACTATAATAATTCTTAAAAATAGGAACATACACATTTTTCTCAATTACCTCTGGGCTATGTTCTGCTTTTTCTATGACAATAGTGAAAGACAAATTTATTTAAAAACATTTAGTTCATCTTGTCTTCAGGTTAATGACTAACAGCAAAAATTATTCTAAGCCATTAGTCAATAGTTCTTGTTTTATCTTTCCTCTGCAATGGGAAGCTCCCTGTTCTGGTATTATTTTGATCTTTTTGAAATGAAAATTATTGCTCTTCTCCAATAGTTTCAAATCTCATTTTGGCCTATAGAAAGAGATGCTCTCTCTATACACACACACACATACCTATTCAATTTATGGCTTTTAAAGATGAAAGTCAGATTGTATAATTTCAGTTTACTTCTCAATGAAATTAATATTACTAATCAAAAGGCAGTCTGCCTAAGATGTTTAGTAAACTCATAATTGTGATTCACGATGTCCATAAAGTATATGGCAGTATTTATTCATGGCTGAGAGCAGTGCTCTGCTTCAAATTTTATTTTATTATTATTATTATTATTACCATTATTATTAATAGTAATTAGCTGTGGGTTTTGTTTTGTTTTTTTTTTGAGACAGGGTTTCTCTGTTGTAACTCTGGCTGTCCTGGAACTAACTCTGTAGACCAGGCTGGCCTCAAATTCACAGAGATGTGCCTGTCTCTGCCTCCCTAGTGCTGGGATTAAAGACGTGTGCTACCACCACCTGGTCTGCTTCATATTTTAACACTGTCTTATTCTCGGTTTTCTTGCTTGAAAGTAGAATCATAGTAGCAACTCGATAGAAGTAATATGAGAATCAAATATGATAGTGAAGCTAAAGTAAAAGGGAAAATTGAAAATGTGTTAGATACAAAATCTCTCCATGAATTCAAATTTTTTATTAATGCAAATAGTTACCTACTAAGAATAGATTAAGGTAAGAAGATTGAGGTAATAGATTAAAATTAAGCATGACAAAATTTTTCTTCTAAAAAATGAGTTACATCTTTCTACAGACAAACAAAAGAAGCTCTGAGATGTCTACAGCTGTGTATTTGGAGAGAAGAAAAGAATGTTTGACTGCTTCTGCTGGCTGATTAGACTTAAGATACACCGTAGCCAGTCTGCACAACACATGTGGCCACAGAGGACATTTGTTCCTTTAGAATGTTATTAAAGTTCTCTTGAAAAGGTGAAATCAAATGGAAAAGAATTCTGTTAAGCAGTTTCTCTTTTAGATTCTTGAGTTTTAGCTACTGTTCCTTGAAAACCTAGACTCTGAAGTGTGAATACTCATGAACAAAAGAACATCTCTCTGGATATTACCTGATTTAATTAGTTGCACCTAGACATGTTTGCTTTATTTTTGTTAAAAGCTGTTAAGATAAGATAGTTGCTTTAAATTCTTTCTGGACCACTCAGGAAATGAAACAAATATGTTTATGCCAGCTTCTGTGACTGATAAACCCTGAAATCTTAGTAGCTTAAACTATGGAAGTTTATTAGTTCTGATCCATGAAGTCACTAAGGGATTTGGGCTCTACCCTCTTTTAAGTCCTTCCTATGAAAAGGGATCATAATTTGAGGCTTTTATGAATGAGATTTGATAATTACAGTCCATTTCCCACAACCCAATCAAGTAGGCACATAGTTACAACAGAGGCTCAGGAATTTCCAGTACTTATGCCATCACAGGGAAGAACAAATAGAGTAAGTGCCAATTGATATTACTATTAATTTATTTTGTATGCACTGTTTTGTGCTTCTATGTTTATGCTATTCTAGAATGGGCTTTAAGCATCTAGAAACAAGCATTTTATCTAAAAAAATCATTAATTTAACTTTGTATTTCTCCTTATTTTCACACATTGGAAAGGCAAATACATCTTACTGCAGTAAGCTTCAATCTTGGGCTTTTGTTGATGTAAGCATCTTTGATAGATTGAATACTGCATCTAAAATTCCCATTAGTATACCTATTCTGTATACTATACCTATAGTATACCTATACTTATTTTTTATTTTTTTTAAAGTTTTCTAAATAGATAAGAAATCAGATCTTACCTTCAGTTATTTTAGTATTATGGAAAGATTTTTGTTTGAACAATGAAACACTTATTAAGTCATAATGGCTTATGTACACTAAATGTTATCTAAACTTGGGCACAAGATGCCACAACTTCCAATGCATAGAAGTACACACAAAGAATCCCTAAAACCAACCTGACTGCTTGCCATTTTTTTCTAATGACACACTCATGTTAAGCAAACTAAAAAGAGATATTTTGATAGTCATGAATGATATGAACCATTGGGTAGGGCAAAAAGGAAGTAGCTTCCTGTCAACGTAATGACAAAGAACATGACAAAGTAACTATTCTTATTTCATATCAACAGGACCTTTGTTATTTTTATAGTCAATTTTTGCATGAGACAAAGAAGGCAAAATTCAAACTTTCAGAAAACTCAACAATCAAGCTGTAGTGGAACATCTAATCTTTACATTCTCAAACTGACTCTTTTCCCTTCTAACTTGAGGAGATAATTTGGAATGTTTACTTATTTTAGCAGCTGGGAATTGCTAAATTATTGCATGGATTTTAAGAGTAGAAACTGAAACTGTGGACATGGCTCAGTAGCAGATCTTTGCCTAAAAAGCTAGGCTCTAGAAAGCTGTCAAGGAATGATGTATATTTAACAGAACTCAATAAACACACACTGAGTAATTTCTATGTTCAAGACAGAGCTGGGAACACAGTGTGGTATAAATGTAACTCAAAATCTTACCATCATTAGGGAAAATCTACTGACAAGTTGATGATATTAAATATTTCTCCTAAATTTAAACCAATTATAACTGTAAAAAAATCTACACTTTGTTACAGTGTCAAATATATTGAACTATTGTGAAACCAAAGTAGACCTTGTAAAAATAACTATATCTATGATTATTATTTTTAATTGTTCTTTTATAGTAGAATTAAAATAACTATAGAAGAGGTTTATGGAAAAAGTTCAAATTCTTCTAAATCAAACTAAAACAAAGCATTTATGTCAATATGATTAATATAATTAAGGAAAACTACTCATGCATCAAATGATAGAAAAAGTACACCAAATGTGAGATACCAGTCTGTTAGAATAGTGAGCATTCAGTCTATCAATTTTGTTTTCTGAACCAGGCATAGTGAACCATGGATGTAGACCAAGCTCATCAGAGACTTGAAGTGGAATGGTGAATTTAAAGCTAACCTGAGCTGTAATAGTAAGGTAGTATCTTAAAAGAAGAAGAAGGAGGAGGAGGAGGATGAGGAGGAGGAGAAGAAGAGGAAGAAGAAGAAGAAGAAGAAGAAGAAGAAGAAGAAGAAGAAGAAGAAGAAGAAGAAGAAGAAGAAGAAGGAGAAGAAAAAAAAGAAATGTTTTCAGTGCCCATAGATTTCATTATATACTTTTGAAACAACTGGGAACAAAACTATAATCATAGAAACTTCTGATGGGATAAGCATCATAGGGATATTATATAGTAAATAGATATTATATGCCCCATCTTTAACCAATTAATTGGCTGCATCATCAAGTTAGGACAGAAAATAAGTTTGTGTTTTGATTGCTATTTCTATTTTCTCAGATAATGCCCTCAAAGTTCATCTCTATCTTAAGGCTTTCTTCCATGTGTTTTTATATGCACACTTTATTAGTTCATCAGTAATCTACATTCTATAAGTTGGCATCTTTTTGTCCTCTTAGAATAGTAGTTCTGAACATTGTCACTTTTACCTTTGTATAGAGTACATCAATGGGTAAGAAACAGCTCCAGTCAGAATACTACAAAGAGACCTACATGTTGATAGGTTTCAGTTAGCCTATCTGAGCAGAAAACTCCCCACTCCTATCATTTGTTTGAGCCCCAAAGGAAGAAAGAAAGTCTGGATTTTGTTCTATGCTTGACAAGAATCTTATATAAGATTAGAAGCAATTGTCTCCCAAGGTAACAATAATCATAACATAAAATTTCTTTTCCAACTCCAAATGCTATTTATGTCATGATTTCTTTCTAATATATATCATCTCTACTGTTTGCATAGATGTTTTCACATAAACTCACTTAAATGTTAAGTACTACAAAAATAAAAATTATAATTCAAAACGGAATGATTGAGAATTCACAATATGTGTATGTTAGAAACACATGTATGTATTATCTAAAATTATTTTCCAAGGTTTGTAGTTCCATGTGATGGAACCTTCTCCCCACACGTGCCCCGCCACTGTCACCATTCTCTTGTCCAGAGTTTCAGGCCACCAGCAGCCCACTCAAGGCCAAGAGGCTTGGTGGGGCATGGCCACCGCGTCTCTAGGGGTCACAGGGCCGTGGGTTTCACTTCATCTTGCTGTGATCTTGGTGGGCCTCCATGAATCGACTTTCAGACAATCACCACGCAGAACATGCTTCGGTGGGCGTCTCCTTTTCAGTCTTTGCTTCTCTGTTACAGAGCAAAAAAGTGAGGTACCAGGTTGGAATGATTTTCCAGCCATTCCTGTGAGAATAGGAAGGAGAAGCATTTGTGGCTATCAGTCCTTGGATGTTGTTCCTCTAGGGGGCGTCTTCTCTGCTCCTTTAGTTGGTCTCTAAGTGAACATTTTTGTCTGGGACCCAAATATACTTTTGGGTGATTCTCTGAAGAGACAAACGCATGAAAACCTTTTCCATTGTGAGGGGGGTGGCATCACAGGGTGATCAAGCCAGCCTGGTGGACATGACTTTAATTTCTCTGATCAAGCCAGTATGGCTGGAGTTTCTCTTTAGGTGTGAGCTTCCTGTAGAGAAATATTTTTTAAGTTATTACTGGTCTTGGGGTGATATCTGGTTTTTTTTTCTTCTGAGAAGAGTCAGCAGATGAGAAGCCAGCGACGGTGGAGGCCCCGTGGCAGGAGAAGTTTTCATCATGTGGGACTACAGATGGTGCCACCAACATGGGGTAAAACTGATTTCTGTTGTCCCTCTAGATGCCGTGCCTGGGGTCAGTGAGTCTCCCCTCATGAGAGACAGAGGTAACGGCTGTGGCAGACAGGAAAATGGCCACATGTCTCAGCCTCTCCATTAAAACAGCAGGCTAGGTAAACATTCATCCTTCTCATAGCGCCAAGCAGCAACATGTGGAGAGAAAAATAGGTTCCTAAATGATCCATTATTGGGGTACAATACCCGTCTGTTCACCCCTCAAGATTTTCACAGAGCGTCCAGCAATCCCCTAGCATCTGCGTTAGGCAAGCTCCCACCTTACGGCCCCCTCCCTCTGTCACAGTCCAAGCCCAAGCCACTGCTACAGGGTTGCTATGCGTTCCATATAGCAGCAAATACAGCCACCCAAAAAACAGGTTAACAAGTTTTATGCTCTTGTTCTTTTCCTACTTAAAATTCTAAAGTTTGCGTGCTCCCACACACCTGGGGAACAGAGCGCATGTGTGCACACAACCCCCCCCCAGCACCCTGCCCCCCCAGCCAAACTGGTTTGAAAAAAGTACAGTAATGGAAGTAAGCCCTATAAGGGCAGAAAAGGCTTCCAAGACAGACAGGATGGCCCACCCATCCTAAAAGCCGATTGGATGGTTACAGGTCACCTCCAATCCCTACCACAGATGAGCAAATATGCCTGCCATCTTCAAACAATGATTGGTCAAACTGTGTATTCCCCATGGCATCCTCATGGACTTCAGCCATGTTGAATCTAAATGCATGATCTAAGTGGTGGAGCCCCCTACCCCCTCACAAAAGCCACACAGGCTTTAGTGCTCAGATATGTTTCAATATCATGCATGGAACAAAAGATTGCAATATACTAAGCCCATGTGTCAGACTGCCGACAGCGGTGGCGGCCAAGCTAAGCTGTGCAGCATGAGCTGAGCAGAGCGTGGCCATGCCTGGGTCAGCTACCACCTTCACTCAGGATAAACTTTAAAGAAATAAGAATTATACCTCACTTTCCTAGGGCAAATAGTGGTGTAGATAAGAATTTAAGGGTTTATAATGCCTTTCTTGATTTATTTCCATCTTGAAAACAACTGCCACATCACGGACTGCCAGCTTTGGTGTCTGTCCGTGGATGCCCACAGACTAAAAGCTGTGCCTTTAAACACAGACTGCTTCCTACAGCTCACAGATCTAAGCAGTCCTAATAGATAAAAATTAAATTTCCAACTCAAAGTAAAGCTCAAAAGATAATAGGTAGGAACCACAATACCATGCTCATGTTAAATTGGGATTATTAGGACTATAATATTTATGATTACACAGGGTGTTAACTGCCCTATTTCTAAATTTAATCCAATCTTTATAAAATCAACAAATGCTTCATTCAAGCTTAGTGAAAGACTTAAAAAAGGGTTCATACTTTTGGCCCAGAGCCACAGCTTTTATAATAACTTAAGGTATGGTCTACACTTCAATACAGATTACAAACATGGCAACCTTATAACATTAATATTAGTCCCTTCTCATAAAATTTAAGATTCAAAATGATACAAACACCCATAACACTCAACAAGAAATAAAAAATTAGGCAATTTTCTCCATATATTTAGGTATTTAACAGCCCTAAAGCAAGACCCACTGACAAATGAGATGCAGGAAAATCCCCTCATCCCCAAAGGAAAAGGATTTTGTCTTTACAGAAGACTGCATTTCTGATGTCATGACAAATCCACGTAGATCAGGGGAGCATCTGACATTCCTCAGAAGAAAGAAAAACCAGACATCACCCCAAGACCAGTAATAACTTAAAAAATATTTCTCTACAAGAAGCTCACACCTAAAGAGAAACTCCAGCCATACTGGCTTGATCAGAGAAATTAAAGTCATGTCCACCAGGCTGGCTTGATCACCCTGTGATGCCCCCCCCTCCTCACAATGGAAAAGATTTTCATGCTTTTGTCTCTTCAGAGAATCACCCAAAAATATATTTGGGTCCCAGACAAAAATGTTCACTTAGAGACCAACTAAAGGAGCAGAGAAGACGCCCCCTAGAGGAACAACATCCAAGGACTGATAGCCACAAATGCTTCTCCTTCCTATTCTCACAGGAATGGCTGGAAAATCATTCCAACCTGGTACCTCACTTTTTTGCTCTGTAACAGAGAAGCAAAGACTGAAAAGGAGACGCCCACCGAAGCATGTTCTGCGTGGTGATTGTCTGAAAGTCGATTCATGGAGGCCCACCAAGATCACAGCAAGATGAAGTGAAACCCACGGCCCTGTGACCCCTAGCCATATGGGATGCTGGTGGCCTTAAACTCCAGACAAAAGGCTGGTGGCTAGTAAACTTTAAAATAGTAAACTTTAGAACAGTAAACTTTAAAAGGAATGACTATGTACTCATTGACTGTGTGTTATTATGTAAAGTATTCTGTATCTAAAAATCAGCCTGGGAAATACCTTGGAGACATAAATGGCTTGTGCACATATTACTCTTACTAAATTTGAGTAAATAAATCAAGATAGAATGAGCAATTTTGAGAGGTCAAATATTTAACCAGTGTTAGAATGGAGACTCGCTCTCTTGCTCTACTTGTTCAGCTTTCTACCATTTCCATCCTGTCCCTCAAACATACTTCCTTTTTGAAACAGTTTTGACTTCATTTTTATTGCTTTGAAGTAATTGCCCTAGATAGGGTAATAACAAGTACTCCTCTCCGGAAAAGTTATTTCTCTTTTTCTTTTTTCTTTCTTTCTCTTTTATGTTTTTGTTCGTTTGTCTATTTGTTTTTGTTATTTGGTTTTTCAAGACAGTGTTTCTCAGTTATAACTCTAGATGTCATAGAACTCACTATGTAGACCAGGCTGCCCTTGAACTCTGCCTCTGCCTCCTAAGTGCTGTGGATTAAAAGTGCTTACCACCACTGCCCAACATGGAGAAGATATTTCTAATGAGATAACAGAGGACTCATTTTTGGATTGATGGTTTGAGTTATATGTATCATTACATATGCATATATATACTTATATATTATGCAATTCACATGCAGTGAAATGAAGGATGAACAAATAGAACAATACATGTATTTTCAAGTTTACTTATATTTGGGGAAATGTTCAGGGGTCATGAAGATTCAATTTATCTTAAACACTATGTTTACCTTCATTCAACATACATGCTAATTATCTCCATCTGGATACGTTGTCTTTAAAGAAAAACCAATAAATAGCACAGCAAAAAGATTTTTATGCTTCAAAATGAAGGTGAAACCCAGATACAGCATGAAAGAGACAGAGACAGCATCAAAAGGATTATATACAGAAATGAATCCTGGTAATTTAACATTATGTCATAGGAACAATAACTTGTGAGGCTTTAATTCAGTAAGATTAAGACTATATTTCCTAGGTTATATTTATATGAAATCTTCATCTGAGTATTTAAAACTGGTGAAGTCTTGGTTGGGTCATCACATAAGAAAATTGTTATTTTAAACAGGGCCTGTTAACGCCTAATTATCTGGCCAGAAGGAAAAATATTAGTATTAACCAACAATATCTTGCACAAATCACATGGTCCTGTAAGGCCCAAGCTGGAATTAACCAAACTCTACAAGTAGGCCTGAAGTTTCTCAGAAAGCCTGGGTCAAGAGGCATTTCTGAAAATAATCACAAATGTTACACCCCGATAATGAAATAGCTACAGCTGTACACTCAGCACTCCCCCACCCTCAAGATAAACCATATGATGTCCTGTAAACTTTTCACCCTGCTGACTTATGCCATTGCTTCTAACCAATCAGCTTAAAGGTTGTGCTGTTGCTAAAATTAGTAATAAAGAAAAGAGTATATAAGCAAGTTTGAAAATTCCCTCATGGTGGCCTCCTGCTGCCCCTGCGTGGGGACTCTATGGAGGTCTAGCCTGACATGTTAGAAGGACGCGTGGGTACAATAAACTTCATGCTCTTGCAACGATTTGTGCCTCAGTGTCTCTTTCGGGGTCTCTCATGAAAAGAAGACCCTCTGGGCCTTCTCAGTCTATAAAATTTCAAAATAATGAATGAAAACATGGTGTAGTTGCCTGGGATATCTTTTCTTGGTTCTGCTTGTCACATAAATTTCCAGAGTTGGAACAGTTTTCACTATTACTTTATGGAGGGGAAAGCTGGGTAGCCAGGTTACAATTACTTGATCATACATTTACAAGATCACACAACAAGGAAGTCATCAAATGAAGACTAAAACCTGGGTCTTTAATTCCTGTCTCCTAATAGAACATGTAGTTGAGTGTCAGGATATCAGAGAAACCTGTGGAAGTTCATTCAGAGCTACACTTAGCTGAACTTTCTCTACCTTTGAAAACCATGCAGATCTGCCATAGCAAAAAACAAACAAATAAAATCCAGTGCTCTTGTATTCTGTAGATTAGATCGCCATCATTTATAGCATAATTGATCAGTTTTATCTTCATTAAGTTCTCATAGAATTGTATTAGTATCATGTTCACAGCATGGAAAAACTCAGGCTGTGTGGATGTTATACTCATATATTATTTGGTGAGCTATGCCTTCTACAAGTACAATGGGACAGAGGTTACAGCGCACAGACTATGATACTCATTATAAAAATGTTGACCAAACAGCAAAAATGTGACCAACATCCTGAAGCATATAGACTTTCCTCTAACAGTCCTAGGCTGTTGTTTTTCTGGGCACCTCAGAGTTATATAAACATGATTGTTCTGGATATGACTTTTAAAACCATTTGATGCTTTCAACATAAATGTGAGCAAAAATAACTATGACTATAACTGAACTAGTTTTTGGCAAAGACTACACAGATGAAGCATGAAGTTGAAGACTGGACTTCAGCAGATTCTTCTATTTTGTATATGTGGCATGGGTCATCATTATGACTGAAAGATTGTGTGAGCTTCACATTTTAACGAAGAGTAAACTGCATTGATTTTCGTGTGCCATTTTTGCTGTGGGAAGAGTAAGATTCAACAAATTCTCTTAATGCCTTGGGATTTATTTTGCCCTTGACTTTTAATCCTTTTAATCCTTGTTCTGAACTTGAATGTGAGAACTTTTTGTACAGTAGACTTCTTTTGGGTATAATAAAAAAGTTGGCTGAATGAGTCAAAGACTTACAGTTAGGAGCTGATTGTCCTGACATAATGGCATGCCATAGACACAAAATGCAACCATGAAAAATGGGATAGCATCTAAAGGGAGCAGGACAGTTTTGGGTTGCCATATAGATCTAATTTCTGTTTATTTACCTGACAACACCTTGTTAGTAAAATGTAGGTAGAATTACAACACTTTGTACTCTCTGAGCTACAGACGGTTTCTATATCTCTCAAATATTTGTTCTCAGAGAAAAAAATATGTGTTAAGTACATGAAGGAGCTAAGACATAGAAGGCACTAGCAAATTTCTGTTCTTTCCTCCTGTTTTTATTGAAATAACAAAGTCATACCAAAGTTCTGTAACTACACTCTGTAACTGTATTTTTCACAATAATTATGCAAATCTTAATTTTATTTTCTTTCCCAAGTCCCCCTTTTGTTTTCCTGTGTAATTCTCATCTTCAGTTTTCATCATTTTCCTTATTCTTTGTTGCTCCTGTTCTCCTGACATCGAATCATTTCTTTCCCTCTTAACTAAAAGAAGGTGGCCAAAGCAAAAGCTTCACATGAAAAAAATAGTTCCACAGGATCAGAAATGCAAAATAATTAGGCAGTTAATTACCCAAGTTTGTTTGGATTTTTGTTTGGGTTTTTTATTTTTTTGCTTCACCATGTCTTTCTCTTCCAAATGTATCACTCAAGGAATATGGAAAGTCTTGATCACATTGTTATTTCCTGGAGGATAAAGCTCTCTGCAAAAACAATTACATGTAGGGCAAAACTAGTTTTTGAAACTAAATAAAAAGAGTGGAAAATTACTATTATTGTAAAGCAGGAAACTCAACGCTAGCATTCATGCTTATATATTTTGTTTGTTTATTTGTTTGTTTGTTTTAGACAGTGTTTCTCTGTTGTAACTCTGTACTGTAAATCACTCTGTAGACTAGGTTCGCCTCCAACTCACAGAGATCAGTCCTCTGCCTTTGCCTCCTGAGTGCCAGACTTTATTTACATATTTTTAAAGACCTCCTTGTGACTTCCATATTAACTCATAAAAATGAATCAGGCCATAAATGATTGAAAGATATAGAAAAGGTGGAGGCCAAGGGGCAGAGAATGGTGGGGGGGGGGGGACAGTACAAAAACCAAAAAAAAAACCCTCCTTTTTCTTGGTTTTGGCAGTAGTGAGAGCATCTAAGGATTTAGTGTACAATTTTTGTTTTGTTTTGTTTTGTTTTTTAGTACTTCTTAGCATCAGCAGCTGGGTTCTGGTAATTGAAAGCTGATTATTGTGTAAAGGAGTGAAAAATAGATGCTAATTAGATAAAATTGTCTGAGAAGAGTAGCAACAGTTTAGAAACATGAGGTATAAGATAGTTATACATTCTGCAACTTTGTTTAACAAAGAATACTTCCTCTCCTTATTCTAACAATCTGACCCTATCCTAAAACTCCTCTAACAAGCCAAATGCAGAACCAGTCACTGAATAGCACACATTTCTATAGCAGCTAAAGCTTGTGATCTGTCTACCACTAGCAGCAATCTAAAATCTGCAGTAAGGCCAATTTAATGAGTAACTTCTTTGTTGTTTTTTCACAAGTGGAAGTTTCTAGATATTTTATACAGAACAGCCTGTAGGCTCATGGAGAGATAAGAACTTATCTTAAAACAAACAAATAAAATAAAACACAACAAAACAAAAACAAACAAGCAAACAAACAAAAAACATGGGACACTATGATTGTGAATTTTATGTCAGCTTAATTTTCCTGTAGGATATAGAAGTAGTTGTAAAACGCATTTCTGGTTAGTTCTGTGAAGTTGGTATTTTAATTCATGGACTGAATAAAGCCAATTCACTCTGAAGTGTGGATAAGCATCAATCAATTGGTCCAGAGAAGCAATACAAAAGATTGAAAATGATTACATTTTCTCACTTCAGATGTGATTGTCTTCTGCTTTTGGATATGGAAGGTCCTGTTTCCTAGATCTCAGGACTGAGACTATATTATATCATTGACTTTCCTGGGCCTCCATCTTGTGGATAGCAGAGACGGAGACAGACCAATCTCTAAAATCACATGAACCAACTCTGACAAAATTAAAATCAATAAATCACAATCTCCTCTTTCCCCAAATAATTATTGTCATTTCTGCTTCTCTGGAGAAGACTCAGTAATATAATACCTTCCATCAATGCCAGTCCTGGCCTGAAATAGTGGGTACATAGTGTACCAAGGGATGATCTTGGAGGAGCAAAGTAAGAAAGTGTTATGGTTCATAAGATTCAAGGAAAACGCTCTGAAGAGTCTCCTTTGCTTGATCCTAACTCCAGAGATGAATGAAGCACTCTTCTAATAAGGAGCATAGATTAGAAATTCTGGCTGATGACAAAGGGTGTAAGAGTGGATGTCTTAAATATTCACGGACTGAAATGCATCATCAACAAGGCTTCAGAGGAATCTATCTAGTCAGTATAGAAAGTCAGTGGGCAAAGTAGGAATATATAGTTAGCAAAGCTTAACCTTTAGACTTGCAGATGTATTCCTGAGCACTGTTCCTATCATGCTGGTCAGTCTTCTGATTTTTATTAGTGTTTTATTAAGAACCAGATAGAGTGCCCATCTTCTACATGTATGTCTAATGGCACATTCTTATGGCACTATCATATTACAGGCCCATGGCATGATTAAATATATTGAAATCACACTTCCCTTGCCACTTAAGTTCTAGTGAAGAGTACAAATGAACTCCTAAGCAAGTAAAAATGCCATTATATGAAAAGTCAATGATTAATTCTGCTTTTAAACATAATTATCCTCTCATGTATCTGTATGTTATTGTGACTTATCACAACTGCTTCAGGAATATACAAATAGGAATTATGACAGTGTGACTGAAAGAATGAAAGTCACATGTTGTAATATGGGATGCTCAGTGGGGAGTTTGACCCCAGTTGTGGACTCTAATGATGTCTGGGCACTCTCTACCTCTCTTGGAACTGAGGATAATGGTTTCAGCTCAAGGATTTTTCTTATTTTATTAACAATCACAACAAGCCTTTATAGAAAGCTCTTGGATAGCTTTTTAGTATTAAGTGTTGGGGTAGTTTAAAATAATTATGTAAATATGAAAAATAGGGCAGGAGATGCTTCTTATAAGTTAGAAAAGGCTTGTGACTACTTTTAGTTTGTGTGTTCTTTGAAGAACCCCTGACAGTCTATACCATGCTGTGATCATCACCACTTGGACTTATGAATTTTTATTCAATGACTATTATGTTAAGAATTCTCAGGATAAAATGACCCCCACTCATTTTCAATATGTGACCAAAGGTAAGTGAAGGAAATTAAAATGATATAAATAGGTAAAGAAGAAGTCAAATTATCTCTATTTGCAGCTGATATGATATTTCTATGTAGAAGATTCCAAAATATCTACCAGAAATCTTCTAGAAATGTAAACAATTTCAAGAAAGTGGTAAGGTACAGAATCAGTCTCCAAAAATCAATAGTTTTTCTGTTTACCACAAACAGGCACACAGAACAAAAGATCATAGACATATTTCCATTAACAATAGCACCAAAAAAAATTTCTAGGCACAAATCTAAATAAGAATGTAAAAGAACTCTACAATAAAAACTGGAAATATCTGAAAAAACAAAAAAAGGTTGAAAAGGACACTAGAAAATATAAAGACATTGCATGCTTTCATGAATTAGTAGATTAATATGAAAATAACCATTCTACTAAAATCAATTTACAGATTCAGAGAAATCACAATACTCATCTTGCTCATGACAGAAATGGAAAAAATAACTATTCTAAAATTCATATGAAACCATAAAAGATCCTAGATAGACAAAGCAATCCAGAACAAAAGATTATGGCTGGAGAGATTACCATTCCAGATTTGAAGATATAACACAGAGTTATAATAATAAGAACAGCATGGCACTAGCACAAAAACATACACACTGACCAATTGAAGACCCAAATATGAACACACATAATTAAGGCCATCTGATATTTAGTAAGGATGCCAAAATCATAACCCAGGGAAAAGATGTGTAGCGAAAACTGGATGCCCACATGTAGGAGAATAAAATCATACCCATATCTATCAGCTTACATAAAAACAGATTCCAAATGGATCAAAGACCTAAACTTGAAATCTGAAACATTGAAATTGCTAGGAGAAAATATAAGCAGTGTTCAATATTATATAAGTATAGAAAAAGACTTCATGAATAGGGCTTCATTTTTCTTGGTATCACATCTAACATTTGACAAGTGGAACCTCAAAAACTATAAAGCTTATGCACAGCTAAATAAACTGACAACTGAGTGAATCGGAAGCCTATGGAATGGGAATCTTTGCCAGTTATACACCTGACAGAGGGTTAATGTCCAGAATATATAACAAACTCAAAAAAACAGAGTCAAAACCCCAAATGTGTCATTCAAAAATGGGCTGTGGATCTGAACAGATAGTTCTCAAAAGAAGAAATAAAAGTGACTAAGAAATACTTTTAGAAATGTTCATTTTACTCAGTAATTAGGTAGATGCAAATCAAAACCACTTACCTTAGTCAGATGGCAAAGATCAACAGAACATGATTCTGGAGGGGATGTGAGGAAAACAGAACCTTCATCTACTCTTGGCAGGATTGCAAACTGGTGCAATTACTTTAGAAGTCAGTGTGGAGAACTATCAAAAAGCTAAAAATAAACCTATCATATGACCCAGCTATTCTACTTATTGGCATTTGCAGAAAGGACTTAACATTATACTTCCAAAATACAGATTTTCATTGTTTCTATATTCACAATAGCAAGAAGTGTAAACCTTCTAATTGTCCTTTGTCTCTTGAATTGATTATGAAAATATGGTACATATGTACTATGTAATACTTCTCAGCTATGAAGAAAATTTATATGAAATTTGAAGATAAATAGGTGGACCTGGGAAAGATACGAAGTGAGATAACCCAGACCCAGAAAGACAAATACTACAAATTTTTTCATTTAAGGTCCCTTGATCCAAATCTTCAGGTGGGAGTATGTAACATAGAGTAAATGCAGAAACCAGAAGACAAAAGGGTGACCACAGATGAGCACTAGAGAGGGGGATAGCAGGATACAAATGATTGGAAGGAAGGAATGGGTAAACGAGGGTAGCTTTATTGCAGCGGGAAGTCAGTACAGAGGATAGAGATGTAGGAGGTTAAAAAGGATAGAAAAACACCATTAAAATCATATTATGTATTTACCCAAAATTATGTATAGAATATAGTATAATGAAATTACCTCACTTGGACTCACAATGCTTTCACAGAAAGCCATAGAGTACCTAACAAAAACCCCAACACCAGGCATGATTAGCTTTCTGAGTAGTTCCTCAGACTGTTCAAGACACTCCCTAACATTATAAGCTATAATTGCTGTCCTTGGTTGCACTTTGGACAAAGAACCTAGAAGACCAGAATTGGATATGACCTGAAAGACTTCTCCCTGAGGACTAGAAGGCATCATGCAAACTACTAAGGGCAGGGAACAATCAATAGTCCTAGGTAGATGTAACGCCTATGAATCACAACAAACAGCCTGGCAAAGCCCTAAGGTGACAGACACTCCTATCTGGCTGCTAAATAATCTCTAATTGGATAAAAACCATATTAAACAGGAGAAATGCATGCCTTATACTGGAAAACATGCCAATTATCGAGGCTAGAGGTCATGGATCTTAGAGGAGAACCTACTACTGATATTTTACTAAATAAGCATAATTTCCACCAGCATTCTAAAAAGTTATCTATATACCCACAGATAAATTTAGCTATCACCCTCATAAAATAAGCTTCTCCTTGCAACAGGTAAAGAACATTATAGAAATCCACTACATATCAAAATGCAGAATACAGGTGATTAGTGGCTTTTCTGATGCAGCAGATACATCTACAATACAAATCTTATACCCATAATTCAGGGAACATCATGGAAGAGGGGGTCAAAAGAGTGCAAGACCCACAGGACCAGTAAATCTACTGTGAAAATTATGTCTTCTACAATGGCAATGAAACTTCACCATGATTTGGCAACAATATGATTATCTAAACAAGGTCTGAAGAAATACATGATATCATGGAAGGGGGGAAATCTCATAAGGTCCCATCCTCAGACAATGAGGGATAGGCAACTAAAGAATAATAAAAAAGGGATAATTAGTCTTATCCAGGCATGAGGTCCCCAATTAGCTATTCAATTCCAAATTGTCATCCCTGAAATCATATACACACATGTAACACTAAGCAGACTGAGCAGTTTGTGGCTATATATTTAAGCATATATATCTATTATATGTATATATAAATATATATGTAAATATATATGCACATATATAATATAATCATGTATATGTACATATGCATGAAATATATGTATATAATCATGTATATATGTGCATATATGCATAAAAAAGGGGATGTAAATTTGAGAGGATTAAAGTGTGGTAGCAAGGGAGGAAAGATAGAGGGGAAATAATATAGTTATAGTTCAATCAAAAATTAAAAGAAAATAATTCCAAGGACAAAAGTAGTATTTTTTTCCTGATTGAAAGTAAAAGTACTGACAGGGAGTAGCAGTTAATTAAATGTTTTTATAGAATTTCAATTAAAATTTAACACTGTATTCGTTACTAATTTTCTTAGTTGTTACCTTATATAAAGAGTCAAAGGGGGAAATAATAGAAAAACTTTAACCTAATTGGGGAAATTCAAAACCATTTTATTCTACAAATTTCCAAAATTATATCTTACATTAGGAAACACTTGTTTCAAGAGTCAAATACATGTGATTTAAATAGACTAAGCTAAGTTATCAAACCTTCTGTTCTTGAACATACTCCAGGTTGTTCATTCTGTTGCCAGAGAAATCCAAACTTCTAATTTGCACTGAAGGACCAGCAGAAAGAGGAGCTAGCATTGTCTTTCCTTTATATGTATTTAGCTCTGAGGTCTTTGAGAAATGATGGTTTAGGAACTTAGTGGCAGGGGGTAAGAGAAATTCTGTAATAGCTTTTTTTTTTTTTAGTTTTTTTAGTTACTGAAAAATGATGCAACATAAGAAGTCATTACTGTAATTACCATTTAATTTAATGTGACAGTTTTAGTAATGCACTGTTTAAGATATACTGCATTTTATAAGTCCATGCTAGGAAGACTGCATTTAGTTATTTGGGGAGTTAAGTCTTACTGAAGTAATGATAGGCTGGTAAATGCTAAATGCTTGGAACTGCAAGGAATGTGATAATATCATATTTCATATACTTTTAGAATTTTCATGACTTTAATTGTGAAACTACTTTTAACACAACCAAATTTTACCTGCATTTGTATTAAAATATTTGTAAAACTTGTGTAAAATTAGTCCTTGACCCTTCCAAGAATTATACAAGTGAGATACAGTACATATAGTAACTGGATTATTTTCCTTTGAATGAACTAGATCCACATACACTATGACAATGTTTTATATGTTGGCTATGCTTTCTTTACAAACTTTATAACACACCCAAATTGTAAGATATATAGTAATCAAGCTGGGAACATTCTCTTTAATGCCTAGTTAGTATCACAGGTGATATTAGTGTGCTGGGAGAAAAAGGCATCAATGGCTTTATTCAGTTCTTCAGCCTGTGAACTACAGTAGTAACCTGTCAGGCAGGTTAGTATTGTCAACCTGTTCTCACCTATAGAATACTGACATGATAGGAATGGACTAATTGACCATTCTCTTATTGGATATGAGGCCAGTATCAAATCCATGCCCGTTACTGTAAATCTAATCAAAACCCCAGGCTTAGGGAGGTTGTATGTCCTAGGGAGTGAGAATGAACGATTAGTGTTTAGCTTAGCTGAAAAAGCATATAATTGCCTTCCAAATATTTATGCTTTTATCCAAAAACAAATGCTACTCTAATCCTTAATTAAAGAAATATTTCTTTGCAGTAAACAGAAGTGAATGCAGAGACTCATGTCTGTCCAAGGTGCTATGAGTAAGTGATATCTGTGGCGTCTATAATTAACAAGACATTAATACTACTTATCTAAGGTGTAGGAAACATTATTGAAGAAGGAGTTGAATGAATTTAAGAGCTCTAAGATGGGAAGAGGGCTGTGGAATGTTATCTTCTAGGCATGACAGAGCATTGCAAAATCACAGAAATAATGTAGCTACAGTTTTCTGTGCAGAACTGGCCATCACCAATTAGTCCTGGATAGCAGATGGCCTTATGGGACTCTGTTACTTTCTCCTGAACTATTAGTTACTTATAGATTATTTTCAGTTATCTATCTGATAGTTCATTCATCAGGATCCAATGCCTAATTCCAAATTCATGGTCACACAGCTGTTCTGGTTTTAATATATACACATACACACGCACACATACACACACACACACACACACACACACACACACACACACAGATAGATATAGAGAGAGAAAGAGAGAGAATATATGAATAAGAATGTCTGCATGTATACTATATATACATGTATGAAATTGTTAAATAAATTTAATTAATATCTTTGTGATAAAGAATTAACAACAAATCCACTATATTCTTGAAAACCTAACATTCACCTCATTTTATAACTGTTTCTGAAGAGTTGTGTGTTAGAAATTTCTCAAATATGAAATATATCAAAATAGTGGCTGGAATAAAAATCCATAGTAATCATCTGCCTATTGACACTTTAAGCTGAGTAGCTATTTGTGTTCCAAATTTCTTTAGGAGATCTAAAAAAGTAGAGGAATCTTATGGTGTCTACTTTTAATATAGCAAAATGAAAATATATAATGAAGAAGTCAGGTAGCAGATAGTTGCCTATGTCATCTCTGTCCTGACTCTTAACATTCTAGCATGGTGAGAGATGCTGGAGTGTGAGAAAGAAAATATAGCACATCTTCCAATTAGATCCCATAATCAATACTACCACAGTGAAAAACAGTGGTCAATGTGTATTGGACTTCAAGCATGATGGGACTATGGAAGAAAATTTCTTATTCCAGTAAATTATAGAAGAGTTCTTAAACCTGGAGGAGACAAATATCCAAGAACTTGTTCACCAATCAAACATAACTCATTCAAATTTGCATTATGATGTCTCATATCTAAACTGTCAATGGTAAAAGAAAGAAGATTCCCTAGAAACAAGAGAAAAAAAATGCCATGAAATTATCCCAGTTAGACTGGCAGTGTCGTGCTTTTATAAGCCAGATTTGGAAGTACTGAAGGGATTGTCAACTGACAGCTGACATTCTTCAGAAATGAAGGTGAGATAAAGACGTCCTTAGACAAAAATCACCAGATAGAGCCTACAAGAAATGCCAAACTAAGTTTTCTAACTAGAAAGAGGCATCATGAAAAAGTATAAAACCAACGCTGAAGCTACACAAACTTAGAAAATCTAATTTTTTAAGAAACGTGCATAAATTATTCATATCAATAAAATAATTTAAAAATATCCATACTGATACTTTTAGAGTCAATATGGAGAATGTTAAATGGGATATTAAAATTTCAAAATATAGGGAGGAAGTTATTGAAGTGTTGAGGTTTTTTACTAGTTATTTAAAAATTGTTTCTCTTGTTGCTATAATTTCAAAATAGCTTGTGAAAACAAAAGATGTCTTCATAAGCTTCACAGCAATCAGAAAGCAAACATTTGTAGTACATAAAAGAAAAAGCAAACAAAGAACCAGAAAACACTGTTAGTACAATGATTTGGACACATAAGAATTTTATAAGAAAGGGAGAGGATCATATAAGTAGAAAATCAAAGAAACAACTAACTGAATTGCACTGAAGATCACATCTAATGTACCTACAGAACATTCATTCAACTTCTATACAATATGTTTTATTAAATGTTCAGCCACAAAACAAGCCTCAAAACATTAAAAAGGGATAAAAACCATATTGAGTGTTTTCTTTGAGTATAGTGCAATAAAACTGGAAATCAGTAACAAGAAAAACTTAGGAAATTATTTTAATACATGAAATTAAAAGCTTCTTTTTGAATAACAAATATATTAAGAAACAAATGAACATGGAATTAAACAGACCAAAATCTTCAGAATTCAGTAAAGCAGTATTGAGGAAAAAATTATAGCAATAAATAAACAGAAGAAACAGATTAAGGTGCTAAAGAAATGATCTAGCAATTTAGAACATTAATTGCTTTTGCAGAATAGCCAGGGTCATTCCCCAGCACCTGCACAATGGCTCAATTTAGTTCTAGTAGATCTAAGAGCCTGTTCTGCCCTCCACAAGCACTGAACATACATGGTTCACAGATATAAGCAAAATATTCATAAACATGAAAAGTAAAATTCCTTAAAAAATTTCAAATAACCAAGCTGAATCAGATAAAAATGAGCAAAAAATTAATGAAGGGAAAATACAAGAACAGAAATATTAGAAACTAAAATCCAATTTAAAGGAGAAATGAAGCAAGCAGCTGGTTCTATGGAGACAAATGAAGCAAATGAAACTTTATCTAGACTAAGGAAAAAAAGAGTGTTGGTTTCTGTCCTTCCTCACACACCACCATCATCGCCCTAGCCGGTAGTCAATGGAACCTCTGCTCCATTTCCCACCCTGGCCAGGGTGGAAAATTAGGGGCTGTAAGATGCGTGGAGGGGGGCAGGCTTGAGTCCTCATGGACTTAACATGGGCCCTGACCACCACGGTCTGAGAATTGAATGAGATGCAAACAAAGTCTCCAGAGGCTTTCTGATGGAAATCACACTCTCTTTTAATGGCGGGCTTTCCCTGTTTATATCTCTTTCCCCAGAGGAGGCTGGGTACTCCAGGTGGAGGAGTCTCATTTGCATAGGGCAGGCACCTAGCCTCATGACCTTAGGGACAAAGGGAGGTTATCAGGAACAGGGCAGACAAACACTCTCCAGGTTATTTTCCTTTTTGCTTCTGTGAATACAGGCAATATATAATATGTAGCTAGGATTGCTCCTGGGCTAAAAGAGGAGGAGCTTGCTGACCGTCCTTTTCTGCTCACCTTTCCAGCTGCTTTGACCGCTCTTTAACCCACAAAAGAGGAGTAAAATAAATAAAATCAGTGACTAAAAGGGAGAGAATAAAGTTGATTATATTAAAATTACAAACTCTAGTGATTATTGTTGCAACTATATGCTAACAAATTTTGTAATGTAGAAAAAAATTCCTAGAAATGTTCATCTCATCAAGACTGATTCATGAAGAAATAGAAGGTTTGAACTGACCAGTATGTTCTAGGATTCAATCAGAAATAAAACATGTCCCATCAAAGGCAATCCTAGCACTACTGTCAAATTCTATTAAACATTTCAATGAAAAATAATAATTCTTCTTAAAGAATTCAACAAAACAGAAAAGAATTCTTCCAAATATATTTTATAGAGTAAGCCTCATCCTGATATCCAAGCCAGATGAAGACACAACAAAGAATAAAAACTACCGATGAGTAAGCTTGAACATAAGTACTAAAGTTTTCAAAAACACTAACATACTGATTACACCAGCACATTAAGGTATTCTTTACCATGATCAAATAGGTTTTATCTCAGGGAAGCAAAAATGGTTTGATATATGGAAACAATGCTAAGAGAATGAAAGAAAAAACACAGGATTAACTCAATAAAAAGAAGTTAATTAAGAAAATTTAACATCCCTTCAGGATTAAAATTATGAACAATTCTGGTATTGAAGCATATGCCTTAAAATAATAATTCCACAACTAACATTATTATGTTGAGGATGCAACTATACTGCCATACTATTGCAACATGATTTACCATAGCGAAGAAACGGAAGCAATCAATGTCTGACTCATGAAGGATGACATCTTATCAAATTCTATAGGATGGATAAAATTGAATATTATCAAATCAAAATAATGTAGAAAGACAGTACTCCATAACCATGTGGAACTTAAAAAGTTAATTCTCCAGAACTTAAGAGTAGAATAGCAATTATCAGAATTTTGGGAGAGCAGGCAAGAATTTAGGGAACTTAATCATTAGGAAGTAAGTTGTATTCAGATAGAAGCAATAAATTCTAATGTGCTATTGTAAATAAATGAGGGTCAGTTAGACATTTATAATGTACTATATATTTTAAAAATCTAGAAGAAATTTTATAATTTTTCACCATAATGATAAATTTGTAAGATCACACATGAATAATATTTGGAAGATACAAATAAGTCTTGATGGACTAAACTTGGGCTGAAAATTGGTCTTGTTGTTTTTTATTAAGGGACAAAATGTTGGGTGGTTGAGGAAGAGAGGAAGAAGGGATCTGGGAAGCATTGGAGGAAGGAATGAATATGATCAAAATATATTACATGAAATTCTTACAGAATAATTTTTTAAAAATAAGGAAAAGCAAGCATTTCCTCAAGTGTTTCTCATAGTTGGAGGATTCAGAATGTTGTGCTTGAAAGGAATGTACAGGTAAATTCTATGTGTGCTAATGTCTGATAGTAATTCAGATCACTTCAGGAGTCCCTCCTATGATATAAAAAAAGAGTCAATGTTCTTTCCCAAGAGTTAACTAATGCTGTGTAGAGTGTCAGCATTAGAATTGTCTGTAGATATTGCTCTAAAACAAAATTTCCATTTATGTAAATATGAAAAGATACTTAAGCTGTCATTGCCTACACATGGATAATGTCAATTTGGCACACCATAAGAATGATATTGTATTTTTGAGGGGAGATAACTGGAAAGATGGGGAAGGATGTGGAAAAAAAGCCTTTTGTTACACCTTATTGTGTCTCATTTGAATTTTAAATCATGTATAATTTAAGAGCTTTAAATACGGAAATTAAAATATAATATTAATGCTATCCATAATTATTAGATATTAATGATATGTAAAAGGGTCAGACCTGTGGGTTTTGTAGTATGTTTCATCAAAATCCAATATATAATCTGCAAAATCAGAATCCATTTGGTATATTCCCACGATATTCATAGAATTGTCTTGACAGTCACCTAGGAACATGCGTAGATTCCTTCTTTTATGAAAAAGATTGTTTTGTTTTGACCTGAACTGTTCTCTTTATTGGGACACAGAGCATTGGAGATATTCTCATATGTGAAATGTATATGTATGGAAAACAAAATCTTGGTATCTATCTCTTTTAAAGAGATATATTACATACGGGAATCATTGACACTGTGAAGTGGGATAGTTAGGACCTGACCTAACCATGTTATTGAATATCTCGAGTAATTCTCTTAACATTACTGTTTTCCGGCTTTGTTACCTTTCAACAGGGAACATTAATAATTGTCTCAGTCAAATTGGACAAGATTTGAAACTATTTCAAAAGCACAAAGCTAATGTAAAAGGTAATTAAATCCAGTTTTGACAGATTGATTGTACATTTATGACATTTTAATGACATTTTAGATTTCATTGAGGCAGAAGTCTCTTAGAAACTCACATCCCAATTGCTGTATAAGTAATTTTAAAACTGGACTGAGTCCTAAAAATGTCTTTCCCTGGGATAAGGAAACAGTGAATCTTAATTGCCTGTTTTTGAGTTCATTCAAGTTGTACAATTGTCTTTCGTATCTCTAATACCAGGGAGGAATTGATTTTTTTTCCAACAAAACTATTTCAAGTTAAGTTAGTCTACCATGCCCTTTCCAAAGAAAAACACTTACTTTATCTGAATTGTTAGCTGCTCACAGGTATAGAACTGTCATATTTGAACCAGAACAGATGTGGCAGTGAAATGAAACAACTTGAGGAAGGAGATTTTCCTTCCTTTGACTCAGCTTGTCATAGAATAGGGTCTAGGACTGAGCAACACAGAGGGAACTGCTTGACTACCCATACTGGATGAAGACTTATCCCTACCTGAAAGTCTGTCTCTAGGGAAGGGTCATGGCTTGTTCTCAGAGCAGAGTGCTTTTTCTGTTTGCAACAGAACTGTGTGATTCCCAAGTCAAATTACTAGCTCATTTGGATCTAGTCAAGTCTAGAATTTCCTATTCTATATTATAATTTGAAGATCATATAATGTAAGAAAACTATTTAACAGGAGATACTATCTACTGTTTAAATTACAGGAAGAATTATGAGTTTTCTCAGGGCATTCTATCACTTATTCCTCACAACTCCACAAAGAAGATACAGCTGTATCCTTGTTTTATAGATGAAGCTACTGATTCTCAGAGCCCTTAGAAGTGTTCATGCCTCCACTAAATGGCCTGGCCTATTTTACATTCTGCTCCATTCTACCTAGGGTTCATACTCCTGAAAGGAGACTACTTAAAGACTTCACCCTAAATTTTTGGGTAATTAAGCTTTGAGAATGTAGTTTATTAATGCATAGGAAGGTGCACACGTGAATATTATCTCCTTTATGTTTAAGGAAATGCTGAACTCTTAGTCAGCCTAGCTTTAAAGTGTTATTTGTGTGATGGGAATACTTAATGAGCTGGGCCACTTCCATGGCATTTTGCAGAACTGTCATATATATTTTTTATCTGATTTTGATTCCAAACACACAAATATCTGTGCAAATTCCTGTGAGACAATTCCACTAAGGCAGCAACAAAAACTCCTGTTCCAATTGACTTTTAATGTAAATGGGAAATGATGAACCAGAAAAACACACCTGAAAATTCATAAGATGTTATCCCTCAATAATTATGCAATGTTCACAGAAATGTGATTAGATATTGTACTAAATTCTGGACTTTACATTTGCATTCTCTGCTAAAAAGTGGAAGAGCAGGCCTTCCTGCTCTATGCCTACAGCCATAGTTCAGAGACAATGAGAGAAGCAGGCACTTTGAGGTCTCTCCTCATGACAAACACCTGAGAATTAAATTTCCCAGACAGTCTGGGTTCCTTCATTGGTGAGAGGAAGATTCACAACTTGGTTAACTAATTTAGTATTTTAGGAAACAGGAAATTCTAACAGTGTCCATTAATTGTCTTCAAGGGACTTACATCATCTCAAAAGGACATTATTTTTTGCTTTTGCACTTCCATAGGCAACCACAGATCCTTGATTACTAGTATAAATAAATACAAACTATTTAGACTCTTCTAATACAAATGCCAGTATTCTAGTGAGTGCAGCTGACTGAATAGCCTCAGAAGGTGAGTTTCATTGGGAAATAAAGGGTTGTAAGTGCAATAAATAGTAGCTGCATCTCTGACCACATGCTAAATATTTTATTTCTATATTGGTGAAATAGTTAAACCAATTTGTGAGCTGTTCTCAATCACATAGGGAGCCTAGGTCACAAAGCTGCAGAAGAGTCTGAATATCACATAGTGCCACAGTGCTTTCCAGGGGAAAAAAAGTCAAAGAGTGACAACTACTTATAGTTTTAATGGAGGGAAAATACATCTAAAATTAAATAGAAACTAAGACTAGGCATTCAGAGAATTTTACAATGCCACTACAATTTGGAGGACCATCACACACTAATCTTATGAAATGAAACACAATGATAAAATGAAAACTTTTCTTATGCAAAAAATGGAGAACTGTCATATTTAAAGAACAAATTCTTACAAATGGAAATGTAATGTTAAAATAAATTTAACAAAATATACATCTAATGTAAACTAAATACACTGTCATTTTATGTTTTGAACATGAAGAATCAGACTTTATATGGTAGTCATCATTTCTCACTAACGAGGGAGGGAGTTTCCTTAGTCCTTGTCTACATTATAGAGGGGACAGGACCTGAGGTATACTTAAACTATTTCCTATTTCAGCTATTGGAAAATTTCAGCTTAAACTTCCTTTGAATGGAACAATATTGAGATGCAAAGGTATAAAGTGTAGGTTTCTATTTAGACAAAATATACAAAACCATTTGTGGTAATGAAGCCACTCTGAAACACATTGAAGAAAGAAAGACACAGACATATCAATACAGCCCTCAGATTCACAGGTTATTAAGTGCTTGTTTATTCCAGATATTAATTTCATTCCCTAACAATGAACTAGCATGAAAAAGATCTACTTCACAATATATTTACTGGGTAAATCTAAACATCTGTCAAAGGGATATTGACTCTATGAGACATATTAAGGTACCCAAAGCAACTTTCATAAAATGATATATGTCTACATATATATATATATACATATATATATATATATATACATGCATATATATGTATGTATATATAGTTCAAATTCTGTTATTTAAGTGTCAGAATTTACTGTCTTTATTTTTAAAGGGAATATGTTTGAACTTTTGACCACTACAAGATGAAAAGTATTTAATCATCTTTATACAACAACAGATGTTTGCCTTGACATTTTTCGAGCCCTTGTGTTATGAAGCTTAATATTTTTTATTTGCTCTTATACTATTTATTTCTGGTCCTCAATGAAGGGGTTTGCATTTCATCTGTGAGAGGCTCTTTTCTCTGGGATCCCTTAATCCTTGCACAGGTTCTATATGAGGTTCCTCGGTGTTAGGGAGAGGAATCAATTAGAGAAGTGCTTAAGTGGTACATTTTCCCAATAAAGACATTGTGTTCATGTTTAGCTTCTAATAAAATATAATGAATTATGAATTAAAGGTGGTTGGAAAATTTTTACTGTATGTGCTGAAGAGAAGTTTAATATATGAAAGCAAACTACAGGTCAGTTAGTAGACTTGATCAATATTTATATTGCTCTTTAACGAATGTAAATAACACTGAAAGATTTTCTCTGGGTTTGTTGATGAGTGTGTATTACAAAACCAGTGGCACTATTCATTGATCTCAGTTAAATTAAGTTTTATTTACAAGTCAAACACCCATGAGAATTTTTCCAGAATTTCTACTGTCTTTTAAAGCTCTTGCCTTCTATTTCTTCTTACCCAACTTGACTCCCATAATTTTTTTAACATGTAAATATTCACCATGGGCACAGCATATTTTTCACATATATTACCTCATACACCCCTCCCAGAAATACTGTAAGATGTTGTCTTCATTTAAAGATTAGGACACTGAAACAAAGAGATACCAAGACAACTTGCCCATTGTAATACAGCTATTATAAAGCAAATTTAGACTGACAGAGCCCTGCTTTTCTCTAACCCAGAAGTTCATGTTATTTCTGCAAGCCCACATTGTCTTCCAGACAAAGTATTGGGAACATTTTGCTGCATGACTTTGTTTGAATGGAGAAAGGATAAATGAAGAGGATGACAAGATCAGATCCCTAAAAGCAGTGTAAAGGAAATGTTTGAACCCATCCCAAAGGGCCCTGGGCTGTTGCTCTGTGTTCATCTAGATTAATGAAGGATCACAAGATCGAATGTGGTTCCTTCAAGTCAAGTGAGAGGATTTAGCACATATGACCTGAATACCTTCTGAGACCCAGTTTTGTTCCTTGTTTTCCAGGAAGTTCATAAGCAGTTTGAATTTTTCTGTTCTCTGACTGTTTGGAAGTGTCCTCACTTGGTTCAAAGGCTGATTTTAGACATCTAAGCAACATGCACTACATTAGAGAGTTTGAAATTTAATCAATAAAATTGACTGAGAACAAACTCAAAAGCCATGTCTCCCTATTCCATACTTCAAGTACTGGGCAGGCACAAAGTCTCATCTTATGTTTGATCTAGGGTATCTCTGAAAATTGTAACCATTCCTTCATGAAATTTTAAATACCTGCCTGCATTATATTCAGTTGGTTAGAGGGCAGTTGGAGCAATCACTTCCCAAAGTGTAGGAATTTTATTCCTATAGGGAATTTTATTCATATCATATAGTGATAATTACTCTCGCAGGCAGAGTCTTGTCTGTTAATGCTGTCCATATTGGACCCAGTTTATTAATGGCTTGTCTATATTTTCTTTGTCCTCATTAACATACTTTACACTCTTAACTCAGACAGTGGAAATCACCTCTTCTATAGAGAGGAACCGAAATGTACCTCAGGGGCTAATGTGTGAGAGATTTCAAGGAATGTGAGAAATAGTTCAGGGTGCTGAAAATACAAAGGCACACATGAACACCCAAAATCAAATCCTACATACTCGGATTGTTCTAAGAACTATATTTGCATTAACTCAATTTCACTAACAATCATGTCTTTCTCCTATTTTGCAAATGGGATTGTAAAGTGCATAAATGTTAAGTAACTTGTTTATTTAGCTGATCTAAGAAGCAATAAAGTAGTGGTGTTAATGCTAATGAATCTGAGTGAATCATTCTAAAATTTATATGGAAGGAAAATGTCCACAGATAACAGAAACTATCCTGAACATGACAGTTTTTGATCTGTTCAAAGATTCCAGATATTATAAAAACACATTCAGCTATAGCAACATGGATTTTGACATATATGCAAAAACTACACATCAGAGAAACAATAACCAATTCAACAAATAGTGCTGGATATCCGCATGTAGGAGAATGAAACTAGATCACTATCTCTTATCCTGTAAAAATATCAACTTCAAGTGGTTTAAAGACCTTAATGTAAGCCATAACTCTTAAATTAAAGGGAAAAGTAGCAAAAACACTTTATGATATAAGCATAGGCAAGGATTTGGTCAATAGGAGATTAGTAGTTCAAGAAATAATGTCAGAAATCAACAAATGGGCTCTTATGAAATTAAAAAGCTTCTGCACAACAAGAAAACATTTAAGAGAGTGGAAAGATTGACTAGAGAGTCTAAAGAATTTGGAAAAACTAGGAAGCATACATCTGGCAGAAGATTAATACCTAGGATATTGAAGGAAATTAAAAAAAAAAACTCTAAGGAATAAATAACCCATTCAATTATTGGACTAATAAAATGTGAATGACAAGCATACAAACAAATAAACAACAACGAAAACACTCTACCTTCATTAGTCATCAGAGAAATTCAAACCAAAGCTACATGGATATTTTATCTCACTCCAATCAAGATGGAAGTCTTTAAGGAAACAACAAATGCTGGTAGGGATATGGATCAAAACAACCACTATATACTTCTTACGGGAATGCAAACTACTCCATCTACTCTAGAAATCAATACAGACATTTCTCAAAAAAAGTGCTCTACAATATGATTAAGCAATACCACTCTTAGGAATTTACCTGAAGGGGTTTATGCTCTCATATCACAGTCAGACTTGAACATCAGTGTTGACTGTAGCATTATTAAAGCTAAATTATTGAACCAACCTAAGAACACAACAACAGAAAAATTGATAAAGAAAATGCAGTGCATATACATGCTATATATATTATATAAAATATGTACATAATATGCCATAATATAAACCCATTCAGAAGGATGAAGTTATTTCACATGCAGGAAGATGGATACAACTGGAGATAATCATGTTAAGTGAATTAAGCTAGTTTCAGAAAGAAAATATCATATGTTTCCTTTCATATGTAGAACGTAGGTTTTATATCCATATATCATGTGTATACACACACACACACACACACACACACACACACACACACACATATCATATATAAATTAAATTAAATTAGAAACAAAATAGCCTAAAGCAAAAATAAAAGAAGGGATAAGAAAGGAAAGTGCTAGGAGTATTGGTAAGAATATTTTCAACATATAATATACCACAGACAATATAAAATTCTATGAGAAAATAAGGATATTACATTGTCCTTATTTTGGTCAATGTACACAATGTACAATGAATAATGCAATTAAACTCAAAAATAAAATTTGATTTGAAATGGCAGTAGGTAATAAAACTGGTGTTATAAAGTATAAGTACACAGAATAGAGGATGTATCTATCATTTTAAGTATCTGGGACCTAATATTGAAATGGCACCATGAGGAAGTGAGATAACAAGTAGGCCAGGCCACTGAGCATCAGCTGTGAATTCAGAAATCCAAGGCACAAGTCATCCATCCATGAATGCCTCTTTTTCTCCTTTCTGCCAATTTCCCTATCAAGAAGGTACCAGAGATAGAAAATCACATAAAGACATGATTTTTATGCCCTCCATGTATTCTCCAGCTTGTTCCTAGCAGTGTGAATGTACACTAGATCTCCTACTTTACTAAGAGGTACCTTGATTTTGATACTAGTGAAAATGATTATGTGAACAAATGGGAAGATCTAAGTGACTAGACCTCACTATTCATTTTATAACTTACACTTATTTGTTTTATTTACTTATGTTGGGTCAAAATATGGCAAGATAGTAACTGTTGGTTTAGTTTTGTTTTGTTTTGCTCCCCAACCCCAGAACTACCTTACTTATCTATCTATCTATCTATCTATCTATCTATCTATCTATCTATCTATCTATCTATCTATCTGTAATAGCTCATTTTCAATTTCCCAGTCTTCTCTAATCTTCCACTAGAGTTTTTTTCGTAGGATATACATCAGAATCTTGTCCTCTTAAGATGGGTGTAGTTTTGGACAGGGTTATGTGAAGGAAATTTCAAAGGGAGTCACAGATGTAGTAGAGGGTACAAGAAACAAAAACAGTAACTTTGGAGAAAGGATACTATAAAACAGTGGGTTGGGAAGAACCCCAGTGGGCTTAGTCCTTGGAATTTTCTGTCTCTTTTATAATACTGAATAATGCTAGTTTTAGTTGCTTAGAAATTATTCTTGGTTGTTTGGTCTATAGTAATCCAAATAACATACTGCTCTGAGGTTGATCTGTTGGGTCTTGCAACTACTTGTATTAGAGGTAGAATACTGCTTGGGGTCCCTTAAGAACTTCTCATATATGAAGGTTTAGAAAATAAGCTTTGACTGCAATGCAACTGGTTGGATATATGCTAGAGATTCTACTGATGAATGCCATTTTGTTAAGTATTTACTTCAAAGCTTCCTTCAAGCTCTAAGGGAGCTGGGGAACACACTCTCTATCATTTAATTATCATGCTTTCTGACAGTTGGAATTAGCTATCAACAAACATGGATTTTGGGCCTGAGAGGAATGAGTGTTGTTCCGTGCTGAAATATAGAGATAGAATCCTACTACAAGATACAGTGAAATGTTGAATTTACTTTCTGTGCTCCCAGCCTTAGAAGCAGAAATCATAGCTTGCTCATGCCCATTAGCATTTTACATTCCAGAAGCAGAATACTGTAAGGTGATTGGCACTAACTGAGATGTACTATGGACCAATCAGCGTATTGTCTATAGTTATTTAAATTCTTCTTATTATTTTAAAAATGAAAAAAATAGTTAAATTTCTGGCCTAAAGTCATTAAATTGTAATTGTCATAGTAAGTATGGTGGCGACCAAAAGAGTGTTGGTATTTAATTATAAGATAAATGCTGAAATCAGTAGCTACGGAAGAACTGCTTTAGACATTTCTGATTACAAAGAATAAATCTGAGCAACCAAACAGCAAAATTTCCTGAACACTTTTCTGATTGTGGAGGGAGGGTTTGTATATCAATAGCTCCTCACTTTTCACAGTGGGCATTAACATATCTGCTCCTTTCATGAAGTATATGCAGTGAGTTTTCCTATACCTCCTTTGAGGTTTCAAATCTGTTTTAATGTATTAGAAGTTTTTTTCAATCAAGATAGTATTTCAATAGGACTCTAATTCAAATGGTGAATCTAGGTATATAATGTACATAATTATTTCTAACTAAATAACAAAACAGTTTCAAATACAGTAGTACTATATAAGAGTTGTCTATAGATATACTTTTAAAGGATAAGTTATATGACTGTTTTACTTCCCCCCTGCTGCATCCTTATTTGGCATACATATATTTATTTCAGTAGAAACTACCAATAAAAACTCAGATTTATGTATTCAAAAGTAGATCACTACAGTGTCCATCAACAAATTCCAAACTGTATATCCAGAATAAAAGTTACACTACTCCCAACTTTCCCTCTTCCTCACATATAGGTATGAAATTTCATTCAGACTCAGAAAACCTTTGATCTTAATTCTACTTCGAATGGTTAGTTGTACATCTTTGTGTAAACTAGTGATACTGACTTCCTGAGACTTCATACACTCATCTGTGACTTGAGAGCAATAATTCCTAGTTCTCAAGAGAGAACTATTAGTATTAGCTGAAACTAGTTGATATTGGTTGAAACGTGAGAAAAAGCTTATCATAATATAAGGTACATAGTAAAATGATAATTATTTACTGGTTACTAATATATATTATAATTACTCAAGATTATTATTCTTGTTATTCTCTTGGAAGAATAAAATTAGCCTGTATAGAATTTCTGGAGCCATCTGCAGAGTGGAAGCAAAGCAGGTGGGATGAATCAGGTGCAGGCAGCTTTCAAGAAAGTGAAGATCACACTGGGAAAACTGCTGGTAAAATAAGAACAAATTTGTTCTTTTGTCTCTCCTACCTCCTGGAACTGAGGGCATTTCAGTTACAACCTAAGAAAGTTCCCACAAATGGTCATGCTCATAATCAGAGATGATGGAATCTTATGTTCAGGAATTCCTTTGAGAAAGAAATGGTTAGGAAAAGTATGTTTTTTTTTTTTTTTCTGGGTAGTTAGAGGGTCAGATTTCAAAGAAAGAGTTTGGGGCAGAATTATTATGTGCATATTTTGGCATCAAACTAGCTTCTTAGTCAGCACTAAACAATCATTAGTCTTTGGTCCTTCCTATAATGAGGGAGGAAAGGTGTTGGGGGAGAGGAACAGCTAAGAAATGACAAGGAAAAGAACGGGGGCTGTCAACTTTTGAAATCAGAATCTGTGACAATCTAGAAGCAGATATAGAAGAGATAAGCTTTCTGCAGGCATTATAGGAGTGAGCTTAATAGTTTCTGGGCATATAATGAAGGTTTGGGAGTTTCCTGATAGTAGTTATTCATTCTACTTAAAGTAGGATGAATAAATTAAGAATAAATTAAATAAACAATATATACTCAAGTTGTATGACATGCAGCAAGGCTGTGGGCTTCCCTTTAGTACTTTGTGGGAATGCATAGGAAACAGACACAGGTCTGGGTGGGGTGGGGACAGATACCAACAGATTGTGGCTGAAGCATTATGAATCAGTTTCTGTTTCAGCGTTTTCTTCACAAAACCTCTATGTTGATACAAATGTCAGAAAAATTCAATGGAAGGAAAAGAAGAGATAAAAGAAAAGAGGTAAAAGAAAGGAATAAGAAAGGCCTTCAGGGTTGGGGGCCTCTGTCATATGAATCTGCTGCTACTGTTCCATTATATATTAAGTACATATCCCCTTGAATGTATTATTCATAATTATTTAGAAATAGTACCTGCTTCCTTTCCTTTTACTGATTTTGAGGCATGTAATCTCATTAATGTACAATTTAAATCTTATAAAATGGCTAATATTCTACCATTTTCTATGTGTTTCCACTTGATAGAGAATTCCTTGAAGACAAAGTTGTCTCCACTGGTTTTTGACTATTTAAATATGCTCACAGTCAGTTATAATGAATATATATATCTCTCGTGCACACAGATGACATACAAAATGAACTGTAACGGGACTTCACCCTTTTGTAAAGAATCACACCACAGGACTCTATCTCTCCATTTCCTTACTTTTTGAGAGCTTCATTCACTGAAGCCTCTATCTGAACCTGTATATATAAAGTAGCCAATTAATACAGTTAGAAGCAGGGCTTCATATTAAGAACACCTCATAATTGCTACATATTTTGTTGTACTTAATACTGTATATTGTCACAGTGAGTTCATAAAAGGAGGGAAAGCAATATCTTCCTTGGACTTCAGTGGAGAAGATAAGAGATGTTCAACACTGAATTAACAGACCAGATATACACAGCTAGCAGTGGAAGATCATAATTAAAACCTAAGTCTGAATGACTATAAACATCCTAATATGCTATCATTTCTGCTAATTGTGCATCAAGTATTTTACTTTTGAAAAACTATTTTGGAGACAAGGTAATAGAATTTACACACTGACTCTACTTTGTGGCACCTGATTTCCTCATGTGTCAAAATTTGTTTTGCTGAAGAATTCAGCAAATTCTGTGCCAATGGTGAAAGAAACCACGTTCCAAGTAATCAGCCACTCCTATTGGCCCTCTTCTTACTAAATGCAACCACACATATTTGGTTCATCACAGAGAAACCTCATGCTATATAAGGGAGTTAATAAGAATAGCAGTGTGACTTTGAAGATTGTAGCATCAAAAATAAAACAAAGGAGGCTGGAGAATTGTTTCCATGTTTAAGAGTACTTGTTAAGCAATTATAAGGACCAGAATTTGAATCCAACATCCACATAACAAGCCAGGAATCCCGTAATTGCCAACTCTGAAAGATATGATGTCCTCTTCTGACCTTGGTACATGAACATATACACATGTACATACATGAAGACAGAGAAAGAGAGACAGAGAAAGAGAGTCAGAGACAGAGATACAGGTAGAGACCTTTTAAAAAGTAATAGAAAATAATTCAAACTATTATTCTGAACTCTTTATTTTTTCAAAGTCCTGATTTTCCAGCAGTCACAGGACTAAATAAGGAATCTGATTAAGCTGAATAAGTGACAATTGCAAGACAATGTTTTCTTTGTATTGAAATAAGTTATTGAAGTTGTTTACAACATTTTCTGAAGAGCTTAGAGATCATATTCTTCTCTTTGCCATGATTCACTTGTGGCTTTTAATACTTTTACCTGAGATTGAACAAATTAGGTTCACTCCTATGGTTACCCCATAAACCTTCAAGATCTGTTCATAGTATACATCAAAACAGAGAGTACAGGCTGTCACTTGTACTGTTTACTGGCAACCATAATTAGCATAGTTCTCTAGGACCTGCCTGAAACCAGGTGTTAGGCCTTCTTAGTTGAGAATGTTGGAGTTGGTTGCCCAGACAAAGTATTCAGTAGCACAGTTCTCAAAGGCCTGCTGGAGGCCAGGTGTCAGTGTGATGTTGTGGTTAGAATGATGGTGTTGGTTGCCCATGGAAAGAATACAGACTGTGAGCAGGAGCAGAAAGCATCAAGGGCAATCAAACACAAACATACAACTAAAATATTGATCATGCAAACACAGGGACAAAACAATGTCATGTTCAGAAACACTGCCCCTAGCTATACATTGAGACTCCTAGGGATAGTAAAGTATCTTAGAGGACAATAAGTTAGGAATGCATGTCATTTCATCTATGCCAAAGGAAGTCGGGGTATGCATTTGCTTTATTTTGTATAGACTGGGAACTCTTAACAAAATATGCATTTTAACTCTGCCAACTATCCAGCTGAACTTCCTTCCATTTAGAAATTTTGTCTTCCTCATTTTCTTTCACCTGCTACTCAATTTCCACAAGGTTCCAGTTGTCACCAAAATCACACATTCATTTCCACTTCTGTCTCTGCTAAACCCACATCCTGACTCTAGAAACTTTCACCCTGAGTATACAGATTTATTTTACTTTGCTGTTTCTGTCAAGTCACTGGCAATGGTTTTAATGATAACACAGTAAGCTGTGGCCACAATATTTCACTAGGAGGTGTGTTAATGATAACACTGTAGGCTGTGGCCACAGTAACTCACTAGCAATTGGATGAATCGCACCAGAAAATACTCTCTAGTCTTTCACTCACTGATGACTAAGGATACTTTACTTTGTTTAGTCTCTTAAATCCTTTTATTTTCTAATCTTTGAGTACTTATTCTAAGAGGATCAAATAGATTAATTAAAAGCACTGGAATTCCAGAAAAACAGTAGCTATATAAATTATGATATGCGAGTTCAAGTTATCATTTGTATGTTCACAGTCTTACTCATATACATTTATAATATATATTCACAAATATATTATATATATTATATAATATTTAATAATAATATATAATATTGATTATCAAAACAGTAATATGATCCAATATGTAAATATATATACATATAATACACATGCATATGTATATATAAATATATACATATATATAAATATAAATATAAAATATAATATATATATATATATTTGATGAAAGTTGCTAGAAAAAAGGCAAAGAAAAAATTTTGGTAGAAATAGTCTTCTATTTGGGATACAAATTAAAGTTGATATACAAATTTGTAAATATTAAAATGGAGGTAAGAATAACAAGATGGCAGAATACAGGAGGGAGTGTCCAACATAAAAATAGCTTCACAACATGATGTAAAGTAACAATGAGAAATACATTTATAGTAATGTAGTACAATTATTACATACAAACGTAAACATTGGAACCAATAAAGAAAAGCAAAATTTACAGAATAGGTGGCAGATTTCTGATTTGTGTATATATACATAATAATTAAGTGAAAATTTGTCAAAAGAACATTAACTAAATAAATGAAGCCTTGTACAGAGCCTCACTTCTAAAGTGTATCTGTTAAAATAAGAAGAGAAACAAAAGCAAATTTTTTGGTTTTCTATGAGCAGACCCTTGAAAGCCACAGATGAATTTCAACATCACGGCAGTGGTCACATAGAATAACAATATTAACTGGAATGTATTCTCACTAGGCAGGAAGCCAACTCATAGCCAATCATTTTCTGAATAAATAGCACACTCACTTGAGAATGATTAAAGTGAAAGTCTTATTGACTGATATACTTAACTTTCTGGGTATGCTTAGTATTGTTAGTGTTTGAATTACTATTGGATTAAGACCTTTCCAATGTCATATGTTTACTGGCTGTTTTCCATTTTTCTCAGTGCTATTTTACAAGTACCTTAGGTTAAGAAATTGGTGCTTACTTTTTCTAGAAAGAGGGCTTTTCAGGTATAATTATGGATAATTATAGTATTATCATTATTTTTGCATAAACAACGGTGACCTCAATATCTATCCTTTTACCTTTTGAAATCCTATTTATCATTAAAAGTCCATATAGATTCCCCTTAGCTCAAAATCTTGAACACCCAGTAGACGTTCCCTTGTCTTACCTTTCTTAATAAATGATTAACTGTGGGCTATTAAATGACTCCTCATTAGAGCTAAGTACTAACATGTGCTGGATATCACTACTTTATTCAATGACTAATTCCTTAGTGGGGTAATCCTATGTATTAGAGAAATAAGAAAATGTTTTCTACTAAGAGGATTTATATTTACATATGTGCACACACACGTATATGTGTGTGTGTGTATGTTATATATATATGTGTGTATATATATATATATACATATATATATATATATATTTGTATATATATACATACACACACACACACACACACACACACACACACACACACAGAAACACAGAGAGACAGGGAGACAAAAAGCAAGCCCCAGTTTTTGTTTTCAGCTTTAGTTGACAGAAGTTTAAAAGAACCTCTTGTATATCACATTGAATTTTAGTTTCCAAAAGGGAATTCATATTCACCTGTGTGGAACTCATGGAGCTGAAGAGCAGTAGAAACAGTAGCTGGAAAGTGCCCTGGCTCCCTGGAAAGGTGAAGCAGGATAAGACACTTGGCGAGCTCCTCCTCTTCTAGTCCTGGAAGGTCCCTAGCCAAAATATTATAACTTTCTTGCTTCACAGAAGCTAAAGAGACATGTTTGTCTGTATTGTAGCTGAATCCATTAATTGAGTAGATGCCTTTCTCTCCCACCTCTGAGGCCCGCCCAGCCCCCATGCTAAGCAGACTTCCCCACCTAGAGTACCAGGACTTATCATCCCCCACTGGAAGGGGATAAAAAGGGAAAGGGTTGCAAAGAATAAACTGAGTTTGTGATCCATCAGATTCGGCTCCCAAGACTTCCTTTGCGTCTTGCTATTCTCAGGTTGCGGGTGGACAGCCCCTGAACCAACTGAAACCCCACCTTGGGTCCCAGAGCCCCTTCCTGCCACTCAAACCTGGGCCTTCACACTCCTGGCCAAAGAGTGAGGCCTGGACCAGTGTGCGCGGGGAGACTCAGCCGCTGCGGCAGATCAGGTAGGCAGTTCGCATGCTGGACCGGGGAGAAACCAACACACCTGTACACCATTCAGTGAGATTTCTTGAAAAGCCATTATTTACTTCTGACATTTAGTGGCTCCTGTCTGTTTTATATCAAATTTGATCAAAGCTCAGGACAGCATTCTGTAACACTTATAACTTGATAAAACAACACAAGCTACTCAATATCAAAGTTAATTGTCCACATTTGTTCCTCCTTGGCATATGGTAAAGAGTTTAACTATGTATATACTGGTTAATTGAAGGTCAAGCAGTCCCTTGTAAAATTCAACATAACTCCAGCTAAAATATGATGACATTCATTTTGAGGTAAAAATCCCAGACCACTAAGCATTTTTAGGTGGAGTGTGTGTGTGTGTGTGTGTGTACTAAGTTAGAAAATCTGAGTCTAGATGAACTGGAATCCTAACTTAGCTCTTCAAGGCTGTGTAACCTTAGATAGAAACTTGTTTCTTGCTTGGGCCTCAGAATTCTGTCTCTGATACAAAGTAGTTTTTTAAAATACTAAGTACTTTTCTCTCTATGATTTCTTCTATAATTTTAAATTGAATTGACTACTAAGAGAAAGTTTTATTTTGTACATGTTATATACTTGGCCATCTGCTTTAATGATTTTACATTGTATCAACTGAATTTAAGCCAACTAAACCATTTGGGCTTAGTCACAATGGAGCGAGATGTCTTTGTGTAAAAGTATCTTTTTGCCTTGATGGAGCACTACCAATAAGTCAGTGGTTTGGTCTTTCTCCTAGATCTAATGGCTTTAAAAATGTCTGATGTGGGGCTGGAGAAATGACTCAGTGGTTAAGAAAACTGACTGCTCTTCCACAAGACAAAGGTTCAATTTCCAGCATTCAAATGGCAGCTTACAACTGTCTGAACTCCAGTTCTAGGAAATCTGATACCCTCACACAGGCAAAACAGTAATGTAAGTAACTAAAAAAAAAAAAAAAAAAAAAAAAAAAAAAAAAAAAAAAAAAAAAACACACACACTAAAGTCATTTAAAAAAAGCCTTATGCTACCTAAAGGCATTCATTTTGCAGTACCAGCTAGTCAGTCATTCTCACAGTACATCCCATGGAACAGCTGGTATCTTTTTCAAAGTGTATCTTCCTAGGTATATTTCCTAAAAAGGAAATGAGACCTGTTTTCCTGAGATAAACATTACTAGGACACTTCTATTTTGAAAATTATGGTGTTAATTTTTTAAATGACCTTACTTGATATCACAGTGGCTCCTGCCTCCAAGGTGATGCTCATCAATTTCTTTAAAGTTTGTCCATACACACAAGACATCTTTCACTTGAAAGACAGCTTTTGCTCATATTATCCTTTCAAGGTAGGTTGGCCTGTGACTACTTTGGCCAGTAGAATCCTGAGAAAGTGGTGTCATGCACACTGGCCATGTCATCTGAAACCTCCCAACTTCACTTTAGTCTGTTGGAATTCTCACTGCTTTGGGGAAATGAAGCAGCTGATGTCACTTAGTCCAACTGCTCTGAGACCATGAGCTATATGGGAAGCCCAAGAGAGCCATATTGAAAATTTTCATGGAGACACACTTGATTCATCCTCAGCTGGCCTAGCCAACCCATCCCAGACACCAGTGAGGAAATCCTTAATGCTTTAACATGAATCATACTCTGCCTAAAAGTCTATGAGCATTCTGGTGAGAAAAACTATGCTTAGTCTTTAATTAATAGTGTGAGATAAGACTAAAACTGTTATTTTAGTTCTAATCTGGGGGTGATTTTTTAATGTCACATTGTATAATTTTAAAAATATACTAAGCTCAGAATATTGCAGAAGATGGAACTTTCCCTTATATAGCTGACATATTCAAGATTATATTTGAGAATACAGATTAATGCCCTTCTAGCAGTTTGCTCTTATATTGTGTGCTAACAGAAAAGTTTGGTAGACTAGACAATTCCAGTATTCCTTTGAATGCGGAGCCGTAAGGCAAAAGGTTGATCAAGTCCACTTTCAAATGTGTTAGAAAAAGAAATTCAGTTTTGGTCCTGGACCTAAAAGTTTAAATTGTCCTTAACAGATTTTTAAAAATACAACACAGTCCCAAACAAGCCAAGACAGAGACCCCAGGGCTTGGTAATGCTCTGGTTATCAAGCATGAACCGCATATGCAAATATAGGGATGTAGGGGTGCCTTGGCAACAGATTCATATGGAAAATAGAAAAGTGATAAGTCTTGTGTGAAGATGCAGCTTGCCAGCTGTCTGAGAAACTGACTGCCCATAGAAATCTGCATAGCTTCTGCAACTTAAGCAGAATTCTCAACAGTGAGGACTTTGTGTATACGCAAGTGGCACATGCAGACATTGCAGACATAAGTCTGATAGGCTTCAGATGGAGGACTTTCATTGGTCTTTTCACTATGATAGTATATGCCACTCACATGTTTCCTCTGATGTCTTCTTGGCAGCAACTGCCATCCAGACAGATACAGCCATTCAGATAGCACTACCATAACTCTTTGAAAAGTTAGGGAAATCAGTGAAGATGATAAAAGATATTTGTAATTCCAATAGAGCTTGTCCAAAGGATAAGGAATATTACAGATTATGAGAAAGAGATGGCTGTTGAGGTCTAGTATTTGAGAACACTCAGATGTTACTTAATATATCTGTAATAGAATTGGTCCATAAATTGTTAGAAAGTAGAATGGATTTTAAATAACAAAATCCTCTTTGCACTTAATAATAATCTTTTTGTAAATAATGCCCAAATAATTACTATAACACTTGAAATGGGTTTCTGTGGAAATTAGATTGGTTTTCAAAATCTCTTTCTCAGATATTGATTTATAGAAACTTCAGAGGATAAGCTCAATGAAGAAACTATATGTGAGTGAATAAGGACCAATATAACACAGCATTCACTGGCATCATAGTAAACCCTGAGAGGAAGCAGAAGCACTTGGACCACAGAGTGGCATCAAGCCAGAATCAGATTGCCTGCAGGTGTCTGTAAACTATAATGTGTTCCCACTGAAACAATTTTGTAAAATATGCTAGCTTTCCTGGGAAGGCTTCAGAAGACTGACTTAGTATTTCACAGAGGCATGCTATGGTATCAAAAGGCCTACAAGGAGAACTAGTAAGAGGAAAGAAAAGAAAAATTAGGTTGCCTTTTTCCTGGTTATATCATTGTAAAGTTTGGAAATCAGAGTCAGTGGAGTTTGATTCAAATTTTTAAATTTTTTGAGTATGCATTTCATATATGAGTACCAAATCTACATAATTTCTGTCCTTTTGTCTTCTCCAAATACTTCCATATTTCCCCTCCCAAATTAATGATTTCTTTTTAGTATGAATCTTTTGAAAACTTTAGACATAGGACTTTTACATGGTGCTGTGGATATCAAATGACTATGCCTACTGAATAAAATATTTAGTCTGTAGTTTGAATAGCATATTCAATCAGACAAGCATTTGCTATCTATCCTTTGAATGCTAAGCACTATGCTAAGTACTGCAGAGCAATTGGATTTGTTAGGCTTGTAAAAGTGTTAAGTATGGGGGTGGGCATTCTAATAGAGTTATTAAAGTTTTATTGATCAAGAATTCACACAGCAAACAACTACCATTTACCTCTTCCAAGTGTGCCACACTGGATCGAGCTGGTATTGAGGGAGCTTAGAATCCCTGCCCCCAAGAGCAGGAAAGACTGGACCCCCTCTCCCAGCTGCCTGCCTACTTGCAACCTGTGCACCAAGCTTGGGAGACGTATTTCACCCTCTTGCCCCCCCGCCCCCTCCGTGCACCCAATAAATCGCACGGCCCACCCTGAATAAAGTGATCCCTGATTCCTCCAGGAAAAGGTCCCAAGGTCTGGTTCTTTATGCCTTGTTCATTCAGTTCTCCGCAGGAAGTATCAGGTTTAATATGGTTCCAGAAACCCACCCTATTCACTCCCACTTCCCACCCCTCTGCCAGCTTGGACTCTCCAGGCCTGGCCAGCACAGAGAGCCAAGCCCCAACCCAAAAGGCAGCGGGCTGGAAGAGAGAGGCAACAGACCATCAGGGAGACATACTAACACCTGTGCCTTCAAAACTTTAGATTGACTTTTTATTGGGACTGCTGTACTATGACAAAATTAATATCAAACCATTTGTCAAGTCTCCTTTTCCTGCTGTTTCACCTTAATTTTTAGTTGAACAATGACTAAAGATGATATTATTCTCAAGACAATCCTGAATTACTTTAAAAAAGTGACTTAGATTAACTAACTGATCCTTACATAACAATTGCATTTTTCTTATTTCTAGAGTTACCTCTTAGGGATCCATAATCACCACCAACAGACTTTATATATTTTTAAATGATGTTTTAATAGCTATTGCAAAGGATTGCAAACCTCAAAAAAAAAAAAAAAAAAAAAAGAAAAGAAATCACTAAATCCTTTTTTCAAACGAAATCTTACTCAGAAATATCTAAAATAGATCAAAGTGAGAGGTTCTGATTGAAGCTAGCTTTTCAATTGCATAGCCCTCCCCCCGCCCCACCATACTACAGAAGATCCCCAAGGTACAACCACACTTCCAGGAACCACAGGGAAGTCCTGAACTGCTACTGATCTAACACAATTAGAGACTTGTAGAATTCCTAAGTTAGGGATATCGTGGAGACTATCATAAATTGTAGAAGAGTAGAGGAGACTACCCTTAGACACCCACTGTTTTACCCTCTCATTTCCCATGGTAGAAGATTGAGGCCTAGAAAACTTAAAAAGTACCCTGTGCAGTGGCAAACATATGAGTTAAAAATCATATTCCTTTAACTAAATCTAAGGCATTTCCTACATCATCGCAAGTCTCTTGGATATAGGCAAAATAGGATAAGATCCTTTGAAAATGTATTTTATTTTATCTGTGTGAGTGTGTTGCTTGCATGTATGTCTAAGCCCAGTGTATGCTATGTGCCCACAGTGTCCATTAGAGGGCACTGGATTCATTGGCACTGAAGTTATTGATAGTGGTGAGCTGCCATATGGGTGATGGGAATCAAACCTGAGTCCCTTGCAAGAACAAAACCATTCTCACCTATTGAGTCATCTCTCCAGCACTCACTCCCTCTCTCCAATTATTTAAAACAGAGAAAGTATCCATCAGAGAAGAAAAAGCAGAAAGCAGAAGAAAAGGCATGACAACATGACAACATAACCATCTTCTCCAATTTTAAACGGGTAGAAACAGCTGGGTGGTGTTTAATCCTAGCATTTGGTAGGCAGATACAGGCCGATCTCTGTGAGTTCCAGGCCAGCCTAGTCTACAGAGTGAGTTCCAGGAAAGCCAGAGTTTCAACTGCAAAAATAAAGTAAAATAAAATAATTTAAAAGGGAGTAGAAACTAAATCCTTCTTAAGAGGATTATGAACTAGCATAAAGAAAGAAAATTCAAGAAAATTGTGTAACTTCTGTGATCTTTTCAGAAGATCACCTGAAAGGGATAAAGAGATATTACACAAATCTTGGTAATAGATAAATAAGATGTAATTCAGACATAGGATGAAGAATTGTTGTAACCTGATCACAGGGTTAAAAATTAAAGTTTAGCCTACAATTTTACACTCAAGTTCACAAAAGGTACCTTACAGCAGGAGATCCATACAGCTTAGAATAGGGAACTCAGTGTTTTGTAAACGAGGGTACAGTTAGCCCAGTTAGTCAAACTGAGTATTTACAAAGCATTTCCTACCAACATGAATCCAGGAGCCTAGAAGAAAATGACTCCTGGAAGCCCATAGTGTAGGTAGCTTTTAAGCCACTGTTGCCTTTGTCCAGCCTGAATTCAGCAGCGAGAAGCAGATATAAATTCTCTCTTTCCTCTCTATGAGGCTCTCTTGGGTCTTCAATTTGTTTTGCGTGTGTATAACAAGTCAGAAATTGAACACAATGTCAATTTTTCTTAATATTTGGTAGAAATTGGATTCATACTTTCACTCTCATGTAAGGTAGTGGCAAACTCATTCCTGTGTCACTCATCCATTAGCAAGTAGCTATGAATTAGAAAGCACAACTGAGAAAGATGGTGTCCAAACTGTACCAATTCACTTATTTTTCTACTTTAGGATTATGTTGAAGAACTTTTCTAAAATGGGGAAATGAAGAAATGAATCAGATTCATCTTTGTTTTGGAAAAAATTTCATTTTGTTTCAAAAGTAGCCAAAATCTTGATATTATATAATGTTGTATACTATTTTGATCCCATTACATACTTTAAGTATCTGCATATGTGACAGCCTAGCTTCTTGACCCATGAAGGACTCTGAGGACAAAGTCAATGTTCATAGAGATACAAGTATGAAAGAAGTAGTCGTATTTTCCTTTGAAAATGAAATTCCTTTTTGAACAGTATTATGCACCATTGCAAAGAAAATGCAAATGTGGCTTGTTTTGAGAGGATTTTTTTTTTTAATTAATCATTTGAACAAGAAGTGAATTTGAACCACTGAGTGAATTATTCGACCCATGGGTAACATGTTTTCTGTTTTAGAACAATGAAGTAACTGAACTAGCTTTCAGAGTGAGAAATACAACTTGTTTGATGCTCCTGTTGAGACAGCAGGAGAATCATTAGATTCTTGCCATCTAGCTTTTTGATTCTCAGCCTTGTATTTCAGAGATTTTCCTAATGCTTTCTAGTAGAAATTAATCTCTTACTATTGTGGGAAGTTTCCACACAAAAAGGAGTGTACATGATATACTCGTTCTTTTCTTACATATTTTAATTAAACACTAGAAAATAAAATTTAATTGTATTATTTAAGTTTCACACTACATTTTTTGTTTTTTTAGACAGTGTCATACTATGTAGCTCAACTTACTGTTTAGACCAGGCTGGCATTGAATTCATAGAGATTTGCCTGCCTCTGCCCATCAGGTACTCATATTAAAGAGCCACCATGCCTGGCATAAACTTAATACATTTTAAAAATAGATAATTGATATTAGTTACACAAGGGTGGGGTGTTTACCTGATTAATTTTCTTTCACAGCATATCACGGTATTATAGAAAAAGTATGTGCTCAATAAAACTTCCTTGAAGTGAATTGATCTCAGCTTAAAATGATAAGCCTTACTGACTACCCTAAACCAGTTTGAATCATTTGAGGCACTAACCCTTAACTGTGTTGGGAGAATTTGCACATTAAAAATTTCAAAATCTATCACAGTTTTATTTATTTATTTTTTTAATGCTCAGTTACTTTGAGTGACTTTTCCGTTTCAGTTGTTAGTTCAATTGTTACAGTATGTAATTTCTGAATCATGAGGATTTAGAACAAGTGGCCTTTTGTTTTATGTGATTTTGTTTATATTTACTTAGAATTCATATCTCTTTTCACAATGTGAAGAACATCTATCCTATAATACCTGAGTAGGAAATGAATTATGCATTCGACCAGGTGTCCCTGTTGTACTCTCTTACAGGAATCACTCACTCCATCACAATAGCTAGAAAAGTTTAGAATCATTTGTGTATGTGGCTAACTGTTTCATGTACATCTTCTTTAGAGTTGGAAAAAACTATGAGACAGACAAGGCTTGTATAGAATACCAAATAGGCTAATATTTGGTAATTATTAGAATTTGAGAATTCAAGCACAATTTGAACTGGGTTTTGAAGACAAGTAAGAGAGCTGATTTTTCAGAATTAAATCAAATACCAAGTAGGGTGAAATCTGACATGGAGACACTGATAGAAGTGGAAACTCTGGGAAAGCATCCTCAGGATCACATGGACCGCAACAGTTATCTCTATGTTTGGGTAGCTGGTCTGTACACAACAGTACTTTACTATAGAAATGGACTTGTGTTTTTATCTGACATTAGTTAAAAAACCATCAAGAAGCTCAGTGGTAATGAGCAGTCCAGCTACAGGATGGTGCTTTTAAGACACAAACAATTGGACTGACTTCATCATGGAAGAGGACATTTTCCTGATGTACTAAATTAGTGAGTGTTCCTATTTGAAAATAGCACATTATCATTGTCTTCATCCCTGGAAAAAAGAAAACGCTATCCATATTTCCAAAGAGAACACATGACAATCAACTGGAAAAACACTCCATTTTGCAAAGGGTGTGATGAGCTAAGGTCATAGAAACTCAGAGGTCTTAAGTCAGTGATCGAGTTGGGCATTGTTCACTTTTCCATAGGTGTAAAGCAGTGGTAACTACTTCAGCCTCAGTTGATTTAGTTACTATATTTTTTTATCCTGGTCACCCAACATAATTGTTATATCTGTGTTTCTTAACTCTTCTGAGATTATTAGAGAATAAATGAGAGAAGAGTTAAACATTTTCATATATATATATATATTTCCTCTTCTCATTATCAGTTTTGCAGTTCTGTCCCCTTCCCCTTCTTTCCCATTGTTTATTTCAAATCTGCATTTATCCTTGGTATGTGTTGCCAAGAGTCCCCAATTACATACATTTTTTGGGTGCCTGTATACAGTCCATCTTTTTTTTCTTTGTAAGGTTTTTCTTTTTTTAAAACAATGTAGTCATTCCCTAAGTTCTGCTGCTGGAATGCAAGCTTATTTATATAGGGAGTATATGTTTGGATGGTTTCAGTCTGAGATTCAGTTCAGTTGTAGTTGCTAGGGGAAGTAAAAATGACAGCATATTGTACATATTTTAAAAATACAATTTTATTTTCCTTACAGCTTTGTAACAATGTACTTTACGAACTGACCCTTCCAGGGTAGCCAAGTTGAGGCCAAAGGAAAAGAGAAACAAAACAAAGTAAAACGAAAATTCCTAGTGAGAAAGCATCTCAAAATGAAGAAACAGTATTCTCATTTTGAGAAAGTAAACCTGGTCCAGTATTCATCCTTTGTCAGGCCTATATTAAAGCCATTAATGGATTTGATGGACTGTACTTCCTGCTTACCTTTCCAGAGTGATAACCCCAGAAGCATCAGAAGCATATGAGTAGGGCTTTATGTACTGATAAGCAATTATCACTGGGGTAAAAAAGAAAGGCGATAAGGTCTAGGTCTATCACAGGGCAGAGATGTTACATTTATTTATTGTCAATGTGTTAGGACTGCTTTGATACACAGACAAAGCTCCTTCATGGAGAAAAGAATGAAAAGCACAGGAGGAGATTATATTTCTCAAAAATGTTTATCAATCAAAAGAAGAAACTCTGAATGCAAAATTGAAACATAACCACAAAGTCAATTTTAAATGGAGTAAAAACCACAGAAAACACAGATCTCTGAAGATTATAAAAGAAAAAAAAAATCTTTACCTAAGATTTCCAGAGATCAAAATAGGGAGGGGGATGAAAGGGAAAATAGTGTACAGAAATTGTTTTACAAATGATTTTGTAATGGAAATAATGTATATTACTTGTACTTACCAATTGAGAACAAGATGGAAACTATAGAACTTTAAATGACTTGAATTAGATCACTTTTAAAGACAGAAACACACTTAACTCTTGTGATGAAGATGATCTTTTTAAAATAGGAAATCTGAGTTGCCCATGAAATGCAATTTTACTCCTGAACTTAGGGATAGTGCATGTTAGTTACAAACAAAGCCTTTAGTCACAGTATCTGTTGCCTCAACAGGACTGACAATGGTCTTTCAAAGCAAGATAATAGCTTCTAGAGAACACATCTCATTTTGCACTCTTTATAAGGGATCTTCACTAAAACTAGGAGCTATTTAGAGAATAAGGCATGCTAAAGATTTATCAGATACCAATCTCTATGATTGCCTTTCACAGCAGTAAATGAAACTGCACTAAAATGGAACTACATATCCAACAAACACTGTTGAACCAATTTAGGAAGAAGCCATTGCAGATACACTGAGATAGCCTCACTTGTTCTGTTCCTTCTCTCATTCATGTGCACAGCACTTACTTATTGAAGAGTTAGTATGTGTTCAGTGCTGGACTAAGTCCTGGTGATATTGAGTCATCAAGCAGACCACATCTACCCTCTTGGGATTTTTAGCATGCAATCTTATTTTTCACTTATTAGTTTATATTTAAAGTCTTTTAAAAACTCAGGAACTCACTTTAAAAACAAAATAACAAAAAAGAATCATTGAATAACAAACTTGTATTGACAGGAAAGAGTTTAGCTCATAGGCAGGTCTTAATTTCTTAATGTAAGAAAATAACATTGTCCATGCTCCAGTGGATGGCCCTGTAACCATGGGCACCACTCACTGGGCTATAAAGAGAAGAAAAAGAAGGGTACAGGGGTTAAATAAGATAAAAATACAATGTAAATGTGTGAAATTATACACACATAGATAAATAAAATTAATTTCCAGCAAAAAAAAAATGTAGTGTAGAATCACTTGCTCATGGACTCGTTTATTAGAAAGTATTACAAAGAGCCCTAACACCCAAGAAAAGGTGATCACCACAATATAATGACAATAACTTAAGAGCATCCCTTGTGTAGAAATTGATAGAATAGCTTGGCACATCTGAAATTATAAAAGAAAGAAAGATTTGTATGTGACATAACACTCCTCAAATGGTTCAAAACAATACTTTTCAGGTTATTAGTGTCCAATAAGCAACAGTCTCAAGTATGAGAATATTCTTTTAATCACAGAATAATCTTTTAATTTTTTCTATCCATGAAGATTAGTCTACTAATTTTTATTTCTGAAGTGCTAATATAGATCCACTAAGAATAAAAATAAACCCTCTTTTTTGGCAACAAATATGTTTAATTTTGTTCATATGCTAAATAAAGGATCAAATGGGATTCAATGTATATTTGACAGTAAGACTGTGTGATTAAAGTGCAATGGCTTGCTGTTAGATATTCTGAAAAGCCTTTCTTTTACTTCTGTGGTATAAAACCTTTTTTAAAACTAGATTTTTTTTTATGCATGTAAGTGTTTTACCTGTTTCTATGTATGTATATAGCATTCATGTCTAGTGCCCAAAGAGGTCAGGAGTGACTCATAGATCCATATCCCCAGATCCTACCCTGTGGACTGTCATACAACTAAGAGGATCAAGGGCATTTATGACCCCAAGATCTCACTCTGAAGAGGTGGCAGGAATCTGGCCCCTCCATTCTGCAGTCACTGACAGACCATAAACCACAGCAAAACTCTACCCCCTTCTAAAGGTGGGCATGTGATCTGGCAGAGTTGCTTATCTAGAGTTACAACTAAACCCTTCCATAGAGGTCTATCCCTTTGATCCAATGAAAATGCCTAAAACACCCCAAAGTGCAAATGAGGCTATTCTGGTCTCCCTGTCTTAACCAATGACTCCTGTCCCTGGGTACCTAAGACTCTCCCCTGCCTTTATCCTATAAATGTAACCACCCTTGCTTCAGTAAACTGAGATGTTTCACTGACAAAACTCTCCCAGAGAGAACCCTGGTCACTCTAGCTGGCTTACAAGTCTCTGATCTGGGACCAGATGTGTGTTCTCAGTAACAAACACACTCTTCTACGTCTTCCAGGAGCCTCTCCTGCTGCAGGCTGTGGGGTGGAGCCACCTTGAGGAATCAGGAAGCTGGGGAGGGATATGCTTATTTATTTTACAGCACTACCCCACACTTCACTTTTATTTTTCTAGTAATCTTCTGATAAGCAGGATGATGAACCACACTAACTTATAAACCAGTAGTGGAAACATATGCATGGGTTAGTCAATGTCACAAAGAATCAAGAGTTACAGATGAAGATTTTTTTGGTACTAGATGAAGTTTGATTTCTCTTTTATCAAGATACAAACTTAAGGACTCAAGTCTTAGCAGATGGGTTCTCCTTCCACTTCTAAGAACACAGAAAGACACCTTCCACAGAGGTTTGACAGGGCAGATTTTTCAATGCCTGTTCAATTAATAACCACTGTATGTTGAAGTCAGGGGCTCTTGTGATACATTCTAACAGGGCTTTCATCTGTAACATTTCTCAGAAGAAGCATCATATCCCTTCTTGAAAGGCCTGCAAAGGTAATCTAGGTTTCTGTGAGAAGTTACAAAGCAGGAAGAAACTCAAAGATGATTTCATTGAATTGTAAACAGATGGTCAGTGGTAGAATCAACTGCAATGCCTTTGGGATATTTCTTAGTTTTATGGTATGTATTTCTCTGTGTAATTAAACTTTCTGGGATTACAGTGAACACATGATAGTATAAAATCACTCTTCATACATTCTATTCAACATTGTAATGAGGCTTTTCGGGAAGCAATTGTGAAAGAAAAAGAAATGAAAAGATTATAGATAGTAAAATAAAGAACAAGGCTTAACTCTGTTAAGGACAATCTTACATAGAGAAAATCCAGGAGAACCGAAAATCTATTATAATTCATAAACGAATGCATATGTAAAACATCAAATGTAGTTCTGAACAATCAGAATATGAAATCACAGCAATGATTCTGATAGCAATAGCAACAGACTGAATGCAGTACACACAAATTCCTTCCACTTTCCTGTTTTTCAGAAACGGGAAACCTGATTTAGAATTCACAAGAAGTTTATGGGCACCCAAGGAGCCAACACAATCCTGAAAAAATAAAAAAGAATACTGTTGAGTTGCTTACATTTCTTAGTTAGAAATCTCACTACAAGTGATGATAATAAAAACAGATATAATATAAGAATATAGACAGAACTGATTTAAGAGTCCAGAAATAAACTTATTATTTTGCTAAGATAATACTAATGCAATTCAAAGAGGAAACAGTACTATTTTTTTATATTAAATGGTACTAAAATAATTGGATACTCATATGTTGATGAACTCTTACATCATTCACAAGATGTAAAATGAGTCACATACTTTAATATATATAAAATTCTTAGAAGAAAATATGGTGTATAGAGGTAAATAATCATGGTCTTGGTTCAGGTAAAACTTCAATTATAATATCCAAATTATAAGTGAAGAGAGGAAAGGACAAATTGATCTCTAAATGAAGATTTTTTTTCAGTACATAGTATTATTAATAAAGCAAGCAAGTAAGCCAAGAGATGAAACAAAACATATATAAATCATTTATCTGATAAGGGAGATATATTTAGGCTATGTACAGAACTATTTTAACTTAAGAATAAAAAGTAGATTATTCAATGAAAATGAGTCAACATTTTGAACAGACACTTCACACAAGAAAATGTATAAATAATCATGTAAAATTTGAACAGATATTAAGATCATTAACATTCAGGACAGAACTTTCATGAAGCTCAAGGACAGACACTTCCACTGTAAGGATGACAATAAAAAATGACAGAAAACAGCAATAGTTAGCAAAAACATGGAAACATGGGCTCTCTCATGTACTGTTGGTAAGAATGAAACATTTTTAGAAACCAGTTGAATAGGTCCACCATAACAATGGTTATGCAGAGTTATCACATCTCCCAGAAATCCTGTACTATGTTTATGTAAAAGCCTGCACATGAATATTCATGACACTATTTTCATACCAACCAAAAAAGTACAAACTAACCAAATGTCCATAAACAGATAAAGGAGGGAAAGTATATTAACTATATCTATACAAAGATTATCCCATGGCAAAGAAAATGTTGAAGTACCAATATAAAGTACCACATGAATGAGTTTTGATAAAAATGAAGGTATCTCTCACAAAAGAACAAATATTCTATAGATAGAAAACATAGACATCTATTTTCTAGCAGCTGAGGCAAGGATGGATGGATAGGAGGTGAGATATGGGGAGTGTTTTACTTCTGGGCTGTATGTATGTGATTCAAAGATTCTGAAACCTTTTGAATACTGATAATGCTTCTCTGTGTATTCAAATTGTCGTTAATAAACTATAAAAGAGAACTAGCGTGTAATTGACTGGAATTAACTGGGTCAGTATGACTGCACCCTGACATAGTTTGTAACCTGGATACATGGACACTGAAACCTTAGCCTCTGGGCATCATATTTTTTAAACACTGTAAACCATATTTTACCTAAATAAGATCATATATGGGGGCTCAATGTATAAAACAGAGAGAAATTCAATTTCTATGATCCAAATGGAGCTGCAGACTCCCCACCCACGCACCCACTAGCATTTCTCAAGTTGGTGCCTACAGCAACTCCATGTGTTGTTTAATATTTAAATAAAACATTGTCAATGTTGTCAATGTTTAAAATAAAAATAAACAGGTTGGGTTTTAAATATTTCAAATATTAATACTATATAGCTGATCACTTATTGGCATGATTTGTAATACCTGTAGTCCTCAGTTTTGAAAGGCATCACCATCACCTACAGGGATATTGAAAACCAATTCCCAGGCTCCGATCTGGCTCTGGGACAATAATTAAGTCAAGAAGAATGCCCTAGCATGTGCTTTTCTAGCAAGGACTCTAGAACAGTTGGTGCCAATGGCCCAGGTTTAGCATGTTGAGCAGCAACTGCTTTACCACTTTTAGAGCTTATGTTGCAATTATTTTATCATCACATATCTGAGATGTTCTTTCTGAGCACTGCTTCTTCAGTCTTCATTCCTTTAGAGTTAATAATATGTTTTCCATATAGAATGTCTTATTTTTATATTTCATTGATGATACTCCCATTTTTAACTCTTCATTTTTCAGCCTTATTTTCCTTTTGTCCCCAAGTCTGAGTTATTACATAACAACCCCATGTGCTTCGTGTGACAGGGATATTTAATGAGAATGGAGTAAGAAAGAAGGATCCAGGTAAACCAGTTTGCTCATCTGTTTGATGTTCTATTTTGGTGAATGTGGTCACTCCTACTTCTAGGCTAGTATTAGGAATCAGTCAAATCATTCACATAGTCTGCCAACATTTGCCTTGATAATTATTGATTTTTAACAATTATCAAATATAAGTGTTCATATATAGTAGAAACAAAGTTGACAATAATTCTATCATTAATTTCTTAGCATTTACTACTGTCTTTCCATTTTGAAGTTGCTGTCTTTCTTTGTGAAAACCCTTGTGTGCTAATATGAAGCAGAGGCTTACCACAAAGAAGAGATTCCTGATTCTTCGTTGTTCATACATCTCTAAATTCATGAATGTATAATAACTTTATCCTCTTAGCATATAAAATTGGGAGATGACAGGGTTTTAACCAATCATCACATTGTTAGGTGAAAGGATATCTCTAGCTAAAGAAGGCATTCATAGTGGCTCTTCTTTTCTCTTTTTTCTTTTCTTTTCTTTTTTTCAGATCTTACGTATACTCAACACTACTCAGCTGTGGAAGCACATGCCCTGGGATTCTGTTCTCCTTGTTTCTGAAGTGAAACTCTTCAGGTCTGACATCTTACAGACCTAAAATTGTGCGAGTTAATGTACAAGGCTTATTAAATCATTCTTAGACACACAAACACAGTTGCTATGCTTCAGCATTAGGAAAATTATTCTGTTGAATTATCCTACTGAGCTGGAAGAAAATAAAGAACACTCACAAAAGGGGAAAAGTGACAAAAATTGTAATCACTAATGTTTTAAATTATAATTGCATAATAGTCTCTTGACAGAAGTACTCCTTATTGTTTTGATAATTTCTGTCACTGGTCCATTAGGCCCCTGCATACTTATGTAAGCAGCTAGACTAGAAAGCAAAAGAATGTGAGACTAGCATCTAACTGTGCTCAAGGGCCTTGAATTAGATCAATTTGGTAGTACTCTCCCATTTTACTATTAACAAATGCTTAGAATCTGAGAAATGACAAGCTGTTTCTCATTTATATGCCATACAATGGTTTTATCTTGGGATAAAATGAGAAGTAAAACGGAGTAACATTTAGCTTATTATTATGCTTTAGTTTTAAATTTTCTGACCGCCATGAAAATTAATTCCATCAATAAATATTAATTTACTGGTATACATATATATATATGTATATATATATATGCATACATTTACATATGTATATATTTGTATGTATATATGTATACACACATGTATGTTTTTATAGCTCCGTGATAACATTTTAAATTTAATTTATTGGATCACATGGCTGTTAGGACAAGAGAGCCTAATTTTAAAGGTTCCTTATGAGATTGTTCTGTGATCATGGTTTCAAAAGTCTAAGTATGTGTTAATACTTGAAACTGCTACACTAAAGAAGCAAAATTTTATGCAAATAAAAATTATCAAATAAGAAAATTTGAAAATAATTCAAATAGGCTTATCAACTGCATTATTCTAATTAAAACAATTACATAGAACAAAAAGATGTTTTGATTCAAAACAAACTTGGGTCCTCCATGCTATTTTCACACAATACCAATCAAAAAATCCTTAACAAAATTGAGATTTTTCAGAGTAATGTAACTTTCAGATGGGAGGTAGAAATTTCTTTCCAACTGAATTTAATGATCTTATTCTTCTCCCATCAACGATTAGACATCCCACATATACATTAAGAATTTTTGATAGATTTGAGAAAATCTATCCATGTATGTAATCCATACATGTTTTCAATAATCCAATTGAGAAATATTAAAATTTTGTATTATAAAACTACATAGGATAAATGGTAGAATAGTAAAAGTGTAGGAAAATTTTAATTCTTCAGAGCAAATTATCAATGAAAGAATTTGAGGATTGATGTTTAGATAAGAAAATCATTCATCTTTCTTCTGTCTTTCAATTCTGTATATTTCAGGTTGATTAGCTAAATTTTATCATTAAGTATTACTTATGTTGGCAATTTTCAAAATTCTCATTATATTAGGAAAACAGGTTTTTAGAAAGAATCAGAGACCACTTAATGAATGGGCAGAATGTCAACGGTAACAGTTCTATTTTAGGTTAACATAATGTGTCAGACTATACATCTTAGGAAAAGATATGAAGAGTGAAGCACTTTTTCTCTTTTCCATACTCAAGATGTTCTACAATTCACGTGATGATCCCTGTTTACCTTATAAACCAAGATATGATGGGAAATGTTATATAAAGATATTTTAAAGAATTCTCTGTCATTCATTCGTTTTAACCATGTATCACATATAATTTATATAACAATGAATTACACTACATGTTTTCGATTCAATAGTTGTTAAAGTGGTTTGGGCTTTAACTATACAATAGGAGATTCAAGTGACCACACATTAGAAACTGTACTGAGCATTCTGAAAGGAAAGTAAATGGATACCTGCACAAAAGAAATAATTTTCAGGAATTTAGTAAGAAAATCTATGTATACTAATGCTCAAAGATGGCTTCTTTGGGAAAATGGCATTTGATCTTACTTTTGTGACCACTGACCTTCATTTTCTAATTCTAATTTGCTTCTTCCTCTGTACTCTAGTTAACATCTATGATTGTTTTATCTATGATAATAATTTATTTTCTTTAGATACCAAAGGGGGCCTAAATTTACATTAAGACTGGCAGTGGATTCAATGGTAGGTTCATTCAGCAGAGGCAGGTTTAATGTCCCAGATTTCTGAAGTAGTTTTCACTTTTGTCAAGCATTTATGTCTGAAGTTCTGAGCTACAGCATGATCTTCCAAACATCTCATCTTCTGTGCTGGTTTGATGCTCTGAAATCTAAGAGTGGCAATGTATGTTTTGATGAGAAACAAATTTTATGGTACCTAGGGATTTTATTCCCCCATCATTTAGTAATGGATTTGCAAATGCATACCTAAAGCTCACCATAGTTAGTGAGCATGCAGGAAGAAACCATAGACAAAAGCAAAAGGAAAAATGGCTCCCTAATTTGATCTCTGGTGCTACTGTGGTAAAATTCAAAGCTCATTGATACAATGGTTTGAAGAATATTGTAGGCTTGGATTTTAGCTCAGTGGTGCAGCACTTGCTTAGCATACATGAAGTCCTGGTTTCAATGCCTGACTTCCAAGGGAAAAGGAAATATCATGATTAATAATTTAATCAGATAAACTTAACCTATGAATAAAGTCATTTTCAACTAAATAAACTATATTTACCAAATTTGACAGTTTCTCTGAAGGTGATACAGTTATGACTGACATCTGTTGATTCTTTCTATATACTTATACTTACATTCTAAATTTCTAAACCAGTTTCTTTAGGACTACAAAAACATTAAAATATTTTCTAAAAATAAAACATTCATATGTTAATTTTAGTTGTCAATTCTCAGCTCTTTTGCCAATTACATCAACTCGTGATTGTCATTTGGTATACTCTTCTACCTCCTTGGACATCTTGTTTAGCTTGTCAAGTAGGAGATGGATAGAGTAAACTTAGCTCATCTTCAGAATCATTTGAGTGCATTGGTAAAAAACAAGATTCCCAGGAACACCTGAGACCAACGAAATCCAGACCCTCAAGAGAGAAGCTTGACAAATTTTCCTAATATGATTCTTAGGCTTACGCAGGACTTAGAAACACTAGAATACGTTGTCATAGCTTTCACTTCTCTTACTGTAACAGATCCCTGACAAAAAGAAGCACAGGGAAAGGGTTTTATTTGGACACTTCTAGGCTCTAGTGCATCATTGTAGGAATTCATGAGTGAGATTATGGGTAAGATTAGAGAAAATGCACACTTGACCCCTTGGTTGCTTGCTGTTTCAGCTAGCTTTCTTCACTCTTAGAAGTCGGCCCTGTAATGGGAGTGGTACAACCCATTCAAGGCCCTTCTACCTCAGTTAAGAAAATCCCCCACAGACATGCTCCCAAGCCAAATTAATCTGGAAAATTCCTCAACTGAGGCTCTCTTCCCAGGTAACTAGGTTGTGTCAAGTTGACAGCTGATATATGTCAAAGAGATGTTTGCAGGCACCTCCATACTTAAAGCATTCTTTATATTACATTAGAGCCTCCTACCAATCCTTCTGGAAGGGCAGGTATGGTTGTACCCTGCTGTGGTGGCTCACTGAAGAACACTAGGAGGCATTTTCATAGACTTGAACCCTGCCAGACATCAGCAGAGGGAATCACCATCCTGGCCAGCGCCAGACTCGATTGACAGTGGAACCTTGAGCATCTGAGCTCAGGTGTTTTACTGATTCAGAACTCTTCAAGTGCATATCATAAGAAGTCAAACATCCTCCCACAGAAATCCAACACCTGCACGCAATACAAAATGCCAAGGCCTGTGTAACCTTTTTTCCGACAGTGCACACAAAAAAAAATTATTTTAAACACAACTAAAAATAAACTTCCATAGGCAGGACAGCACTTGAAAGAACTGAGAATGAATATTCAGCATACATGCATGTGAATACATGAATGTATATGTATGGAAAGACATATCTTCTTAAACATTTATCATTCCATGAGGTTAAAGCATTCTCAGTCCCTTTTTCATACTTTCTGAAGTATTTAGTATATTATCATCTCTGTAGTAGTCACACTGTGCACTCCCACAAAAGGGTGCCTTACTCCTTTCAGACCACATCTAAGTACTACTGCTCTGCTTTTCCTCATTCTTCCCATCCTGCTCTCCCTGGCTTCTGGGATACATGCAGTTGATATTGTAAATGGTATTGAAAGTGCCACTTTTTATATTCTAAAAATTATAAAAAATTATAATTTCATTCCCTTTTAGTTGGAAATATTCAATCTTTGTCTTGTTGTATAATCTTTTTTTTTGTTGTTTTTCACTGAAGTCCACTGCTATTACTTGATGACAAGGTATGGAAAGGAAAACTTGCATAACTTTATGAACAGCTATCTTTTAATAGGCATGCATTTCTTGGATATGACTACTGCAATTATTTCTTGGTTTCTTCACATTCAGGAAAAACAGGATACTCAAGTGTGCTTGAGCCAGAGTAGTGAGTGTCCTCTTTCCTGGAACAATGAAACTGTGTTTCTACTTTTTCTTAGTAGTACACATTGGTTGTGAAAATGCTGTGGGAATGTTTCATAATGTTTTATCCCATGCCAAATACCAAAATTGCTATTTTTTTGTCTGTTTAACGTGACAATGTGGTGAATTTTTAGAGAATCCAAAGTACAATCTCTCCAAAACCAAGGCACCCAGGAATTTCACTTTAGATAGTTTATATACAGCTACCAGTAGCTCCGCAATTCCACCACCGAACTTTTTCTACTTTTCTCCAGGTAAGCTATTCTCAGTTGAAACCCTCTGAATTCATCTCTTCCCAGGTTTGGGGGGGTTCAACTGTGCTTTGTGTCTTCCATTCTTTCACTGGTCCAAGAGGCATCACTTGGTTCTCAGTTGTTCCCCCATTTCCAGCTCTGAAAAGTGATCCCTTCAAACTACCATGAATGCTAGAACTAAAACTGAAGTCTCTTTTTCAGAGTTCCATACTCTTCTATTTGTTGAAATAACTTTGAGCAAATCTACATGACTTTTGATCATTTAAGAGTTTTCATTGTTACTGCCTATAATTGTCATAACTGTGGTCTACATAAGAGCAACCAGACCAGCATGCATGAAGAGAAGTACCTAATTCATACAAAGTGCTCTGTGGGCTAACAGCTGACTCTGTATTTCAGAATGAAGAAGCCTGAAGGCCCAGCTTATCAATTACAACCCTCCTGTAGATGTAACTATGGCTTTTTCTAGCTCAGTGTGCTGGATGCATGAGACTGGGTCCCCAGAATTCCTCTATGCTATTGAAACGTGACAAAATAAAAGGCCGAGCAGAATGCCATTACAGACACTGCATTCATTTCCATCTTTTCTCGACGAAGAATAGGACATCCTTTATTGCATCTCTTGCTGACTTCTGCCTGCCTAGCTTCCTAGTTTGACAACCTACATTGGAAAGCAACAAGTGGATTTCCATGTTCCATAATTAATATACACCTTCACTGTTCTGAGTTGTGACAAATGTGAATGTGAGTGTGAGTGCTGGAGAATATGCTTGTGTAAAGAAGCCAATTTCTGCAACATTCAGCCAAATGCTGCATCTGAAATGGGCATTTCAGCAGTGTTTCCCTACCTCTGAAAAATGAGTCAAGTCTGGGGTGGGTTGGTGGCTATAGAATCTGGTAGTGTGGTTCTGGCACCAGCAGCAGGCAGCCCTCATTTGTTTTACTGCCTAGCACCAGAGCAAGATCACTGTTTATTATGGCTCAAAGGCAGTAATCATTTTACAAAATGTGAGGGTTTTTTTTTTCACTCAATTATTTTCATGCTTTAGGCTGATGAGAATAATAATCATGTGTTGATTACTGCTATCTTAACTGCTGGTGCTTAGAAATACAGGTCACTGATCATTCCACCATTTCCCCCTGAAATATTAAAAGTGGTGATTTGAAATCTCATTTAACCAATACTTTTCTAGCCCAAAGTTTCTGATATCAAGAAGACAGTTAAAGATAATTTTTTCAGGAGTCCCTAATTCCTCAGTCTGGCTTATGGGATAATTTATGCTGATTTGTTCTAAAGACACAGACATGCATAATTCATGTCTTGTGCAATGTGGTTATTGGCCATTGAAAATACTATCTCTCTTCTGGCAGTGCTTGCAGAAACTAGCTACAATAAACATTTCATACCTCAGTGGACATTCTTTTCTCAACTAATAGGAGCCTGACTTAAATGCAGACTTCATGAGAAGAGTGCATTTAATAGTGAATTCAGCTAAGCATTTTTTTCTTCAAAAGCATAAAATGAGCTTATTATCAGTATCAATAGTTGATTTTTCTCAAAAGGAGTCAAAGTGTGAACAGGCATGAAAGGGAAATTAAATTGAAACTCTTGGTGGTTTCATGGTTGGAGGCCAGTTTAAAACTCAAACTCTAATAAATGCTTTTGAACTATCCAGGAGAATGGTAAGGTCAGAAAGCCCACAGATTTGAAGGGAGGTGTCAGGGCTGGGCTTTCTGTGCAGGAGGCAGAGGGCCAGGCAAAGTAGAGATTTCTGAGGATTTGAGGACTGAGGGTGGCTGAATTTAGACAGTGAGATAAACATACACTATGCAAGTAGAGCACAAGTGGTCTTTTAAAAGTACAATTCCTGTCCATAGCACCCTCCAGCAGCTTTCCATCTTACATGGGCTGAAGGCCTCGTAGGTTCATGATGAGTCGAGCCTGATGCATCATCCTCTTCCAGTTTCTTGTTGCTCTTCCTCATCATGATCCTGCTGCTGAGCCCTTTCTCTCCTTCTCTATAACCATACACCTTAATCCAGGAAAAGTCTGCTCCCAGGATTCACTCTCAAGGCTATTTGCTCAGAGAATGTTTGTGCTCACTGTCCTCAACCCCATTGTCATCACATTGTTAAATGTGCACATACACTCTATTGGGTTCTTTACGTTTTGTATTATTTATGTCATTTTTCGTGTTTGTATCCTCCAATTTGACTGAGATCCTAAAGGACACTAGGATTGCTGATGTAGCTGTCTATTACCCAATGAATCCTCTAATGACTTATTAATTGAATGAATGAATTAGAACATTGGTTGCAAATATTTAAACCATGAGAACTATCTGCATGGCTCATGACAACATAAATAGCTGAGTTCTTAAAATTTCTTTTTTGTGGGGCTGGCATTCTGACATTCACATAATGGAGAGCTCTTCCAGTACAATATTCTGGATGTGGAACATTCTAGATTCAATTTTGCAACTAATGACCTGGAGGTTCTTAAGCAGGCCCTTGAATGTTCATTCTAGTCACCAATACATCCTTTTCCTACTTTCATGGGTAGATCACCTGTCTCTATTTACCTTTTGCTGTGTACTAATGTTCAGTCACTAAAACCATACCCTTAACTTTGTTTTGGTTTCTACTCTTTGCTCTTTGAAAATCCTTCGTTTATTACTAGTTTTGTATAACTCAGAAACCACCATGACTAAGCTTATGCTTTTATCTAAAATTTTAAATTTGCAGTTCCTCATGTGTGTTTTTTTTCCTCTAGTCAAAATTCATGATGCAATTCCTCATAGCTTATTGACTAATTCCCATCTTTCTTGACAGGCTGTCAACTGCATAGGGACAAGCACCATGTTATTTTGTCCAGCTAAATTAAACATAATCCCAGAGTTAAATATATTATCAGACATTGCTGCCAGACATGTAAAGTTTCTGAGCATGAAGTTTTCTTTCCTGTACAATAATGATGATCATAAATAACAGGAGTTATTAGATTCTAGAATTCTTTTAATCACTTTACTAATCCTTAAACTAAAGATTAATCCTTAAACTAAGAATTCTTATTTTATAGATATATAAATGAAGGTTCAGAGAAATCCAGTAATATATCCAAGGTCTCTTAAGTGATAGTAGAATAATTTAAACCCAGAAATCTGGCTATAGGCATTCTCAATTTTACCTTTCATGCTATAATGTTTGAGGTATGATCCATAAAATATGTAATATTGGCTATAATACTAAGAATCTGTGTGTCTACTCTGTTTACTGAGCCACACATAATCTCACAATATTATTAAACACCTTTTATTGGTATGAGTCTATGGCAGACACCTTGGTGAACATTACTTACGAGACACAGTAGTCATGAAATAGTAGCTTCCGAGAGATGGAATCAGCTCATTCATATTTTTCTACTTTATTAGTTATATAACCTTGGCCAAATCACTCAACTTCTCTGTGCCTTGGGCCTCACCTTTACAGTATAGATAGCATGACTGGCATGTAGTTCAGTGAGAGAACACTTGTCTAGCATGCACAAAGTCCCCAACTTGATTTACAGTGCCCTAAAGAGTCATATGCTACAATAAGCAGTTGCCTTATGTATTCAAGAAGAAATAGGAGAGCAGATTACAAAAGATGTATGGGGAGATCATATCTGATGAAAGTAATCAAATCAGACTTCATAAAACTATTTGCAAATAAGCGTTTTGACCATGGGCTAATCAATTATTGAGCACCGAAGTTCAGAGACTATGTTAGAAATGAAGGCTGTACAGAAGAAAAACTGTGTCTATTTTTAACTCTCAAAGCCTTTTTCAGCATCAATGTTGTTGTGCTGTGTTCAGATTTTCATCATTGACCTCTTAACCATGGTTAAAAATGGAACTATCAGTAATTTTAGGCTTATACAGGAAACAAATAAAATACTTTATATTTGATCAGCCAAATGACTCCCAATTTAGTCTTTCAACCACTTAGTGGATATAATACAACCATAATACATCTTTAATTTATCTTATGTATTCTACTATCTGTGCTTTTCAAGTCATCATTCTCATCACATGCTATTATGGTGAAATGACAGAACATTATAGACATTCAAATTATGAAAGAGGTAAGATTTGTGTCTTCATATGTATTATACTCTTTGTATACAAATTACATATAATACCACTGAAAGCAACATCTCTGTATACAAATATATATGTAAAGCAAATATATGTTTGTATAGTTTGATTTATGTACATTTATAAGCACTTATTTGTAATCACCCAAAATTTATATCTTCTGAGCATATGGGAACAATTTAGTCTTGGTGAAACATGTCTAACACAGTATGACTCTGCATAGACAACTACTTATTAGGCATTTACTAGGAAGGCTCAGAGAAGCTTTCAGAAATAGAGTTGACATCTAAAAAAATTGAATACAAATAATAGGCCCCCTGTATAGAAAGTGCCAGAATTGAATCTTTGTCTCTTAAAAATAATTAAGATAGTATTTAATTTTCCCAAAATACAGTTATTTAAATAAATCAAGTGATTAGACCATTTTTCATCAGTAATATTGATTTTAAAGCTCTGTTACATACTACTGTTACTAGAGACTACTGAAGGAAAAAAAAAGACCACAAAGCCAGACTCACAGAATTATCTTTTGAGAGGGGCCCAAGAAATGTGAGTTGTAAGAAGCATCCCAACTGCTCTACCATTGATATGTAGCCAACACAAAGGTGTAAATTAAAAACAAACAGGTTACCACTCATAGTTATTCAGAAAGGAGACAAGAAAAAAGGAGGAAGATGGAAGGATTATTTGGAAGGGAGAGAGTAAAGACACTAAAACATTGAGAGGCAGGTAAGGAATTTAGCAACCATGGTGATGACAATGGGAGGAATTATGAAAAAGCATCTACTCAAGGATGATCAAAAATAAGATGAAGTATAGACTTTTGTAGAAGCAGGGGGGTCCCCAAGAAGGAGATGGTATCAGAGAGTCACTTGCTTAAGAAAACAGACTATGGTGACCAGCCTTGTGGTGGAGATCTACTTTCTGGCAAAAGAAGCAGGACTTTTATAGAGGAAACAGGGCATTGCATAAGGGAGAGGTCCAATCACATTGATCCATGCTGACTAGACACTTCAATCAGCCTACCTAAAACTTTCTATAGTGTGAAGGGCAGGGGAAGTATTACAGGATATGTCATTTTAAAGGCCTCTCCCACTATTGGGATCACTTTGTCACCATCAATGAAGGTGGTGTTGTTAGGAGAAGTAAAGTGACCCGAGATAGGTAATAGCAGATACATTCAAAGGTACATACTGGATTATTCAAAGCTTACATATGCAATTGTTTTTAAAGAATCTTCTCTGAAATGTTTTCTTAGTTAAAAGTAAAAGCACATATTCCTATTTTCTAAATAGTCTTTAATTTTCAAAAGCACATAGACATACATGCATTCCTGCAAAGATTTCATGTCAGTTTCATCACTGGCTACTGCAAATTGTTAGCTGTTTTAGAGAGTAAAGTTAAACTTCAAGGGGTTTTGTGAACATTAGATACAATGATGTGTGTGAAGCTCTTAGAAAAGATCCTACAATGACCATATTATTTGACAAATTATATTCATTATTATTAATAATTAGTGTTCAGTTGTATGACTTCAAGGGTGTATCCTTCGGTTGGAACACAGTTGCAGGTTAGTCAGCAAGGCTTCAATTTACAATGGTCTAGAATATCCAGAGAATTAGTAAAGTTCCTATTGAAGGTGTGTACAAGAACAAAAGAAAATAAACCTAGAATCTCAGAAATCAACAATGATGTTGCAAAGATCAGCAGAGCTCAGATGACAGAAACAAGCTTAGACCCGAGGAGAAGCCATTCTGAAGTGAACAACCTGGCCAACATGTAGGCAGTAACTAGCTGTCAGTAACGTTGCCGACAGAGTGAAAAATTATGGGGAAGAACATTGTGGTAAATGAGCACTTGGGCACAGATAACAGTTTTTAACCTAAACCATACCACAAGAGCATTTCTGAGAGTCTATGGTAGAGAAATATGAACTTAAACGTATATTTGCTTTAATCTTACTGTGGGGTTGTCTTGGAGGTGAGGTGGAGTAGAAGCATGCTTGGAACCCCAGAAATCTCACTCTGAGAGCAGAAGTCCTTTGACTGTTCTTCCGTTACCTTCTCTGACAAACCACAAGCTATTCTTCCTGCTTTCACAGCAAGGCACCACTCCCTCAAAGGTATTCAAGTTGGCAGATTGATTACCTGGAGCTGTAAATTATTTCTCTCTATATGGCCATATAAAGTCTCTTTCTCTACCTAGGTCCAGGCTACTAGCCCCAACATGGAAATGGGGCTGTCTGACCCATGCTGTCCTAACCAATGAGCTTCTCCTAACACACCCAGAGACCAAAGACCCTTCCTCTTGCTATAAATGTGACCCTGTTCCTGCAATAAACTGAGTTACACCCTCTGCTCCTGGGAATTCTATATGATCCAAAGGCGGCTCTCGGATCCTGCAAGCAAGGACTAGCCTGGATGCATAGACCCACACTGTGTGTTTTCCTTCCCCAAAGCTGAACTAGCAGCCAACAGCTTAGCTATCCCCTGGGTAGGAAAGCAGACTGGGGAAATCCTACATCTTACGATACTAAAATTTGAGTGATTAATTTGATATTTCCAAACTGATTAATAATCACAACACTTTGATGAGCTCAATGATGTTTAAGTAATTATCTCAGAAAACTCTGGAGATATGTATTATTATACATATGTGGAGAACATCACTCATTTATGAACTATAAGTATGGTGATTGCAAATGAATTAAATGACTTGGAAATGGATAAAGGAAGCATATTCAATAGTTGTTAAACAGCAGAGAAGTAGTTACGTTGTCCTAGTCACATGGTAACTCTGCAGTAATGCATGTTCCTTTGATTTGCATGACTAAGGCACTCAGACATTTGCTCAGAAACTAGTATTAGTGAATATAAATCATTATATGACATGATCATATACTGAAAAAGAAATCCTTATATGTCATGAAAAAAGCAGATCATCATGTAGCTTGAGAAGATGATACTATGATAAGGATTGATGATAAGGATTAGACTCGTAAGATAGGAAAGTAAAAATACTATAAATGATGGCCATAGACTCAAAACAGAAACTCTGTAGAGCTGTTTTTTAAGCTAACAGTTTCTTAAATATTCTTAAAAATTTCTTAATATTACTTAATAAAAACTTACATTTCTTTCTGAACAAAACAAAACAAAACTGTGGGGGACAAATCAACAACGGGTACAACAGTGCTTAGTTTGCATGGACACTTCCTTTGTCCGATCTGCCTGAAATATAAGTAGGAGAAAATTAATGGTCAGCAATGACTCAATTTATAGAATAAACTACAGACTTTTAGAATAAAAAAAACAATCACGACTAGAACTGTGTGCTAAGCCCACTGTTAGAAGTTGAAAAAATATTGTATTGAACAAAAGAGATATGTCCTTTTAGGAGAAAGGAAAATAGGAAAGAAATATATGGTTACGTACATTCAAAAAAATAAAACAGGGAAGAGGTAATGAGGTATCAATGGGGAGGCTACAACTTAAATGAGTGGATAAAGAAACTGTGAAATACTGTAAGAAATGTGTGTAGGAAAAGAGGGAGACACTGTGATCTCTGGAGGAGAAGTGCCCCTGACAGAAGTGATAGAAGTTGTAAAGACCAGAGGAAGCAAGAAAGGTGGAAGAAGAAAGAGGAGAACAACAGGAGACAGAGCAATCAGTGCAGGAATCAAATTTCATAGGTTTCCAAACCTGTTTTACTTGGGGTCTGGTGTAAAACAATCGATGGTTTTTATGTCAAAATCTTAAAGCATCACAAGAGATTCTAAGGAGGCAAGAATGGAACAGTTTTAGAGGACTATTAAAACAATTAGTCAAATAATTACATGGCTTGTACAAAAATGTGGATGTAATAGCAAGGATTGCATTCAAAGTATATACTAAAGGAGATTTGATATGTAGTATGGACTGAATAACCAAAATTATATGAAAGTTAATACTTAGTGTTCATCAAAGTATGGAAGTATGTTTTTTTTCTTTTCTCTCTTTCTTTCTTTTCTCTTTCTTCCTTCCTTCCTTCCTTCCTTCCTTCCTTCCTTCCTTCCTTTCTCTCTTTTTCCTTCTTTCTTTTTTTTTCCTTTTGAGACAGAGTCTCACTCTGTAGCCCAAGCTGGCTTGGAATGCCCTGTGTTGAATAAACTGACACTATCTTACTGAGATCTCCCTGGCTCTGCTTCTTGAGGGCTGGGATTATAGTTGTCTGCCACCATGCCCAGTATGGAAGTATGTTTTATCTCCTAAAATGATCATTATTCAGAACAGATATTAAACTTCTATGTTTGATCTTAAAGACCAGTTGGTTTGGATAAATGGAAAATAGTTAAACCTCATAGTTCTGATTAGAAAATATACTAATGTACCTAGATATTGAGACTACCCGTGTCTCTTACAAGCTTACAAGTGATGCCAATCATGGAAATTAAAAATCAACTTCTTAATTTGTGATGTCACTAACATTTACATGTTACTGGCCAATTTGGAATATTATTTAAGAATGTCAGGTATCATCTGAAGAAACCTCACTCTACCTTAGTGCTGCCACATGGGTTTCACCTCTGCTTAACACTTCCTGGAAAATTGGTCACCTTGTTACAACGAAGCATAAAACAAATATACTATGGTCTTCTATAAATCAGGATTACATTTTAACCACTTTTTTTAAATTAGTGGCATCCTATGTGCAACATATTCAATATATGTTTCTTTGTGAAAGTTTAATTGGACTTGAGGGTAGGGAAGGATGGATGCCTGTCAGAATCAATGGAAAACCATGTTCTTTCCTAAGATGAAGATGCTATTCTGCATATTCAAGAATAGTGACTGAAAATTAGCTTAAATGCAGGTACCCCAGGAACATGCTTTAATGAAGAGATAAGAATGATTCAATTAGTATATCAATCGTTAACATATGAATGAAAGCTTAAAATATATTATCTTAAGTACCTTGAATGTTCCATTGCAAATGTGCTTATCCTATTAATTTGGTTTGCAAACACTACCCTCCCTGGTAGGTACAAGTCTAAATTTCAGTTCACTTTCCCATTCTGATTAGCAAACCAGTATGAATTCTGAATCTGGTATTCATTTGTAGACCTTTAATTAGGTACTAAATCCTCTGGGCCATAAAGCATATCACCCTTACACACACACTCACACATGCACATACACTCATACTCATTCACACATACACTCATACTCATTCACACACACACATTTATAGACACACACACACACACACAGAGGAATATTTCCTAGAAATAAGAATTTAAACCCCACAGTCCCTTCCATAATTCTCTCATTCTTTATATTCATTTTGTAATCCTAACAGATGGTTTGCTGTTGAATGTAGTAGAGGTTGTCAAAATATTTATTTGAACTGGGATTTGCTATTTACTGGTGTCACGATTATTATTTCTTTCAAAAACCCAGTTTCTGTATCTCTACAATGGGGACAATGAGGTTGCCACATGGTGGTGTTGGGTGAGATTAGCTGAGATAATGGAAATGTGGGTCTTCAATGTGATTATCGTCTGATTGGACATATTTAGCACTCTACCAGCTCCCTTCCAGCAATATGTGAGTTGTACAGAGCACATACTCATCTATCAAAAGAAAACCATCATTATAGAGTGTTATTAGCAATTCTATTCTTAAACCATAGGCAAAACTACACTTTACCATAATCCTCTGAATCCTCCTTAAAATATCTTCAATCTGGCATGGTATTGTGGCAGTCAACTGTGTGGAAATCAGGCAATACCTATTAAAAGTTGTTTAGAGATTCGGGCTCCGAGAACAGCTGCGTTCCTTTGTTAACAACAGGCTGCTGACTCAAAATAATGAAGAAAAAAAAAATCTCACTGGAATGAAGAACATAGAGAAAAACCACAGACCACAGAATTGGGCGGGAGAAGTGAGGGAATAAAAACAGCTTTGGCCTTTGAAAACAGATTGCTTTGCCATCCTGTCATGAGGTAGGTGTACAGGTATTTACCATTCCACATGGGACCTAATGCAACCCTAAAAAAAGGACTACATGATAAAACCCTGCTCCAGGTGCAGGCTGTTCTCTCGTGGTCTTTTGGTACTTTGTTTGAGGAAGCATTTGCTGCTGTGTTTACATTATGAGAATGTCCATATCACCCCTCTCTCTATCTGTGGAAATGCTGGCCACAGAGGAATCCTACTGGATTTTAGAGGGAGATGTCAACAATAAATGCAATTCACTAACTGCTCCAGCCTCTTGATTCTAGGCATTCAAGGCTTTGTGGATTTAGTTATAACTTATGGAGAAGCAGATACTAGAAATGTCTTTCATTTTTCATTGCCTTTGGGCAATTCTCCACTGTAGTGGAAGAGGCCTTCTAAAGTGTCAGAGTGGGTTTTCACAGCCCCTTTTAGAGATATAAAAACAAAAAACAAAACAAAACAAAAAACCCTGAGATTCGTGAGTATTTAAGCAACCTAGCCAAAGCACAGTGAGCTAGTGGGGATCCTGGCCTGCTATTGGGTATTGATTGGCACAGAGAGGTCCTCCAAAAACATTCTCTGCATGCTCTTGGTATTAACAATGAAATGCAAAGGTTGGTCTTCTGTTTAAAGGAGTTAGATGAAACCCAGCCAGTGGTACTGTGTGAGGAAATTAGCACGCAGTAAGGAATACATTTTTTAAATGAATCTTTCTACCATCTCTTGTCAAAGAGACAAATTTGAAATTTTTACTACTATGTAGCTTCATTCTTCCTATGACAATTTTCCCAGAATAAGCCTATGCAGCTTTATGGTATATGTACTAAAACACATGGCAGATAGAGAAACAAGTGCTATTGTGACTGTTAACATTCTGGTTAAAAAAAAAAAGAAAACTGTTCTGCCCTGTATTGGTTGCCATGGTTCCTTTAGGTATACGTTAGTTGTGTTTTCATGCTCTTTGCTCACGTCCATTGGGTCTAGCTCAAAGTGTGATAATAGTGAGTTTATGAATCTTTTACATTATAATAAATTACATTACATATAAATAAATACATTACAATAAATAATGCATTTATGAATTTTTTGGCCATAGTTCATTGAGTTGTTAGCATGTCTTTAGAGATATTAGATTCCTAGAAATGGAAGAATTTCAAGGAAAATTAAGCATGCAGCAAAAGCTATTACCCTCCAGCATGGAAGCATGTTGGAAACAGTGAGGCTGTTCTAGGGGGGACCTCTTAGAAGTTATCAAAAGTTCCTGGCTTCTGTCCTTGCTTACTACTGAGCCTCATGGAAACCTACAATAGCAGTACGGGTCTGAAGATTTAGAATCCAGTAGCAGGAGGATGTTTAAGGATCATGGCTAGATGTTGCCATGGTACAGTTTTAAAAAGGGTTCCTAGTAGTTTGGTGATGGCTCAGTGGATAAGCTGCTTGCTGTGTAATCTGAGGACCTGAGTTCAAATACCTAGAACAAATATAAAGATGGGCATGTGATAATTAATGCTATAGTCTCAGAATATCCAGAAGGCAAAGGCCAGCGGCTTGGAATATCCAGCTTAAATGCAATAAAGAGATTGTCTCAAATATAGTTGAAGATAATGACCACCATATGCAGTTGTCCTCCATCCTTCACATACACTGTACTTTGAGTGTGTTCACAGTCACGTACATGATATCTCTCTCTCTCTCTCTTTCTCTCTCTCTCTCTCTCTCTCTCTCTCTCTCTCTCTCTCTCTCTCTCTCTCTCTTTCTCTCCTGATGACTCTCTTGCTTGCTCTAACTTTCTCACTCTTGCTACTCGCCTGGAAAATAAACACACTACAATATCAATTAGTAAATTTCACCTTGACTGATTTTTAATATCTAAAAATTTAGGGAGTAAATTTTCTTTATTTTGGTAATATACAATCCTTTATAAACCTAGAGTCTTTTTCATTCTACTTGATGTAAACACAGTTCTAGTAAGCTAGAAATATTAAAAGGCATATAAAGAAAACAAATAACAGTCATCTATTAAATTCATCTAGATGATAGCAGAAACTTTGAGTTCATTCAGCTAATTTGGCATAAAATCAGCTCAAGCCACATACACATGGTCTCCTTGAAGGGTATTTGATCTGCAAATAATGATTTCACCTTCTGTCCCCTACCCATCACTTTCCTGTGAGCCCCTGTGAGTTCTATTCTTGTAAACACAATTTTAAATAACATTTCCTCTGATAAGAAGCAGCTCTTTATATGGACTTCTACAGGTCTTCCTTCAAAGAGATGCCTTACTGGAGCTCCATTTGTCTGGAGTCCTCCATTCCTCCCTGCTGTCCAGGAGGTGCCTCCTTAGTGGATCTGCTTCATCCACCCACTCGTGCTATCTACACCTGTGAGGTGTTTGTTTCCTAGGGCCAGAGCTTGCTGGGGCATTCAGCTTCCTGTGCAGCAGCTCCAGCTCTGTTTCCCAGTGCATATCTTGTAACAACTCTTTGCCTGTTTTTGAACAGACAGAGGGGCATCTGTGAAGGGCAGAAGAAAACTGATTATTCGTTTTCTTTCTTTTGGAAATTCTGCTTTAGGATCTTGTTCCTGCTTAGAATGTTTCCCCAGAAGCCCATTCTACTTAGCTCTTTCACTAGGGAGCATTTTCTGCCAATTTTCCAAAATGTATATATTCCAGGCAGTTAGGTAGTTGAGGGTTTTACAATGTATCTTGTTAGGAAACCACAGCCTGGGTTTTCTTTGCCCCCAAAACCAAGAATTTTAGCAACTCACAAAGAATTTGAGTATTCTTATGTGTAATGTTTGAAAGAGAGGGCTTTCTAACCCAGACTAGAAGAGGACAACAATGTCTCTTGGCTATAGAACTAACTATAGGAGGTCCCACACTTTGGCTTGGAGAACAAGGCATTATCTCCAAGAAAACATTCTCCAAGTTGACAGGACATGCCATTTTCTAATGAGTTCAAAAAAATAATGTTTAAATAAATAATATGATACTTTTTTTAAACAGAGACTTTTAAATTTTCTTTCATTTTTTTTCTATCCTTTAGAAGTGCAATCAGACAACCATTTTTCATTTGGGAATTGCTGGTATATTGGAATTACAGATTGTGAATGTGTGAAGTAACTATGGTTAGCTATGAGCATTGTAAAGATGATGAGCAGCTGTCACCATGTCCATCTCTATAATAAAGCTATTGCAGTGACAGGACCAGCATTCATACTTTGACAATAAAGTATTTTTATTAAAAGTGTATTGTGTATTAGTTTATATCACATTTATTCTAGAAAATCAACCACTCAAGGTCTTTTGATGTGTGGTTTGGAATCGGCTCCTATTATTAACTCTTTTCTAATAGCTGCTCAGTTAATACATTTTCTTTCTCTGGCTTTTCTTTTATGCTTCAGACAGATAAAAATGTACAAAGCCATAAATTTTCTTATTTTAGGAATAATTAGAGTATATTTGAAAGAATGTTATTTTGAATACAAAATCTGTTTTTTCAGAATGGGTATCACTTTTTTTTCAAAACAATACAGTAAATAATTCCAAGGGAAGGGTCATATTTATGAAGACTTTTACAGTTAATATGAATACCTTAGACAATTATAAAAGTGTTTATGATATGTCCCTAAATCACCTAGACATTATGTGCTAGTTAGAGAAAATCTTATTTAAAGTTCAGTAATTAGTTATTTGTTCTCATTGAAAACAAAAGGGCACAGGTGATCTGAAGACCAAGGGGATGGTTAGGAATCAGAGAGACTGGAGAGAGTATATCCAGAGCAAGACACTTCCCCCTGCATTGATAAATTCATTTTATTTTATTTTATTTTATCTTATGTTTAGCCAAACCACAGAAAAGTCAGGAAAGCCAGAGAGACTGATGTTTTCTTTCTACTTTTAGTATACTTATAGCTAAAGACACTACATTATCTTGAAGCAGAATTTTTAACTAATGAAAGCAATAATCCCTTGAGGGGGGGAAATAAGGGCTGTTAGAAAACTGTCCAATTAAAAAGTGCTACTTTTGAAATATACAAAGAAAGACAATGTAGTAAGATTTTAGGCCAAAACCACTCTTAAATACACCTGCTTATGTATGCTGAAGGAGGAAGCATCTCTGATGATAACTGAACAAGGCACTGACCTATGAGTACAGCAGAATTTCATTAGGAGTCATTTTATTGCTACTTTTATGTTTAACTTTTTTCGACAACAGTAGTATTTGATTTTACCCTAGGTCCTTGGGCTATCTAGTCTCAGATTCTTGGTCACACAAACAGTGTTGGGTATGGGTTCCATCTCATGGAGTAGATCAGATATTAGTTGGTTACCCTCACAAGCTATGAGAATAGAAGATTGTGCTTCTGTCTTACAGGTCTACTGATATGCCACGGACCCTCTTAAGATAATCAGTAAGGTAGGTGGATACAATTTACCAATTTAGCTAAAGAAAATTCATAAGTTAAAAACACTAGAATGTTTCTAGAAATGAAACAAGAATTCTTAATATAAGAGATCTTAAGAAAACTTAGGGAACATGTAAAGCTTCTACTGTGTGTAACTGAGGGATTGTATATAACAGCACACTAAGACTTCTCAGTATAAAGCATCTATGCTACTGCTTTTCTTACTCTGGTTAACTCCTATTTCAAGAGTCAAACTTAAAAATTCCATTCAATTACTAGAAATGCAAATATGGTATGTATTGACATATATCAATGTTAGCTGTTAATTCATTGATAATCAAGCTACAATCTATAGAACCATAGATGTTAGGTATAGTGTAAGGGACTGGGGTGGAGAAGCAAATATATCTGGTTAGAAAAGTGAAATAGAATAAATGGTTATGAGTGGATTGGACAGAGGGAAGAAGATGAATTAAAGGGTCAAGTGGAGAGGGAAAGGGAAGAGGGTGGCAATGGAGAGAATGTCAGGAGAGAGCTAAAAATAAGATCCATTTGAGGAGTAGCAAAGAAACCTTATACAGTAAGAACTTCATAAAATATATACATATAAGAAGGAAATCTAAATGAAGCTGCCAAACACTGGGAGAGACAGAGTCTTCACTGAACATCTCTCGTCACCAAATGAAGCTTCCAGTTCCTGGATAGGGTTATACCTAATTGAGTTTCTGGCCAAAGGAGTCCCATGGGGATCCTCAAACAATCCAGGCTGTTGCCAAGACTATTGGTTGTGGTTGCTCTCTGCAAACTGATGGCAAATTCCCATTGCTGAAGGCAACACCAACACAATTCATTGAACATGGAGAAGTCAAGCTGATGCCTGCATAGAGCCTTAACCACTATGTTCTAGTATGCAGGAAGGATACTACCAAAAATGAAACATAAACTCCAAGCCATTCACAAACCCTTTAATCTACACTGGTACAAGATATAATACAGACAGAGTCAGAGAGAATTCTTATGAACACAACAGGTATGTAGCTTCCTTTTGAATCCTGTATATAAAAAGCATCACACCCAAGACTTATTGCTGAACACAACAAGCCAATGAGCATGCTTGAGCTATCTGGAGGGTACTCCAATGGATTCAAACTCAGCCATAGTAAGTTTCCATTGCTGAGACACTAGACCAGATGTGATATTTATTTTCCCAATTAAAAATTTTCTCTCAATAGATACAATGTCAGGGTACCTTATCTACTTCTAAAGTCACTAGGAAGGTCCTTTTCTATTTTCTTACTATTTGGAGAGATATTTTCTCTCTGATGCACTGCTTGGTGTACTTTACTAGGAGCATAAGTTCACAAGCTCTTGAATGTCACCAGTGGGCTTAGTCTCTCTTTCATGTAAGTACCACACTTTGTGAAAACAGGGACTTCATCATGAGCCCAAGTCTTTGTCCCAACCAGCTCCACAGAGGGTAAGCTATTTTATTTTAGTTTCAGTGATCTTTTCAAAGCCACTTAGCTTCACTTACTGCATTTAGAGTGTAAATCAAGTATTGAGTGATTATTATTCTCATCATTGCAAACTAGATTTAGCTTACTTTCTAATTATTTTTTTTGTTGATGCTAGCAAAAGTGGTTGGGTTGGTTCATTAAAAGTTAACTGTGATCTCATCAATTTCCACTAAAATTTGTGCAATTGTAGAAATCTCAAATTAGTAATAATTTATCTTGAACACTACACCTTGGGAATGGACAGAGGGGCTGCCACCCCCTAAAATGAACTCAAATAAAAAACTCATGGAATTGGAAAAATTCTAGCAACCAGTGTTCTTGTGAATTCTTTTCTTGGGTATCCTTTCTTCTCTTTCTCTTTGATCCACTTGTTCACTTTTGAGGTGGTCTCACTACATCACCCATGCGGGGCTTGAACTTACAATCAGCCCAAGTGTTGGGATTGTAGAAACACTAGCACACCTGGTCCATTCTAGTTTTAAGTACTTGAAATCTTTCTGATTTCTTTTTATTGTATTTTAATAAGCAGGGATTGGCTATGATATTGATAGTAAGGAATTATACTACCTCAAATAATAGATCATTTAAATACTTTTTATTGTATTTTCAGTTACAAATGACATTTCATTTCAATAGATGAATGGCAGTGATATTGTCTACTACTACTATATGGCTCATGATCTAGCTATTGACAATCCTTCTAGTGTTCCAACTATACTGAGAGATGCCCAATTCACATTCTGTCGTTGGCAACAATACTCTGAGTGTGACTATTGTTCAGCAGCTGCTTTTTCTAGACTGCTTTCAAACCCACAACTGACCAAGAACTGTTGTATTCATCTTGTTTTGTAGATGAGAAAACTGAGGTTCAGAACATTTAATTGGCTTTTCTAAACATATAGACTGATTTAGCAGAGCTAAAAACTTAGAAACTTAGAACTCCAGAGTTCTTTTCTTTTTCCTCTGTAAAAATACATTTTGCTACTGTTTTTAATGTACCTCCCACCACCTGTTGGTACTGTTATGTGACATGAAAGTAAAGGGCTTAGGCCATAGAACAATAGGAAAGTTAAATACTGACAGTGTCTCACAGGAAAGACTCATCAAGCAGACCCTCGTTCTTTCATTTGGTGTCCTGGTGCCAGAGCTCTACTGAGATTCTCTAGGAAACGTAGTCTGCTGGATGTGGTGTCCATGGTGTAGCACTTGTCTGCAAGTGTAAGACCTAGAGTTCAATCCCAAGCACTGACCATTGCAAAGAGAAACCAACACCCTGAGTCTAAACCAATTGAATTTTAATTTTTTTCCCACTACTGTTGGCAGGAAAAAAATCCTTTAAAGGACACCTAGAATCTGGCAAGTTTGTACATAGTACTGATTTGTTCTCTACTCAAACTCCTTAGCTGTGCTTCTGCATAGTAAGAGGTGGGGAAGGCCAATACAGGATCCAGGATCAACAAAAGCAATCATGCTTTGAATTTGTATTCATATCATCATATCTTAGTGAGGTCACAGGGATTTATGGAAGACAATGGGGTGGACAGATGAATTCAATGATGTCTTAATGTTCAAACTGCTGAGTAGCAGGATTCCATACAATTACTCATTCCTTGTGGTGAAGTGTTGTTCTTTCAATAAAAAAAATAATGTGAAGTGTGTAGGGAGAGAGGGAGGAAGAGAGAGAGAGAGAGAGAGAGAGAGAGAGAGAGACAGACAGACAGACTAACATAGAAAGCCAATGTAAAATCTTTTCAAGAAGACAAGAGGCAAGCTGACCCTGTGAGTTCGAAGACAGCCTGATCTACATAGTGAGTTCCAGGACAGCCAGAGCTATATAGAAACCCTGCCTCAAATATTTTTAAAAATAAACTGAAAAATAAATAAAGCTCTCTCTTTATTAAAGCCGGGCTGTGGTGGCACACACCTTGAATCCCAACACTTGAAAGGCAGAAGCAGGCAGATCTCTGTGAGTTCAAGGCCAGCCTGGTCTTCAGAGTGAGCTCCAGGACAGCCAGAGTTAGAACAGAGAAACTCTGTCTCAAAAAGAAAAAAAAAAATGTCTTTTCAAACCTAGCCTGGATCTGAAATAAGATTTTTGAAAATCTCAGTTCTGATAGAGATTTGCAATCTATCAATCAGAAAAAAAGAAAACCACAAAAGAAAAGGATCATTTAGAAACTTAGGATTTAATCAAATCTCCTCCTTTTTCTTTGAGTCCAGAGAATTGAGATACTTCTTACTCAGGACCACATGAATAGTTGATGGCAAATTATAATGTATACAGCTCTGCCCAAGGCATGTTACTCTATTTGAACACATAGATTTGCAGTTATAATAACTATCATGAGTTTAAAAGTCTCAAACTCCAACATGCCTGGGAGAATTCTTTTAAAATCCATGAAATTGATTAGTGCCATCTTCTTTGTGGTTCCAGAGTCTATGACGTGTAATACAAAGAGCAGACACTAGACTCCAACCTGAGTTTGAAGCTGAGCCATGTAACTTTCATGGAGAGATGGAGACTTCCTCTAAATTTAGTTTCTTTATCTGTAAAGTGGTTAAGATAAAATTCCCACAAATATATTTTTCAAAAGAATCAATTAAGTAAAAAATGTGAAATACTCAGTTTAGCAGTGATACAAATAATGGTTCCTAGATTGCTAAGCACTGAAGATACAGTGAGGGAAGATCTACAGCTGCCTATCTTCTTTGCTTTTATTTTAAAAGTCTGAAGTATTTCCTGATAAATAGTGCTCTTACTAGGACCACAGTAGATTCATCTCACTAATACCTGATAATCTGGACCACCGTTACCACCTTCAACTTGTCCCCCTTTGATCTATGCTTAAGAAATCAAGCAGTTCTGTATTGAACTGTCACACTGTTTGAAACTGACAAGGCCAATGATAAATTTGAGAGAGGACATGGAAAAGTCACTGGTATATTCTGACAATCTGGTGATGAGCTGTCTTAGCCTGACTGTTGTGTAGATGTTTTTAATGACATGCTAGCTTTTCCCCTTGAATTTTGAAGAGAAACTACAGAAAAGGGAGTGAAGTGACCTAATCAAAGGCCAACATCCTCATCCACAACTCTGGCATTAATATGTTCAGAGTATGAAAGAAAGTTGTAAACTTCGAGGAGTTTTTTTTTTTTCTCTTATACTTTAAACTTAATCATGGGCCTTTCAGAAAAATTCACACCTTTAATCTATTTTTCAGTGTTTCTGTTGTTTCTGCAATCCAATAGAATCTCAAAATGATAATACTTGCTTCGTTTATAATCTGTTATAAATAATATCTTAGATGCTTATTCTCCCTCTTTCTTCATATGTATACTTTTTGCCCATTCCTTCTCTCCCTTTAACAACTATTAATAGTTATATAAATAATAATTCTGCATAATGCTGAGTGAGGAAGAAGTATTAAAGAAAAAATGTCTCCTTTTGTTTCTAGATTTGCCATATATGTGATTCCATAGCACTGGGAAAGAAGACAACAGGAAATAGTATAAGCACTTCTTCAGAATTCAAGTGCACTTTAGGGGTCTAGTGCAAAGTGAGTTCAGTGCATTTTATGGGTTGAATAATAACTTTGCCCAGGTATTACATACATACAGATTTGAAAACACTACCTGGCACAGCCCCTAGTGTTAATGAGACACTCTACAGGATAGCCAGGCTTTGTCACTGAGTCAAGAGAAGGTGTCAGTGTGTATCTCCTGGGTCTTGGAAGCAGTCACTAATTTTTAAATTTCCTCCCAGCCTGGCAGGGAAACACTTCCTCAAATACATGATGAGATTGCACCATAGTGACAATGTGGCTCTGACAAGGCCTAGTTCACAGATTCATTGTGTTCACTAGCTATATTGACTACATGCTCCCAGCACACACACAAATGCATGCATGCATGTGTGCTCATACACACACACACACACACACACACACACACACACACACACACATACACATACACATATAACACATACATGAACACACCCTACTTAGAATAAGGGACTGCCTCTTTTCAGTCCAAGTCTGAAGAAGAATTTTTGTCTGAGGAAATTTGTACAAAAGGAATTTGTCAAGTAGTGAGTAGTGTGAGAAAGGAATGTGGCAGCTGCTGCAGAGGTTCTTGGAAAGGAAAGTGGGACTGAAATCATGCAAACGTGTGTGCACTTTATAGTATTTGGGAAAAACATAAATTCTTTCTCAAAACTCAGAGAACAAAGAAAGAGCTTTAGTTGTAATTCGTTATATGAATCATTTTTTAATGCAACATTTCAAACACATATGAAAAATGGGATCACTGAACTCCAATAATAAATCAAATATTGTTTGATCCACGGATCTACACTTCTCTGTTTCCCCAATCCTCCACCCCTATGAGATTAAAACAATACCAAAATAATTTTATTTCATCTCCAATAGTTAAGTACTTATCTCTAAGAGTTCTTTGAAACCTACAGCTCTTCAGAAATAAACACCTCCTTATAATTATCAAATGTCCATTGGATCAATATTCACATTTCATTGTTTAAGGTTTTCTTTTTTTAAACTTTCCTATTTTACATTGTGTTTGAACTAAGAGCTAACTAAGTCCATCACATTTCTACTGATTGCTGTTTTATCTTTTACATCAACTTTTGTGGAAGACTGGTGAACCAACTTTGGATACCAACTTTAGTGAATAAATTTGGATGAATATTGCTCATTGTGTACTTGAAAGAATATCTATCTTGTAAAACCTAGACTAACTTATTTTTAAGCCTTGCATAACATTTCTAAAGTGGGAATGATACCAATCTTAGGAACCTATGACAGCACTTAGAATAGAATATCAGAGCAACACTGTTTCGGTGTAACGTTATCATGTATGATATTCAAGTGTTTGGAACCAAATTATGGAATACTCTTTCATATTAGTATATTTGCCTTATAAGAACAGGTTTCATGCTTATCTTTTAAAGATTTATCTTTATGTTTCTGTATGTATATGGCACATATATACATAAAGGTCAGAAGAGAGTTTCAGATCCTCTAGTGTTGACATAGCTGCTGGGAACTGAAGAGCAGGAACTGATCCTAACTGCTGAGTCATCTCTTTACCTTCTCCACCCCAGTTCAAGGTTCTTAATTTTCTAGAAATCACAGAATAAACAGAATGCTACAGTTTCTTTAATTATATGAGAAGAGAAAATAATTCCATTGAAGCTACTGAAAATAGAATCTAAGCAAGCTAGAAATAGGAATAAGAATTTTAAGTAAGAGGAGAGAAGAGTCTGGGGAAGCAAGTGAAAAGCATGCATGTTCTGTCTTTTCTTGAACAGAAATTTCAGGAATAAAAAGACTTTTTCAAAAGTTGAAAAGATAGCTGAAAACCAGGGCATTTCTTTTTCTCCATTTGGAAAAAATCACAACTTTTCTTAGGGAATGCATCCAAAGAAATGTAGAGATGATGGCTTAAAATTATCTGATGAAGGTGGCTGCAGAGACGAATGTTAAGACAGTTTTTCTTACTCTTTTCAGATCCTGTAGGTGCCTTGTACATAATTGGTGTCAAGGAGAGGAGACAAATAGAAAACTCTTTCCTCTCATCACTATGTTCTCCACATAAACATTTTATCTGCTTATTTTAGGACAACTCTTCAACAGCCCTCCCTCCCCGATTCCATCTTGTGAACAAGAAGGAAGAAGGAGGGAAACCTGAAACATACTGTATTTATTTGAAATATATGGCAGAAGGAAGAGAGAAGGAGGTGGAGACAGGGAGATGGAGAAAGGGAGAGAAGTAAAGGATGGTTATGAGTAGGAAGAGTTGAGGAGATTGAGGGAAGGAATGAGACAAGGTGTAGAGGGAGAAAGAGAAGAGATCCAGAGAGATGGTGGAGAGAGCCAACTTGAACTTTATTGTACATTTCACAGACATGGTTGTTTGGGTGATAATGACCTCTTAGGCTCAAATGTTTAAATGCTTCATCTTTAGTTGATTGAACTCTATTAGGAAGGATTAGGATGTGTGGTCTTTTGGCAGGATGTGTGCCACTGAGGGTGGGCTTTGAGGTTCCAAAAGCACATGCCAGGCCCTGACACAGGTTAAGTCTTGCTCTCTCAGCCTGTAACTTGTGGATAAGATATAAGTTCTCAGCTATTACTCCAGTGCAATGTCTGCCTGACTGTTATCATGCCTCCTGCCATTATGTTCATGGACTTACCCTCTGAGAGTGTAACCAAACCCCCAATTAAATGCTTTCTTTTATAAGTTGCCTTGACCATGGTATCTCTGCAAAGTATAAAAAAGTAACTAAGACAACAGGTGAGTGAATTAAACTTTCAGAACTATTGGTGTCTCAATAATACAGACAGTGAAGTTTTAGTTTTTGTACTAACTAGTAAAATGATGAGAAAAGTCAAGTTAAATGCTAGAACTAAAAAGCTATACTGTTGCTGTCGTTGTACATCTGAGAGTTCTGTGTAATTTTATCCTACAAAACACAGTGATGAAGAAAAAAAAATTCAGAATTTTATTCCTTATTTTACTACATAAAACAAAGTTTTAGCAATTGTAAGAAAAATCACATTGTCACTCTAAAATGTGTTTCAGAATTTATTCATTATGTAACCACATGCAACAAAGTTTTAGAGATTGTGAGACAAACCAAGTTGTCACTCTAAAATGTGTTTCCATTTCTGGCAGCCTAGGAGATTGTTCTTTACTAATCTGTTTTATTTTATTTTATTAATGATAATACTTTGATTTGATAAATTTTTAACCTGAAGATTCGATTAAATTAAATGCATTATGTTTAATGAGCAATGACTGAGCACATAGTCACTGTACTAAGTATTGAGAAGATAGGAAGATAAATGAGGTATAGAATCAAAGATCAAATAAGCCACAGCACAATGGGATGGCTATATATGAGTGACAGGACGAATTCAGCATCATCTGTGTCCTTGCTAGAAAGAATCAAAGTGCTCTTCCTATCTACTCAGACTCATCTCTGCAATGTTTCAATTCAGTTTGATGGTAGTGAAAAGAATAAAATGAGATGTCAACTCAGATTTTCTTTTTGCTCTGTCCTTAAGGAGGGGTAGTGAGATATGTTGATCTATCCATGTCTTTACTAGTGAATACAGTGTGGAATTTATTGGTACACCTAAGGTTAAGCTAAAATTGAATTTTAATGTTTGTTCCATGAAGCCATTTATTAAATGCACCCTCTTAGTAATGGAATCCATTGGCTATTCCATTAACTAAGTATTAGTTAACTGTTCTTATATCCTGAGGACAGTAAATACTGAATTTATTGATATAAAAGTGTTCTGAAGGATGAATAGTAAGAAGAATGACATTTCACAGTTGTAAGAAATATTAACAATAAATTTCAACATGGAAAATGGAAATGGCACTAAGTCCCACCCCTAGATGATGAGCTAGTGAAAATCGATAACTACTAGGAGAGGAAAAGTAAGTTATCTTTAAAGGCATGGCCACTGGTAAGCTGACTGAGGGTCATATATTCAAGAGTATATAGATTAGACAAATTGGACTTGATGAGTTTAAAAAATTAAAACAGGAAGAGGACTCAAAATTGCATAGGTCCAGGAGCAGGGAGGGAGGATAGATCTGGGAGGAGTTGGGGATGGAGTATGAACATGATCAAAATACACTGTGAACATTTTCAAATAATTGATAAAAGAAATTAATAAATTAAAAGAAGAAAAATTCTATCTAGGTTAGTGGCTCTCAAACTCTAACATGTATCAATAAATTACCTAGGAGGATTGTTCAAAACAGAAATGAGGACTACTCTCACTTTCTGATTCAGTAAGCTAGGATGGAGTACAAAAATTTGCTTTTCTAACATTAAAATGTTTAGAAGTTGTTGTTTAAAGCCAACAAATTTTAGTTAATTTCCTTTGGAATTTAGGGATCTCTTTTTTTGTAAACATGGGATTCTGCTCTCAAATGATGAAACATAAAATTTGAAGGAAGTCAATTTCATTGTTGGACAGACTAATGATTAAATATTTCAAGACACCTTAAAACTGGTGTTCACTATGCATCTATTTCTTTTCATTGTAGGTTTTCAGATATATCCTTCCCACTCCTTGACCATTCAGTTCATATAACTCCTCAGTAGCCCCTGATGAAGCCCCTACTCTTAAAATTTGGAGTGGAGAGCATCCTGGATGATATTGCACTGAAACTGTCTCTTTTAATAAACTGTCATACATATGTATTAACACAGAACTGAATTTCAGCACTAGGTTTAAAGAAAGTTTTGAGAAAATGCATTCTAAGTATACTATATAATGGCTGTCATTACTAGAGTACATACTACCTTGATTTCACTCATGATACAATTTTTCTTTTTCCTCTTTTTCTTATATTTTTCTTATATTCATTAAGGAAGTGGCTATACAACTAGAAGAGTTGTGGGGGGAACTAGAAAAAGCCAAGACACGAAAAACTGTACAAAAGGGAGAAGAAAAGGGCTCACATTTTTCTTTTTCTCCAAAAAAGGAACTGGGAAAGCAAACCTGGGAGGAACTGCCAAAGGTAGAAAAAGAAAAAAGAAAAACTGGGAAAATGGAGTACAAATTGGGGAAATGAGAGCACAACTAGGCTCCTTCCAAGTGACATAGAAAAGGATTTTCCCCAGAGTAGAAATAAAGGGGAAGATTGTATAGGATGATGGTCCTATTAGGAAAATTAAGGAAGAGCCTGTACAGGAAAATCATTAGAAAAGGCAGCCTAGGGTCACAAAATCACCTTCACCATTTCCAGTAGTGGTCCAACATATTCCAGCTGATGAGGATAATACCCAAGGTCATAATGAAACAAAATGGCATCTACTAGAAATGAACGATTTAAGGAAATTGAAGGAAGCTGTGGTGTTGTATGATATGCACTCACACTATGTAAAGTAGGTCCTGAATAACTAGGCACTGCAATACTGGATAGTACCAATTGATTGGAAAGGGTTAATATAAACTATACTAGATGCAGCAATTGTTAACTTGGCAGAGGGAAGAAGCAACAAATATGGAACAACAGACTGGGGCTAAAGAAATAAATATAAACTGAAATCAGCTACTTGGTGAGGGTCTGTATGCTGAATTTCAAGAAAAGATTATGTTTGATGACTTGACCATAGAACAATGTCATTTAGCAACTTGAGAAGCTTGGGAAAAGGTAGAGGAACCAGGAAATAAGTCTGTCTTGTTCACAAAAATTATACAAGGCTCAAGTGAAGCTTTAGCTGATTTCTTACAAATGTTAACTGCCCCAGTTAATAGAGCCATCTCAGACCCTGAAGCAAAACAGGTGCTGATTAAGACAATGGCATTTGAAAATGCAAACACAGCATGTAAGAAAGTTTTAAGACCATTAAAAGTCAATTCTGCTCCACTGGATCAATGGATCCGTGTTCCTGAAGATATTGGTTCTAATACTGCTGCTGTAATAGTACAAGCTATATTTAAAGGGCTGAAAGACCAAAATGTCCTATGCTTTAACTGTGGAAGACCTGGAACAGTATCTTCAGTCACAGTAGGCAGCTTGTACATATGAACTAACAGAACTGCTGACAATTTATAGCTGCTGAAAGCATAAAAGTTGTTTTTTTGTTTTTTGTGGTTTTTTTTACATAGTGTAGCTTCTGATATGTTGATCACAATCTAGTGGAGGGCCACACATTCAAGAATATATGGGCAGCACAAATTGGACTTGGTGAATGTAAAAATAAATTCCAAAAATTTAAAAGAACACAAAGTTAAATGGGTAGGAAATGGGAGTAGATCTAGATGGGTTTGGGAAGGGTGAATATGATGAAAACACAATGCTCAAATCTCTCAAAGAACTAATGAAATTATTTCTTATAAGAAAACAACAACAAACTGTATGAACCAGAGCTTGGAAATGTATCCCCAATGGTTCAGTAGTGGCACTGATATCTTAGGGACAACCGGCAACTGTCTAATTAAACATAATTCATAGTAGAGAATTCATGTCTGGTACTCTAAACCTAGCCTATCACTCATGCTTACAGTTATGCCTACATATAAATGTAGCTCTCACTTCTCATCAAAGAAGCTTCACTTTGCAGTATAGACCATTACAGACATTCAAAACTGTTCAAAACACAAAAAAGAACTGATAGTGGGATACCCAATTCTAATTGATACATCGACCACACTATCCTTATACTTAAAATAGAAAACAACATAAAAGATGTGACAGAAGGGTAAGAGCTAGAGAATCAGGACATCTGCTTACAGATAGCATCTTCTACATGGCAGCTGTACCCATAAAAATTTCAAATATATGGTCACCTAAACAAAAACTGCACACCACCACCAGTTGACACATCAACATATATGGGGGAAATATCAAGAGATCCTAAACTTAAATAAAGAGCTATGGGCAATTAATAGTTGCTGAAAGAAGCAGAATCAGTCTTCTCAAAAGATAAGCCCCCAGATTGGTTATACAACTCCAAGCTGTCAGCCCTATATGCATATATGCACACAGATACATGCAATTAATTTGAAAGGGAATGGAGGTCATGGGAAGAGCTAAAATGAGAAGAGGGAGAGGTGGAAATGATGCAAATACAGCACTCATGTATGAAATTCTAAAAATATTAAAATAAAAGATAACAATTAATATGCTTTTACCAGAGAAATGTACACATTTAGCACAATTTCAATTTCAATAGCAATATGACATTTTATAATTCAACAAAATTCTTATGAAAAACCATGAATGAAGGTAACATGATATAAAACTTGAAAAGTAGGAGAGAATGTACTCCTATCAGACCTTAAAATTCAAAGGAAGTATTTAAATTTGTAATTGTGTAGTACTTGTAAAATACCAAGACAGGTATGGAAAAGAGTAGAAAAACTGTAAATACACCCAAAATATATGAAAAATAGTTTTCTTGAATAAAGGAATAAGAAAATTTTATTCAGTAAGTAGTGTTAAAATGTTAGGGTTAAAGTTAGGGTATTTGCCTCATACAATATTATAATCATCTCAAGAAACTCAAAGAAACACACTGACATATGAAGTATATAAAATTGGCAAAATCTACTAAAATTTTACATAACCTATTTTAAATATTGTATGAAAATTACAAGTTTAAACTTATCAAATATTAATACTACTTTGAAATTTAGAAGGAAAACTAAGTATCTAGTAAAACAATAAATAAAAGAGATACAATCCCCAAACTACATAGAGAAAAACTAATACCAAGGAAATCCAAAAGGAAAGACTATCTAGTGGATCCTGAGATGCTAATGTCCTCTTAAAGTTAAGACTGCTAAAATATGTATCATTGCCCAAGTGTAAGAGATTTATTATTTTATTGGTTTCTAGTGAATTTGTAAACTGATATGGCTCTTTTGGAAAATAATATATTAATAATAATTATGATGCTTATACTCTGTGATCATATATTACTTTTTAGAATCTCTCTTAATGATTCAACAGAAACAAAGTCTACATTTAAAACAGCTGTATGATTGTAAGAGTTGAACATATGACAAATGTCCAAGATTAGAGGAATAATCCATTCCTCTAATAAAATAAAACCTGGAAAATATTGATGCAGTCATTAAAATAGTGGTTATAAAAACATGGAAATGTCTAAAATACTAGCAAAGTAAATAGCAATATAAATCTGTATATGTTTATAGTTTATGTTCACAAACAAGTAAAATGGCTCACATCATAAGTACAGTAATTTAAATCATTTGAACTTAAAATACAAAAGGTATTTGTAACAGTATTGAAGAAGGGATATGGTTAGTGTTTAGTTAGTGTTTAAAATCATTGTTCAACCAGACAGAGAAGCAGCATGCACAGTGCCTGTACAGATCAGCACCAGGTTTGGCTTCCAGGGTAGTATTTTTATGGAATTCTTGAGTATGCAAACAAATGGGTCTCTTATTCTTGAGCCTTCCTCTGGACTTATTTTCTTCTGTTGATTTGTCTTGTCCAACTTTTGTTTTATCTTACAATATTCTATTTTGTTATACTCTATTATTATTTCTTAGAATCCTGTTCTTTTTTTAATGAGAGACAGAAAGGGAGTGGTTCTGGTGGGGATGAGAGAGGAGATAGGTAGAACTGGGAGGAGTATGGGGAAGAGAAACTATAATCAGGATATATTATGCTTTGTGAGAAAAGAATCTACTTTTCAATAAGAGGAAAAATTTAAATTGTTGTTCAACCTATATTTTTTATAAGTTTCATATTAGTTCCAGTATTAAGTAATTTTAAAGTCTAGTTAGGTCACACAATTTAGTTTTTTCTTTTGGTTTCACGTATGAACATTGTTAGGTATCTGGATTACTTTTCTAATTTAGCTGTATCAGAAAACACAACACAACTGTGGTTTTAAAGCCTTGTGGTCCATTGCAATAATCATCTAACCAATGTCTACTGAGCTGCGTTGTAGATATAAAAACAGTTGTTAGACTTGATACTATAGAAGAATTGTTGACATACAAATATATAAGGTAATAATTAAAGCATAGTGTATGTATACACATTGCTAAAGTTATGCTAGGACAGTTTAGATGCATCTGGCTTTTGTATTTATTTTAATGTAGGAGGTAATATAAGATACCATGTTTGAGTTAAGACAACTAGGGAAAGGGAAAGGGTTGGAGACAGGGCATTGCCTGTAGAGAAGGCATAAAGATAATAATAATGTAGCCAGCGGAGAATCCTTGAACAGAAAAGTCAAGAGCTTTCAGTTTCTGTTAAATAGATGTTCTCAACTTGTGGGTCTCAACTCATTTGAGAACATCAGAAAAAACTTATATTTGCATTATGGTTTATAACAGTAGCAAAATTATGAAGCAACAACAAAAATAATTTTATGTTTAGGGGTTACCATAATAAGAGGAACTGTGTTAAAGTGTCAGAGCATTAGGAAAGTTGAAAATTGCTGGTGTTAAAGTTTTTCTTCTAGTACTTACTATTTCTCATGGATAAGAGTCACATAAATTTATTTACTTTTTATATTGATGTGAGAATTAAATGAGATCACATGTGTAAAGGGGCACTATGGTGCCTGATATGTGATAACCCAACAAATGGAAGACTAAGACACTTTAAGAGTTTTGTAATTATAATACAGGATGAATTGAAAGATAAGACATAATCAAATCATGAAGGATTTTTTTGTGTATGTGTTTGTTTTGTTTTTTGTCTAAAGGGCTTGAACTCCATCTCATAAGTCTTCTCATCTTCTGCAGGTCTTTAATTGAAGATGACATGGTCTGAGCTGCTGTTTAGGTGGTATACCCTGAAGTCTGGTTTCAAGTTTGGTTGATGGGGTCAAAACTGGAAACAAGGAGGTCAGTTAGTAAGGAAGATCTAACAGTTCTTGAGGATGTGGTCAATACTTGAGAGAGGAATGGAAATGAGGGAATTGTTGAAGAAATATTCCTCAGGCAAGAGTGGGTGGGGCTTTATAATTCAGATGTGAGAAGAAAGGGTTAGAAAGTTGTGGAAATACAACTAGCATTCTAATATGAGTAGCTGGGTCCTTAAGAGTGAAATGACTAAAACGACAAAAGGAGGACAAATTTAAGGACATTTTTGTGCCAGGAGCTAGACAGTGTCCTGAAGTCTAAGGCTAAAAGATGAGTAAACCATAGGTTATGTTTTTAAACAGCTCACATTTTGGTAAGGAATGCCAAAAATAAATTGTAGTTTAGTTAAAGTTGCCTTTTTGCATTTACAGCAAAATAAGACAAAACTTAATATCATAACAATGACAATGAAAAAGCAATCCAACAAATGTCAATCAAGGCTACATTTCAAGACAATCTGGAATCTTCTCAAATACTAATTTCATGAAAGATAAAAAGTTGAGGGATAAATCAATATTAAGAATATGGTAATGAATATAATGTATGATCAAGGATTAAGTACTGATTCTTTGATCCAACTCCAGGCAGTTTAAATCTCATGACTTTGAAAACAGGAAAATGCTCCATAAATAAAGTGTTACTATCATATCAAATGTCTCAGGTACACCAATGTCCTTGCAGCTATATAGAAGATCCCCAAATAATCAAACACAGATGGTGAAAATCATAAATAAAATAGATCAAGGTGTCTATAATTTCCAAATATTTTTATATTTTACACATGTGAATATTATGAATATATATATAGATATAGGTCATATCTAACTATAGCAAATATTTAATGAAATGATTTTAGGTGAAAATTTATATTTTGATTATTTTGTACGTTTGTTTGCTTTGTTTTATCTGATTTTTTTGAGATGATGTCTCATGTAGCAAAGGCTACTTTTCAACTTGCTTTATAGCAGAGTCTCTTATTTTTGCTTCTACTCCCCAAGTCCTGGTTTTACAGACATGTACTGCCATGCCAAACTTGTACCCTTTTTTTTTTTTTTTTTTACTTTCTATTAATTTATAATATGAAAGTTTTAAGAAAACAGTTGGAAAAGCACAGTGAGGCATATGCTGTGATAAAAGTTGGTTCAACATAGTATTACCCTAGTGTCAAGTAAAGATGGCTGTTCTTTGTTTTGTGAACCCATTTCTCAATTCCAGATTGTAGCTCAACCCTTAGTCCAATGTCATCTCCAAGCGTTCATTTTTTACCCCAGAATATTTAGAATCTATAACTGTTAGCAAAAGTCTATCTGTGTTAGGTAGTCATGTTAATCTATTGGAGGAGGGAAATAATACTACTGTTGTCACAAGTGAAAAATATGTGACCAATTGTGATAGTTTGATTAAGGATGTCTACATAGGCTCATATGTTTGACTATTTGCTTAGTAAAACTATTTGGGAAGCATTAGGAGGTATGGTCTTATTGCATTATGAGTATCCTTGTTGGAAGAGGTTTCAGAAGCATAACAGGCCCAATCTCTCTCTCTGCCTCCATTTTGTGGATCAAATGTGGGTTCTTAGCTTCTTCTCCAGCTACCACACATGCCTGCCTGCTTGTCTGCCTGCCACCATACTCTTCACCATGACTATAATGGAATAACCTTTGAAACTATAAGTAAGCCCTTGGTTAAATGCTTTGTTTTACAAGTTGCATTGATCATAGTGTTTCATCACAGCAATAAAACAGTAACTAAGACACCAGTACAGATAGTTTTTACCTATAAAATGAATATACTTCGGCACACTATTAGAATAAGTACATAAAGCATCTTCACCAAAAAAGTTTAGCTACTCTCAAATAATTTCCTATAGCAGTTTCTATTCTTAAGTCGTGTCTACTGAGCAGATTATGTGTCCCCTCAACACTGATTTTGGGGGAAAAAATTTAACAGACTTCTAATTATTATATTCTAGTATTTCTATTATGGCTGGTAGTTTGCATATGTAAACACCTGTGTACATCAGGCACTCTTCAAGGCAGTAGAGATACAAGAGTGAACAATGCAGCCATCTTGGAGCTGACTACATCCTGATGATCTCATTCATTCTTTACTTATGTTCTCATTCAATTCCTAAGGTAACACTGAAAGGGATATTTTATGAGACTTCAAATCCTGACTAATATGTTAGTTGGCTTCCAACCATGTTCTTACAAGTTCCAAGGCACACATTTTTTCTCTCTGTCCCTATTCTAAACACTAACACAGAATTTGAGGAAATTGCAAAGTGATTTGATTAAGCAGGAAATTGATCAAGGGTACAGAAATTATCTTTCATAAAAATGAAACAAAAATCAGGATACACATTCTGTCAAGAGGTATACAAAAGAGTCTGAGATACAGTTTGAATAGTAAAATGCAGGAATTTCTTATATTTAAAAATAAAAATAAGTGTAGAATAGTCAAGATCACAATTGCCCTGGGCTGTGTAGATTATGCCTGGAAGTCCATGCATCTCCTCTCTTCATAGGGTTGGTGTTGTCTCCTACATTGTGTTTGTTCTCTGTGCTCTTATCACTTTGATATGCTAAGGTGCTTCAAAATCAGCAGTGGGTAGATTGATCCCAGCTAGTGTTCCAGATTTAAATTTTAATTCATTAGAGAAGCACACAGTTCTCTATACCGAATTCAACAACAAAATTACGTATTCTGAAAAAGAAAACTCAAACATATTCCTATGGCATCTTGATCTTTGACAAAGTAGAAAAATGCTGCAAGTGTTAGAGCTGCTTAATGGAAACAACAATAATCCTGGAGAATGAAAATTTAAAGTGCTAATAGCAGCAATTAGAAGTAATGACTAGTTTATTAGGCTATCATTTGAACAACATTATTTCTGCTTCAACAGAAAACACATTATTCACAACTCATATATAGGAAGTACTATCTACTCTGGGGAACTTAGGGCTTCTAAAACAAAAAAGAGCACAGTGAGGCATTGAGATCTAACTACAGAGCTCACCATTTCCCAGAGATGCATCACAAATGGCCTTACATAGCCTAGGCAATGCTTTGCCCAGAACAACAGAAACTCTCTGGCAAATTTTTGATGTTGAGTCATCAGACTGCAGCCAGGGGAAAAAAAGCACTTAGAGCCAGAGACAAACTGTACTATTTATTTCCAAACTTTTTGTCCTAAGTAATTCCTCCCAATTTCAAATTAACATTCAAGGAGGCAAAGGATTTTATTGAGCAACCACATCCAGTAAGTGAGAGGAAGAACATCTCTTTCTCCAATGCATGCAAAGTCCATGAGGAACTGTTTGGAAATTTTATGTTAAAGTTATTTGAGCTTGCAACATTTAAGGAACTGTCACTTATTATACATGTGCACAAATAAAATTGTATATCCAGGGCTGGTGAGATTGATCACTGTGTAAAGATGTTTATGCCAAGCATGAAGACCTGAGTGTTCCTGAGGATACACATGATAAAATGGTTGAAATGACTCCTATAAGTTGTTCTCTGACCTCCATACATGTACCGTGACATGTAACCCCTCCCCACATAATCAATGAATCTAATTTAAGAGTTAACTCAACAGATATTGTTGAGAACCTACAATGTGCTTTGACTATGCTAGAAAGGGGGCTACAATGGCTACTAATACCAGTATCCTTCTAGCTTTCCTGAAATATAGAATGCAGGAAAAAAAAAACACGAAATGGTAAACGTACAAGGACAAGTGACAAGCTTACTTGAGAAAGGGAAACAAGTTATCATGGAAGTCATTACAAAGTCCAGTTATTCCACTTGGAGTCAGAAAAGATTTAGCAGAAGAAATGGTATCTGTGCAGAACTAGACTGAGTCCTGAGAGAGTAAAGAAATGAGATGGTGGAGAAGCAAAGATTGTATCTCAGGCAGAAAGAACAAAGCAGGCAGATGGTTAGGGAAAGAATATGGAGAATTGTTGGCAAGAAAGACAAACAGTCATGAAAGTAAACACTGGGATGCTGAACAGAAGCATTATAAAGTACTGGAGAGTGAACAGTGTATAGTTTATAAGTAACTTTGCATATAGCTTAATAAATGCTACTTATCTATATTTTATAAAAATGAATAGTATAGAAACTGAGTCTTGTAAAATCATAAATAATCCAAACATTAAATAGGCTAAACATTGCCTATTGATGCTAAATGCTGTGTTCTTTCCTGGAATATCTATAGATTGTTGTAGGTCCAGTAATATTTAAAATCAGCTGCTATGGCTAGCCTCACAGACTCTCAGTTTGAATCTGAGTGGTTCTCAGCCATGGGTACAAATCAAGATCATTTGGGTGATTTTAAAATAATTTTATATTTAGGTTTCACCCTGAGATTTAGTAATCTATATTAAAGATTGGATACTAGCATTTGTAAGTAGGGCTATAAATAATAAACGTGAGAGGGCATCCAGCCACGATGACTAAGACAGAGATAGTTATTTCTTCAGACTATGAGATGTGTGGCATCTATTTGGAGACTATGGTGCCCTGTCATTAGCATTGCCATTATTTTTAGCAAAAGGTCACAGAAAAGATAAACAAGTGTAAACAGGAATTAATTAACAATGACCATGAGGAAAAATGAAGGACGTCACTATATAATTGATGTCTATTTATTATCACTCTTTTATCTACAATGTTTGGCACAATATAGTACAATGCACGTACTGACAAATATATGTTAAATTAATGGGTTAATATCTGTTTTAAAGATAAGGAAAGCAAAACTCAAAATTCTACTGCTATCATATTTTAAAAGGCTCATTTGTCCCAGAATCATGTTATGAATTCTCCTGAGATTTATTCAATGCCATTCTATGAAAAATACCCTGTGACTATCTTTCCGATAGGATCTACAGAACACGTCTGTCTGCTCATTTAATGAAACTTTTTTTTCCACTTGTCAATAGATACTTATTTGAGACATTTCAAAGTAGCCAGGCACTATTTCTCATACTCAGAAACCATAGCCTGCTTCTTCTATTTGATCCCAAATTCACTGAAGACTAGAGAGAGCTTGTATGCCAGCTGACAGAAGCAAACTCTGAGGAGTAGCTTTATTGATGGAGGAGATCTAGATCTGTGTATAAGTATGATATAGGGATGGGACCTTGTTGGAGAGATGGAAAGGAACTTGTTATAGCAATCAAATGTTCAGCTTGAGAGGTCATTGGGAGATCTGGTCCTTTCTACTCGTATTATCAGTTAGTAATAGAAATGCTGTGTATGAAAGACAGAGAACTAGAAGAAAATGCTTGGAATATTTTAAATCTCCTCTCCTCCCCTTTCCTTCCCTTCCCTTTCCTTTTCTTTTCTTCAGTTCAACCAGTAGAAGGTTCTAATACACCTTAGCTTTTCCTCAGGATTTTACATTTTACTTTTCCTGCCCATTTTTAACATGCTCATTTAGGAAGAAAGATCTGTAGAAGTTAAAAAGTGTGAGAGAGAATTATTATGTCCTGAAGTAGTTACAAAGGTTTTTGCTGTGTAGATATAAATACATATAACCTACTTATTTATGATTTAACCAACATAGCATATACTATAGAATTTAAACATTAATTTGCTATATTTGGTATGTGAAATTTGAGATTCCATGATCTCTCTATATTTTTAAGCAGTATATTTTTAATTTTATATAGCTCTCTTTTCCTTACTTCAAAAATAAAATAAAACAATAAGAAACAGATATTCAGTTTATCTTCCTCATGGTAAAAGTGTTTTTAAAATATGCTTATAAATTTAAAACAGAAATCTATATTGACATTATTTGTGGATACCAAATCATAAGTAGAATAATCATATTCAGATTAAAATTATAAAGGACCTTAAATTTTCATTAATTTTCTCTTTATGCAAAGCCTTGGGCCTTCATGTGGACATTTTAGAAGTATAGCCTGTCCAAAGATCTGAGGACTTCCTACACATGCTTCTGTGTTTTTATGCACTCCCAGGACTGTCAGTCTATAAGAGTTTAAGGCATCCTCTCTTTGCCTCTTAACTGTGAACACTGTTCACAATGATTTAACAAATTTTAATTTACCTTTTGATGACAACACAAATCCTACAACACATCACTTTCCAAAGAGAAGCTAGACTTAAATCCGCTATTTCTAAAATCAGTGGTGTTTTGCTGAAAAATAGTTTATAGCAAAGTGCTGAAAAATTTTTCCTAGTTTCCTTGGGATTTATCTTTATGTATAAGCTGGGTTAGTATTTTACATTCTTCTTTATAGATCCTTAAGAATGGAGAGATCTTATGCCTTAAGGGAAAGCCCAGAACTTATGCTCTGTCTCCTGTGGTTGCTAATGATTCTGTTTCTGCGTGGCACACTGCTATCATGTTTAAGCATAATCAGGTGGTAGGAAATGATTGCTCAAGTTGGCTGTTTCGTTCTAGTCATGTGCTCTGAGAGATCAGAACATCTATATCATTTTCTACTTCAGTAACAGTCCATATTGTATTAATATCTCTGTTGGATCTAATAGCATTAGTCGTAATCTATTTGCATAAAGCACAAGAGCTCATGGAAGGAGTGTAAAGTTCATCCTTAGTAAACATGGAGAAAAACTTTTCTTATATTTAGTAACTAAGATCTCAGGTGGCTCATCTAATCTACACAACTTCCTTTTGTATTCCATGTTGACATTTTGATATGTGAAAAACCCAGGTTGGAATAGAACATCCAATTCCTGCTCAGGGATTGGCTGAAGCCAACAAGCTCTTGTCAGAAGCCTTCAAATGATTGTTGTGAAGATGTATAGCTCTTATGATCTTTGAGCTGCCTGCCCCCAAATGTCAGAATCAATGACCTCAGTGGTGTAAGTACTTCAAGTCCTTACTAGGTTATAAAGTTGACAATAATCAGGCATTACATTTAGGCAGAATTCTTTCTCATTTTCCAACAGTGTGGAGTGCCATGGAAAGCAGATATGAAAGAATTATCAGGCTTATGGGATCTCAATCACAGACTTTTATTAATAAAATATCCCTTATCAGAAATTGCTTTATGTGAATTATACAATCATAGAACACATTTGAATGAGCAACCCAATTATAACATTATATTTCTAAATATCCCTATATTCTTGGCTTTTCCTTACTTATCTAAATTATATTTTTAAGAAGCTAGGCAGTCTGCCTTAAGAGCTTAAGGCAATTACCACTGTATACATGGGGTCAAGGAAATGTTATATCTCTTTCCCCTGTCAGCTCAATACATAGAGTCTTGTACATATATACAGAGTGTAATGTAATTTAAATGTTAGTACCTGAAAGGAGATTAAGTGAGAACAGATATTCAGATCAAGGTTAGCCACATTTAAGATTCAAGTCCACGGAAACCTAGATCTGAACTTGAACTCTTGCACAATGACCATTTTTTTTAACTTGGGAAATATTATGCTCCTCACACTGCTGACATCCATGTATTCTTTCTTCTGGCTGTAATACAGCTCAGCACCTTTCTGACAGGAACTATAATCCTCTTTTATTTTTTTAGCTTTCCTTCCTCTCTTCTCCTGAGGCTAGGGAACACGGACACATGCTTATATTCCTTTCAGTTTTCTTTCCTACAATTATTATTCATAACAATTATTTGGTATTGTTAATCTTAAATTGTTTTTCTTCTGATTAGCATATATATAGCTATATATTTATATATACATATCTCTGTCTATATCTACATATATGTATACTTGCATAGAATCTGAATGTTTTCTGGCTGAATAAAAGGAAGTTTTCCAGCTCATTGTATGGAAAGCCTTACAGGGAGAAAGCCCTGCAAGGGTAAAATATAAATCAACTCTGAGGCCCAGTGCACTGCAGACACAGGGGACAAGCAATTGAGTTCCCTTTTAATGCTCTCCCAGAAGATTAGGTAGCATTGCATGAACACTGGAACCTCTGTTCTTACTCAAGCTTTGTGATAATACGGATAATCAAGTGAAAACTATGCACTACAGGATAGCAAACTGATCAAGGCCATAGGATACCTGCATTTTAATCTTGGCTTTAGTCTCTCCAAAACCACCCTTTCCACAAGTGTAAAATGGGTACAACTAGGTTGCTTACTTACAGTGTTGGGATAAGTATTAAGATGAACAAAAAAAAGAGCTAAAATACTTTTCACAGTCCTATAAATAGTATTATTACTTCAAACGGAACATTTATAACCCCATGGGAGTAAATAAGGTAGCTCTATGGTATGAAGGGCGATTTCTATCTTGCTACCAGTATGTCTTTATGGACATGGTTTTGTCTGAATTTTCAGAAGGACAAGCTCAATCAAGTCCTCATACTTAAACATTGCAAAAAAGATGGAAAATGGAATTCAACCTGAAAATATCCAGAGATATGAGGAAATAGTTTCAGATTTAGATCAGGTGCTGAAGTGCCTTCAGTATTACCATGGAGTGCAGTCCTCTCCAGCATTGTGGTGAGTGGCCATGGGATTAATGACTATCTTCTTTTTAGAAAGATTTATGCTTTCTTCCTTTTTGTTTCTTTAGAATATTTTATTAATGAGTTAGCATTTTTCCATTCAGGGGTATGTATACAGCCAACATCCTAGCATGCTTTAACCAATCTGTACAAATAAATGAATTTTAATTTCTAAGTATAGGTTTGAGTCACAGCTATATTGAGTTAGAATAACAAATAATAATAATTATAATAAATAATAATAAAGCTAACACACAACATATCCAAATATGCTTTGCTTAGTCTTTCAGTTTTTTCATAGGGTTGGGTAGCTATAAACCACATTCTCATCAATTTCCTCAAAATATCTATCCTCACTAACTGTCACTTCCTTCACCAGTTCCCAGTCATGCACATTCACAAGTCTACTTTTTGTTTCCATAGATTTTCTTAACCTGGACGTGTTATTTACCTACTATAATTTTATTGCTGCGTTTATTTCTTATTCCTTTTTGCAAAGCTGTACACAGGTTCAGAATGATGCAACAACTTTAGTCTGACAGAATAAAATAACGAGAACCAAGGCAAAAATTCCTCAATTGGAACAATCCAGTAGTGTGTAATATATATATATATATATATATATATATATATATATATATGTATTTAGCTGTAGATACAGATATACAAAACATCACCATTTGCTAAAATGTCTTTGTTTCACAAATAATTAATAAAAATGATATTAATTAAATACATTCATTCCTTAACAATATAAATGCCTTACAAATAAATACTTAATACCTTATAAAATTTCTAAACCAGTCATTCATTATGCTTGATTATCCATAACAACCTCAGGACAAAAAGTAGATCCATATTCTTAAGTCTACTTTAAAGATGAGACTGGAACTAAGAGAAGTAAAGTGACTTCTCCCAAGTCACTCAACTCACACATGGAAGAAATAAAATTTGAATTCGGGGCTTTTTCCTGCATTGTGTTACCCTCCACGAAGTTACACATTCAGCTTTCAAACAACCGTGTTCTCTTACAAAGATTTCAAATTAACTAACTCTGTAAGCAAAATTAATACTTCTGTAAGTCCCTGTTCCAATTTCCTGTGATTGCAGTTTAGATCTTCTCCATGACACATAACTGCCCTACGCTTATTGACACTGTGGCCCTGAGAACAAAAGCTTCCTCTGGTTTGCTTTTTCCCGACCTGTCTCACATACAGAGGGCTTAGCTGTCTGAGCTCTAGGATTTACCCTTTTCTTCATTCATGCCTCAGTACACAATAATGTCTCTTGGTTATTAAATCCCGGGGGGCTTGTTGTGAAAATAACAATAAAAAATAACGTAAAATAAAATAATGTGTGATCATTTTACAGAAAGACTTGCAGTCTAAAAATGCAGTTGGAAGAGACAAAGAAACAAGCAGAAAATGAGGATCACAAAGTCACACCCTATTAGCAGCAGCTACTGCAGGAAAACACCAAAGAAATGTCTAAATCACCTTACCAATCATTGTGGTCTCTTGCTGCATTTAGTACAGTGTGATTCAGGGAAGACTGCTGCTTTTCTAGATCCTAAGTGCCTTCGAGTGGAAGGTACTGGTCTTTCCATGAGGTGTACACGTTTAACCCGGGGCAAGAATCATCTTCTGCAGTAGACAACGCTGCCTACATGTAATTGGGTTTTCTAGACTGCAGTGGCACTATTCTTCTTTTGGTGGAAACAGGGCCAAGACAGGAGGACCGCATTGATGGATCAGTCAGGCTTGTCTTGGTAGAGTAACCTAATAAACTCCAACTGTGAAAGGCACCGCTGATGCTGAGAAACTTGATTGTTCATAGTAACGGGACTCTCTCCAAAGCTGTTGATGAAAAATTCAAGTGGTCCTTTCTGCTAGTAATATCCGGGGCACTACCTCATCCATTTAATTAACCCCTAGAGATCAAGCCAAGAAACTGCTCTGATTACAAAATAATAGGTCCATCAGGCACAATTAGGACCCAAGTGAAACATGGCAGTTTGCATGAAAACCATTGAAGTAAACAATTCCAGGCCCTGAATGGGCTCTCTTCCTAATTAACCCTTAGAGGGCTAATCTGTTTGCCTAAACAAAACCTAGTCTTTGCCAATTGGTGTGTTGCAGAAATAATTTTGCATCAGATCTTGCTAGGCATGGTACTGGCAAGTGGAAATGACAGTCCCCAAAGACCTACGCTGGAGAACATCTTGAAAAACACAGTTATCAAACGCATCAGATCGTGATTTGGTAAGGCATTAATAGATCATAGAGAGAGTTCCAAACGGAGAAAGAAAGCTAGATCTTTGGAAGCTCAGAATTCCTGCACTTACAGCTTGAGGGAAAGACATGTTCTGTCCTATAGCTCAGTGGAGCCTTATGTTATGTTGGCAGTCAGTATGTCACAGTGTAAGTTATGAGTGCAGTTTGCTTTAAAACTGGTGTAGGGAAAGAGAAAACTGTTAGATTTTCTAGCCACAGACAAATGAACAAACACATAAACAATATCTAAACTGTGTCTTAAAATATATTTCAATGTCCATGTTTTTGCTCTGTCTCCTGCTGAAACATGTATTTGTTTGTTCCTTGCCTATCCCCAACCTCTATAACAGTGCTTGGTACAAAACAGATGTTTCTCAGAGTCAGTTTTTAATAAATATATGAGAGACCTAAAACAAACAAACAAACAAAAGCTACTGTGAGCAAGGACGCAGTAGCAGCAGCAATTATCTAGAAGCATATACTTACTCAGTAACAAGGGCAATAACATTAGGCAGGATGGTGCTTGACTTTAATCCCAGCACTAGGGTGACAGAGGCAGGCAGATCTCTCTGAGTTCCAGGCAGACTGGTCTACACAGTGAGCTTCAGGCCAGCCATGGCTACATGGTGAGACACTGTCTAAAAAGGGGGGACAATGGCTTACAACTGATAAATGGTTGTGTTGCTACCTGTTCATATTTTTAATAATTTAACTTTTATTACCTTTAACATGCATGTACACATATATACTTGTGTAAGTATATATATATATATATATATATATATATATATATATATATATATATATATGTTGTGTGTGTGTGTGTGTGTGTGTATGTATCTCCTAACATTTTAAAATATTGAGACCTAAGATGTTGCTTACTAAAAGAGTGAAACTTTTTTATTAACACTCAGTTTAAATGTGTTCCAGGAGATGGAAGTGAACTTTCATTAGATACAGTGAGATTTAATGACATAAACCAGTGAGCTAACCAGCATATGGGGCTATAACTTACCTTTACTTCACACAAGGAGCTTAACAATTTTAATTGATAATGAGATTCTAAAGAAAATTATGGAATAGTTTATGTAATAAAGAGTAATTCTCAATTTTTCACAGATAAAGCAAACAGTGTTGAGTCACTTTTACTTATGCTATGTATGAATCTAACACACAGACTGAAAATGATCTTGCCGTATATCTTGACAGCATATCACAATAAAAACCTAGTTATTTTGTGGCCTTTTCTGTGTCCAAATCAGCATATAGAAGGATATGTGTTCTCTAAAAATCCAACAGTTGGATTTGCTCAGAGCCTCAAAGTTTTCAGTATTGGAGATCCTTTAGTCTATTATTTACCTTATATATAAGTCAAGGAGACCTAGGTGTCACAGGGTGAGCTAAATTTCCATGATTTTGATTGTCAGAACTGTGACAAATATTTAAGCCCATAAAATCTACTGACTATGTGCCACACAGGCAACGACTGAATGATTTAATTATCAGATTGGTGACAGAAATCACATGCATAATACATTTGATCAGCAAATCAGAGATGGGATTGGCAAATATCAGTAGTTGGCTTATTTTTCATTTGAGCAGATGAATACTAAATGCTGGCTTTCACCTGCTTACTTACCATGGTTACTGAGATATTTGTTCATAGGTGGAAGCATGGCAATCACAGTACGAGGCCATGTAGTCCCACTGAGGATAGGCTTCTTAGCTATGCTCCCTGTGATTCTGAAGTTATATCATGACCTCAACTCCTTTGGGGCTTCCTAGTTGGAAAACTTAGCAGGGAGGATAGGAATGCTCTTGAGGCCTGCATCAGACTCCTTTCTACGTTAAGCTCAAGAGACTTGGGCTTAGTTTTCTCTTATTGAACTGACATTTTTAATGATAAGAAAGTAAAAGTTTGTACCTTCTTCTGGACAGAGATAAAAATTTTCCTTTTCTTTTCCTGTGTTCTTCTTTCAAGTCAAACTTTATCAAGATGTTTAAAATATAAAAAAATGTCTTTAAGAAACCCATCTGGTCTCTGAATGCTCAATTTGCTTTACATCCCTTGGAGTCAGGCTAATCTATCAATATATTCTGAACAATTATGTGTTATTCATGTGTCAGTGAGGCCATCAATGTCCTTGCTTGCTCTATAATGCTTCAGAATAATGGTGCTTAGTGAAGCAATTTCCTCTTAACTTCTACCATGTGCCTAGTTTACAGGCTATAGTCAAAAGCCCATCTTAAAATTCTATACCTGATCATCATCCATTGTCCAGACATTTAGATACAGTGTAGATCTCTCATTACTTGCTTAAGAAGCAATATCTACAGATGGGAAGCATTGGGTATCACTTTTTATTTTCTGTCAGTGCTCAAGTCTCAAAATATGCAAGATCACATATCTTTTTGATGTTTATTCACACAAAATATTTTTCTATTAATGGTGCTTTAAAAATCATTGTGGAAGATAAAATAACAATACAGATGTTCATTCAATCTTAATTAACAAGGGACCCATTAACAATTAACAAGAACTTTCTTGCCAAATTTTACACTGAAGTTGCTAATAAAAAAAATGAAATAGATTTTTATATCGACTTTACACTATGGAAAGTCTTAGAGAGGCAAAGTTAAGTTTTGAGTTGGACTTTTGAGTTCAAATCCTATACCCTATATACAAGTTATAAAACCATTAGTTTAATAATTTAGTCATGCAAAATATTGATAGTTTGCTGTATACTTCGTGTAATTCCTGAGGATTTGGCAGTGAACGAAACTCACAGAATTATGCTACCCCTGCTAAACCATTTATCCTTCAGAAGTACTCAATCTGATAGAGTAATGTACTTACAGAAGAAACCCAAAGGGTGGAAAGCAGAAGGTAGAAGATATCTGAGAAGTAAAGGCAAGGCAATATAACAGGCTTTAAGGGACACACAGACTACTTTTGATATAAAAACTCAGAAATTTTAACACATGGAAAAGTACTTCACATGAAGTTTAGAGAAAAAGTAAAATAAAAATGTAACCAAGAAAGGAAAGGAGATTTCAAGTTTCACTAGAGTACCAACTCACCATTTGATGTTTATTGAAGTAGTAGTGAATAATTCCAAGAAAGGAAGGTACTTTGAAGGACAGGATGTTAACTAAGTTGTGTGTGTATGTATGTGCGTGTGTGTCCACATGTTTTGTTTTGTTTTTTGAGACAGGGTTTCAGTATTATAACTCTGGCTGTCTTGGGACTCACTCTGCAGACCAGGCTGGCCTTGAACTCACAGAGACTAGCCTACTTCTGTCTCTTGAGTGCTGAGATAAAAGGCATTTGCCATCACTGCCTGGCCAAACACACTTTTTAACCTTCCTCTTCAGGGTTCTAAGGAGTGGACATGCAGTGGGCATGGACCATACAGTGTAGCTCCACTTCTAGGGAATCTGATCCTTTATTCCGGCCTTCTCATGTACCTGCACACATGTGCACAGACATAAACTTAGGCAGACACACACACACACACACACACACACACACACACACGCACACTATCTTTCTTTTTTAAAAAAGGATGTTTTTTTTTTAGAAAAAATCCTCACAAAACTAGACATTTCTAAGTATATTTTAAAAAGAGATTACTATTTTAAAAACTACATGAACAACTAGGAAAAAGAATCCAGATGCTAGGAGCTGCTATGTGTCTCACAATGTTAATGTAGTTCATGCCATACTGACCTTGCTCTATTTTGAAAGAAATACGCCAACTGCTTCTACTAATGCAATCTCAGAGTCAGAACATATTTTAATTAAATTGATTTTTAAGGAAATAACAACCAAACTATATGCTCGATTCTTTATAATTTGGTGGCTGCATAAATGCTGGTACTCAAAAAGAAGTGTGATGTCTAAGAATCCTGATGAAATGCAGCCCTTCAGGTCCCTGGTCTTCCTCTGATTGGTATTTTTATTAAGGGTTGGGTGAATTTGCAGGGGACTAGAAACTAAAGTATATTATTATGCTTCATAAGAGAATCTCAGCTGCCTAGAAATATGAAACTTAATAAAGTTAATTAGAAAGTAACACTTGAATATAAACATGTCCTATTAAATACAATTTCACAGGTTAGTATTTTAAAATAACATGGCTTTAGAATACTGTATCATATATAAGGAGGGGATAATAAGACGCAATAATACACTGTCTTCACTCAAAGGGTGCCAGGGAAGACTTGATCAGCACACATTGCCTATCGAAAAGCACTATAAGATGGTTCTTGTGTATTTCAGGATTTCCCACTCTCTTGTCAATTACTCTAAATTTTAGAGTCTAAAAGATCTCATGATTTTTTATGTCACGCCTCCTTATTTGGACACTACTACCTTATTTCACCTATGAATGAATTTAACTAATGAAGATTGACTCTCTAAGAGTTTCCGTGTAAATTCTTTCTTATTTATAAATACATGCTCCACAGGTAATGATATTCAGTTCCAAGGTTTAAATGTATTTACATTATGGTAACTCTAAATTCATATGTGTATCTCTCAACTTCTGTGTTATGTATCTCAGGACTATGTATTCTGAACTCTTTGCAGATTCAGTTGGGCTTTATATATCAAACATGTTTTTGAGCATGGATTATTTTACTCTAACCTGCTTAGTTTTACACTTGCTCCTTTACAGTAATAACTATCATCTTCATCTCAGGCTTTGAAGTGAATCACCTATGTATCATTTTTTTAAGTGTATGCTCTGTTTATAGCCATCACCAAGACTCCTAGCTCCACCTCCAGATCAACTCCTGATAACAGGACAATGGTTATCTGCACTGCTGAATCAAAAATCTCTGGTGAGTTTAGAAGCTTTGTGTTTGACTCCCAGATTTCAGTAGTGCTTCCTGAAGGTCATTTTCCAAGGCTAATATGTGTTCTAGGAAACCAACTATGGTTGACAAGGCTTAGGTGCCCAGATAAGCCATCTCACTAACCTGCTTCCTAGTGGTTTTTTATGATGCTTCATGAATTTACTTATCATCCTTGTGCAAAAGTCATGCTAATATGATTTGTATCACTTCAGTTTTAGTATTTATGTGGTGCCAAAGCAAGTGCTTGTCTCCATTTTTTCCAAATTTTCTTCTTGTCATTTGTATTTAAGTTCAGTGCTTCCCTCTCAATGAGGGAGGACTTCTCATTGTCCCAGTTTCTAGCAAAACCTCCTCTTTGACTATCTTTAAGGCAAGCAGCACTCAATGACAATTATCTTTCTTTTTTCCTTATAGATCCTCTTCCCTCAGAGTATATGTAATAGTGAAGTTCTATCTTTAATCTATCAATCTGGATGTAGATCATGGCATAAAGGAGGTAGTATATGTTTAATTATGAATTACATAAAATTAGTGATGAAAAATTTAGTTTAGATATGTAGATTTTAATTAAAGTGGCATTAACCAAGACAAATTACTGAGAGTATGTATATTCAGCTTTAGTGAGATCAAACTATGATGATACAACCAGATCTTTGGGCTTCTTTAACAGAAAGGGAAAGGACAGGTAGCAACAATGTATAATACAAAACTGATAACAAGTTTCATTTTCATTTATCCAGGTTTAGATCTTCCTTTCCAAGTTAGTCATACTGAGGAATAATTCTATTAGGTAGGTTTTCTCAGTCACATCACTGCTGAAAGTTGTTTTCCTGGATCTCTGTTGCATTGAGGGGGTATTTAACAGCATCCCTGTCTTCTAGCCACTAGATTCAACAGTTTATTCCGTTATAACAAAAAACATCCTCCCAATACCACCACCAAATATCCCCAGAGTGTAGAAGCAAAATTAGCTCTGTTTAAGATTTGCAATTCCAAGGTTCCTTTCATACTTAATGATTCTTTCACATTTAGCTAATACATCAACTATGTGGAAGCCATCAACTTTATTGGCAAAACACAAAAAGATGTAAGAAACAGCTCTAACTTACATGGTGGTAGGCAAAGAAAGATATTTATTTGAGCACAAATGTAAAATGTAAACTTTTAAAAAGGGTATTAAATTACAATGAGTGCTACAAACCGTTCAGACACAAAGGTCAAAATACATTCTGTTGAGTCCTGGATAGAGAATGATATGTAGAGTCAGTGACTAAGCTCTGTCACATAACAGCTGTATGTTCTCAGGAGTATTACCTAATGAGCTGATTATGAAGTTTTTCTTCTTTATGACAGGAAATGCAAACCCTGTATTTTAGAGGTCTTTTAAGGAATGAAGAAAATGATTGTATAGTATAAAAGAGATTCTTTTTGGTAGCATTAAAAAAAACTGGACAGTGTGTGCCATGCAAAAGTAGCTAATGTAAATGTACACCATTATAAAAAATCACTCTACAATGAAAATATTCAGTAGCTGTCTATAGAATCTGTCTAAGATAGAGTCTGACAAGAGTGAAATACCAATTAATTTAATGCTTTCTGATTACACAACAGCTGCTTTATCATAGAGACTTTCTCAATTAGATCTAGTCTTTATTTCTGGCACTGACTTTAACATTCTTAACCCTGTTTTAATAATTTTATTTTTTGAGGTTTACCTTGCTGCTGTACCTTGGAAGTACAAAGGCAGGAGAAAAAAGAAAATGAAAAATTACATGTTCTTCAGAATCTTTACTCATACAGGAAGCACCAGGTATCAACTTCAAGTGTTGATTTCCAATGACCTAATTGCAATTTGATAATGGAATCATAAGTCCTCCCAGGACAGATCTGTTCATCAATCTGTACCCAAACTTAGTAGAAAAGGCTTCAACATCATTTTAATATGCCAGACTTTGCAATGTGGCTTTTGATTGTCTGCTTAGGGATAAAATCTCTGAGACCATTTCAAAATGGACCCAAGTCACATTATAACTTTTCCTCCCACAGAGAGGTGAATGTGGGCTCTCATAATATGTCATGACATTTTGAAAGGGCAGTAGACAAATCAACCAATAAATGATCTTTTGAAATTTCCAAACTATATTTTCAAAGCTATATTCACTTAATTTCTCTGTATTATTTGATTTTCAAAATTTTTTCAATAAGAAATATCCCAGTTAAATACAGGACTCTGTATCATCCATCCTGTCCCACCTTCTGTATGTCTCTTACTGCCCTAGATTGCTTTTTTGCACTTAGGGTATTTGTTTTAGTTTTCCCTTTCTCTTGATTGTTCTGCCTTTTTATTGCATTTTAGTCAGAAAAATCAGAGCCATGTCCTATATGTGTCTTATATTGAACTATAGGCCCATGTTTATGGGTTCAAGTGTTCTCTTGACATCATTTTTATGACTTATAGATTGCTTTTTGCTGCTTATCCTCTAGTGTATAGTAGTAGCATCACAGTAGTAGTACTTACCAAGAGCCTTTTGATATTGTAATTCTCCTTTCTTTTCTACTTCCTGATTAATTTTAAATTGTGTCCAAGATTTAAAGGCCTCTCTTCAAGACTAGTATTATTTTCTGTGTGACCCTCATGCATGGCTAAATAACACATCTAAAACCAAAGTTTCCCAACTGGATACACTTTTTGGAACAGAAGATATTCCTATGAGTAGTAGTCTAAGTGTTTGTCCAGAAAAACCTTGTGGGATCTGTGGTCCCTGGTTCTGGCTGCAGCCTTCTTTGGACTCTTGTTCACCATGGTTGGTTGTTTCAAGGAGCGATCTGTCCTCTCACTGTTGTGCCATTGGGTGACAGCAGGGTCATATCTTATTTTTGTTCTAAGGATGGAAACTCTTCACAATTGGTCAGATAACAAGGGAAAATAGTCCTTTTCTTCCTCATAACAGGTTGGTTACTACAAATTATCCTGCATTAATGGCATAGCTGTCACTCTGCTCAGCCTTGGACATACTAAAAGGATAGACTATGACGAATTATACCTCCTAGGATCCTCTTCACTTTACAGTTTAAGAGTAGGTGCTGCATTGTGAAATGTAAATAAAATGCCACAAACATAATGCCTTGCAAGAAATAGCTAAATGTTGCAAAATGTTGTTGCAAAATGTTAATTTTTAGGGTACATGAATCATGTCTAATCAATTTTTAGCCTTGAGAAGGCAAGAGACTTATTTATTAATAAATGGTGATCACTTTTTCTTAACAGTATTAACTACAAAAATTCTAAAACCTAGAATTAACCTAGTATCAAGTTAAAGTAAAGATGAAGTAAAGACCAAGTAAAAGGGTACATGTATTTGGAAATTCATAGAAAGGAGTAATTTATAATAAAGAGTACATTGTGTGTCACATCAAGATTAGATTCTGTTTTTAATTAGCTACTAATAATTATGCTGTCATATTCCTGTATTATGCATATCTAACTAGAACTTCTTGGGCTTGAGAGTGCCATCTTCTGCTAAATTAATGAAAAGAAAACTGTAACATTCAGGGAAGGAAGTGGCTATACAGAGGGCACTCCTAGAACATTTGCCTTCATAAAGAATGTGTTACAATCAATTTTGTGGTTTCATGATATTTCTTAGACATCATCTTTGCTGATATCAGAATCATCTTGAATAATCTTAGCTTTTTTTCTTTCCTTTTCACACTTCCCAATAAACATTATATAGACTGAAAAGGTTGTATTTGTATATTTTGGAGTGAGTGTGTGTGTGTGTGTGTGTGTGTGTGACAATAATTTTTTTAAAAGAGGCCATGATTCCGAAAGAGAACAAAGGAAATTCATGGAAGAAGTTGGAGAAAGAAAGGTAATGGAAAAAAATGATGCAATTATATCACATTTTCAAAATATTAAAAATATTTTATTATTAAAACTAAGAAATAATAAAACTTTAAAAATCATAAAATTACATAAAAATAACTTAAAACCACACACATGCTTCATGTTCTTGGAACAGTCATTAGACGTACCCCCATATATAATATTTAACTCTCAGGCAAAGCACTATACTAACAATATTTATTATATAACTCCATTACCAACTCTCTTCCCCATCCCACTTTGTCAGCTGCTAAGCCCAGTACGCTGACAGTTTTTTAGCAGTCCCTGAGTTCATCCTATAGAAAAATAACCTCTCACTGGTTCCCATATCCAACCAATGACATAACCACTAACCTTCATTATGCCACAGTTTGCTTCATTGTTAATAAGGATAAGACTTGATACTAATACTACTCATTCAAAGAATATGATTCTTGGACTTTTAGTAAGGCAATCAAAAGGGCAATATCCTATTGTTTAGATTCTGGCTGTCATTTACTAGTTTTAAGAAAGAGATTTATCACTAATCTGGCTATTTAATAGCATTGATATAAAATGTGCATAATAGTAACCTTAATATTTGAAGGATACAGAAGTTTATTTTTAGTTATGTTTAAAGTAGTTGTTCTGTGCACAGTTGGGAAAAGGGCTGCCTAGGCCTTGACATTTGTATTGTCTGCAGATGTTAGCTTTATATCAAAGATGTTTGGTTTCTCATGATCTGCATGTGCTCACTGCTCTATGGCAAAGCCAGTATCAGTAGAAAATCGGGAGAGCTTAGGTATCAATAAACACCCCTAAGAGGAGAGATTCAAGGTTCTACTTTCCAGTATGGCACTTGCCATGATAGGTGGTTCCCTCTGCTGAGGTTTACATCTATGAAAATGCTTGTGTTTCTTCCTTACTGAGAGAAATGATAAGTTACAGTTACAAGTCCCCAGTTCTAATAAGTGGAAAATAAATGGCACAAATGATGTCTGCAAGCTTAAAGTCTAAGTGTTCGGGGATGGGGGAGTGCTATATAAATTGCTTCTCACATTTCTAGCAAAGGCAGCAGAGTCTCTGAACTAGTCTAAGAATTCTTGAAAAGGCAGAGCCTTTTGCAATGTCCACAAGCTTGAAGTCATGTGTATTCTAGGCAAGACACCAGAGTTGCTTCTTGGACAAACACACTGATCCTTTTGAGACTGCATTGCCTCACTTCCTACCAAGCTAACCCTTGATTAAAGTAAAAATTTAGAAGCAAGTTCATGTTTATAAATACTAGATGTTCAGTGTACCATCTGTCACTGGCTTTCTCCTCCCATTCTCTTCAACTTGGAATTCACTAATGATGTCTAAGTATTCTCAGGTCTATGTTTTTTGGTTATTAACAAAACATACAATGTGCCACACAGGGAAGTTACTGAAGTAAAGATTTTAACATGTTATTATGGTTGAACATGAACAATGAGAAGACTTTCCTAAACCAAGCAGCTCAAACTTTTTCTGAATGAGTAAGTATTACACTTATTTTATTGTCAGTAAATATACTTATAATGTGGGGTCATAATCATACCTGTGCTGTATTGAACTCTTATCATTTATTATATATTAGATTCTGTTTTATATGAACTATGACCAGTTCTTACTCTAGAAGTACAAGGTAACACTGTCACTAATTCTAACAGGTATACTTGATGCCAAGCAACAAAAGAAACTTGTTCAAGGTCACAGAGTTACCATGTAATAGAATAAAATTTAGACTCTGCTAGCCAGATCTCAAGGACTTGCTCTTTATCTCTGTTCAAATTACCCAAACACTGTGTGCAGTGAAGCCTGGGCTCTACCTCTTAAGAGTTCAGAGATTCTACTGCCTTAGATAGGAATGTGAGAAGCAATCTATATAGTGCTTTTTTTTTTCCTGAATGAGAGAACTTATTTCATTGTCACAGAGCTACAGACACCTCTGTGGGAAAAAATATCCATGGTCATTACTTGGAGCATTAGTGGCAGTCTCTGACAAGAAGCAATGGATTCTTTGTTCTGATAATGACAAAGATGGGAATCTAGGTGAGGCCAAATATGACAGAACATCTTGCTTTCAGCCTGCAGATATAGGGTAGTTGTGAAATTTAAGTCATTTACAGTCAATGTTTAATGTGGCAATTAGCACACACTAAGCATTCATTCAACATCAGTTTCCTTAACTGTCACCTTTGCCAAAATTCTTAATATTTTTCAATAAAATATTAATATCAAACACATTGTGGCACTTTTTCAACATTTAGGAAAGCTTTCTGTTCCTGAAAATGGCATTTTAAAAGCCTCTGCTTCTCATCTGAGAATGCAACATGCTGCTAGCCTAAATAATCCCTAGCCACTAGAGTGCCATTTTTACTCTCAGCCAGAAACATCAGTTTTGGCAGTCTCAGCTCTGAGGAAGCCAGATTCTGCTAGCCATAATCAGCAAATGCCTTGATCCCATCTTTCCCAGAAGCTACATATCGGTAAAACAGCCACCATCAGCCATGAAGAGTTCCGGAAACCTAGCCAGAGCCACTTTTTAGGAGCTTGCAAATGAGTGTGCATGCTTAAGGAAGGTCAATCTGTCATATTAACTAACACAATTTTGATAAATTCAGAATTTTCCAATATATTCTGGATATAACAGTTAAAGGACCTGGCATGTGATAGGCATGCAATAAATATAATTTCAACAAGGAGCTCTTTGAAAATGTCCAAAAGTAATAAGCATAAAATATTTCCCAAGGACAAGAATTCTTTTAATAAAATTTGGTATAATGGGTATAGCTTAATTAAGAAAAAAGTGATTATTAGATTTCCAATGGAGGAAGAGCAAGCTAATTGAAATGCTAGCTAGATAAGCTGTGGCATAGAATGTTAACAAGCAAGTACATCTGTGCTAGGGTTCATGGTTTAGAAAACTCTAGGAAAGAAAAAAGTTGTCTATCTCTATGTTTCCTCCCATCACCCCAACAGCATCTCCACATGAACAAATCCCCTAAATCTGCTAAAAACCTGATTAAGACCTCTGTAGGTGCATGTGGTGGTTTGAATGAGGATTTCCCCCCCTCCCATAGGCTCATATATTTCTATGATTACCAGCAGTTGGTGAATTGTTAGAATTAGGAGGTGAGGGCTAATTGGAGGAGCTGTGTCACTGGAGGTGAGCTGTGAGGTTTCAAAAGCCCTAACCAGGCTCAATCTCTCTCTATTTCTCTCTCTACCCTTCTTTTTCCCCCTCTTTCTCTCCCTCTCCCTAGTTGTCCCTCCTCCCTCTCTTATTCTCTCAGCCTGATGCCTGTGGATTGGGATGTAAGCTCTCAGCTACAGCTATGGCTCTAGCACCATGCTAGCCTGCTGCTATGCCCTCCACCATGATGACCATGTACTAAGTTTCTGAAACTCTAAGCAAGCGCCCAACTAAATGCTTTTCTCTTATAAGTTGTTTTGGTCATAGTCTCTCCTCACATCAATAGAATAATAACTAAAACTATACATTTCCCAAGATGGTTTGTTGGAAAGAGAATACAAGCAATTCAGTCTACAAGTCTTATGAGAGGTCCAGCACCTCCTAGTCGTGGAGGTATTGACTTCGCCTCTCTGCTTAATGTCAAGTACTCGCTTTCCCAGAAACCCTTGCTTCCTAGCAAGATGTAACTAGCCAATTCAGTATTCAGGTCCTGACAAATCAGAAATAAATACTGCCTGTTTCCTTTAAAAGGGGACCACACACCTGGATCTGGGTTGCCATTTTGAAAAATGGCTGACTCCAGCATGCTGGTTCATTCTGCATAGTAAATGTGCACTTGCATTTTGCATACGAGGTCTTGGTGGTCTTTTTGGGGTGACTTTCGAACCCTACATCTTACATTAGGGAAATATGCTCTGACATTATAAAAGAACCATGTATTCCATAACCCATGCAAAGGTTCCATATATATGCATATGGTGGTATTAATATTTTTATTTTGAGCACCCTCAAACATTTAAGAAGCTTTACATTAAAACTAGTGTTCCATTTTCATGTCTGTCATTAGCAACATTAGTGATGAACTCATACAGAAAAGGACACTTCTATACCATGACACTTGCCTACTCAATGAAGCCCTGAAGGGTAATTTGATGTAATTTGAGCAAGTGAAGGTATTCTCTCATTTAAGTAAGTTTTCATGGAAATACAGCATATCCTAGGTGGTCTCTTCATAGAAACAGGAAGTGAGACACATTAACTGCAGGAAATCTACTTTGGAAGTAATTAGAAGTTAACTATACGTGTCTAAACCAATGATATGATAACTTAAAAATTTAATAACAATCTAATTAGCCTCCAAAATCAAAAGTTTAACATGTGTCTGAATTCTAAAATTTCCCAATCCAATCCATAATTAAGTATTATTTTTCTCAGAAGACAGAGTAGAAATTTCAGTATAACCCACTGAAACAAAACAAGTATCATTGGCATAAGACTGTCCAATCAGGAACAAGACTTATTTTACTGACATGCTCTACTATCTTTACAACATAATCAGCATTAGACAAAAGAACAACCCGTGACTCTACTACTCAGTTAACCAGGTATTGGTGAATGTCATCAAAATGGGCTTAAAAATGGGAAGAGACAATGAAAAAAGAATGGGATGAGCAGAACACCAGTTTAAGAAATGCTTACTAACTGGCTTTATCAATGCTTCTGTTCATTTGTTCTAAGCATATAAACACAGTTAAAAATCAACCATATTCCATGTATCCTTGCCACATTTTCTTTATTTTGGAGGATATATTTTGTAGCCCTTAGACTTTTTCAGGTAAAGTAACCCTTGTAGCATGAACCCCTTTCTTTTTCAGTGTATGTTATAGATGTGTTATATGTTGGGTATTGGTCACTGACAAGGGGCACATGAACTGAAGAAAAAAATCAAGAATCTTAAGTAGTATATGTGATTTTTAGAATATCAATTTGTAGGTGTTATCTAATGAAGATACTAAATTAGGTTCTGTTGCTATGAAAAATGACCAAGGCAATTTATTGAAAGATGAGTTTATTTGGACCTAGATTTTGGAGGGATGAGTCCATTATGGTGGGATTGCTTAGCAGCAAGTAGAAGGCATGATAATAAGATCAGGACCCTGAGAGCTCACATCTTCAGACCATGTACGGACAGAAATGGAAGCAGCAGTAGGCTTTTCATTCCCAAAGCCAGCCCCAAGCGACTTCCTCCACCAAAGTCTTACCTCTTGTGTCTCCCCAAATAGCACAACCAACTCAGGATCAGTGTTCAAATCTGACCCTATATAGGCCATTAATATTCAAACCACTACAAATATGCAGACTAGAATACACAAACAGATAGGAATATTATGTGGGATAGAGAAAATGAAGCAAGCAAAGCTATCACCCATTTTGTCCAGTGTCAGAAGGTTATTTGGAATATAGAAATGTTTTGGTAATGGAATGATGTTGTGATGAGGAATCTCTTCCTTTCCTATTGTGACAAAATGCTATTAAGAAAGCAAGTTAAGGAAAAATGGATATATTTTTTACTTACAATTGCAGAACGAAATGACAGGGAAGGCTTGGTGGCAACAGCAGGAGAGCAAGCTCGTAACACTGCATTAGCAATATGGAACCAGAGAATAAGCCAGGAATGAAGCCAGGCTGTAAACCCTCAAATACTGCCCCCAGTGACCTACCTCTTCCAGCAAGCCTCTACCTCCTGAAGGTTCCAAACCTCCTAAACAGCAACACAATCTAGGGACCAGCTTGTGTTCAAACCCTTTAGTCCATGGGGGACATTTACATTTTACATTCAAAATATAACAGAAGGGAACAGTGAATGTAACTGTATTGTGAACAGAAGAGGGGAATACAGCGCTTTTCAAGTTAAAGTTTGATTGTCTTTGAAACATATTTCATGCTACAATTTCATGCTACTAGAAATGAACACAAAATCAAGATCTCAGGGACTTGTAATTCAATGTGGTATTTTCTAACCACAGAAACAGCAATAGTAGGACTGTAGCAGAAATGCTAACATTACTAGTTAAAGTAACAGAATTGCTGAAGGGTGCTCAATATTCGTACAGTTGAGCCTTTTTATCTTGTCACTTCTATGCAAATTCACCAACTCCTATTGTGTGTCCTTGACTAAAAATGTTAGTAAGAAAAGTATCTTTTAAAAGTTAAAAGTATCTTTTAACATACTATTTGAACTGTAAAATAAAGTCTAAGAAACAGAAAAAGTTAATTTAAAAAAATCTGTGCAGCTTTCCCTAGTGTGCATAATATATAATGAATTAGAGGTAGAGTTGAACTAACTTAGTTGAATTAAGAGTAAAGGTAAAAGATTGTGAGGGATAAGAACAGAGTAAACCAAGGCCTTTCTTACATTTTTGATGGCTTACTACTTATTATATTCTGCCAACAGTACTAGCCAAGCTTGCCTATGGTCATTAACAGCTCCTTTCACAGAAAGAAACAAAGTGAAAAAGCTTCTTTGGCAATGGCACCTGTGTTGTTCCTCATCCATATCGACCTGCATTGCTCCATTGTCTTTACTGAGCTAATGAAATTACTATTTCCTAAACTCCTTTAGTACTTGACTTCTTAGGATTTATGTCTATATTGGAATTAAACTTACTTTAGGCCTTTATTTCTTTTAACTTAATTTTTGGTTTTTCTGACTCATTATACCCATGAACATTACATTTCTACAGTGTATTTGAGAAGCATTGTATCAGTTAATGTAAGGACTAGTGAGGATGTATAGCTGGGAATAGGCATGAAAGAAAGTCAGAGAAATGGTTTTCTTTGAACGCCTTTCTCAATCATAGGTTCTTCTTTTTAAATTGTAGGGATACCATAATATATTCACAGGAATTTCTTTAAAGGAAGAATAAAATGAAGTTATGAGAAGCATTGAAGAACTAAGGCCATGAAACAAGGAGATAAGACAATATAATAAAACTGGTATTGGCTATGTTCTGCTGCCCAGTCCAATTCAATACCCATACTGCCATCTCTAGGCTATTTCTGTCTACAGTTAGACCTTGGCTATGTTACTGATGGAATGCTCACTCTGGATCAAAATGTGAAGCTACGCATTTTGGCTTTTGATTAATCAGTTTAAAATTCGCTAAAAGCTAAATATTTCTAGCAAATATTAATCTACAAAAGTAAAATAAGATGCCTCTTCAAAATAAACTATATACATGATTTTAAATAGACTATTCCAAGTCTATTGCTAAAATGGAAAAAAAAAATGGCTTCTGATTGCCTTCTACTGTAAATGCTGCACAGCTTAATATCTCACAGTGTGAAAAGTAAATTAAAACGACTTTTCATTGACAAAGATTAAACTTTTTCATTATTCTTAAATTCCTGGGGATTTCTCCTACTGATTCGATGTGTTATAAACTTTTCAAATTAAGTCTCCTGGGCAGTAGTTGCAAGAATGCCCACTGACAAGAGAATATTGGTATATGAAAAAACTAAACTCTTCAGTAGCTGTTTGTCTTGGGTCTTGGTTTTTCCTGTATAGGCTGACTCTCTCAGTAATGGTATCTTATCAGCCCTCACTGCTAGAAGCCAGGTGCAGGCTGCATTACTCTGCCATCAAAATTGAACTAATAGTAAATTTAGTTTTAGAAGGGAAAGTTTGTGAAAAGTCAGGAAATAAAAACAATAAACCTTGATAACTAACTTGTTTCTTTGGGGTCATTTATTTTGATATTTGGGCATATGCATCAGGAATATCAACCTCAGCAAACAGGCCACTGTAGGATGGTATGACAAATATAAACTCCTGATTTCCAATTTTCCATCATTTTTTCTCTTAATCCCTCCCATTGAGAACTTTGAATGCTTTTGTGGGTTGCCACAGAGGTCATGCTGGCATCACAACTTTTCTCCTCTGCTCCTAGTCTCGACCAATTAATTAAAATCAGCTTAAGGAAAGCCTGGGAAAGGCTGCACTTTTTTCTGTATAATATTTCTGGTGGGGTTTTGGAAAAAGACAGCTTTTAATTTTGAACAGTATATATGCTTGAATGATAGATCAAAATAGCTATGAAGGAAACTGATGCTTGAATGGTTGTTGTGGAAATAAGATAATATTTTAAATCCAAGTATTCGTTTTGAATGAAAAATACAAGGCCCAGAAAGGGATCCCTTGCTACCAGGAATAAGGTTAAAAAAATGTATTTATGATATCTTTATTTCCTAAACTGAAACTTGCCTGAAGCAAGAGAACATTTGCAAGATGTTACAGACAGGGAGAAAGGGCAAACAGATCAGCAATTTTATTTTAAATATGCTGAATTTGCTTATTACGTTCATAACAAGGATTACTGTGAGTGATTGCATCTGGGAAGGCAAAAGGGCTGTTGATTCTTCTTCTTCTTTTGTTTTTCTTTTTGGTTTTCACATGGCTGTGCCCTCCAAGTGCTGGGATTAAAGGCATGTGCCACCAGCACCTGATGGATTGTTGATTCTTTGAGCATGCACACATGTTTGTGTGTGTCTGTGTGTGTCTGTGTGTGTCTGTGTGTGTGTGTCTGTGTGTCTAGTTGAATAGCATAAAAATAAGTTCAATTCAGAACTGATGAACACTTAGGGCCCATGGCCTCAGTGATAAAGAGGGCATTCTGAGTTGACAGAGGCGTATACCTTGATACCTCTTCCAGGCACTTATCCACAGTAACTTAAATTGAGTATGGATACTTTGAAAAAGAACACAGGATAATGACCAGATATATTTTTACAAAGCATGAAAATTAGCACTTAATCATGAAAGTGGGTTCGGGGCAAGAAATTGTAAAACTGACATGTTTCAGAAGGTGGTTCTAGAACTAGCTGGAGCATCCAAGTTGTCTGTGGATTATGGAGGATCCACAGTGTAATCATTATGTCTGATTTTACAACTTCTCCAATTTCCTTGACTTAATATATGTTTGTGTACAGGCAATTGTCATTTCTTTTTTCAAATTTATATTGGCTCTGATAGTAAAAAGTCTTACTAATATATATTTATGTTTTCCTTAGGAATTTGAAGGTATATATGATCCATATAGGTGATACCTATTATTCTTTGAATTTCAGTAGAATGTTGAAAGAATAATTTTAAAAATATAAAAAAAAACTTATTTTCATTTACATTTACATATGAGTTATAAAAATGGTAGCTCTTCTCAACAATTGGTAGACTCTAAATAATTTATCTGGGTACACCTGTAATTTCAGAAGTCTTGGGAGGAAGAATAAAGAATTAAAAGACTGGTACTTCTAGGCCAGTTTTGGATACATGACAAGACTCTAACAAAATTTCAAAAGGTAAAGGTAGGAGTGGGTGTATGGGTGGTGTAGAATCTACTACACTGTCTCTTTAATTTGGTTGGCTGTGTCTTCTTTTAGATAATGGAATGTGGGTTAGTCTATGGTAGTCCTTGATCTAGATAGCCTTCTTCACTTCATCACTTAGTTTCTATTTATACTCTGCAGACTCTGAGCTGCCCTGTGAACAAGCCCAGATTGGTTTTCTGGTTGATGATACAGTTCTGCTTGCATTGATCCTATTGTAATAGCAAGCCATATCAAAGGGCAGAGTTGCCAAACACATGATCATCTGACCTCAGATATATGAATGAGTTTAGCAAAGCTCAGGAGGAGAAAAATTAACTGAGGCAAATGAAGATTGCTGACTAATAAACAATCACTTTCATGATCCCGGCTGTGGACTTACTTGTTATACTCTGTAAAATGATTGATAGAATGCAAACGGAGAATTAAAATTTGAAAGCTATTCCTGCTATATTGTAATGGTGTTGTGGTTTCAGATATGAATTGTATTTGTATAGAAAATCTGTTAATAGAACTATTGAAAGGAGATTGAATCACAGCATGTTGAATTTTAACAATGCATTAACCTATAGTTTATTCATAGCTGAATGAATTTTTAGGAAGGGTACCTTTGAAGAGTGAATATTGTCCCCAGACTCTTCTTTCCTTCTCTGGTCAACTTCTCTTCTCCCTCTGCTATTTTCTGCCTTTCTTCCTCTGCTTTCTTTTCTCTCCTTAACGTATTAACTGCCTAGGGATAAAACCAAAATTCTAGTCTTCCATGTCCTTCCCACAATCACGTTCTGCCTTGCCATAGGACCACGCAATGGGACCAAGTAATCATGAACAGACATCTTTCAAACTGTGAGCCAAAATAAATATTTTGCTTATTACTATTTGTGTGATTATAGTATAATTACAGTATTTTTCCTTCCTTTTCCTCCCTCCAAACCCTCAAATAAACTACTCCCCATTCTCTTTCAAACTCATGGTGTGTCTTGTTTATTAATTGTTACTGCATGTATATTTGTATGTGTATTTGCATATATATTCCTACTCAGTCTGTACACTGTTACTTGAATGCATGTTTATTGGGCTGACCCTTGGCACCACAGAAAACCACAACCAATCAAAATGTAGATTTGTGGAGTCGAAGCCCAATTGATACATCTCCCAAATAATATTGTACCTCAGAATCAGGAAACATTGTAGAAGAGGGTACAGAAAGATTATAAGAGCTAGAGGATTTGGCAGTTTGCTTTGAGATGGTGTCTCCTAGTAATATTAGAAGCTATCCCAATAATGTCTTACCAATAAGATTCCTAAAAAATGTGAGCTGAATGAGAAAGGAACCAATGGACATGGCCATCTGGATGGGAGAAGCCTATGAGGCCTCAACCCTACACAAAGAACTCTAGGTAACTAAGAAAAGCTGGATGCAGGAGAAGATTTCTTCCCCAGGGAAGAAAACACCAAAAGAAAATTTTCTTTAAGTTTATTTGCTTGGATATTTTAGCATAGTGATGGAAAATGACTAACAAAGGTCGAAAATTGCTCTCCTAACTCTCTTGAATATACAAAGGGTTGAAGATGTAGATGATGACATAAACAAGGTATACCTGCCTCCATACACATATATACATGCAAATGAATGTATGAATAAGATACTTTTTAACTGCTGAGTTCACTAGTTATTGAAAAGGTCTCTATTTAGGCATTGATCAGCTGCCACATGTACGTCCTCTGAGCACAGGGGCCCCAAATCACTCATCATTACTACCTGATTGCAATTAGTGTTAGGTAGTCAGACTGACATACTTTCTTTTCTGGGTAGACAGTAGTAGATATCTAGACAGAACATAAGAATATGCATGAACAGCTGAGGACAAAATACTTTTCTGCTTTTGCTCCTCTCTGGAACTATTCTGAAATATCAAGGGGTAGTTTTTTTTGGTTTTGTTACTGTTGTTGCTGTTTTTTTTTTTTTTTATTTTTGGGGTTTTTTGTTTTTATTTTGTTTTGTTTTCTTTTTGTCTTTATGAAATGTCTCACTATTAGGAAGTGCTCAGAAAATGTGCTCCCTAGGGAAGCTCTTAAAATATATGAGGAGAAAACTATTGTTCTCCTCATTCAACATATGTCTCTTGTGCCTTGTTTGTGCTAGGAACTATTCTAGGCACTGAGTGTACCATAATAGACAAAGGAATGCTCTACAGATGATTACTCTGGAGTCTGAGAAAGAAAAGTGTAATAATGAAAATCAAACAGAAATCAACAAATAAACAGATACCAAGTAGCAGTAACTGCTTTTCAGATAACTTAATGTAGTGAATAAATTCCGGGAAAATGAACCAATGTCCTATACATTTAATTGTGTTCCTCTGAACTTATAAACTGAAGTCCTGTATGAAACCATATGAGATTGCATTTGGTTAGATACAAGGCCTTTAGGAAATGATTAAGCTAAATTAGGCCAATGAGGGAGAAATACTAGTCCAATGTTGATGGTGGCCTTATCAGATGAGGAAGAGAGATTTCTTGTATACTTTCTGTATCTACACTAAGAAGGTCATGTGAGGACATAGGAAAAAGGTACCCATGTACAGAGGGATCATGGTCTTCATTAGAAACCAGATTAGCTGTAATACTGCTCAGGGACTTCTAACCTATAGAACTAAAGAAAAAATACAATTTTTTTGTTTTAATTATTTAACCTGTGGTATCTTGTTATGGAAACACAAACAAGCTAATTTCAAAGGAAATCTAACATTATTTTAAAAAATATTTGGAAATTTTGTCCCAAGTTAGACAAAAAGATAGATTATTTTAGTCTGACAATTGCTCTTACTCTAAATTTCAACATTTTCCAGGTTAGAGAGATGAGTCCCCAGTTAAGAGCACCTGCTGTTCTTGTAAATGACCTAGGTTTGGCTCCCAGTAGCAATGATGGGCTGCTCATGCCCACCTATAACTCCAATTACAGGGGATTTGACATCCTCTTCTGACCTCCACAGAAACCAGGTGTGCATATGATACATACACAAAAATGCCTGCAATGCATTCATCATAGAGGACATTGATTATTAAATGAAAGTCAGTGCTAGAGACAGGATACCTCTCTACAAGTTATTAGTCAAAGAGACTTCTAAGGCACTGAAAACAGCAGAGCTATTGCCATTGTTCTTTATTGTTCACAATAACTAAATAGTAAGACCTCATTGCTAAAGACAACATCCATTGCAATTTCAGGAGATCAAGAAATAAATAAAAAACTGACCAGGAAATTCTCTACCTTTTGGCTAGCTTTCATAGTGCTGGAAGGTTATGCATGGTTCTGGGGGGAAATACATCAATGGTCTTATTCAATGCTGGACATTCCATGTTATGTATCATTGACCTCCTTGGCAAGATATGCCCATTGGTACAACAGTAGCATGATGATCATCATGGTAAGTTGCTGCTTTCTGATTGGATCTGAAGCCTGGTTCACAGAAGGGCTTAATATCTGGTACTGTAAACCTGGTCAAAGCCCATAACTGTGGAGATCACAGACTGTAGGAGGGAACCTATTAGTGGTGTTACCCTAAACATCCATTTGTCAAACTACTTTTTAAGTATCTATTTTACCCATAGGGTTGTCTGTTCTCAACCTTGGTCCAAAAGCTTCCTTTCTATAGGGCATAATGGTAATGCAAACTTATAACTGGTCAAATTGCTGACACAAAATTATTCTGGTGTTCAGCTGTAGAAAAATAATGTATATCAACCTCCTCTCACCAAAGGTTCAGGGACACCATGGAAGAGTTGGCAGAAGAAAAAACAAAAACTCAGAGGATATGAAGAAGAGTATGTGAGAATTTCTTAGATATCATGTGGCAGTTGAACACATCTCAACAGTTATGTTTCTAATACAACCATATGCCCAAAATCAAGCCACTCAAAATTCCAGCACAGATTGGCTATGCTCTCTGAAGGTCCCATCCCTTCCACAGTAGCTATTGCTGGTGAATAGCAGCTGAGGGAGGGAAAGTCACTCTTTTGCTGATAGGTTGCCCATGCCCCAGTAGATAGATAATCCATGTTGATATGGTGAGCACTGATTGGATTCTGGGGGTTAGTAATAATGACAATAAAAAAATAGAACAGGAAATTTGGAAAAAGAAAAACAGGTTGTGCAACTTCTGACGGGAATTGCAAGATGATAATAGGGAGTGGAGTAATTGAAATATATAGGGATATGAAAATTTCATAGAATAAATAGAAATTATTTTAAAATAATGACTCTAAAACAAAACTCCAAGGAGGTGAAAACTCCTTATTTCAATTCATGTCATATCAAAAAATTTTCCATAGAAATACACAAATCTCAGTTAATATCTCAATCTTCAATTAATTGCTCTAGGCTTATGAATTTTTCCAAGCCACCCTCTACCTATTATTTCCAGATAATGTGTTCTTAGATATGATAGTCAGATAGTTGTGCTTATTAGCTCTGATGATTTCTCAAATTATTTAAACAACCCAAACCTTGTATTCATTATCTTCAAACTGGAGAAAAAAGGTGATTTTATCTTTAGGGAACTGATAGGATTAGACAAAGTAAGATATATGGAGGTTTTGTTTTCATATGAAAATATTTTTCTTTCTTCATCTTAGTCCTGCCTTCTGCTTCAGCAACTGTGCTTGTAAAGAACTCAGAGCTTTCTCATAGTGTTACTATGGTACATATTTTATTATTATTATTTAGAATGGCACATATATTTCTTCTATATTCCTAATTCTTACTCCTAGTCAATTATGAGTCTTCAAATGTCACTTCACTCTTCTGTAGTTTCTTTGATTTTCTAATTATTCTATTTTATGTTTACTTAGTGTCATATACTTAAGACAATTGGACCTTCTCCATACTTGCATGATTGAGGTTTTGTTTCAAATTATGTCTTTAGGACTTGACATAATGGTTAATATAAAAGTCACAATGACATTTTAGAACACTTTTAAAAATCTTCATGCTATTAGTTTCCGGAAGTACAATCATTTTGTGTCTTACATTTTTATCATTGATAAAGGTGTTGAAAGTTTGTTATACTTCTAAAATTCTGACTCTTTCTACTTTTTATATTTTGGGGGCATCCCACAACACTTCGAGTATGTGTTTCAGGAATTCCTACTTTTTTAGTTTCAATGTATGTCCTTTTAACTCCAATAGCTATAGAAAAGAGTGTTTCTTATGGTTTATGAGGAAAAAATACTATGGTGTACATTTTCTGAGCAACACATAATGAGCAAAACAAAGAGACCAGTGTTAATTCACCAAAGCACTGTCAGTTGTCATTACCAGTGACAGTTAAATTAAATCCCATCAATTTACTGGACTGCATTCATGCTTTATTCCCAAGGATGTTGAGTATGTTTTCTTCTTGATACATGAAACTCTCTATATGCCTATTTACTTTTGGGAGAAAATGGGGAAACATCAAAGGTATTATAATCTCTCCTACACTTATCCCTTCTCAGATAAAAGCAATCACTTTAAAACTTCACTTCCGTGTTTCAGGACATAGAATGGCAAGGTCTAAAGTATAACCAGCAAGAGTTGTTTTGAACAGAACACAGATACAAGAATAAGAGCAGTGAAAATTCACTGATGCTTAAATAGGAACAAAAGCCAGTGGTGTTGTAAGAAACTTGATCTAATGGGCATAGACAGGCCTGAGAGCATCTCCCAAATTAGTCTTCTCTTTGCACTTGATTCTGAAAGCTCTCTCACAATAATAATACCTAGTGACTCAATCCCAAGTACCATCTTTGAAAAGGAAGACACACTATGAGGTTCCTTTAAAGGTCATAATTAGGTCATTTCCCTTATAAAGAGCTGGGATGAAAGGGGGTGTGAGCTAACTCTCTATTAAAGAGAAAATTACTTTTGAAGATTCTTCAGGCAGGGAGCAGTGCTACAACCATTAAACAGCATGTCAAACTTGATGTAATCGTTTAATCCTTTGGTACACTTCCACATAATGAGTAAAGAGAAGGTCAAAATTTCTTTCTTCTTACAGTGGCTATTGATCTTTTATGTTCAGTCCCTGGTACCTTCATCTCAGTTAGAAAGTTCTAACACTGACATCCGACCTAGCAAAGAGAATAAAACAGAAGAACTAGACTCTCATGTGAGAGTGTAATAGTCTGAGGCCCAGGCTGATTATTTTGCCTTATTTGCCTTTCAGGCTGGTTAGGAATTGAAAAGATAATACAGAATATAATCTGCTGTTGTTTGTTCCTGGCAGAAAGAGTTTCATAAGATGAAAACTAATAACTCTTCATAATTTATAGTCAGCCTCCAGCTTGAGGACTTTGTTATTTATTTGTTATTTAACATAAGTACCCCATCATCAATATTCTTTACTTGTTTTAGTCTCAGGAAGATATGCCAAAATATAGAATGTATGAGTATCAGCCTCAAAGTCAGCCTAAGACACGGTTAAATCTACTTGTCATCTTTAAAAAACTTTTCTTCTTCTTCTTCTTCTTCTTCTATTATTATTATTATTATTATTATTATTATTATTATTATTGTATAATGTGTGTGTGTGTGTGTGTGTGTGTGTGTGTGTGTGTGGGGGAATTCACATGCCATGGTACCTGTGTGAAGGTCAAAGAACAACTCTGTAGAATCAGTTCTCTCTGAATTTACACAGGTTCTGAGTACAAGTCTTCAGACTTGCATACCTAGCTATTTACTAATTGAGCCATGATTTGGGCCTGTGCACAATCTTTCACTCCATGCCACAAAGAGTGAAAATAAAATAGACTGATATCATCAGTTCTTATATGACTTTAAATGAATTACAGAGAAAATAATTGCTCCAGGGAACTTTTAGCTCTGGCCATCTGTTTCAAATTTTAGGAAGAAAATAAGCAGAGTGGCTTTTGCTAACTCAGAGTAATTGCTCTTCTGATCATCTATTAATTCAGCAAATATGTCTACCCTTTTCCTGAAAGGGCTTGTAATGTATTAGGAAAGGGGAGGATGGATGATTATTATAGTACAGCAAACTTAACATAAAGTTCACCCAGTTAATTGCTACAAAAAAATGTATCCTCTCATTAAAAATAGATGACTATATCACAATAGAAGCATGCGAGAATTTCGAAGTTTTATAGTGGGGGAAAATACATTATTTCTGGAGAAATAAAGTCGTATGAATGTGATATTTAAACCATATTGTAGAGGTAACCATGTTTATTACTAAGATCAGGTCAAGTAAATCAATAACAACAAATTGGGAAACAGCAATAGTAAAGACACAGGATAGGAGTCAAATTGGTAAGACTGATGACTGAGCGTGGATGCCTGATTGAAGAAAAACATGTGCTCTTTTGGTCTAAATGAATAGAATATTAGACGATTGAACTGAGCCTACTTTGAAGCCATACAATATATTATGTAACACATCAAGATGTTTCTGTATTTCTTCAAAATTTAAGCATTTTTGAAACTTAAATCAAATTTATAAATACATCCTGCATTGGTAAACTCCAGGAAATGCTTCTAATAGTTCAGCATTAAAACATGTTTCTAATTTTGACATGGTGTTCAGAAGACAGATATACATAAAGTGAGTAAAGTTTAGAGTAGACAATAGCTGTCTAATTTTTTGGAAACACTAGTTACTGATTATTTTCTCAAAAGAATAAAATGGACATAAGTTACAATTGCAGTACAGATAAGCAGGTATATATACATTTAGTCTTATTTATAAAAGTCTTCGGTTCAATGCCAGCTAGTGGTGGTTCATGCCTTTAACTCCAGGACTCAGGAGGCAGAGGCAGGTGGATCTATGTGAGTTTAAGGCCAACCTGATCAACAGAGTGAGTTCCATGACAACCAGAGTTACAACAGAAAAACTCTGTCTCAAAAAACTGATTTAAAAAAATAAACTTAGGTCTTATCAGTGTTATTTATGCTAAATTTTTGGAAATACACTGAAATATATCAGGAAGATTCTTTCAACACAATGAATGTACCTCCAGCAGGGGCTAAAAACTTAATTAACAATAACTATTTTGCAAAATAGAAAATTATCACAACTATTTTAAAAAGAGGCTCATTTGTTCTTGATCTGTGCTAACTGAAAAGTACAGACTGAATTAATTCTAGAAAAATGTGAACATTGAAAAGGAACTGTGGGGAGAGGAAAGGGTTTCAGTAACCAGAAATGCAGCCCCAGAACCACTTTGTAAGGCCTTGGCTTACCAAAATCCCACATCTAATGATAAGAGATCAGAAAACATGAGTTTAAATGTGAGAAAACTTCTATCTAAAGGTTGTAACATCAACTTAACTGACTGGCCTTTGCGTTAAAAATCCCAAATTTCTTCATTACTTATCAAGCTAAGATATGCTTATCAACATGTCTCTAGTAAGTGGAAAACAAACCTCCTCTGTTATCTTCACCACAAAAATATAAGCAAATACATTGGGTAAATCAAGCTAATAAAGAAGCCCACTACAGCTCTCTCCTCAAATTCAAAATAACACAAGCACAATAAATTAATTTATATTATAGATTATACCATTATTTTTTCCTTATATACACATTATAGAAAAATCAGAAAAAGTGGAACAACCAAAACTGCAATTTAGTCTTGAAAGCTTTGAGATATACTTAAAATTCCAGTCGGAAATGATTCCTTAAAAGGTAATATGGCAATTTATCAAGTGAATTTCCCTTAAAACAAACTAGAGAGAAATAGGATTGATGCTAATGGAACTGAGGAGGGAATTAAATAGAGTATAAAAGCTTATTCTGCCATCCCAAGCACAAAGAGATGTGGAAAACCAATCTAAGGTAATTCAGTTCATCACAAAAACACATTGTCCAATTGGAGGTACTGTGAATAATACCTTAAGGCCTGCCACAATAGATGGGAACAGTCTTTCTTTTATTCTTTTATTCTGAAGCAATCTCTTTGTGAAACTTTATTTGTATAGCTAACAATCTGAATGAGGGAGCACTTGTGAGAATGTGTGCACAGTTACAGTTGCCAAGGAAACTGGGTCTTAATTTCTAGTGGCTGAATGCCAAGCAAACCAGGCTACAGAGGAAGAGAAGAAACTTCCTAGGACTGAATTTGTTGGAAATATTCTCTGTGTTAAATGGTTCTGCTTTGGAGCTCACAATTGGATGTGTGTAGCCATCCCCTCTCTCCTCCCTCACCTTACCTCTTGGATTAAATGCACTACAAATAGCAATTTGATTTTTGGTTGATGTAGCAAGATGGTGATTATTATTCATAAAATTTTTAGACTTAAAATAGAAAAAAATAATGAATGCTGGTCCCTCTTCAATTCCTGTGGAACTAACACATAATTATCCTTTTGACAGCTCAAAACAGCTTTGAGGAAAAGCCTACAGTTTCAATTTACAAGGTGGTTCTTGCCCAGACCTTGTATTTGTGTACTTTGTGTGGTATTAATTAGTGGCTCACAACAGTCCTACTTTAACTGGAACAGAAGAGACAGGAAGAAATAAAAGCTCATATCATCATATTAAAAAATACAGATTTCATATCGATTTACTTAGAATTTGTGTGGCTTAATTTGGGATTGGGGTGTATATTTACTCACAAATTTATATTTTAGATATTGTTGCTGACTTTGGGTACTCCAGTCCAAAATTAATTATAGTCTATAAATCTGTGGCAAAAATCCTATAAGACATTTGAATAAATAAAATAGGAAAAAGTGCTATGGAGAAAATGTTTGTAATACCTCTCCCAGCAGAGGCATTTTCTCCCCAGCAGCACCATACAAATTCCTGGACAAGCTGACTGACCTATAATCAAACTTAAAGTAAATTTTAGATATGGGTGAGTACCTTTAGTTTTCCTTCAGGCTTATAATAAGGGCTGATCCTGAATAGGTCTTTTCCTTACTCTTACAAAGGGTTTAATCTCTTTAAAATTTAAATTTGTTATCTTTGACTCTCCTTACCTCTCTCTGCATTCTTGTCTCTGCTGGACTTGTTTGCATTCCTGTGGAACATTCTGGATAACAAAAGGACCTAGTCCTTTTTGTACCTGAGTTATTGTAGTCAGTAGATTAGCAATCTAAATGAAATCAGTTGAGTCTTCCAGTAGTGAGCCAGAAAATAATAGGACAAAGGAGTGTAAAATGTGTCCTTATCTGAATGCTCCACAGAGAAATACTCTAAAATTTCTGAAATATATCTTTGAGAAATTGTGTTACTTGTGGAAAAATAAAAGCTCTTCTAAAGATCACCAAATAAAGGAAAACCAGTGTAAGAGCAAAAGTTACTTTGCCTAAGAGATCTACAGAACAAAGACATACCTTCCTTGAGTGCAAGGTGGGGCTATTCAGGTAAGAGTCCTTAATCTCCATTGCCCAAGCTAGGTTGCTTGTAGGCAGGAGATAACCTAGACAAGAAGTACATCAGGATAGATGCTTGCCACTGATTGGACATGGTGGGAAGTACATAGTCTTATGGGCTCTGTAGGTTCAATGTGACCATAGGATTGTTCCTCCCCTAGAATGTGTTTCTTCCTGAGGATCAAGCCATCATCACAATAAAACTGCACGCAACAAATTACGTGTGTATGTACCATGTTATGTATTACTACATTTCAGGCTATTGTAATAACTTTCATGAAAAATGTGGTGACTGTTTATTTACTAGTATCATAGCACTATTCAATCCATTAAAATTTATGTATGACACCTAATGAATATCATTTTGTTTGCTGCATGTAGTCACTTTTATCCATAATCCTAGTTGCATCTGAAGTTGTGGCAGGTAAACATAAAACTAGAGGCCCACCTTGGCAGCATGAAGAGTTCGAGGGCAGCCTGGCCTACAAAGTCTCAAAAATAAACGTAAAAGGGGATATAAATGTAGTTCAGTGAACAAACAATTTTTGTCTTTATTATTATTATTATTTATCTTTGGATGAAACTGTAAAAACTCTCTTAGCTTAAAGAATTGATCTTTATAACCACATAACATTAAAAAAAAATAGTTTGCTAATGAAACATAAGAAAGAACCATCTAAAAAGAATGAATTGGACACTTAAATTCATTTGGCTGTGTGAAAAGAGAAGGCAATGAGGGTGTGATTCAGGCATCAATTTAATGTCTGTGTCTATCTGCTCAGTAATGTATTACTCTCTCCTTCTCCACTCTGCTGCAGGTATATCTTTCCCAAAGCTTCATTCTCAAGAAGAAAGGACAGATTTTCCCATAGAAGAGACCTGCCTTCAGGCAAGAGAAAACTGGTCTACATGGCACAGAATATATTAACAAGGTCTAATACATATACAACACAGGACAGCAAAACTATTATTGTCACTGACTTCTGACTAAAATTAAACAAATGTAAGGAATTCTTTATTAGGTGTGATATACCATTTTTGTTAGCCAAAATCAACATTTGAAAGAAAAATTCAATTTTAGTATCTAAAAGATCAATACCAGACTTTTTCTCCAGCCTACTGTGAGTGTGTATGTGGGTATGTATGCGTGAATAAAAATTCTACAATGGAATTGCTATGAGTAACTGACATACTGCTAAAGTTTATCAAGGAGTAGATGAAAGGGCAAATAGCATTTCTTGAGGCATGTACTTGGTTATAATCTCAAGAATGTCATATACTTTAACAGCCATTAGCCTCTAGTCATCATAAATATTTTCTCTTCCCATCTGCGTTTGGAGTATCTGATCTCGTCCTATTTCTTTGAGGACTATATTTAAATTTAACATGGTAAACACTACACAATTAAAGTTTATTGGCACAACCTAAAATCAAACTTAAAGAGAACTTAGGTACTTCTTTCTACAGGAATAGTAGATCTTCAGTTGTTTTCATTGGTAATTTTATGATAAAGTGTGTATAAAGAAAGGCAGATTTTCTACACACATTATATTGACAATAGTATACATATAGCATCTACATGGTCTTATCAAAAGACAAGAAGCCAGATGTGATAGCTCAAACCTGTAATCCCAGCATGTAGGAGACTGAAGCCAGAGCACTGCTAAGAGTTTAAGGTTAGCATGTGCTGCATATTGAGCTCTAGACCAGTCTGGTTTACAAAGTGAGGCTTTTTCTCATATCACAGAAAAGGAAGGAAAGAAGGAAGGAAGGAAGGAAGGAAGGAAGGAAGGAAGGAAGGGAAGGAAGGAAGAAAGAAAGAAGAAAAGAAGAAAAATACAAGAAAGAAAGAAATACTTTAGAGACAACTTTATCCTTTTTTTACAGTTATTTTACCTATTTCATCTAGAAATTTTCTAAACTTTTTGATGTGTGCATATGTATATATGGGGTTTCACATGCCAGCAAGGGTCTACCTGCCCCTATACTCCAAAGTTAGAGTAACAGTTCATACCTGATTTTTCATTGTCTTTCTACTTTTAAATTTTTATTTTTGAGATTAAAATTTAATTACAGCACTTCTTTCCCTTTCCTCTCTCCAAACACTCCCAGATACCCTTCCCTGCTCTCCTTCAAATCCATGGCATCTTTTTTTCACTGATTGCTATTTCATGCATATATGTATATATATACATATTCTTAAAAAAAAAAAGAAAATGTGTTGAATCCATATAATATTACCTGTATGTTGATTGGCTTTTAAGAGAAGTGTGTAGAAGGAATAGTGGTCGTGGTGTAGCGGTTGCTGGAAATTCGAACTCAGGTCCTCTTTTCACTGCAAACTCTCTTATCCATTGAATCATCCCCAGGTTGCAGATGTGATTTTTGTTTATTTACCTGAGTAAACAGAGATCAAATTTATTTCTTCTTAGTGCGTTTAATATTGGCTTCTTCAGTAATACTCTATTGGCTGCCTGAGAAATGGGATCACAAAGCAGCTGCTAGCATTGCTTAGCAGTATTATAAGGCTTAGCTTCAGTGAAAGGTAGGTGGAACAAACACAGGAAATGAAAAATAACAGGAACAGAAGAATTTTTTCCTCTAGTAAACACTCTAATTTTTCAATAAATTCAAACCTTTTTAATGAGAAAATGGAGATGTTCTAGTAATATTACAATAAAAGATTGTTATAATAATAATGATGCATATCATAAAATAGGTGAATATTATCCATCCTAAATATATAGGATGAAACAGAATCATACATAAAACAGGGGCTGGAAATTTCACTTCAAATCTCAGTGTCAGAGGAAAGTGTAAGGCATCTACAATTTGGAACCATATAATTCAAAGTCAAGTATACATATATTCTTCAATTAAAACACGGGGGGTTAGGAGGAGGAAGAAAAATATGTGTATGCCTAAGCATTTCAACTATTTAAGCATCTTAATACTAGAGAAAAGTTATGGCAATTTTTTTTCCTTTTCAAAAGTATGACATTCTATTGGCTTAAACTAAAATGAAGTACATGTGGTTTCTCCCATAATTAAAGATCACTATTTATCTGAGACATTTATTTATCTCAGAAATCTGTTTATAAATGTATTTGTTACAGAGAATATTATAAATAAAGATGCTCTCATGTAAAGACATAAACAGTATTTTATTACAATGATTTATAAAATATTGTAGTGGCATTCTGGAAATAAAACAAATGTACTAGGAATGTTAAACCAGATGTTGAAATTGGATCCATATGGTTCTCTACATATTTTTATACAGTCAACTGAGACACAGCCTGCAAATATTTCTGATTGATTGCTTAGATTCATAGAGTACCCTCCCTAGGATAGGAAAGGTATCAGCTGCAGATCACTAAAGTGCACTAAGAGTTCTAAGACCAGAACTCTGGGAAGGATAATAAGAAAATACAAAAGAGAAAAATCCAAGGGGGAAAAAAAATGAGTGATTCAAACCCACGAAACTAAATGCTGACATCAATGAAAGACTGTTTATATAGCTTCAACTGCAGGGAACAGTTACTTTCAAATATACTTGCAGAGGCCTCAGTTTTACATTTCCCAGACAATTTTATCATTTCATCATTTGTGATAAACACTCTCTGGTGAAAATTGAGTACCATCTGAACTACACTTGTAGTCCATACCAATAGGATATTAAATACAAATCATTCTACTTAAATCTTAACAGAGCTGATTTAATTTTTACAATTGTATTTATCTTCATTTATATGTATGTGTATGTGCATGCTTATTTCTATATGCACAACTTGTAGGAAGTGCTCCCAGAAGCCAGAAGAGGGCATTGGGTCTCCTTGACCTACAGTTATAGTAGGCTGTGAACTGCCCAATATGGGTATAGAGAAATTAATCTGGGTCCTTTAGGAAAACAGTAAATGCTTCTAAGTGCTGATCCTTCTCTACCTCACTCCAGACATAACTCCTCTAGGCTTCATTACCATGCCATCATTTAATTATGGCGTCTTAAATATTTTTAGTCCCTATCTTATAGAAAAGACAAATTTCTATGAAAGGCAAAGAATATCCCTTTTCTATAACAGTCTCTAATGATTTTTCTCTGTCATTTTCATAACCAAATATGTGAGATTGTATTCTGTGCTGTGAATTGGTTATATGACTTACACTAAATGTTCATTTTTCTAATAACTTAAAACTATGAATAACAATGTACTGTGAATTTGGCTACCACACAAATTGATATCTAAAATAATCACTAATTTAATCCCATCTTCTAGACTGTTTGGAGGCTTTCAATCAGAGAAATATCTAAAACTTATGATTCTAAGAGGAAGAGAAAAGCCAGGTGACCACTGGTGCTTGAAGGAATGCATTGAATCCAGCATGGTTAATGGAGCTCTACTACCTTATAGTGATGCCCATAAAGGCTGACATGTCTGTTCCTTCATTGCACAATGCCTGAGTGAAATGTTAGAGATGGTTTGACTAAAACTCTTCAGCGACTGAAATCTGCTACAGGCATCTTGGAGGTGCTTAAATAAATGATTAGCTTGTTAGTGACTTCTGGCTTTTCTGACTGAGAAACTCAGCGCACACACACAAAGAAGCCACAGAAAACAAGAGGACATCAATTTTAAATGTATGACAATTGAGAATGGTGAACTGCGAGGACATTTCTCTCCCTTATAGAAAGGACACTCTCCGGACCTTTACTTCATTTTATTCCTTCTGAGGGAATTAGAGGAAAAGAACAGGAAATAAACCTGGACTTAGCCTTTCCTGTGAATGAAGTTTAAGTATCTCTTTAGAGATTCACAAACTCCTCAGTTCTTAGGTAGAAGAAATGGAACTGAAGCTCAGGTGTGCCTGAATCTGTCTGTAAAGGTTGCTAGAGAATCTTTCCTTCAATTTTACTCCTTCCATCTGGAAGAGGAGGCAAATGTTCTTTCCCTGAATCTAGGAATTTTGTTACTGGTTTGCTTAATAAAATAGTCTAAATGACATCCTGGAATGCTAAATTTCAGTTCTCAGAGGGCTTGCAGTGTTAACAGTTAGGCTTGGAAAACATAAAAAGATCATGTACCATATCACTATAGTATAACAAAAGAGTTGCCTGTAGCAATACAAGGCACAATAGTCCTGGATAAGATGCTAACACTATATGAAGTACATTTGAGCCATTCCCACCCTGCCCAATATGTAAAAGTTATGTGTAAACACTGTTGTTTTAAGCCATTAAATTTTGGTAAGGTTTGTTAGATAACAACATATAATTGATAAAGGATTTGTAATCCCAGATTTTTTCTACTGTGTGGTGCTGATTTACCTAACTATTTCTTTGGGTGAATATATATATGTACAATTCTAAGGTTTCTTATTATTTTAAACAAAAATACACAGAGCATTTATCCCTGTAGTGGTTTTAAATCTTTGTCTTATAGGTAAAGATATTGAGGTACATGTTATAGGTAAAGATATTGATGTAGATGTTAACTGAAAAGTTGTAAACCTAGGATCAAAACTGTGTGGCCAGCTTCCAGTACTTTATGCTTAGTTCCTGAGTTCCTCTGGCTGGACTTGTTACTGACATTCAAATATCATGAACAAGGGGTATATCTCAGTGGTACAGTATTTGACTGCAAATATAGTTCAACAGACACATATAGTTGTGAGATGTACTTAATTTTTATAAACTAACATTGCATTGCTTTATCTGCAAGGTTGAGCTGCATGTCACTTCAAGAAGTGTCCTTAACACTAGCTGTGGCTAATCAATTAAGAAAGAAAATGTAAGCCTGAAAAGTATATAGTGGTATTTATTAGTAGTACAATTTTATATCTAACTTGCTGAACAAGCCATAGATAAAAGAATTATCTGGTACAAGTCCTGGACATGGTTATAATTCCAATAGTTGTGACTCTCAGTATCTACCTCTTTGTCTTGCAACATCTCCTTAAGTCATGCCTTAGTGGAAGAATGTAATAGTGTGAGGAGAACCACATGAGTCTATGTGAGTCCCATTCCTCCATAATGTCAGTCTTAGCTCTGACAATGATGGCATTCTATTTTATCTTTCAAGTGTTTTAGAATCAGTTACAACTCATTCTATATATTTATGATGCTCTATTAAAAAGTTTAGATGTATCTTTTAATAATCTGTATAACAAACTGAATGAAATACAGAACCAATGGAAACAGATGCCACAGAACATAACACAGGCAAAGTTTCTTTGTCCATGAATTTACAAAATTTAGTTACTAAAATATTTAGTCTTGAACATTAGTGTATTGATATTCTGGGTGTTTGAAAAAAGAACCTATTTCTATTACTTTGTTTTCTTATTAAACTTAGTTTCAGTTCATAAAAAACCTTCATAATAGACTTGGAAAATAAAAACAATAAGTACAAAAAGGAAAGATATCCCTCTTTTTTTTAATAGAATGAACATGACTCTAAACAGACTGCCAATCTGAATCAGGTACCATAACTCTCTCTGCTATAATAACTTACAATGCAGTGAGCTTTTATTTCAGGTGGCTTTCCCCCTATAAAATGCAAGAGAACACACAGTGACCTCTCCAGACTACTTCACATGCTTTAGGGTCTCATGAATATATTTATTGATCTTTAGATAAAATCTAAGGGATTTTGTCGCATCTGACATTGATTCTCATGGCAATGGAGGATTTTTCCAGATTTACAGTTGAGCTAACAACTAGTGTGAACTTTGGACCCTCTAAAATAGATCGTAAGACTTCTCATCAGATTTTTGACTCTTGCTGTTAGTTTCTGATTCAACTGTATTTGTTCTGCTATGACTGTATTACTTTGGATTCAAAGAGGTTAACCACTGAAGAGTCTTGTATCCAGCTCTCTGAACCATGAGACTCAAGGCGTTGAAATGTTCATGTGGAGAGGAATGTTTTGGAAGCAGGTTCAAAGTTACTAAGCATTAAAACCATTTTTTCTTGATCATAATCAAGGTCTATTACCCATTTACAATATGGACACTGACAATTTTCTATTTTTGGTTGAAATAGCTACAAAAATACATTGTGCTGATTTCAAGAAATTTATAATATAGCTGCAGAAGCAGACTACATACATGTACAGACATATCCAATGATATAAAAAAATCATACCATACATGTCATTAATAAATATAACACTAGTCAGGATTAGGTATGGAAGGTAGAGTGTAGGAGAATTATCTTAAGGCCAAGATGGACTGCATTTGGGGCAATATAGTAGAGCAAGTGCTGTTCCTATGAACAGATATGGGACAAATGTGCAGAAATTACAGAATGAAATACATACTTATACGTTACTATGCCGTCATCAGAGCCTCCCATGCCATATCTATGTCCATTTCTGTAATCTTTCTCCAGTGACAGTTTCTACAACAGCCAAACAAGAGTAGCTTCAGTGACCACCCATACACACACTTCTCTGATGCTGCCTTTGCTGATGTCTCCTTAACATGGCGATGCTGCCATAATTCCTGTACTTATGTCGTCATAAAAAGACGAGAGAAACAATAATCACTTCCTCTTTAAAAGAGATATAGTTGTAACTACTTCCAAAAGGTTCAAGACTAAATATTTTACTAACTAAATTTTGTAAATTCATGGACAAAGAAACTTTGTCTGTGTTATGTTCTGTGGCATCTGTTTCCATTGGTCCTAAATTTCTTTCAGTTTGTTATACAGATTATTAAAAGATACATCTAAACTTTTTAATAGAGCATGATAAATATATAAATTGAGTTGTAACTGATTCTAAAGCACTTGAAAGATAAAATGGAATTCCATCATTGTCAGAGCTAAGACTGACATTATGGAGGAATGGAACTCATAGACTCATGTGGTTCTCCTCACACTATTATATTCTTCCACTAAGGAATGACTTAAGGAGATGTTGCGAGACAAGGAGGTAGATGTTGAGAGTCACAGCTATTGGATTATAACTATGTCCAGTACTTGCGCCAGATAATTTTCTTATCTATGGCTTCTTCGGCAGATTTTCTTGTGATTACATGATTTGATACTGAAAGAATTTGAGATAGAACTTTACAAAAGTAATTAAGTAACTACTGTATACATTTTTTTTTACTCATCCATATCAAAATTCATCATTTAAATAAATTAGATTCAGATATAAGAAAACTTCAGCCTCTTTTGGTGTGCATATTTTGATTTGATGAAGTCTGTGTTTAGTCTGCTGTTTCATGAAGTAGAGTGTACTGTGTTATTAAAGTCTCAGATCATTTTACATCTTCCCTTATGACAGTATACTTTCAAGGGAAAAATAAAGCTGGCCTTGACCTGTTTGCTTTTTGTTGGCATTTATGCAAATAACAGCAGCCACTGTGTCCTAAACAGAGACATCACATTAAGGTGAGCAGACATCTCTGTCTATCAAATGGTAATCACCACATTCACAAGGAAAACTAAGTGAGCTATGGGAAAAGCTTTCAGTCCATACATTTTCTTTAAATATAAATATACAAAGAATGAACACATTAAATATCACAAAAATATGGAACAAGACAGAACTAGCCTTCTGCTTCATTATATCAAGCCACAGTGCAGCTAACATTTCTTAAGAGGAAGATTATTTTAACAAAATTACTCAAGAAAGCTAAAATTGTCCTATTCGCAAGTAATCTTTGAAGAGATTAAGATAAATATATATATATATATATATATATATATATATATATATGATTAAGACTTATTTCTTGAGTACTATTCAAGAAGTACCCATATATTAATAATATATTTGTATTATTGTATTATGCAATTACTATCTATTGTTTCTTTAAACTCTTGGGGAATCTACTACAGCAGTTTAACATAAGGAGATAGAGAATAAAAGCATAGTGTCTATATTCTATGCTTCATATTCATAATCATGGACATATATATTTAAGATCTGATTAGATACTCATGTAGAAGTGTCAATAAAAAAATGACATTTAGACTCTGGGAGAACACCCAGAGTAGCTATTTTAAATGCAAACCAGAAACATTAGTCAGTATTTAGGATTAAACTGTCAATACTAAGTATTATTTCCAAATGCAAATAGCAGCAGCCACTGTGTCCTCAACAGAGACATCACATCACTGCAAGGAGATACCCTTGTCTATCAAAAGGTAATTATCACATTCACAAGCAAAACTAAATTAGCTATGGGAAAGGCTTTCAGCCCATAAATTTTCTTTAAGTACAAATCTTAACTTGGATGCTAGTAAATTGTTGAAGTATCAATTATAGTAGATCACTGAACTGAAGTAAATCCATGGACACATGAGCTCAGGAGGCACTGATGCATCATGGAGGTGAGGGTCAGAGATTTCAGATGCCTTTACGTGAAGCAAGACTTCTGTCTGCCTGAATGCCATTCCTCTTTGATCCCCTTTGCTGGTTTTTATGTTTCCCTTATTTAGATTCTAGTATATGTTAGTGTTTAGTCGTTAGATCACTATTTTCATTAAAATCTCTTGAAATATTTCATTTAAATATTTCATTAAAATTGTTTCAAATGCTACCTGAGGTTTATTATTGTTTCTATTCATATTGCCAATTTAAAGCCATTACTTTTTCCCTGTATTTGACATATCTTCTCATATGCCTCTTATATTTTCCAGTGTTTAACACTATAGACAAAAAGAACTCAGAATAATTAAGTGGCATCACCATCTATCCTATTCCTCCAAATCTGAAAATATGGGCTTTTCCCAGATCATGTTTCTTTATTACTGACTGCTCCCCCTTCACCAAGTCCTTTCCTTGTATCTTTAGAATGTACTTCACATCTGGTGATTTATCTCCTCTCCTGCCATCCTGTGGTCTCAGTAATAATCACTGTAGTCAGAACTAGTGATACTCCAACTCTCTGTATTTCTCCTTTGTCCTTCACCAAATTAAAGTTTTGGATTTTTTTTCAATCATAATAATCACTTTTAAGTGAAAGAAATAAATCAATGGTTTATTATAAATATGATTGTAGCATTGATTGTTCTTCCAGAGAACCAAGATTAAATTGCCAAAACCCATATGGCAGCTCACAACCATCTGCCACTCTAGTACCAGAGGCCTCATACCTTCTGGCCTTTGTGGACACTGCAGGCATGTATGTGATGCATATATGAAAACAAAATATTTATACACAGAAAAGCAAATAATTTTTTAAAAATTAAAATTAGGGTTTCAGTTTTCTTACACATAGTTTACTACATATATGCTATCACTTCTTTTAGTATAAAGCACAATGAAGAAATAATAATACATAATATACTGCGTGTTGCTTAATGCAGATTTTTCATATTATGAAATTGAAAGAGGCCTGAAATTATAGATAACACCAAGACTACTAAGAACTGAGTAGGTCTGAGTCACATGGAAAGGGCAGTTGAGTGAAGACTATGTTATGATGCAGAGACAAAAGATTCTAGAAGTCCCCATACACTGTTAGATGTGAGGAATCTTTTAGAATGTGAAAAACAAATGCTTTGTAGTTCTAACTGCAATATTTACAAGGGCTATGTTCCAAGAAGTTTCCAATCAGACTGCAGGATTTAATAGTAGTGTCAGATCAGAGAGTATACCAAAACAATATATTCTACAAGTAATCTGTCCTATTGCCTTGGACTGTGAACATGAGTAAGAGGGTATAAGATCACTGACTTTGCAATGTTTAGACTTAAAAGTGTTAAATAAATATGCTTATATTTATTATATGCAGCATTCAACTTGTACACATTTATGTAAAAATTTAAGTGTATTGGGGTTCTCCAAAGAAAATAATTCAAATAAGAATGTGGCATATGTATCCTCCACACGAATTGATAAGTATACCATTTATAATGTATGATTTTGAAGATATATGTAACAGGGAATCGGCTCAGACAAGGTAGAGAGGGCTCAAGTTCTGCTGTCTAGAAGTTGGAGACTCATGTCAACTGAGAGTTCAAGTCAAGTCCAACTGACTTCCAATGCAAGTGTAAAGGTAAGAATTCCTATGTCTATACCTGGAGTGCTAGGATTATAGGTGCTTGTCTCCATACTCAGCTTTTGCTAGAATTATTTAACATAGAAAGCCAATCATGTTTAGTAAAAGAGTATTTTTCCAAAGTCTGACTGGTTCTTTTAATAAACAGAAAATTATATGGAGGTAAAGTAGATGGAGATAAGCCTTAACAATAAACTGAGATTCTTCCTTCAAATATATTCTGGCATGCCTTAGTTCTGTAAGGATAGCATGAAATTTTCCTGAGAATTTATAGCAAAGAAGCTACTTGTATTTGGAAAATCAGTCAGATGCATCATTAAGGTCTATGTTATAGGTTGTTTTTTCTGGTTATTTCTTGAATTATAAATTTTCAAGAAATAGAAATAGGAAAATCCTCTAAGACATAGTTATTATCAGCAACTAATTGTCAAATAATACTAAATGCTTCATTTGTGTTACTGAGTTCATCCTTATAAAGTTCTGGAAGGAAGATATCCCCACTTAACAGGTAAAGAAAACTGAGCTTTGGGAAAATTTAAAAAAAATTTGTTTTAAATAATGTTAAAACTCAGAATAATTTTAAGTATCGACCACATTTTGATCTTCCACATCTGATACAAAACTTGGCTGTGTTATCTGCTTTTCCCCAGTGATTATAAACAAACCAGTCTTCAATTCAGTATTTCTCTCTGGACCCTACTGTTTTTTGTTTTTTTTCCTTTTGTTTTTACTTACTTCAGCAGCATCTGCTGTGATTTAGAAGTCTTTCTCCCTGTGAAGAGACATAGCTGAAGATTGTGCAGTGTGCTTTGTTTGCATGTAGTCTACATGGAAACAAAGATGTTTTTCCAGACAACAAGTCAGTGACAAAGCTGAGAACTGAAATTTTAATTCTGCCTTTCTCATCAAATGCAGAATTGATGTTTCTTTCTTCGTGAGACAATTTTTCATATTTGAATCCAAGATAAGTGATACAGTGAGATAATGTAATTTTCCTCCATTGCCTGCAGCCTTTGATTAAAGAATTATGGCCTTGCTTTGAAAGGCAGCATTTTTTTCAGTGACACATTAAAATAATCATGAACTGCATTCCACTTCTTTCTCTGGTAGTTCCCATGTCCTTGAGCCTCTTTTAAGAATATTATATAAAAACTTAACGATGCTAATATTAACAAGTATATAAAATGCACATATGCCGTAGTAACCAATCCTAAACAATTTATATAAACTCTTGCCTATTCATTGAACAAACTAAATTGTAACAAGTCTGTACAAGATTGAAATTCCACAATGCAGTAACTTTCTCTAATTTTAAAAATTAGAGAAAAAAAAGATGAGAAAAAAATCAACTCCATCTCCATGATGTAAGGACAGTTATTTGTAGAAGAAAAAGACAGGCTATTTTTTCTCTAAATGGTCAATTTCACCAAAAGTTTGCTCTTTCACTATCAGTGATCCCTTAAAAGGCCTGACATCTGGGAGGGAGGGGTCTGTTCAGCCATGCCTGAAGCTATTTTTCAGGTTAGTTAAATATCAAAGAATTTACAGAAGCCCTGCTGAGTATGTCATTATCTGCCACTGCAGAGGGGAGCCTCAACTGTGCAAGGTCTGGAATGAGATGGCATCTCAGTTATAACTAAAAAGAAATCACCAGACAGGACTTTGGCCATTGGCAATTTGCCCTTGGCCAAAGAAACCTTATAATCCTACAGCTTTATAGAGCTAGTTATAACTCAGCATATATAAAACATGCTTATAAAATATATACCCTATGATAGACAGATATGCAAGAACAACATTGCAGCTCAAATTATATGAGTGGAATACCTTCCTTTTCAATAGATTCCCCTTTCCTAGTATCTAATTCTGACACCAATCTGGTTTACCTTGGGATATTCGCTGGGGCATAAATACAGACAGCAAAACTGGTAAGCAGAATGTAGATTGATAGTTAAAAACGGTAGAAACAGAAGCACTTCCACAGTTCCCAATAGAAAAGCTTAGATGTTTTTGGCTATTATTAAATTGATATTTTCCTACTGTGAAATTTAATTCAAAATGTGAAGCATGTTATTGTTAATGAATGAAGAAGAAATAAAAAAGAAAAGACATGACTGCTTCAAGGTATGGTGAAGGAAAAAAGTTTATTGTACACGAAGGAGAACATAATCACAGGCAGAGATATCTGGGAGAGTCCAGAGTGTACATGATCATACTGAACTGTTGGGCTATGTGAGAGGGAAGGAGAGAAAGAAAAGAAGAGAGACAAGGGAACCTGGAAACCAAGAGAACTTGAGGCCAAAAGAAAGAGGGTAACCAAAATGACTGGATTATTTAGGGATTTAACCCAGCACCCTGGGTTGAAGACTTCAGGGTAGGGGGCAGGATATGCAAGCCAGGAGGGAAGGGACTGAGGGATACTAGGACCTGGAGGTCAGGTCCACTTTGATATGAAATAGGTATGTCAGCCAGCAGTTCAACTGAGTTTGAGACCTATATTCAGAATGCTTTATTGACATTACAATAAGCATCCAGATGTGCATATTGAAAACTCAAGAAATGTATCTTTAGGTAAATAAGATATGAGAAGATAACAGTGAAAACTACAAGCAGAAGCATAGAGAAACTTGTGTTGGTTTTAATGGCAAAAGGGACATAACTAAGGTTTCTTTGATTGCCCCCAAAGACCACTGAGTTCAATTTAAAAATTTTAAACAGTTAATCCTGTGACCAATAATTAAAAATATTTCCAAGTATCATAGATTAGGCACACAGTAAACTCTATGGCTAAAGAATGTCCTACATTGATTTCTTTATTCCATAATATATTTAATATAAATCTTTACTTAGGAATATAGTACTATTTAATATAATCATGAGCTATCATCAACAATACAAAATTAAAATTCATACTGGTGTGAGGGCCTGAAAAATTAACTCCACTTTAGGTATTTGTCAGCAAAGAAACAGAACTTAATTGCAATTCCCGTACTTCCCTCCCCTTCCTCTAGGGAACATTAAGTCCAGCAGGGCAGAGACCACCTGTGTAAACACCGGATAAGGGAAATGTTGGAGATAGGAGTCTCCTAAAACGAGTAATAAAGGGGCTTAGTGTTTACTCAGCTCGACCTTGTTACAATAGCCCCGGAGTTGACTAACTGTTAAGTATGTGCAAGGGACACTGACCCTTGCCCCTGCCCAGGGATCTTACCTAAAAAATTTGCTTAATTGCCTTTGTGACCTAACCTGCTTACAGCAAGTGACCCCCACCCAACCCATTATACAATTGCTGTGCCAGAGGGGCTTCCCCCTCATTTCTGGGAAAGGAACCTATCAGGAAGTCCCAGCCCTGCTACTGCAAACTCCAGATATGCAGGACATCCTGCCCATTACTCATCCTCCTGTTAGCTGCCAGGTCCGGCTAAGACTAACCAATCTGTTTAAAGGTCAATTCCAATAAACCAATCCTGTAACGTCAAAGCATGTGACTCCCTGCTTACATCATTTTTCCTCTATAAACTCCTCTCTCCCTTTGAGTGGAGCTCTCGCCATTTTTGCTGTGTCAGAGAGGCGTACAGCCCTAGCTCAAGTAAGCCTAAATAAAGAGACCCCGTGTGTTTTAGATCAGATGAGACTCCTTGGTGGTCTTTGGGGATATGGACAGTGGGCACAACACCGGAATATAAAATTATTCTGACTCTGAACCAATAATGTTCAAATTAGCATCTGGCTGGATATCCTAATATATGTATTTAATATGAATGAGAAAAAGAAACTCTGCTTAAGTGATTAAAGAATTAATAGTTACTTATTTCTGAAATTTAACATAATTTTTAGAGGGGATAAACCATACTTAAACCATACAAGAAAAGACATATCTAATCTTTCTAGCATGAAGACCTTGGCTTGCCAGCAGAAATAGCCCAAACTCTTGTGACTAATTAAAAATGGTTGTTGATGATTCTAATAATTTAAACACATTGCCCATTTTCATTTCCAGGAAATTTTTTGCTTTTGACTCTCTGTTTCTCTGTTTGCTAAGTGAAACCCCCTTTTTATGGCCTCCACATTATGTTTATCTTAGAATGAGTGTACTGACCATACGATAGATATAGTTAACTTATATTTCTCTAAATACTAATTTATCTTTAAAGTTCTTTGTTAATTGTTAATTTGCTAATTGAAATTTTCTTGAGCTTGGGGAGGAATGGCATATGTAATTTTGATGAGAAAAAAATATTTCTTGGACTTTCCAGATATACATTTATTTTATCTGCTACAGTACCTCTCAAATGGGCTACAAAAAGTAATTCCTGGAGGATTGTTAACAATAAGAATTCTCAAGATATAGCAGCTTGCTGAGTCAAAGTCTTCAGTAGAAGCATGGGAAGTTTTAAAGTGCTACTGAAAAATGTAAGGTTCTGGAATTGATCTTAGAGGCATCCAGAATTTTAATATGTAAACATTTCACAAAAGTGAATTTTAAGATACTTTTCTCCTGGATATTTTGGTCAGTTCAATTGCCAAGCAATGTGTTTAAAAAAGTGACTCAGTCTATGTTTAGTGTTTAGAGATTTAGGCTGGGAAATGATAACTCTTAAGAGCTATAACAAATGAAATTCCCCTAATTCTCTTTGTTTTCTTTCATGCCTTATGTATCCTTTTGCCCTTCCCATTCTTCATCACCTATTATTACACACTTTGTCTCTTTTTTAGTTTTTCAGGCTTCATACACATGCATGTATGCAGACATACATACATATATGTATGAACTGTGTATTAGAGACAATAATTATTTTTATTTTTCTGAGTTTGGATGACAACCATTATGTTTTCCAATCCACCCATTTCCTGAAACTTTCATGGTTTAATTTTTCTTTATAGCTGAATAAAATTCCATTGTGTATGTGTATCATCTTTTCATTTCAAGTGATTCCATGTACTTCCATAGAAATTCTTGTATTTTCATGCTTCTTGCTGCTCTATTCACCATAATAAACCATCGAAATGAATGGGTAATGAAAATGACTTATATGAAATTTCTAGTATTTTTCTTACATCTATTTGTCTATCTATCTATCTATCTATCTATCTATCTATCTATCTATCTATCTATCTACTGAGGCCTATGAGTATCCCTGTTGCTAAATAGAATCTGTCTGACAGAGTTCCAGATTCTTTAGCTGGGGAAATATTAGTCCATCAGCTATATTGCTCCTCTTCTGTGCTAAATTTTCATCTTTAATGAGAATGTCTGCATAGCCTATCCAAGCTGGCTGTTGTTGGCTGGGAAAGGAATACAACCACTTCACCAGAAAAACCATGCAGGCCTTTTTTCTTTAAGTCCTGGCATACTGTCCTAGGACAGGTGTTAATGCTCCAGGAAGAGATAGTTTTTTAAAGTTAGCACACCAAAAATGAATCCACACCAGAAGAGCTAAATTCAGCCAGCAGGAGCCGCCAGCCATTGGCAGCTCATTGTCCCAGATGTTCTTTTCAAATGCTCTTTGTAATCACCTCCAGGTTTACAGGCCACCAGGGAGAAATGATGCCCCAGGAGAAATGAAGCTGACTCCATCCTAGATTGCACCTGCATACTAGGAAGGCCCCTGCTGAGACTACTGGCCCTAATAGTCTTTCAGCAAGCAACAACTCTCTCTCTAGGCATGGCAGCATTCTAGCAGTGTCTCCTGTTTTTCTCCCCTCCCCTTAATATGTACACTGTAAAATTTTCTTATTACAAATGCTTCTGCATTTTTATTCTTAAAGCACGATTGTGTGTGTAATTCTCTTAAAGCGCATAAATGTGCCATATGTGGGTCCCATAAAAGAATGAACTTCTGTGTTCATTTGCCATAAAGAATGAATAATCTTGTTCGTTTGGCATAATTTTCCTTTCTGCCCATATTCTCTTCCTGAGTGGAATCCCGAGAACCCATCTGTAGAAAAGGCTGGATCCCTCTGCATCCATCTATCTATCTCTGTGTGTGTAGGCTTGTCACTGTGGAGTTTAGAGGATAACTTCTGAGAATTGATTCTCTTCTATTATGTGTGTCTCAGGGTTTAAACTCAGGTAATGAGGCTTGGTGGCGCAGTCTTACTCGGTTATCTAACTGTCCCTTATAAGGAATTTCTATTGCAATCCTCTTCCTACTCAGGGCTCTGGTTCTCTTTCACAACAGCATTTGGTCTTCCTCTATTATAAGCTGTCAGCTGAGGCTTGGCCAGAGCCCTTCTAAGGTTGCTGCCCATGGATAAAGAACAAGAAGTTCCTCGGGGGTCAACAGAGCAGATGCAGCCTCTGGCCTAGTTCCTCAACAATCTGTGCTTTTAGGATGTGCGAGAACTGAGAAAGGTCCTGTCCACATATATAATCTTCCTACTCTCTACCCTCCAAGGTTACCTTTTGAAGGCTGCACTGGATAAGTTAGCAGTGCTCATTCTGAACCATGACATTCCGGGCATCATCATAGTCCCAAGCAGCACAGTTCATCATGAAATGATATGAAATAGAAGAAACAATACCATCTTAAGGTGCAAAATCCAATTGAAAACAGAGACAAAGTTCAGGTTTCCAGGAAAATGAGAAAAGCTCCTAGCGTTCAGAGCCCAACAGTAAGGCAGAAACAAAGTGATTGTTGGGAATGTTTGGGAGCTGAGATTTGTCATTTCTGCATTATGATGACTCTGACCATGATCATTAGTGAATTTCTGATTGGTTAAAAATTATGACTAACTTTTGTTTATATTGTCACAGAATGTTTATGCTTTTCAATCTTAAATAGTTTATAAAAATATGAGTTGAGGTCCTAGCTCTGAACTGATTCAACTAGCCTCTAGAATAATTTCTCAAAACTTCTATTTCCAACAAGTTTTTAAAATTGCTACAAAAATAGTATGCACCTCAAAGGTTTGTCCTGCCTCCCAGTCTCTGCTGTTGAATGCCAGGTGGAAAAAAATAATAAACACAAATACTAATAGGAAAATTAATAAATTAGAAAAACTATAAAATTATGCCTTTAAAGTAGCTAATAAAACAAATATATGACTAGCTGGTATACTCTTTGAAAAAGATGGGGAAATTACAATATTGATTGTGGTTGGATGAAAGGGGAAGAACTGGAGATGCCACAGAAACTAAATGTTTGAAAACCCAGATAAAATGATTGGTTTTCCTATGAAGACATGAACTATCAAGCTTTACTTAAGAAGTGATAAAAATCCCTGAACAGGTCAGTAATTATGGTGGATTATTGTCTGTCAAAGAGAAACCTACTGAAAGCATGCCAAACTGAGCTTTTAAATTAGAATTTTAGCCTAAAAGCAGCTCATAATTCCAATACTGCTTAAAGTTTTTCAGCTCTAAACAAAATGCATGTCAACCCATAACTAGTTTAAAATGCCAAAGTAACATTTTTCCAATCCTGAGAAAGCAAATACTTAAATGAAAATGTTATTCAAGAATTTCACTTACTACTATGTATAGAGGAATGTTTAATCATTTAATCCAGCAACATAGTTGTTCTGGGAAAGGATCACATTTAGGGATCCATATGAAGGGATCAAATCTAAGGGTCTTTATAAAGGGATCACATAAAGGGGTCTATATGAAAGGATCACATTCAGAGGCCTATGTGGTCTGGATGGAATGTAGAAAGAATGTTGTTAGTGCACATCCTTAATTCTAATATTCAGAATGCAGTGGTACATGCCTTTAATCTCAGCACTTGGGAGATAAGAAGCAGAGCCCAGAAGGAGTCAACATCAGACATTAAGATGTCTTGAGATGAGTTAGAGTGAAGGGCAGGTAAAGTGACCAATTAGAGGAAGAGTTGACAGAGTGAGTCAGAGTAAAGATACACCCAATTCCATAATAATAAAAAAAAGCTCAGAGAGCAGACACAAACAGAAACAGTATGAAGCAAGTAATCTGAAGTAGTCTGAAGAGTCTGAGTCTGCGGTAGAGACAGAGACACAGTTTGGCAGAAGTCAAGTATCAGGCAGGAAGAATGATTTTTTTTGAAGCTGAGCAGAGCAGTTCAGAGAGGTTTAGAGAATCAGCCAGAGTCAGAAGAATTTGGTTACAAACATTCAGCTGGCTCAGAAAGTTTGGACCAGTCATCTTGGAGAAGAGTTTGAGTCAGAACAGTGAATAAGTTGAACCAGAAGAGTTAATTTCAGTACAACCCTGAGTTCAGAAGGACCTAGTCTGAGTGGATCAGTCAAAAATAAGCCTTGAAGGCTTAAATGTTCTAGTTTGTATGGAGCCCGAAATGTCCCAGGGCTCCAGAACTAGGACCAGTGATTTGAATTAGCCAAAAGGTAAACAGCATTTTGCCCTGAATCTACCACTACAATTATGAATTCTTAATTGTATTTGATTCTTATTCTTAAGAACTCCAGCAGTATATAGCAAGAACAATTAACACGGCCAAGGGTAGTTGATTCTTGAGATCTAAGGTGTTTCTGCACCAAGATATCAATTACTCATCATTGTAATAGGTTACTGAAAAAAGACTATACAGTCCTATAATCTTTACAAACATTTGATAAAATCAGCATTCTTACTGCAAAAAATATTTACTAACTGATGATTATATTGTCTTTTCCCAATTAAATCAGAGATTTTAATGTTCACATATCCACAAATATACTTTATATATACACATCTGAAGACCAAAATAGTAAAAATCATTTTAAACCTAGTATTTAAAGGAGACTTTCTAGAAAATAAGATCCAGATCAACTATCTTTTGTCACTAGCATTCTTTATAATTTTGAGATGTGTCCCTAGGTATGGATAATAAATAGCATTGTAAGTCTTTAAATATAAAGCCTGTAATAAATGTGAATATGATGTGAACATTCAAAATTATGTTTAATAAGCTCTGAAAGCATACATACAAGTAACATTATACAGATTGAGCAAGGTATATTACTGTGTTTAGAAATATATGTGTAAAAACAGCTAATGAAAAAGATGATGAATATGAGAGGCTTTGGAGGGATGAAAGGGAAGGGAAACATGGTGTGATTATATTATAATCTTAAAAGAAATCAAATCATTAAAAAATTTAGTAAAGAAATTTTGTGTCCAAATAAATCTCTTCATCCCATCCTGAGCTTAGTAGCACACTACCTGCTACAACCTCCCTTTCTTCTCTGCTCCCACCTCCAGCAGATCTTGTAAATCTGCCACAGGCTTCCTCACCACCACATTCCTTCATCTCAGCTACAAAATCCCACAAGTATTCTCTTGAGAACCCTCTGCTCTCTCTGGCCAGGGAAACGGGGAGACTATCTTCACCCTCTTTCTCTGTTTCAAATTCAACCCTCCTGTTTCATGCCTAGCTCTGTAGCATATCGCTTACTGTGGCCTCTCTGACCCCATTCTCAAGGATTTATGTAGATTCTGGTGGCACATCCTACTTTCTTCTTTCCTGTAGACCCCACCCCACTTCCTCCTAACCCATCCCTATTTTTAAGTGCCAGCTCTCAGTACCATGAAAGACATCCTACATAGGCGACCCCTGGCAAGATCTCAGAAGTTTCTCTACCAAGCAACCCACAGCCACTATAGTCTCATAAAAAAACAAAGAGGGAAACAGAAACCAAGGAACAAAACATCCATCCAACAAAGACAAGAGCAGACATCAGCACCTGGAATTACAATCATCTAAACCCTAGACTCATAGATGCTAGTGTAAAAATACAATAACAGCCAGGATAATGTGTCTCCAAAAGAGCTTAGCAACCCTACTAATGTAGGCTGTAAAAAGTGTCATAAGCATAAGACAAGAACTTCAAGATAACTTTTATGGATGTGTTAAACATCCTTAAAAAGGATATGAATAAATCCACTAATGAAATCTATGAAAACATAAAACAGTGGAAGGAAATGAAGAAAACAATTCAAGATGTGCAAGTGGAAATGGAATCACTAAAGAAAACTGAGACAAAACTGGAAATGAAACATTTAGAAACTCAGACAAAAACCTCAGAGGTTAGTCTCACTAATAGAAATGATGGAAGAGAGAATCTCAGGAATTGAAGACAATGTAGAAGAAATGGATATTTTGGCCAAATAAATGTTAAATGTAAACAGTTCTGATACCTAACAGGCCAGAGGCCAAATACTACTGTTCTGCTAAAGACTCTTTATGACATTCTGCTATACTCATAGATCAGCGTCTTGCTCAGCTCTCATCAGAGAAGCTTCCTCCTGCAACAGATGGGAATAAATACAGAGATCCAGAGCCAGACAATATGCAGACCTTGGGACACTCAGCTAATGAGATGTCTCCATCAAATCCCTCTGAGAAGTGGAAACAGAAAGAGATTAAGAGACAGAGTATGGCTGACATAAAGGAATCAACGACTTCTAGACACAACAGGGCTAGCCCACATATGAATTCAGACTGTGATAGCATGTATATTACCTGCACAGGTCTGCACCAAATGGAGACCAAGAGCTGAGAGAAGTTGACTCACAAACCCATCGCTAAACAGAAGTTAGCTCCAACTGATAACTCCTTGAAAATGGAAAGTTAGTTTTCCCCAAGGAAGTGTTACTGGGGAAATAAACTATTCCCAAGGAAAGTGTGTGTGTGTGTGTGTGTGTGTGTGTGTTTCTATATGTGTTTCTTGTGCTTTTAAAAAAAAATTTAATTTTTTAAAAATTTCTTAATTTTTAATTTTTTCAATTTTTATTTTTTACTTTTTTCCCTTCTATTTATTTATTTTATGGTATTTTATTATTTTTCCTTAGATACCTCATTTGTTTTCTAAGGAAGGACAGAAAGGTTGTGAATCTGGATGGAAGGGGTGGTGGCTAGGAACTCAGAGGAGTTGAGAGAGGAGAAATCATAATAAGAATATATCGTATAAAATATTTTCAATAAAAGAAAAAATATGTAGCCTAAACCATGACTCATTTTTTGAAAATACCCTGCTACAGCAGTAAAGACATAAAAATTTGAGAATAAATTTGCCACAAAATAGAAACTTTTAAAAATTATATACTCATGAAGATTTGAATACATGAGCAAATTTTTTGTCTTGGACTAAAGAATTCAAATTTATAGAGATAGTAAAGTTTCCTGTATTAATCTAGAAATGAAATGCTTCTCATTCCCATGAAACTACAAAGGTGTTTTAATATTTCTTTAGAAGAAATTATATGCAATAAAACTTAAATATTTCCTATATTTTTTGTAAGAGATCATAACTCAGATATAAGAAAATATTAGAGTGATTAGAAGAATGTTAGTCTATGTAACCAAAGTGCAAATAAGAATGTAATGTAAATAAAAACTGCGTGAACTAGATATTGTTGCTTTCTTTTTCTTTTCCGTTTTTTTTTTTTCTTTAAACAGTGTTTCTCTGTTGTAACTCTGGCTGTCCTGGAACTCACTCCAAGGTGGTTTGAAACTCACAGAGATCCACCTGTCTCTGTCTCCCGAAGAGTGCAGGGATTAAAAGTATGTGCCATCACCACCCAGCTTGAATTAATTTTTTGTTTGTTTTTTGTTTTTCTTTTCTTTTCTTTTTTTTTTTTTTTTTTTTTTTTACTCAGTGTCATGGGAAAAACTGGAAGCTCTTCCAGAAAGGAAAGCCCTTTCTGCTCTAGCTTCCTCTCTGTTTCCTGTTATGAGGAAATGAAGCTTTATTCACTATACTGTATTTCTAGGAATCACTTTGTAACAGTATGAAGTCCCTGTTTTTCCATAATGAAAAGAATATCTTTGTGTTTTCATGAGTGATAGTGTTAGTGAAAGGCCAAGGCTCTTCAGCATTCCCTCTGCAAGCAGCCACAAACCTCAAATGTGAGATCTAATTAATTACATGTACAAAGATAACAACTTCATCTTAATAGATCCCTAAGACTGGATTACAAGGAAGAACAGTGTTGTTGGAAGACAGATGACATTTCCTCAATGAAGAAAATGAAAAGAAAAAATAAAACAGTGTTTTACTTTTCACTTTCAGAAGAAGTTTTAGAAATAATTTGATCTATTTCTTTTCAATCTGTGAGTACCTTGTTGTTCAATGGGAAAAAGGGGGTAAAAATGTTGCTCTTGTAATTGTTACTGGTTCTAACTGTTCCCTGTAAATTCCAGCAAGGAATCCTTGTTCTTGGTACTTTTTATTTGTAGCTTATTACTGTACAATTCTCTCTCAGTACATTCATATGCATTAAAGGAAATTAGAGGAAATCTCTAAACAACGGATAAATAATCATTTCCATCTTTGGAAAAACAAGTGTATTTCAATGAAACACTAATTTTACAGCAAAAACCAAAGACTTCCATTTTTAGATGTCCAGAAAATTCAGCAATCTGTCCATGATCAGGAATTCAAGCATAATGTGAGATATGTTTAGTTATATGAAATTATGCCTACAAAGGTCTCCTGTGCTCCTACATATGGTCCACACTGTACACTGCTAGTTGACTCCTTCTATCTGTGCTTACTTTCCTCTCAATACATCAGTTGAAATGATCTTCACAAAATAAACATTGAAAAATAGCCCTCTGTTGGAAACCTCTGAGTAGAAGTTATATGTATGAGAATCAGTCTCCCTATAAACTATGCTTCATTAAAATATCAGAATAAGCATCAGATCACATGCTGATGTAAATGTGAATATATAAGACAAGATCATCCCTGGATTTCAGGAGATGTATGGTATAAGACTAAGACTACAGACTAATTGTGTATTAAGTGATGAGTTAGGTCTTAAAGAATGAATGAGACTACTCATCTCATAAAATGGACCCAGGAGTTCCTCTATGCTTTCTACCCTCTCTTCAGAGCATAGAAGACACATGAAAAGGGTCCCCTCTATGCAGCAGGAATAGTGTTCTTAGCTGATTTGAAATCTGGCCACTTATTCTTAGTGTTCTTAGCCATCCAAGCTTTGAGAAAGAGATTTCTTTTGTTTATAAGCTATGCAGACTACGGTATTTTATTTCAGAAGCTTGAGTCAACAAAGACAACTAATTATTCCTGACTTTAATACTTTCACATGAGTTATTGACCATCATAGAAAAGATGTCACTGAAACAAGTATTTAAGACATTCCAAGTACTCTTTCCTTGTTTGCTGGTTCCAAATAGCTTTTGCAGTTTCCTCCTATATATTTAGCACTTGCATTTTGACAAGTTTTCTGTACTGTCCCTGGTTTAAGAGGAATATTATACACCTCAAAGCCACTGTATCACACAAGTTGCTTTGAGGTGCATAGTATCCCCCTTAAGCCAGGGACAGGACAGAAAATGCTTCTTCTCCATTAGACACAAATGTTACTCAAAGTAATTCAATAGGATAATCACTCACACCGATGGTTCAAAGAAGCAATGAATATATAATTACAGTGTTAAAGAAGCAACTATCTGTGAAGCAATGCATTGGGCATTTCAATTTGTTTTCTCATTTGTTTCTAAGAATCTTTTCTGTGATTTTGTTTCATCCCAGTTTTGCAAGGCAAGGTAGGACAATACACAGACTTAACTTTTCAAAGGAAAACAAGATTCTCTCAAATTTCAGGTAGGTCAAAATATAATTAGTGTAGGATTTTTTTGTGACACAGTAAGGGAGAGAACTGATAATGCCTTGAATTTAGGAAAGATAAAAACATAGGTGTATAATTTATAAATATTTAATGAACAAAAGCCAGAGAAGATTCCTTGTATTAGGTGAATGAGAGCCTACTAACTGCCAGAAATTAAACTCTTTATGGGGGCAAGGCTCTATGGATGAATTGTATTAAGGGTGATGATGCTAGTGTATATTTGTAACTTACAGGCTATTTTCCATCAAACTGAGGATTTTGTGTGCACATTATCTTAAATTTTATAAGCCTACATGGTAGGTAACCCTGTTATTTTCCTTTTGAATGAGAAAACCGGAGATCTTAAAGTATCTTAAATATCTTAAAGAATTTCGTGGATCATAGAATTTGTTTTATTGTTTGGTGTTTGATTTTCTTTAGAGTAGGGTCTCTCTATGTAGCCCTGACAGTCCTAGAACTCACTGTGTAGACCAAGCTAGCCTGGAACTCAAAGAGATCTGCTTGATTCTGCTTCTTGAATATTGGGATTAAAGACATAGGCCATGGTGCCCAGATTGATCATAAAACTTGCATTAAAGCTTTTGTGATCTCTCTGTGTACTCCCTCTCCTTTGTTTATAGAGTCAGAACTATGTAACTGGACCATTTTCTTCGACCTAACCACAACTCTATGTTAGCCCAAAGACTTCCTGCTAACTGTTTGGTTTTCCAAGTCCACTGCACATAGATATGGGCCTAGAAAATCCACTGTAACTCAGTACCTTAATGTTGTACTACACTGTGACAAAAAGAGAAAAAAAAAATCTGGTTTTTGAAGTTGTAAAATTGGGAAACAAGGAGGCAGACTGCCTTCTGCAAACCCAGAATCTGAGAAATGTAGGGATAGACTATACCCAGTGCAAATATGGAATCTGAGTAACCAGGGAGTGGGGTAGAGGGGTGGATGGCAGGTGGGGGGTAGGGAGCACTGGGGGTGTCCTCTGTGCAAAAACGGAATCTAACAACTGTATTAGTTTACCATCGCAGTAGTTTCTTTCTAACATTCTCCAGACACTTAATAAGAACGTGGTCTAATGAAGTAATCACTTCATCAGTTCTCATCAAATCCTCAACAGAAATTTTCTCAGGGGAGATGAATTAGGGTGAAAACCATGAAGGGCCAATACAGAGTTCCCAGGTAAGAGAAAAGGTGATGAAGTAAAGTAAGGAAGGGGAGGGTTCTGATGCTTGGCTAGGCCTCTTCTTTCCCAATGCCTTTCTTCTTCAGTCTCACAGTTTTCCTTTTAGCTCACCCCTCTTTTCTCTTTCACAATTGTATGAAAATTCTCTCAGGACTCTGTGAAAGAGAACCTACAGGTAAGACTGTGGATACGAGAAGGCTTGCATGATGTTACTCATGTAATGAGGAAGCACCACTCTGTCACAAACAACTGGGACTGCCCCTTCAAGTGTTTATTCCTAGGGGGACTACTCAGCATAGATGCCCAGCAGTTCCTGAGGACTCTCTAAGGAAGAACTTCACAGGGAAGAATATGAATTTATATCACAGACACAAGCATTGTCCTTCAAAGAGTATGCTGAGAGGAGGAATTGTTAACTCAAATTTTCAATCCCACTGTAAATATTTATGAAAGGCTGCCTTAGAAAACATGCTCTTGTTTCCTTAGGTGACTCTTTATCCATTTACTTTGCTTTAGGATTAAAAGAATACACAATAGTGGAACAACAAAAAACAACTGAAAGAAAGGGGAAAAAAGACTGGTCCAGGAGAAACACAGAGCTGAGTAATTGCTATATTCATAGAAAAGTCTTCATTTTCACAGTTGATTTAGGCAGATGACAGATTGCTATAAAGATGTATGATAATGCTAACTACATATAGTCTCTTGTTTCATTACTTGAATTGCTAGTTTTTATAGAATACTAAATATTTCAGTTTTGGCTTAAGGATCATTTAAAAGTGATTTGGACAGTATTTTCCAATAAATATAATTAATTTTCAGGAAAGTTAGCAGAAAATTCAAAAGCTGAAACTATGTATATATAAGTTCATTAGAATTCTTCAGCTAACAAGTGAAACTATTTGTGTTAAATGTGTTCTTAAGAGTTTTATCATTTTTATTGCATGTTTGTGTGCATGCTTGCACAAGTTTTTGTATACCACTTGCATACAGGTGCCTATAGAGGCAAAAGGATATCATATTCCTGGGAGTTGGAGTTATAAGAAGGTATGAGCCATCTGATGTGGATGCAGAGGTAAGACAAGTATTGCTATTATTTAGACGTCAGCCTAAGCTACACTGTGAGTTTCAGGTCACATGAGCTGCAGAATGAGACTCTGTCTTAAGATCTAACCAAGCCAAACTAAAAGAAAATAAGAACAACAAACTTCAAATAAGCTTCAGTGACTATAATTATCTTTTATTTGAATATGTTCTCTTTATACTCTCTTATAAACAACTTCTTAAAAGCAGATAAATTTAATAGTGAGTTTTTTGTGAACACACACAAAAAGCAAGGCATGTCTGTTCTGAGATTAAAGACTCAGGGTTGCCATCTCAGACTCACTGACCAGAAGATCTTAGTATCTATGAATGCTGAAATGATTATGTATCCATCAGTCTTTAGTAGATATAGTTTTCTGGGACAGAGCTGGCTTAGGAACAGGAAGATAAAATATCACTGAACAAACATCAGTGATGCTAGAACATGAAGTTAATACATGGAAGGTGTAATAGAGACTCTACTGGGAAGCACATCCATATGGGTCCTGTATCCATTGGAATCTTTTGGACTCCAAGAAACACAATACCTGTTTTGTATGACATTTTGAGAAAAGGCTTGAGGTTACAGTGAATATTCAGAGAGACCCTCACTAAAATGTTGATACTTGAGAACATCATATGAGAAAATAAGATAAATAAAAAGAAGTAACAAGAAACCCAATAAAAAGCCAAGATTTCAATGTCCCCAGAGAGATAGCTCACCAGTTAGGAGTATAAATTCCCTTGTGAGGACCCAAGTTCAGTTCCCAGCACCTACACTAGGGTAATACCTACTGCCTGCCACTATAGGTACACAAGATCTGCTGTCTTTGGCCTTTAGGAACATACTTCCTTCACAGATATACATATGCAGACATATAATTTAAAGGTAAATAACTGAACAAAAAATAAAATGAATCTTAAAAAATAATTTCTAACTGCTTTTTTTTAACCTTTTGTCAGTAATATGAAAAAAAAATTCAATGTGATTTTCTGCTTTTTTTTGTTCCTTTTATATTGCTCCTCAGCCCTCATCAACTTAATCATCCAGATTGTTCTATGAAACAAAACAAAACAAAAAATAAAACAAAAAAACAACAAAACACTCAAAGAAACAAATAAAACCACCCCAGTGGCTTGAAGATGCCTCAGTTGTTAAAATGCTGCCTGTATAATCCAAAAAATCCTGGGCACAGCAGTACATTTCTATCAGTGGTGGGGAGGTAAAGACTGGCAGATCCCTGAAGTGGACAGCCAGCTTATCTGGACTAGGCTGACCCATGTTCAGTGAGAAGCTCCATCTCAAAATGTAAGGTAGGGAAAAATTTCAGAAGATACCCAAACCCCTCCTCCACATTTACAGAAAAAGATCATGCCCATGAAGTGAACTCAGTGTTTATCCTGCTCCCTCACCTGTCCACTCTTGACAGCTGTTGTCTTCAGTTTTTCAATCTGATAAGCTAAAATTTGTGCTATTTCTTTATTCGTTCTTCTAAATCTATGCATTTATTCACAAAATCCTTAACGGTAACTTCAAAAGAGGAATCAAGGCTTTAAGTTGTGTATAATAGCATCATTATGACTTGTTGGAACCGATAACAGGAGGATTTCTCAAAGAAAGCCAGTTGTACTCTAGGATCTGAGGATCATTTAAGACATAAAAAGGGGGTGGAATGGAGGGGTGGAGGTGGTTACATTGAGTAACTGTTAAAAACTGTAATTAAGAAAACTCTGCTGGCAATGAACTTTTAGCACTGATGTTACAGATATTTTTGCCATATACAAAAGATATAATAAGTTTAGGTGTGCTCATCTTTTATCTTTTTTCAGAGAGTATATAAAATTAATACAGATTTTAAATATGACAAAATTATTCAGCATCAGTATAAGGTAAAAGACATTATCAGCTTCATTCATGCATGTGGGAAAAATAAGAGGCAAAAGTTGAGGGTCTCCCTCAGGGTAAAAAGTAAAATTATTTCAATTTCCTATCTCCATTTATGTTGCAGAGACAGTGAAACAGCTTCATGTATAATGGAGCAACTAGTGTGTTCTCTATTTTATGTGATCTAGTAAGACACAGACTCTAGTCTCTTATGACTTTATATCAGAAACTCACTTTGAAATTATTATCAAATCATACTTTAGAAATTTACTTAAAGTATTTTCTCTATTTCATTCCAGCCCTGTAAAAATTAACTCACACACCACTCAAATTAATTTCACTATGTTATCAGTTGCTTCTTGATGAAGAATGTGTAATAACAAGTACTAAAAAATTTCCCAAACTGTTATACAGCAGTAGGCACAAAATACTTTACTAGTGTTCTAGTAACATGTCTAAATGGCAAAGTAAAGGCAGAGAGATGGAGGAAGTGATGAATGTTTTACAATGAATTAAAAATTTCTTAGAAGTTTAATTGACTAAGAATACAAACATAGTCTGGACCAAATTGTACAATATGGACATATATATTGTGACAGATGGTTGAAACCAACATCAGACTGATTTAGGAAAAAAGATAAATATGTACATTATGAAAATAAAGATCATTTCTACCATAGACTTGAATAATATCAAGTATGTGCCCTCCCCTTCTCTTGCTGTGAGGCCTCAAGCCCACCTTATCCTTCTGGGCCTAGGAAATCTTGAATTTCTTGAGTTTCCTTATCATATAGCAGTCAGTTCTCATATCTATCTGTGGTATGAAAAGAGTGTTTTGTTTTTGTTTTTGCTTTTGTATTTGTGCTTTTTTTGTTTTTTTTTTTTTAATCAGAGACTCTGAAAAAATAAATCTCCAGAAAGGATTTTTATTCACCTGGATTAGGTCAGAGATACATTAGCTCAAGGAGGCTGAGATATAGAGCAGCAGGAACTTTTTCAGAGCTACGTGTTGTCAGTGGAATTAGTCTTTTCTCAAAGAGAGGAGAAATACTGAGGAGATAGAATAGCATTATCTACTCTAGTGTACTGTGGAATGTGAAATCTAAATAGAGTAATTCATTTATAATAGTTTATCATTTGTGTTTCAGGAAAAACATGCTCTGTGTATGTGTTATTATTTATAGTTCCCTAAAGTTTTCTATTCTGACATATGGCTGGATAGTTATGTAGCTATAGAAGTTATTACACATGGTAAAATTTAGATATAAATTTTCATGCATATTAGTTCAAGACTAATGTGGTCTATATATTAAGAATATATATATATATATAGGAATGCCTAAAAATAAAAATGAATTGAACAGAGACAGAAATTGTGACCCCTAGAAAATGCAAGAAGAATGGTTCTACATAGGAACATGGAGGGGGTACTCCAATTAGAAATGTTGCTGATGACATCAAAGGAAGAGCTTATAAGAAGTCAACTACTGCGACCCTCTCAAGGCAAAAGATGTAAAACTTAACTCCTAATTCTTTAGCAGAAGAGATAACTTGGAAATTTTAAAGTCAGGGTAAGTATATATGTGTGCGTATTCATATTTACTTTTTAGAAAGAAAGGTGTGACTAGTTTTATATATTGCCCCTTTTATTTCTTCTCAAGGCAAAATAGATAATAAGGATGTATGTTTAAAATGAAGAGTACAGATTATGATGCAAAGTTATTCTGCCTGTGGATCACAGTCTATATGATACAATAATCACCACCATATCACTACATATGGCCACACACCACGTATAGCCACATTTTCTACTTAAATGAAATCCAACTGGTCAATAACACCCTGAAGTTTTAGTTAAAATTCTAATAATAGCTACACAACTGATTTCACTTCCTGATATAAACAGAAACTCTTTTTCTTCTCCTTCTGCTTTTATCTTCCCCATTCCGCTCCCCCTCCCCCACCTCCTCCTCCTCCTCTTTTTCCTTTTTCAAGATAGAGTTACTTTATTGTAACTCTGGCTGTCCTGGAACTCACTCTGTAGACCAGGCTGGCCTCAAATTCACAGAGATCTGCCTGCCTTTGCCTCCCAAGTGCCTCCTTATTAAAGGCATGTGCCACCACTGCTCCATTCCAGAAACTCTTCTGCAAGAGCTCAGAATTCAGGTATTTATTAGTCTTCACTAGTAACATCCATCAAGATAAATGTAGGCCAGTGTGTTTGTCCAGGAAATGATTCTGACTGTGCCTATTGCCTAAAATATCAAATTAATCAGGAAAGGAATCTTTTCTAAGTGCTGAAAATTATTCCTTGCCTAAATGCAATTTTAAAAGAAAAACAACACAAAGTGGTATCCTAGCCCTAGAACATAGTGGAGCTATTTCTGACAGTTTTTAAGAGATAGATGATATGTATTATCAATTCTAATCCTAACTTAAGTGACTATTTTGACCATTACAGTCTTTACGAACTTAAGATTCTTGACCCTTTATTTGCTAATTTATTAGATATTTAAAAGTCACTGATTATATGTCAAGCTTTATACTAGACATGACAGGAAATATGAAATGATAATGACTTCATTAAAAAGTTGTAGAATGCTGTACTTGTCAGACACTATCCTAATTATTTCCCATGTATGTACTATGTGCTTGCCTTAAAAAATGCTATCACATTTGGAAACTTCAATCATGTCTATTTATTGATGAAAATAGAGAAACAGAAATTTGGTAATTTGTCGAAGAATACATTGCCCAAAACTGTTACAATTGAGATTTGAATCCACATAATCCATCCCCAGAGCCCACTTCTAGTAAAATAGGAAAAATAATTAATGATGTTGGAATAGTACTCCATCAGTACTGCTTACAGTATGAGAGAGGCTGCAGCATATTGACATTGGATAACCTGAAAGACCTGTAACACATTTGGACTGCTACATATCCTCTCTTTATCTATGAAGATATTCATTGAGTTCCTAAGGAGCATCAGCAATATTTCATGAAGACTCTGTAGACAGAATTCAATCTTCTCTCAGTTCTGGATGAGTATTGGAATAATTGCTAAACATAAAGTTAAACAAAAACTTAAAATTCTTTCAGCTTATGGAATCTCAACTTGAGTATGCACAGTTTATTGACTAAGAAGACAGTTAGAGGAAGGTATTTTCAGATTATTCAGTTAGTTTTGTTATAGTAGTTTTTTTCTTTTCTAGTGCTCTTGGCTTGGAAATTCTAGGCACCTCAGCTTCCATAGTCCTTAATCCAAATCTCTTAAATCTCTAAAGGGTGTCGTATCACCTTGTAGATCCCTACATTGATACAGTGACATGAAACTTGTCCCTCAGCATAAATTCTGTGATTATTGGGTTTGCCTCACCTGTTTCCTGTCCTTTAATGAATCTCAGTCATTCTCTGTTGTGTAATGTTTGGACAGTTATTTTATTTATTTTTCAAGTTGTGTGGTTGATTATTTTGGAAGAATAAGCTTGCTTTGTCTCACTCCAGATGATTGAAGTAGAGTTGCTAAAATTATCATCTTACAGATTAAAAGACAACTCAGGTGATTCTAAGAGAAAATTGAGCTTATGAAAACCTAGCTTACTGAAGCAGTCATTTCTTTCCTTTATATGGGAAATATTCTTCCTATGTGTGAAGACTTGTGGATTGGGACCAGCATCCTTTTAGTCTTCCTTAGATAACTGTCACTATTCTTCATATTGAATATAACATAGTCCCTGCATATAGCATTTTTCTCCCACAAAGGATTTTGTTTTCTGCTACATATACTTGAATTTCTTGGAGTCTTTCTTCCAATAATATATGAGGACAGACAGTTTGTAGTACATTTGGAATAGAGGATGCCTTGATGCCCTCATTTGTATTCTGATTCTAGAGCAGTGGTCCTCAACCTTCCTAATAACACATAACCTATAACACAGTTCCTTGTGTTATAGTGACCCCCAACCATAAAATTATTTTTGTTGCTACTTGATAACTATAATTTTGCTACTGTTATGAATTGTAATATAAATATTTGATGTGCACATGATCGTAGATGATCCCTATGAAAGTTGGGGAAGAAACCCACAAGCTGACAACCTCTGCTCTGGAGGAAACTAAAACTATATCTGGATGATTCATGCCCATTTGTCAAAGAATTTCATTTCTGCATAAACCAGTCTTTATATTCTATTTTTCTTGTTATTGAAGCAAGAACTGTCTCTTCTCCCAAGAACTATGATGTTCTGATGACTGTGATAATGTTAAACCATTCTACACATGTCTGAGGCAGAACAGAAATGGAAACTAGAGAGCTTCTTTAGAAACTAGAAAATATTTTTCCCTTTGCCTTCCTATCTCTATGTTCAGGTTCTCTGATTATGAAACTTCACCTGTGTGCTTGATGTTTCTAACAGGTACCATTGTTTTGTCCCTTCTGTATTTGCATTTTTAATAGGTTACTTTTCAAAGGCACTTACTTGGTTTCAAATGGTTATCTTTTCCAAAATGAGCATGTTACATGAATATAGAACCCTACATAGAGAATCTAAGTACAGTATATATTGTTCTGGAGCTAGTTTCAGTATCTATTCAGACATCCTTCAGTAACTCCATTCACTCATGAATGAATGAATAATGTGCTTGCTGAACAGTTAATAAGTGCTAACAGTTATGTCAGCTTTTGACATACCTCATCTACTTGTAGATATTACATATCTATGAGATGGTGACCATCACAAGAGGACAGAATGTCAATAAATCCTTGGATTCTAAGCTTTCACCCATTAAGCATAAGGAATGTGCTCTTAAATCACTATGGGGCAAAAGGAAGATCTATTCCTAGGACCTTAACTAATGACTTATTTCTTAGGAAGTATGTAGTACATATTCTTTTCTATAATATTAGCACTCTTGACTGATCTTAGGGGGATCAGAAACCAATGCTAGAATGCTTTCAAATAATGGTTTCAAAAATAATAGAGATGAAAGAATGATGCACTAGGGCAAAAGGCAAGATCCTGTGCCCTTGGCTTGTTACTCATTAAAACTGTATGTAATTTTTTGCACCCCATTCATGTGTTCTCTGAGTAGCTGCAGCCCCCATCCTTATTGTAAGACCAAGACAGAAATTTTGGGGCAGAATAGGAGCTCCCATTGAAGAAATGTTAGCAACTTCTGGAATAAGCTGTAAGTTTCACCATAAGGCCAGATATTTGTAAAATCAATGTTTAAAATTATATCTAGAAGTGTTAAAATTTTTCGTAGGACTTTAGCTCAACCATACGCAAATGAATAAAGACTTATCTCTTTCTCTGGTGTGGGAGCAGCTAGTTCCCACTCAGTCAATAGGCCCTCTTTTCACCTTGGAGTAGGTATCCACTGCACTGACATGAGTATTTGTGCCCACTTGGCTCCAATTAATTCATATTGTCTCTGTCAGAAGCTCAGTCTCTAGTCATCTATAACTATAAAATCAATTCCCTGACTCCTTTATAACTTGAATATTTTGAGGTCATTTTTCAGAATTAAAGTATTCTTTAAAATCATTAAAATTGAAGAAAGAAGGTATAGATCATTTCTATGTAAAAATATTATTTTGTTGTATTGAAATTATATAGCTGTTTAAAATTTCTAAACAGAAAGAGACTGATCGTTTTTGAAATTGTGACTTCCCACTTCACAGGTAGCAAAATATTATTAGGAATATTACATCAGTAAGCATAATAAATCTAATTTATTCTTTCAAATTATATTATTCATTAGTTATCCATTGCTCAAATATTAGCCTAACTCCTATTGTGTCTATTCCCAGGAACTTCCATGGGTTCTGCTGATACAGTAGTTAGTAAATATTCCTATTTTCATGGAGTTTAGGATTTATTGGAGGAACAGAGAAAAATAAAAGCAAATGGCTGTACTCCAGAGTCAGGAAATACAGGAGGTGTACCACCCACAAATCAGCACTGAGAAGTGGGCTTGGAGGAAGGAATATAGGGTATAGCATGTGTTTATTTATTTACTAACTGCATAAAGCAACAGCATGCACTTTAATTGGAACCTTACCTGTCTAGTTAGCTTTACTCTCAAATATCTTCTAATCTAGATCTCAGATATATACTTCTTGAATCCCATCTCTCTGATGAGGTCCTCCTTGGTCTTTTATTTTTACATTATCCTACCTTCCAACCCACCAACATTCCTTATCTATATGTTTTTATACCACAACTGTATTATCTGACTTGGCCTTATAACAATGGATGCTCCTGAAGGAAAGATTACATTCTTTTGTATATCTGCAAAGTCAATATACTTGGAACAACACACCAGGAACATTGCTTCTTCTGAATAAATGATCAAATGGATGAATAAGCAAATCATGGGGTGAATAACATTTTTTGAGTTATAAAAAGGAAACTGAAAGGGTAAATGCAATGAATAACCTTTGCTTCACAGTGCTTCAAGTAACTTTATATAAATGTATTTGTAAGGGTAGCACAAAGTTTTTATTTTAGTAGCTATTAATGTTTTCAATAGGGAAAAGAACCAGCTTTTATTGACTTGTAAAAGTTATCTATCTGTTAGTATTTATTCAATCTTCTCAGTATCAGAAAGCAAATCAGAGAACAAACTATAGATAATCTATTTATAATTTCACTTAGGTCTTGAGATTATAGGTTAAGGTGGCTAGCCAGAAATATCTTCTTAAAATTCCCCCATACTTCCAGAATGTATCACATATTGTCTTCCAGTAACTGCTATAATAAATTATGGAACAGTTTGGTGGCTTAAAACTAACAAGCAAAACTATCATTTATTCTGGAATCCTAAAGTTTCAATTAAGTTTTAGGGCTACATTTGTGCTCTAAGCTCTGGGGGAGACATTTTCATATGCTTGCTAGATCAACACTTTTCTTTTTTCTTTTCCTCTTTCTTCCTTCATTTCTTTCTTTCTTTCTTTTTTTCTTTCTTTCTTTCTTTCTTTCTTTCTTTCTTTCTTTCTTTCTTTCTTTCTTTCTTTCTTTTATCTTAACTTGCCACTTATTTCTTACTTTTTCCCTTCTTAGTAACCAAAATTAACACAGCTTATTCAGAAGAGTCATCTTCAAGGTTATTAGCTTGAATGCATTAGCCATGACCCTTCTGATAGTTAAAGGTTCTGGGGCTTAGGACATGGACATGTTATGGAGTCATCATGCTCCCTGTCATAGATGATTTTGACAACATTAAATTGAGCTTACAATGGCTTTCTAAACAAGAGTATAGATATTCATTTTCAGATGCCCAAATACCTTCCAAAAATTTAGTGTTTGATTATCAAGGTACTGATCAGAAAATGACTCAAAAATTTCTACAGAAATCTCAAGATAATAAATCAAAACTAAGAAAAACCTAAATTGTAGCAAAAGGTGAGGTTATAGAATAGTTCATAGGTATCACAGTTAGTTAGAAATTTTAGTTGCTTCATCCCTTGTATATTGTCTGGCATCTTCTGGAACTTTCAAAATTAGACTTGATTGAAGATTCTTTTAGGTTGATTCAGCTTGGATCTTCCAGGTACTGTGCCACAAGAACATGGTGCCTTCAGCAATAGAGACCTACCTTAAACCTTCAGGAACATAGGCAGTATCCTAAAAATAGAAATAGGTATAGAAAAGGACTTTTTAAATAGGACCCATTTGCTCAAGAATTGGAGTCAACAAATAGCAAGCAGAACTTCATAAAACTAAAAAACTTCTGAACAGCCAAAATAACAATCAAGTGAAGAGGAAACTTACACAATGAGAGAGAATCTTTGCCAGAAATATATTTGGCAGAGATTTAGTATCCAGAATATATTTAAAAATGCATCAAAATCCAAAAATTAAACAAACAAGTAAGCAATCCGAATGCATTCAAAAAATGGTCCTGGGACTTGAATAGAGTTCTCAAAAGAGAAATGAAAATGGCAAATAAATATTTCAAAAGATGTTCATCATCCCTAGCAATTAGGGAAATGTAAATAAAATCGCCTTTGAGATTTCATCTTACCGCTGTCAGAATAGTAAAGATCAACAGAACAATAGACATAAAAAGTCAAAGGAATAGGAGATCTGAAGAGCATTGTAACTCCAGACCTTAGCACAACTGACACCTGATATAAGTACTATTCAGGCATTGAAATATAGCACATAGCACCTAACAAAATAACAACAAAGGCCCAATCCATCAAAATCCATAGTTTTGGGGGAAATGCCTACATGAATTAACCCTGCATTTGGGCTTCTGTAGGTCTGCTTCTGGTGAACTATTTTTGCTAAACAATGTGTGTCAACCAAAGTTATATATATATTTAAAACCTTATCCTGAGAAAAGGTTGAGACACTGGGGTTAAGAACACCCAGTATATTCACCAGCTGGCTAGTAAAGACTCTATTTGCTACATGTTCCATGTAGCATGTTCCAAGTACATGTTCCATATTTGGATATATGTTCAAATAGTCTTCTCTGGTGGCTACTCCATGATGTTTTTGGAGGCTCCAGTGAGATCTCCAGATACCACATATAGAGGCACCATGGGTATTGAGACCCTTGGGACATGGAAGAGTGCAGTGGTCAAAAGACTCCCAGGGGTACACAAAATGAGATGTTCCAGGACTCCCTTTGATCAGTTGTAGCCTAGTGTTTTGGAGGAATATGACATCTCCACCCCAAAAGGAAACAAACTTGATCATCAGCTGCTCTGTCACCTCCAGAGGTAAGTCTGGTTAATGAACATTCTGTTTAGACACATAGGGGTGGTTGGATCCTGTGCCTGGGATTCATGTGAGATGTATCTGTTCTGTTTAGGTATATAAATGTGTGGTGATCAACTCTGGTTGTCTTTACTGTGTCTGCTTGTGTGTTTCTGTAAGTTCTGTGGGTTGGAGAAACAGGTCTAAACTGGAGGAGGAGTAACCCTCCCCAAGACTGCTCCTGGGATGACTTCCTTCAGGCTTATGGGCCATATCAGGCTGCCAGCCTGGGCTGGCCCCCTTCCAGCAATGACTGTGGCAATGGCAGCTGTTACTGATTCTATATTCAAGCAGGCAGTGTGGTAGGTGAAGACTGACTTGGAACAAAGTGAGGTTTGAGACAAGGACAAATATGTATGTTTCTCACATAGAAAACCTTGGACCTTTTGTGAAATAAATTGGCTCTCTTTTGAACTTAGATGGCCCAGTAATAGTTCAAACCATCTGGGACATAGTAACTGGGAGATATTGGCTACACTGAGTAGTCTCCCTGTATTGATATGTGCAAGACCCCCTATTCCCCACCACTAGCTTAAGATTTGTGCCCTCCTGTTGGGGACCAAAATCCTTTTGGCTCAGCCAGGTTGAATAGAGAAGCACAAACCTCTACCCATTCTTTCATCCTCACCAAAGAAAATTGACTATACCTCCCACTTCTGGGGCATGTACTTCAGGCTCTAACTATCTTGTTTCTTTGCTTGACTCTCACTTGTAGTCCTACTCCTTGTGTGAAGGCTGTGGGGCATTCATTGCTCATCCAGCCTACCCTGCCCTTTATGTGTACACACTGGAGAGGAAACACTTTTCTTTCCTCACACTTCCTTCCCTCCCTTCTCTGCCTATTCTAAGCAACTGGTTATACTAAGGGTGAAGTGGAATGTGTAGTGTGTGTGTGTGTGTGTGTGTGTGTGTGTGTGTGTGTGTGTATGTGTGTTGGGGGGCGTTTCACTCTTTCTTTTATGATTTATGTCACCTTTTCAATCAATAATGTGATCTGTAAAATTGGAAAACTCAGAATTAAAAGGAGTGGAAAACCTGGTCCAGGTAGGGTGTAGAGAGGAGAGGTTGTTCCAGGACAGTGCAACCACGTTAGAGCAATGTCTTACCCCCCTGTTATATCTGACTGGGATCCCAACACTGATCAAGATAAGGAGTTACTGGACAACTTTTGCCAGGCCATTTTTAAAGGATTAAAGACAGCCCCCAGATATTAGAAAAGAACTTGAGAACTTAAAAGGGTTTGAATATATGAATAGGGTCTAATTATTGGAGATTGCTGAAATGTTTACAGTAACCATGACTATAGAAAATAAGCAAAACAAAGGATAAAAGGTGGAGAAACCATATATACCAGGAAAGGAAGAGGTAAGAAAGATGCCACCTTCTATGTAAGTGATTACCAAAAGGTCTTTGCCCAGATACTGGATCATTGGAAGAAGCCAGCAGCCTATCTGTCCAAGACTTTATCCTGTTTCTTTCAGTTGTTCAGCTTATTTGTAGGCATTTGACACTTCAGCCATGCTTGTAAAAAAAAAAAAAAAGCAGACAAACTGACTTTGGCACAAGAACTCTTCCTAACCACTCTGCAATCTGTAGAGGCCCTCATTATTAGGCACTTTTCTTGGACCAGCCCAATATTTAATTCTATAAAACTCCAGCCACTGACTCAGGCAGCCTGCTGCCAGACAATAACCCAACAGACCACTCCATCATTGACTGGAAGTAACTGATGTGGTTCAATCTACCAGACCTGACCTAACAGATGTTCCATTATGAGAAGCAAAAGAGGAACATACTCTGATGGAAGCATTTTTGTCCAACATGGAATGAAGTATCCTGGGGCTGCAGTTGTCACTTTGGAGAAGACTAAGCTCAGTCACTCAGCCAAGGGACTGTAGCACAGAGGGTTGAGCTTCTAGCATTAACTTAGATACTTTGTTGTCAGAAGGGCCAATCCATTACTGTATTCATGACCAGTCCATTTGCATTTGCCATAGCTCATGTCCATGGGGTCCTCTATATAGACAGTGATCACCTCACCTCAGCTAAAGAGAAAATCAAAAACAAAGAAAAAGTCTTGACCCTAATAGAAGTCATTTGGATACCAAGAGAGATAGCCATTGTCCACTGCAAAGGGCATCAAAAGGCATATCCCCAGAGGCATAAGCGGCAGACTTGGTCACTCAGAAGTTAGCCCTAGAACCAGGGAAACCTCTTTCATATCTTTCCTGGCCTGTCTGAACATGAATTCATCCAGTGCTTAACTTATACACAAAGAAATCAAGTGGACAAAAAGGGAAGATACCAAAATAGGAGGCAAATGGGCGACAGTTCTTGCTGGACCAGAGACCCATACTCACTGCCATAAACAGAAGACCAATGGTTGCCAAACTCCACCAGGCCACCTATCTAGGAGCAACTAAAACTGCTGAGTTACTCAGACACAGATATTATACCTAGATTTGATGTAACGTTCTAGCTCTCTCTGGATCTGATAATGGTCTGGCATTCATGGCCAAAATTTCCTCAAATTTGGCAAAAGTCCTAAATGTTGATCACAAACTACACTGTACCTATAGGCCACAAAGCTCAGGACAATTTAAAAAGAATAAATGGAAATAAAATTTAACTGAATATGTTTTTGAGACTGATGAAAACTGGGCCAATCTCCTACTTTCTGCCCTTCTAAGGGCTAGTTATACCCCATATCAAGATACTCAGAAGACAGAAATTACTCACTTTTCCTCCATAAGCCCTTGAAGCCCTACAACAGACTCAGAGAACTATTCATCAGATGGTTGGAAAGGCTGCATCCATTTCCATGTCTGAGCCTGCCCTCAAGTTCCAGCCTGGCAACGTTATATGCATAAAGATAATCCAGTCACAAAACCTAGACCCAGCAAGAAAAGGCCCCTATCTGTGCATCTTACCACACCTATAGCAGGTATGATCACATGATGTCACCTCATGGACCTACCACACTAAAGGAGGCTACAAAGAGTAATAACAAATGGCTTGTTATGAAGTCCTCTGACATGCAAAGATAAGACACACACAGATAATTATATTGCATCCAGAGACTAATGGGGAATGCTTCACTCACTCCTGGGGAGGAGCATTCCCCTGGGCTCTACATCTACTAGTAAATAGAAGGGGCTCTGATGTATCTGATACTATGCCTGCTCTGCTTACAGCCCCCAGCTGGCAGAAGACATTATGTTTAAATAGGTTGGAAAACCAATCCTCTTGGGAGCACAATGATCCCTTCATAGTCCTAAAATTGTTTGCACTGGAAGAAAATCCACTTCTTTGTGTCCTTGTGCATGTTATAGCATGTAGTAGGGTGATTTAACAAGTCACATTTTAGAAACATAGTAAGATGGTTTAATCATGAGTCACACTTTAGCTTTGAGGAAATTTTTGTAAATATTCTGAGATTATTTAATGGGTGCTACCTGAGTCTTTGTAGGCAATTGTCAATTGTGGGATAAGAAACTAGTGGGGGGGAGTGCTTCTTAGAATGTGTGGGAGATAACTTTTTAGAATGTCTGAACTTGGATTTTGGGAAAACCTGTAAACCACATGTGACTTTTAATGATTGCTTCTTGAGAAATAACTAGTATCTGTTATAAACGCTGACTGATGGAATTGTTGTTAAAAGTATTAATGTCCCTAATTGCTTACGTGCTGATGAAATTTGTTTTTGATATTGCTAATGAAGAGACCTAATGTTCCCCACAGTCATCAGAAAGGAGAAACTTGAAGGAACACCTGGATACCTTGCACTGCCTGGGACATGGTGCAGGCACCAGGTTAGTCAGCTGAGACTGCAGACTATGTTGTTCATTTCATTGTTAAAAAATGGCCTTTGTATCAATGAGCCTATCTATAGGGTTGGTCAATTAACTTTGCCTTACAACAATAAAGGACTTGAACCAAGTGAGTTCTGGGTTCAGTTCATTGAGATTGTTCCCTCTGATCTTGTGAGTTCAAAATCTGTATTCTGAAGTGGTTTTCTTTTCCTTTCTTCTCTTTTCTTTCTTTTCTTTTCTTTTTTACTTTTTCCTTTTTCTTCCTTCTTTCTTTCTTCCTTCCTTCCTTTTCTTTCTTCCTTCCTTCCTTCCTTCCTTCCTTCCTTCCTTCCTTCCTTCCTTCCTTCCTTCCTTCCTTTCCTTCCTTCTTTCTTTCTTTCTTTCTTTCTTTCTTTCTTTCTTTCTTTCTTTCTTTCTTTCTTTCTTTCGCTTGTTGGTTTGCTTCTTGAAACAGTAACTCTGGCAGTCCTAGAACTTACTCTGCAGACCAGATTGGCCCCGAAATCAGAGATCTGCCTGCCTCTGCCTACTGAGTACTAGGATTAAAGGCATGTGCCACCACTGCCTAGCTTGTCTTTCCATTCTTTATTGAACTCATGTGTGACAAAAAACAACCACAATACCACAGGTGTTCACCTGAAAAGAGAAAAGAACCTAAATCTACATTCTGGGCTTCTCCATACAGGGCAAGCTATCCTTCATCTCATACCCCTGTTGTGGGCCAGGCATTCCAGATTCCACTGTAGTTGAAACCTTACCCCTAGTTATGGGGAATGAAAACTTTAAGCAACTCAGTGCTCAAGGAGACAAAATCCTAAGCCATCTAGAAAATTCTGCTTCCCATCTGGAAGCCTAGTTAGACTCCTTAGCTGAGTTGGTTCTTCAAAATCGAAGAAGACTGGACCACCACTTTATGAGACAAGGAAATCTCTGTATGGCACTGGGAGAAATTTGTGGCTTCTATGCTAACCAGTCAGGGATAATTAGAGAAAGTTTAGCAATGGTCAGAAACAACCTTCAAAAATACAAACCAAAAAGACAAAAATAAAAATGTCAAAAATCTAACAACCTGTACCAATCTTTGTTCTCTTGGTCCTTCTGGTTAATTACTTTACTCACAGACTATGACTGGGCCAATAATCCTTTTGCTTCTAACTATCACTATAAGACGCTGCTTGCTCAACTGCCTATTTAGCTATGTAAAACTAGTGCTAAGGATAAGATATAACCCCTTGCTCCCAGATGAATCCGTGATTTGATTCATACCCATAAAACTAGTGGGGAATGTCATACATCCATACCCTGGTACAACTGATTCCATGATGAAAGTACCATTCAGGAATTGAAACCCAGCTTAAAAGCAGCACTGCCTGCCAAAATGAAAACTCCATCAAAGTCCATAGTTTTAGTAAAGTCCCTAAATGTATTAACCTTGATTTTTAACTCTGTAATTCTTCTCTGGTTAACTGTGCTTATTAACTGAAGTATGTCAACCCCAAACATGGTTTTGTGCTTAAAAGCTCATCCTAAAAAAGGCTCGGAGCTACACTGGGATCTCAAACACAGTGTAGTTGCCAGCTGGCTAATAAAGACTTTCTATTGGTTTAAACCCATGTTTCAGTAGTGAGTTCTGATTGATACCTCACAACAACAGACATGGAGATGAAGATTTTGGCAATTCCCCTGCTGGTTTTCAGTCTTGTTTTGATCAAGTATTTCCTCACTATTCCCCTTTTCTCCCTTTTGGAATAGTAATGTATAGTCTGTGTTTTTGTATGTTGAAAGTATGTGATATGATTTTTTATTTTAATTTTACAGTTAAGAGATTGCCTTGAGTCTTCAAAGAGACTTTGGACTTTGGATTCTTAAACAGTGTTGAGACTGTGAAAGATGATGGGGACTTTTGAAAGTGGAGTGAATCTATTTTACATTATGATATGGCTACAAGGCTGGGGAGTGCAGGGAGTGGAATGTGGTGGTTTGAATGAGAATTGTCCACATGGGGCAATATATTTTCATGCTTAGTCTCCAGTTAATGAATTATTTGGGAAGGGTTAGGAGGTGTGGCCTTGCTGGAATAGGTGTTTTCTTGCTGAGGGAGGTTTATTATTAGAGTTTTGCCTGTACCAGGCCCAGTGTCTCTCTCTCTGTCTGCTTCCTACAGATCAATATGATAGACTCTTAGCTATTGCTTCAGTTCCATGCATTTCTGTTTCTGGCCATTATGGCCAACCAACCCTCTGAAACTCCAAGTAAACCCCTAGTTAAATGCTTTCTTTTATAAGAATTGTTCTAGTCATGGTTTCTCTTCATGGCAATAGAACAGTAACTAAGATAGATAGCTAATGAAAATATGGAATATGGAATATGCAATATGAAATACTATTCAGCTGTAAAGACAAATTAAATCATGAAGTTTACGGGAAAAGACATGGAACTAGAAAAGGTCATAAGGAATGATGTAACCCAGACTCAGAAAATCAAAAGTTGCATGCTTTTCCCATTCGAGGATTCTAGCTCCAAATCTTCAAATTTGAGTATATAAACTGGAATAAGTATAGAACCAGGAAAATAAAAATGAACCATGGCAGAGTGAGCAAAAGAGGAATAGCAGAGTACAAGTGATTTGAATATGGAAGGTGGGGAGAGGCTTTACTTAGGAAGGGAGGAGGGAAAGGGTAAAATAACAATAAGAATCTCTGAGTCATAAGAAATTATCTATTTACTTAAAATTTTACCTTTTTAAAGAATTATTTCTTTTATTTTTTGAGATTCTAAGTTTTGAGACTATCATTTCTACTTTCTCCTTCCTTTTCTAAACCCTCCTATATGCTCTCTACCAAAGTCATAGCCTCTTTTTTCATTAGTTGTTATCATAAACCTAAATGATGTATATGTAGATATATATATATTCCTAAATGCATAATTATAAGCTGTTTGGTCTGTATGTTGCTTGTATGTATCTTTTCAGGCTTGGCCATTTAGTATTGAATAACCAGTTGGTGTGCTCTTTCCCAGGGAAGACTAACTCTTCCAATTTCACCATTCTTTGGTTGATTGTAGTTCTTCATGTATAGTTGAAGCCTGTGGGCTTTCTTTTACTGTCCACAGCACATTAATCATTAGACTTGTTCAGCTCATCTTCAGGTAGTCATATTGGTGAGACTTTATGAATGTAGTCTCTGACACTACTAGGAGACACACTCTCAGAGCAAACTCCTTGATCCTCTGTTACTCTGGCTTTTACAATCTTTCCAACCCCTCTTCAGTAGTGTTCCCTGAACCTTAGGTGTGGTAGTTGTTTTGTAGATGTATGTGTTGGGACTGGGCCCCACAACTCTGTGTTTTGATAAGTTGTGTTTTCTGTCCAAATTCTAGTATCTAGTCTTTGTTTAATGGCCAGAGACATGGGCCTGTATATCTTGGTAGAAGTACAATAACAGAACATACTCTCTCTTCAATTGTTGTGCTACTAAGCAGAGATAACTGAGGGTTAGCAAGCCAAGAAGGCACTTTCCATGCATTATCTCACTGAATTCAGGAAGAGAATACAAAGCATATTATGTACCATTATCTTCATTACACACACCTGTGCTAGGACCATTTGACCTAAGTGTTGAATAACTCCATTATTACACACCAATCCTGAAGAGTAAATCCATAATAAAGCCTGTAAGGTTCTTCATTAACAAATGTCTCTGAAGACAGGATAAAGCGAAGGATATTAGAAGTTCATAGACTAGAATCCTGAGTCTAATGATTTTCTTAGGACAAAAGTTTCTCAAATCCCCTCCCCTCAAAGCTCCACTAAATCTTTATTTATTTTATTACTCAATTTAGTTTCATTTTTTACTCTAACAGAGCTCTCATCCTCATCTAATGGATTTAAAGGGAAGAAATTCTGATTAAATTACAGCCTTTTGCCTATGCTCCTTTTTACAACTCTTACTACGCATTCAAGAATTGGAATAATGGCATGCCAACCTGCTAGAATCCAGCATAGGCAACTGCAAACTTTTAAAAGCCATCCTCTTCAATTGCAACTATTACATTCAACTCCTGCATTCTCAACAGTTTTAAATTGTGTAGTCTGATGCGTCTCAATCAGCAAAGACAATTCTCCTTTCAAAAATCTCTCATTGATTGTAGTTTAAAAGAAAACTTCAGGATTTTAAGTCTTTCTTTAAAAAAAAGCACACACAAATAAATGAGAAACTTAAGGATTACTGTTAGTAATTAGAAGCAGAAAAGAGTATCCAATAATACCCTGCCTAAGTCTGTACTTCCTTTCTCTGTAATCTTCACCTTCAATTCCAAGAAGCTACAGTAGCTTACTTTCCTCACAGTGCATTTATATTTGCTATTTCCCCACCTTTACTACAGGACTTGATGGTGTACAGCAGATAGTTGAACTCTAGGGGAGTGGAAAACTGGAAATTTATATGTAACAAGGGAAAAAATGAAAGGAAAAAATTCTTCCTTTTATGGGGGCTTAAAGAAATCAGGATCAATTTTGGGGTTATATACACATACAAGAAAAGTGACTCATCTATCATGAGATGAAGAAGGTAGAGTTCCAAGGGGGAGCTGGTTATGCTGGAGAAAAGAACACTGTGTTTAAACTTTTCATAGAGAGACATACATGGCCATCAGTCCAGATCCAGAAATACCACATATTACAAGTGTTATGGCATACTGGATTTTTGCCTAGGGAATGGTTATTAGAATGTTTCTACACTGTGAATATAATTAAGTACTGAAATATACAGTACTTGCTATTATATGATATGTATTAGGCAGTGTCAGTAATTTAGCATCAGAAAACTTTAATTGGATGCAATATTAGAAGTAAATGGTTATTAAAAGCTGTATTTAAAGATGTTGTTAACTTCACATAGATACAAAACTCAGAGAAATAATATGCAAACTGGCAAAAAAATGTGTATTATAAAACATTGAAATCTTTTCAGTACAATAAGAGTCTATAATGAAATACTTTACAAATTCCATTGCAGATGCACTAATATTTCTGCAGGGGAACAACAATGACAAAATTTACATATCAAATTTCTTTCAAGTTATTCCATAGACTGCTTATTTTAAGATTTGGCTTAATGTGCCTGGTAAGTCCTTGGTGCTAGCTGTTACATTTCTAAAATGAGAATCTACTCAGAATTATAAGCCTTTATTTGTGCTGTAATTATAAAGGTATAATGAAAAAATGTTCTTTTGTTGAAGACTGAGAAATATGCTATTAAATCAACATACAATGGGTAATAGAATGCTATACTAAGCAAATCACTTGCTTTCAGTTCACTGAATGCCACTTGCTCATGAATACTTTTCCTCTTCCTCTGATCAGACAAGATGGGGCATGCTAGAGTGGTATGGCTATAGACATTTTTCCTCTTCTCAATTACCATGTCCTCCTTGATACTCTTAAATGACATTGTGTTTCCCTCTGCCTCTCTCTGTCTCTTTCTGTCTCTCTGCCTCTTTCTCTCCCTCTCTCCCTTTCTCTCTCTCTCTCTCTCTCTCTCTCTCTCTGTCTCTGTCTGACAGTTAGATATTATACACATAAACCTTTGTATTCCAAACTAATTATTGCAAACATGTGTATACAGAGAGTAAGTACTGATTTTGGTCTGTATTATATCCTTTCTCATATTCTTTCATGACTTTGTGTACTACCTTTAGGACATGTGTCACATCATCAGGTGACTGCCTAAACACATTCATCTGCCACACAAAACCACTGTGAAGATAGAAAACATTTTATGTACCTATCCCAATGTATATCTTATGAAAGAACCTCAATAAATCCTTATTAAATTATGCTTTAAGAGTCAACCATGATGGTTTATACTTATAATCACAGTAGTCTAGAGGCTGAGACAGGAGAATTTGCGGACATCTGGGGTTACATAGTGAAATAAATAAATAAAATGAAATAAAGAATGAGAACATTTTCTTTCTTTTTGTCTCTTTTTTCTTTAATACTTTCTCTTTCTTTTTTCTTTTCTTTTCTTTTTTCTCTTTCTTTCTTTCTTCGCTCTCTCTCTCTCTCCCTCTCCCTTCCTTTCTTTTTTTCTTCCTTTCTTTCTTTCTTTCTTTCTCTTTCTTTCTTTCTTTCTTTCTTTCCGTCTTTCTTTCTCTTTCTTTCATTATCTATCTATCTATCTATCTATCTATCTATCTATCTATTTATCTATCTATCTATCTATCTATCATATATCATTGTCTCCCTTTTGCCTGAAGAACAAGTGTAAAGCTTTCAGCTACTGCTCCAGAGTCATGCCTTTCCTGCCATGATGACATGGAGTAACCCTCTAAAACTGAGTAAGCCCCCAATTAAATCAAATGCTTTTTTTTTTTATAAGAGTGGCTTGGTTATGGTATCTCTTAACAGCAATAGAACAGTGAGTAAGAAATTATCTATCTATCTATCTATCTTTCTATCTATCATCTATCTATCTATCATCTATCTATCTATCATCTATATATCTATCTATAATTAAGGTAAGAACTTTATAGAATGCCTTGTGTTCTATTATGGAATTTGTTCAGTGGATGAACAAATTAAATGTCATTATGTTCTAGTCAATTGAGGCAAAGGAAACATAAGATGGACAATTATCAAAAGAAAAAACAAAGTTTGTTACTAGGACAAAGGGTAGTGTCAATTCCACTGCATGGAGGAGAAAGGATTCCCTTTTGTTCTACCAGAACATGGTGATTATGATTGGAGTAGACAAGTAGGACAATCTAAGACTGAGGTAACTGAACATTTGAATTATATAACAAACTCTGGATTTGGGTCCACATATTTTAAATCAAACTTGTGACTATCTATTATGACAAAACATTTTGCTTAATTAATGAAAGAGAGCACTCCTAATCCATATATATATATATATATATATATATATATATATATATATATATATATATATATTAAATTGTTGAGCTGAAAATGCAAGCAAGACTCTAGAATAGGAGCAAGTAATGAAAGTGGTACATACAATAACAATCTATTAATGTGGCCAATTGGTTACTCCTTTGTCTTTCAGTGTTACTTAAATTTATGTATTAATAGGTAATCATATAACAAGTAACCCCTAAAAGTGATTTTTGATATAAAAGAACACATAGATCTTCTAACTGTCCTATTTTCTCTATTATTGTTAGTCATCTAAAGATTTATTAAGAATAGAGAGTTTCCAGTCTTTAATTATGTCACATGAGGAATATATCTGTGATGATGATGAGGCTGTTTCTCAAATAACTTTTCTAATGTCACAAATCACAAAATTTGAATTAGTTAAATTACACCAATCTACATTATTACTTAGGTAAGCATGAACTACCAATGCTTAGGTGTTATATAACTACATAAGAAAATAAATTGAGAAATTAAATGTAAACAATACTAGAAACTCAAATTAGAATGAATAAAATAAAGAATAATTAACTAGTTAAGGACATGTTATTGTATAAATGATAGAATATATATTTGGACATCTGTTCTAGAAGGTGATGATGAAATATGATCCTCTCAAAAAATAAGTCTAAGAGGGACCCCCATTTAGAGGTACAGTTTTGAACTACATGTTGTGGACCATTAGGACAAATTCGGAATTAGTTACATGTGAATTACAGGATAAAATGATCTGGGTTATATGTATGAGAGTCTTTCCAGCCCCTGGTCTGTGAATCCTCAGCATTAGCTTCAATGCACCTAGTCTACCCAGGTAAAACTCCTACTCTGATTATCACCTATCTTATGATGAGTCTCAAGGACCTAACATACCTGTGTGTACTGTACAGCCAGAAATATACTGAAATATATATATAAAATATATATGATATATGTATATATATATCTTATTGCATCACACATACCCACACACACCTACACTCAATAAATTATGTATAGTTCTCTGGTGAAATAGTCCCATATCCTTTCAAAGTAAGTTCAACAGTCTTCCTATATACATGCACACCTGCTTTTTATGCTCCTCCAGTAGTTCTCATGGTTCATGTATCATCTATAGTTCAGTCACAGGAAGTGTCTTCTTGTGCAATGCCTTTCATCTAGGCTATTTTTTCCTGGAAAATTTCCATCTTAGTTTTTTAGGAGAAATTTATCACACCCACATTAGACTTCTGTGTCAAGTGGCCTTTTGCCCTGAATTAATTATGCCTTTTAATTCATATAGCATTAGAGAAACCCAGTTTATATGTCAACAGCAGTAGTTTTCACACTGAATTTTAGTTAAGTGGGATATATAGTACCTATGATAAAGTTATAGCTTAAAGGTAAAATAAATTGCATTTCATTATTTGAATTCTCATCAAGTCAATCATGCTCAATAAAGTGTTAATTGTATGAATTTATTAAAATATCTTACATATACTTAGTGGTTTATATACTTACATACTTTTGTCATACATGTTTTCACTTATTCCTTGCAGTGATGCAATGAGACAATATTTTTATTATTTCTATATTTTTTGAAGAAGAAACTACAGCTTAAGATTTGTGATCTTTTTATCACAACTTCACAAGCATTTCTGACATAATGGTTAGCTATGGACAATTGTCTTTAGCTCTCTGTTCAGAAACCAACAAATGTCATCTTAATCTCTAAATTTGGTGCCATCAGCCTTTGTCTTATATTGCAAGCCAATCACCTGATATCTCAGAATCATATTTTAAGACTTCATAGTATCCTACATGACAGACACCAACATGATTGAAGATAAAACTCTGACCTCACATTTGTTATCTTTCTAGTCAAATTCCAGAAGAGTTAGCACCACAATTCTGACTTAAGTTCAAGCATCCTGCACTGTCATTTGATTAATATATCACTTCCCATCCCAAATCTGAGGTACCCTTCAAAGATCATGGGAAGATAGATCTGCATCATAATATCTAAATATACATTTATTTCAACATGAGAGAAAACGTCTCATCAATTTTTTTTCCATATTGTACTGACATTTGGATAAAACTACAGATAGCTATGTCAAGGATGGATCCTTTGAGAATCTATCTATCTATCTATCTATCTATCTATCTATCTATCTATCTATCATCTATCATCTATCTATCTTCTATTTATCACTTATCTATTTATCATATATATATCTATAAATCTATCATTCATCTATCATCTATATTTGTATGTATGTGTGATATATGTATCTCTCTGTCAGTTTATTTGTCTATCTATCTATCTATCTATCTATCTATCTATCTATCTATCTATCTATCATCATTTGTCATATATCCACAGTTTAGAAAACTCCAAGAATAAATTGCTTGTTGAAATGGGATTTTAAAGTGGTTCTTAATTGTAAATGCCCAAAGTTCTGAAAGATTTTCACTCTGTAGTCAGTTTTCCTCTAGCACTTTTAGACAAATCATAATGTTTGTCTTCAAAGTTAGCAAGGGCACATGGCACTAATGCTCTAGGAACTTCTGGATTCATACAACTTTGAGTCCCCACTCCACTACTGACCTACAGGAGTCATTTTAGGCTGCATTAGCTCTCTTTATTAAATGGGAATAGAAGAAGTATCTACTTCATGGGTATTATAATAAATCACTTATTACTTTACATTATGTATGATGATGAGTCTAAATGGTGGCATAGTGTCTTGCATACATCAAAAATCCAAGAACTATTGTTATACTTGCTGTGGGGAAAATAAAATAATAAGATAACAGGGGATTTAAAATTTTAAGAGACTTGGCTCCCTCCTGGGCACTACATCTCCTCCTTTATGAAATCTCCAGTAAATGGGTTTTACAAGCTTTGCAAATTTATAGACAAAGTACTCTGACCCTGATTTGGAGGTTTGCTTAATGTATTATTATTTGTCACAATTAACCACTTATGTGAGGCTTTCTCAATCCTTGCCTTTAAAAGGGACATGTGTTTTCAACCTTCCAACCTCCTCAAAGTGTTTCAAAGGTCATTGAAGAAACTATGTAAGTGGAGATATCTCTTCCCTTTTCTGTCCTCTGGGCAGATCCTGATGTCCTGAGAGTTTTGAAGTTTACTTGTAAATTATCATCAACCACTGGCTTCCAGCACTTTACCTCTACTTTGCTCTTGGAGCTTTAACATGATAAAGCTGATTGGCACAGCATTGTCTATCTGCCTGAAGCTTGAGGGCATAAACCATGGGATGAAATAAAGCTGCAGACACTAGCAGCTCCTGCAGTGTGATAAAACTTAAATTACAACTCAGAGAAGACAATGTATATATTATATTATAATGCTTGGGCTCTCACATGCAGGAAGAGGAACCTTGAAACTACAGTTTATAATCTCTTGAATGTGGAAGGTAAAATGTTTCATAGGAATGAAACTCTTATTGAAAATATAAAAAATGACAATGAATGTTTCTGCAAAAAACATTTCTTAAATATTATAAACAGTCAATGCATTTCTTAGATAGCAGAGGTTATTCTGTTTGTGAGGGTACAAGCATTAATATTCATTACAAATAATACTGTATAGTCAGAGAAGAAAAATCAGCAAATATTTGATGATAACATAAATTTATCTTCTCAGCATTTAAGGAACAATTTGTTCTTACCTTACAAGTTAAAGCTGACACTGAAAGTTATGTACCTTATACATATTTTCTCCTATAATTTTGATCTTTCCATAACCCGATTTTCTTGTTTTTATCGTAGAAATTACAATTTGATGCAAGACAAGTGTATATCATGGGTATTATTATTGCTATCTGGAGGGTTTTCCATCTAGGACATTTTCCAATGAAAAAGAGGAGTCAAGGGAATCGTGTCAAAAAATCACTTTTCTTAGCATCTTTCTAAGTCAGAAGTAATACAGCCTGCATTTTCCATTTTTCTGAATCCACACTCCAGTGGATTATATCAGGTTTCAACTTTAACATTAGCTAAATAGATCTGAGGGAAGACAAATTGAGATTCAAAAGATAATATGGTTTTTGAAGATATAATAAACCCTACTAACATGAATTGAATAGCACATGGCCAAAGAATCTCTTAAAGCTGGCCTTCTGTGCATGCTGACATCTAATTTTAACACACTTTTTTTTACACAATAAAAAGGATTTATAGTATTTTCACTTAAATAATCATTTACAAAAAGAAGCAACTTTCTACATTAATAAAGCCTATACTGCTTTGTTTTCTCTTTCTCACTTTTCTTTTTTTCTTTAGTAAGGCCAAGATGAGCTTTCTAAGAGTATCTATTAAGTCGGCTTTTTGGCCAGAAATAAGAGTATGGGATAAATTAACTACTTTCTTTGCTGGATACACTATTATAAGGAATAGCCAGTGCTTCAAAAGTTAATAAAATACATTATCCTTCATATTCCTATCTTGTCCTTATCACTGTTTACTGACTCTGTGACCTTAGAGGAGGATCAGTTTTCTGCTGCATCAGTGGGTTTAGGGAAATTAAGTCAGATAACTCTTTTGCAAACCACAGAGGGGTCTTCCAGACAAGCCTGGAAAGACAGAGCAGACTGTTTTATCAGTCAGCATGGGCTCCCTATATGTCATGCTGTTGATTCCCTCAAGTGGACTCTTCTTCTGTGGCTATGTGTCCAAGTGTATCTTCAAAGATAAGAAAGAACCCTAATTAACTCAGTAGCCATTTTCTGGAACATACATTCCTGATTACTTGGTATTAAGCATTTTATTTTGGGAGTTTTTCTTTAACTCCAATTATGTATCCAATTATGTGTTTTGTATGTGAAAGCTGTATGTGTAAAAAATACTCATAATTTCTCCTTCTGTTTGCATTAGCATGCTTATGGTTTTTGTTTTCATTTTTTAAAGAAAAGGATAGGGACAGAGCAGTTCCTGTGTTTTGCTTCCACTCTCAACCCTACTTTCTTCATATTTTATTAGTTTTTATACTTGTACTCTCCCACAGTTTTATCTTCTTGTCATCTTTGCTAGGGTATATATGGCAGCTAACATCTTAAAGCTGCAAAACAAAGCAAAGGCTGTTGATAAAATATTTATGTATTATCCCATGAGTATATAATTTTGGGAGGATTCAAGATTAGCATCAATTCATTGTTACAATAAATATTACTGCCATTCTCCTGGAAAGTAAAAAGAATCCTGGACTGTCATTTAATGTACACACAAGCGTGCACACAGAATCATGCACACAGCATAAACAGGAGAAGGAATGTTTTAAAAATGCTAATAAAGTCTATCTGATAAATCCCATAACATGGTGCCAGTGTTAATCAAATGTGCTTTCCAAAACATCTTTCTACACAATTCTCCTTGATTAATAGGTGAGGAAATAAAACTTTGGAAATATGGCCTATTTCATATTCATAGTATATCACAATTGGTAGAAATTAAAAAAAAACTGGCTTTTAAAAGCCACAATTAACTGTTTTTATCCCCAAATTATCTGTCCAAGATATTCTAAACCCTTGTTATATTCCAAATGTGTCACAATTTTCAAAATAGGGCTTTGGTATTATAATTCTTAGTAATATCTCTTTTCTCTCAGTTTTATTTTTTTATCATATCTTTGATGACTAAAGGTAATTCTAGGACTTTATACTCCATATAAAGAGTTTATTTTTTATAACTTTTATAATTTATTCCATATAACTATCTGTAAACACTAGAAAAAAACATAGCCAAGAGTATTCTAACTCAATTATTCTTGAAAATGATCAGGAATCTAAGTTTCTTAATCTTTTAATCTGATAAATGGACATGCTGAGTCATTTATAGGAATATACTTTGAAATATGAGGGGTGGTATTTTTCCATTTAGTGTCTTGTCTAGGTCAGGAACCAGAAGCTTGCCAGAAATACTCAGTTTTTCAGGACTTTTACCCACTTCTCTTCTTCCAACTCTGATTAGTCTGTCCAAAACTTCTTTTCAGCCTGAGAGTTTCCTAGGCTCTATCATATTATTCTAGATACAGTTTTATAACTTTGACCTTTTGATGTCATTTAACTTGACTGATGCCAACTGCTTCCATCTGGGTTCACAAAGTATCCTTTCCGTGTAGCCTATGGGCACTGTTCTTAACTCAGCTGCTTTGATCCCAAACAAGAACAGGTTTAGGCATCCTTCATGCCTCTCTAGTGTGATGGAAGATCTAAATCTTGTCCTGTATTAATGCTGGATTAGAGAGCAGGAAGGAGAGGAGACCCAAATTCTTGAGTTTATCCTTCCTTCATTCAGCATTCTTTGTCTCTTCCTCATTTTTGTGCTCACTTCAACCTCTTTTCATGGGGGCATATGAGAATTCTGGGGCAAAGGATGATTCTTTACAAACTGTCATTCTGATGCATGAATATTTATGTCATATGAAAACAATTGTATAGTGATGTTTACCTTGTTCAACCACACTATGAGGCAGAGTCAGGATCAGTTTAGGTTCATGTAATCATAAACAGGATAAGTAGTTGATTCAGTAAAAAGTTACTGAAGATAGGCAATGAGTCAGGAATTGCTATAGAACCTGGAGATTCTGCAGGGAAGGGCAGTGATTCTTTATGTAGCTTATGTTCTAGATAGATGAAGCATAAAATAAGAAAAATAAGTAAGAAAATTACTTTAAGTTCTATGAACAGAATTCATGAAAGAGAATAGGAGACACGAAAAACAGAAAGATTTAGAGTTGGAATTTTGCATTAGGTAGTTGAGAGGAATTTAAATGAGTAAAAGATTGAAAAGGGTGATGAAGAAGGATCTATTTAAATATTTGTGGAGAAAGGAATCTATGGAAGAAGAAAGAGTAGGTACAAAGCCCCTACACATGGAAACAGGCCTGGATGCTGCACAAATATAAGAGACAACTAGACAAAATTAGCAGGGAAAAGCTTAGACACTGATAAGGCCAGAGAAATATCTGGGGACGAAAACCTTAGCATTTCATTGGCCACTGTGATTCAGTTTGCCTTTTACAAGGAGTAGTTGTGAAATCATTTGAGATATGGTACAGAAGAGTGACATGACCTCTTTCCTGTATATTAAAAGATCCCTGAGCAATTTCAATGAAGCACAATCAGAGGGACTTTGTGGTTAACATAACTAGTTAGCAGACTACCCCAGTCTTTAGGAAGAAGATGGTGATGGCTGAAAGCAGTGTAGATACCACAAATGCAGTGTGAAGTTGACCGGACATTTTGAAGTTAAGGTCACCAAGCTCTCCTAATAGAGTGAAGATACAAAAGTGATTCTGACATATTTTTACATTTCTGAGTTTTGCTCCTAGATTAATAAAATTGCCATCAGTCAAGAAGGAAAATATTCCAAGGAGAGAAAATTTAGGGTTAAAGATGAGAAATTGTTTGCTTTCATTTTAAGTTTGTGATGTCCATGTCAAGCAGTTTCTGAGCAAAAGTCTAGAGTGGGCATAAATATTTTAAAGTTATAAAGAGGAAAAGGAAGTTACATATCTTTTGAGGTGAGCAAATGCATGCATAATGATTAAGTCAGACAATGATGGCTAGTAAATTACTTCCTAAAACAGAATTGATAACATGGTCTCTAAGGTTACCCAAACACTATACTTCTGTAATTAGTTTTATATTGCAGCTAGTAGCAGAATTTAAAGCAAAAGACTCCAAATAACTAGGTAATTGTCTTTTAATTCCACACTGACTTCCTTCTTTATCTATTTTCCACATGTTTCTCACCTCACACACTCTCCTAGCTACAGGTCTCAGCTATCCAAGCTTGTAATTAGTGGCACTTTAAATAAAGTTCATTAATTCTTTTTAATATTTATTTCCTATCTGCTGTAGATTCTAAATATTTTACTTGGCCTTTCTTTAGGCCCTTCTTCTGTTGTCTAGAATTAAAAACCTTTGTATAGTCTAAATGGCTGAAGAACTTTTCAAATGAGCTTCCATCTGTCTCATTTATAGTCAATTCTAGTTATAGTTAATTCTGTGGGCTTCTGTGTAATGAACACTACATTGTAACACCTGATTCTTTAATAGTTCAGCTAATTTTTTTCTTATCAGAGATAAATTACAGCATCTTTTTCCACAAAGGTAAATTGTTTCTCTTTCTTAAATGCTTCAGACCTAATTTCTCAGCATAAAATTTATAAAAGGTCCCTGTTTATAAATGACTATTCTTTTCCAAGTACCTCCTGAAGTAGAAGCACATCAAAAGGAGTGGTGGGGCCAAAGCATCTGGGAAGTATCTTTCTTGAAGGTCTTCCTGGAAAGGTCTACTTCAAGGCAAGAAAATTTATAATGGTTTTATATTAGAAAAGCAAGTTTTTGTACTGTTTTTGGATGTAAAAGGCAGTTAGAAAAATACTAACAATTCCCTGGTGTTTCTGATGCTTCCTAGGGAAATGCATACAAGGCAAGGAATGTGAAGAAAATGTTAACATGTTCACATCACCTGTGTCCCTGCTTCCACTTGTGAAATTAATGATGTAACCATGGTGGTGGTTACTGCTGAAACTACAATTCAATCATTCATAAGTCCCTTCTATGTTAAAATAAGCCCTGGGTTAAAACCAAAAACTGGTTTGGGGAAAATAACTTATTCTTAATTGGCCACCAGGAAAAACCACTTCTTAACCATTTAAAAATGAGGGTAAAGGTTGAAAAACAAAGAAAAAGAAAGTAATTATGACAGTCTGTATGCATCAAAAAAAAATCACAGCAAGACACTTTGGTTCTAGGGATTTACAGTCAGGACAACATTTGTGTTAGCTTCAGGCTTTCCCATAAATAGTTCCTGAAGTTACTGAAAGGACAAGAACAAAGCAGACAAACTTTAGTCAGGCTTCTAAGAGCACCAAAACTGTGTAGACCCGAGTCAGGGGCAAGGTGACTCAGAACAGTTTCCAGAACTAGAATAAGAAAAATAGTTTCTGGGACAAACAAGATATGGACCTCCGATTGATGACCTTGGGATGGGAGTTTCCTCCACCCGTGTTGACTGAGACCCTGAGCTTGCATTTTCAGGGAGCCCGTGACTCTGCTCTATGCCAGCACCAATCAGTTTGAGGGCTGGTACCCACACGACTGTGTAGCCAATAGAATCACGCCTGGTACTCTGTTACTGGGCTCTGCCTTTGAAAAGCATATATAAACCATGCTTGGAGTGTGCTGATGGTCACTCTCACCTGCCTTGCTTGAGGAATTTATGAGAATGTACCCCAACACATTGGAAATAAACCTCTTGCTTTTGCATTAATCTCTAGTCCTGGTGATTTCTCGGGGGTCTCCTTCCATCTGCCCCTAACATTACTGTTAAGCAACTTCCAATAATGCTCAGAAGTGGAAGTAAGGATTGTAAAAGAAGTGATCAATTCCGCATAATAATGAGGAAAGGAATAAGCAAGAAGTAAAAGATGAGTAAGTTTTTGTAGTTTACCAGTGCCTAATATTCCCCAGAGGAGTAAAGGCTTGAAGTCATAGTCATGATCAAGTGGAAAGGACAGCTTCTCCAACATGTTCTTTCTTTCCCTCTCCCTCTCTCTGGCTGTCTCTTTCTCTCTCATATGTATATGTGTGAGAGAGAAAAAGGTGGAGGGAGGAAGGGATGTGATTTGTATGTAAAAGATGTAGGAGTGATAGGGAAAGAGGACAAGGAATAGAAAGAGGGACAGTAAAGAGATAAGCAAAGTGAATTTAAGTGGTTTTACTCTCTACAGCATGTGATCAAGTGTGCTTAGAGAGATGGATTATTATAATCTGGATTTCATGGATTGAACAGAGTTATCACATTGTTACTCTAAATGTTCAGAACCTTAGCAACATAGACATTCTGAAACAGTGTGACCAGGGTAATTATGTTCTCAGTAGTCTCCTCAGCTGCAGGGACTGTGATAACGGGCTGACTTGCTCATAGCTCCTAACCACCACTTGACTTTTCCTTTAATTGACCCTAAGGAGTTGAGGAAGTGCCTAAATTGTAAAATTTAGTTAACTTTGCCCCAGAGAGGAGATCCAACATATTCATGACTAACAAGTCAAATCTTTTGTATTGTATTAACTTCTCAGACCATAAGCTTCCCAAGCCAAAAGGCTAAGGGTGTAGTTAGAAGGGCTGGAGAGAGGGCTCATTGGTTAAGAGAGCTTGCTGCTTTCTTCTAGATTCTGTGAGCACTAGCACAAATGTGGCATATACACATAAATAAATAAAAATCCAAAAATATAATTTTCTTTTAAAAAGTGTTTTTAATAACATCCAAGTCCTACTGGAGATTTCCTCACTTTACTTGAATCTACCTACATAATGTTTCAACTAATGCATTTGAAAAATGCCTAAATTTATGATTTCCATTGTTCTGATCCTATAAAAACTTCATCATATGTTTACCATGTTAGAACATCAAATTTAGAATAATATTAATCTGTGTTCCTGGTTGACTGATCACTTATATTTGGCTCCAAAGTAACTATCTCTCTCTCTCTTGAGACAAGAGTTGTGTTTCTAATGTTGCTACAAAAGACTGAATGACTGTGTGCCTTCAAAATCCTGAATCCTTCAAATCCAAAATACTTCAAAATACTGAATGCTAAATCAAATTGTGACAATTCTAAGTGACAGTATCGCCCATGGTGGCCATATCATGAGAACAAAGAACTAATGAAGAGAAATAGTGTCTTCATGAAGAGTTCTCAACTCTTCTGCCACGTGAGGAAGGGCACAACCAAAGGACATCCATTTATGAAATACAAAGACACCAATTTCTCAGTTTTTTGATTTTGAACTTCACAGCCTCCACAAATATAAAAATAAATTTCTATTATTTGTAAACCACCAGCCTATTGCTATTGTATCAACCAGAATAATAGAAGCCTCGGATAGCTGTGATTTTCTCTTTATCCAGTATGCAGGTATCAAGGTAGCAATTGATTAGGAGCTTGGGAAGGACAAACCACAAGGCAGAATCAACTTACAGTATATACATGCTGGAAGTTGAATTTCAAATATGAAATTAAAGAATTATGAGAATTTAAAACATAATATATCTATTCTCTTGTTTTGCACTACAGTGAACAAATAATATGTAAATAATAATTCCTAAGTGAGGAATTCATCCAGGTGTCAAATAACATTAGGAACATTGATACTTCAGCCTCAAAGCAGCTGCTTAGTCACTGTTTGTTTCTTAATCTCTAGAAGAAATGGCCAGTTTCAAATCATAGCTCCAGGAAAAAGTTGAAAAGAAATCTTGAGAAAGGTCTATGGGAAAATTTGCCCTAGACATGCAGACTGTTCTTTCCTCCAAGGAGATGTTTCTGTGTAAACATAGACAGTGCATGAAAAATATGCTAGTCACCGTGGTGAAAGGTTTACATTTCTATTTTTCCTCAGATAGTCGACTATTTATAGGAGGCCTGCATGTGGGTTTTTTTTTTTTTTTCTGAATTAGTAATGGAATCTCTAGAGTAAAAAAAAAAGAACTTATGTAATGATCTCTCCCCCCCCTCTCCTCCTCTGTCCCTCCCTCCCATTTCTTCATGATATGCCTAAATATGTACTTTAAAAATAAATCTCAGTTTTAGGTAGGTCAAACTAAAATGTTCTTGTCTTATCCTCCTCATTCTTTCTTCTTAGAATTTTGCTTCTCAGTATTCAGTACCAAACATTTTTCATGTATCAAGTCTGAAATATATGGTATCTCTCAGGTGTATATGTTTAAGTGATATGTGAGGATGATTATGTGTATGTGTGTGTACACAGAGGGGGACTCATCTACATATATATATATATATATATATATATATATATATATATATATACACTATGATACATGAGTAGAATCAATATCATAGTGTCTTCTTATATGTATCAATTTTATAACAAAAGGAGGCAAAATGTTGCATTAATTAATAATCAAGTATTTAGCATAAGCAAACTTGCCAAGAATTGATTCCAAATTATTGGTATTTTGGCTACACAGATACTTGATAACATGGTCACTGGCTTACCCATTTACATTTGTCATGCCTATTCACTTGTCACTTCTTTGTCTTTGTGTGTGTGCATGTGTGTGTGTGTGTGCATGTGTGTACACATGTGAGTGTGCAGGCCTTCACCTACTAGCCTAACTCTGTTGGCGATATGTTTATCTTTAGCATGGACAGCTTAGCCAAATACAAATCTCTTTGTTGGTAATTTTGAATGTGTCATCCAATGGTTTTATAGGAAATGATACTTTAGACCAGTGAATGCTTGCACATTGCAAGCAAGCTTTGGTTTTGTTTCTTATCAATAAGTTTATCAGGGTGGCTACCCTGATCTTTCTTTTGAAACAATATATACACAAAAACCTTACTGGATACATGGATTAAAGTCTATATTTTGAAAATATACTTTACGTTTTATATCTGTGAAATTGTTTGGTCCTTCTCAGGGGAGGCAAAATTTTATTCTTCAAGCACTTCTGAGATCATACTAAAGACATTAAGAATGTGAGATAATTGGGAAAACATAGGAGACATTAATGAGTGTGTTATATCACATATTATAGAAGAGCTTGCATTTGATCATTACCAATATAGTACAAATTTAATTTATTCCTAGAAGAGTAAAGATGAAAAGAAAGATTACCCTGATACTCTAAATAATTTATGTGTAGAGTTCAAACAGTTTGTGCTTATTTGTATGCCAAAATTAATGATATGAGATCATTCCTGTGCTTCTTTTCTGAGTATTCCCATTCATTCTTATATCTAGGAAGTAGACTCAAATTCAATAATTCTTCCCTCCATTTGCCATATTACTTCTCTACAAAGTATGTCAAGATTTTTTAAGTTAGAACTTAGGCTTGTTTCCTTCTTCAGGTTTTTTTCTAAGCAGAGAATGAAATTAAGATTTCCTATGATTTCTTATATATCACAAATACACAATGGAGAAAAAAGTTAAGTGGAGTGAGGTTTAAAATATATTTTAAATAGTCATTGCTATTTTTTTCACTATTCTTTTGAAAACTCACTACAAAGATATCTAATTTTCATCTATTTTTAGCATCAGGGAAGTTCAACAACAAGATATATACACAGAGTGAATATTTTACTACAGTCATGATTTAAATGACTTAGTGTGGTGAAATAGCTATCTAGAAGTATCTAAAAAATACTACTAAAATTTTTTAAGAATTGTTCTGTGGATATATATATATATATATATATATATATATATATATATATATATATTTTTTTATATTCATTTTGTGGGGTGGTAGTCAGACATAAATCTCAGTTGTCATTCCTCAGAAGCTGTGTACTTTGTTTCTTTGAGACAGGGTCCTGGTACCTGGGTTGTCAATTAGGACAGGCTGGCTGCTTAGTGATTCTCAGGGATCCTCCTTGTCTCCATCACTTTAGGAATTAAAAGAAGTCTCCACCATGATCAAACATTTATTTGAGTTCTTGGATTGAACTCAAGTTTTCATGCTTCAAACATTTTCTGAGTAGATATGTCTCCCCAGTCTCAATTTTAAACATTTCTAAATGAATTGAGAAAGTGAATAAGTGGAATTATACTAAGTACATCAAAACTCATAATAGGCCACAATCATCAGAGAGCAGAGGATTAAATGTATTCATAAAATGATTAATATATGTGTATTTCTGATACTAATTTGTTCTGTTCAGCTAGTGTTATGTATCAAAATACCTGAACTGTGAATGTATTTCAGCAGCAGCAATCAGTTTCTTATATATCATCTGTTCTGTGGGCTAACAATTCAAAAAAAAAAATTGGAACAACTTTGTTTCAGAGCCCTCTGTGAGTCCTGTGAAGGCCACAACTGATTGCTTGTGGCTACAGTAACCAGGAGCTGTCCAGGCATCTCATCCTAGTCTTAGTCCCTTCATGAGGTCTATGTAGCTTAGTCTCCCTTAAATTAAGGGAAGCCAGTGCAGCTAGATAATTTAGACAGTATGTCATTCTAGAGTGAGTAGCTTAAGAAGGAAACATGAGTGTACAAAACAGTTTCATGACTTGCTTTGAAATTACAGTTTCTCTTGTACATTAAATTATAGCTCAAGTTGCTCATAGAGGTCATTCTATTTATAAAGGGAGAAGGAAAAAGTAAATGTCAAACTGTAAGAGTACATGCAATAGGACATTTTGGGAAAATTAAATCTATGAAAACCTTTTACAATATCATAACACACAATAAAAAAAAGAAAACACTGGCAGGAGGATGGTGGTATACAGCTTTAATCCCCAGCACTCAGGAGGCAGAGGCAAGTAGATCTCTGTGAGTTCAAGCCCAACCTGGTCTACAGAGTGAGTTCCAGGACAGCCAGAGTTACAATAGAGAAATGACACCTCAAAAACAAACAAACAAACAAATAACAACAACAACAAAAAACCAAATATGTAGTGAAAATAAATAGAAATTAAAATACAATATACTAGGGGTTGGAGATATGGCTCAGTGGTCAAAAGAATACAGGCAACACCCACGTTTGTGTGGATACAGTTGCCTATAATTCTAGCTCCAGTGAGGCACCTGACCATGACTTCTAAGAACACTTGCACTCTCATGTACATACTCCCACATACACACACAAGTGAACATAATGTAAGTTAATAAAATTTAAAGACTTTATATAATACAATACTAGGAAAAACTATGTGATGAACGCTTCTAAATACTTTACAAATATTAATCTAATTACACAATCAATCATATCCCTCTCATAAAGACAGAACTAAAATGTAGCTATCTTAAAATCTCCTTTAAAAGAATAAAGTGACAACTTTAACTATCAGGAAAATAAAAAAAGCAAAGACAGAAGTAAACAAAAAAGAAATCTTGTAAATACTACCTGACAAACCTACCGTCATGCACCAAAATGAGGGTGAGAATATCCCAGTAATGCAGGTTACAACAGAGCACTCAGAATATAGTTCAAGTCAAAAGCAATAGTGAAACACAAAAGACTTTATGAAAATATTATATATTAGAATGTAATGTTATATGAATGAGGACCCAAAGTAGATTTGATAAGAAAATGCATGAAATTTTTAAATTAGATATTCCATATACAATCATGTGAATGCTATCCTCAATCTCTATCATCAGTATTAACATCTCATGGAAATAAAAATGTAAATTAAAGAAGTGGGATTTTAAGCAACAATCTTTTGAACAGAAAGATGTAATATATTAAGAAATGTAGTATAGAGAAATAGAAAAATGTGTCATTAAATGAAATGTAAAAAGTAAAATAAAATATTGTGTATTAAAGGATATTTAAAACATTAGTTTTATTTAAGTCTATCTAAATAACTTTAAAAATTATGAAGTAGTTGATTGCATAAGTGAGCAGTTAGAATACATAAATTATAATCACAAACATGAAAATAATGCTTTGTAATAAACATTTTTATTTTGTTTTATCTTATTTCTTACATAGGGTTTCTCTGTTGTAAATCTGACTGTCCTAGAACTCATTCTGTACATCAAGCTGGCCTCAAACTCACAGAGATCCACCTGCTTCAGCTCCTGGTCACTGGAATTAAAGGCGCATAATAACTATTTTTAAGGAAATTATATTGTTTAAATTGCCTTATAACTTAGAAAACAGAATTTATGTTTTTCAGAGAGTCAATATCATGGTAAAAATATGCAAGAATACAAAATTAGTCACCTTATTTATTTATTTATGTCAAGACCAATCCCCTAAATAAATTGTCAGCACCAAATCCACAGCAAAATAAAATAATAGTTCATGAGAAACCTATTGTATCCTTGAACAACAATACAGCAAATATGCACAAGTGATCATACATATAAAATAGTTTGATTATTTCTTCCACTACATATAAAGATAGGATAAATATATAGCATGTTAAGTATACAATCAATTTTCTCTTCATAAGATGAAAGCATATGGGTGCTTATTGAAGATACTGGAATTCATATACACATACATTTATACCATTGACTTTAAAATTTAAACACTATTTGGTTCTATATTGTTCTTTCAAAATGTCTTTCATGTTAGCCTTCCTCATTTTCCCTCTTCTATCTTGCTACTGTGAAATCATTCTAAACTATATATACTTATCTTTTCTAGATATCATATGCTGCCAAATAAACCTCCAAGTATCAGAAATTCCATCATTTTGAATTGTACAATGGTATCCCATAGATGCCTCCCCAACACATTTCAATGCTATTGATTACCCTCTACAACTTGATGGTAAGACATACACTACATAATTATGTCACAGAACATTGAGAAATCTAACTGACACTCAACTAGAAATGTTATCCTTGCTGGCTAACATGCACAAAGTGGTGGGCTGCTATACACAATACCAGAGTAGAAAAATAATCATAAATCTTATTTATCTATATCTCTGAGAACCACAATAATGATTTATGTGCAAGATATACCTACTAATACAATAATGGCACAAATGTTATAGGAGTAACCAACAATTTTTTTCAATTATATTTAAGTCCTGTTTCAAAAAATGAAATCCATATATGACACTGTTAGTAAGGTTAAGAACCTGAGACTAGCTAGAACATGGTTCCCAGGGGGAACTTATTACTATTATTCTACTTATTGAATATAACTATAAAACAACTCTTAAAGACAGTTTGCTATATCCATTGATCAGCACCTTGCTCAACTGTTATAAGAGGAATTTCTTCTTTTAGTGGATGACAACACAAGAACCTACAACTGTCCATTGTGCTGAGAATAAAAGCAACTGGAATGGTCAACCCTAAGTAGGATGACTATATCACATTTTTCCCCTTAACATTTAGAGATCTATGTAGAAGAGAAGGCAAAAAATATGTAAGAACAGATGGTGATAGATAACATCAAGGTAACAATCTTTTCCAGAAAAAACATGGAAGGTGCACAAATGAACTCACAGTAATTGTGACAGAGTACACAAAATCTGAACAAGCTCAAGTCAGACCAAATTCCAGCATGGAGGAAGTAAAGTAGGCATGAAGTCTCATCCTTTAGACAAGAAGCTATTTTCAACTGATAGTTAATTTGAGAGGATAAAGTCAATTCTCTTCACTGGGGAGACACTGACTATATCAACTACATTCTAGGGCAGTCCCACATGTTCAGTAATAGTCAGACAAAACACATTGGACTTTGTTCAGTTTTTGTTTTTTTTATTTTCTTTTTAAGAGAGAAAAGTTGGGGAGTATCTGGAAGTAGTTAGAATAAAGGAAAAAATATGGTCAAAATAGAGTGCATGGAATTCTAAAAGAGTAAATTATACATAATAAAATGAAACAGTGATTAAGACTGAGAATTAAAACAAAAATGTTTTTACTTAACTACTTTTTACTTAACTACTTTTTTACATAACTACTTAATATTATTCTATTGATACTAGCATCAGTAATTTAAAAATAAAAAATATTAGAGTTATTATAAGTTGAAAAAACTAGTGACATTATGAAGATTACAGACCACTATATATAACCACTAAACATTAACAGTAATAACTAGTCTCATGTAATTTTTCAAAATTACAGCAACAAAATAATAACAACAAAATTGTTCAAAATTAAACAATAACCATTGACAAGTCTTAGGAAAACCTTAATTACAAAAGAAATTAAAGGTTATAACTTTTTTATTTGTAGATAACTTGACAAAAGTATAATGAATTTAAATGGATTAAATCCTCAACTTTTAGTAAGAAACAAAAAGGCCATTAAATAAGTACAAAATTATATAATTATTTTACAGAAGATTCTATAATTGTAAAGATACTATTTTCGTAACCTAAAAATGTATAGGATTTGAATTGCTTTTATAAAACCTAGTTAACTTAAATCTAAATGTTATTGGAAATACATAAACAAGGATTTCTACAAAATTCTAAGGAAAAGATAATTAAGGGATGTTACTGTACATAATATTGCATATTGTAAAGCTAATAAAATAACTGACAGGGTATCATAGATTAAAACTTTTATTAATATAAATTCTAGATGGATTCATAATTTCATTAAGAACAAAGTAAAAAATTTGGAAGGGAATTTAAGAATCTCAGAATTCAAAAGTATTTCCTAAATATTATACAGTACTTTGAGATAATTAAAATGAACCATATGTAAATTTAATTTATAAAATCTAAAAGAATTTGCATATATATGAAATATTAATGAAATTATATACAAAAATTGACTCAAAATTAAATGGCAAACCAGATTATATGTACTTACAATTCATATTACAAAAGACTAATTGCCATAAATAATTCACCAATTACAACAATTACAAATTCACCAATACAAATTAACCAATAACAACAAGAAATAGATTATCTGTACACAGAAAAACGAAAAAAAGCTATTAGTCATTCTGGTTCATTGTAGGAAAAATGTGAAATGTCCCTACAGGGAGATATCATTTTTAAACTAGCAGTTCAGAGAAATTAAGACAAGTTGAAGAATGTAGCATGCTAATAAATTATGGGTAGACACTGTTGAAATGGAAATAAAAATTTTTAAAAATATTGATTGATGGCAGTCTGGGATAGTTATTTAAATTATATTCATATTGCTTATGACTCAAACACTTTACTTCTAGCAATTTATATTATAGCTATTCACATATGCATTATGAGGAACAATATAGAAAAATGTCAAAAAATATAGAATTTCCTCGAAGTATCTAAAGTAAATTATAATGTTTTGTTAAAAAATAATTTACCAGTCTGGGTTGGTGGCACACATCTTTAATCTCAGCACTTGGGAGGCAGAAGCAGGTGGATCGCTGTGAGTCTGAGACCACTCTGGTCTACAGAGTTAGTTCCAGGATAACAAGAGTTACAACAGAGAAATCCTGTCTCAAAAACAAACAAACAAACAGACAAGCAAAACAAAACAATAATGTTCCGGTTCTACATATAAAACATGAAAAGAATTCTTGAAGTATACTCTATTGTGGAAAGTATATTATTACAACATTTATAATATTTCAAGAATTGTATCACCTTCATATATCACATGACTGGATATATATTATCTTTGAATGGATATAAAAGTAAGAGGTAACTCACCTCACTTCCAGAGAAGACTAGAAAATGGGAAATGAGTTTTAGTTTTTGTCACCAACTCCATGCCCCTTACTGGTTTTCTGACTTTAGAGAGGGAATTCCAATATAAACACACATAGCTAAAAATTCAAAGCTACCATCCACTGGCTGGCTATCTTAGTGCTAGATGATTAACAGTTTTACTTAGCCATGATTCTTTCAAGGTAAAATAACAACTGGCCTGGCAAGTTATTCCCAGTGGTACAACAATGACACCAACATTTTGAAATAGCCAAGTACTTTCTGATTGGATTTAAAATCCATTATACAACACTGTCCACTAGAGCAAAATCCTGTGCCTGCATTGGTCGTGGGCCCTAGGAGATAAACAAATACTATTATTTTGCTAAATAGACATAATATTAAACTATCACCAAAGTTCTTATCTCTATATCCATAAATTACTGCATCTCTCATCCTTCATCAGAGATGCTTATTTTTACAGTAGGGAGCTATTTATACAAAGATCCACCACTAGTCAAAGTGCAGAGAATAAAAGATTCTAGAGTACTGAGCCTTTAATGGAACATCTATATTACAAACCTTCCCCTTAAGATTAGGGAAAATCTTTGAAGAAGCTGAAGATAGATTGTATGATAGAGAGACAGTAGATGCCTTCCATGAAGCATTTTGCTGAAAATGACAGAGCCATTATACACATGAACTCACAGCCACTGCTCAAGATCAAGCCAACCAAAAATTCCAGCATGGACAAAGGAGGGGCTCATGAAGTGTCACCTTTTTCTGAGAAGTTATTGACAATTATTGGATGTCAGGGCAAGAAGAGTCAGTTTTCTTCAGGGATGGCTTGAAAGGTTACATGCTACATTAGGTGGTCCTCCATCCGTGCACATAAAGATAGCAATAAATAAGCTTATTTATTTTCTTTTTAGGAGAAATCACTGAAGTTGGAAGTTAAAAGTCATGGTGGAATAGAGGAAGATTTCAAGAGGATGGGAATGGATGGCATTTTATCAAAACACATCATTCATATGCATATATGAAATTCTTAATAAAATTAATAAGAAATGGAACTAGGACATATGATCCTAGAGAATTGTGAAAAAATGGTTTTTAAAAGTTGAATAGATGAATCAATGTGTAGGAACTCATGTCCAGTTATATTTCAGCTTCCAAAAGTTTTAAATTTTGCAATGTGCCCTATTGCCTCCTTAGTTCAAAATTCCACTGCTATCTTTGAGATATGTTTCCTGTGGTATCATTTAGATTTCTTTCTTTTGTACACTTGCCTCTGCATAAGTTTTCTGGGGTTTCTGTAACAAAAAACTATAAAGAGAAGGGCTTAAACAGAGACTCATTTTCAAACTTCTGGAGACTTAAGTAAGGTTCAAAATCAAGGTGGAGCAGGATTGGCAACTTTGTGGATTGTGAGAGACAATGTGTTCCATAATTCCCTGACATTGGAGGATTTTGGTAACCTTGATGTATATAATTCACACAGATGCTCTCTCTCTCTCTATGTGTATACATGTATGTTCAATTTTTTGTTTTTAAAGAAACAAGTCATATGAGTCACATTGTAATCACAGACTGCTTTTCTTTAGTGAGTTTAGCTCAAAGAATTGTATTTATAATCACTGTGCCTGGTAAAATCTCGTTCTATAGTACTTGTATGAGAACTTTAAAATATGGATGCTTATTGGTTGAAGCCAATTCAGTTAATAATACCTCATGTCAAAGTAGGATCCATTGAGTCTGAGATAGGAATCAGTTTACTGTATTTGTTTGTATATGTGTTCATGTGTATGCTCATGTGTCAATGTGTAGGCAGCACACATGTGCATGTGTAGTCAGAGACCTCAGGTCAGAATTGGGTGTTTTGCTTAGTGACTTCTCACCTTATGTTTTGGGACAGGGACCCTCTGTTACTAAAGCCAGAGCTCACTGATTCAACCAGATTGACTGACCACGATCTCCAGGGATCCACACATCTATAACCCTTCTCTGGAAATGGGCTTATAGATTTTTCTCTCACACCGAGCTTTTAAATTTGGAGTTTTTTTTTGAAATAAGATTCTCATGCTTGTTTTACAAGTACTTTAATAACGAAGTCATGTTTGCCACAGTATACAATATTTTCAATAAATGCACATGGAGCTTATTCCACCAGGAATGTTTTATCTCACTTTATTTATAATCATAGATATTTTCTAGTAAAACAAAATAAGTAAGCAAAATTAAAGAGGATTTTTCAATGCAGAAAAATATCCCTCAAATTTTCTGTGACTTGATAATTTTTCAGTGTATAATCTTGGATAATATACCTAACCTTTGTTTGTCTGTATTTTCACAAAGGTAAAGGTAAAATAAGGAAAAATCCACATTACTATGTTAAGAGCAACATGAGGAGTATTTTGGGGCTGGTGTTGCTTGAGAAGTACGTTAATAGTGGCTTCCACAATGGTGTAAACAAGGCCTCAATGTCACTGAAGCAACCATTTTCACTCCTATTTTCTCCAGGCATCATTTGTAGCTATGCCAGCATTATATCTGTGTGCATCCATGCAGTCAGATCTCCATACCTGTGGCTTCTATATCTAGGGACTCAAGCAACTGCAGATAGAAAATGCTGGTAAAAGTCTATATAAATGCATTTCCATTATTGCACTCTGTTCCCTAAACAAAATAGTACAGCTGCTTATAGAACATACATATTATCTTACATATCGAAATCAATATAAAGATAATTTAAAATTATAAAAGAGGATATGTATACCTTGATTTTAAACTACAATCTACATGAGATTTTCCACATGGAGGTTGAACATCTGTGGATTTAGACATTTCCTGGGTTTCATAGAACCCACTCCCTGAACACAACAAGCAACAATTCTATACACACACACACACACACACACATACACACACTTGTATAAATTCATGTATGGTAAATATACATATACACACACATACATATGAAAAGCAGGCTGTGACCTATTCTAGGTTACTTCACATTGTGCAAAACAATGGGTTTTATGTTTTATCCTTCCTCAAAAGACTCTGTTTTATAAGTTACTTTCTGCTCCACTTTGAATGTAGATGTAGCAACAAATGGAATGACTCTGTATCTCCTTGTGTATGTAAAGATCTGTTCAGGACTACCCATAATACAACAGACTAATAAATAACTTATTCCTAAAAGTAGAAACATACCAAATATAATCTTTATAAGCAGATATAAGGGTACATAAGTATATGAAAACCATATCAGAAAACCAGGCCTAAGAAAGTACTAAACACAACAGAATGAGGAAAGATGCAACATCCTTTCCCTATCACTGATATGTGATGTGATGGCTCCTAACAATGTATCATCTGACCACCTGGCTTATGCATCCCATTCATCAAGGGACCAATAGCCTGACAATACTCAACTGCCCTTGGAGCTTTAGCTTATATCAGTTTCTATTGCGAATGTGACCTACTTTTACCGTCCTTCATCATTCAATATGTCTGTCTGTCTGTCTGTCTGGATCACGTTCTGTGTTGTCTTATCCTTGAAGGCTAAACTAACCCTGAGGCTTTGCTCTCTGCTGGGATCCTGCAGCATAGACTGTTTTTTGGCTCTTGTATGTAGCTCTTAGACTGGGTCTATGGACATCTAATCTAATCACTGCAATGACTCTTTTTACAACTCAATAACTTCATTGCTTCTACTTCCAGTAAAGTTTGTTGGCTATCTTGAACCCTGTATGACTTCTTTTAACTATTTTATAGCCATTCTATATTCTACATATTTAGATATAATTACTATGTGGTGTGGGATTTGAGAGTTAATATTACTAGTTCAAATTGGATAAAGGAATCTGCATTTTCCAGTGAACAGTTATCAAGGGAAATTGAGATTACCTGACAAATTGTAGGTGATGATTAGTGAATGAATTAAATACTTAATTATCTTTGCATTTTTTATCTGATAAAAAAAAAGCTATTTCAAACATATTTGAAATATTAGTGCTTTTTCTTCACCAGTACCATCTTTGATTCTTTATCATGTTTTCAAACATACTTTTATGGCCTTTTACTCTGATCATTTGATTAGTTTTTTGTCTGTGTTTCTCAGATACAGCAGAGGGACTCAACTTTCTTTATGGGCATTTGGCTAGGAGTAAAGCATTGTTTAATACTGTTAGGGGTCCTAATTTCATAAGCCTTTATTGTATCTTTTAATCTTTTAATTTTTCTTCCACCTCCATTCTGATTTATTTTTCCATGAATAAGGTAAATTGTTGCAGGCATGCTGTTCTTTTCCTGGAATAACAGCTGATAGACATTTCCCTTGTGCCTAGTTAACTTGAGGGGGAAGCTGTAACTCCATCAGCCCCTTCTTTGTCAAGGGAGTTTTAAGCACTCCAGTTTCCACTCCAGCTCCAAGAAGCACTGAAATTATGACCACTGCTAGAATTGAGACTTTAGTTTCAAGAGGTCTCTCTTCATTTACAACTGCTTCAGTCTGCATCAATGCTTGGGAATTTAAATATATCTATAACATGCCTCAGATGACCCCTCTTGGAGTTGCTCCAGAGGGACATTCTTCTGTGTTGGACCACGTAATAGTAGTCTTCAGTAAGGTCAGGAGCAACAGAGACAAAATTTGGAACTGACAGAGAGGAGGCTCGTGATGGGTCTCTATGAAAAGCTTTAGATTGGCAGAGTCAGCATAGCTAGAAGTTGTACTATGGTGAAATAGCACCCTGTTCCAGCTTTGTTCTGTCCCTCTTCTGGATGCATAATCAGATTCTTTACAACTCTTTTTCAATTAGTCTGGAGGACTTCTCTCTAATACAATGCACTCATCCACCCATGTAACAACATTAGTTCTTACTAACGATTTCTCCCAAATGACATCTTTGTTTCCTTGTGCTTTTTAAAAAACTGCTGGCTATACATTTTTGGCTGGTTGCACAATGATCAGGAAATACTCCGGAGCCTATAGATGTAGTAGGGGTGGCAGATTGCTGTTCAGGGATGGACAGTCAATTTTCTTCAGGGATGTGGTCCCTGGTAGGTGGCCCATGCTCCAATGGATTGCCCTCTTCCTATGGACATACTGGCAATACTAACTGAACTTAGTGGGTTAAAATAAAAAAAAATATGAAATTGGGAGAATAATGTGGTAGACTGATCCTGAGAGAAATTAAAGGCATGGGTATGAACAAAATACACTGGATTCATGTGTGGAAATCCTTAAAGAATAAATAAAAATATGATTTAAAAACAAAAAGAGTTAAACAGTAATTCTATCTAAGAGAGTTCCATTCAATACCCAAATATCAGATCTATAACTCCAGGAGGTGATTGAGTGTTCGAGAGTGCCACTGTCCTCTAAGGGCTCTGGTAACCAATAACACCCAGGAGCTGGCTAAAACTTCTGGAGAACAACCATGTGGTAGAAACTGAAAGTGCAGAAGAAAGTGTCAAAGAACAGCAGAAATGCCCACGAAGGACTGAGAGGACAGGAAAAGCAAATGTCAAGAAAGGCAAGGGTAGCAATATGCTAGGTTCCTGAAACCAAGGTTAAGTAGGCAGGAGTTCGTAACATCAGGAACCAGCCACAACTCTGGATGCTGGGTATTAGTGTTCTAAACCCAGAGCACTCTAAATTTAAGCTCTGATTTTGGAAGCCAGGCTTATGGGTCCTTGATGCTAAGGCGGATGGTCCTGCCTGCCCTCAATCTCTGTCTCTTCAGAGCCAAAAAAGAACAGAAAAGAAAACAAAAACAAAACAAACAAACAAAAACCCAGCCAGCTATTAGTTTCATCACTATTTGTTATTAGGTCTATTTCTCCTTACGAGGGATGGTTTAAATTAGCATATTCAAAACATGTAGCAGTCACATTTAATGACTATTCTTTAGTTGAAAACAAAGACTGAATTTTCTTTATTAAAATGTTATTTGAATTCATTGATTAAAATTTCAAAAGAGCTTGTGTTTTTAAGGATAAATATTCTTCATATGTATGACTTAACTTCTATCTAAAAATTATACAACAAAATAATTTTCAAACATGAAACAGAGAAAAGAGCTTTAGAATTGTCAAGTAACTGGTCTTTGAAAAATTTGAACAATTACTTGAGAGGAAAGATTTTCTTGAACAGACTATTCTTTTTAGTTTTCTGATATCTCTTAAAGAACATGAATACTTTACTTCCTGAGTTAGGAAAATACATACAGGATAAAAATCAGGTACCAGCTACACTAAGAGTAAGAGTGCTGGACTTGATCATTACACAACTTTGTAAAACTAGAAGAAATGGCCTTTTTTTTTTTTTTTACTTTGAAGTTAATTTGTAGCTAACACATGTGATTCAAAAGTCATACATATCGATGGGGTAATATCATATGTTAAAATATACATATATGGAATAATTTTTAAGTTGGGTTAAATATATATATCTTATACTCATTATATATTTGTTATCTCTTCATAATCACTCCTAGTTTTGAAAAGTTTACAGTCATTATGTTAAGTATTTTTATCCTGTTTTGCAACAGCACACCAGAATGTACTCTTATTCTAAGTACACACTGAACTGTCTTTCTGTGTTACTACTCTGTCTTTCTATAACATGGAAATGTTTGAAATTCCAAATCTGTGTCAGATTCTGGGAGATCCTGAAATGACTAAGACATGTCTATATTTTCTAAGGTTTTATATTGAAATTAAACATCCAGTAATATTTTTGTTCCAACAGCATATAATGTAAGCTGATGACATTTGTGAAATCAAGGCTATTTCTTTTAAGAATGCCTCATCTTTTTACATGTGTTCACATTTTGCTGTTTCCTCTCCAAGAAATACTTTTCTCCAGTCATTAACAACTGAATACTTCTGCCACCCAAGTCTCAGATCAATGATGAGATGTCAAAGGGATACCTTCCCCCATTTATCCCAATTCATTACTCCTGGTCATCTCATAGTCACCCAAATAATCACATGGCATAGACCTACTTATTCCATTAACCTAAGATCTCTGTCTATATTACTGACTATTTGGAGACAATAAAATATATTAAATTAAAATTGTTCAACTAAGAAACACACACACATACACACACACACACACACACACACACACACACACACACACACAAAAAATGGAGCAATAGGATTATCTCATTCACCCTGACCAGCTAAAGAATCATTCGTTCTGATGCCAGGATCATGCCTGTCACTAAACAGGTCTTGAGTGTGAAGCACAGAGATGATATGCATGATATGTTAGTCCTTATGGTGACCTATGGAAAACAGACCTTACCTGTATTTTTCGTAATTCCTAGCTTAGGAAATAAGAATAGTATAATGTGATAACTTCCTAGGTGCCTTGACTTCTAATAAACTCCAGAAAATGAGCATTATTTTTATTTTTGTGTATGTGTGTATAACTTGGTGATAGTTAAAATAGAATATGTACCTCAAAACTTATGATGAGCCATTGCAGTGTGATGTACATACAAAAATATTTTATCTTAAAAAGCCTCATTTTGTTTAATATTAGCTAATTAGCCTAGAAGCTATCTTTAAAGGTGGTTAGTGTTCTATAACTTTAACAAAATAGAAATCAACATAAAATATAAACCTGAATTTATGGCTCATACCTGCAGGCCCAGAACACATTGAGTTAGAAGGGTTATTACAAGTTAAAAGGTAGGCCACACTACAGATTAAAATCCTGTTTTACAAACCAAACCAACTAACATTCTAAATAAACAACTAACTAACCAAAGAAACACACAAAAAAAGCGAAAATAAAACCCATACTTAAAGAAGAATATACATAAAAATACCCAATGTAAAAATCAATGCAATGTTATTGTGTGTGTTATGAGCCATTATCAGTAATTTAGGAGATATCAACCTATTGTCCAAATTTTCAAAATTGACACCAGGGGAAGGTAAAGGAAGTTATCTAGTGATGCATTCATAGAATGCATTATTTTATAGCAGATGTTCTAACAGGAAAGTTATACCCATGAAATCTCAACAATATGATCACCTAAACAAGACCTGAACAATGATAACACCAGTTGACATTTCAAAGCAGATGAGGGAATTTCACAATGCCTGCCCCCAGAAGATCTACAGGCTAAATAATGGCTGCTGAGAGAGAATCAGTTTTTTCCAGAAATGAGTCTGCTGATAGGTGATCTAATTCCAAGTGTCAGTACCAAACACATAAACATATGAGCATCTTATGGATTAAACAGCTTGTATTTATATATGCATATATATATAAATAATAATTAAAAAAGAAGAAGTCATGAAGTTGATATGGAATAAGGGAGCATAGGAGGAATAGAATGGAATGGGAATGATCTAAATAGATTATATAAATACAAAATTCTCAAAAGATAATAGTATAATGAATGTTAAAACTTACCACCTATTTACCAATATTAACCTACTTAAATATTTATTCATTTGGATTTTTATGTTCTTTAATTAGAGTATCTCTGTAATGCCAACTTACCATATATATACTTAACTTATAGGAGCATTTTGGTGGGTGGGAATATATTACTTTTTTAAAATTGGTATTATAAAGGTTTATATTTTTAAATTTTATTAGTATATTAGTATATGTGTATCTTAGGTCATATGTGAGTGTGAGAGTGTGTGAGCCATGGCATGCATGTGGAGGTCGGAGGAAAACATTGTAGAGTTTATTCTCTCCTTTTGCTTTTATGTGGTTGCTGAGGATCCAACTCAGGCTATCAGGTTGCACTGTTAGTGCTCTACTGAAAAGACAATAACACCAGCAGTGTTTGCATCTGATGCATTAATAGTAAGATAACAATGATGTATTGTCATGCCTTCTAAAGCTTTTTTAAAAGGACTCTTCTTTTTACTACTTTAAGCAAATTATTGAAATGCTGTAGATTATAGCCAACTTATACAATGGCCTGCTATTTCTGACATTTGGATGAATTTTGTTCATGTAAGATCCAATTATTTGACTATTTTACAACACAATTACAATTTTAGAAAGAAAGTGTGCATCTTTGGGGAAGAGATATAATTCCTTTCTTTTTTGTATTTTCATTGATAAAGCTATGAGAGATTTAAGTATAATACCACAGCAAGTTTAATGTCTAATCATGGGATCTGGCACTATGTGCTTGCCATTAAAAACAACAAATTTATTTGATCTTTCACTGTTGGTACTGTTGCTTTAAATATGGTTCTGTGCAAATATTATTTTAAACTTAAAATATCAATTTCACAATTCTATTTATGTAATGTGAATTTCAGCAGTTTTTAAAGTCTTTAAATGTTGATATTTTTTAAGTGACTGGATTGCTATCTTCCAGTGAAGAAAGTATAAGTCATGAAAACAAAATACCTATTTGACTAGTACACTTTTCCAAAAAAGAAAAAAATTCTACCATCTTCTCACTCATATAATAATCAATATATTATTATATACTCTTAGTGCATAATAATAAAAATATTATATACCATTCTAAACAATCTTCCCAATTCTATTTCTTCAACATGACTAATTAAAAATTAAAACAAGTATCTGCATTGGAATATATGCATGCATATGGGTTCTGGTGCCAGAGTTACAGATGCTGAAGAAAAAGCTGAGGAACAATTTTTAAGAACTGCTGAACCTGAAGTTATAAATTTTTGTTTCCTTGCCTACAGTTAATTAGCAATGTTTAACTCTGAAAATAGACTTGCAGTATCTGCCAGTAAGTTACAGAATCAAGGAGAAACTTAGGTAGTTTTCTTTTCTTTTCTTTTTATTTTTTGTTCAATATGTCTTGTCATGGCTAAGCAATATATCTACGTATATATGAGTAAATAGATTGGAAACCTTAAGGTCTGCTGTTTGGATTGTATAACTGTTTATTAAATAAACCCAATTTCCAAGCTATCTCAGAATATCATCCCTTTACACCAGTACTGGTAAGTGTCCATTATTTTACAGCAAGTTTAAATTTTGTAAAACTTGTATCAGTTCCCAGGAACATGCAGATTTTATAAGTGTACAATCTTTAAGTTAAATTCTGAATGTAATTTTAAAGGACTGTAATTCTTCGAATTTCTAATTTTGACTTTTAAAAATACCATAATGCAGAGTGAAAACAAGAGCTCTCTACTCCAATTGCTACCCATGCAGGGCTCCATGGGGAACTCTTAATATATTGATACAAATAAGAGAATATTTTATTTTTTCATTAAATTTAATTTTTTCATTAAATTCATATAAAGCATTTTAAGGTGATATAAATTGTAACCACTATTCAATTAGCTCACTTCTTCACCATTTGTAAGAGTTCATTCTTCCTTTTATTTAAATCTATGTTCTTATCACTTAGCATCTGATTTTTATTTCTTACCAACTTACTGAAATCATTTATCTGCCCTTCAAATCTCTCCTTCTTGTTCTGTCTGAATTTGTTCCTGTATAGTTAATTTAATGTTTTGTAAGAAAGTAAAGATGACTCCATTGGGTTTTCCATATGCAATAGCTGTTTGAATTCTACTTATCATGGGGAATGAACCTCCCAGTGGTTATGAAATCAACTATGAAATTGTGTTATCCTGTGCTCTGTTGTGATTGATTTCTCATAACTCTATTTAATCATTAAACATTTTATGATAATAATGGCTGTTATTTCAACACATTAGGGATTTTTATACATCAATAATATTTTAAGTGTTTGATAAGTGTGATGCCCTAATACAGTGTTAAAAACATTATTCTTGATTTCTTATGCATACCTTCTTTGATGGCTCACTCTATTGGATTCAGTCATGCTGAATAGATCCAATATATAGCAACTATAGTTTCCTTCAGAATTTCTGCTCATACTTTGCACAGTCTTGGTTCCCTGTTACTTCTATCCAGTATTGTAGCTACAGTTTCTTAAATAAAATCCAGAGTCTATTGTTTACAATAAACTTAAAATTAATTTAAAATAATTTAAAAATAATTTCTTAAAATAATTAAAAATGATTTCTGTTTCCTGACTTTGGAGTATATTTTAATAAAAATATGAAAATCAAATCATTTTAAATAATGTTTCCATTTAATTAAATCATTGAAGACCTTGCTCAAAAAGATAAAGCCAGTTCTACCTTTGAGGAATTCAAATGTGTTAAAAACATAATAAACTTCCTTTGCTGAAATAGTACATCAAAGTGTATCAGAAAACAAAAAACAAAAAGTCTTCTTGAAGATTCCAGGATTGTGGAAGATGAGATGGTTTGGGAGAACAGATGGTCTTTTCAGTGAGTGGACACCTTTTCCATGTCATTTGTAATTCATTTCAACAGATAACATATTCACCCTCAAAGGCTTAGAATCATGGAATACAAAGTTGTGAAACTACTGACACAAAAACATAAAAATTCCACTAATTTCTCTATTTAGCTTTAGGGTTACAAGCATAAATAATTCAGGAGAACATCCAATTAACATATTCTAAAGCAAATCGAATGCAAACAAAAATATCTTATTCTTCTAGAACAGAATATATCAATGCTTGCTATGCAAAGAGTAATTTATCCCTTGTTGTGAAACTTAAGCTTCAGTTATTTTAGTGTTGTTCTAAGTTCTAATGGATTCGGGTTCTTGGTAGTGGCTATATTTCTGGCCATCAATCCCAATCACTTAAGGAATCAAATCAGTTGGTTATAAATAAATATAAAAAAGTTAAGGCAAGAATAGGAACATTCCGCATACTTAATAGGCTAGGATCACAGATTTAGGAAACAGAATTAAATAACAGATTCACAGAAAATATTGTTATTTTCTAACCGTGACTCCATCTGTTTAGCATGATACACTAAGAGAGGAGAACTTCAATTTAAAGAATTAAAGCATTAAGAATTGCTTGGATTTATTTCTACATTAACAAGAGAGAGATGAGAATAAACACTGTGCAGCATTATCCTTGATAAGTCTTGTGATTCTCAAAAATATTATATTACTTTAAAGAAGCAGGAATGCTCCATATGAAGTAATTACTCCTCACCTGAGTAAATTTTGGGGTTCTAAAAATTTTGGAATCACACCTAAAATCTTGACTTTATGGAACATTTCCATATTCTGTGACATTTAAGGAAATGTGTGTGTGTGTGTGTGTGTGTGTGTGTGTGTGTGTGTGTGTATGTGTATATCTTTGAGACATCTTTTCAGTTACATAGGACATTTAAATGGACAAAAAAAAATCATATAATTGAGAAAGTAGGACCATGTCCAGACAATATATCAGGATCACCAGAATACACCTAAGACCTGAGGTAAAGCCTAGACAAGCCACCATTCACACCAATTTCTGAATAACTAAGAATCTCTTAGGGTCCATTTGCATTTCTCAAAGATCTTGATTAAGAAAATGGAATCTTCCATAAGCCTTCTGAGTTCCTGCCTTTAAACCAATTTCTTTCTTACTCAAAACCTTTATAAAACCTTTACATTTATAGAGGATCAAAGAACATTACAAACATGTTACTACAATGTCCACAGCCATAAGGAGTCAATTATTCGTGACTTAGTAATTGTGGCCTCTATTACCTGGATTTACCTCAACAAATTCAATGTCTCATTTTTCAAATTTGAAGGCTTTTTTTTTTCATTTTTTTTCTGTCATTCAGTTGTAAAGATAAATCACTTTCTCCCCTAAGAATTAGCTGTCACTACTAAGAGAGTGAAATACATTAAGTAATGCCTAGGGTCCATTTCAAGGTCTTTTCGGCATTGTTGCAAGAAAGATAACTTGTTGGCCCTTGTATGGTTCAGCTTGTCTCTCCCTTTTCATTTCTATTTTAAGTAACTGGAAATTTGTTTGGTCAAAACTTCAAATAAGTGAGTGGATATGGGCAGTTATATGTTTTAAAAAGCTGGGTCACATATTGTGCAACTTTTCCTTTTACTTAACTTGCTTTAAATATGTAAACAGAGCCAGGCAGGGTTTTAACTCTCAGAACATCCATATTCCTGTGGTAAGGATTTTCTTTCTCTCTCACCTAGTGTTCCTTCCTTTTCTTAGAAATGAACAAATGTATATTTCTCAAATATAAATGGAAATGGAATGACTAGCCTCTGTTGAATAGTAATTTTCTCTGATTGATACATACATTGCTCCTTGGAGGTAAAATTAAAGTAAATTAAAGGTAAAAGATATACAACATTCTTAAAATTTAGAAGATTCATGAGGCCCTCCCACAGTTATCTACACAGTAACAGTTGCTGAGAAGAGAATCCCTGGTTGCTGAGCTTCCTGTAAGTTGTACAAAGAGTTTAAGGGGCTATCTTTGTCAATCACCACACACATACTGAGTTTCTCAATAAGACAGATACCTTAAGGCAAATAAGGTTCAGATTCTGTATTTAAACTTTAGCCTGTCAATGCTAAAGTCTATATTAAAACTAATATCCAATATGGCTTCCTATATGTTCCTTCTATTGAAACAATGGCTTTCCTTAATTCTGTTCAAGCATAATTCTTAAACTTGTAGTGAGACTTTTTGAAGGAGTTTATAATCCTGGTTTCTCTGAAAACACAGAATGGGTTTTGGAATATGTTTTTGTTCACATCCCAGGTTGTAGCAGATGAGAGTGAGTTTGATTTAAACTAGTTGTTACTGGTGGCTACGATTTGTTTATGTGCTTCTATGAAAACATAAGTTTGCCATGTGCAGCTTGTCCTTATGATTATGTGGAGCTTAGACTTCTGGGGGGAATCTTGCTCAGGTTATATATTGGTTGAGGCCCAGAGAGTAGAGGAGGGAGTTAGTTTCAGGGATATTGCATTGAGACTTTAGTCCAGCTCACTATCAGATCCTGTTCTCCCAGATTCAGGCTGCTAACAAGGGCAGTGAATATCTCTTTCTTTCTAACTATCTTTCTTTTTTCTTTTCTGAGCTACAGGGTAAAAAAGGCATTGCAGTAACCTGCTATACAAACTAGATTTATGGAAAAAACCTGAGTGTTCTCCTTTAACTCTGGATCTCTAAAGATATCTTCACATATTTGTATCTATATATAAATCAAATTAAACACAGGGTTGATCATATAAAATTTCATTCACATATGGTCTTAGTGTTCTATTGCTGTGAAGAGACACCATGATCACGGTAATTCTTATAAAGGAAAATATTTAATCTGGGCTTGCTTACAATTTAGAGATTTAGTCCATTATCATCATGGGGGAAAGAATGGCAGCATGAAGTCAGACATTGCACAGGAGAAGTAGCTTGAGAGTTTTACATGCAGATTCACAAATAGCAGGAGAAGAGAGACACTGGGCATGGCTTGAGCATTTGAAACCCTAAAACCCATCCTCAGTGACACTTCTCTTCCAACAAAGCCAACACCTACTTCAAGAAGGCCACATCTCCTAATCCCTATCAAGTGACTATACTCCCTAACGACCAAGCATTGAAATATGTAAGTCTAGGTGGGTCGTTTCTATTCAAACCACCACATGAGATTTATTTTCCAAAACAATCATTTCAAGTTAGGAGTGACTACTGGAGTAAATGAGATTAAAATTTGTATTAAAACTGTCGCATTTCAAGTATTCAGAGGGCACATGTAGCTTACAAGTTACTACTAAATTGATTTTTACAGATAAAGAATAGATCCATTTTTATACAAACTTCTTAAGAATATGGAATGAGATGCATTGTCAGTGATAATTTTGTCACAAATAAGAGGATTTAATGCAAAACTCACAGGATCGTAGCCTATACAATATTATACAAAAAACAGGGAGAAAATTAAATAACTTGCATCATATTTTCCTTTTATGATCACTCTGAATTTGCAGCCATATGTAATTTTTTTTCCTGAGTAACAACAGCAAAGCATAGCACACATATTCTCACATTATTACTTATCCCCTTGGACAGATTATTATCTTGGACACTTTAAAATACATGGAGTCTTTATAGTAGCAGAAAGATTAGCCATTCTCATTATTTGAAAGTTCTTAGCATGTACAATTTGTTTGATATGCTTCAATAAAGTGGGAAGGGAGTACATTTACTTGGGAAATACTGCATTTTTCTGGAGGAGATTTTACAACTCAGAAGAGATGGCATTCTTATATATCTAGCCAATCATCTGAAATAGCCCATGCAACTGTAAAGATATGGAAAATGAAAAGTCAGAGTGATAAAACAATTTCAGGAAAATAAATAGATAATCACTAAAAAATGAAATATATCAGCAAGGTTTCCTTCTGCCTGACTTTGGCAACTAGAGATAGAATGATATCTTATTAAGAAGCATACACATTTATTCTTCCTGGATTCCATTCTTTCTCTTTCATTTGCATGACAAAATTATCTTCTATTCCATTAGTCAATAAATACAAAAAATGGCTAATCTCTATAAGTGGCCATTTATTAACATCTTTATGTTTCACAAAATTTTGTAACTATCCTATACAGTTATTTCTCCACTGTACGCATTTCAATGTTAATTTTCCTCTGGAAAATATCTCTTAGATTTTTTATATCAACACAGTAGGACATGTTAGCTTAATGTAAGAAGCAACTATCCTCAAGCTTTCTTTCTTTGAACTCATCAGTTAATTTTTATGTATGTATGAGTCTTTAGTTCACTCTTCAGTATATATAAGTTATAAGAACTTTCAGGGCTACATTTTAAATGGGCTCATATAAAATAAATTTTGTTCAACATCATATCATAGAATATATGAGAGAACTAAGCAAAGAAAAATAAATCCCTAACTTAAACTGAACTATAAACTCTTAGATATAAACTATAAACTCTTGCTATTATCTAAAAATGGACTTCTGATAAACATATCAGCAACTTTGGTAGTAAATAAACTTTTTTTGAGTAAGGAAATCTTATTATTTACATGTTTAAGAGCAGTAAATTATGTAATACTGGTGGATCATGATGCTCTCTTTGTCTGTAAATCTATTCTCCTAAAAGCTGACAACTATAGGAGGCTCGTAGATGTTCAAGGCAGTCATTTCCAATCATTTGCAAACATGTACTTCTAAGAGTGCTGACTCATTCTGTATAAAGTGCTGCATATTCCTGAGCATACACTAAAGGATTTTGCCACCTACCAAAAGAAAATGTTTTGTTCAATCTACCAAATTCCATTTTCTGTACACAAAATTTTAGAATTTGCCTGAATGAAAATCTCTGCTTCAAAGACAATATAAAGGTGATTTGTAGATCTGTCTTGCCCACTTGCCCTTTTTTTTAGCCAATAGAATGTCTTGGAGTCCACAGTGATTTAACTTTTACATATGGCTACTGGGAATATTAAAAAATGACGACACATGCTAATGTAGTTATTTATATGTGAATCATGATGAAATCTGTTGATCACAATTCCCAAATACCAGATGAAAACTCACTCTCTGAAAGAAAGCCTGATGGTATGTGTATACTCCAGTAATCTGATACAAAAGCAGAAAGCTAATGTCAAAATGGAGAGAAATCACAATTCCCAGATGACAGATGAAAACTCAATCTCTGAGAAAAAGCTTGTTGGGATATGTATATTCCAATATTTTTAGTAATCTGATACTAAAGCGGAAAGCACCTACAATTTCAAAACAGGTTAAGTTAAAACCTTTGTAATATCTTAACTCACACCAAAGGTCACTCCACCCAGGATTTAATCTCACTATTCAACCATTTTAACTGAAATTCACTCATATTAGTTCTATATAGCTAAATCATGTACACTATTTGAGGGTGAGATTCAAGTGCCAGAAATCTAGCCTACCACCATTAAGTCATTGGGCAAGACATATGTAATCAAGATCACCAAGTTCCCCACAAAGCTCAGACACCTCAAAATGGAGAGAACTCAGTTTATTTTACTACTTTGTATGAATATAATTTAATTATAACCATACAGAAAATGCATATTCAAAGACTCTAAAATCTAGATTTTAAAAATTAGTATCATAGGGCTTACATGGCATTCTCTGCACATTCCTATGATATTTTCACTGATACAGAGACATTTAAATGCAGAGATCCTCTCGCTTCTGCAGATATCATAATTCCATTCTTGGATTCTTGGTTGCAGGCAAGGAGGGAATATCTCAAGTTAGCCTCACACTATTCTTGTATGACAGAGGATAAAATGCTATGAGATGAAGATTTCCTCAAAAGCCAGAGATAATTGCATAGGGAGGCCCTATAGATCAAGTATCTAATATAAAGTAGGTATTGTCATTGTAGGAAGGAAAGCACTAAAATTACCAACCTGATGAGTTAGTGTGGAAAATGATATGTAGCTAAGGGTGATCAACCAGTTTCAATTATTTTCAATATTCAATTATTCAATATTTTTGATAATATATTCTAATTCATCTGTGAGTAGTCAGAGAAAGTGGATTAATTCAACCCAAAAGGCATTACTAAAGAACAAAAGTCTTCTTGTAGCAAGCACCTCCCCCTCTCCAAATAAGAAGGAAGCAAATGCTGCATAGATGAGCTATTCATGGTATTGAGAAAATTGTGCTTAATGGTATGGAGTTTGAAATCACCCATAAAAATGAATATCTTATCCATCTTTTTCTCTTTTGGTACTACTGCAGTTGACATTATCATGTCTGCCGTGTTAAGATTGGGAGGAATAAGCTGGAAATGTGACAGCAAATCCTTAACTCAAGCAGCAGTGTACAAGCAGGTTGTTAAACTGCAATGTAAGTAGAATGCATAAATGTCAATTTGATTTTAGAATGATTTATTACATCTATAACAGTCAAAATAAAGAAATATGACCCTATAGTTTACAACTCATGGACAGCTTCTCTAATTCAAAACCCAAAGATGACATTTTCTATTAGAATGATATTTCAAATATTGGAGGTTTGCTTGAGATTTTTTAACACTCTCAGCATACTCTTTCAGTGATTCTTCAAAGAGCGGTGGCCAGTAAAGAATCACTAAATAGTTATGTGAGAGAAGGGTAGAGAAAAAGTAGGTGATCTGACTCAGTGCAATATTCATCATTAAAGACACAGCCATTGTAAAGGCAAGCATACCCTGACATGTCTTCCTTCAATTTGATCAATGTGTTGACAACATAAACACCCCACAGATCAATATATAAAACAGAGACATAGAGCAATATAAATATTGTACTTCATAATGCAAACCCCAAACTAATACCCATGTAATAATTTTACTTTTGTATTTTCTTTCTTCTCTCTCTCTCTTTCTCTCTCTCTCTCTTTTTTTCTCTCTCTCTCTCTTGAGACAGAGTTTCTCTGTTGTAATTCTGGCTGTCCTGGAACTGACTCTGTAGACCAGGCTGGCCTCAAACTCACAGAGATCCGCCTGCTTCTGCCTCCCAAGTGTTGGAATTAAAGGTGTGCACCACCACTACTCAGCTTATTTTTCATGTTTTAATAACAAATTTTTGAGACTGGCAAGATGACTAAGTAGATAGCTATTGCTGCACGAGACTGGAATCCTGAGTTCATATTCACAGAATGCATATAAAAACTCATCATTGATGAATGCTTCTGTAACTATACCCTGAGAAAACAACTACAAATATATCCTTGGAGCTTATCAGTTAACCATTTCAGGCAATTTGTGGCCCTGTCCCAGAAAATACGGTGAGGCACAATACAGGAAGACAAGGTTCAAACTTGAACCTTGAACCAGAGCATCTCTCCCTCTCTCTCGTTCTCCATTTCTCTCCCTCTCTCTCTCTCTCCCTTTCATGTGTGTGTGTATGGTGTGTGTGTGTGTGTGTGTGTGTGTGTGTGTGTGTGTGTGCACATGCGCATGCACACACCATACTTGAACCTTGAACCAGAGCATCTCTCCCTCTCTCTCGTTCTCCATTTCTCTCCCTCTCTCTCTCTCTCCCTTTCATGTGTGTGTGTATGGTGTGTGTGTGTGTGTGTGTGTGTGTGTGTGTGTGTGCACATGCGCATGCATGTGCTTGCATGTACACACACACACACACACACACACACACACACACAAACACACACAAAGAATTTATAGACTGTTAGCCATTGGGCATTCATTGATTTATTTATCAATTTACAGCACAGACTTCCTTTGGCAGCAATATTACATGGAACTTAAATGGCTCACATACAATCATTATTGAAGTCATTGTACTTTATAGTTTATCACCTTTAAAATAAGATAATAAATTAGAATTTTCTCATAACATTACAGGAAGAGTATATTTTGGGGTTTCCATATGGTATGGTAAATTGTGTTCACTCATATACATGAGTGAACTTTTATGGCAATATCCTTAAAAATAAATAGAATATATGACAAAAACATAATATATTTCTATAAGTCATTAAAAAGGAGAGTAAAAGATAGGCACTTAATAATCAAAAGTGCCAATGTTGCTAAACTAATGAAAAAATATGATTTGTATTGCACACAATATTGAGTATATTACGTATTATGTACTTATTATATATTACATACATAATACATATTACATTCATAAACTGAGAGGTATTTCACCTTTATGCAAGTTTTTGGAGTGGAGCTGGTAGTCAGACCTAGGGTCCCACGTGTGCTAAGTGCATGCTTTACCACTGAGTTACATTGCTAGTCCCTAACAGATTTTAAATTATGACACCTTGCTCCAGTGGACTTCATAAAAAAGAAGTCCTGGCAATCGATTAGGTTATTTGTACCTCAAATTAGCATTTGAGTATAGATTAAATTAGAAACTGTGTTTTCTCTGTAGTTAAGGAACTTTCTTTTTTTTTAAGTTAGGAACGTAAGACACTGGAAACAAGGATTAAAAACAAAATCCAAAAAAAAAAAAGGATGTTTCAAAAAGTCACATGCACATATCCTTGCACATGGGACTATTTACACTTTTTGTGTGTTTTAATGTACACTGACATATGAAAGTCATTTTGAAAGTATGAGAAAGTTCTTTCCAACACGAACAACATATAAGGCAATGCCTATGCTTTCTGTATTTTATGTTCCATGTTTAGGAATGTTATCTATTTAGAATTAGATCTTTTATAAAAAATTTTGGATAATATGTGCAAGATGATTGATACCTGTTTAATTTCATGTTTTGCTAGGAGTATTTGTTTAAGATTCTGTCTTTCTCCAGCTTATATGTTTGTCATTGTTGTCAAATATAAATGGCTGAATTTATAAATATTCATGTTTGGGTCTTTGATTTTGTTCCATTACTCTACATGTTTTATTTCTGTGCTAGTACTATATTTTTTTCATTACTATGTCTCTGTGATATATATTAAAATCTGGAATAAGAATATCTCCAGATTTGTATATGTCCATCTATCTAGAATTATACATATATAATTTTAATAAAATATCCTCATCTGGATAGACAATGTTCCCTCCAAGAAGCAAAAACCATCTAGCAAAACTTCAACAGCAGAATGAGAAGCCCTCTTGATTTGTTGGTCAAGGTTGTTCAAGAGATTCCCCAAAGTGAAAAATGCTCTTATTGCCTTGGTTGCACACTAGAGGTAGAAAAATAAGTCCCAATTTCTAAAGACACAATGTACTTCACACACAGGGCTCAGAGGCTCCTGAGCTGGAATTGACATAAATGCCTCATCCCTGGGGACTACATTTCATGTCACTAGAAGACACCAATGAAAGCTTCCAAAGGAGGCTATAGAACATTCAATAGTTCTATACAGTTTTGGATCCCTAAAAAAACAATGATCAGCATGCCACAATAATCTTAAAGGTGCAATAATGGCATGAATAGCTTGGTACTAACCAACAAACAGCTTTTTAACTGGACTTAAGACCTACTCATCAAGGGAGGAAATATCCTGGTACTGGCATCCTAGTCAGTTACCTATGTATGGTTAGTGAAGTCATGATCTTGGAGGAAGATCTATAACCAACACTGTATTTGACCAGCATAATCTCTAACAACATTCTCAGAATTTGTTGTCATACCCACAGATAAGTATGTTTGTGTGCACATGAATGTGCTGAATATGCATTGAACAACAAATAATGAAAAATAATTGGCCATGAGTTTGAAAGAACACAAGGAAATGTGTATGGGTAAGTTTGCAGGGAGAAAAGGGGAAGGCAAAAATGAAGTAATTATATTCTAATTCCAAAAAAAAGATGTAATAAAAATTTTGTTAAATATTTTTCTTTAAGAGTTCTTTATATTTTTCTCCTATTAAAGTTATCTCCCTCATACTTTAGTACACATTGTCTCATTTACTGCTTTGATGTCCAAAAAAGTCCTCATAATCTGGGTTCTATAAGAGATTTGGATGAGCTGCAAGATGGCTCAAAAGGTAAAAGTGCTTTTTGCCATACCTGATGATATGAATTCAATCTCCAGAATCCACATGATGGAAGGAGAGAATTAACTACAACAAGTTGCTTCTTCACCTTTGCATAGTTGCTATGACATCTATGTATCTACTGCATATATACAAGCGTAATTCAACACACATAACAAATGTACTTGTTAATCTGATATTTTAAATGGGCATTGGGTGATTTATAATGTGATTCTCTGAAGAATCCCAGCCCTTTATCATTTCAGCTCTGTTAATGAGAAAATGTATGAATACATGATACATATACTGCTTTTGGATGTTTGGAATTTACATAAAAACTAAGAACATCTGCCCACAAAGAGTAATGTATGTCACTTTGGTTATATTATCATTTGTAGAAATAAATTGCCTACGTTAAAAAAAAAAGAATAATTACCTATTGTGATAATTAGGGTGACAAGTAAATTATATTAAGAAAGTAATTGAAAGAAGGAAGAGATAAAATCTTATATTCACCTAAAGTGTAGACAAAATATAAAAAACTTCAAGTGGAAGAGATGAAGATAGATTTATAAGTATGCCCATCTTCATCTGAAAACTAGGGTCTATATTTGAGCTTTCAGATATGATAGGCATTTCCATGTTAAGTATTTAATATTGACTTTACAAATCATTTCACAAAACATACATACATACACATACACATATATATGTTATGATACTCATCACACATCCATATATGTATATACATATATTATATATTATGTATTACTATATACCATATACTATATATTATATAGTATATAGGACATATGATATTTTTTATCTGACATATGGTATATCATATATTGTATATAATATATCATATATCATATATTATTCATTACATTATATATCTATCAAGGAGAAATGTACTCTCTGAGCTAAAGTATGCATTTAGTTCCTAAATTATATCCTCAAATTAGTCATAATAACATGAACTGTAATGATGAGTACCAGTCTGCTTCTCAGAAAATCAATGTGACCCATTAAATAAGATGAAGCATCTTCAGTCTCTATTATGAAGAACAGAAATGGATAAGCTATACATCTACAAAAAAATCATTTCATGCTCAATATTCCTTACTATAATCAATTATCCTATAATTGTATTTCTTCCCAGGACATTGGATGAAGAACATGAGACTCCAACAAAAAGTTCCTTTGAACCTCCGTATCACCAGAGAGAGGACATCTGCCATTTTAAATACATATATAAAGATGGCATTCCAATTTAAATTATTTCAAATTTAATTGACTCGACCTTTTTCATTTTAACATAGAAAACATGGAAAAATTCTCTACTACTGTCATTTTCCAGAAATCCTAGTAATTTGCCTCCTTGGATACTGGCTCACGAAGGTATATAGTACAGTTTCTTAATGATCAACTGAAGTTCCACTATCATTTGCTGAAATTAGACAACTCAATGGATACTGTAGTCTTAGTGTCCCTGTCCTACCAACTATACCTTGATCATTCTCCAAATTCCACTGAAATTGTTAAGAAATAATTATGGATTCCTTTGTATAATGATAGCCTTTGTAGGCCTTGGAAATTATAATGAACAAGAAAGAAAGAAGCTTAATTTTAACAGGTTAACATTTGGAAGCATTGATGCTTTCTCTATATTTTTTCTTTCTTTAGTCTAAGTAACAATGGGCATTTGATCTGGGGCTTGCTCTTGCTATATTCCTTTTTATTTCAAAGCATATAGGTATGCTTGCCTTCTCTTTATTTTAAGAGATTTGGGTAAAGGCTTGTGAATAGCAAGTATAATGCCAAGTAAAAATTATTGTCAAATATCAATATATTTATTTCTCCAGTTGGAGGCATTGTGAATACTTATTCTTTAAATTATAATTTTCCTACAGAATGCCTGACACAGAAATTTTTATCAAGATTTCAAGGTTGTGTTTTGGCAAATAAGTTTGACTACTTTTATAATGCTATCTAAAGAATTAGCTTTTCTTATTGTTAGTGCTTTTATTTTTACACATCATAGTTATTTGCATGTTGTAGATTAACATTCTACAGGATGTGTTCTTCAGTACATGAGTCACTTCAAAGCTAATGCGAGGAGGCTTTCATAAAATAGATTATGAAATATAACATACAATATTTTCTGTCTTAGAGATTCATAATGAAAAATAAAATGCTAAAAGTTATAAGCAGAAAAGGAAAAATTTAAGCTTTATTTAGCATCACATTTTTGAATGTTAGTACTACAGATTCCAAGCAGGTTTACCATTTGCATTCTTGTTTGTCCATGAGTAAACAAGAATAAATATTCTGAGAAAAGGAACCTGAATACTTTGTCCCATAGTAAGTACTATAAAAACTAGTCCAAATGAATAAAATGTTGCTGAAAATTCAAAATTTAAAGTAATGTTACTCATATTTGCTCAAAAATGTTTTGACTTGTGCCCTCGAGTATGATATAAATAGAGTTGAATTTTTCAGAATTTTCAGATAACTACACAAAGGATCTCAGCATTATTAATGTTCTTATTTGATTTGTTAGGTTATGTTTAGTTTTAATATCAGACAATTTGTGGCAGACCCTACATGAAACTCAAATCTCAGCTTTCACCCTAGATACAAGGAAATTGGAGTGAAGAAAGCACTGCAGTCCTACAGCTATACAGCAAAACAAGGACGCAACATCAACAAGTATCAGCTCTGTCATGAAGGAAACAAATAAAAATCTGAATTTAAATCTATGCACTGCTCTTAACTTGGAGTTGAGGGAATGTAAGGATGCAAACAGCAGGCCTGTAATTCTGTGCTTCCTAGTCACATGAGAAATGGTTAGACCACTTAAAATTATGTACGATTAAGGAAAGCACTAAGCCAACTAATTATTCATACAAATATTATCTGTAGACAAACTATAGAAGCAAGTTACTTAATACTTCAGGGAATTACTAAATCTTATTCCTAAAGTACACAAAGGAGGGGAAGTGATTCCATATATTTCTGATGGTTCTTGTAGAATCGTGTAGTACTTTCTCACCTTCTCACACATTCATCATTCTTTCCAGCTCTCTGTTCTATGCTAAGCCTCTTTCCCATAAAATCTATTAAGTCCATTCTTAGGATTACTTCAGAAAAGTAAATGTCTTTGTGAAGGTATCTCTACCTCTGATAATCTCAGTCTACATTCATATGGAAAAAAGTTTTCCAAACATTCATCATAAAATTCTACCTACATTACTGTTATACTGGTTAATTATTCAAGACTATTCTTTGTGTGATTATGTTTATATAAAAAATGTTTCCCATTAAGTAATTTTGAATTTAATTCCACCAGAACAAAAATGTAAATGCGAAGAAGCAACAAATATCGCACTTTAAATATTGCTGTAGCTTGGCTCAAATGTAATTTGAATAGTGCATTAAAATAAATGACATTTCCAGGTATTATATGACATTGTTCCTATAAAATTCCAGTCTAAGTAATAAATCATGGCCTTTGAATCAAATACCTAAGTTCACTGATACATTTCCAACAAATAACTCATTTAAACTGTGGGAAAACCCATTGAAATTCAGGATCTCATAATCAGAAGCTCCCAGCTGCTAGTCTGAAATTAAAACAAGTTAAGTTAGGGGAAAATGAAGAAATCAGGATTACCTTGGGTTTTATTTTAGCCAAGTCATCTTTGAATCCAATCAATATTAGGCATTTGTTTCTTAGTCTGAACTAGAAAAAATTCCTATGTAATTGAGCATACGTAATGTAGTTTAGTAAATATTTTTCTGAATAAAAATGTATACCAAACACTGAATGGAATAAGAGATGAAAAAGCCCAATCTCTGAGATTAGAGCTGAAAAAATTGAGAAATAAAAAAGTCATAAACAGCTTTTTATTCCAGTCATATTTTATATTCCAGTTTCAAAACTGAAATACTAAGAGTGGAGGAATAGAATGCTGCTTTACAGAAAGGAAGATTTAATAGATAGAAATGAGCAACACAATACTCTGGGGAGCAGGTGGGTGGTGAGCTAGTTGGACAGAAGAATGAAGTCATTGGATGTTTGCAGAGAACACAGATAGCCCTACTATAATACAGTGTAACCATCTCAGGTGACAATCTCCTGAAAAAGCAAAATTGAAGAGAAACTGTAGCAAGAGAGTCTTGCTTTTTACAATGAAAACTTTATGCTGTTAAACAAGAAACCACTAGAGGCAGTTGAATGATAAGTAGGAAACTACGGGAAAGCCCAGTCTATTTGTGTTGTTCTAACAAAATCTCTGAGACTGAATAGTTAATAGAATAGGAATATATATTCTCACAGTTCTGCATTCTGAGAAGTCAATGAAGGCATCAACAAGGTTTCAAAAATAGTTTATTTCTTTAACTTCTTTGCAAAGGAAAATCTGCAATGGTGTAAGAATCTTTAAAAATATTACCTTTTATCTTGTTGGTTGTGAGTTTAGGCTTTAATAACTTAGCCATCCTACAGTTCTAACTCTCATCACTTGATAGTATTTCTGGATACTAAGTTTTAACACTTGAATTTTGGAAAAGACACATCATTCCCATAGTATAGGACCAATGCTTTGCTGCACAAGGATTAACAAAATATTTATTAAGCTGATTGAGATGGAAAGAAATGAAGTGAAAATAAGACTGATTTAAAGGCCAATAGAATAAATAATAAAGAAAAAGGAGAAGAAAACAAACTCCAGTGATGGTGCTATGAATAGTGACAAGGCAATGCTCACTGGAAATGTAAAGTCAAGAGCTAATTCACAGATTCAGGTCGTATATGCAAAGGAAATGCATAAAAGACAAATTTGACTATAATCTTTTGCATTTGGAAGTTTATTGTAATACCATTACTCACATAAGAAATTAAAACTATAAATTATCTGGAGTGATGAGACTGTGAATTGGTTCTCTTAGAGAAGATTACACTAATTTTATGGACTAAGTCAAAATATAAATGTGGGCATAATCAGAAAAACTGACAATACCAAAGGAAAACAGGAAAGAGAGGATGTCTTAAAAAAAGAGAAAGAAATGCTAATTTTGGAGACAATGAAACATCATTATGTGCTTTAAAAACACACTTATAAAGATATTTTATGTTTTGAGAGATGTAACTGAATATCTAAATAAACTTTTACAGATGTCAAAGTTCCTAAAGTTACATGTGTTAAATATAATGGCAGTTTTTAGAAAATCAAAAGTGGGGGCTCATACCTTTAATCCCAGCACTTGAGAGGCAGAGGCAGGTGGACCAGGCTAGCCTGGTCTACAGAGTGAATTCCAGGACAGCCAGAGTTGCACAGAGAAACCCTATTTTGAAAAGCCAAAAAAAAAAAAAGACTCTGCTATCAATTATTGGATTAAATTATTATAGTGTTTATGAGAATGTTGAAAAATAACTCTTCAAATTGAATGTTGAAACAATATAAAGAAAAAATCTGACTGTTTTAAATACAGTAAAACTGAATTTTATAAGGAAAACAAAGAAACTAAAAAATTAAATGGGTTATGATGACAGAGAAAATGTTTTAACTTACATAATCAACAAAACGTAAATAAACCATTATTCCTCATCAGCATTATAAATAACAATTTTCCCCCAAGAAAAAGGGACTCATGCATGTTAGGCAAAATTATTTAAGAGTCACACATTATGCCTCACTGAAAATATTGCCTGAATTGAAATATGTTAAATGTACATGGATAACCATCAAGAAAAATTCCACACTAAAGTTAAAAAACTGGTCATAAGCAAAACACCATATTCAATTGCAATGTTAGTGAAAAGTAAAAATAGAAATAATGAGATCTATGTTAAAAATCAGAAAATAAAAAAGGGAAGATATTGAATATGAAATTCAGTTCTAAAAGTCTGAATCAAATGATTATTTGAGGGTTTTGGAAACTTTTTTTTTTTTTTACAGTGTAGATCACTCAAACCAGCTACTGTCCCAGGGTGCTAACTGATTTATGGCCACTGTCGAAGTAAGCGCTGAATGAATCCAGGGAAGTAAATTTACGGTTTTATTGTTTTGTTTTAGTTTTTGTTTTTTTAAATCAGAAAATCCTCTAAAACCTAAATCACAAATCCATTAATGGAGTTTTCTTACCATCTAGTCAAAGCCAAATAAGAAATCCTTTTGAAGGCATTTAAAATATATGTAATTGGATATTAAAAAACAAATTAAAATTGTTCATAGGCTGGAGAGATGGTATAGTACTTGCTATAGAACCATAAACACCTGAGTCTGGATCAAACTTTTCAGCAATAAGCCAGGTGTAACCTTCTATGTTTAGCTGTTATCATTGTGCTGTGGAGGCAGAAAGAGGATCAGAGTGGTGTTTGTTGGCTGCCAGCCTATACATTCAGGGAGAGACTCGACCCCAGATGACTAAGGCATAAAATGATAGAGGACACCCAATGATGCCCTCCTCTGGTCTCTTGTGTTTGTGCACAGACACATGCACCATATCACACATATATGTATAAAACACAAATGTACACAGCACACAGACACATTCACAGGCACAAAAGCAGCTTCCAAACCAACCAAACCAACCAAACCAACCAAACAACCAACCAAATCAAACAAAACAGAACAAAAACACTTCAAAAATATTTTTTATCATACTGAAAAATGGAGTCCAGAAAGTAAACAGCTCAGAGTGGTGATTCGGATTCTATTCTGTGCATAGAAACTAGAGTTATATGTGTAACAAGGGACATCATCTTTCTCTTCCAGACCTAACTGCCTCCTCTATGAGGCTTTCCTTAAGGGATTTTTTTTTTTTCAAAAAGTGTCTTCCCATTTTCTTATACTTTCTCTGTTGTGTGTTTTACATAATACACTTTTGCTACATTAATTAAAATTGGCATAATTTTCCCTATTATTAGTTATATCTATCATAATGGAAATAAGCCATTTAAAAAAATTCTCCAGTGGTACATTTGGGAAGCTGAGACCATCCCGTTCTACCTAGCAAGTTCCACAACAACTAGAGCTACATAAAGAGACTGTCAAAAATAAAATGGTCAAAGTAAATCCTTGAAAACATTTTTATAGACAAAAAGCCAGACATAGTGCACATGCCTACAATTCCAAATACTTGAGAGTCTGAAACAGGATGATTGCTGTGAATTAGAGGCCAGCCTAATCTACATGGTAAATTCTAGGCCAACCTAGGCTATAGGGCTATAGAATGAGATCCTGTCTCAAAAAGAAAAGGAAAAACAGAATAAAACCTAGCATCCTTTCAAGATTTTCAAAATCTTGAGTCTCTCCTCTATCTCCAATATCTTTATCTTTAAAGTAGTAAGTCTTCTAACATGTAAAATAACTGGGAAACTTTCTCTTTGGATTTTCCCATCAGTCTACTGCCTAACTTCAAGCTGGTTAGGTGATATCATTTAAACCCATGCCTTTCGAACTTCGTTGTTTACATTTTCCAGAGATTGGTGTTTATGTGGCACTGTAAGTGATGGTTAGTCTATGGCTTTTATTTGCTCTTTTAGTTGATAATTGTTGCAATTCCCAGAGACCCAGAGCCAGTTAATCTGATGAATCCATATGCCTTTGAAACCAGTTACAATTAGGGTAAAGCAGATATATAGAAGGTTTAAGTGGTTCCTGCCCTCAGGTTTTACATAATTTACAATTATAATGAATAGATGATATTCAAGTAAAAAAATTTCTCTGATTCTTGTTCTCATACATTGGAAGGGAAATAAAAGACACATCTTGAAGAATGATGGAAAAGAAAAGGAAAAGAAAAGATAATTGGGCATATATGTGTAAAATGGGGGAGAGGGTGAAAACAAATCTAAATACTTTAGCTCAATTCATGAAGCATACCTAGCAGATTTCTTGAAGGGTCTTATTAAAGTAAAAAACTTAGACCAAACCATTTGCTTGAAGGCCAAGAGCCCTGCTTACTCAATTTTACTGTCTTCATGAATAAAATTATCATGAAAATTGCTATATTTCACCTTGAATTCCTATAATTTGTAGCTATGAAAGAAGGAATTTGCAGAAGTGCAGTATCTTATTTGTACAAGTAAGGTTACTCTTTAGAAAGGTGGTGAGATAAAAGGTGGTTTGAAAGGGCCTGTGATTTTTTTTTTTTTTTTTTTGGTTGAGACTATTTGCAACTGGTCTTTAAAATACAGTTGTACAAACACAAGATAGAAAAAGAAATTACTTTAGTTTTAACTCCAGAGGTAAACAAACAAACAAATAACGACCACCACCAACAACAGTTAAAATAATTCAATATTTGTGGATGTTTTCTGAAATCCAGTAAAATGTTATCCAATAAGAGCAAACTCTGAGGATGTGACTGTGAGTCACACATTGCCCACTTTTTCAAGATTGTTTTAACTTATTGAAGATTTGGTTAAATAACCAGAAAAATCCATGTTATGATGTTAAGTAAAAGGAAAAACACAAGCTAGGTGGCATGAAATTATATTGGAAGGCTCAAAGCATAAATTTGGCATGTCAGCAAAATCTCTTGAATGAGGAAATGATGTCTAAATCTGTTACCTACAGGACAGTAGCGGAAGTGATTTGAATAAATGTTATTCTATTTTTGAAGATGCAAAAATTCTGGAGTTAGAATGTCAATATTGAGTTAATCACTTTTTTTTTTTTTTTTTTATGTGAACAAAACACCCTAACCAATTAAGGTGAAAGAATTGGTTTTGGTCACAGTTTTAGAGTTTTGAGTCCATCACAGGTCTGAGACTGTGATGAGATAAAAACACTAAGTAAATAGAAGAAAGTTGTCCACTTCATACGAGCTAGAATGTAGGGAGTAATAGGAAGGAGCCAGGGAGAAGATATAACCTTCAAAGACAAGTACCCAGTGACTCATTCCCACCAACCAGGCACCACCTATAAATGTCTACTTCAACTATAAACTTATCAATAGATTAATCCACTAACAAAATTACTGATTTAATGGTATAAGCACTTCTCAGTTGCTTTCTCACTTAATTAAACCTTTATTAATAAACATTTGAGAAAATTTTTCATATTCACACCATAATATTCAACTCTGGATTCCAAATGCTCATCCCTTCTTATAATGAAAAACACATGTGATCCATCTCTAACAGGCACCTTAGTTTTCAAAAGTCCAAAGTCTCCTTTGAGATTCAAGGCAACTCTTAGCTATTAGCTTATGAACTCTTGTAAAGTAGAAAAAAACTGCCCAAGGATAGTCACCTTACCCAGATTAGACTAGCAAGGGCACATTTGACTAAAAAAATCAAACCAAAACCTATCAAAGCAAAAATAGAATCCTAGAGCTCCATGTCTAGCACATATGGTAGATGACTTAATGTGAACTTTCTAAGGTTGAGTATGTCATCTTTTAAATACATAATGAAAAAATAAGATAATAAAAATGATACTTTGGAAAATGTCTTCTCACTATAAATATTCAATATATGTATTCATAAGCTTATATATAATTAATAAACATACCTTTAATAATTCCTTTTGCCTTTTATGGTCATTTCAATCATAACAAAATCTTAAGTTTAATCCAAACTCCAATAGTAGTTAAACCTTAGACATACATATTTCGTCTGATAAAAAAAAAAAAAAAAAAAAAAAAACTCCTTTGTACTAAAAATATATTTGGTATCCTCTGAATAATAGTCGAGTTTGGATTATCCTTATTTTCCAATCTTCTAAAAAAACTGTGGCTACAAATGTGTTTAAATATGCATATGGCAAGTGAACCACAAAAGCATATATGAAACTGAAGAATACAAATAGAATGAAAATACTATGTTAGTATTTTATTTTCCTTTTTCTTTAATAGTCATTTACTCCACAAAGAAATTTCCTTAGATTAATGGGCCAAAAGGAGGTTTCTTGACCAAAGGAGGTTGATTGGATAATCAAATTCCATGGCCTAATGGAGATGATGAACTCCTGAGCCCAATCTTGCAAAAATATCCACTTGAGTTAATTTGGAAAGTTTTATCCCAATGCATATGAGAGGCCAAGCTTGCATGAATAATTATTTTTACTTACTCTTCTCATTAAAAGAAAGAATGAGTTATTATTCTTTTAATCAAGAATAAAAAATCTTCCTCTATCATTACCATTAACTTGATTTTTTTTATACTTAATAAATCCATTGAAGTTCATCAAGTGATAGAGAAAATCAGTCATATTAATCAAACAAAAGGCAGTCACCTTTTCTTTGAACAAAAAAGTTATCTGAAGATTTCTACAAAAACTCTTCAAAGGATTCTTGAAACTCATGATGAATTATTTGTGTATCATATTTGTTATCCCTCACCTCCTCATATTTTCAGACATGAAAATGACTGCACAGGCAAGAATTTTTTGTTTGTTTATTTCTCACTAACACCAAAATATTAAAATTGTCTTAAAGTGAATAAAACTCACACCCTGTGTCTTTTTTTAAAACCATAATTAAAAGATTGAAAAGTAATGCATTCTGGGTTTCTGAGTGTTGGTGACATTTATCTTGATAGTTATCATTATTATCTCTAAGAACTCCACATCACCATCTTTTAAATCATGAAGATGTTTTGTGAACTGGAGGCTATAATTCTCCTAGTTTCTCCAAAGTACAATTATGAACCTTATATCTTTCATGAAAAACAGTCATAAGGAGATCTATCCTAAATGGTGGAGATAAGATGGGCTGATTAGGCTATTAAATAGATAAGAATTTCTTGAGTTTCCTATGTATTTGATAGATTTCACATTTGGAGCTGAAAATACTTATTGACTCAGAATTGTCAACAAATGGAGACACAAAAGTCCTGGAAGAATGCCTATTATGGAGAGATCAGGAAAGGATAGCTTTGTGAAGACGGACACTTAATTTTAATTAAAAAGTAAATATGACAAAAAAAGTAACTTAACCAATAATCATTCTGCTGACTCAGACATCACAGCGAAGTTTGTTCTACGTTCTTTCAGGTGAAGCAGAATAGGTAGTCGAGACTTCTACATTAGAGAAGTTATAAAAAGCCACCCCAATTTCCCAGAACTATGTTAAATACATCAAATTTTTCATCTTCTGTCACTCTATGCTTTGTCATTGGGAGAAATGAGTGTGCTTTCAATTTAGGTATGATAGAGAGGACTCCTGTATACTCAGGACTTTCACCATTGATCTGTGGTTATGAGGCCATCCACCACTTCAATATTGTTTTGTTTGTGTTTGGTTTTCTTTTGTTGTGCTTTTAACCAGGACATCACATCAGCCTAGACATCCATGAAGATCTCATTTATTTAACTATAGGGGTGTATGAATGTGTGTGCATTTGCGTGCATATGACCTTGGAGCACAGAAGAGGTTGTTGGGTCCCTTGGACCAGTTGTTATAGTAGTAAATATGCCACCACCACCCTGTGGATGCTGAGATCTAGATTCTCTTCTTCACTATATACAAGCAAGATCGCCCCCCTCTCTTCCCCACCGAGACAGGGTTTCTCTGTTGTAACTCTGGCTGTCCTGGAACTTACTCTGGAAACCAGGCTGGCCTCAAACTCACAGAGTGCCTGCCTCTGTTTCCAGAGTGTTGGGATTAGAGGAGTACACCACCAGCACCTGGCTAAGCAAGCTCTCTTAACTGATGAATGAACTCTCCAGATCTGGAAAATTAATATTTAAAAAGAAGAAAATAATTTTTTCTTAATGTAATATTTAGAGAAGGCTCTACTTTCCACTTTCTTTAGAGAAGTTGAAATTGTGAGTTCTTAACTTTACCTATCAGATAGACAAATGTAGATATTTTTAAAGCCAAATAAATACTATTCGAGCTTAAAGCCCAAGAAATATTTTTCTAAATGACCTAGAACATCCACTTAAAAGATAATGTCCAAAAAGAATAATACCAATTATAATTTGTCTTGAACAGATAAGAAACTTAATTTCATGAGGATAGCAGCAAAACTATTTCCTTTGCAAAGATATAAAGTACTCAACTCCTTATCATAATTGAAATTAGTAAAACTGTATTGTCATCCTAATAATCAGGTGAATTTAGAAGGAACTATGAGACAAAAGTCTTCCTGGAGGATTAGTTATAAATCATCCTGAAAACAAAAATCTAATGAACATCCATAAATGGGGAGGGTTTTTTTTTGTGTGTTTATAATGTTTTTGGTAGATTTCCTGTGATGGGATCCACATTCAGGTTTACTATTTATTCGATTATAAAATTGCTTCATTTCTCTTCCACTTTAGGTCAATTTTTTAAGTAAGGCAGGCAAATTTTAAGTATAATTCCCTAAGATTTCAAATATAGTATGATTCAAATAATGTCAGGAAAAGTAAAGTTCTGAATTAAGACAATGTCAACTCTAAGAATATTAAAGAATACTCAATGAAAAAAATGAATAAATCTTTGAGGAAGACACAACAATTTAGTGTGTACATATGTTTGCTCAGCAAAAAACTGCCACTTGTATTTAGAAACCTTTCAACCACTGACTTCTCTAGTAATTCAAATAAATCTTGCCATATATATATGTGTGTGTGTGTGTGTGTGTGTGTGTGTGTGTGTGTATACATATATATATATTCACACACATACACACACACATATGTATGTTCTACATGTGTAATATATACAAATAAGTTGTATGAGATCTGTATTCTTACACATGTTCTCATGAGATAGTTCCATGTGTTGTCTGCTTTACTTATACTATATGGTCTCATGTGACATTAAGTGAAAGAGCAACACATTTCCTTACACTTAATATGTTTAAGAAGCTGATAATATTCAGAACAAGTGAATTTATAATAATGTTATAATATAGAATCTTTACGCTTAAAAATATATTTCCAAGATCTATATAGATATTACTTTCAATTTATAAATATATTTTTATTTACATGTATGTATATGTATGCTTGTGTGTTAGTATGTGCACCATATGTACACATGTGTCTGTTCAGGCCAGAAGAAAGAATCAAATATCCTGAAACAGGAGTTACTGGTTGTCGTGAATTACCTGTTTGACGTGTAATACACTGTTCTTAATTACTCAGTCATCTGTTCAGCCCCCTATGCAGATATTTTCACTTCAGTGGAATTTATGTTAATATCATAGGCAACTAAAACCTTTTTTTTTCTGATTCAGGGTTTCTCTGTTGTAACTCTGGCTATCCTGGTACTTGCTCTCTAGATGATGCTGGCCTTTAACTCACAGAGATCTGAGTACCTCTGCCTTCCAAGAGCTGGGATTAAAGGCATGTAGCACCACTGCCCAGCTAATTTAAAACTTTTAGCACAAACCATACTGTCAATATCTTATTTTGGAGATACTATATCACTTTTTTCATTAAGTATAGTAAATTACATCCTTAGTTTTACCTGCAAAATTCACAAATGATCTTATAAATTATTTGTAGTAATAACTGCAAATGAGAGGTTGAGAGGATTCAGCAAACTGTATTTTCACTCCACATCAACATTTGATTGCCCTTGAAACATAGGTTATATTTTAACAAAGAGATCAAAGAAATTAGAACATTTTATGTCAAAATACATTGTGTATTATTTATTACTTCTGCTAACATATAAAATACATTAGATATAATGATCTCAGAAATTTATCCTCTACATAAAGTTCAAGGGATGATCTCTGTCAATTCCTACCTCATAACAATCAGGAAATTAAGAACACAAAGAGAGTTTGCATGATAAAGAAAGTTGCAACATTACAGAAAGAGGTAAATCTGGTCTCTAGATATGTAATTTAGCCTATGTAGATGTTAATTCAAGCACAGCCTAATCACAATGTAGACTGACCATTTACTCTATGGAGTAATTTTATGAGACAACCTCAGTTTTACCATATTTGAAATCAGTAAAGTAAGCACTTCTGTAAGGAAAACAAGGATTCTGCAAGCTGTCTAAGCTTAGCAATAAGTAAGCACTATAAAGCAGTTATCAGACTCTAATTTCTTCATGTTTCAATTTGCTAAAACAAAAAAAGTTACTGTTTTCTTCAATAAACAGGAGGAAAAATAAAGTAGAGAGAAATTAATGGATGTTTTCAAAACTTTATAATTCATATGTTGATTTTCATGGGTATTAGAACAGATACACATTTTTCTTACATGAGTAGTTTCATTAAATTCTGAAAGTATACTGTAGCATATTGAGAAGTACCCAATGAAAAACTACATTGACAAATATTCATTGACCATTTAACTCTGCAGGGCAATGTAGTAAGTACAATGTTGATGCCACAAAAAGAAATGTAAAGTATGAAGAAATTAAGAACAAAGGCTACCACATAGTAATCATTTTAGAACTTATGAAAATCTGCCATTTTAGGTGAGCAAGGAGGCATGCTAGCTTTCTTTGCTCATTCAAGAGGTACCCCAATTTCTAAGTAATTTCAGCAAGTACTTTTCCTGTAACTATGTTTTTATAACTGTATGTTAGTTTTCGCCAGAAAATTAAATCCATATTAAGTGAAAGAAAAAGCCTTTTATCTGTTTCAAATGACAGAAACAAATAATAAGAGTTAAGAAATAGCTTATGGTGATAAGAGTTTTGGGGCTAGAGAGATGGCTAAGTAGTTAAGAGCTGGCCATTCTTCCAGAAGACCCTGGTTTGGTTAACATCTACATAACAGCTCATAACCATTTGTAACTACAGTTTCAGGATCTGAGGTCCTTTTTTGGCCTTGTGGGCAGCAGGCATATTGGCTACAGAGACATATATGTAGGCAAAACATTCATATAAAAAAGTAAAAGTATTAAAGATAATAAGTGTTTAAATCTAATAGTCTAAAAGCAAACTAACCAGCAAAGACCTGGCCCTTTTCCATCTCTAACTACAGGTTTCCATGTGACCTAGAGAATCCAACAAACTTCCCTGGCTTTAGATGCCAGTTTCATTTGTTAAATGGGGATCATAGTAGACAGATCTCATAGTTAATTATGCAAATTAAACTATAATATATGTAGGTGTTTATTATACTTTTTACTATACCCTTATTGTCAAATAATTGTTGGCAATTGTAAGTAATATTAATAAGCTGGTATTATGGTTCTTAAAATTTTCAGAATACATAAAAGAATGTTTAAACTGACCTGCTATTCCCACTGTCTTATTGGAATTATTGGCAAAGGATAACATTAAAATGTATATAAAGTTTGCCCCATTAGGCATATTCTCTGTCTTTCAGTTCTTTTCTTTTACACTATGATCACCCCTTATACAACACAAACACACACACACACACACACACACACACACACACACACACACACACATGGACTACCTTTAGAGCACTTGATTTTTCTGCCTATATGAGAATCTGAACACATTAGTTTATCAGAGTGATTATGCTACTTTAGTAGTCTTATTCGTTATCTTGACAAATATATCTAAATTTTATTTCAAAATTGTTGTTAAAAACTAGATGTATGCACAGTCAAAAAGTCAATCAACTATATTTTTTTTATTTCTTCAGTTTTTGTGAGTCTTAGCACTTGGTCATCTAGATTTTTGGGATTTTAACCTACTGACAACACATGCTTAGCAAGAATGAGGGCTTGTACTAAATCTACAGCAATGAAAAAATGAAAAACTATAGTTGTCCTCTTCTCAGCATCAACAGTGGATTGGAGCCAGGACCACACATACATACCAATATCTTGAATGGCATTTTCCTTATATAAAATGATCCATGTGATTTAGCACCTAATGTTCTATGTACCTGAATTCATCTCTAGATTACTTATCCTTTCATCACTGGAGCAGTTGCCTGAGATAATCAATGTATAAGGAGAAAGATGCTTTGGTGCACAGATTTGGAAACTAGTCTTTGCTTGTTTAACTGTTTTGCTTTAGGACTGTGGCCACACAGCCCATCCTGGTGACTGTATTATATAACAGAGTATTCATTTCAGGCACGGTATGAACCAGAAGGAGCTAGTGACCCTGTAGATGGAAATATGAATATCTTGGATGGATTCATTTAACGAACAGGAGACAATCATGGTATGCAAGTCCAAGCCACTGTGTTGGGGTCGATTGAGCCTGTCTTGGAGTGACCCAGAATATGTGGCTTCTAGGTAATTTATTGAGGAAAAGCACAATTCACTGATACAAAGGCCTTACTGTTTAATGAATACAATTTCCACAGTGAACAGCCTCAACTTCAGCTGGCTAACATGATCCCTTTTACTGGTGACATCAAGATCCTGGGTAAGGTACTCTTTGACCTGTGCTTAGGCTGAGGGAGGAGCCCATACATTTTCTACATTTAGCATTAATGCAATTGGGTACTTTCAACACAAAGACCTCAATGGACAAAGTCAAATTTGAACAATTGCTCTATCCATGGATCATTGAGTAGACAATTGCTGGTGCTCCAAACTAGCATTCTTTCTGCATATAAGAATCCACACCAAAGAAGCCGGTTCCAACTGCTTGGGAAGGTGACCTTCTGTCAGTGGCTCTAACTGTTATATACAGCAGCTGTTATTACTACATAGAAGTGTATTTATAATATTTGAGAATAAGTTTAGATATTCTACTACATGACCTTTCACTTCAAATCATGCCTTCAGTGATATAAAGAGACTCACATTCTTAAAAGATTTACTATTTCTGCTCTTTAGCACCCCAACTCATAAATGTATTATTGCTTTTCAATAACACCTCCTTGAGGATAAGTCCTTTGGGAACATTTAGGATCCAAACTATCTAATTTAACACACAACTATGTAAAATAGATGTTGTAGCCATATTGTTTAGGAAACTATAAGAAAAAAATATACATTTTTTTTATATAGAGTTTATTTTTCTGAACCATAATTGTAGGAATTAGTGTACAGTTGGGTTTCAAATGTAGTCACTGATTCAGGGCAAAAGACAGTTTATTCTGTGGCTAATTCAATCCCTGGTTCTTAGAGGGTTTCAGCCTCCGTACAATCTAATGATCAAGATGATAGCTTGGACCTAGAAGCTTCAGCCTTGTACAATAACATTTAAACGTCTGAGACTTACTGCTGAGTGAGTCACTCTGGCTAGCTCATTTTGAACTCTGGCCAAGGCTCTGACTACTTCAGACTGCCTTAGAGTGAACTGAGAAACCGCTTTTCTATCATGAGAGTTGGGCATGTCCTCACTCTGATGTTTGTCTGCCCTTCATTCTGACTCATTTCAGATGTCACATCCTGTCTGACACTGACTCTTTCTGAGCTCTGCTTCCTGTCTCTGCTTCTACTTGCTTCTGTTTTGGGGATTAAAGGTGTGTGCTACCACTGCCTTCTGAATACTTGGATTAAAGGTGCATATTAACATTCTGTCTATCCTAGAGCAACAATAATGCTGGATTAAAGAATTAAACATACCTCTACAGTAATTTTAATACCAAGTTTATAGAATCTGAACATGTAGAATTGTGGAGTAGTAGGCCAACTGTATCCAGTAATTCACAGACATATAATGTGACAGTTGATACCTCTGGGGGATATCTTTTAATCTCTAACAGTTTCTTTATAATATCCTACTCTTCTTTAAAGAAACAGTGGCCACTGGATTTAAGTCCTGACAGCCCCTCTGATGTTGAGACCCTGATCTACAACATTGGAGCTAAACGTCTTAGTGTGAGATTGAATCTTCCCTACCCTTGACTATTATTACAACAATTAGCATGAGGATTTAAAACACCTGTGTGCAAAACATTTAGGAGTGTGCTTAGCACTTGTACTATACTCAATGAATACCAGCACTGTATTATTATCTCTAGCCTTCAGAATATAGCTCAGACAACATGGATCTCATAAGTACAGATGCTTCTGTGGAACAAACATGAAGCTTTGACTTAGCTTCACATAAAATTCATGACTGTCCTTCAGTTTGACAATTTCTTGAAGTTAGCAAGTCTCTTTCCTGATCTCAGAATGATAACTTAGTGTTGTTATGCATATGATGTGCTCTTTCTGAGACCAAAATGAAACTTTTCCTCTTATATACTCTAGCAACATGTTAGGCAAGGATTTTCACCTAATAGATTGTGAACTCTATATAAGTTTTATGTACGGCACAGACAGACTGGAAGTTTTTATATATACTTCAATTTGCCTGTGAATCTACAGAAACAGCAATACTTTATTTTCATGTCAATACATACATGGGTATTTATCTAAGGAAGAATTTAAGATAGGAAAAAGATTACATGTTTCATACCTATGGCATGAGGTATAGCACACTGTTTTATGACCCAATGTAAAAGCACAAAAGAATGTTTCTTTGCCCTTATTTTATGAGTATTCTTACCTTTTACTTTATTTTCAATTTCTTTACATGCACACAGGACTTTCTCTAATGTCAGTTCCTTTCCTTTATCTCTATGTGGCTGCATATAGTAACTTGTTCACTGCCAGTTACCCATCTGGGATTATAAAATCATTTCTTTCTATTTAGTAAATATTTAAAGATCAGATAAGGTTTCACAATTTGGAAAGAGCAGTGAACAGAACAGGCAAATTCTACTCTCTCCACAAATTTGCTATTCAATATAATATAGACAATAAATGAACATCTAGCTTAAATATTAGCTAGGAATGTCATTTCAGTTGACATCATGAAGTGAAATAAAACCAAGGGATATGAATGACAGACCAAAGTATATTTATCTGAGTATTTTGAAGAATATCACCAAAGAAAATGACATGTATAAAGAAAGTGAATCAATTCAGCAAATGAAAAGCAAACCAGAAAGTTGGCTGATTTAGTCTAATTAAACAGCCTGCTAATTTCAATGTAGAGAAATGTAAAGAAACAGAAATATGAAAATAACATTTCACATAAAATCATTCACTTTTTTGGTATTTTGGTACATCTATTTCAAGAACATATATATATATATATATATATATATATATATATATATATATATATATATAGTTTAAGTATATTTACACTCACACATGTAAGCATATATGTAATATAAACTTATAAATTCATAGATTTGCATGTGTGTATTTGAGAGGTAGGCATGTGCTTCTGTAGGTGTGAATATATCTGCATGTGGAAGCCAGAGGTTGATATAAAATCGTTTACTAAAATAATTATTTTTATAAAATATTTTGCATTATTTCTTATTTTATTTATCTTCCCATATCAGTATAATTTTCATAAACATAATTGCTAAAGGTTGCATTCCATTCCACTGTACAAATATGTTGTCAATAATGTAATTGCTTCTGCTACACATCTTTTTGGTTGTTCTTATTTTTGCTCTGAATGCATGTTTTTGTAATAAAGATAAACATTTTTGTTGAAATATATTGATATATTTGAAATTTTTCTTGGAATTCATATTTGGTTGCATGACTTATTTTAATATTAAGTAAAAATAGCATAAACTCTATCTTAGTAGGAAAAAGTACACTAAGCCTAAAAGAAAATATTTGAAAAATCTTCTGAAAAAAAATCTACAATTTGTATTTCTCATACTTTTTATATATGCTCATGTTCACTGGCCTTTTAAAATAATTCTTCAAGAGCCTGTGACATGTCTCAGCTAGTAGAGGCATTTGTTACCAAGCTTGACAATTCCCAGGCCCCACATGATGGAACAAGAGAACCTGCCAGGTACTTCCTATGGCCTATATGCATGCCCACAGGTACACACATCTGCGTGCTCACATACACACAAATGTAAGAAAAAGTTTTAAAAAATTGTTCAAAACAGAGCAGTTCTGGTCTGCATAAGAGTCATGATTAATTCGGAAATAATTCTTCATGATTTAAAAGATGATTTCAGTTAAAATGATTGCCTAGAGATTTAGAAATATTAAGTATACCAAAATCCATTACTCAGAGTTTAGGAAAAATTATTCCTTGTTTCTTTACAGTTAAATAACGGTAATAATTCTAAAAGAAAGATGATATTTCACAATGATGGATCTCCCCAACTCTGTACTTACATTATTATTTTGCATTATCTGTATCTCCACATGCTTCAGCCTTCTTCTCTGATCCACATGCTCACTCACCATCTTCCTATTTTCTCCAAGAGCCCCTTTAGCCCAGGATAGGAGTGCCATCAATAAGCTATAAGATTTTATTAGTTTATCTGACAAATGCTTATCTCCCCTGTTGGGTTTAATTTGCTGGTCTGTTATTGTAGTTGCACCCATTCATCAACTGGTGACCTTTCCTTTTCTGTATTATAGAACTAGTAACTAGTATAGCATTAATCCTTCCATGTTGTTACCAGAGGATTAATTACTGACATACAATTTTTATTTTTTATAATTATGGTGTTGATTATGGCTATAATATAAATACATGAGTACATCCATGGAAAGTCACTAGAAGCCTCAGAGTAAATTTTGTATCCTTGACTCCCCTTAACTTGAAGACCAACCTGAGAAGACATTTTAACCCATTTAATATGAGTATAATGCTGTGGTGACTTGTATTTTTTTTTCCTTAGATGATGCAACAAAATATCATGAACCTCATTTAGAAAACATACAGAATATCAAACAAGGCTTCTGTGCTCAATTGAATGAAAATGTTTCCTTTGAAATGTATTTCTAAATAGGTTCTACTAAAATGAAAATTAAAAAAAATTCCTTTTCTTATGTTAAAAGACTCATTGCTTCATTTTTTTCCCCAAGATTGAGCTCTGAAAAACTAAAAATGTAAAGCTTCTGAAATAAGGCATCAGTTTTATCAACATCAAAACAGTAACAAACCATCACTGCAAATGCTGCTGTCCAAAAGCCATCAAACCTTCATCCCCAAACACTCCTACCCATTTATACACCTACCCACACATACATCTATACCCCCACAGATTTACAAACACATACTTCCTTACATACAAAACTACCTACACACTCATCTACACCCATACACACCTACCCAAATGTATATCTACCCACACATACTTACCCATACACTTACCATCTGCCACATACATTTACCCACACACATATTTTCTCAAACATTCACCTACTGGCACACACATCTAACCCCCACTTCCACAAATGCACACTTACCCACACACATCTACTCACAAACTCACCTACTGCCACACGTATTTAACCACACATACACACCTAACTCCCCACATACCTACCCATATACACACCCATAGAGGAAAATTTAATCTTTTAATCAGACAGCATGGCTGCTCTAGGATAGAAAAAAATATTAGTACATACCTTTAATCCTAGTATTCAGAAGGCAGTGGTAGCATACAACTTTAATCCCCAAGCAGAAGCAAGTAGAAGCAGAGATAAGAAGCAGAACTCAGGAGTCAGTTTCAGTTATGTCTGCAATGTATTAGAGTGAAGAGCAGGCAAAGTGTTGCTTCAGAGGAAGAGTTGGCAGAGTGAGTCAGAGTAATACATGCCCAACCTTCTTGATAAAAAGCAGACTCTCAGCTCAGAGAGTCAAGCAGTCAGTTATAAAGTAGTCTGAGGCAATCTGAGGCAGTATGAGGCAAAGGCACAGAGGCAGTTCAGCAGAAGGCATAAGACAGGAAGAATGAATCAGTTCAGAGAAGTTGATGGAGTCAGCCAGTAACAGCCAGAATCAGAAGGTCAGTTTGAACTAGCAGCTTGAAGAAGAATTTGAGCCAGAATGGGGAGTGAGTTGAATCAGCCAACCAGAAAAGTCAGTTGAGTTCAATACAGCTCTGAGTTCAGAAGGAGCTAGTCAGAGTGAGTCAGTCAGCAGTAAATCTCAGAAACTTAAACATTCTAGATTGTATGAAGGTAGAAATGCTCTAAGCATCAGAGATTGAATTAGACAAAGAATAAAATGCCTTTTATGCTGAATCTATGTCTTTATACACCTACCCAATGATCATTTGAACTATGTTTTTCTTTTAATATTCTGCTTATCTTAAGCTTCTTACATATGTTTCAATGAAAATATCTCCTAGGAAATCTCACCAGAGAGTCATTCAAGAAGTTTCAAAATGAGTTAAAATTCTACAATCCTATGAAGTCTGTGAGCTACAACATGGATTACAGATACTGGAGTATTATATTACATGTTCTCAGCTGTATGTTCAGTGAGTGAAACCATGCTAAAGTTTATACATGTATCCAAAAGGAATTGTTCCTCTACTGAAACCCAAAAGCACAATTTTGACCCTTCAACAGTTAAGTGAATATTTTGTAAGTTTAGAAACTTAAATTTTGAGGAAAGAAAAATCACAGAAGACTGAATACCATATCACCTTTATCTTTTGAATAGATATTTATAAATGTTGCTTTTATTTTATAAATTTAAAATTTTACCCTCTCCAAAATTAGCTTGCATAAGTGTGCAATGCATGGTAGGAAATGGTTTCATTCAGGAGTTATTTTATTAGGGTATTGCATTCCTGATCCCTCTATTCATGCGACTAGAAACTTGACCATGATTTTTCATTAGAAAATATATAGTACCTCAACACTAAAAAGACAAAACCTAGCAAAAAAAAAGTGTAATTTATTTTTTGTCATAGTGAGAGAAGTCCGAAACTTGGAATTTAACCTTGACAAAATAAGTGTTAGTGAAATTAAGTGAAATCAACATATGTGGTTGTAATAAGATGTATATAACTTGGCTGTTAAACTGAAAGCTTAATAATTTTATTAATTTTCTTTTTGTGGATGATATCACAATAAGATCGTGGATTAAGTATCCTTCTTAGAAGTGTTTGGAGATTTCTCCAGTTTTACAAGAGGGGGAATGCTAACTTTTGCTGCTATTTCTTTATAATTTTGATTGATGGGCCACATAAAGTATACTGAAGATGGTTTCAGAGTGAAGGAACAAAATGTGGGAAGTAGATGAAGAGTTGTAAGATTATAAGAGAGGGAGGGAGGGATGCTATGCTGACTAGTTTTATGTTAACGAAATAAAAGCTAGAGTCTTGTAGAATTCTTGTATAAGAAACCTCAGTTGAGAAAATACCCCCACCAAATTGGACTGTAGTGCATTTTCTTGATTCATCACTGATGTGGGAAGGTCCAGCTCACTCTGGGTGGCACCGTCCCGGGACTGGTGGTCCTATGTGCTATTAGAAAGCAGGCTGTACAAGCAATGAGGAGCAACCCAGTAAATAGAAGCCTTCTATGGCCTCTGCATCAGCTCTTGTCTACAGGATCCTTCCAAGTTTGAGTTCCTGCTCTGACTTCTTTCAGTAATGGAGTGTGATATAGTAAAATAAACCTTTTTCTCTTCAAGTTTTTGTATATAGCAATAGAAACCCTAAGACATATGGAGAGAGTGAGAGTGAGAGAAAGGACAAGAGAGAATCAAAAAAGAGAGTTACAGATAAACCATAAAGAAAGTTTTATTTCTGATCAAAAAGAGCTTAGAATGAAAAGGGTAGCAGGAAATATAGACTGTCCCAAAGAGCTTGAGGAAACTTGTTTAAGAAAGGAAAGTTTATTGAGGGGAAACTCAGACGGTAACCTTGGAATACAAAAGATCTAAAAGCCCACAAGCTAAAAAAAACGTAGTTTTAGATCGTATGTACGAATCATCAGCCCTGAATATAGCCAAACCCAGAGCTTACCATTTGCATATCTCATACTTTTACTACCCAGAAAAAATGATGACTCTCTCTTCCATAAATTTCAGCAGGCCAATAGCAATATTATCCCTCATGGTCATTCCATTTTTTAGAGATTTGAACATCCGTAATAACAAAATTGAGCAATGAGTGCTTCCCACATGTGGGGCTGTCCTAGAGATAAGAGGTAGTTTAAGCATGCTTGGAACCCTGGAATTCTCACTCTGAGAAGTGGAAGGCTTTTGGTTGCTCCCCATTTTCTTAGACCTTACAAAACCCAGCTAAATTCTAAATGTGGCCTGCTTCACACATTTCTTAACAAAGTAATGTGGCCTGATTGGTGCTTATCTGACCACTGTAACTGGAAGGCCTAGGGCTGTGCACATTTTCTGATAAGGTGTCTTCTTTTCTCTTTAAGACCATACATTACTGTAAATGACTCTTTTCCAGGACTATGACCCTCAGAATGACAATAAGCCCCCAACATGCAAATGGGGATACTTCAGTATCCCTGTCTTAACTAATGGCTCCCATTCCTTAGTGCCAAGGACACACCCCTGCCTTTTTCCCTATAAAAGTAACCACCCTTGCTTCAATAAATGGAGATGTTCCACTGACAACAGTTTCCCAGGAATTCTGTTTCCCATAGCTCTCAGCCTCAGACCAAATACCTGCCTAGACCCAGCATGGACCTGCCCTATGCTTTCTTTCCAGAAGTTGAGTCAGCAGCCAGTGGCTTAGCAACTTCCCAGTGAGGAGAGCTAACAAAGAAATACACACCCACACCTATACTTGACATAAGATAGACATTTCTGAGTAGCCAGATAGTCATTTCTGAATAGCCTTCAAGCTCCATAAGTTCAAACATAATAAAAACATGAATTGTCCTAAAAAGTAGGTTTATGTATACCATACATGCAATAGCCATGTGTACTATGGAGAGTAATGGCCAGCTTTTAATAATTTTCCCATGTGAGAATGGCACATTGGATCCTGTGTCCAGTGCACAGGCTTACAAGAATACAGGTTTTATTATAGAAACACATGAATTAATAAATTTCCACCAGAAGGGTGGTGGCTCCCCCCTGTAATGCAGATGCTAGGGCATTAGTACAAGTTTGAAATCTACACAGTCAGTTCTAAGTCAGTCATTACTTCAGAGTCAGACCCTACCCCAAAACTCAAAATAATTAGAACTTTAGGCTATACTGCCTCAGAGAAGTCCATGCTTCTTCACACTTGTACATTGGCTCTTGCCTGCAATCTCAGCACTTCTCAGCACTTTGGAAGCTGAGTCACGAGGACTGCTCTAAGTTTGAGACCTGAGTTGCACAGAGAGTTCAAAGTAAGTCTAGGCTTCTTTAAACTATTTACAAAGGCTATTTACTATTTACATTCCATGTTATTTACATTCCGTATTATTCCAGATTGTACTCTGATCTGCCAGAGAATGGTAACTTTGTCTCAGATTATTTAATTGCAATTATAGATAATTTTTGGCCCATTATATAAGATACTTGGGTCCATTTTATTGACAGTTTCATAATCAAAGTTCAACATGGACTCCTTGGAACATACAATGATTTTACTGTTGTTCCTTGCTGCATTCCTTCCCAGCAGGTTCTCTGACAGGCAGACAAGCTTACCAAACACAGTTTTTTCCATGGTAAAAACACAAATTAAAACAATTTTCACTAGAGAATCTTATAAATCTAGCCAGCTTTCTCTGTACAAGCTTTGGAGATTGGCTAGTTGTTTGGTTCGCACTTCTAATGAATCTTACAAGAATAATAAAAGACTTCCATTAGGGTAGATTTTCTGAGATTTGCTTTCTTTGACAGATGGATGAAGGCTAATTGGGAGCTCAGTAGATGAGAATAGTAATATCAGTACTAGAGAATGAGTAGAGCTGAGTAAACTCCTTGTGGCAAGACTAAACATTTTGGCTCAAAATCAGAAATCTTGGTCTGAATATTTAAGGATTTCATGTTTTGGTAGAATCAGGAGACTTGTGAATTCTTCAACTAGGAAAAAATATCTAGAACTGATCATTTTTAGCTAATATTAGAAATTGTTTTCTAATTAATTCATCAAGTCTACCATAAATAATATATCACCACTTCATGCAAAACATAAGCTTTTATAAGAGTAAAAATTTTGTTATCTAATTCCATTTTCAGTCCTCTTATTTACATTAAACACACTAATACATCTAAACACACATATGCTATTTAATATACAATAAAATATTTTTCCCATATAGACCTACATTTCTGTTTGGTATCCAGCATAGTTGTCATCTTTTATTTTGTTTTCAGCCTTCTCTTCACACTTCCTTTTTCAAATTATTTTTAATGGGCTTCATTATGTAATTTACATATATACCTTGTTTTGGTCATTCTTCCTTCACTCTCCTTTTCCATCTGTTCCCCTCCAGCAGCTTCTATTCTACTTTCATTGAATACTAAAGAATGCTTCTTTATTACAGGGCTATAGATATACTATATTTGATTAGATTATTCTGTTTTAAAAATTATTTAGACAAATACCTGTATAAGAGCAATTTAAAATATGTAAGTACACTTAATCACAATGGCAAGAATACTATAGAAAGTGCTCAATGTGAAATAGAATTGCAAAGTTAGAAAATATTCACAATGGAATATATTTGAACATAGTTAGAAAAAGATAAATTCTATGTTATTTCTACTTCCATTCATACTTAAATTCACCAAGAATTAGAAAATCATAGGACTTAAGAAGTTACATGACATTTCCATCCAACACACACACACACACACACACACACACACACACTCTATGATCTTTTACCATCGAATTAGAATCCAGCAGCACTTTTTTTGTTTCATTTCATTGGCTTAATTTCTTAATTTTGTTGTCTCTATAGTTAATGGAATTTTACACTTCAGACTGTGTTGGGAATATGTCCAGTTATTTTCTTACCCTTGAATTATTTTATATTATTTTTTATTTTTGAAATTAAGATATAGTTATCCCATTTTACCTCTTCTCATTTTTCCCTCCATCCTTCCCATGCGCCTAGACTGTTGTCTCTGAAATTAACGGAGTCTCTGTCTTTAATTGTTATTATAGATTAAATTAAAGAAATTTAACTTTATATTCATATATCTGAGGTAGATGATCTTAGGAAACTATGGTAAACAGCTTTTTCTATGTTCCTAAGGCACCTTCAAATGTCACATTTTAAAATCAATTTCAAGGGTTTTATTCATCAACAGATGACAAGAACCTTGTGAGACTGAGGTGTATATTCCTGTAATTCAATAAGAAAAATAATCTACCTTAACATTATATGACAACATGTTACTCAAAGTACCATGTAATTGCCCAGTGATGGTAATTATAGACTGCAATTTAGAAAGTTAATATTTGCTAAGTGATGGAAATTTTCATGTTAGACTTTCATAACAAGGATTTTTATTCCTACAAGCTGTTGTAGTTTAGTAAGAAAACTTTGGACTCTGTGTTACAGGGTCATAAACTACATTTTGTAATTTGGAAGCCATTTTGCTACTGATTGAGAATAAGGTATTTAATTACGTTTCTTTATCATCTATCAAAAATATGAGAACTTTCAGGTTCCAAAAGGCAATTTGAATTATACATAAAACACATCAATTAATATTAAGATGACATGTAAAAATTAGAAATCAAAATAATCTACCTATATGCAGGCTTCCTTTTAGGGTTGTATAATCATTCTGCACATTTTTTTCCTCTGCCTAAAAATGGATAGAGTATTAGTAAAGATCTTCTGAAGAATTATGGATATAATGCTTATAAATTGCTATCAAAATATTTTACATATAAAAGTACTTAGTGAGTATTATTTCTGTGAGTAGTATTTACTACTTAAAATTGGAAAATGGATGACACTTTTTTTTCTTATGGCAAGGATACTTTTCAAAATATGCTATGGACTTTGGTTATAGCTCTACGAAGTCATTCTTGGAATAAAAGGATACAAATGTTTCATATGGATGTACAAAGTTTATATTTCATAAGTCATTTAAGATTGATTTTCAACAGCTGTTTCTCTGCAAATTCTCATGTCTATGAACACTTAATAATAAAATCAACAAATAGTGGCAATATTTTTAAGTGCTGTTTGAAAAACTATGAATTATATGGTCTGTATGAGAATGGATACAATTTATCTGTGTAGCCTTATTAAGGGTCCTGATAGAATACAAAGGTAGATATGCAGAAAAATATATCGTAGGGAAAGTAAAACAATCTTAAAGGACAGTATTTTAAAAGTTGATATAGATTCATAAAGGTAAATGGAATTTTGAAAGCTAGCTTAAATTTTCATTCAGGGCCTGAATCATTTCTAAAACATTTCCTTTAGTTTGTCATTCAGTCCATGTTTATATAACGTAAGTCACCAGAAACTCACCATTTCCTTAACCATCCTGTGCCAGCTGGGAAACAGGAAATGCCAGACATAAACATGTGCTTCCTGAGGTAGGACCCAATAGGAGTACATTCTGGGTCCACTCTACTGTAAGCAACCTTGGTAAGAATAGTGCTTCAAAGTCTTTGCCCCCTCACATGTAAATGCAGAAAAGAACCTTTACCTGTGGTTGTAGTTGTTTTCTTTATTTGGCTGACCAATTATTTAATTAAACATGAGTACAGGTTAATAACTATCATCTACAATTAGTTGATGTTGACAAATATTACTGTTGATATTATGAGTGAGTCTTATCCAATCAGTTGAAAGGCTCTAAGGACTAAAATTTGAGGTTTCCTGGAAAAACGAAATTTTGCCTATACACTATGACATAAATAAATACTGTGATTTTAGCTGGTAGGCCTGATCTAAATTCATGGCCATCTTAGAGTATCAATTATTGGCAAGGGCTCCAGCTATCCTATGGACTTTGCCTTGCCAGTCTCCACAATCGTGTGAGTTAGTTCTTTAAAACTCTCTATGAGTCAGGTCATTTGCAGAAAAATGAACCTGACTGAATAATCATATTAAATAAATTGAATCAGATAGATAAAGTCATATATTTATGTTTTTTTCTCATTTGTAGGTCTTAGATTTTATATATAAAATCTTGTATGAATTCATGTATGCAGCAGAAGTATAACTAGGGTGATGAGAGTAATGGAAGCAGAGGGAGAGAGAAGGACAGAGAGAGAATACGTTCAAAGTACAGTTGTCTACTTGTATGACAGTACTTTTATGAAACAGCATCATATACTACAAAGATATCAGTTAAAAATACATATTAAAATCTTTAAAAATTGTGTTTTCACTGACCTTTGTTTCATCATAATTTTCTTAACAATACAGCCTATGATGCAGTTTCATTTATATTGCATTATAAACTAGAGGTGCAAAGTAATATTATAATTGCAAAGTAATCTAGAGGTGATTTTAGTTGTACAGAATTTTATGTGAGGGAGTTGAGCACTGTTAGGCACTGAAGAACTGAAAGGTAGATGACTGTATACAATGTGACCATATTTTGACGAGCATGTTCAATTTACCATTGTGCAAATGCTCCACAGTGTTCTGACACAAACTAATACAGCTACATCACTAAGCAATATATTCCTATGCATCAACAACATTTATGTAGTTTTTACTGACTAGAGATTTTTTTGTGTAGGATACACCTATATAAGCACACCTGTTTGTAAACAAAATCAATGAAGATAGGTAGATTTCAGAGAGAATAATGATGGATATACCACTTCATAAGGATATCTTTTGGGGGGATTAAAAAACTCAGTAGATTTCATTTCCTTATGATCCCTTTCCAAATATATAAGTCTTGACTTTCTATATCTTCTAATAAAGTAAAGGCAATAATGATCTGAGAATAGATTTGACATCTGTTCTACACATAATATGAGTGAGGCAACTGAAAATTTCTATGAATTACAGAATAGGTAAAAGAAGGTTTGATGAAATTTAATGAGTGACCTAAATTTATATTAGGTAATATTTTTACCGTTAGCAAATACACATGGAAACATCAGCAAACAAGCAGCATGAAACACTCAACTTATTCTGAAATGCATTAGAGAAAGTATAACTAAACTGAGAAATAAAACAAAGAATGTAGAGTTTTAAACAATGACTAATTCTGGGCAAAGGTGACACAGAAAATCTCTTCACTATCTTTGCAATGTTTCTGTATGTTCAAGATTATTTCAAAGTTCGAAAAGACACACAGGTTGGGGAAATATATAGAGTTAATTGGTAGAACATTTGCCAAGCATGCATGACAGTCTGAAGCTGTAATGACATTTGAACCTCATCAGAGCTGAAAAACATTAAAATAAAATTAGATTTAAAAGTTAAAAGAACAAAGTAAATTGATGGCACAAGTGGGTGTGGGTATAAATGTGAGCCTCAGACCCATCAGTACCTTTCTCAAAGGTCCTGAATTAACTCTCCAGAGCCAGCAGCTTCCCTACTCTTTACTCCAGATCCACAGTCATATTCCAGGTGGAAAGGGTTAGACTCTTAGATGACTACATTAGAGTTGTAAAAAATATAAAGGTGTATTGTATTTTCCCCACCAGTGTATGTTTTCCTATTTGAATAACTAGTCATAAATGAATGCAACTAAAATGATTATAGTTTTGAAAACACTAAACTCAGACTCTTAAAAAATATACTAACCATTTAGGAATTCTTTCTAGGTTCTTTCCTAATTATGGCTTGTTAAGGATTCCTCTTGGGGAAATGATGATCCAGAGGATCCCACATGATGAAATAACAAAAAGAAGATCATTTATTTTGGGGCAATGTGAGAAGATTCTCCTCTATGTAGTTAAATAAAAATCACCAAAGAAAGAATTTTACTCAAAGGAAGACTATAGAATGCTATACAATTTAATGAAGCGTGCCTGCCATTTGCACTGCTATACCAATTGTGACCTGCTTCATGGATTATAGTCAGTACTAACTGTGACTCTCCAAAACTCACCCTATACTGAGCTGCCTAAAAAACTTCAATTTGGTTACATACCCTACAATTTCAAGGCCAAATACCACAAAATGAGCAAATGTTTTCCTTTTCTTTTTTCTACCTCAGTGTTTTTCTCCTTGAGTTCATGAGTGATGGAGTCTCAAATGACTTTTTTTTCTGATCTTAATGAACAGCAAGAAATCTATATATGTGTGTCCCAGGAAGTTCAGCCAGAAAACTGAAGCTGAAATCCAAATTAGGTGTACATCCTCTCTTTTTTCCCCTTCAAAAATCACAGGGTCTTAAGGAAGAAAGTGTGCTCATGCCACATGATATTCTCCACTCAGCTGTCCCTGGCCTCTTGTGTACTGCATAAACTCTTATCATTACCAATGCTCATCTTACAGTAGCACATATATCATCATTCCACAACATGGGACAGCCATAGACATCTGAGAATATGTACTAGTCATGACCCTCTATACAGTAATCTTGTAGAAATATGACACCTAACAATGGGGGAAATTAAAGAATTGGGTAATTCTGGGCTTCACATCATAGGACGAGAGTAAAGAATGGATTTTCTTTCAGATTTGCACATAGTCCAAAAAAGCCCTGTGTGTGTCAGATGGGAAAACCTTATTCCTCTGTGTTTTTTATGTTACAGTAATGCAGTTCTAACATGTCTCAGTTTCCATTTCAGAGTTGAGATACTTCAAAAGTTTCCTTTTAAAAAAAAATCTGTTTAAATTTTGTGTGTAAGTGCATAAATCCATTAGAACATCAACCTTTTCCTCCCATTGACCTCTCAAATCTTTCCCATTGTTCATTTGATCAATCTTGCATGTAGCTGTTTAATTTATCTTTCCTCATCTTACTCCTTTGCTTACAAAAGCAAAATAAGACAAAACCTAGCACAATAAATCTTCTAATCGCAAACTTTCACATCCAGAACACACTTGAAACTTCCCAGGCTCAGTTGTGCTCTACCACACTGTCCTCTGCACTGTTCCACTGCCCCTTTACTGCTCATATATACTGTTCTTCAACCCACCGTGTGTCTTCCATGCCATGGCTTTTGCTTATGACAATTTCCAGGCTATGAGCTTAGCTTAGCATTCATCTGAAAAAAAATCCTACCACCTTTTTAGGCATAGCTGTCATTCACTATCTACCCTTCCATAAGGACAATTTTCTTCTTCCTTTGTGTTCCTGGATTGTTTCCAAATGACTATGACATGTTCTCCCAATACTGGCTCCTGCAGGTCACAGTCCTCTTACAGGACATGGAATGCAGCAAAATTTCTATGTTCTAGGAGCATGAAAACTAGAGCCCAAACATACGGGTTCAATCATTGACTTCATTGTTTCCTGGTTCATGACCAAAACAAGATCCTTCTTAAGTTCCATTTGTCTTGGGCTTCTCATCAATAAAACGGAGATTTTATTTTATAGTAGATACTTCAAGTACATACTCTAGTTCACGCAAAAGAAACTAACAAAAGGCAATCAATCCCAGCACAATAGCTATCTACAGTAGCTTTATAAGGAAGCCCACATGTAGAAACCAGGAAGTCAACACTCTCATCTCAACCTCATTAGTGACTCCATTTGAGTATTTACTAAGACCATGATTATTTTTTTCCAGGTATTATTTATAAATATGTAGAATGGTGTATATACAATAAACACACATATGTAAAACTAAATCATTTATCGTATTTTAATTAATTGCCTTTGCCAAAACAAGCACAGTCATATGAAGCTAGGACTATATACTTCCTCATATGTTGCAGTAGAATAACAAGAAAGATTGTTACATAGACAATACATTGTTCAGACAGCATTGTCCTGCAATCAGTGGGTCAGCAATTAGCACTGATGATTACATTCTTCAAGTACATATTCTCTACATGGAAAGATCAGTTTTGAAACCATAGTTCCCCATTCCCCCTGCGTTTCTGATCTCATGCGTTCATTGTGATTGCTGTAAAATACTGAAGTAGTACATTTCCCAGAATGCACTCTGCTTGTCCTGTCCAGCTCCTCCCTGCACAAACACAACCCCTTCTTTCCTCCAGTCAGGAAAATAAACTCTCATACATTTTCGAAGTTCCAATCCATATGTCACCTTTCCCCTTCTTCAGTTTTTTTCTGAGCATAGTTAAACATGTCCATATTTTGTTTCCACAGTTCTAAGTTCAGACTTCTATTTTTCTACTGTTACAATTACTTATTTACCCATCTATTTCCTGATTTGATTTTAAGCCTCCAAATAACTGAGATCTACTTTATCTGTCAGCTCATTGCATCCAGTATAAAATAGGTATTTTGTAAACATTAATACAAAGATTATCTGGATAAACATCAATCATTTTTCTCACTGAATATTAATATTTCTGCTATGTAAATTTCCTATAGATTCAATAATTTTATCTTTACATAAACTAAATCTGTTTTAATTTCATTTAAATAGCATGGTCAGAGATGACCATTTTTATTTTTGAGGACATTTTATTCTTTGATTTAAAATCTTCTCCAAATTACTTTGAGGTTAATTTCCACCACCAAATGTTCTTCTGCTAATTAGAAAGTACTTGTATATCCCCAACAATCTATTGTGCTGGATTTTCATTTTTTCCTATTTCATAATTGTAACCATTCATCCATTTACCAGTCTGTGCATTCTTATAGCCAACAATTGCTATTTAAGCACTATTGTCTGCTAGGCGGTGAACTTAGAACTAAAGATATGAAAATGTAAATGAAAGAATTTGCCCTCACAGAGCTTGTAGTTCACAGTAGGTGAAAAGGCTATAGCCAAAACTATAGCACAAGACAGCATGTGGTAAATTCTAACAGAGAAATTTACAAAGTTCAATGTGTGAGATCAAGGAAAACAAGGATTCTTTGACAGTCTGTAAAGAAAGATTTAAAAATACTGCAAATGCCATACCTTTCAGTATCTGAAGATACCCTCCTATCAACTCAGCTCATCCTTCTGTGGACTCCAGCAAAGGGACAGCATCTTTGTCCTACCCTCTCCACAGTATCTCCCAGTTGTGTCAGTGATCTTCTGTAAGCACTGTATTTGAAAGCTAGAGAGCCCTTTCCCCTTCAAGCAGCCTGCAGGGTGATGCAAACATGGGAGCTGAGCCTATCAGTGCTTGTATCAAGCAGCTGAGAAAGTTGTAGCCCATGAGTCATGGCTCTTTTCATGTGTTTTCAGATCTGTGGGAGGAGAGGCCTTTGGCTGGCAACACCAGCAATGTAGCACCTATGATGATCACTTGGGGGAAAAGAATGTCGCTGGATCTACTAGGAGCGACACAATCCTCCCACCTTCCCAAAGTGTTCACATCCCCAGTGTCACCACCAGACCATGCCTCAAAATAGTGTGAGAGCCAAAAATCCACATATTCAAAAAAAGGGACAAATAAATTAAGCTCTGCCACCCACTTCCCTTATGTGCAGTTAAGGAAAATCAAATGAAATAAACAAGCAAATTAGCAGCTTTTACATGAGCTCCATATCACGAATATTTTTCAAAGGCTCTGCCAACAAGTTCTTACTGAATCAAATTTGTTCTTTTTGGAAAAGTAATAATTAACAATCATACTGCTAAGATTAATGTCTAATATCTAGTAAAACCTTAAAGTGTACCAGATATCATGCTTACAAATTATATAAATAGCCCCCTTAGTTTTTATTAATTCATAGTGTAGTTTCCTTCCTTCCTTTCTTCCTTCTTTTTTCTTTTTCTTTTTCTTTTTCTTTTTTGAGACACGGTCTCTTTACATAGCATGGCTGTCCTGAAACTCATTATGTACACCAAGCTGACCTTGAACTCACAGAGATTCACTAGTCTCTGCCTCCTGAGTGCTGGTATCAAAGGTGTGCAGCACCAGCATACATCACTGATGTACTTCTATAAATTAAACTTTACTAATGAATAGTCTAATGCTCAGAAAGTCAAACTAATTTGTCAGAGTTTACACATGTGGTATGTAGAAGAAAGGCCTGTTTCTACTAGTATCTGAAGTGTTCAGTGCTTAGCTCTGAATATACTTTCATTAAAGTAAAAGAACATATTAATGTAAGACTGTGGTGTTTTTGCAAGCTAAGAAGAGTCCTCTTGATCTAGGTTCATTCCTCTTTGTTCTGTAACTGTAGGAAATAATGAAACAAACACACAAATAAAAATGTGGGAGTATAGAGTTAATTAACTTTAAATACATACGAGAAAATTGTTTTTCATGCTGTTCCATTGTTTGCTTAACTTTATATATACGCTTTTATAAGTGTCAGTTTTCTGTAAAATAAGTTAGTTTAAAATTACTTAATACAGTTTCAAAAGACTTTCTCGTATTTTATAGAGATAAATACTTTCACTATCATTACTTTGATCTCCAAAGGATACCTAGTGAAGAAAGTCCAAATTCAGTAAACAATTAAGTCACAAATTAGACATTTTTCATTTAAAATTATTGTATTTTTCTTATAAACAACAGTATACATAATAGAATATGATGAAATAACTTCAAAGGAATAAGTTAAAGGAATCTGGAGGGGAGAAAACTTAAATCTTGTCCATTTTTAAAATTTTAATGAAAAATTTACCTAGCACTAGCCTTCTAAAAATAGGTCATAGTGGGCTTCAGCGGGTTAGTAAGTGGTCCAAGGAAAAGTTTCTATGCCTTATACTGACAGATGAAGAAGAAAGTAAAATAGGGCTATACTAATTCCAAGTCTTTGGGTGTTTCAGATAGCCAAAGAGGAGACGGATACCAAACAAGCTTCTATTGTAGCCTCCAAGCACAGTGTAATCCTTGGCTGACCTCATCATTAGTTGGGACTTTGTAAGTAGTGGAATAACAGGTCCCATTTCAGAACTTCTGAATTAGAATCTACAGTATGACACAATGCCCGTATAATTAGGAACCTCAAAGAAGTTTCATAACTCTCACCCTAAAACATGTATCAATCTCCTGTGCACTTGCTACACCTAGCAAAGGGTGATTCTGGGATGGACTTTCCAGCATCCTTCTTCCATCTATGCATGTTATTGACATGTTTACTGCCACAATCTTCACAGCAAAAACCCTCACATCTCTTGTGAGTTATTTTAGAAGCAAAACACTTGTCTCTGCTTTCCCACTGACTATATCATGTGCAGAGTCCATATAGCAACTAGAAGATCTTGTCATTTGTAGATTAAAATGTGCTCCTCCTAATCTAAAAGTATCTCAAGGCCCTTTCTTTGTACTTAGTGTAAAATTCAAATATCAGTCATGGCACTGTGAAGTGTCCAGTTGTTCCATTGTCTCATTCTGCTCTTATTCTCCTTTAAAACACTAATCATCAATAGTTCCTCAGACTCCATATCTTTACATGGCTCTTTTTTCTGAAATTCTCATGTCATCTCCATACAGAGGTCTCCCCAATGACTCTTTTTCATGTTCTCCTGAATTTTCTCTTCCATTTAATTCATTAATAATCAAAGCATTATTTTTTTAATTTCCATAAAAACATAAAATTGTCTTGAACATGCAATATAAATGATCCTTGTCAAACATAAAAATTGATCACATGTTTCCTTTATTCTTGAAAAAGACTATTTCTTTCACACCCATTGATACTATCCTGCTCTTGGGTTCAGCAAATGAGGCTCTTCATTGTACTTTTCATACCATTTAAATAGCCTTAAGGCAAAAACCAAATAACTTTAAGGCAAAAAAAAAAAAAAAGGCAAAGGGCACAGTGATTATTTTTATATAGATAAAGGTAACAACACTTAAAAAAAAAAAAAAGAAAGAAAGAAAGTCACAAACCTCCCTGTTAGTTTTCACTAAAGAATAGGGTCCCATTAAGTATCTTGATTCCCAAGCTCCTTATTTTGTGCACTATTACAAAATCTCAGAAACAACCTGGGCCCAAGTCAGCTATGTAGCAAGTCACCAAAGGACTGCACAAGAAAATTCCATGGGAGCCCTCAGAAGAGAGTGTGAAACTGAAGTATTCTCTTATACAATCGGAGACATTACAAACAACAAACTATGATTTAATTCTTTAGTTGTAACTGGACCTCAGTGAATGGTTTCTGGTATCCTTTGTCAGAGAACCCATTTGTAGAAGTCCTGTAATCTTTTCACAAAATACTTTGACTCATTAGCCAGATATCAAGATTAAAACTAATTTCCTTAGCCAGTTTACCAACCACAATTATTAGATCCCTAACTTGAGAATTATGGACAAAGAAAAGCAGGCTTTCATTTAGATGCAAATATCTGCCCAAGAATAGAGGCAGAGCAAGTCAAGCTTTGACCTGTGAAGGGCATTTAAAAAGCAAGAGATACCGAGAAGTGGATTTATATGTATCTATCTCTCTCTATATCATATGTATAGATGTGTATGTGTGAAAGTTTGTACATGTGCATGTGTGTGTGTGTGTTTTGTGTAGGGGATGTGTATGTGAGAATGGGGTGTGTGTATGCTGGGATTGAAGCTAGGACTTCCTAATTTGCAGTACAAGTGCTATACCTCTAAGTTCTTTCTTTCTTCCTCAAATTCTGATCTGTACCAGTGATGTAAACAAGTGCTATATTGAATCAACTCATCATATCCCTTTTCCCAACTGGTCAGGTTTTTCTGCCGGATTTGGTCCTTTGACTTAAATTCTCCGCAGAGCCCTCTTTGGTCTTCAAAACTTCAGTGATCTGGAAGCTCTCCTTAAAGAGTTGCTAAATGTATTGGCTTAGGCAAATCTTAGATTTCACTATTCATTACTCACATTGATCCTTTTAGTTATTTCTTCTTTTGTTTTACAATTGAGTATTTTTAAAAGGTTCTATGTTATTTCAGCCCCACCCAGATAATAATTTATAGCAGTACTATGAAACAAATACATCAAACCTAGAAAAGCCACACACAATATTATAAAATAGAAAATTTTACCATTGTTTTATAAATGATTTTTTTAGGGAAAGTTAGTGGAGTGAAAAAAAAAATATGACTTAAGTCATTTGAAGACCTGGATAAAAGACAAAGAATCGACATTTGAAGATAATGTAAATGTAATGTATGGAAAATGTAGATTTATTCATGTGTGGACATTTCTTGTCATGTCTTAATATTTCAAACTTCAAAACTAATTGGACTATACTGCCAACAAATACTGTTTAGTCTAACAAGAAAACTTGATATTTTGAAAGCATAATTTATGCTTTAAAAGTTGCATTTATGCTAAGAGTTATAACAGACACAAACAAGATAAAAGAAAAATGTAGTTATGAAACGGAAGCCCAAAATTTAAGAGTTGTATATTTAAATAAAAAACTCAGGGAACTCCTTATTAGATCACCTGGAGCTCTCCTTTTCATGACTATTTTACATATGGCTACATTCAAATTCGTTGGAGTTTTAACAACATCTTTCTGCTCTTCTTCAGTGTTAAGCATTCAGGATGAATGGAAAACATTTGAAAATATGTCATCAAAATAACCTGGATTCATGATAATGCCACTGAGTCAGGTATATCTCTAGTAGTTAATATACACGGTGTGCTACTCATTTCCTTGATGGTGTTATAGATATAATTCTGAAAGAAATGACTTATTTTATTTATCTGAGGCAAGTTGAGGAATCACTATTTGCCAGTCCAGAGCCCAGGTTTCTACAGTAATTTTTTTTGTCTCATAACTCCAAAATATGTAAGTTCCTCCAGTAGTTTCTCAGCCATCACCAAATGATCCTCCACCAATCTGCTTCAGGTTATAATATTAAAAATTAGCATTTAATTTTTTATGTAACAACAACCCAACTATTTATGTACTTATCGCCTTACCAGTAATAATGCTAACAGTGCAATCTTTAGTATAGCTATTTTCAGAAATCCCTTTTTAATGAATTTCATTCACATATACAAGCAACTGAATGAAACTTCAAATTCTGAAAATGAACTATTGTATTTATTTTAATTTCTTCTGAACACAGGTAGTATAACACAAGAGGGAAGGTAAAAGCCGAAATATGTATAACATGTACCAATATTGCTATACACCAAAGCACACTATAAAATACCATGTTCTGCCAGCAGGAAGAAAACTTTATCTTTACAACTTAATAAAGCATGCAGTTTCAGCATCCTGGCAAGGAAGTTAGTGCTTTCAATGTATATAGTGTTCAAATGTGAATGCTCTGTTCTTAAAATATAAAGAACATAAGTCCTTTAACCATTAAATAACTCATTTACAAAGAATTTATATTGCATTCAATCCTATTTGCATATTCCTTATCTTATAAAGCAAATAAGTGATTTATCAATATACAAACCAAGAGGTTGCTAGGTACTGTTAAGCATATTTTCATTCATGCGATTAGTGATATCACCATGTTCCATGTATTTATTTAAGAGTGAGATAAAATTGGTGTTTGGTCTTAAGATGCATAAAGTCTAGGGAGAAAGGAAAAATACCTTTGCATAGCAGATAGTATAGAGAAAATGATGTCCAAATAGTTTTGGTTTCTAATTGAATTACGGCATCACACAGTACACATAGCAAAAGTTAGTCCTCTGATATAATCTGGAATTAAGTAGCTTTGCTTTGTAGCTGGCTTGTTTCTATGCCTCCAAAATACAAAATACTGGTTTCTGGGTTTCAGAATACAAAATGTTTCCTTGAATCTCTCTGTCTGTCTGTCTTCAAACATGTATTAACATGCATGTAGTCAAGACAAGCTGATTTTTTATTGATCTTTATAATGTAACCTTTGGGAAAACTTAAATGTTCAGCCAAGAGTTCCATGCAAATCAGAGTTCTGATTATATTTTACAAAGCAGGCCAGACAAAGACTCATTGGGGTCTTATTATGTTACACTTGACACCTAGAATGATATTCAACGTAGTTACTTTCTTAGTAATTAGAAGTCTCAGTTTGAAACAAATCATTCTAAGATATGAATCTTTCAGTGTTAAATGCATCATATTGACAAGGATGAGCTATAGGTTGTATCTCATTGAGGTGAGACAACTATTACTCATGGGAGAATGATGATAGAATTCAGGACAAATGAAATCAAACTATAATTTACTGCTTTTTTCTCTAGACAGTTATGGTGGAAGTTTTCTAGATCATGATTAAGAAAATCCCATGTGATGAAAGATCAGATAGTTAAAAAATACTACTTTTTTACTAGAGAAGCATGCTACTACTACTTGACACCTGGAAATAAATGCTTTTTTAAAAAATAAAATAAAATAAAAAGGTTTCAAAGTTAGCTTACACCTTATAACATTATAATTGTGCTCCTATTACTTATGCAATATAATATTTGCACATCTAAATTTCAGTAAATATCCTGGAGATATTCAGGATTAGGGCAGGAAATTATTAGGAATTGGTTTGAGTCATTCAGTCCCAACTTAAATGTTTAAATTTACAACTCTCCTCTCTTTCAATGATGTAAAAAGCAATATGAATTCAATATAAATAATGCTCAGAATTTTTTTAACATTTATTTATTTATTTATTTATTTAGTTAGTTATTAGTTAGTTAGTTATTTAGTTATTTATTTAGTGTATGTGTGTGTATGCCTGCATGTGTCCATAGAAAACAGAGAACAATTAAGGAGCTGATTTTGTGCTATCCTGTGGATCCGGGAATTCAACTGAGGTCATCATTCTTATCAGAAAGTACCTTTATCCAAGAAACTATCTAGGTAGTCCAAGAATTGTTGAGTTTGGTTGCATTCTCAGGGTATGGACATACAATGTGGTACTATCTGAAGATCCTTGGCAGCAATAGACAGCTGCAGCTCCCAGTTGCCAGGTGACCACAAGAGGAAACACCCAACACTTTTGCAGTGTACTGTTGCTAATATTTGATGTTAAATGGGAAAGGTATATGAAATGACTTATTGTTTTCAACTTGCAAGGATTTACTACACTGTATGTCCATTATAAGTCTAAGAACATCTATATCAGTGATCAGAATTCTTTGTTAGGAAATTCTGCCTCCATTTTTCCATAGTTAAGTTTGTGGCTATCCAGCTGTGATCCTATTTTTACTGTATATTCATACTGCACACTCATTACACAGTGTGTGTGTGTGTGCATGTCTTTGTGTGTGTGTGTGTGTGTGTGTGTGCATGTCTTTGTGTGTGCTAAGAGTTTATTGAATATGCTAAGTATGTTTCACCACTGAGATATGTACCATTTTACTTATATCAAACTTCCAGAAACTAACTGATTGTGTTCAAGTAAGAAATTGTTTTAGTGACACCTATCATGGTATTCATTATACATTCTAATTTTAGTTGTCAGGTTAGGAAAACTGTCATGAAAGGAAACTGAAATCTTAGGTATACTAAACTTAAGGAATAGGGAGATGACAGCAAACTTGTTAACAGATATCACTTACATTGTAGAGATTTATTATATGGGCTTTTCATCCAGCTGACTAGAGATAGAACACATTTATGATATTTGTTTTCAGTATGGGAGATAAATTTTGTTTTCAATACTGATAATTGCATCATATTTTCCAGCCTACAATATTTTTGCCTTGAATTTCTAGTACCCACTGTTCTTTTCCCACATCCCATAATGGCATTACAGTCAAGTAAAGGCAACAAGGAGATAGGGTTTGATTTCATTCATCAAAATTGAAGAAGGATTATAAAAGTCAATCTTGAGATGATTGAGAAAAAAAGGCATATATGTTCATTTATACATGTGACATTTGAGTATGAATGCTCTGGAAAAACTAAGATGACTAGGAACTCCTGCCTGCCTTAAAGGACTAATTTTCTAGCAAGGGAAACAAATGTAGTGGACATTTCTTCGATGGGCAAAAAAGAGAAATTAAAAGACTCATATGGCACCATGGTAATACATGAAGATTTTATGGAAGTTCCAGCCCACTGTTTCACCTTTTCTGAGTTTGTTTAGCTGTTGTTTTCCACCCTGATTGACAGATTTATTAATTCTTTTTTATAATGTTACACATGCATTCAAATTGCTATTGGCATTATAAAGTCCTTAAGTTAATACTTGAGGTGAAATGTGTCTTGAGTCTATCTGGAAGAAACAAATAGGCAGACTGAAGCTATTGCCCACAGCCTAGAATCAATGCAACAGTAATCAGTAAAATGTCTTGATGGTGCTCATGATACAGCTGACACAATTGGCTTTGGTTTTGGAATCAGCTAGGACTTGGACACATAAAATCCTGCCTGAATATTGAATTACTAAGATTGAGAAAACTATGAAGCTGATGATAGCTGCACGTTCAGTATCAGCCTAGGTTGTATAATCAAGGATAGTTTGGACTACATTACCAAAGCAAATCTCTAAAAAACACAAAGAAGCAAATATTATTGTGATAGAAGACCCACCTTCTCAGTGGAATTTCTCCTGTAAAGGAACTCAATTTATACAGACTACTTAAAAAGATTATCTCTGTGGTCAACAATAGAGAATAGAAAGCACTGGCTTGAACTTTTTTGAATATGAAATAAAATTATAAGTTCATTGACAGCTTTCCTATCTTAAGAAAGGATATGTTTCTATAGGCAATGGTTGGCTTAGATTTAAACACAGGAAACTAAGAGCAAACATGTTAGTATATATAAAGGTGGGGATGTTGAGGAAAGACAGAGGCTCTAGAAGTGGAAGAGAGGAAAGGAAAGAAGAAAAGTGAAAAGGAAAGAGGTGAGGTGAGTAAGAAACATCAGCAGAAGAGAAAATGTATCTGGCCAATTCACAGCACAAACATAGGTGATTGCTGACAGTACCATCAACAAACATTTGTTGAGAATCACAGGGTAATATATTCCTAGAAGTAACGGACCTTTACACAAATGAAGCACTAGACATCTAACACTTTCAAATTCAAATAAAAGCAGTACACACACACATATACACACACACACACACAAATATAAACACAAACAAGAAGCAGCAAGTCACATAGCATTATATCAATTTATCATGTAATAAAGCAAACTGTAAGCATATTGGAAAAAGGATTGGGTCATTAGTTTAAAAACTGAAAACAAAGATGATATGAAAATGTCATAGGCTTTGTAAAGAAAGATTTTGGGAGAAAAATCCTGACATGTTAGCTGTGTGTGCCTTGGTAATACATTATTCTGTTTCATAGCCTCTTCATCACAAATATGGCTATGACTACATTTTTATGACTTCATGTTTATGACTACATTTCAGGAAAGATATAGATTTAATGTTTGATGTTTATCATTATTATTTCATTACCATGTTGGATTAAATGGAAGGAGACATGATTTATGCGGTCTGGTTATTGTCTTCCAACATTTTTACAGAAAAGACCTTGTAAAGATTGTCTGTAGCCAAATGAGAATTTCTTGTTAAACCTCAATGAATAAATCCTTTCTAATAAAATGTTCAATTTTCTTATTCAAAGATTTCCTACCCCTTAGTCCAAAACCTCTTGCATATATTTTATCAGACTGTTAGCCCCTGGTGTGGCTTCTTGGTTTTTAATTCAACAATTCAACACCACCCTTTTTTTCACAATCATGTCCAATTATTGACCAACATTAGCTCCTTACACTGCTTTAATAGGATGAGCTATAGCTAGAGGGCTGAAATACCAAAACATACAATGCTTTAACTTTGGAAGACTAGGGCATCTGCAAAGAGATTGCACCAAACTGCTTCTAAAGGCAATGGTTTCTGTAAACATCAGTCAAAAAGTAGCAGATTTCCAGGGATGTACAGATGGTGTGGAAAGTGTCGACACTGGATGAACATGTATAGATCTAAGAGAGATATACAGGGGAATTCCTTGCAATCAGTAAATGCCACAGGAGGCTGAGCTCAGATCCCTGGAGAAAAAAACAAGCTGCCTGTGTTTCCAGCACTGTAGTGACATACAAACCAAAAAACCCAAACTTGGTGTTGGAGATTTGATGCATGCTACCGAAGGTAGTACTGCATTAGATCTGGATATAGGCAAACAGCTTATCCTATCCCCAAAATTCAATGCTAAAAAATTGCTACTGGAGTTTATGGTCCTCTTCCCCCAGGGCCAGTGGGAATGATACTAGGTAGAAGTAGCCTCACTTTAAAGGAGTTCATTGTGCATCCTGGAATTATGGATGGAGATTTTAAAAGAGTAACTAAAATTATGGCCTATGTAACAAGAGACCTGCAATTTAATGCAGGAAATAGGATTGCACATCTGTTACTATTTCCTCATTTCAGAAGAAAAGCCACTCTTGTAGAGAGAATGGATGGGATTAGGAGCACTGGGAAATATGTGATGTGGCAGGCTGTCATTAATGATAAAAGGCCAAAATTAAAAATGCAATTAAATGACATTGAAATAGAAGGGTTGTGGACATGGGTACAGATGTAACAATAATCTCCCAAGAGTTATAGAATTCAAATTGGTCTTTTCAGGAAGTATCCACACAGTTTATAGGGATTGGGAAATTATCTGACATAAAGCAAAGTGTAAATTGGGTTAAATGTTTGGGACCAGAAGGGCAAAAGGGAAAATTAAGGACTCATGTGCCTGACATAGCCAGAAATTCATGGGAAGAGATTTATTACAGCAATGAGGAACTCAGATTAATATCTCTTCAATCCCAGAAAGGGTATATAAAATAAGATCACAAGTAAAAGATGTTCTTAATAAAGGGGATGTACAGGCTGTACATGTTGCTCAAAAGCCACATACAACAGGTATTGAGTTTCTAACTTTATAAAGTGGACCACTGTTGGAAACACTCCAACTGCCCTACTCTTAAAATGGTTAGCTAAGAAGCTTATGTGGGTAGAGCATGACAATTAACAAATCAAAGACTGCAGGAGCTTGAACACTTGGTAGAGGAATAGTTAAAGTCTCAGCATATAGAAAAATCTACCAGCCCATGGAACTTGCCTGTATTTGCTATAAAGCAAAAATCTGGTAAATGGAGACGTTAACTGATTTGAGGGCTGTAAACAAGGTAATTCAGCCTGTGGGTCCACTATAGCCTGGAATTCCTTTAACTTCATTATTATCTAATGCATGACATCTGATAGTGATTGATTTAAAAAGATTTTTGTTGTTGTTGTTGTTGCTGTTGTTTGTTTTTTGTTGTTGTTTTGTTTTTACTATCTCTTCCAAGAGCAGGACAAGAAGTTTGCTTTTACTGTGCCTATGTATAATAATGCTCAATCTGTCAAAAGATATCAGAGAAAAGTGCTTCCCTAGGGAATGTTAAATAGTCCAATATTATGTCAATATTTTGTGCAACAATCATTAGAACTAATTTGAAAACAATGTTCCCAATCTATTCTTTTCCATTATATGAATGATATTTTATTAGCTGATTCTGACAAAGATACTTTGGAGAAATTGTTTAGTGAAACAGAAAAATCCTACCCTTTTGGGATTAGCATATTGCTCTTGAAAAGATATGAAAAAGAGATTCTATTTACTACCTAGATTATATGATAAGTCAGCAAAAAATTCAACCACAAAGGGTACAGATCAGAAGAAATCAGCTGTGATCTCTTAATGATTTGCAAAAATTATTGGGAGATATCAATTGGGTAAAATGAACAATTGAATTAACTATGCAAGAGCTAAGCAATTTGTTTCAAACGTTACAAGGAGACTCAAATCTAGATAGTCCAAGATACTTAACCACTGCAGCAGAGCAAGAATTAACTTTGATAGAAAAAAGACTACAAGATGCCTATATGGATCACATAAATTATCATTTGAGTGGTATTTTGGTCATCATTCATTCAAAACAATCCCCTACTGGAATTCTTATGCAGTGAGAGGACAATATCTTAGAATGAATATCTAAGGCACATAAGGAGAGTAAAAAATTAAATAACTCTATAGAAAAAGTTGCTGATTCAATTGTAAAGGGAAGACTAAGACTTTGTCAGCTGTCAGTAACAGATTCAGCAGAAACAGTTGTGCCTTACACGAATGCTGAGATTACATCTTTATGGGCAATCAATGAAGATCGTCAAAGGGCTTATAGCAATCATTTGGGAGAAATTAATAACAAATATCCTAAAAGTAAGTTAGTTCAGTTTATCAAAAGGACTGAATGGATACTCCTTTGTATATTTAGAGATAAACTTATTTCTGGAGTGCCTGCATTTTATCCTGATGCAAATCAATTAGGAATGGCAGGCTACAAGTTAGAAAAAAAATAAGTAAAGGCCATCAAAGTCCAGATGCTTCAGTTCAAAAATCAGAACTGTATGCTATTCTTATGATATCTTTAGACTTTCCTGAAACTCTGAAATTTATCACTGATTCTCAGTATGCAGAAAGTGTTCTTTTGCATATAGAAACTGCTGATAACTCAGAATTAACATTGTTATTTATACAGCTGTAACAAGCAATTTGAGCTAGAAGTTAAACATTTGTATTTACTCATACTAGATCTCATACAGGATTTCCAGGCCCATTGGTACAAGGGAACAATGAGATGATCAGTTATTAAAAGGAAATGTGTTAAAAACCTCAAAATTTCATGAAAAATGTGATGTAAACAGTAAAAGTTTAAAAATAAACTTCTTTGTTATTTGGCAACAAGACAAGGAAATTATTCCTTGTATAATCAAGTCTCATTGCCACAGCACATAACCCTAAGGGTACTAAAAGGGGAGAAATCTGGGAATGGATGTGTTTCATGTTGTAGAATTTGTGAAACTAAAGTTTGTATGCCATATTATCGATACTTATGCAAGATTTCAATGGGCATCTGCTTTGAGTTCTGAAAAGACTGATTCTGTAATTACACATTTACTGGAAATAATGGCTATTATGGAAATACATTTACAAATTAAGACTGATAATGCCCCCACATATGTCTCCAGTAAAATGAAAAAAAATTGCATACTATGGCGTAAAGCATATTACCTGCATGCCATACAATCCTACAGGACAAGCAGTTATAGAAAGATCTAATTGGATATTAAAGGAAATGCTTGTAAGACAAAAGGAAATAACAAAGACCCCCCCCCAAAGACAGACTACATAGTGCACTAACTTTAAATTTTCTGAATGTTAATGAGACAGGAACAACAGCTGCTGAAAGGCATTGACTATAGAAAAATCTGCTGAGTTGAACCAACCTATATATTATAAAGACATATTAACATCTGAATCAAAATTATGACAAGTTTTGTGCTGGGGGAGGAGATATGATTTTATTTCCAATGGAAATGAGAGCTTGTGGGTACCATCAAAACTGATAAAGAGTAGATTTGAGCAAGAAAGATCTCCTGAAATCCCTGAATACTAACCTGAAAAGCCTGACTATGAAAAGATAGTCTTTCATCTTTAAAGACAGTCTTTCTATCTTTAAAAAGTAGAAGGATCTATCTTTTCAAAAGACAGATCCTTCTAAAAATTGTAGAAAAGTACAAAAACTAAAAGTAACAATCAGCCCTAGGGTTTCTGAACCCTAAATTTCTACCTGACTCCAATAATAGTGACAGTAAAGAGTATGAGAAAAATGAAAAATATGAAGCCTTGATGAATAAGCTCTCCCCTTTTGCATCTTACTTTACTGATTTGGAAGAGTTGGTTGGCAGTCATCAGAAGGTTCCAAGAAAAGATAATGAGACGACTCATCACTGCAAGTTTGACACAACCTCTAGAAGAAGAAAACACTCATAGCAAACAGAAACCAGAGGAAAACATCTTAAAGCCAAAGTTCTAGACACTCAAGGTAATAGGCTATCTTTATGCAAAAGAATCAGTGGAAGGAACAGTGAAATAGACTATTGCCTTCAATCATATCAGTGAACATCAGAGTTCCTTGAAACATGAAGATCCCTATAGCAATTCTATAGATAATGGACTAGGGTAAAGAGTCACAAGACAGAATCTGACAGACATTTAAAATCTGTCTAAAAATAATAGTTTCAGAGAAAGGGGACTGATTCTAGCAACCTCACAACCCCTAAATTTTTAGTTTCTGTTAGTGATGAATTGTTCACGAATGCAAAAGATAAACTCACAAAGACCAACAGGGAAAAGAGATGTCCTAGCAAAAGGCCTTAGGGGGAAAAACAGTAATCAATGTCATATAACGTGTATTTTAGTAAAAGGGAGGAAATATGTAAAGAAACACTTTGCCAAAGAAAATTTTTTGTAACTGTAAAGCCCCTCCCTCCTTATGGATACAAGCCACTTGGACTTCTAGGAACATCTTTGGAGGGAGGTATATAACAGAGAGAGTGATAGTTGGAAAAGCAGGTGGGAATGAGACAGGAGAAGACTGAGCATCAGAGTTAGCTGGGCAGTATTAGGAAAAGTGAACTTCAAAAGCTGATGATAGGAAAGCAAACAGAAACAATGCATAGATAAAGAAATATAGTTCTAGAGAATAAGAAAGAAGGAAGAGATTACCGAGATAACTGGAAAACATTATTGGGGTAAAGCAGCTTAGACTTAGTTCAGTTCCCCAGGATTAGACAGATTTCTTTCCTTTCCTTTCCTTTCCTTTTCTTCCCAACCCTTTGTGCTAACTTAGGTTTAAAGAGTTACAAGTTAGAAATCTTTCAGCTGGAACAAAGGGGTGGAGTCAAGATATCAATGAAAATGTAACATCAGTCTTGGAGAGCCCAGACCCAAATGGCAAAAAACACCCATTCATCTCATTTTAAAAGAAAAAACTTTTACATTTTAAAAACACTTTACATTCTTGTAATCTTTGACCGTAAAGAAAATGATACTATAATCCCTCAGCAATATGATTAGAATATGAATAGTAATATAACACTCCCTGCCAGAGACTAGCTCTGGCATCAGTCCAGGGGATGTTGTAAAGGGGGTGTGAAGTCATTTAGGAAAACAAAAGCAGGAAAAAGTCTTGTGGATGGGTCAGAGCAAGCTCTCTCTTTATTTTGGCTTTTTTCCTTTTCTTTCTCTCTCTGTCCAGCCTTTCCCTCTCTATACAATCCAAATTTTTCGTCTTGTAGAATATTTTTTCTTATTTAAGCTTATTCTCTACTGTATTTTTACCACAAAATCTCTCTCTCTCTCTCTCTCTCTCTCTCTCTCTCTCTCTCTCTCTCTCACACACACACACACACACACACACACACACACACACACATACACCTTGTGGAAGAAGCAAAATTTCAAAAATCTCACACGCACATACATCTTCTAAGTTTTAATACATGCACACCTTATTCATACCCATCTAGCTGGAGTTCATTAACTGGCACCCAAACAGGGACTGGAAAGTGGGCTTCGCTGCACTTGTGAGGCTAGCTGCCACTGTTGAGGTAGTCCCTCCACTTAGAGGGTGCTGTGTGGGGTTTGAGACCCTTTGAGACCCTTGACACTCAGCCCAAGTTGCAGGCAGAAGCTTAAAAACAACTTCTGTAAGAAAACATTTTCTAAGACAAACAAGACGGCCTTGGGCTAGAGAGTTTCCCCCTCCCGTAGACGGCCCACAACCTTGGGCTAAGGAGTTTCCCCCACCCATGTTGACTAGAACCTTGAGCTTGTATTCTTTTTAGGAGCCCACGACCTTGCTATATGCCAACACCAATCAGTTTAAAGGTTAACTGGCCCCAACCTATCAGGATAAAGAACAGTTCAGGGACCAATCAACTTGTACCAACATGATTTGTGCCTAGCAACCGTTTGAACTGTAAATAAAAAGGCTTGTTTTTTGCTCCTCAGGGCCACTTCTATCCTGCGTATTGGAGTGGTCCCAGTATACTGGAATAAAAATCCTCTTGCTATTTGCATCCGATATCCCATCTGTGAGTCTCTGTAGGGGTACAGCTTTCTGGTTTGGGCCCCTGGGGTCCAACAGCTGCAGACCCCCTGCCTGTGAGTACAGGTTAAGGATATATGAGTAATCTAGTTTGTTTACCCTCAGATTTTCCTTCAAGATGGATCAGAGAGAGACTAAAGAAAGATAAGTGTTTGATTTTGAAAAGTATATTGAGCCTTGTGTCATAATGGGATAGAGTGAATTAAACTTTTTGCAGAAGGTATTAAAATTAGTTTTTCCCAACTTATTGAAGTTTTGCATTTGTACAAAAAGCCAGTCCATGGTTACCTAAACAAGATACCACACTGAAACCTGGGATAGTGCTGGAGAGGATATTAAGAGCTGGTATTCTGAGAAGAGTGAATTTAAAAGCTTGCTTCTGTTTTCTCAATAGGGGATGTTTGATGCCAAGATCTAGAAGCCAAAGCATCCTTATATTATGCAGAGCCAACAGTCCCCCTCCCCATGAGGGCACTCCCTTGATGACATCACAACAGGGCTCTCATTAAACCTATTTCCTCTTTCTCATGATTCCCCTGAATGCAATGGGAAAGAGGAAGAGGGAGGTATCTGATCTTCCTTCTCCTGTGACTATACCTGAGTAAGATAATTTCATTGACATAGATTTTTTAAATTTGTTTCTTCATTGTTTCATTGAATTCCAAAGATAAACTTTACTTTTTCTTCAGCCTGCACTCTGTTAATTTTATAAAACCTTACAAAAGGTATTTATCAATAAAAAGTTCTTCTAGGTATGAAAAATAGTCTAATCCTATGTCAAAAATTTGTTGATCAGGTGTTAAGTTACAATCAATAAGTTTTTCCAAAAGGATAGGTTCCTAAGGACCTCTACTTTAGCCTGCTGTATGGAAAAGGTGGCTTTTTAACTCTAAAACCTTAGCTCAGAGAGTAAAACTAATTGCTGTAATGTGACCAGAGTGGTTTCACAACTTTTTCCTTACTAAACCAACTGGCAGGCTCTCTAATATGGTCCTCTTTGTGGCAGCTCAGGAGGCTGAGCTTCCTGCTTTAAAAAAATAAGCCTTCACTCATGCTTACCTCCAGGAAAGGGTGTGTCTGTACTTTTTCCCAGAGGACACTGTGTGCCACTCTGGGCTCCTGATGGCCTGACTCAACACTATAGTGAGCTCTGCTCAAATAATGACTCTAGGACTTCCCTGACCATCTGGAGCATCCCCACAATGACTTCTACTGCTTCTTGCCAGAAGCCCAAATTCTCTGCCTGAAACAAAAGCTTCTGATGGTGACTAGTTTCCTTTGCAGAAAGTGCCTGCACTTTTTTCTAGATTGCAGTTGACTGTCAAAGGTTTGCTCAATCCAATCATATGCCTACTTAGAGACAATTTAAAGATTTTCCAGATGTTACTTCCTGTAAGGAATTGTATAATATTCATTGTATTGGTTGCTATGTTATATTACTATCTGTACTAATTCCTCTACATCTCCAAACACATTTATTTTTAGGCAACTTCCTTATGTCATTATCAACAAATTCAGCTCAGCCTTGGTATGATGGCTCTGTTGTGTATGCACTGAAACAGGTTATTATTGCCCTCTTAGAATAAAAATGGCCCATTACAACATTTTTCTTGAAAATTACCTTAATTATCTCTATCAGTTTCTGTCACTATTTTTGTTCAACAAGCACATGCAGCTCATCATGTAAATTCTCTATCTCAATATGTTACTTTAATTATTGATAGACAGAGTTAATGCTTTGGAGGAGGCCATTCTTTGCATGAGCACTCAAATTCAAGATATTAATACACACTTAATTATTTCCTGTCATGCTAATTTTAAATGGATTTGTGTTGAGCGTCTGAAATAGTTTACAACTTTCAGTTAATGTAGACACCCTTAATTCTCAAATTAGTGCTATTAGTTATGCTAGATTAGAAGTCTCCTCAACAGAGGAGGTAACTAGCCCTCTTATTGGTTATTTTAGAGATTTTGTTAAGGATAATTCTTTTTGGGGTTTCATAATGTATTTAGGAATTATTATTGGAGTGGTCATTATGCTTTAGATTCTACTTCCAGTCATCTTCATACATTTAGGAGCTGCCATCCACTCTGTCCAGAGAAAATTCCATATATTTCAACTAAATAAGAAAGAGAGAAATGCCTATGGAATGCCAGAATTGCTTCCAGCATTGGGGTCTGAGGAGTACCGCCCACCAGATATCAGAATCATAATGTATGTGTCTCTCAAGGGCAAGGACCCAAGAACTATGTCTCTTGAATGTCTCCTGCTGCTGCTTCATATCCTCATTCTTCCCTTTCCTGGTATTACTTCTCTAAAATCTCAAAAAGAGTCTCCAACCCCTCATTGGGCAGTGTTACTGGCAGACATAACATCAGTGGTGATTTTCTAAAACGCAATGCCAACCAGTCGAATTGATAACTCTATTGAAACTCCAAAAAGAAGAACAATCAATAACATCAGAATGGTTACACTTTGACAAGTTGCTTTGTAACAAGTAACCTAGGGAATGATATAAGAAAACACATTCTTCGTAGTTGAAGACTTGTTTAGGTCAGAGTTAGAGAACAAAAACAAAGAAAGCCTGGTTACTATGGCCCATGACTTTCATCTATGAGAGAGACAGACCTGTGATTAAGTGTAACAAATAAGTTTCAGTGCTCAGTGCTAAGTTTAATCTTCCTCAACCACAATTAATTAGTTTTTATAATTTTACAATTTACATACAATTTTACAATTTTAAAATTATGTATGAGTTTTTATGTGTGCCTTTGGGACATATGGCTATGTGGCATGTATACTGGACATATTCTCCTTTACCTAAGAAAAGCAAAATGTTTTCTAGTTAATAATTAGCTTGATTTACTGAATTAACAAAATAAGAATTGTGTTTAAATTAGGATACTATGGCGTGTATTCATTTTCTAGTAATCACAAGACTGCTACCTGCAAGCTACAATAAAAGCTGTCTGTGGGAATATTTGGCCTGCTTAAACTCTGTTAATCTATAAAACAAAACTATTGTTTGGAGGCTATAGATATATTGTGGGGAAAAGTACATGGAAAACTGGGTGTTCATGCAAAATCATGTGTGGCTATTTGTTAATAACTTGTTTTTTAAAATATGTAACTTGTAATCATTCACTGGGAAATAGGACTTGTGATTATGATGTGACTTCTTCTCTTAAGAAAAAATCTCCACATATAGAAGGCATTGTTTGAAAAGTATATAGATATATGGAAAATGATAAGAAAAAAACAGAAAGAAAAGCTTACAAGATGTGCATAGGTAAGGTATGTGGTATCAAAGCTTACTAGGTGTATGTGTGAGAGGTGTGTGTGTGTGTGTGTGTGTTGAAGCTTTGCTTCTTCAACAAGATATGTGTGATTTTATGGGAAATAACATTAGAAGATAAGTCTAATAAGAGAAAGAAATTATACAGAAGGGAAAAGCTTGAATTGTATAAAGAAGAGAAAGCTTGAAAAGAGAGAGAAGAAAAGAAAAAAAAACCCATGATAGAGAGCTTGCATTGACCCATGCAGAAGACACGTGCTTTTTCTCATTCTTCCTTCTGACTCTACATCCCCTTTATATGCCCTAGACTGTTGCAGAAGCTGTACTCTGACAGCTCCCTCAAGGCTGTAACCAAAATCATGACTTACAAAATTGCCATCCTCTTCAATAGTAAATTTATAAAACACAATGAAGATTTCTTTGAAGACCCCAGAACTTAAAAATGAATAATAGTAAGGTCTACAAAAAATCTAACACTAACTGATCATTTACAATAATAAGCACAGTTCTTGACCATTTCATTTACTTCCAGAGACAAGAGATAAAATATCCTTCCAACTAACAAGAAAGAAGTATGCTGTCTTCTGCTAAAAACAAAGGCTTTGAACATTCTTTCAGTCAATCAGTCTTTGGACACATCTAATGAATATATATCTGGCTCTGGAATTAGGTCTTAAGGAAGAATATTAATTAGAATGTTAACCTTGAGAACATGCATTTCAAGGAATAATACCAGTATTTCCCTAACTGTATATTTAGAGTCAAGCAACTGGATTTTACCTGGAATGTCAGAAAAAATACCTAGAAATAACTATCTACAAAATATCTACAAAATACACTATTTCTGATGTACTTGATAGGAGATTTGCAGCAACAATAATTTCCAATTAAATAGCTGGAGCGAAGGTGACGCTTTAAGGTATGAAGTTCCTTTGCTGTAGGTGTTAATGTCCTGGCTCATTGAAGATTGTGTAAAGAAAGTGTAGACTTATAGTGACCTTTTTGTGGTGTGCATTTTCATTATTCTTTCCTCACATCTTCCACAGCCATCATGTGTTCCCTATTATTTTCACCAAATGCTCATTGTGATAGGAAGGATGTGATGTTTTCAGCAGAATTACTTAATTAGGTTTAAGTAAGCAGTACATGCTAAGTAGGGTAGGTTTGCTTTCTCACCATAAAAACATGCATGCAGTGCATGCTGAACTCCTGAGAAATGAAACACAGTAATTGATGCGATGATAAAAAGATGAAAGTAAGGATAAAGCCTGAGAGATAAAAGTCTCAAAGGGAAAATAAAGTAGTGAGCAGCTGCCCCCATCTTAATTGAAGCATAAATTTCAAGCAGAGCTCTGAGGTTGAATTTTAAGTACATATTCAGAGTTTGTGTGCCTCTGTGCATCCATGCCCATGAGTGTGATGAAAAAAAGAATGTCAAAAATTTCATCTTTTGCATGAAGAATTTTAAAATTATTCCTAAACACATTTAAAAATTGGAAATGTAGGACTCTATTGACTGTCACAGAAAGACGTCCATTTAGTTACCATTTGAAAGAATAGGAGATTCTTTGGTAGAGGGAATATTCTTGTCAGTGGTGATGCAGTCAGCTATTATATACACATTTCTGTACCAAAGGATCTGGACATCCTTTGTTTTTCTCTCTGCACACAACTTTCTTGCCTCCATTCTACTCTGTGTCATGATATATTTGAAAATGTGATATTAATGGCATTAATTTATATTTCACTACCTGTTCATACAAAGCCCTATATCCCAGTCACTACTGCATGTCATGTCTTTCACCTCATCCTGTGTCCCAGGGTCATGCACTGCATTCTTCAGACGTAATGTTTATTTTAATACCATGTTGAGATTGTCAGACTATATAATGAGAATATTGTACTTTCATACCTATTTGTCACCCAGCAAAATTTTTCCTACTTCTTAGTTAGTGGCTAACATGTCTCTTTCAATTTAAAATCTTTTAAAACATCCCTTTATGTTTAACCATCCATCTTTATTTATGGATAAAACAAACAGTTCACTAATGGCTTTAAAATATATTTTCAAAAGTGAGCTTTTTATACATCTTGGTGTGCCCAGCTTCCTATTTTTGTAGAAATAAACTACTTGAAAAAAAAAAGAAAGACAAGGTTATTAATTTATTTCTAAGTATTGTTGTACATGGATTAGGCATGTTTGGAGGGCAAATAAATGTCATCAGGAAGCATTTAAGCTCGTGTAATATTTTTCATGATGGACCAGATGCTTCAATAAACTTTCTATATTACATTTCAGAAGGCATCAGGTGTGAAGAAATGCACAGGTGAGACTATGCTTAGCTCTCTACATGGAATGAGGACAGATGCTTTGAATATAGAGGGAACCCAAATGTTTTCCATGAATTGACTTGAAGACTGCATATTCCATTACATGCGGTAAGCACACTATTATTAGAAGTGCTTCGGAAAATAATTTCACTTTTCATATCCTATTTTTATAGCTTAGTATTTCTTCTCTGTTCAAACATACAGTAATGTAGTCCTGAGCTAGGCAAACCTTTCCTTCAAGAATGCTTTAAGAAAAAAAAAATTGCTTCTAAGTTTATGAATCATGCAAAATTACATGACTCTATAATAAACTTTTGAGAAACAAAACTTGGAAGCATTGATACTTTTTATTTTTTTTACTAGTAAGCAATGTCACAATAAAATCATACAATTCTCATTCAGACATCAGCAAACAAAAGGAATGAAACATAATGTATATATTTTCTGTTCATTTAAAAATAGTTAATTTTAACTGAAAAATGTGTTCTAGAGGATTCCTATAAACTATTTTGATACTCTACTGAGGAAGGTGCTATCTCTGCTGTAACTGAGAAAATTTACTTCAAAGGACTGTGGGAAGGAAAGCTGCTTCCTTAGACTACTTGGATAAAATTGCTTACTGCACCTTTTCCTTAAACTTATGACTTACAAAGTTCAGATGCAAAATACCCTACAGAATGAAAGTAGAATTTACAAATAACAGTGATATATCTCTATTTTTGTGGCAAGATAATGAGTAATTGGATTTTCACATGAGCATTTTTTTAAAAACAATTTTATTCCTCATTTCAATACTCTCTTTTATAGCTTTGAAGTTTTGATATGAAATTAGATTTGCTGAAAATACTAAAATAAACACAATTAGAATAAATATTACTCTGTACTTATTAAAAACAAGTAAAAAAACCTGGGAGTCTAACAAGTAAGAATTGCCCTAAGGTCTGACCAAATCATGTGAAATAACTTGCAGTTTCCAAGTGAAATGGAAAAATTCAGTAAGGATTGAATGAGAATATGTTATGAGGTTGGACTGTTCTTTATTCCAGTAATGAACTTGGCATTTTAATTTATTATAGACCCTAAAACTTCTATGTATATTATACACTATGGCACTGAGAAGAAAACAAGTTATCCACCACTCACTCTTTCAAATGAGGGTTTTGGCCATGAGTTTGGTGAACCATATGATTTCCAATGGTTATGAATCTATAAGAGATTGTGAATTCTTTTCATTTCATGTTTGGTATCACCACTTTGATAAATGTTTAGGAAGGTATTCTTATTAGACTTTTTATAATTAATTGATTGCTAACATCTTGGAAGTTCTAATTAACATCAAAATGATTATGTTAAATTACAATATCTTATTCTGTAATATATATTGTGAAATCCTAACTTCTGTATTATGTTCTAATGTACTTTATACATATATAATGTATACAATATTGACTGAGTGGCATTACTTTTTTTCAGAAAGTAAAAAAGTGGTATTTCCATAAAGCTTAAATAATTAAAATATTTGTATAATAAAATTACTTCATCCTATTGTTTTCTACGTTAAAATATTGTACCGATGCTTCCTGTGTTTTACTTAACCTACAAAATCTTCCATTTTCCAACGCATTACATATAAGGAAACTATAAAAATGCTGATTGTCTTAAAGTCAAAGAGAATAACCACTGGCTTGCTCAGGTAACTGTTCCTCTTTTATATTGTATTTTAGAGTAGAAAAGAGTCTATGAGAAAATTAAGGACTGACCAAATCACGAGTGACAAAAAAAGTGACACAAAAAGTTAGGTTACATTTGATGAGTTTCTTATTTTATTAATTCTTTGAGCCATACTAATGTCAGCATGCATCATCATTTTAGATACTGTATGAATAAAATTCAGAATAATAAGTACTGTCAAAGAAATGAAATAATGGTATGATTTTCTGAATTGAAGATAACATAAAGAATGTTTATAAGATCACATACTAAGAACTCATATTAATATTTCTATGTTGTATATAATAAAAGTCAACACCTTCCTTACTGTACTCTCAAAAGTACAATGCTGATGTCATTAGAGTTCAGAATAAGTACTTACAGAGAAAAATCTCTATGACCTGCAAGTTTTGTCTGTTGCAATAATTTAAAATCTAGAGTATATTCAGTCATATTTAATGTACACTTTAAAATGGCTCTTCTCTTCCCTTGAGAGAAAAAGGCTCAAATATTACTATATACATTGTGAAACAAAGAAGTCTCATTCTTCACAACCTCTTCAGTGGACTTGAAAAACCAAACAGCAAAGCTTTAAATTATTCAGCACCTCCCAGAAGCATGTCAGAGCTGTTGGAGCAAGTGACAAGTGAGTAGACTCTCCCTTGCACCTTACCTGCTTTGTTCTTTTTTCAAAATCCACCCCCTGCTCTCTACCACACAAAGCTCATGGCCGCTGGGTGAAATCCAAACTGAGTTGATCATGATAATTCCATCATGTCACAGGCAACAGCATCTCTCAAAGTCCCACAAGATAACTGCTTGCAACACACCTGCAACAAACATGACATTCCTTCATTATAATTGAAAAATTGTGAGCCATATCCTACGACTATGAGGTATTCACTACTCAATCAAGAAGGAAATCATAAAGTAGTGTGTGAGGGATGATATGTGCCACTCAGGATGTTGAAAAGCACAAAGCTGAAAGGCTGAAGTGTGTGCTTTTCAGAAGGTGTCCACACAGAGCACATTTTTCTGTCCATGCTTTCATTGGCCTACTCAAGCTACACATATTAATAAATATTATTAATATTTAAACATCCATATTATTAAATCTAACTAATCCTTCATGTGACAGATAATCTCCAGTACTCAAAGTATTTTTTTGGCTCCACCTATCATACTTTTAAGGCAATTGGACATTGAGATACCACAGGAAAAAACGTATGAGCAGCAGCAGCAGAATTCATATAATGGTATGGACCAAGCATAGTATATTTTGTGAATGCTGACATTCCATATTTATCTGGAATGCTGACTTTAGTCAGCATTTCTAGTATAAAAATTAGGTCACCTCTTTAGAAAAATGGGTGAGAAAAATGTTTGAGTGGCAAATGTGAAGTATTATTGTAAATTCAGTAGTCTTCATTATTTATGTCAAGATACAGATGGTAAGATAATAAACAGAATCAACACATTGGAGTTAGTATCTCATCACCAAAAGATGGCCAGAGCCTAAGAAAGTAATCAGATAACTGTTTGGGAGCAATTACACATTTAATGGTCCAATTGTTAAAGTTTGTATAAATACACACACACACACACACACACACATTTTAAACTTCACAAACTTTTCTGACATCCACAGATGGAGAAAATTCCTAAGCACTATCATTAGCTTTTTTTGTGATGACATCTGCCACACAAACGACTGAGTCCAGAAGGAATGCAGAAAGGATCTAATAGGCAGCACTATTTAGTGGTATTCTCTAAGCGAAATTTTTAAAGAATGTCAACAACCATGCCTAGGTGTGTGTGTAATATATATATATATATATATATATATATATATATATATATATATATATATATATATATATATATATATATAGCACATGTTTGTGTGTACGTATATTAAGGTGAATTATTTTGTGTGTACGTATATTAAGGATAATTATTATTCTTTTGCTAATTCCCTGGGGATATTCCTTTGAATTATTATGTTTGCAGGCTTATGGACGCAGGTGTAAAATCTGATTTTAACAAGCCACAATATGATAGATCTTCATATGCCTTTGGTTAGGTTAGAGCTTCAACTATTCCCAGAAGGCCACATGGAGACTTCATTAAAAGTTTGAACAGTGAGATAGCCTACTATCCCATTTCAAGATGTATGGTATGAGAACAAGGGTCCAAAGTCCAGCTCATGCCTCATTAAAATACACTATTTCAAAATAGCCTTTTGAAAAATAGAGTTGTGTATATGGATAATAAATGATAAGTGTCCATACTGCAATTTAAAACTGGTGTTTTACCTTGATACTAGCAATCTCTCTCTCTCTCCCTCTCTCTCTATTTCACATACACATACACACACACACACACACATACTCACACGCATGCACACATGCACACACTGCTTGAAGTTCCCGTCTGGTATTTATTAAAATACAACTTTAGTTAGATTGTAAATGCATTTTTTTTATTCATGCCAACTATTTCTACTTATCTGGTTTGCAAATGCTCACAAAATGATCAAGTCTATTATCGTATAAAGAAAATCAGTGTTCATAAGTGGCATTCTTTTTAGTCTCTTTTCAATCATGCAGGATATTGGAGAAGTCATATACTGGTGGACAGATAACAGGAAAGCATTTATAAGCATAATTTTCAAATTAAAAAATATGGCTTTGAACTTAGGAATTTCTGAGAGCTACCTGCTTTGGATGCAGTTATCTGTGACTTGTACAAAGTCTCACATGTTGGTACTACCTCTTCTTATATAAAAGTAAAAATTACATAACCATTTGCTTTTAAAGTTGATTTATTTCACTAAGCAGAAACAATGTTAATAATCAGTTCTCTGAAATGAATATTTTGTGTAGTTCCTTTTCATTGATTGTTATTTACTGATTCATATAATATTAATTATTTATTCCACATTTTTGGAAAATAAATTTTTATGAAAAATATTCTGATCATATTTTCCTCTCTGCCAGCTCCTTAAACATTCTCACCACCTTCCCACCTCCCAAATCCATACCCTTTCTTTTTCTCTCTCATTAGAAAACAAACAGGCATCTAAAAATAAAAGCAAATAAACCAGAATATGACAAAACAAACAACCAAAGAAAAAGCACAAGAAGCACATATAGATGCAAAGATATACATTTGCACACACAGAAATCCCATAAAACACAAAAATGGAAACCATAATTGATAAGCAAAAGACCTTTACATTTTAAAAGTGCAGAGACAAAGCACTATGAGAAAAAAATACCTCCAAAAATACCATTTAGTTAGTTTTGTGCTGGCCATCTTCTGCTGGACATTGGACCTGCCCCTAAATGTGATCAGTGACACTCCCTTGGAGAAAACCTCCCTTGAGTTATAACTTGGTGGGATACAAGAATCTTCTGAAACAATATGAGACAGTGTCATTGTCCTTCTCTGATTTGCATAACTTGAAGGTAAAATCTGATTCTCAAAGACATACATAGTTCAGAAAAAATACTTGGATAAATTGAGCTAGAACTTAACTTGGAAGCCTCATCCCTGAGGAGTAGCTCTAATAGTATCTAAAGGTGCTAAAGAGAGGAGCAATCAGCAGTCCCACCCAGCTGTAAAATCTATAACCTATAACAATGATTGATCAAAAAAATTCACAGAGGTGTTATAATGATACTTTAATCTTGGAAGTAACCAACAGAGTTCTAATGAGACTTAAGACTCATTCCTGATACTGGAAACCTAACAAACTACCCATGGCTGGAATAGTCATAAACCTGAGAGATCCTACTACTGCAATTTTCTTAAGCCAATACAGGTTACAACTGTGTTATATTTAAAGTACTTGTACACACAGATAAATACATCTCTTATTTCTTATCAAAAAAAAATCTTTTTTTTGCAACAGAAGGAGACTATTATAGAGATATGTAACTTGTCCAAATATTGATAATAAATGACTGTGGGGTACCCAACTCCAACTGATTGCATCTGAAATACAATTCCTATACCTCAGGCTCAGGGAAACATCAACAAAGTTGTAATGAAATATTGTAACCACAATGACCGATGTTATATGGTCTCACCTAGATATGAAAATCAACAAGTTCCCATTCTTAGATACAGAGCTACAAGTGGTAAAGGCTGAAGAAAGACGGATATTTAGCTTTCTACAGAAGTGAGCTCACAAATAGGTTATCTAATTCTAGTGATCAATCCTGAACACATATACATACAAGCAATGCTTTATGTATTCACTAGTTTGTATGTATGTGTGCACACAAATGGAGGGAGAGGTCTCTCTCTCTCTCTCTCCCTGTATGCGTGCATGTGAGTGTGTGTGTGTGTGTATGTGTGTGTAAAACAATGATAATCAAAGAAGAGATTGTGAATTGGGGAAGGAAAGGTGGAACACTGTAGGAATTGGAGGCTTTAGAGAGGGAAGTGATATAGATGTAATGCCCATGTATGAAGTTCAAAATAAAATAAGAAAATAATATACATTTTGGAAACAACAAATCTACAATAAGAAATGTCATAAAGTTCTTCATTAACTATAGCTTTATTGGCCAAGCATAAGACTACAATGTAAAATGATTACTGCCTACAGCTGACACATGAGGCTGCTATTGGATGTGATGGTCTTGTTATACTTAAGTCTTCCTTCATTAATTCATTTATCTGATTCAGTAGAAACTCACTGAAACATTTACCCAATAAGTTTTGACAACACATTAACACTTCTGAACTTTAACACTGCATTTAAGCCTCCAACAAGGAATCACAATAAAATCCTAGATGTTTTATATTACATCCAAGTTAGCTAACTTTTTATATTTGTATTTGCAAAGGAAAGGAATATGGACTATTGTATTGTATTATATATGAACCTTCTTTATTTTTGCTTTATCTACTTTCTCAAAGGCCAAATGAAATTTTAGATACATGTATTCTGTCTAAAGATAAGCTCATTAAGCGGTTGTGATGGCTAATATTATCAACTTGACAGAAGATATAATCATCTAAGAGACCAACCTTTGGCCATATCTGTAAGAAATCTTGTAGAGTGGGTTAAATGAGATGCAAGGATCCACTCTGAATTCCTGGACTACATTAAAAAAAAAAGAAAAGAAAAAGAACAACAGTATCCATCACTCTGTGCTTAGTAAGGCAAATGCAATGTAACCAAATACCACAGGCTCCTGCTACAAGCTTTACTGAACTCAATAAACATCATCAAACTATTAATTAAAATAAACCTTTCTTTAATTTGTTTTTATCATACATTTTTTTACAGCAATAAGAAAAGTAACTATTTGACAACAGTAAACACAGAAAGTACAAAGTACAAGACATTAGTTTATATTTTAAACCAACATTCAGTATGAAAATACACTTAAAACATTTTTTCAGTTGTTTCCAACTATATATGAGAACACAATGGAAACAAAATATAAAGATAATTATTATAAGAAATACTTTTTAGAAATTAAGTAATTTTTATTCTAATAAATACAGTTTCCTAGTTTTATAATTTTTCAACCTCTGCTGATTGTTGAGATTAATCATTATCAAGAAACTACTTTAAATTTTTATTACATTTATTCATGTATATGTGCTTGAATGAGTGTGTGTGTGCATGTGCTAGTTAGGTTGTTTTTATGTCTATCTATCATCTATCTATTTATATCTATCTATCGATCTATCTATCTATCTATCTATCTACCTATCTACCTACCTATTTTGTCAACAAGCCTGGGTCTTCTGGGAAGAAAAAATTCAATTGAGAAAATGCCTCCATCAGATTGGACTGTAGACAATCTGTAAGTCATTATCTTGATTAATGATTGATATATGAAGGCTGAGTCTACTGTTGTCACTATCACCCTGGGGCAAGTGTTCAAGGGATGGATAAAAAAGCAGGCTGAGCAGTCCATTAGGATCATGCTAGTAAGGAGCATTTCTCAATGCTTTTGCTTTAGTTCCTACCTCCAGGTTCCTGATGACTGCCCTCAATGATGCACTGTGATCAGCATTTGTGCCTTGGTCACTGTTCTATTTCTGTAAAGGGACACCATAACGAAGGCAACTCTTAAAAGAGAAAACATTTAATTAGGAGCTAACTTGTGGAGGTATCATAATCATGATAGAAGCAGAAAGGCATGGCATTATAATAGTAGCTGAGAGCTTTACATCCTGATCCACAGGCAGAAGGCAGAGAGATACTAGGGATGGGCTTTTTTTTTTTCAGCACATTTTCACAGATAATGAAACCAGACCTAAGAAGATTAACCAAACTTACATAATAATGAAGTAGTAGAGTCTGAGATACCACACGGAGGAAAAAGTATTTTATTTTTAACTCAATCCACCTGCAATGACACACTTCCTCTAAGGCCACACCTCTTAAGTTTTCTAGAACATTTTCTCTAACTGGGGACCAAACATTCAAATTAATGAATCTAATGAGAGCCATTTTCATTCAAACTACTACAGTTTGTAAGCCAAACAAACATTTTCTCCACAAGTTGGTCTTGGTTAGAGTTCTACTTAAGCAACTGAAAGTAAAATAGAACTGTGTATGAATACACTACATGATGTATACAAATCTGTTGAGATCTTAGAACAACTTGAGAGAGTTCTTTTTCATCTATCATCATGTCCATCCTGAGAACCAAACTCAGGTTGCTAGGCTTGTGGTTAAGGACCATTTCTCTCTGAGTCACACTGAGGTCCCAGAAAACATTTCAGTGGAATTTTTGGTTTCAAGAAACTAATTGCCTTTGGAAAATGAATTATAATGAATGCATTTTATTTTGTAAGTTAAATTTAAATCATCTTGATTTACATATTTAAATGATTTTTGACTATGTTTCAAGAGGTTTCATGGTATAGAGAAGACATGATATACAGCCACTATTAATAAAATAATGTTATGTACAAACTTAAAACTAAGTAAGATACAAGTAAAACTTGAACAAAAACATAGATGCAATTCACATCTTCATAAACCCTGTACTTTTGTGACTTGATCTACCCTTAAGTGGTCTTCAATTGCATTCTGCTTTTCTTTGCCTCTCCTTATGCTCAGTCCTACAGTCTTTGCAATCTATCAGTATTGCTTTGCAGAAAGCTTTCCAAAGGATGCCTTCAGCATGTAGACACTCATTTTATAGGCTATTGATTTGTATTTGCTTGTTTGTTGCTCTTTAAACATTGTCTAGGGGATGTGTTTCTTCCCCACAGAGAGTTAGTCACATAGCCCCCTGGGCAGCTAATAGAACTAGAAGAGTCAAGAGCATCTTGTGAGCTCACTGCTCTTGTAAATGACTGTTCAGTGTGTTTTGCAAGATTTGTGAGGAAGCTAATTACATTTTCAAACAAACATCAAAAACATAACCATGGTAAATGTGGGAAAAACTGGATTATCAGTGATCAAACTTAAGGTCTATTCATTCAGCCTTTTTAATTTCAAATTTACTGTTGCAAATCATTTTCAAAAATCAGAGGATGTCCGTACTTTTTAGACACAAAACTACTGCTTCTTAGTTCTTTTTCTCCATCATTTAGTCATATAAAGAAGCTATACACATTTTTCTCTAACAGGCAGAAACTACCCAGAACCACTAAGATTTCAAATTATTGGCTACACTTTCATATATAGCTTTCTATTTAATCTCCTTAAAAAATTAAAAAATAAATAAATTATAAGCTGTACTCACTTTTCACTGAAGAAATCAATGATCAGAATGTTTGAGTCACTTGCTCAAGCATATGCAGCCTTTTAAAAAATGCAGCTGGGATTCCAGTGCCCTTAACTGATAGTGCTATGTTGTCAATTAAATGCCTATAGATTAAATTTGAGCAACTTGCTTAGTCTATAGATAAAGAGCTTAGTTTCAGGAAAGTGAAGTGACAAATCTAAGGTTGTTTGGATCACAGGAAGATCTATGTATCTACCTAAAGGCAGGATGTAACTGCCTCTCCAGTGCCAGTTTTCCTGTAGCATTCTCAGCATGATGTCCCAACAACGGTATAGATTTCCAATGTTCTTTATTTTAAAGAACTATGCTCTTGGTAGCCAACAAAAGCATTTCTAAGTACACATTTTAAGTGAGCCAAATTTGCTGAAAACTACAGATGATTTCTCACCACTTTCTCCAATTAAAATAATACAGACACAGGAGAAAACAGTCTTAATAGACTGTGACAAGACTGCATTATTAGTACCAACAAACTTGAAATAATATCTCCAAATATTTATCTAACATTATTTCCATATTGTAACTTAGTAGGGAGCCTATTAAATAAAACAAAGTAAGATCTAGGGTAATACCATCAACTGCTGAATTGACTGCTGAGTACTCAGACACAAATGATTCTCCCTGTTCAGCTCTAATCAAAAGTGAAGAATCCTTACTTGTTTATGGAGTGCAATCTTGCCAACTCAAACAAGACAATGTTCATATCTACACTATATTTCCTTAAAATGAAGCATTGATATCTTACATTGCCCAGGTTTTCATTGATAAAGCTCATCACCTTTTCAGGTATATTTTCAACATGTTCTCTCCCACCTTGTCACCAAACATAACCAAAATATGTTAACAAAATAAATGAGGTGCTTGTTTTGAGGCACAGGGTATGCAGTGCAGGCTAGTGATCTTTGAAGGAAGGAAACACACAATGGAGACTTGTTTATTCTACAACTATCTGTTTAATGACAGCAATTTCATTTCACATTGTAGCTGAAACAGAATGAAGCAGCACTGTGTAACTAACATGTTCCTATTGGCTCTGGCCCAAGTCCTTGTTTAATAAAGGTCTTGTAAATACCCTTCATAGTGAGCTCAGACCCTTTATCTTCACTCTTTTAAGTACACACACTCTTTCCTATGTATTTCACTACTGGAAGAGAGTGTGGCGTATGATGCAATAAAATCAGTATTTTCAGTAGTGATATTTACTGTTTTAAGATTTTTTCATAGATAAGGTCTGAGTTGTGAATCAAGGTTTTTCTTCATTTTGAGTCTAGAAAGAGATGTTCAAATTAAGACTTAACAGAAGTAAAGAATAGCAATGAGATCAAGAATGATTAAAACAGGACAGAAGCAGTAGAGAAAATTAACAAGACCTAAAGTTGTTTTTGTGAAAAATAATAAAAACTTGTAAGACAGAATATGAAAACCATAAACATTCCTTCTAAAAGATCTCACTAGATTCCTTAAAGGCAGTGAGGCATCTTGTGAGTATGATTTAGAACAGTAATTTTGACAATTTAGATGAAATAAATAAATTCCTTAAAAGTCCCTTAAAGCATTCCATAACTAAGCAAGTTTGTTACATCAAATAAATTCAACCCATCATTTAAAACCTTCACACAGTAATTATTTTTAAAATATGCATCATTATTTTCAAAGTTATTTTAAAAGCTGAAAGACAGAAACAATTTTCAAGACATTTTATGAGAATAAAAGAAAACTGACCACTTCCAAAGCCTATCAAAGATGTTTATTTTCAGGAGTGGTCCAGCTCTTTGAGGAACTTCTACACTGATTTCCACTGTGGCTGCTTCACTTTGCAGTAGCACCAACAATAAATATGTTCTTTACTTTTGACATTCAAAGCATCGCTTTTTGCCATTTTTTTAAATCTTAGCCATTTCAACTTGGGTAAGATGAAATCTCTAAGTAATTTTAATTTGTATTTACCTGATGGTTTAAGATTTTGAACATTAAAAATATATTTCTTAGATAATTTTATTTCTTCCTCTGAGATACCCATGCACATGTAGGCAGCAATAATGGGACAAGTGTGTTTTAAAGAAACAGAAAAAATTGGGAAGAAATAGTGGTTAGGGAAATAGAGGAGGAATTGATGGGTGGAGTTGATCAAAACACATTATATGTACTAATGAAATTTTTTAAAAATAAAATATATGAGAAAAGATAGTTATAGGATAAGATTCTGTATGAATATGAATATACAATACTTCACTATCAAATCAAATCCAGATCTAGGGGTACAAAAACTAACACAACATGTTGAAGTGGGGCTTAACTCTGAAAAGAAATTTCAGTTCAATATTTGAATGTGATTTACCGTGAGCTTGTTTGAATTCAAAATACAAAAACTATTTAATAAAATTTGACAGTGAATGATGACATTTTATTCAGGAAGGATAGAATGCCTTTCCTCAATATGGTGAAGGTCATCAAGTTACAGTCAACATCACACTTAGGGTTCAAGTGTTGATCTCTCCCCTCTAGGAACAAGGTAATTCAAGCATGTTGCCAGGAAGTTATACTCAGTTCCACAATTCAGTGGAACCAAAGAAGCATTTTTCAGTTCACATGCTCTTGGATGGATATAAATTTACAGATAGAGTTGATAAGTAAACTTTGAGGGATTAAAGGATTCAAGGCAAAAGATGAGGTTTTACTCTATGCCAACTGAAAACAATTAGTAAATAATATTTTAAGTTACAATTACAGCACACAAAACTCTGACTCATTAAAAGATGCATTTATTAGGTAGAAATATAGCACAACATTGACAATTTATTCCTTTTCTATTCTTGTCCTTTAGAATTCTCCTTCTATTATTGAGATGGAGACCCAAAATCATGGTGGGATGCCACTTTCACAGTTACACATGAGTTGATACAGCTGCTAAGAGAGAGAAAAAAAAAGTGTCTTAGGGGAGCCTGGAATAACTAGGTGAACCTATGAAAGAAAGCTAAACTTCAAAGAATTTACCTTTTATTAGATCAAAGACACAGCTTCTATGAGTTCTACAGAGAAAATAAATTATTTCAATAGTCATGGAGACCTGGAAAATAACTTTGGGCTTAGAAGAGATCTGCCAAATATAACACAGCTCTCAATATCTCTGTAACAAAAAATTACTATGGAAAAAAAAGAAACAACTAAATAAATCCTAGCAGTCCAAATTAAATGAAAATGAAATGAAATTTGTGAATTGAAAGAAAATATTTTCTGATAATACAAAAGATATAGATGACCAAACAAATAAAGTTAGAAATTCTGATTTTAAGACTTTCTATGAAGTGAGAGTAAGAGAGAGCAATACTGACAGATGTAGATAAAAATCAAAGAACAGAGAAAAGCAAAACAGTGACGTATACAAAAATAATAACTTTAAACCACCGTCTGTTATGAAAACATAACACTGACATAAAATCCACACAACAAATTCAGTTCATTGGTTAGATCAGTTACAGAAGGGAATTAAAGGAAAAAAAAATATGGCTGCAAAATCTTCTGCACTATCTGCAAAGCCATGCTTTTCAGAAACATATAAACAAAAGACATTAAGCATCTATAATCAAATGCCAACACTGGTTAAAATCAGACAGTTATGACTTTATGGAATATGCTCCCTACCACTCTTTACCAATCTGTTTGAAATATTTTCTTCAAAAGATAATCTTGAGTGATGGAAACGACTCTGTAGGTAAGAATGCTTGCTGCACAAGCCAGGAAACCCGAAATCAATCTCTGGAATTCATGTGAAAACCTAGATAATGTGACATGCATTTGTAATGCCACCACTCCTGTAGTAAAATAAGACATAGAGACAGAAGAATCAGCAAGGAGCGCATGGGCCAGATATCCTGAAGTATGCATACAGCAAAAACAGTAGAGATGCCATCTCAACCAGGTGGGAGGAAAGCCCACTCCTGAAAAGGTGTTGTATGACTTCCATACATATACAGTTTCATGAATCTCTGTCTATTACATCTCTGTCTGTTACAAAGTATAATGTGCCCTGGATATCACATGATCTCAGAAAGACTATCACTTTATCATTCCTTGAAATGGACTTCAGGAGGACCCTTTACCTGGGGGCCATTTCCATGTGAAGTCAGTGTCTCTGTGCTCAAGTCTGTTGTACTTTCATGGTTATTCTAAATCAGATATGATACATTTGCTTGTTAGTCTGTATCCCAAGGCTCTGTTGTTCTTTTCTAGAATGGTTATGTCCAGCTACCTAGGTACTTCATGCTCCCTGGCAAGCAACTCAACTTTACATTCTTCAAAAACTTTTCTTTCTTTGTAAATCCCTTGTGAAATAGATGATGAAACCAGACCTCTAATACTATGAATAAAAACACAAAATGAAATGAGCTACTTGGGGATAAATATTGCAAAGAGCACATGCATGATCTGGAAACTGAAATTTACAAAACACAAAGTTATCAAATATACTTCTGATGTCAAGAAGGACAGCCATTAGTTCAGGGAACACAGGAAAATTCTAGAAGTACGTTCACACAGAAATTCACAATGATTTCCACTAATGGTACAATGACAGATATATGGATGAAATCTGTGCCACCAACATCTCATTCAAATTTCAATATAACTGTACTTTTTGTCATCTTACGCTAAGTTTCACTTAGGTTCTTATTAGTAAAATTATGCAAAGTAGAGAAATGAGTATACAAGAACACAAAAAAACAAGGTCCATCAAACCCTCTATTTAACAATTAGAACTAAACACTCATGACTTAAGCATTTCCTGAGTCAACATCTCTTAACCCTATCACTTTGGAGGTAAATGTCAGTATATAAGTTTTTTGTGACAGATAAGCTAGCACAGACTAAAAATAGAATGCTTCTAGAAGAAGACATGGGATCACACACAATCTATAAAGAGAAATTGATAATGTAATTCAGTACTTTTTGTTGAGAAAGATACTAGATAGAGGGGTAAAATGCTTTCAAAGGATTTACAAAAACAATAAAATCTCTTAAAACTCAGTCATAAGCAAATAAGAATGTAGCAGATTTCTTGTGTGGCTTAGGAAAGAAGACAAGGAGGTACTTTCACAGGTGCAAATCCTGCCAGACCTCAGCAGAGGGAACCATTATTATGGCAAGTGCCATACTATACAATAGAGCCCCCAGTGTCTTATCTCAAGAGTTTTTATTGATACCTAAGTTCCTCAGATGTTTTATTGATATCACATGCAGATCATGAGCAATCAAATTTCTTTTACATACAGCCAACACCTTCAGATAATACCAAGGTCTAGGCAGCCCTTTCCTCAACAGTGTATAAAACAGCCATTTTAAACTGGAAATAAACTTCTGCAAAAAGCATCCTAATTAAGAATTAAGTAAAAGATCTAAATTCATATTTTGCCAAAGAAATTCCATGGATTTCAAACTAGCTCTTAAAATAAGAACAAGTAAATAGAAAGCAGCATGAGAACATGAAAAACAACATACTACTCTTTCAGAGGACGTGGGTTCACTTCCCAGCATAACCTCAAGTAGTTCACAATCATCTGCAATTCCAGTTGAAGGGGATCCAATACCTTTTTCGGGCCTCAGTGGATACCTGTGCACACGAACACCATACACACACACACACACACACACACACACACACACACACACACACACATGTGTGCATACATATATGCATATAGATATGCATACACACACAAATTTAAAAATAAAAAAATACATAATATTCTATCAAAACTAGCATGAGATGTTACTATAAAAGTATTATATTGAGCTAAAATTGAAAGACTGACCAACACCAGGGAATGCAGCTCAGTTGTTAATGAATTTTCCTAACAAATGCAAGGAACTAAATCTGATTCTCACCATGGAAAGAAAAAGAAATTGACCAAACTAAGTTTTGGCAAGGGTATGGAGAAGCTTGAGTTGTTATAAAATATTGATGCAACTTCATAATACCAAAATCAGTTGGAAAACGATTTTAGATTTCTTAAACATTACACATATGGCAACTATGTTTGCAGTCACTGAACACTGAGGTATTTTCTCATAACAAATGGAAGGGAGCATATGTGCACACAAAGCTTTATACTTAAGCATTCAGAATACCTTTCTTTGTATTTACTAAGAGACAGTCATTACTCAAATATTATTAACATTTGTGTGGGTAAACCAATGTTCTATCTACACAGAGGCATTCTACATGGTCATAAGAGGAAGTCAAGTGCTACTACACACGGTGATAATCCACAAAATAAATATGCCAAAGTAAAGGAGCCAGAATCTCCTTTAGTTACAGGAAACATCTCAATATTTACTGAAAAGCATACATAGGAAGCAGAAAGGAGAAGTTTAAAGAACTTTCAAGAAAATGCTTGATTGTGTGGCTTCAATCATTTTCTTGACTATGATTACAGGAGTATGTACGCATGTATCCAAATGCAAATATATATTATATGTCAGCTACAGTTGAATAATAAACTTCACTTAAAGACTGATAAAGTCAGCATGGCAGTGGTGGCAGATGCCTTTAATCCCAGCACTAGGGAGACAGAGGTAGCAGGGTCTCTGTAAATTCAAGGGCAGCCTGATGTACAGAGTGAGTTCCAGGATAGAGTAACCCTTTGTCATAAAAAAAAAAAAAAGACAAGGATAAGACTGACTATGTATAAGTTGAAATTGCATTTAAGTGTCTTACATCTACAACAGAATCCTTACAACTAAGGCTCAAGGAAAATTGTAGGAAACTGGTAAAAATTTTAAGAGTCAGAGAACCAAGACATCTTCTGAGTGACTGTGTCTTCTGTATAGGACAGGGATGCTGCCTATACATTTACCTGTATGTATATACGTAAGAATAATTTTTTAAAAAGATTAAAAAGGGGGTGGAGAGATTGGGAACTATTTTGTGAAGAGTGGAATAGTAGATAAATATGTTCAAAGTAAATTGTTTGAAATTCTCAAATAATTATTATGTCAAAAATCTTCTGTCTGTCCTAATGGATGAAGAAAAATGATACCAGATCTGATTATAGACTAAATATTCTTTAACACTGAAATTCACCTCTCTTCTAGAATGGAATTTCCAGTGCTGCTGAAATGTTCAACTGATTCCTATAGCAACAATAGGGTCTCTATTGAAGTTAGGTAAGTTCTCATTTGATATCAGTCATGTGCCTATGTTTTTTTACCTAGATATTATTTTTCTTATATTAAGATGGTAATGAATACCTGATCAATCTTTCTTACTTTGAAAGTAATCTTCCCAAAATGAATATTTAAGCTTACCCTAGTTCTTTCTATTGCAAGTTTGAAGCAAAACTTTGATAAGCTCATAATACGTGTCTAAAGATTTTAGTTATAAATTGAGAATAATTTCAATAAAGATAAAAGAGTTTCAGGAAATAATAGAGAAAACCAAGGAATAGGAAAGGTAACTCTGATCAGATGATTGATTTGTTGAAGTAGGATAAAAAAATCATGAAAACTTTAAAAACAAAAGTAGATGACTATGAATGAAAGTGCTGAATTAATGTTTAAGCAGAAAAGTGGCCAAATAAGAGGAATCTATTCACATACACTGGTATACAGAAACTACTGAAAAATATTGTAATTCCTGACTTTTAATAGGGGCCTGGTGTAGAATTGAGGAAATCATTACGTCAAATTTCAATTAAGTTCTATCAAAAATTATTTCACCTTTAGCCTATGATTATAGTGTAATTGTTGTAATTCTATGAATATGAATTCGATTTTATTAGTTCCCATTAAAACAAAGTAGACTTACTAGTGGGTTGTTCCTGTTATAACTCGTCTTGAAATATTCATGTACAATACATTTATTCCATGGGAGATTTCATAAGAACAAAATTACCGTGTGCTTTTATCCTTAATCAGGGTTCTGTTGTGTCAAGGAAAACGAAAACCTGAGCTTCTTGCTTTAAATGACCCAAAGAAAGCTATTTACTGCATTAAATTCCACAAAACTCCACAAAATATAAACTATGTATGGAAGACATAGTAAATAATTACAACTTTTCACATAAACTGATGAATACTTCAGGTACTGAGAAAAATACAGAGAATAATGCTAACACCTGTTCCAGTGACTGATAAATGAAAGTTTAATCACTGATTTCCAATTGCACAGTCTGTTTCCTAATGAGACCACATAATTACAAGTGAGATAATTCATATCCCAGGCTGATACGTAATTATATCTGGAAGCATAGCTACTAACTAGGAAACTGAATCATTTCAGGAAGATACTTTGCATGTGCAAGGTAGAGAAATATTTAATGAAGGGAACGATGAATTTCTTGTTTACACATTCAAATTTTAAGTGAATTTTGAGCAAAATTCAAAAGGTACAGAAGAATCTTTGTGACTTTGTGGAAGAACTCTCTCAAAAGTATAATGCATAAAATTCTGTGAAAAAAATGTCTGTTAAAGTTCAAGTCTATAGGCTTTATTAAATTATGGAAACAATGGACAATATGCCCCTTTTTACCACTTGTTTTAGAACATTCTTAATTCTACACTGTGCACATAAAAAGTAGAAGAAATAGAAATATCTCAATCATTGCCACTCTCTGAAACATAGTCCATTGTTAGATCATAAAGACAATGAATAAAGGTCCTTGGTGCTCTCAGAGTTACCTTCAAACACATCTCTTTCTGAAATTCTATTTTGAAAGAAGGTGTTTGTCAAGTACAAGCTTCTAAACGAAGTCAGTGTCAAGGAATAAATTCTTTCTTAATGCAAATTGGAATTGGATGAATGTAAAAAGTGCCAATGAATACTAAGTCAAAGTCCTGTCCATATACCAAACTTGACAGGATTCTGCATGGGTGTGACAATGGTTCTTGTTTGAAGAGGGCCTAAAACACGTATAGGCTGCTATTGAATACCATGAGAACTTCAAACACAGTGACCAGCTAGAAGTGATTTTTAATCTTGCTGAATCCAGTAACATGATTAGAGCACAAAATAACATGCTTAGATATAGCAACATTCATGGTTCAGGAGAACAAATGTCTATCACTATCCTCAGAGCTAACCAGAAAATCAAACTTTTGAAAACCAAGGAATCAACTCCAATAGCGATGCCAGTTCTTTCAGTTCTCTTAAATCCTTTGCAAGACACAACTGAGTGGCTTCTGTATTCAAGACACTGCATTTATTTTACAGTTGAGGAAGATAAAACGAGAAAGATAATGTAGTTACCCCTAATCATTTTGTTCAGACATATGTGATATGCATATGCATATGAAATGTAACCTCATAAATTCAGTATCTCTAATCTAGGATTAGGCTTGTAAATTAGAAATAGCAATAGAACTCATATTGTTACACTAAAATCTAAATCTATAAATTTCAGTAAAAAACAATGGCAAAGATTAAAATGTTGAAAATATCAAGAGGATAGACCATTCTAATCATATTCTAATAGTTCCCAGCCAATGGCAACATTATCAGATATCAATGAAGAAGGAAAAAAACATATCTTCTGAACAATGTGCTATGACTTTTCACAGAATAAGTATTGCAATCCTGACCCCTCTGAAACCCTGTATTTCTAGAAGTGTTTTAAACTGATGAACTCTTTTTTTTCTGAAGTTTAAGTTATTTGTAACACCTGAAGTTTTATTATAGTGCCTGAGACTTAATAGAAAGAAGATTCCATGATAAATTAATGATAGAAGTCTGGCAAGTATTACTTGGGATATTTGCTAGCTTAGATCATTTTATCAAAAGTATCCAAGGGTAGTGTGATGGGGCCCAGGCTGTTCAAGAACACTGCTTGATTCATTAAGAAGATAGAAGTTTCACTCATATTTTTTAAAAGTATTTCCTAGTTTTCAATTTATTTTTATTTGCTAAAATACATTAATGCTTATTTAAAACCATGCAATCTTCACTTATGTTGTAATAAAACTATATGATTTATAAAGACGTAGAATCTTTAGTAGGTTAGGAGTGTGGTTCTGGGACAGACTGTCTGAAGTTTAAAGTGGCTTTCCTACCTATCACTTAACATTTTGATTGTGATCATCCCCAAATCAAAACTTTTCTTTGCCTCAAATTCCTTATCTGAATTCACAAATTATAGTATATAATATTCCCCATTTTGTATGTTTGCCAAAAATTTAAGTGAACAAATTTTATAAGTATTTAGGAGGTTTGTGGTAAACAACAAGTAATATAAATGTTGCTTATAAGGGCAATCACTAAGTACATATTAAACATATGTATATGCTATAAATTTTGAAAATAGAATTAATACTCATTTTGAAAAAAAATAGCACCATATATATATATATATATATATATATATATATATATATATATATTTAAAGAGTTTTCTTTCTCTCTCGCTTCCCTCCACTGACCATGGCTGAGCTATCAGCTACCAGCTCAGACCCCCGGAAGCAGGACATAAGTCAGTGCATCCCGGTGGGTCCCAGATCAAGGAGAGCTAACAGATTCTTGGGAGAGGTTGTCAGGGGAGCACATCTCTCATTTATTAAACTGAGGGTGGTTACATTTATAGGGTATAGGAAGGGGATAGTCTTTCATTCCCAGGGATGGGAACTATTGGTGAAGACAAGGATACTGGAGTAGCCTCATTTGTAAGTAGAGCTCAAGTCTAAGGTCAAGGTCCTGCAAGGACACCTTCTGCATAAGGTGTGGTCCCATAGGGAAAAAAGGAAGTGACCTTATCTGTAAATGAACTCATCTCCAGGCTACAGCTGCAGCATAGATAGGCATCAACTAAGCCATATTCTTTTGCTGATAACCTTCAGTGTAACAGGATAAGAAAATCCGTTGTTTGAGGCCAACTTTAACTCACTCTCAGCTTTAGGAAAGCTCCATATATATATATATGTAGGAAAAAAAGAGTATAACATATATTTACAAAAAAATTGAAGCCCCAACTATCTATCTATCTATCTATCTATCTATCTATCTATCTATCTATCTATCTATATATGTTTAGTGTTAGAAATTCAAGGAATTTAAAAGTAAAAAGGAACCATGTTAACTTTTAAGACTTTATCTTTTAAGAATATATAGAAAGACTAAAAGTGAAATTTATATAAATTAATATCTATGTTGAGAAAGTATGGAAACATTCATCATACAGGTGTAATTATAAGAAGATGTGCAAAGGGAATAGAGAATGTAGGACTGCAGTATACAGTATGCAGATATCAGGACACACCAGGAGAAGGAAAATTAAAAGACAAATCACACTTCTAAAACCAGCAACATAGAGTACAAAGACACAGCAAAGCACTCTTGTGTATGATAAGTACAATAACGATCCAAACAGACAACTTCAGTGAGACTAAGTATGTAAGAGTGTTGAAGAGAGTATATAATGTACCTTCTGAATTCTGAAAGACATTCCAAATGACAAACACTTAGTCTGACATTTGAATAGCATTAGGTCCTAGAATTACTCTGGTTTTATGGATGTAGACAAGACAGAAGGCCTCTGATTGATTTGCTAAACATCTCCCTTTAGGTGGACATTTACAGCCTGAAAAGCACTGTGCTAGCACTTTGCTAGGCAGGCTATTTCTCATTCATGACAATATATTTTCCTCACTTAATATATGATTGATTGATTGACTTTATAAGTGTGTACCATTATAGTGTATGTAACTGTGGAAGCCAGAAGAGGGTGTCAGGTCTCCTGGAGCTGAAATGGAAGGTGGTTGTGAGCCTCTTAACAAAGGAGCTGGGACTGAATGTGAGTTCTCTAAAAGAGCATTAATTGTTCTTAACCACTCATCTTACAACTAATGGCATAGAAAAGATGTTAATTTCTTTTGTAGAAATATAAAATTCTGAGAAACAATTTTTCACCACATTTTTGAGTTTCAATTATTGAAAAAACTGTCACATAGGCAAAGATTAATTCTAAACTCAGATGATTCAGCACAGCCCATTGAGGCATATTACTAAGTTATGTTAAGTTGCATTATGCCATGCAGTGCAACATGGATATGGGTTTCAATATATATTTGCCAGGAAAAGGAAGTATAATTATCTGGGCAGACAAAGAATTCTAAATTTACTTTATTTATCTCATTTCGGAGAGTTGGAGGAAATGTTTGCATGAATCAGCTTTTCTTTCTATATGACAAAGTACTTGAGAAAGTGACTTAAAAACTAACTGACGTATCTTAGCTCTTAGGCAAAGAGATTTTGGACCATGTTAAGTCCAGTTAGCTCCATGTCATTGGCTGTTCATCACATAGCAGCCAGGAAACAGAGAAATTGGGAAGAAGGCTCTAGGTGCAAGACAGCACCTCCATAGGCACACTATGTCTTATCTCCTAATAGAAATGTCATTATCAAGAACCCATCACTACTCAATACTGCCACCAGATGGCGATCAAGCATTCACTGCATGATATGGAAGACTCTCAAATTGCCAAATATCTCATTAAAGTGACATAATATTTTTCCATAAATTAAATAAGCTGCTTTGTAACTTCATTTTATTAAGAAGATAGCAAAAGGCAAAACTGTGATGAATATGCCATGAAAGCTTTATGGACATAATTCAAATTTGAGTATAACAAAGCTGCATTTTTAGTAGATCTGGTTGCCACTTAATTATCATGAAAAATTGAATCTTTTAAGGAGATATTTTCAATGGATATTTATTCTGTTCACTTCTATCTGTTGTATTTGTTCACATAAAGGTTTACTGATGGTAGATGAAATTTTGCAGTAATTCATATATAGTATGAGAAGGGCTACCTGTTTTAATACTTCCTGACTTTCAAAGGCTCCTTTCTATTAATTTGAGTCACACGTTTGTCTACCACAGAGTATGAGCCAAATTTTAAAGCTTCAATAATGCAATCCTAGCAAACCCAGTTTCAGGGTTTACTGGACCTAAGCATATCAAAATAGAAGAGATGAAGAGGTAGCTTGAATGAACATTCTCGCAGACATCTGTGCAGTGATTCACAACAAAGGCCATCAGCAAGTAATACACTCATGATATAGTCACAGTAAAAGCAACTGAGTTGAAATAGGAACCTGGCCCCTTCGTCCCACCAAGATTCCAATGTTCTTTCAAGGTTGGCTGAGTTAATATCTAGCTACTGTTGGACTAATTTTCTTTCCAAGAGAAACAACAATGACTTGAAACACTTTTATCCTCATAAGCACATAAGATATGCAAAGGAGAGAATTATTTTAATTTTATCATTTCTCTAGGATATCAACAATTGAGTGGTAACTCTGCATTGCAAATTAGCAATTGAAAAGGTGCAGACCATAAACATTAAATTATACACACATATTTCTTTTGTTTGATTTATTCATAAGCAAGCATCACTTTGTTGTTTAATCTCCAAATGTATATTCTTAGGAGTGAATGAATGCTTGCAATAACTTTAGGAATTTACATTTTCTTTTAGAAGAATCAAGAGGATAAATGATCATGTCTATACTCAGAACTTATTTCAGGAACAGAATATCATATTCATCTGCCTGAAGATAAAGTGAAGGCTTTATCAGAATGACAATCAAACGTATCTACTTAGATAAGAAGTTACTAATAGAAATCAACTGTTCTCTTGGCTGGTAACATAAATTCTTCCTGGCATTTTTACCCATGTGAGTACTTAACAAGTAGGTGCTTTTGGCAGAAAGGATCTTTATATTTGAAAATTTGAGACAATAAAAAGCAACAACTGGAAATCTTTGTTACTAATGATTATAGTAATAACAAAACCAATAGTTGAGTGCTTCCCACAGGCCAGACATTGGATCATGCAACTACTTGACAAAACATCTTATTTAGCCCTTATAACAATAACTGTTATTATTTCCTACATTTACAAGTTAAAAATTGAAACCATAGAAAAATTGACCTACTTGACTAATTTTCATGGTCACAACAGGTCTTGGAATGCAGGGCTGAATTCAAAGCACATTCATTTAGTTAGGTTTAAATTCATTCCTTAACTTTATAATAATTTACCTCTTGTACTTACTTAAGAATTATTAGAAAATACTAGTTATACAACAGAAAAGTAATAAACATCTAAAGCAGACCTCTTAAAAAAAACCTCAAAGCTTTTTTAAGAGACAGCAAGATGTGATGGCAAAGCAGTGGCTTCTAAGCTAATGGATTAGTCACTCACACTGTCTGGTTAGTGGCCTTCTTTTCTGTTTTCAGAGTTATACTAAACCATGAAACTCCTTTAGATAAGTAGTTTAATGAGCAAGCAGTCCCTGTACCTAGAAAATTTTCATCAAATGCCAGTTTGCCGTGGAAACATTCATAATCCTCTTTGAAGATATGTAGTAAATTCTAGTACTTTAAAGAAAAAAAATGAATAAAAGTAATTTGCTTGAAATAATATCTGTGATTAGTTTGGAAAGACCTTGGAATTGAGTAATCTGATACACTGTCACAGAACTGAAAATTCTTTAAGATCTAAGGGGAATCATAATTATTGGTGTCTATTTCTATTTTTAAGTATTAATGAATTACCAGTGCAATCACAGGCATTATGAATGGTGTTGTTGTTAGCATTCATAATTGGGGAGAATTCTAGAGGTGGCATTTATTCTTCCAGATGTGAATTTTGCTCTTAAATATTGAAGAATAAATTTAAAGAAAATTAGGATTACCAATGAATTGGTCAGGCAATGAGATTGTTTAGTGTTGCAGTTACCAAAGTTTAGGGATAAAATATGCATGGTAATAGGCTTAAGACTCAGAAAAAGAAAAGGCAGAGGCAGTAATGCATTGCACAGTTTAATGAGAGGATCTGGATCCCTCTCTTCATGAATGGCAGCATAATTACCTTCAAAAGATCTCTTCTCAAAGATATAATTCAATAGAGGACTCTCAATGCAGACTGAGACTGGGGATTTGTTTACTTGCCAATCCCCTCACACATCTGTTCCCCTTCTGTTACTTTTTTGATGTTAAAAAGCTCTGCTTATCATGGTAGGACACTGAAACTCTCTGTAAGTTCTTTTAGCTGGCTTCAAGTACCAGAGATCCTTACAGTTCAGAATTATAGTCTGATTGACAGCAACAATAATTGAATTCACTTTGTCTTGCAGCTGCCAATCCAAGGCAAGTAATCCTTATTTAATCATATTTTTAAGATAAATAAGTATAAGTTGCTTTAATTTTTGCTACTTTAAGTGTTTTTAATAAAAATATGCTCACACATTAGTATTCATTCACTCCTTTCTCTCAATCAAACTGAAATATGCACTTTGACTAAAGAAAAACAGAAAAAAGGATTGTAGACAAACTACCCTATTGTTTTTTTTATAACTACACTATGAAAATGCACAAAAAACTATTACTCCAAAAGTTAAGAATCAAGAAACCAGAGATATGCTTGAGAAGTACAACAGTTGGCAATCACGCTATGACAAGGATTGCTGCAAAGAGATTCAGCCAAAAAATTTCACATACTTCAGGCAGGGAAGACGGCATCTGGCAAGGCAACACTCACCTCAAAGAAACACACACATAGGACAATTTGATGAAGACTGAAAGTTAGTCTCTGACACTGACTATAACAATTATTGCAGCCCTAGTGACATACTATCTTACTTAAGGCTCTTTGGGAACAGATAATTCAAACAGTTGAAAATGGATGAGTTTTATTTGTTTGTGTGCTTATTTATTTGAATCTTGAAATATCAGAATATAATAATAATTAATAATAATCATAATAATAATAATAATAAAATAAAGGAAATCACTTAATTCTTTGAGGATTTCATACAATATATTTTAATCATCAGCACCCGCCTCATCTCTTCCCAGATCCACTCCCACCTCCCTACCCACCACTTCCTCTTCCTTCAGTGTATCTTTTAAAAACTCACCTAGTCCAGTTTGTGTTGCCCAAATACTCATGGTCACAGGACCTACTCTGGAGCATGGTCTCTACCCCTAAGAAAACTGACCCTTTGTTTTCATTGATGGTTTCTAATGTGTTATAGTTGAATTTATCCCAGATGGGTCTTTTATTGTTATAACTTCTAAAATATGTTTTTTAACAAGTGAAGAAAAGTTTGTGAAATTTCCTAAATCAATGCCAAGGAATTCAGACTTTAAATCTGAGACCATATTATGACTCAAGATTATGCATAGTTCTCATATTCTTTTACTATAATTATTTTTGTTTTGATAAAAGAACATAAGAAGCAAGCCAAAAGGATCCAAAGAGGTCTTAAACAGCATACATCACTCAAGAGCAGAGCATCAAAGCAAATATGCTTTGGGGAGGTAATGGTCACAAGATAGCCCAATCACAATTAATCAATTTGTCTGCTTTTAAACAGAGGAACTGCACTTCAGAAGATGAGGGCCGAAAGCAAGAACCAAATTCGTAGTTGGCTCAAGGGCTGACAAAATAATGCATGGCATTATAAAAAAAAAATATAAAAGCTGTCCTTACAGTACTAATAGCTGGTAAGAGGATGGATAAGTTGATAAAGCCAGCCTGAAAACTGAGTAGTATAAACACTTTTCCTATCTTTCTTTGTTTTCCAGGTTCCATAGAAATTTGCTGACATTTTTGCAAACAATAGAATTAATTGCTTAACTTGGAGAATGTTTGTGTAAAATCAAAAATTTGGATTAGTAAGTCCATGAATTAGAGAATAGAGAAGGTTAGAGAGAATTATAGAGTGTTAGAGATGGTTAACCATAAAGTAAATGAATTTCGGATTCAATGTCCTTTGCTCTCAAAGCTCCTGCCAAGTTTTCACACATAGCTTTGCATTAAAAATTACTTATTTCTTTCTTTAAAAATACCCACAACCTTCCACCAAACTGCTTCAGGCTACTCAAAATTTGTATCTGACTTTGTTTCAGTTCTGTTTTATTTGTTTGTTTGTTTGTTTGTTTTATACAGGGAAGAGGTCAGTATTAGGCATCAGTATCATGAGTGGCATGCTAGAGTTTATTTTATAAGTGTATTGCCCCATCCCAGGCTCTCACTTCTCTTCCTTACCACTTTCTTTTTGCTCTCACACATAGCTGTCTTTCAATGACCTGTAATCTCTCTCACGTGTTCTTTTTCTGTTTCTACCTCTCTTTCTTTCATTTCATCAGGTTCCTTAGTCCTAACCATAGCCCTTTACTGAAATCATCTAAGTTAGAGAACTTCCATTGTTAATTTTTTTCTGCCACTTTAAGACTTAACTCTTTCTTGGATTTTTAATAAATACACAACTCAGCAAAATCTTTCTCAATAATCTTAGAGCCATCCTGCAAAATTCAATCAAGAAAACTGGGCTTTTCTCACCTCTCTCTGGAATGGTTGTAGTCTAACTTCCATAAGTGCCAATTAGTAAGTCGGGAGTACTGAAGGGACATGAACCTGGCTCCCACCTAATTTTTTCAAATCCTTTTCCATTGGTGTGCTAAAGCCAAGAACACAAAATCTTTCTCAACTTTTATTTTATCAGAACCCAGTGAATTCTTCTCCCCTCTAGTGACAGTCTGGAATAGTGGTAGACAGGCATGGCCACTTAGACCTGCCTGGAACTATTATTCTTGCCAGTGAAGATACCAGCTATTCTTATAAGGCTTTAGAGAAGCATCCATTCTAATATATGAGAATGCCTTTCTTTTCACAGAGTTGGTAGTCTTGAACTCATCTCAGATTTTCACTTTCTTTGTGTGCTCACTTAATTTTGACTTTATCTGACATCCCTAAAAATAACAATTATTTTGTATCATCACACAGTTTTTTCATTGTATTTTCAGAAATGCCTCTATTGCTATTTGCCAATTTATTTTCTGCCTCCTCTATTAGATTATGTGGTCAATGAAATCATAGATAATATTTAACTTGTTCACTATTTTACTTAATTTTTAATCTTTGGCATTGACCACAGTGCTACAATATATAGTAGTCACAAAATAACTCTTTCAAATTATTTGATGATTCAAACACATTGGTAATTATCCATCCCAGTGACAATATCTGCCATCACAGATATTAGAAAGCTTCAATATTTCATGGGAATTACGGCCATAAGACAATTGGTATGATAGGCAGTTGTGGCATGCTGGTTCCAGGCAAAGAACAGTCATTACTGAGATAAGCATTAGAGGAAGAGGAAGACTAATTCCTTCACTTAATTCTTATGGGCAATAGTCTTACTGTGATTTTAATGCTGTGTCTTTCCAGATGCATACTTTGAAACTTTTTTTAAATGTGGTAGTAGTCTTAAATGGGGTTGATTTAGTGTGGTTGATCAAAGCCATCAATTTATGAATGAGTTTAGCACGTAGCCCAAGGATCTTATTCATACCTTGCTTCCACAGCATGAAAATTCAGTAGGAAGACATCATCTATGAGAAAGAGGTTCTTAACAGATATGTCCTGCTAGTGTCTCATTCTTGATCTTCTATGCTTTCATAATTATGTATTACAAACTGCTGCTAATTATGAACTAACCCATCCAAAGTATTTATAATAGCCCAGCTAGGGTAAGAAAACTCTTTAGATACAATTCCTGTTTGCAGCTTAGAGTGTTAAGTGAACAGTCAGGAGGCAGGAGAATTTCATTAAAAAATGGAGGAAAACAGTGAGGCAGGCAGCAGAAAAAGAGAATGGCACATAATGGAAAGGAATACATGAGTTGTGACTCAAGACAAAGGCCAGGCACTTCCACAAAACTACCTATCAGAAGACAGGAAGGTTTTTTAAAGCTCATTGTGAGTAAAGGTACAAAATTGTCTTAACTACTTCCAAGCTTAGTCCAGCAGTAATCCTCCCAGAATGTCAAGGATTATTTGTTCCATAGATTAATACATGGCATGATTCCCTTTGTAGTAAAGCTGGCATTTTTCTCACAGAATTTTGTTAGTTTTACAAAAATATCAGAAATAAGTACAAATGTTCTTGTCACTTTTGTGATAGCTTTGTTGTAAGATTACACTGGTATTAGATAGGGGCTTCCTATACCAAAGATATAGAACAAGTGGCTAATTATAGTTTTACTGGGTGAATTGAATTGGCCAGATTATAACTGAGACAATAGGAGAATGCAGAAGTCACTTGTTAGTAGAAAGAGTCATGTCATATTCAATATTTAGTAAAGTACCACTGCTAAGAAATGTGAATATACATTATTCAAATGCAAGGAAAGGGAGGAAAAAACAGGAAGTAAAAGAAGGAAGAGGTCTTAAAGGTGGAAATCATATGTACATTCAAGAAGAAATCATTACAGAGAAAAAGCCCTATCGGTACCACCATGCCTCACACAAGAAAGACAACAGTTCTCAGGCAAGGACAATGAGATAAGGCTAAAAAAAGCTGCGACTTACCTTTAGGTAGAAATAGAATGGGTATTAACAAGAAATTATTACAAACCAAAGGCCAGTTAGGTGGTGGTAGTGTACACTTGGGAGGCAGAGGATCTCGTATTTGAGGCCAGCCTGGTCTACAAAGTCAGTTCCAGAGCAGCCAGAGTTACAACAGAGAAACTCTGTTTCAAATAGAGAGGAGAAAAAAAGGCATATAATTATGTCACTCAAAACATGAAATGGTTTTCTAGTATCTATTTCTTTACTGCTTTTGTTACCAGCTCAAAAATTTTCTTTGGTAATGACAAATTTAAAATCTCTGATTTTTCTATATGTAATTACTAAGTTTACATTATTTTAAAAGAGATACATCAAAATATTTATTCACTGTTTAACCTAAAGGTGGCAATTTCACACAAATATTAAAAGTATCTAACTAAAACAAAGAGATTTTCCAAAGTATTGTCAATGGCAGAGAAGCAAGTTTCTATTAAAAAAAACCCAAAAAACCCTTAACCATTATTAATTTAAAAAATTTAGTTCAATCATAATTTATGATTGAGAACATATAAGAAAACAACTCATGAAGGCATACAAAAGATAAGCAAACAATGTACTCATGTACTGAACCAAATAGAAAATGTTTGCAAATGGCTTTTAGTGATTAAACTCTAAACTGCACAAAATGGATTTCCCAAAACAGAATTTCTTGATGAATGCATAAAATTCCCTATGCAACTAATAATGGTAAATTTTAAAGATCATATATAAAAAAATGAAAATTAAAAAAATAGTTCAAATCAATTTCTTACTGCCTTATATGATTTAAAAGGGCCATTCATCTAAAAACATTTGTGGATAATAAAGTATCTACACTGATCTCTCATTAAAATAATCTACCCAATTACAAAATAATCCTGTTCCTAATAGTATATTCTCTTAAGATGATATCCAATTAATTAAAGCACATACTTATCAGTCACTTAAGTAAACTCCCAGTAGAATGTTAGATTAATTTGTAATGCATGATTTTAGAGCAGGAAAATACATTCCAATCTCTTTTTGAATAACTCTCCCTCTGTCTAGTTTCTGTGTAAGTATGAAATTGAGTTATGTTTTCAGTCATCTTTTCCTACAATGTGCCCTTCAGAATGCTGTCTGTTGGAGCTGGGGGAATAAAAGGAGAAGTTCTTGTCACCATAACAAATTCTGATTGATTTTCAAACTGAAGAGTGTGTATATTAAGAAGTCAAGTGTAGAATGATAGATACAATACCAGGTATTTAGAAATTTCTTTCTAAGTTTTCCTCCTTTGGGCCTACAAGTAGGATGGAAACCAGTCTTGTCTGTTTCATTTTTCATGTCTGCATTTTTTTATGGATACATCTACATGTAGACATGTTGATCAGTCTAGAAACCAGTTAACTAGAATGAGAAACACTTCTCATTCCCCATTAAGGATGAGGATTTGAAGCTAACAGTAACTGAGGTATCTTATAGCTTTCTACAATGTTTTGTTCCAGACTTCTGAAAAAGCATGCAGAGTTCTCCAGTTTTTCTAAACCTCCAGTCACTCTAGAGTGCAGGGATTCAAACAGAGTTTTCAGGAAAGACCATCCACAACTGACAGTAACTATCCATGAAGGTGAAGCTGCACCCTGGAGTCTGGAGTGTGAGTATTCATCTCCTGTGAACCAATCTGTGTCCCAAATCAGTAAGGATGTCCTTTCAGCCACTTTGCAAACTGAAAACAGACATGTTGATCAACCAGATCACACTTTGCCTAGGTGTTGCATAAACCAAAGTAACAATTCCATCAAGTCTACCCCAGGAAACCAATGTATGTATTAGGCTATGTACCGCAATGTGAGTGACCTCAGATCAGCCACATCATTGAAAGTATAATTCTAGCATAGATGAAGACTTTCTCATAGCTGCCTAGATGGGACCCCCACACTTCAGTTAACTTTCTACTTTCTATTTACTCCAGCACCCTCCGAGAGGAGACCATGTACAATTGGGACAGCATGACATACAGGTAGCTGGAGGGTAGAGGAGAGAGTAATCAATATCCCAGTGTGGGTGTAATGACCTTTCCCACTCCCATCTATGAGGGAATGTCAACAGGCCAGATTCTGATTTCTCTTTTGAATAGTCACCGATGTTAAGTTGAAGTTTATAATTTTTTTTAATGCATGGAGAACAGTGTTCTATTCCCAACACCGGGAGTATATAATTATGACTTAATTATGCATACTTATTACTTTTAGCCCTAATTCTTTCTCCATTTAACTCTAAAGCACATGTCAGTATCCCAAGAAAACTGAGGTAACTAAGATTCTGTATTTGTTTCTCTTCCCAAATCACATTAAATCTTTCAATGCTTTGCATCATTACCTTTCAATTGCTATGTATATGGATGTTATCTGAACCTAGTCCTTTGGGAATTCCATAGCCATGGTTCTTGCCCTGAAACTCTAGTTATGTGACCTTGGGCTGGATCAATAAGGGTACAGATGGAGTTAAGATTTTGGTCAAAAGACACAAATCTGTTACACAGGAGTTATAAATTTAGGGATATGCAATATGATTAATACAGTTAAAAATATATTTTTGAAACTTTTCAAAGGAAATATTAAATGTAATAAAAATAATAAAGGTATAAGGTAATCATTGATATCAGTTTAATTTAGCCATTCATATGCATATATGTGTATATATATTAAAACACTGTCTTGTGCATTATGAGTACAATTTTATCCATCAAAAACTTAAAAAACAACTATTGTGGCAACTATTACAGGTTGGTATATACAATTCATACTGAAAGATTCTGGAAGATCTTCTGTTATTGTCTCTTTGTATTCAAAATTAAAATGATAGTTTTCTTTAATGTTTATCAAATAATAAAAACATGGAACTGACAACTAAGTAAACAACTGCTAGATTAGTGTGTGTTGGTTCTCTTGGTTGGGGTTTGGGGGCGAGTCACTGAATATAATCAAAGTAGTATTGTTGTGATGTGCAAGGGCTTCTTTGGTGAAAAGAAGTAGCATAAGAAGCCTTATTTTATGCAAAACATATATAACAGGCTTTTTTATGAGTTATCAAAGGAGCACTAGTTCATTAATACATATAAAGAACTATGTTGTGATACAAGGTTTATATCTTTGGTACATACATTTATAGAACATTCTTAAACCCTTCTTCCATGGCACTATGTATCCTGCTAAATGGGATAAAAAGCTAATCACTAGAAAAAAGGAATAAGAAAAAGGTTAGTAACAAACATCCTAAAAGCTTGTATGTTCAAATAAAAATTCTGACTAGTCTTTCTCATCAAAACAGAATAAAGGAAATGAATTATGTCTGGAGAAATATGTAATATCCTAAGTATGTTTCTAAGGAAAACCTCTAAAACTGAATCCCAAACACATCCTCAAAAATTAAATAGTTTTTATAGCTCAGATTGCCTATGAAGAGTGATCTCTAGTAGTCCTCCAGGTCTGTGATCTGATGCTGTAATATAATTAGAAAGAGAAAATGAAGATCAGGTAGTTGTCCTCACTCTGGAAGTTTAAAAGTATCTATACACTATCTTAACATGAAAGTGAAAATGTTATCATTCAGAGATATTTATCTTTAATTTGTGCAGAATCAAGAATCAAAATCAAGCTGCCCTCTTCAAAACTCAGTCGAGAAATGGAGGTACATCCACAGAAAAGATTACAATAAAGCTTCCTAACAAGTTGTTAGTAACATAAAAAGGCAAAAACTATGCCCCATGTCTTTGTATTTTAACAATTGCAAGTAACTAGTTAAATTTTGAGCACTGGTTGATTTAACAGGAAAAACTCTTGATTCAATAAAAAAAAAAAAAAAAAAAAAACTACAGTTCCTATAAACACTTTTTTTAAAGTTGACCTTGCTACACAAGAGTGATAATCCCAACTAGTCAGCAATGCTGCAAGACACACTAGAGCCTTTATTCAAGTTTAGTCTAGGTAGTTGTCGAAGGTATGTTCAGAGGTAAAATACAAAGGCATTGAGGACAGCTGCATTGCAAGATCAAGCCATAACAATCACTTGGAAGAGCTGATTGGAAAAGATGCTATGTTTACTTCCTTCTAATCCAGTGATAACTCACTCTTAATTTTCAAATGAAAATGAACAATATTGCTTAGGAAATTAAACTAAATTAAAAATCAGCCAATTCTCAAGTGTGCCTATTAAGGCTGTGATGTTCTCTAAGGATATTAATGAACTTTCAGAATGAAATAATATCAGGGCCTTGCTTAGCCTTTTATTTATGCATATGTAGTTCTTTAAAATTCACACACATGCTGTATAAGACATCTTGAAAGGGTATAATGTTCATTCCAAATGATTTTTAAACTGTACATGAGTGGGCATCACAGTGCATCTCAGAGCTATTTGAAAAGAAGTAAGGAAATGACAATATTGCTTAAAAACGACTTGATTATACAATTTCTTTCACCTACTGTGGCATGAAAGAAGGTGAACCATAGTACTAGGGTATAGTGCACATTAGCAAAATTACCAAAAATTTATTTAATGATTATGTTATAGATTCAGATGTGATACAGGCCTCATCTTGTGTTGTAAGGTTTGCTTTTTTTCCTTGGCAAAAATAGAGCTGTTTTCTGACTTGACAGCTTTAAAACACACACACACACACACATTCACACACATACATTATAGGAAATTGAATGGAGTATAAGGAGAAAAAAACCTAGAAATTTCAAATCTCATGAAGAAAATAAGGTATACAAGCACAAAAAAGTGATATTATCAAACAAATGCTATATGTTATATTTCTATAACCTCAATTTTTTATTTCTTCTGAAGCGTTGAGAACTAAATTATTAAGCATAAACAATCTACTTGAGCAAATCAAAAATTATATTTTTCAACTGAGGAATGAAGAATATTAATGAGAAAATAATTACACTATTTATCTTAATGGAATAGTGAATGACTATCTACCTAAACTTAAATATTTGAGTTACACAACTTGACTTGTATATAATTTTCCAGGAAGTTAAAGGCATAATAATGGTATTTAGTACATGGAGTACCAAATGGGCAATAGTGATAACACACTTAGAACAGTGCTTGGGATATAACATGTATTAAATAACCCATTTGTTCCCTTAGAGAATAGGCTTTGGGGGTTGTAGTTGTGAGTAAGAGTTTTCTGTGGAATCCTTAGTTTGTTTCCTATGAGCATGCACTCTTGGAAAACATCAAAGATAATGCAATTGCCATGCACCAAGGAGCTTTTACCTTTTACAAGGCCAAGGTAGGCATGGGAGCACCACAGTGAATATTAAAGTTTTTGAGAACTATGGCAGCGGGCATCATGCTAGTGACTACATAGCTAAGGACTGGGGACTTTCTTGAAGACTTAGTACTATTTAAAGCCACAATACAGGCAAAAAAGACAGAACAAAGTTGATATGATGCTGAAAGGAAAAGATCAAAAGTAATCTGAAGCCTAATTTATACACTAAGGCAGTCAGACAGATGCAGGAATAGGGTTGAAATTGATTCATAATAATAAAGAATTTCTTTCTTCTCATGTTGAAATAAGCCTTACCCCCTTTATAATTCTTACTGCTTTTCCTTTCTCCTTTTGCTCCTGTACCAGAATGTAATTTTATCTATATTTCCATCTCCTCCAAGGCAGAGGTTTAAGACTGATGTCTAGGAAACACTGTCAATATCATTTTCTCAATATATATCAAATGCAAGAGGGAACAACAATATTCTGGAATTTGAGGAATTGTAACATACATGTTGTACATAAGAGTGCTTCATACAATTTGTCATCTTAGGGAAATATGAACAGAGAGGTGAGTGCATGCTACTCTGGGGCTCTGAAGGTGTAACTCTAAGGCACTCATTTCAAACAAGTAGTTTTTATGATTATTCATGATACATTAAAAATATTCATGAATATCACATTATGCTGCAAAAAAATCTATTATTTCTCCCACATATCTACCATGCTAATGTTCAAATAAAGCTAACATATCAGGGCACGTCTGTTTATCCTATGAATTTGATTTATCTCTGGGAGATATTCTTAATAGAAATTATGCCCCAGTTTCAAAAATACAGTTTCTTCCTTAAATTTTTTAATACTTTATTTAGAATATGAAAATAGTTTAAGCAAGTATTTGACAAACTGAAAACTATACATAAAGTAGCAAAAAAGAAATAAGAAAAACAGTAAAAACTCAGTCATCAAACAAGAAACATCCTTGATAATATTTTGCAAACAAACATGCTTTAAAATGTCCTTATATAAACTCTGCAAATTTTCTAATCATATGCAGATCCTAGCCCCTATGTTTTAGTTTTGTGTGCTTAGTTTGGACTCCTTGGTACTTCAGGAATCTAAGCCTAGAAAGGGGATGGCATGCTGCCTTAAATTAAGACATTCAGCATCATATAGGTTAACAGGGAGAATGGTTGGGGAGAGACGAGAAGAAACAAAGATAGGGTTATGTGTGAACAAAATGAAATTTATGAGAACACTGCTTAGTAACTACATGATGATTCAACTAAAAAACATAAGGTTTGAAGGAAGATATCATTCAAGTATAGACAATGCAGGTCTTAGAAGCAATTAATTTTTAAAATAAAAACCCAACTGCCAAGTGTGTTACCTCCACAGGAGTTGTTAAAAGAGATCCCAAAGCTCTCCAAAACAATGTAGACTCTTAGCATTCCTTTTGGCTATTCACCAGAATGAGATATTCAACAATTGCTGTAGCCACCATAGGTCTGAGATGAAGAGAAATGAAGCTGGAACTGGGGTAGAAGATGGCCTTTTTGCTGTTGCTCTCACAGTAAAAAAGTGGTGCTCTGTAAGCTGCTATAGGCCAAAGGCATCAATGGTACAAACTAGCTATGGACCCCATGAATTATGATAGTAACCTGTCAGGCAAAATAGGCCCACTAATGTAAGGATAATACAACTGTTATATGGGGAAAACAAAAGATGGCTGCTTAACTGAATATCATAGCACCAAAACACTTCCTAAATATCTATGTTTATAGCTACAGACAAAGGCTGTTCTAAGCCTTAAACAGAAAAGCTTCCCCTTATAGTGAGCTTAGATAAGGTAAGACCCCTGTCTGCAAATGATGCTGAGAATAAGGAATGGTTGAGGGCCCTAGAAAAGACATTGATACCAATCATTTAAGGTTCAGGGACACTGCAGAAATAATATGTCAATGTATATGGCATGAAACAATGTAACATGTATAGAGGGGAGAAGGGCTACAGCACACTATCTTCTAAACAGTATATAGACATGGAAATAATGGATGGATTTATAGCAGTCATGCATATTGACATTGGGTCCACAGAAGTCTTCCTAAAATTCAGCTATGGAGAGAGAATGACCCACTGAGAGCTAGCATATATATACACTTCTCCTCTGCTGGCAACACACAGTTTCTGGGAGAAGAGGAGGCATGGCATCAAGTCTTTTATCCACTGAAAAGCTGAGAAAGCTCTGATGATTAGTTTCAAATTCAGGATCACATAGATAGCCTTGATTAAACTTTCATGGCACACACACACACACTCACAGATGTAATAAATGTGAAGAAAGATTTATAGCAAGGATATGACTATTGTAGGGAAGGGAGGAGAATAGAGATTGCATAGGAGAAAGAGACCAATAATATATAGTGTACATGTATATAAGTATTAAAAAAAACAAAAGCAACAATGAGAAAGTATAAAAGAGCAAAACTTACTAATAATAGCAGCAAAAAATCTTCCTGTATAATTTTATGGAAATTGTTTTATCTATGTTCATATTCCAGATCACTTTCACTAAATCAACATATTGTGCTGTTCCATCAGCATAAGAGGCTCAGTCACAGCATCCTTTATAAGTGCCTTTATAAGTATTGCCTTCTTTCCTTTCCTTACACCATGGCAACTTCCTTTCTAATTTTCAGTCCTACACTTGTATCATTTCAGGTCCAGATTGTGTACAAGATTCTGACTTTCCTCTCAGAACAATTTAATGTTGATTAAGTTGTATATATCAATAATTTATGCTTTTTAATTGACTGGGTGATGTGGATGTTCGACAGTGCTATGTGGGATACTAAATATTTCTAAAAGGACCAGTGTGTTAAAGACTTAGTCCCCAGGTTGATGTTAAGGGGAGGTTATGCTATTGGAAGGTGCAGCAGACCTCAGAAGATGGGACCTTATGCAGGCACTTGGATTACTGAGGACCCTGTTTTCTCCTCCTGAAAAAGATGTGAGTACATACATTACCATCTAGAGACACAAAGCAATGAAACAGCCTCAGGTTTTACTAGAACCTCCACAAACAACCCCAATAAATTCCTTTCACTTTAATTCATTTACCCTTCTTAGGTGTTTCACTACAGTGATAGAGAACTGTGTGCAGTTTATTCACATACATCTGGATGGAGAAGTATGTTTGTCCAGTAACCATGCTGATGTCTGTGATCAGAGCTACTGCTGGAAAACCATGTTAATGTCTCTGATCTGTGTCAATGCTGGAAACCTCGTTGTCTTTGACCTGTACTGCAGTCAAAGCCATGTTGAAGTCCATGATCAGCACTGCAACTGGAAAGCATTTTGAGTGCCATGATCCATTCTACCACCAAAAATCATGTTGAAGTCCAAAACCCATGCTTCTGCTACAGTACATCTTTATGTTTGTGACCTGAATTAATGCCAAAGGCCAGGTGGATGTTTGTAATCCATGCTGCCTGCTGTTACCAAAAACCATGGTGATGCCTGTGATCCATGCTCCCTCTACACAGACAGGACTTGACTTTTTTTTTCTTTGTTTGTTTTGTTTTGAGGGCACCAGCGTGGGAGGGTGGACCTGGGAGGAGTGGGAAGAGAGTGTGATTGAGATACAAGTATAATATTCTCAAGTAAATAATAAAACTATTATGTTTAAAAGAAGTATGGTTATCAAAACCTACTTAATCATTAGCAGTGGAAGTTACATGTAAAAAAATCCCATTTTGTATATCAAAACTGGATTTAAAACATCTTGTTTATTCATTAGGATGTATTTAAATAATAACATTGAATATTTAAAAATATTACAAAGGCAAAGTTTATCATTTGACACTATCTATCGATAATTCTTTAAACAACCACTGGTTTGATATACTAAAATTTGATCCAATTTGTTTAAAGATTTATAGGTACCTTTTGTATATTTTAATTATGGCAAAGTACTGTATAAATTAATTAGCATAGCAATACATTATTAATGGCATACTATATATTGTATTTATCCACATATATAAATTTTGAAAATAATAGTGTTACATTTTACAAAGAGTAAAATTGGGATAAAACATCATTTATCTTTGTACTTTTTTCTCATTTTATGAACTTCTTACGATGCTCACCTATTACTTCTGTCATTTGAAAGACATTAATGTTTATTTGGCCCTCCAAATGAAATTTAAAACTAAGAGTACAGAATTATAATAAGTTATTTTATAATTACATGATTAGCATGGCAGGGGCTTAATTTATATTCACCTCCGTGTGTGTGTGTGTGTGTGTGTGTGTGTGTGAGAGAGAGAGAGAGAGAGAGAGAGAGAGAGAGAAAGAGAGAGAGAGGGAGACACAGAGGGAGAGAGAGAAACTTAAAATTTATGAAACACAAATAAAATCAAAGAAGCACTTTCCTTTCTATGTGTGGCAGAGAGTACAAAAACCTGGTACTTCTGAGAAGATGCAAATTAGTATATACTTTTCTTTAAATTCACAATAATATTGTTTAATACTTTTTCTTGCTGGAAAACAATTATTTAAATTACATTGGAGGGAAAGCAATGAAGTGACAATGAAGTGGAGACAATAGTTCTGCATGCAGTTATTAGGCTGCATGTAATTATTAAAGGATCATTTTAAAAATGCTGAAATCCAACAACCATATTATTTTCTGTTCAGCCTTTATTCACGATAACATTTAGAAGTTTGAATATCCTTATTACTTAGTCACTATAATATCTACCTTCCATGATGCAATAAAACACATTCATTGTTTTAATGTTTTAATTGCTGACTTATCAAATAAACATCTTCTAGTAGTATATTTCAATTCTATATCATCAGTTCACATGACGTTAATTTTTGCTATCTCCCTCCATTACTTGTGTTACACAAACTAATGCAACAAAAGAAAACATTAAAATGATAGAGATAAACTAAGCAATGCCTCCTATCTTAACGGTTAGATTGCATACTTTGTGAGCTTATTAATCTTGAGAGCTGAGATATTTTGGGTTATCTTAAATACATATCAGAAAATGAGATCTGTTTACTTTTCATATATAACAAAGTATCCCTAGGTGGTCCCTTGCTAAGTTTCATAACTAATTTTGGAATAGTTATGCAAATCCCTTGTCTTTGGCCATCCTTCCTCCTAGTTGTATGTGGTCTTAAGAAAGACCAGATATATAACCCTGTAGCTTAGAAAGACAAAAAAATAATTCTGAGACACTATTAAACCACCAGGTAGAATAGAATGAAAGAGAAGAAGAAAATTTCATTGTCAGGTAGGCCTGAAGTTTAATTCTGGAATACATTCTATGACTACCATGTGGTTAGATAATTTACTGGGGTTTCAATTTCCTTCTGAATATTATTAACTGTAGGGTTTGTGTGATGATTTTATGTAAGATATGTAAGGTTCTTAGTACATTGAACTCTAAGCTTCCAATAGTGGTAATTGGTTATATATTTATTAAAATAGGAAACAATTGGTCATATTCTCTATGAAAATATTTTTGAAGAGATACTTTATATAGTATCTAAACAAATCATAAAATGTTAGTAAATATGAAGTTCAATTTGAAGGCAAAATAGTAATATTCTTAAATATATCACATGAAAAAAATTGAAATGGTTGTTTTTAAATTTACTGAGAGTAGAATTTATCAAAAATAACTTTTTACTGGATTTATAACAAATTTATAACAAATATAAAATCTCTTTCTGGATTTATTAAAAGCTAAATTAGTGGCTGTAAGTGAGAAGAGTTTAGCTAATTTCTTAGCAATGCAAAAATTCAAGGAAAGCTATAGTCTAGGAAATATAGCATGTCTTTAAAGAGTTAGGAAGAATCCTGGATTTCTGATGCTCATTATGGACAAAATGTAAAGTAGTGAATATTTTAATAGAAAAAAATTTAACTAGGTCACTCAGTGCTGCAATAGAGGCAATAATCCTACTCATATTTTAGTAGCACAATCACTCTTTCACACCACTATTTTCTTTAAAAAGTTAGCAATAAGTTCAAGAGCACAATCTCCAACTCTCTTTAAAGAGCAAATAAAATACAAAGCAATAAAACAAACTGATGGATTCACCTCTCCCAAAATACTCTACAAAACAAAAAGCTAAGGCAAACAAAGAGTAATTTCTCATTATATTCTGTTGTTTCAATTGTGTTTTGAACAGAAGTTCCATAACTAGCACGAGCAAATTTTCACTTCAGATAAATCTTAAATCAGTGCCACATATATAACGCGTCAGAAAGAAAGGAAGATGGAAGCAGATGGGAAGCAGACAAGAGGCAGAGCTCAGGGAGAAGCAGAGAGTTGGTTCAGTCAGGCAGTTAGATTACAGTCAGTTTACATAAGACAGTTCAGAAGGAGAAGCCAACGAGAGTAGTGCCAGTCCAGAATAAACAAAGAGAGAAAGCAGAGAGTCAGAAGCAGATGGTTTAAGATATACAGTTCGATGTTCAGAAGGCAGCTAGTTAGAGTAAGCTCAGTCAGCAGGAAAGTCTTGGAGGCTGAAAATTCTAGGTTTAGGTCTGCAGATTAGATTGTATGGAAGATGAAACCTTCCTGGTCTAGGCTTAAGATTAAGTTGTATGGAGGCTGAAATACTCTAGGACCAGGGATTGAGTTAGCAAAAAATAAACTGTCTTCTGTCATGAACCTATGAGAATAATAAATATAAATCAACACACACTTCTATGCCTACAATAAGAAGTCTCAGAAATTGGGCATTGGCCTCCCTGTTGTAAGTGGTGCTGGAACATAATATCTGTAGTCAAGTCTTTTTGTGGAAGATGTATAGGTTTATGTCTTTGCTAAAAAATGTATTTTTAGCTTCCTTTCATATAAAATGTAAAGTCTCATATCCAAGATGCTTTTCCATCAGAAAATAACTTCACATGAAGGTGAAGTGGGGTACTTAAGAGGAGCTCTGTAAGTCACTTATGGTTTAAGTACAATGTGATACTGTTTATAAATGAGATTACATAGTTAAAGGATACTCTGATCCCTTTTTAGAAAAATAGAGGAAAGAAACTCACTGAATGAGCATTTTCCTTTTATTTAAACAAAACAAAAAATGCCAAATCAAGGATTTCTGTTCTTAGTGATCAAATAATTTTCTTGTTTCAAGAAAGTCACATTAGTATGAAGTACTTAATGAAAAAAATAGTAACAACAATTTTCTGCAGGGTTGAATAATGGACTCAAAGGTCAGTTATAATCAGAACACATATTTTCATTATGATAACTTTATGAATCAGATGACAATCACCTTTTTCCAATATACCATGTTGTTATGAAGGATTATAATGAGCTAGTAACAAATTAAACATATTTCACTGCTAATCTGTGACTGGCATCATTAGTAACATCAAATGCAGTTGATAGTATACATATCTCCTGCAAATTCTTCCTCTCTCTCTCTCTTCTCTTCCTCTCCTCTCTTTCTTTTCTTGAAATGAAATTTTTAAAAAAAGTAACACACACCCCTCTTCTATTTCTTGCACTACAGAGTTCAGCCTCTGTCTAGTATGAAATAAAGTTTCAATAGTGTGAACCTGACAATAAGTCTCAGATGAAAATATTGTAATTTCTACAAAATTAGCAAAGCCAGAGTTTTCATACATTGTGCCATATACATATATATTTTTGTAAAACATTTTGTAGATGTATGGATATAATTATTTATAGGAGTAGTATGAAAATTTAAACTCACTTTTGAGAGACTATTCTAAATTCTGTACACTTTCCCAATACAAGGACACAATCAACATAATTGGGAAAATATTCTGTCTTCCTAAATCTTGAATTTGCATATGTGCATGACATTTTAAGGTCTTAAATGAAAAATAGTACAAGTGGGAAGAATTTGGGTTAACTAATCCTGGAGAGGACACCAGGAACTTCTTCCAATTGCCATTATCCATGGGAGTAAGAAATATATATATAGCAGAAATACATTTACATTCAACAATTTGTACAGTGGTAAGAATTATTGAGTAAATTAAGTGGAAAATATTGTAAATAAAATATATCCTCCATGAGAGGCAACAAAGAATTAGCATTTCTACCTGAGCTACCTTAGAGCAATCAGGTCTGATACTCAAAAGTAAATTTTTCCGGATGAAATGATTTTCTTTTACCCAGTAATGCCTCTCTCTAGAAATTTGTTCCAAACTTTGCAAATTACCATATCCCTGAGGTTGTCAATGCAAAAACAAATAAAAACAAACAAACAAAACCTCCAAAAGCCCCATAAAACCTCAAAATAACAAGTAAATATTAAAGAAAAACATATTAAATATTAACTAAACATTAAAAAATCACATTAAACAGCATTTATAAAAACAATGACAAATTCAGTTAAAATATAGTAGGCATTTTATATGCAAAGTTTAACTTTCTAAGATTTACAGTTACATATAATTAATAAATAGAAGTGTCAGAGTGAATAAGTAGTAAATTTTAAGTGAATATATGACATTTCTTATTGATCTTCTCTATCTTGCCCAGGATATGAGTCAAACCTTGATCTATTTTTCCATCAGACCATATGCCACATACTTTGGTGCTGGTATTCAAGCAATCAGTATTTTATTTGAGAATGGCCTACAGCATAAGTGTAGTGATTGTATCAATCATAGATTTCAATGTCATAAAGTGCTCCAAGTGAAGAAAGATTATTAATAACAAAACACATAATACATATGATGTTTGTACTATCTGCTATTTTAGGCATCTATTGAAGGACCCGAGTGTGCACATACTTGATGACAATTGTGATGAAATTCAGTCATGTCCATCATTAGCAAGCATTCTACCACAGAGTTCTACCCCTAGTCTGCTTTCAGTATAATCCAAAATCAGGTAGTAAAATCCCTGTTTTTAACTTTTTTAATTCATTTTTTATATTTTTATTTATGTATTTTGGTTTTTTTTGTTTATTTGTTTGTTTGTTTCCTGAGACAGGGTCTGATGCTGTAGTCAATGCTGGCTTGGGGCCCACTTTATAGCCCAAGTATCCAAGGTTCTGATGATAGCCTGCCTCCTCCTCCCACAGGCAGGGGTTATGCCTGGGATGCCACCCCTGTTTTTTTTAGTCATTCTCAAAATTGCTTTGGGTATTTAGTGATTTAGATGGATCCATATAAGTTTTAGAACTGTTTTTTACTAGTTCTGTGAAAAATGTCATCAGTATTTTAATACAGGCTGCTGTGAATCCATCACTTTAGAGGGTATGAACATTTTAACAATGTTTACTTTTCAGTCCCACAATAGGGGGTGCCTTTGTATTTTTGTTTCTCTCTTTTCTTTGATCAATGTTTTATCAGGTTAATTATAGTGACCTTTTTATAGTGACCTAGTTATAAAACTTTTTGGTTAAATTAGTCCTAAGTTAGAGGTTGGACTGTTTTGTTTTGTTTTATTATAAATTGGATTGCTTTCTTGATTTTTTTGTTGTTGTTAACTCACTATTAGTACCTAGCAGCACTACTAATTTGTGTACACTGATTTGTATATTACAACTTGATGGATTTGTTTCTTAGTTCTTATTTGTGTGTAAGCATGTGTTTCTCTGTGTGTTCTATTTAGGCAATTTTCTCTTGTCATTTGTACACAGTAACAATTTGATTTCTCTTTTCTTAAGTTGCACATTCTTCAGTTCTTCAGTTTTTTCTCTTGTCTGATTGCTTTAAGATTCCCAGTCCTATACTAAATGACAGTGGTAAAAGTGAGCATACTGATTCTGTTTTAGAACCTGGAAATAAAGATTTCTACTCTTCTCTCTTCAGTGTTTTTATCTGATGGCTTGTTATATAAGGCCTTTATTAAGACAAATGAAGTATGTTATTTCTAGTCCTAATTTGTTTAAAACTTCTTATCATAACGTAATCCTGAATTTTATCATAAGCCTCCATTAGCATCAGCTGAGATGCTCATAAAAATATTTTTCATTCATTCTGTTGATGTGGTAGATGACGTTGATTTACTTGCACACGCACAACCATTCTTACATCACTGAGATGAATCTGACTTGATCAAATCTTTTTAGTATGCTGTGGAATTTGGTTTGATTATGGTTAATTTTAAACAGTTCTAAATTTTTATTTAGATATTATAATAATACATACGAAACAAAGTTAATTTTAAAGATTTTGTCTTTACTGTTCATAGAATACTACAGGCAGAAAAAGGGATCACTGCAAATTGGAAATATGTAACTTTTTGTGGGAGGCATGGGGGACATTTTTCTGTTTGTGTATGTACACAATTAAGAATTTGACTTGAGCCAGGCAGTGGTGGCGCATGCTTTTAATCTATAGAGTGAGTTCCAAGACCACCTGAGTTACAAAAGACAAACCATATCTCAGAAAAAAAAATTTTTTTTTGACTTGAGTCTCAATAGAGTCTGGATTTAAACTTTTGAAAAATGTGACAATCCTTAAGGATTTCAGTATTCTTGGAGAGACACTAAATCAATTTTGTGGCATTAGGTGCTTTGAATGTATAATATCTCCCCTGGGCTCATGTTTTAAATACTTAGCTCTCAGATAGTGGTGTAATTTTTTTGTAGGATCTGGAAACCTTGGAAGGTATAGATTAATGAATAAAGTAGGTGACTGAGGATCTATTTGAGGGCAAGTGAATCAGGCACTCAGAGGCTAGTGCAACTATTATCCAACTATTATCAAAGAGGAACCTAGATTCTTAGGGTATGTTACCCTTACTCACTTCCTGACTCCAGGTCCATGATCATGTACACCACAGCTCCTACATATTCCAATCCCTATATACTGAGCTAGTCTATCATGCCTGCCTCAGTATCATAGACTAAATCACTCTGAAACCATAAACCACATAAATCTACTACATTTGTGATGATGCAGAGAATTAATTGTCAACTTGAAAGACTCTATAATCACCTGAGATATGGACAGGCTTGTGAAGTATTCAATTGGTTTTGTTAATTGATGTGGAATAACTTATCATAACAATGGACAGAGAATCCTGGATTCTATAAATAAAGTGACGTGAGCATTGGCTTTTATTCATCCATTATCTTCTGTTTCTTGACTGAGAAAGCAAAATAACCAAATGCTTCAAGTTCTTATTAGTTCAACTTACTCACCATGATGGTGTATGTCCCTAAACTCTCCTATGAGTTGCTATGATCAGGGGACTTCATCACAACAGGACAAGAAACTAAGACAAAATCTGAAGTTAATTCTCAAGTATTTTGATCACAGCAATAGAAAAGTAGCTAATACAAACTCATAGTTTATATATAATATATGCATATCATGTTATATAATATGTAATAATATATGTTATATAATATGTAATAAACACATATTAAACCATACACTAACCAAATTTATGTAATTTTTCTTTAAGTATGCATCACGAGAAAGTTGATTCATTACAGTGGTTTTAACTCACTAGTGTATAGCAGTAGGAAAAGTACAAAATAAATCCAATGACTAACAACTCAAATTGTTTGTGCAAATTCTGGTGCAATCTTATGGGGAAAAAATAACCCAGGATAGCTAAAATAATCCTGAAAAATAAAAGAGTCTCCAGAGATATCAACTTTACTTATCTCAAGCTATACTACAGAGCCATAGTAATAAAAACTGCATGACATTGGCATAAAAACAGATACACAGATCAATGGAACTGAATAGAAGAACCAGACATATAACTATACAGTTATGGTCACCTGATCTTTAATAAAGAAGCTAGAAACATTCATTGGAAAAAAGAAAGCATCTTTTGCAAATGGCGCTGGTCTAATTGGATGTTCACACGTCGAAGAATGAAACTATATCCATACCTATCTCCAAGCACAAAACTCAAGTACAAATGGATAAAACCAGATACACTGAACCTGATAGAAGAGAAAGGGGGGAATTGTCTTGAACTTATTGGCACAGGAGACAACTTCCTGAACAGAACACTGATGGCTCAGGCACTACGATCAACAATTAATAAATCAGACCTCATGAAGCAGAAAAGCTATTGTAAGACAAAGGACAGTGTCAATAAGACAAAACAGCAGCCTACAGAATGGGAAAATATATTCACCAACTCCACTTCTGATGGAGGGCTAATATCCACAATATCCAAAATATATAAAGAACTCAAGAAACTAGATGTTAAGGATACAAATACCGCAATCAAAAAACTGAGTGCAGTTCTAAACAAATGATTCTTTTACAAGAGAAGTACTATTGAGACAAGAATGGCAGTATGAACTATAAAGTTGTAGAAACCTCTGAAGGGAAAAGGAAGGGGAGTAGATCTGGGAAAATAAAAGTAGGGGAGAGCTGGGAGGAGTGGTAGGAAGAGAAACTATGGTTGGGATATATGAGAGAAAAATTTATTTTCAATTCAAAAAAAAGAGAAAAATATTGGTCAGAAAGTGGAATACTTTTCTTCAAACATTAAGGGAAAAAACAAACCACAGTGTCACATGAAAGCAAATATAATTACATTTCATAATTTATTTCTTAAGTAAAAAATCTGAGAGAAAATAAATTCCTTAGACAAAATCATCACTACATAATTTGAATAACTAAAGAGATGGTACACAGATTTACAATTTAACAAAAACTAAAAGTATTACTTGTGTAGACACAAAATGCAAGTTTCGTATGTTCTCCTGGGGCAAACATCTTTCAGGGTATAACACATTAATCAAAATCAATATTTAAAGGAAATAAAAATAACAATCCCTGAAATATGTTATAAAATTCATATATTTAAAGTTCAGAAAACTGATAAATTTATTATGTATATTATTATTACTCAAAAAATTCCTAATTCTGACCATTAAGAGTCCTTACTATTAAGGATACAATAACTAGACCATCATACTACTGGTGTCTCAGAAAAGTCTTTAGAGCAAAGGAAAAGAGCACGTTGTTTAATCTTCTGAACAGAAAAATGAAAAGTAAGGCCTATAAAGGCAAATTAATTTGTTCTGAATTATCCATCTTTCCATCCATCCATCCACCCATTAATATTTTCTAATTCCACTCTTTGGCATATATTGCATTATTCATAAAAAAGAAGCTCTCCCATTTTATTGAGATCCCCATCAAATGAAGTGTCTTTTTTGGGGGCAGTGCTTTACAAGTTAAAATAAGCTCTGTTATTCTCTTTATTATTTTGACCTCTGAATTTCACTCTGAGATTTAATTTTTAAAAAGATATGTAGAATGACAAAAGGTACTGATACTGCTTTACTAAACACTTGTAGCACCTAACTTAATATCACATGCTAAGGATCACACATATGGGAAAACATTGAACAACAATTACATGTGCCCTGGGTATTAAGTGCTACTGAGAATTATCCCTTCCTGTCGTGTTTAGAGGCAGTTTCAGTATAAATTGTTGCTTCTCTTCAGATAGAATTGATCATCATGTATCAAAATAATCTATCTAGCTGGGCAGTGGTGGCATATGCCTTTAATCCTAGTACTCCACAGGCAGAGACAGGTGGATCTTTGTTAGTTCAGGGACAGTCTGGTCTACCAAGTGAGTACCAGAACATACAGAGTTACAACAGATAAACCCTGTCTCAAATACACACACACATGTACAAAGATAAAAGTAATCTATCCAAAGAATATTAGGTTCTACTCTCTGGCAATGATGTTTAGCATACTGGAATAAATTATCCCCAAAATAAAAGTTTCTTTTAAAGTTTCTAGATGAGAAAGTTATAGTATTGCAGGAATAGTAAATAAAAGCTGTTGTGGGAGATTTTAGTTATGGATAATGTTCCAGTAAGCTGTCCTTGAAGCAAGTAAAGGATTCACTGCCTACCAGTAAACAAAGGAGTGGCTATAAGGCTCTCCACAAGAATGGGACAGTCCTTAGCCTTAAGGCAGATGAAGGTTAGGCTCCATTGATTTGTATATTGGAAGGCTGGGTGGAGACAGAGAGAGGATTTGGAATAAAAAAGAACTAGGGCAAGGGCAGGGAAGAGAGAGACAGAAAGCAGGGAATGAAGCAAGAAGAAGCTAGTGAGCAGGAGGAGAACCAAGAGAAGAGCATGGGGTGAGGAAGCCATTGGAGTGAGCTCTCTGCCTAGCTGCCGGGGCATTAGAATTCCATGAGATTTGACATGGATTGTGATTAATAAAGAGCATTGGAAATTACAACGTCTGGACTCTCCGTTAAGCGCCATAACTTTATTTTAACAAAAAGCAGAGGTTGTAATCTGTGAAACAAATCTTTCATAAGACAATCATTATTCATTCCTGTGAGTTCTACTTAACATCCTCACATGACAGTAAAACACAGTCCTTCAAAAATGTAGGCTTTAACTCTTAGAAGTATGTGATTTCATAAGTAGGTTTAGGAAATATAAACTTGTAGCATGTTGATACTCATTATTTATTTTACTTTTATTTTATTGTAAATCTGAAAATAATTTAATCTATTGCTTCATAATGCAATATGACATAAGCTCATAAACATTTACGAAATACTATCTCTTGAAAACTGTAAGATAATAGTGCGTAATGGCTTCAGGTAGTCAAACACTCGAAAGCTACTTAGCAGCTTTATTCTTTTTGTATCATAAGTGTAGAATTTCAAACAGTAATTTTCAGGTAAAATTTAAAAATTATCATTTAAGGCAAAAATTATGAAATGATATTAAAAAGTTTTAATTTTTAATATTTATATTTTAGTGCTTTTGAGACAGGTTCTTGCTCTGTATCTTATAGTGGCTTGGATCTCATAGATAGTACCTACCTCAACAAAACAAAACATTTCATCTTTTCCTTCTACTAAATATCATGCATGGTATTCATTTTATTTATATTCATTAATATTTTACAGTTTTCAAAGTTTGTCATACCACTTAAAATTAGTGTCCCAGATGTCCAAAACAAATATTGTATCTATTATCTTATGTGTGGATGTTATCATCTCAGGCCTTTGATAGGCATGCTATACTTAGGGGACTAGAAGGGAGGAGAGGATCTACCATGGAAGAGGAAATAAAATTTATGGTTATGGAGAGATAGCAGGGGAGACTGGAGTAGGATGATTAAAAATACTGGGAGAGGGAAGTAAAGATGATAATATGGGAGGGACAGCTAACACAAGGGCCATTTGAAATGTCAAATAGAGACCTATTAGTATAGAGTCTTTTTAAAATATAGATATATGAAAGAAATATAAACGCAGTTACCAAATAATTGGGAGACAACGCCCAAACAAGATACCTTTTGCCACCAAAACTACAGAACACATTGAACGTGGAAAAGTGAAACTGGTACCTACATAGAGTCTTCACTCCTACAGACTAATATACATAGAAAGTCCTAGTGACTTCATGTACTAGAAGGTACTTTACACACTACCAAAGGAGACTGGTAGCCACGGATACAGCTACAAACCCTTCAATCTGTAATGGAGACCAGCATGATATGTATATGCTGGCGCCTAATTGCTAATGTGTTTGTCCAAGTGCACAAACATTGTAGGAGTAACCAACTATCCTCTGATTGGAAGTAAGGCCTACACAACAAGATGGAACCCATGACTGATACTGCTTGTGTGGCCAAGAACCTGAGAGTATGGAAAATGCATACTATCGTTCTGCTAAACGAACATAGCAATAAAATCACTCTTAACATTCTGCTATACCCACAGCCATAGCAGTGCCTTATTTTACAGGGCTGTGTTAGAGGTAAAGAGGGGACTGAAGTGTGCTTTAAACCATGGAACTCCCTCCTGCTTAGACAAACCATAGTCATGCTGCCTGCTTTCACAGCACAGCACTGCCTGTTCAAAGGCAGTACCCCCTCAAAGGTATGTGACCTGGCTGGTATTTACCTGATGTTGTTGCCCCAGGCCAGGGACTTCCTTTTCCCTATATGACAATTTATGGTCTCCCATTCTGGTCCCCGTGAAATTCCTATCTACGCAAAAGAGGCTTCCCAGAACTTTTGGGATCAGCCAATGGCAATATGGCCACCTTGGCCTAGGCTATGAGCCCTCCACCCTCACCACACACACACACATGCAAATGGGTCTGTCATGCCTGTGCTGCCCTAACCAAAGGCTTTCCCTGATGTCCCTGGGTGCCAAAGACCCTTCTGCTTTCTCTATAAATGTTACCACCGTACCCTCAATACACAGAGCTACACCCACAGCCATGTCTCCTGGGATTTCTGTGTTCCTGCCGGTTCTTGGAGCCTCAGATTGAAGACCTAACCTGGACTTAGTGCTACACCCCAACTTCTTCATCCCCAGAGTTGCTCCGCTGGCCTCAGCTTAGGTACTTCCCGGGGATAAGAGCACATGATAGAATCCTACATTTTCAACCATTATTTGAGAAACTTCTTTTTGCAATAGGTGGGAACTTACACAGAGACCTACGACTGGGCAAAGCAGCAAATTAGAGACTTTTAAGCACTCATTTCTAAATGTGGTCTTTTCATCAAACCCCTGTCCTCAGGTCTCCAAAAGCTATGCAGAAGAGAGAAAAATTCTAAGAACCACAGGGGATGGATAATGCCAAGGAAACTGTCTTCTAGACATAATTGGATTGATGCACATATAAAATAACAAAAACTGGCAATATGCACAGGACCTGCATAAGTTCAATTCAGAAGGTTTTCCAGTGTTAAGAGGAGGTAGCCTTTTGTCACTAACCATGAAGCTATCTTCATTTGACATCAACTTGGAAAAAAAAGTCAATTTTCTTCAATGAAGTATCACTAAAAATATTCACCACATTTAGGGCCATCCCAGTGCCTAGCAGTGGACGATCAACACATGAACAAAATTGTTTTTTATAGTCTTTTTCCTCATGTTCTTTGGGGCATTTTCTGTTTACTGGTCTTTTGCTTGTTGATTTTGTTCTCATAGGTTTTGTTTTTCATTTGTGAGTGAGTGTGTGTTTCTTATGTTTTTTATTTGCTTTAATTTTTAAAATTATTCTGGTTTGCTTGCATTTATTGTTGGTCAATTAGGTAGTTAGTTTATTTTGTAAAAAGAGAAAGAAGGATGGTACACAGTTGGGTGGTGGCAAAGTAGAAAGGATCTGGGAATACTTGGGGATGGAAAACCATAATCAGAAATATCTTATAAAAAGTTTATTTTCAATAAAAAGAAGACTTTTAAAAATATAATTTCACACATATCACTCCCTAATTCACAATAAATTCAATATAAGCTATATGATGGTCAATGGTTGAAAGCAGCCAAGTAGAATCTAATGATTAGCATGCAAAAAACATAGACCTGAAAAGTTTCATAGTAGAAACTATGTTTTTAATGAATTTATTCTGCAGTTTAATTAGTCTGAATTCAGCAGCTCCTATAATAATTCCTTGAAGAAAAGCATTCAGTAGTCTGAATTTGTAACTACATGATGAAGAATATTCTTAGCTGAGCTCTGGATTCTGAGCTTAATCCTAGCACCAATATCAAACCAAATAAAATAAGACAAAACAAAATTATGTGTACTTGATAATAATACTCATATATATCTAAAGAACAAAATGAAATTCATAGCTTTCCTCCAGAAAAGGCATTTGATTTTCTTCCCATTTAGAGTCATTACAAGTCTTATCTTCCATGTATGTGGCCTCTTGCCTCACCCCATATGTGTGCACACCAGTGTCCATTGTTTTGGAGACATTTTTATTTTAAAAAAATTGAAAACTTCTGATAAAGTAAATCATTGAACACATATTTTTGCCTCAATATTTTATGCATCAGCTGAAAAACTCATGTTTCTATGTCAGAAGTAAAAATAGAAGGTTTCTTGGTAGGACACATGACAAGTAAGGTGAAGAATGGTTCCTTAAGTGTCCATGTCTTTCTCTGGAACTTGGCTCTGCATGCTGATCAGCCAATTCCAGGAGTATTCACAGAGGATAAAAACCCTGGACTATGGAGGGTAGTTTACATATTTTTTATGTGTAATGCTCACACTAGTTTTGAGGAAATGTGCCTGCATTAAGACATACATGTGTGCATGGAAACAAAACATCTATCACCAAGGCTCTAATTCATTGTTTAGTGAGTAACATCATGCTACATACATGTGCTAGGAATGCATAAGACTGATCGTGTGAAGTTGGTGTGGCCAAGAGTGATAACATGAATGTAGAGATGATGTGATTTTTATATTCTAAAGCAATTTCAATGAAGTGTATGACATTTGGTTAAGTATTTAATCACTTATGACTTCTATAAAGACATATTGGTCTAGCAATAGATTACAGAACCAGCTCCTCAAAAAGAAAAAAGGAATCAATAATCCATCCTTTATCCATGCAGTTGCCAAAATTTCTTAATTGTTATAAATCTGTCAAAAGATATCTACTTCTCACTATTAGAAACTTGATAGGTATCAATGTAGTCAAATGACATCATAGAATTACGGCTTTAAAAAAATCATTTAACATTATAACTATCTCCTTAACTAATTCTAACTAGAGTACCTTTGTTACTCATATCTCTATGACATTTGAAACATATTTTCTTGCAGATATATAGACACAGATTCAATTTTCATGAATAGCAACTTATTTTAATAATATGTACTCAAATTTCATCCCTTACCCATTAGACATGCATATTTTTACAGCTGTAGTCTCTGAGGAAACTGACTTATTGCTCATAGCCATACAAACATTTGGACTCCTGTGTAATCAATATCCCAATGTACTTGTGACAACAATGCATTCCGGATATCCAGAATGTTTTTATCTATTGTCATCTAACCCACAGGTAGAGATCTTGGTGACCAGCAGGATAAACATATAATCAGTTAAAAGAGATCAATTGTATCAAGTGATCTAGGTTATCACTCTTTCATGCTCTCAAAGTAAGTTAAGTATATTTATTTTGTACACCTTAAATGTATCATGTGCAAAATTGAGATAATGGTAAGATATACTCATTTACTAACTAAGTATCTAGAAATTTTTCACTGGAACAAAAATAAATTAATAAATAAATAAAACTCACATCATATTTGAGGGACAAACAGGCTTTGCAGGCACATAATTTCTTACACTTTTAGAAGTAGAACAAATGACCCACAAGAATCTAAAAATATCTTTTTTTCTATAGCACAAATAAATGAAAACAGAGTCCCAAATTTATTGTTTTAAAAGTGAGACAGCTATTTAATCATAAACAATAATAGTCGTATGTGTTACATAAAATACAGACTAGAATTAAGGTACACACTCCCATACACACACACACACACACACACACACACACACACACACACATACACACACACACACATACATCACATCATGGGACAATGCTTGCCATTAGGCAATGACATTTTACACTGAACTGTAAAAGTACAGCAATATTTGATTCAATAAATTATCTTTTGTTGATATTTATAGCATCATTTACAGAGGAGGCCATACTAATTATAATTGTATGGCAATCTTTTAAAATATACCAAGTGAGAAATGTGGTGTATTCTTACAGAGCACAGATTCTACCAGAAATTTATTTGGTTTTGTTCCTTTGTTTCTTTGTTTAGTTGTTGTTTACGAGTATGTTGGTATGCTGGTTAGTTTTATGTCCACTGGACACAGATTAGATTCATTTGGAGGGAGAAACTTCAGTTGATAAACTGTTTCCCTAAGATCAGAATATAGGGTATCTTCTTAATTAATGATTGATGTGGGAAGGTCCAGCCCAGTGTGGATGGGACCACTCCTGAAAAGCCATGAGGAGTAAACCAGTAAACAGCACTCCTCCATGGCATCTACACCAACTCCTGTCTCCAGGTTCTTCCTCTGTTTGAGTTCTTTCCCTGACCTCCTTTGATGATGAATAGTGTTGTGGAAATGTAAACCTTTCCTCCCTAAGTTAGTGTTTCATTACAGCAATAGTAACCCTAAGACAGTTGGTGAGCGTGTTTTAAAAATGGTCTTGAATTCTCTATTTTAGCCAAGACTGGCCTTGAAGTAACTATCTTCTAGTATCAGCCTCTGGAGGGTGGTGTTGAATGCCTTGTGTCATCATATCTGGCTGGATTTTTCAAACTCTGTACATGGAATTTTTGTTCACTGTTCTCAGTGAATTATTTTACTAAGGAATGGGTACATATTATTTCAATACTCCAAACCTTTCAATAAATCAATAAAATTAAAAATATATGTGCCTTTTTTGGACTTAAAAGAATAATTTAATTAAAGCTATACCAAGTATAGGTTTTTTAAATAATATTTTAAAATCTGAAGTTATTTTATAAAGAGGATTAATTCAGAGAAAATAATTTCCTCTCCATGTAAATGGACAGATATACATCAAACAGATCAACATTTTTTAGCTTCAAAAGCAGATGGTTAATAACTAAAACAATAAAATGTATCGGGTTCTTTCAATGTGCTGGTCACAATTTTAACTAGCTTGTATTAATTATCTCTTTTAATTCCTGTAGTATCTTCATGAATATATTGTCATTATCTTCAACTTCAATGAGAAAACTGGAACACATGAAATTCCCTTTCTTCTTCAGGGTCACATAACTACCAAGTAGATTCTAAATGCAGGAAGCATCATGTCAGGTTCACCTTCCCCACTCATTAGTATCTTCTGTTCTTTAAACAACAGTGTTAACTCACAGCAGAGTCTCATTATCAAAAGGTCTAGGTTGACTGTGTACTATGCTCAAGAAATACTAATCTGTAACTAGGTTTCCTTCTTAAAACAAGAGAGGACTTCAGTAAAACAGGTCAGGATCCAAAAATATACCTTCTAGGTTTTACTGACTGGAAAGGGGATAGTTGGACCCCACAGCTGCTGAAAGAAGACATATGGACCACAGACAGAAATTGTAACCTCTTCGTTCCTGTTTCCTCTTTTGTAAAATAGAACCTCTCTATCCCTGTATCCTATTTTATAAAATAGAGAAAACGGTGGTGACAACAGTAGTACCACATGACAGAGTTAATGTAAAAACCATGAGTGTGGCCCATGGAGATCTGTCTATCAGTTTATTGCAGAGAACACTCTAGGATTCATTGTTACCACAGTTCAGCTGCTTTCCCTGATTCCTCTGTGCACAACTGTTTCAGTCTAGGAAATCTTTTTATTCACTCAGAAAGACATTATTTGATCTGATCTACTTGTTTTGTAAAGGGTGAATACAATTGCTGTTAAGAGGAATCTGTGTGAGTCTGTTCCTTCTCATTAATCCAAGTCAAGGTTTGCTAATTCCAGATCATTTTAAGACACCAGGGATACTGAGAAGATTAACAGAATGCAAATTTTCTTGTATTACATACCATTGAAAATCAGCACTTTTGTTTCCTGGTCCTAAAACTACTTCTAAAAGAACCTTTAAAGAGCTTTTCAGGCAGCCTTTGCATGGTTGGACAGGGTGCTCACAAAATGTTTTGTGCTGTATATGGTAGGCAGAGGGAGGAGCTGAAAAAGCGTCCTGTAATATCCAGGTTCCTATCATTTTGAGAGCTAGACAAAGCTGTTTCAATCATGTCAACCCTCAGAGGATGCTGGTGATAACCATCCAGATGATACCACAGCTGCTAAAGGAAGCTTCTTTATAGATAGCAATGTTTCTACAGCAAATTACTATCCATTTTCTTAACAGCCAAATACAAAACTGAGATTACTGGTCCCAGAGTATGTGTCCTCTACATACATGCATCTGCTTTAACCTTATACATTAAATTATAAGACATGAGAAATTTTTCATTAACAACATAAATCAGAAATGCGTTTTGACATGTGATCATCTTGGTGACAGAATTCAGGTTTATTTATGAAACATGCTACAGAAATAATATTTAGCAGGTAAAAGGGAGCTTCTATGAAGTTCAGAATACACAAAGAAACAAGGCACATGCATACATGAAGAATGTGGCATTGAAATTAAGACGTTGAATCACTTAGAATTTTCAAGAGGCTGACCGGGTAAGGCACAGAACTTTAATTTACCACAGTTATTTGATTTTGCAGGCATGCTTCTCCTTTTGAAACAATCATATTATGGGTTGGAGAGATGACTCAGTGGTTAAAAGCAATGGTTGTGTTTGCAAGGGATTTTTTTTTTCTTTTCAGCAACCTTGAAATGGCTCACAACTAGTCTATAACTCAAGTTTCAGGGGATCCAATGCCCTCTGCTAGCCTCTGTGGGAACTGCACACCAATGGTGCACATACATACATGCTGGGAAAATACCCATGCATACAAATAAAAATAAATCTTAACTTCATCTACTTGCTAGGTATGACAAGTAATTTTCAAAATAAGAGTAAAAATAATCAAAAATTTATTTTCAGACATTGTAGCATTGTTCCCTCACTCAGCCTGGTAGCCTGAGAAAGAGCTCTACTCTGTATTATTACCATGGATTTGAGTTTTGGGAGCTATAAGTTGGGAAATAAAAGAAGTTGATGAACTTAGGAATAAGTAACCATTAATTTTATCCTTGCAAAGTATGCCCTTTGTAATGCTCTTTGCAGTTCATAAAATTTAAAACTAAAAACAAATGGCTCCCCTTCTTAAGATATATAAATTAACTGAGGGAGAACAAAAGGTAGTGCAAAGCAACTGTGCTTTAATTAAAAATTCTTCCTGTAAACAAGGTTCTCTGATATGTTCTAATTTTTCCCGTCTTCCTATTCTACTGCAATTTTGAAATTCTGTTACAAACATAAACTCCACTCAGAATCCTCTAATGAAGAATAACTTGAGATTTAACATGCTTACTCCATCCAGAACAACCAAAGTTAGAGCTATGTAGTCTTGATTTTCACACATAGTTCTTTTTAAAATATTTTAAACATATTTCTGTAATTTCATACACATGTGTTTTATAAGACTTCTTTCCTTATTTTCCTTCCCTGCTGCACCCCACAGGACATTGATTTCCAAGGGTGGGAGAGTTGTTGAGTTTGGATACAGCAGGTGGAGAAGGACCTGCTAGAAAAACAAGATCCACAGAATCAGAATTTCTAGGCAAGACACATGAATATACAACTTCAGAAAAAATTTCTGGAGAACCAGAAAGTCAGATTTAGAGCATCAATTTCCTGGACTGATGATTGTGAGAAAGCGTGATAGAAACACTATCAGATAGACACCCCAAGACTTCTGGAGACTTAAATAAACATTTCATTGTTTTGCATCAGAAGGATTTGGAAGAATCTAGACATTAAATGCAAGCAAAAATAATTAAATGAAGGAAAATGTACATTATATTGTGTGGTTTTTCAAACAAGAGTATTATCACTGAACTATCGTAGCCACAAATGAACCTTAATGTAACTAATTTGGACTACTCCTCCTCACATAAATCCCAAAACATAATTTGTAAAACTAAAACTCAAATCTAGTTTTCTTTGTTTGCTTTCTGATTGGAGATCTCTGACCCACTATTGCTATATTTGATAGTTTACAGTGAATTGGTAAAATTTAGCAGAATAGAAGACAGGGAGATGTTTTTAACAAGAGTTACAATGAACTATCTAACATTTACTTAGAACTTTCAAATATGGTAAATATAGAGAAAAATAACAGTCGTCAACCCTACCATCAGATAACTCATTATAGAATTTGAGGAGTCAGAGAAGCTAAAAACAAAAAAAAGATTTTAGAGATGCTTAAGAATAAAGACAATTACAGGCAAGAGGCTGACATGAGTGTAGGTCTGCTTGAGACAGTTTTCATCTTCAACAAAAGGCCTTCTTTTGTTTGTTTACTGGTCTGCATCTGGATGTTACATGGTAAGAAGGGCATTGAGCTTTGTGATTGACAATCCTTTTTTGCCATAGTCTACTGCATAACTTAGCATCACATGCTTAGTCTCTGTGGGCCTAAATTTTGTTACTTGAAGACAAAGATTAAAATTAAGAAGTTGTGATAGATTTTATGTCTAAAAATCTGTAATTTCCTGTAGGAGAAGGGCATGACACTTGTAATGTCTTTTTAAAAAAAGCAATAATAATATTTATATAATGTATAAATAGTTGATAGACTCAGGCAGCTTCAATATTGAGAATCTTCAAATATTTTCAATATTGAGCCTCTTCAAATATTTAAGCATCCTGGTGATGAATCTGGAACTATTTAGAATCTCACCTACTTCCTTTTCTCTACAACTACATTGCACTTTAAAGGTTCAGAGTCAATCACAGTTCCATTTCCACCCATTGATGAAGTGCCTTCATGATATCTCAGACCACTTAGGCTACTCAAAGAAATTACTATCATCTTGGTAGTCATCAAATATATTTATAATAATTTTAGACTCTGCAAATCCAAAAGTTATGGACAGGATGCCATGGTGTATGATAAGGGCTTGTTGAATCATAAACAAGGCCTCATGTGTCCTCAAATGATGGGAAGCACAAATCCTTTGTATGGGACCTATTTACAAAGGCACTGTCCCTGTTCATGAGTGGTTCTGCCTTCTTCCCAAAAGGGCCGATTTCCTACTATTTCTACCGTGGAAATCTGTACTTTGACATATGAACTGGGGGTATAAACTATCAGATCAAACAAAGCATTTTGTCATTGCATAGCTATGCTAAACTTTTATCAACTGTGCTTAAATAAATGCAGTTATGAATTTCCTGTCTCAAGTGCCAAATTAAGAACTTTTAGTACTATCTTCTTTCACTTGAATTATTGAACACTTAATGATTTCTATTCTAAAAGGTCATAGTGCCATTTTGTTTTTCACCTAGAGACAGGATAATCTGTCTCCACAGAAAATCCAATCTTGATGCATCAACATTCTCATAATCAGTCTTTACAAATATGGACTATATCTGCAGCTGTTGAAACTGGCCAATTTCTCTTCCTAAGCCATCAGTCAACAAATGGTAGAAACCCACTTGCTTCATCAAGGCAGACTGAACAAAGTAGAAATTTTCCTTAAGTTCCTGGTTTTGTTCTTACCATGAGCCCCCTTACTGCCAAGGGCTTTTTACGTCAGTGCGATAGTTTGACAAACCTATCCATTCTCAACCAAAAGAGCACTGATTTCCTAGATTATGTTGGTACATGAAGACAAGACATACACACAGATTCTTACATACCTCATAAAGACAAATAGGTGTTTACTTTTATTCTTTAACATTTACTCTCGTGCTGCATCCTCAGAATTTGTATCCCTTTATCTCTTTTTTAGCTTGAGAAGTATGACTCTTAACACCTAATAAAGTTCATTTTTAGTCTACCAATCTGCAGGTTCCTTGCCGCTTGTCAGTCTTCCATCACCATGAAAGAGAAATGTCCTATACACCGATATAGCAATGTTGGTTTCACAGTGAGATTGAAAAGTTGGAACCAAGTTTCCTTCCTTTGGTTTTCCTACTCCTTGATGCTATCTCTACTTTTTTCAGCAAAATTCAAATTATTTATTTGTTCTATCTTAGTGTCAGTTCTTCTATTAAGAAAGCAAAACACATGCAATGTCCACAACAAGGTATCACAACTCGATGAAGTGTCAAGTTATTTACATTTTCACAAGAAACAAATATATTATCACATAATGAATGCATCTCTGTAGGCAAAACATGAGAAATTAGATCCATAAGAGAAGTTTACATTAGACTCTAAAGTTTAGAGGGTGCAGATGCTGCCTGCCTCCAAAATAATGTGAACTGCAAATATAATATAGTAAATTAATGAGTGGTAACTGCCATTTGCCACATTCTTATGACATGATAAAATGACTTGTCAATATATGTGTCTCTTGATATATAAAAGCCTTTTATTCTTTTCATTTCTCAACTGAGGAAATCAGGTTTTGCAGATGTTAATCTGGTCAAAGACACATAAACATTACGTAAGGTAATAGAATTCAAATTCAAGCAATCTGTCTCTGAAGCTCCAATTCTCAACCACTACTTACTGGGTTTCTGTATTGCAACTAGATATTTAGATGGTTGAGGTGACTTGATCTTTTTTTTAAAAGTTAAACTAGATGAGCAGACTGATATGGGGTCCCTTCTCAATTCTGATAGTTGTTGGAGAAAGCACCTCCAATGGCAAAATCTCTGTTGAGTATTTCAAGCTGTTACATGTAAAGAAGTAAAAGGAGTCAAATATAGTAAAGATATCTGTAAATGTTTTAATGTTTATTTAAATAAAATAATAGCAAAATACTTTAATTAAAATAGCACTATATGTCTCTATTTAAAATTATCTTATTGACTATTCTGATATTAATCTCCATTTGTCCTTGCTTAATAGACAATTTTCAGCATGTCTCCCATAAAAATTGTTTAACCTGGGACTGGAGAGCTGGCTCAGCAGTCAAGAGCTCTAACTGCTCTTAGAGAGGACATGGTTTTAATACCCAGCATCCACAAGGCATTTCACAACTGTCTCTAACTTCTGTTAGAGGGGATCCAATGCCCTCAAACAAATAAACATGCATGCAAAACACTAGAGTACATACATTAAAAAAATAAATGAAATTTTAAAAAGATAGTTTGTAACAGGATGTAGAATAGTTTGTAGAAGTTTTGTCATGTATAGCTTTCCTTATGATTGAATGCCACTTAGACTTCTGGGAACTTTGCTTAGCATATATAGGACAGTGGTGTGGGTGGCAGTTGACAGTTGGTGAGATGGTTGTTTGGATACTACTTCAGCTCTCTATGAGCTCTCTGTCTCCAAGTTTCAGACAGCCCAAAAGGGCTGTAAATATTTCTTCCTTACTCTCTTTCTCTCTTTAAAAGCTGCTACAAGGGCAGTGAAGATTTCTTTCTTTTTTTCTATCCTTCCATACTGTTTCCTGAATTAGAGAGTGAAAAAGGAAAATAGCGACCAGCTACATCTATATGTATGTGTGTGTGTGTATGAGATATATATATATATATATATATATATATATATATAATCATAATATCATTATATAGCATGTTATATGTATTATATTATGATATGATATGCCTAATATATATGATATCAGAATTTTGTGGAAGCATATTTGGTATTGACAATTACTAAATTGTCCTGATATACAAACATTAAAAATAGTAAAAATAACACATAAATTGATATCAGATATGTATAAAATAATGCCAAAAAGTAGAATTAATTCAAGATAGACATCTGAACATAGCTGAGCAATGTTGAGGAAATCCTACTATTAGTCAGTTCTAGAAAGTTAAATCAAGGATCTATGATAATAGGTAGAAGTTTACCTTAGAGGTGTGAGATGATATAAGAAAGGAGAGGATATTGTTAATTTGATGAGGGCCAGATAAAGTTTGAATAGAATGAAATAGGTGGCATGGTTTTGTATGCGATATGCATTCATTAGATAAATTCATTGATAAATACATATAAAGGCTGTACAAATAAAAGACAACTGGATGAATAGAATAGAATATATGGAATATTTCTACCTATACAGTATTACCAACTTTTGAGTCAGCTAATATATGTGATTGTTATACTGTTCTAAGCTAAAACTCATGTTGTACTCTCTATGAAGTAGTGAAGAAAATTTTTAAAATCTTTGATGTATGTGAAAAGCTGTTTTGGGCATTTTACTTTCATGCTCTGTTTTATATCATATTATGAAAAGTACCAACCTTGAAAGATGCATTTTGCTTCTTTCACTTCATCTAGAAAATGAGAAAGGAAAGAAAAAAAGTTAAGTTAGAAACAAGTAAAGCAACAGACATACTAAAAGAGACATCTTTTAAAAATTTATGAAGTTTCCCCATTTTACTTTGGACAATGGACAAACTTTTAACTGTGGAGGAAAAGCATCTGATAAAACTTTCAGCTTTAGTAATTTGGAAATATTTTGTGCCTCGTATTTTGTGATAGCTTGCTTCTGTAAAATTTCTTGGTGGCATAACAACTATGAGAATTTTTACAAAAATGATAAGAATATTATTTAAAAGGAAAATTTACATAGGCAATGCTTAATCAACTCATGTAAGGGTGCTGGTTACCATACAGTTTCTCTATAAATCTGAGAAAGACTATTTTCAGAGGCCATTGCAGTTTACTCTCCTCCTGAATGCTAATCAGAACACAGGTTTCAGACCTTTTTTCTCATTCCCCTAGTAATCTGTTCTCCCCTATGGACCAAGTTATTATTGTGTTGTTTATAATAACTGTTCTACATTCCTTGTGGAAATTGTAATTATGATGCTGAATATTCAAACTGCAAGCTGCTTTTCTCTGGAAAATTGTAATTATGAAAATGCAGTATTTACCCAAGCAATGTTTTTAAGTCATTGTTCTCTTTGAGGAATGGAAGGTGAGAGACAAACACTGAAACTGTCCTTTTGAAATCTCAGATGTATCCTCAGGTAAAGAGAAATAGCTGTTATTTGTAATGTATCACTATCAGGTTTACATGTGTCATACATGTAGCACACATAAATTTCAAAGGAATATATTTATATATAGGTTTCCTATTTAACTCACATAATCACCTCATGAAAAACGTAGTATCCCAAATTTATAAACAATAGACTTGAGCCTCTTGTTCAATACCATCACTTGAAGTTTACCGAGCACATCTGAGACATTAATACATATAACATTACTATACTAGTGTCTAAAATTTGCTATTACATATATGTAAAAAATGTATTTTCCATACAAATAATTTTGTGGAATATTTGCCAATACTTAGGTTTATACTAATTGCTAAGTGAATTTCATCCTCCAAATAAGAATATTTGCACAAGAAAGGCTTATAGAATGAACATTTTTATTAGAAGAGACAGATTTGTAAAGTATACATATTATTAGAACCACAGACAAACTAAATGTTCAGATTTTGACTTTTTAGAATGAAGGTATGAAACATAAAGTCCAAGGCAAAGCATGTGGTTTTGATAGTCGGGGCTGCACAAAGGATGCAAGCCACAGTCTTTTTTTTTTTACTACAAAGCACAGATCTAACCTACAATCCACAAATCCTTTATGGACAGTTAAAATCTTACAAATGCAATACATGTGATTTCATTTTAATTCAATAAATTAAGGACATCAAAATTATTTGCTCAAATTTGACAATATGTTATATGTTCTTTTATAACTTTGCACATTGGCCAAATATGTTTTTAAAAAGGAAAAAATAAAGTAATATTAAAAGGGAACTCAAAAAAATTAAGGGAACACAAAATATGAAATAAAATAGATAAGAATAAAATACATAAATTAATGTGTGTTCAGAACTCATTTTTGCTACTGTAGATTATACACAACTTTAGAACTTCCAAGATCTAATCTTTTTCTCAACTTTATTATATTTTAAATATCTTTTCAAGAAGCCCCATCTGTCTTCCACACCATTTATTTTTAACACATTTTCTCCATTCCTCATGTGGACCACTTATTCATTTGCCCCTGATTTCTCACGTATAGGAAGGTTAATGAGTGCTCCAATTTAACAGTCACAAGAAGCAGTATTGAACCTTAATTTTAGAATGATTCTTCAAAGGTACCACTAGGCATTCGTCTGATTATAATGCCAATCACTTTCAACTCAGAAAGAGAAGTAATTACATTTGTCTAGACCTCCCCACTTAAATTCCCTATGACTTTAAGAGAGACTTTTTTAGACATCGTCTTGAACTCCTTATTTTAGCTAAGGCTGGTCTTAAACTAACGATCTTCCAGTATCAGCCTCTAGAGTGTGGTCATAACTGTCATGTACCACCATACATGAAGGGCTTTCAACCTTGATGCATAATATCATTGAAGGCCAATGGAACTTTTGAACAGATGTACAGCAGTGGCCACATAATCACATTATTTATTCACGTCAGTACATATGGCATGAAGCAGAGATGCTGACTGAAAAAGACAAAAAGGAAAGACTTCTGGTTGGGAGCCAGTCAAAAGTCTTGCAGCCAGCATTGGAGTTTACTGGGGGATTGTCTCCTGAATAGACCCTTCTATTGCTGTTGCTGTTGGATGCTGACATATTGATTGCTATTAGAGTCATTATATCTCTCTGTTGGTACAAAAATTCTGTGGGTTCTTCAGTCTCTCCAACAATGGTGATTTTCTCTGGGGGCAATGACACTCAACTAAATTGATTTTTCAATAGAAACTCCAGAAAGAATAACTAAGAAACATGCATAATCAGAGAGATTAGGTCAGTGTATTTTGCCAGCTGCTATAGAGAAAGTTACCTGGGGAAAGAAAAACATATTCTTGATTGCTGAGGACCTGCTAGAACAGGAAGAAAATACACAGGAAGAACAGTTATGAGGAAACAGGTCTATGACTAATAAATAGGTGAGTTTCAGGGCCCACTGTTAAGTTCAATCTTATTTGATTTTCCTTGTTTTACAATTATTATTATGAATTTGCTGATGCACCTTGAGAACATAAAGACAATGAAACAGATTTTCTCCACCATATGTTAAAAAGTAAAAATTCTCTTACTTGTGATCTTTTGATTAACTTCAACAGAAAAAATAATGGGATATTGATTATTGTCTGATTACCATAGACTACAGCCTAACAAGGATATTGGCTAAGAGAAAATACTTGGTTTCCATAAACTCTGTTGATCTATAATAGAAAATTCATTGTTTTGTTGCACAATATAACTATAGGAACAGAACATATGAGAAAAGTTTTGCTATGTGTAGGTATTTTCATGGTAACTTGCTTAAGGGATTTTGTTCAAAGGGTGTATAAGATGAATGTGTGTTGAACCTCTGTTGAATTCACAGGGCATTATCCACAAGTCATCATCCACAAGATAGTTTGCAAAATGTATGGGTAAGGTTTATGTATGTTAAAGCTTACAAGCTGTAGTTTTTTGTGAAGTATGTGTGTGGTGAAGCTTTGTTTAATCTACAAGTTGTATGAATTTGTGAATGAGTATGTGATTATGGCAAATGTAAAGAATAAGGTTGTTGAAGTTTGTGTTCACCCACAAGAAGTGTATGCATGTGTAAAAAAGGTGTGTGTGTGATCTTATAGAAAAAATACATTAGAGAATAAATTTAAATAGAAATAAAATTAAATTGCATATTGATTTTAAAAAAAGCTTGAATTATATAGAGAGAAAAGGAGAAAGTAAAAGCCTAAATAAAGAGAAAAGTCTGGTGCCATTTATAAGAATTATGAATAAAGAAGTTTGTTCCTATTTATAAAAGGTGTGTATGAATAATTTCCCCCATTGACTCCACCCTGACTTGCTGGGACTGGACCCTTGTACCTTCTAACATTGAGGGTAGAAGTATTGTTAAATGTTGAAGTACTTACCTGTATGTTATAAAGACCCTAGGTTCAATACCTTCTCCTCTCAAACAATGGTGCAGATGAAGTTTCTCATAACTGTAAGATACTACCCTAAGAATGTATTTAAGCACTCAAAATCAGCAACTGCCCCCACCCCATATCTTTAAAGGATAGACTATTTGAATCTGGAATTGAAAGTGGAGAAATAGGAGTAGTCAACATAGCATTATTTTTATTTTCTAAGCAAAAACTTGTTTTTTCCATTCTTACAAACTAGGCTGTGTGTTCCTTGCTACCCCTGTTTGAAAGAAAAAAATACTTCCCTGGACATAATGGGAGGTTCATTAATCATTAAGATGTTCTTGATTTTTTTTAAGTTGGATTCCCATGGCAAACAGCTGACAGCAGAGGGAGAAGCAGCTAAAACATCAAAGGATGAATGTGGCTATATTCACCAAGAGGATGGGGAACATCTGACATAAAGGTGAGTCACTTGTGTTTCTTAATCATTCCATGTTTATTTTTAATAGGATACAGTTAGAACAGAAGCCTATGTACTTAATGGTGAGAAAGATTTCAGAATTTTTATAGCTGGAGTTACCTTACAAGTTGGGCATCTAAGTCAATAGAGGTACCAGCTGAACACAATGGAATTCTAGTGTGTACAGAAGAAAATAGATGATTGGACAATGATAGGAATCAGTTGTAAACCTGAGACTAGCCCAGATATAGAGTTTGCTGCCTAATAATATTCTTCATAGGTCTGTGCTAGATGGCGCTCCAGCACTGAGAAGAGAAGTGAATATATGAACCATCCCTAACTAAGAAGCTCTCCAACCACTGGTAAATGAAAAATTAGTTTTCTCCTAGATTGTCTCATTGTAGAGGAGTCGATGGCCAATACAAAATGAACTCAATGGCATCTGTGGAGACTCTTTGTCTCACAATGCTTTGCAAGGGCATTATTTTGTTTTTAATCTTACAAGTCCTTTGTATATATATTATAGCTTCCAGCTTTGTCCTTTTATGGGATTCCTGTCTGTGCAAATGTATGTTTCTCTGTGTCTGCATGTGCTTTTGAGCTTTTTATTTGGCTTTTGTTTGTTTGTTTGTTTTATTCTATTCAGATTTATTTTTGTTTTATCTTATTTTACTCTATTTTATTGTTATTATTTAGATGACAGTTTGTTTTGCAAGGAGAGAAAAGAAAGCTGTGGAAACAGATGAGTGGAGAGGTGAGAAGAATCCCAGAGGAGCATGGGAAAGGAAAATGTAATCTGAATATATTGTATGAAAAAATCTATTTTAAATAAAGAAAAAAGTCTTTAAATAGAAAAGATACTCTTCCTCATGGCAGTGTCTTCAAGAAAGGTAGCCTTCCAGGATGCAGTATGAGTTTTTTCAGATACTACAAACAGACACAAAGCATGAAGATGCTGCAGGGTATCATTCTGTTCCTCTGTAAGACAAGGACTCATATCCTCAGCTGCCTGAGGGATTGGCTGATGGATGGTCATAGCTGGTTTCTTCTCTCAGACAGGACTACTTTCCTCTCTGCCAGAGGTTTTTCTCTTCCTACTGACAGCTCCCTTCAAACCATTCCTCTTTTGTTTGATTTGGGACACCTACAAATGCACAGATTTCAAGTGAACAGCACAGTAGAACACCTGCAGGATTATTTCTACTTCAGAGATTGTTTATGAGCAAAATTCATCTAAATCAAGATTATAGAATTTAGAAGACATAGATCTGAGAGTGGAACATGGCTACATGTTGTTACAAGGACAGTATTCTCCCTATTGTAGCTCCCTCTATCTGTTTTAGAAAGGCTTAAACTAATTTGCAATGAATTTTTTCTGTGCAGTAGTTATAGATAATAATGGTATACTGATTGTAAATAAGAAGGCATTCTTCAATACTATTGTCAGGTATGTTGCTGCTGGAAGATCAATCTAATTTATATATATATATATATATATATATATATATATATATATATAATAAGCATTCATTGAGATGAATTAATAAATATATAACTGTACTAATTTATAAGAGCTTATTAAAATATAATTTATATATAAACTTTTTCATATAAGTATGTATAGTATATATTATATATATCTATATATATATATATATATTATGAAATGCATCTCAAGACTAATGGCAAGGTTATTACTACCAATATTCCTAATTATTCTAGCCTGTTTTCAACCATGTGATGACTTTTACTAGCTTAATCTTCTGATGCAAAATGATTCAAGATTTCTCGATTTCAGAAATTTTAAAGATTAGTTATGAGACAAGGACTTATATTTTATGCTTTAAATGCTAGAGTTTTACTAGGCATGTAATGTAGTCAGAGCAGTTTATGGCTTTGTAAAACATTACTTGAGGCAGCCTTTACAATCTGCTCACAGAGGTTGCCTAATTTTAATGCAATTTTCAGACAGTGTGGGTAGAGTTTTATAACCATTGAAGAATATTTCACTCAGTCCCTCAATAAATTCTCTATTCCTTTATTTTATCCATCAAGTCTTAATTCTAGATCAAATTGTTTTGATTTTTTCTATTGAAGTGTCTTTAACATCACTGGTTCATTCATACAACTCCACTGCTACCATATCTAGAGAGCTTAAACATAAAAACACATACAAAGCATTACATTAAATCCCCTAAAAGAAAAGAAGACAGACAGAGAAACCCTGTCTCAAATACAAAAACGAAAACAAAAAATTTAAAAAAAAGCATTCAAAGAAGTGGTTTGGATATGAGAAGGCATTTAGCTTGTGTTGTAGTGATAACAACCATAAGAAAGTAAAAGCGTGGCCAGTTGTTTATTGTTTGTTTGATGAGGTCCCAATTCCAGAAATAACAAATGTTGCCCCAGTTAACCAATCAGATGTCATTCTTGTCTAACATATTTGGAAAGCAGAGTAGTGTGATAAGTGAAGAATGGAGATCCAGATTACTTGCTTCTAATAAATATTCTTTTTTTGACTTGAGTTAAAGGTGAAATCAAAGAGTACAGATCTACATCCCCAAACAACAGGACCTAATAGAGTTTATATCCAAGGGTACACAACTGAAGAATGACTTAGCATCAACATAGAATGTGATGTTCTTTCCACAAGTGGGACATTACTTTATGCTTTACAGGAACTAATCCTGTTATACTTTTAGTTGTCATACAACGATGAAGCATGTTTTGTTTAGGATCTCAGAATTTCTAACATCTGCAAACAAAATGGAGTACAAACCATCTGAAAGTAACTTAATGAAGAAGTTCAAATAACAGAAGAGATAGTAGAATGACTTGAACAAGACTAGAGGAAGGATGTAAGTTGTCTTGGAGCATATAATGGGTATAATAAAGTTTTATGTAGAGAGACTTGAAAAAGAATACTGTCTAAAATCTACCTCAGAATGGCTGAAAATTTCCAGAATTAATTCTTCCTCAAGACAGAGTTTGGAAAACTACAGATCAAGTCCCACCACATGCACTGTCCACGTACTATTTCTCTGGTCTCCTGCTATAGTAGTAGAGTTGAGACAGTCCCTACATCCGAAGGTGAGACTTTATTTAAAGTCCTGACGAAAGTAAAAGTTAGATGACCCTAATTTTAAAAGATAGCCTATCTATTCACCCATCCATTACTCATTCATTCATCTATTCATTCATTCATTTATCATTCATCAAGCATGTTTGTAACACCCATAGTCTCAAGTAGGTGGCAGAGGATGACAGTGTAAAGATACAACATAGTCTATGTTTTAGTCTTGGTACAAGGTTTTCTATCAGTAGACTATTAAGCTGGGAGATTACTAAGACTATTTTCAGAGGCAAAAATCATGCATTAAGTTATTTGACTTGTTGGATTCAGAGGTTTCTTTGAGGTGTAAGATGCTTAAAGGGGAGAAACTTGTAGGAAAATTTCTTGGAAAGACACTTAACTAGGAACAAATTTATAAACTAGTGCTAAAATGTGAGAATGTAAGAATAGAGAAGGATCAGTGTGAGTGATTAGAGAATGAAGAATAGTCAAGTTGGATAAGCAAAAATGGTGGAAGTGATGCTATGAAGGAAGAAGATACAGAAAGATGAGAAAGGACATATCATGGACAGCATTCCATGGCAAGTTTATTATATTTTTCAGGTTATAGGTTTGTAGTCAGGTTTGTCGTCAGTAGAAAGCCAAAACATTTTAAAAAATATATATTGAAGATCACACAAGCAAAGTGCTGTTTAAAGAATATAGGGTTGATAACAATATATACCATTGATTGCTCACAAAAACAGAGTTGTTTCTGGGTTTTCAGTGATGGCAATATGGTCATATAGGGGATGTTATGTGAACATGTATACCACAGCACATATTGCAAAAGCCACATGCAGTCTATTACCAAAGTAGTTATACTTATTTCCTGGGGAGTACCTATTTTCCCTCAGAAATCTTTATGTTTTTAACATTTTGTTTTCATGTTAATACAACTATAGTTTATATATAGCACATCAGAGTGGGGAGATTACAGTATAATGAATAAAGGCTCTGGATTCAATGAGACCTGGGTAGATTGTAGCACCCCTATTACTTAATAGAGAAAACCACAGGCAAATTTCTCAAATCATTTGAATGATCCCACATAGAAAAGGGAACTGAGATTCAAATGATTACCTACCTTAAAACTTATTTTGATAAATTAATAAGATTATATAAAGATAACAGTTACCATGTATTAGGCATTAAAAGATATTAGGCCCATGACATAGTTCATAATCATCTGATTATTTAGATATCTCAATTCACTAAATTCACCAACAGTCATACTCAAATTATAGAAACATTATTATAATATCTCAGACATCTAAATTTTAGTTTGAGGGTATTTTCATATGGAAGCATTCATGGGAAACATTTATTAAATATGTCTTTGCAAAAGTATTACATAGACAATTATCATCATTAAAATGAGTTTAGTTAAGCATCTACAACATATTACAGACCATTAATAGGTGCTCATTACAAACATGTATGCCCACATTCTTGCTGCAGTGCTGGTTTCTGCCTCCTTATACCTGCCAGTTACAATGGCTTATGGGATAGTTATTCTGTAGATTATGAAATAACATTGTTTAGGGATGTAAAATGCTTTTGTGTATGTTTTATATGTGCAGTTGTCTATGTTTTGAATCTGCAATTCTTTTCTGTATCCAGCAGATATGCCTATGTTTTCTATGAACACTTTTTTGTATGTGGAGCTAAATAGAATGCTCTGTTTCTGATTGTTCTTGTAAATGTATGTTCTATGTTTTCCAGGTTGTAGTCTTGCTGTCTTTGTTGCTGCCATTATTAGGACTCACAATTTAGATAGGGGTTCTCTGTCTGCTAAACCCAATTAACAAACATGGATTCAAATGTCTTTTAAATATAAAAGATATAAAAATGTTTTATACTGTTTTGCTTTATTAGAAGATGATTCTGAAATTGGGTTATGTCTCTCAATGCAGACCCAGTTATGTTTTTAAATTTTCTTATGTCCAGAGTCAAAAGAAGCCATCTAACATTATGGCAAGAAAAAGAAGATGAAGTAAAGCAGCCACAAATATTAAACTATTACTTTATGTAAACATTTTGAACTTCAAGATTTATAAATTTCTTAGATTTATTTGATATATTCACAGTATTCTATATTATATTATTGCATATATTATTACATAAATTATATAAAGATTGTATTATATACTAATTATTATATAAAATAAATATATAATTTTTATAATATATTAATAACTATATACATTATATAATCAATATAGATTTACTAAAAATTTATAAAATCTATTAAAAGTGTTAATGCTTAGTTTATAACGTAAGGTTGATAATTTAAAATTCTATACATAGTTAATCTTTAAAAAAATCATGTGACTGACAGCCAAACTTTTTGATATGAGTCACTCAGATGATATTGATTATAAATATAAAGACATCATAAAAACCAACATAAAAACCAACTAAAACTTGCCACTGTGTGGCAGGGATGAAATTCCTTTAAAAAGTAATGAGGACAGTTTTAGAGATACCAGTTATGATGTCACATGCAGATAGGATTTGCTGAAGGAGGTGGAGGCAAGCTACAAATGCCAGTAAGGTAGGTTCTGGGATAATGATAGTGTGGCTAGAAGGTGTCCTTTATTTCTTTCTTTTTATGATAAAATTTTGATTTTATTATAAACATAAGCCATAGCTAGCATAATTAAAATAAGGTGAAATAAGGTTGGCATTTTGAAGATATTGGTAGTATAGTGGTTTTTCATTGCTCCTGAAGCAGTAATCACACCTTAGTGGCTTTAAATGATGCAAACTCCTTATCTGTAGAGCAGAACTTTATAATGATTTCACTGCACAAAATTCAGGGAGTTTCCAGTCCTGCTTTCTGTCTGGAAAGTCTAGGGAACCATTCATCTTATTAATCTGTTGAAGCTTTTAGAGGCTATCTGCATCCTTTGACTCATGGTTCCTTCCCTTCCACTTCAAAGTTAACAGAACAATCTCTCTCTCTCTCCTTCTCTCTCTCTCTCTCTCTCTCTCTCTCTCTCTCTCTCTCTCTCTCTCTCCTGCCCTCTTGTTTTGATTCTTTCATCTCTTTCATTTATAAGGACCCTGGCTGACCACCCTTCTAAATGTCATCACAGGTTCTCTCCTTTTTGTCTTGTTCATCCTCACCTGTTGGCACTGCTTACTAAAGATTCTTGATAACTTGTCAATCAACAAATTAATACTGTAAAACATATGGTCCTGATGAGTCATTATGAACAATACCAGTTTTCACTTAATCATAATGAGCTCCAAAGATTTAGAGATTACCAAACAGGAGTGGTGAATTTTAAGGTATAGATTGATGACTTCATTCTGTACTTGACTTCCGTTTTCATTCTCTGTAATTTTGTAACCCGTTTTTCCTTAATCACACAGCAACTTAAAACATATACCTATTATTTAAGATTTTGTTTTCCAGACTGGAGAGATGGCTCAGTGATTAAAAGCTGTTAAGACTGCTCTTCCAGAAGTCCTGAGTTCAATTCCCAGCAACCACAGGGTGGCTCCTAATCACTTATAATGGGATCAGATGTCCTCTTCTGGTATGCAGGTGTAAACGCAGATAGACTGCTCATACAAATAAAATAAATAAATCTAAATAGATAAATAAATTTATTTTAAAAAGAAGACTGTTTTTCCAAATCCAAGCTGACTACAATGACTTTCCAAGAACCGGATGACCATGACATTGCAAATTGTACTGATCACCGACTTGCACAAATTGCTTACTGCAGTGTTCTGCTTCTGTCATGTGCTTTGTTCCTTCACAAAGAGTCAAATTTTAACTATAAAAGCCTTCCCTGCTTCTAGTAAGAGCTCTATTTTTTTCCAGTTCCTGCCAATATAAGACTGTAGTTAACCTGTTTGTAATAAACTTTTTGCTTTGCAGACATCCTGGTGCATCTGTTTTGTTTTCTGACACCATGTCGATGGTTTTTGCTGGAATTATAGCCAGCACTCATACTTCACTGTTGTGAAACATCTTCTGTGCATAAGATACTAGATTTCTGCATCTTATCTCCTACTCTGGTCTCCCACCAGAAATGTTTTCTTTTCATTATTATCTTAAACAGAAGACTCAGGAAAATCTGTCTGCTCAGTTGAAAAGAGGTCTCTCACAAACCTGCTCATTTAATAGAGACTGAGAAACCCATTGGAGTCCAGAGTAAGAAGTCACTGTTTAAAGGACCTGGGAAGAAAGCATTCCACAATTAGAATTTCTAAGTTCATGAAATTATAAATATAGACATGAATACGAAGGTAACTAAACACCAGATGCTTGTCACTTTTATGCCTCAACTATAAAATTAATAGTGAAAGTTGACTCGCGCTAATGTCATTCTCTGTAAGAACATCTGAATAATATTTCAGATATTCTCAGGAGTGCTTGGTGAGAGGGAGAAATTCAACCAGATAGCGCTGTGTGAAGTTAATTAAACAAATATTTCACTGTAAGGAAACTATGCTGAAAAGTACATCTGTTTTACATATGCATGCCCCCACCTGCAGTGTTTAGGTTTTTCTAGGAATTTCATATTTAAAATGAATTTATGGCAGAGCAACATGTAATTTTATGCAAATTCAGAAAAATAAAATTATAAAATGTGAGACTAATACTATAGCTATAAAAAATCATTTGTCCGTATTTCATATTCTTTAAAATAAATTATTATGTAAACAACAGATATATTTATAAATATTAAATTGCAACAAAAATTAGTGTATTATTGACTTGTATTTTGTTTAAATTATTCTAAATGATTTTAAAACAGTATTTAAATAATTAATCATTTTAAATAGTGTAAAAGGCATATCCACCACTCAAAACAAAAGCTACGAAAAGGACATGTGAAGTACTTCAGCTTATCTGCAGGGTAATCATCATTCTGGACTACACATTTATCCTCTTTCCTTTGAATGTTATATATTGTCATTTTCCAAAAAGTTTAAGCTTTAAAAGTATAACCACATTGCATGTAACTATCTGGATTGCTATTTTGATGCGTTTTATTGTAGACAATGGTATGTTTTTACCTGCGTCTACATTTAATTTTATTTCAATTTTATCTTCTTAAGTATGTTTTTGGTAATTACCTTCTTTTTTATTCTCAATGTTTTTAAAACAATAGTTTCATTACAGACTGCATTCTTTTAATTCTTTCCCAGCATACATCTCATCTAATGTTTATCTTATCATTCAAAAATTTTTATTTCAATTAGGTTTGTATCTTATTCTTTCGACTTAGCATTTTAAAAACCATGATTTAACAAGATAAAATATCACCTTTAAAGGACAGTATATTTATTGCTCAGAAAATCTCCTAAGATTTACCTCTTTTATCATTTAAATACTTTATTAATTTATCCTAGCATGGACATTGGGCAGTTTTAAGGCTTTGCATAGTTGGGATAAATATCATATCCTAACATTAATATAATTATATGGACATCAAATTCTAGGTCCTAAGTCTTTTGATTCTCTGGAAATAGCACTTCATTCTCTCTTTGAATTCCATGCTTCTACCTCACTAGTTAGACTGATTGTTGTTTCATTGATATGCTGTATTCTCCATTCATTTTCCTTTTCTTCAATTAATACTTCTTCATTACCTGCAGTACTTACTTGATTTTCATTCACTTAAGGAATCACTGCTAACTATGTTACTACAATTCTTTAACTGGGTAATTCATCTGAAATGATTTAAAATTCTTTAACTGGGTAATTCATCTGAAATGATTTGAAATTCATTTGACTTGTCCATACTAGATTCTGTCTTCTCACATTTGCTGAAATGTGAATTCACATTTTGGTAAGGTTTTCATAAGGGATTCACAATCAGAGAGGTGGGAGAAGACTGCTTTGATCAGCTTCAGGCCTCTATTCTGAATTAAGAAATGTAGAGAAGGCAAAATATTGTTATTTTAGTAATGCTCTTTCAGTTATTTTTCTTCTAGGCAAACAAAATTATACTTCGTGCCAGTCAGAAGCTATGTGTAGCTTAGGGAAAATTATGAGGCAGAAAGAAATGGAGTGAACAAAAGATAAATATTCAAAATACAATCTCACTCCGGAAGTCTCAAATGTACTAAATCCTTTATGAATTGTACTTCTTTCCATGAAAAACTAGATATAATCATAGGCAAGTATCTGCTTGGGCTTCATTAGCATACTCTTCTTGTTAAGTGTAGCAAAGCTTAGCCACAGACTCACAAGAGGAAAAGAAAATGGATCCAAGGAGAAAAGAGGGATGGCAGTTTGGATATGTTTGGGGAAAACTACATTTCCCTGGAAACTTTGCAGACTTTATTTTTAATGAAATAACACAATTCAATGTATATCTTTTACAGAACAACATCTATAAAATACTATACTTCTGGGCCATTTGGGACTTGAAACATGACAGCAACAGATAATTGTCTTTGTAAGGAATATCAACAAGCAGAAATGTTTGTCTTTCTTTTCTTTTTTTTCTTCTCTTCTCTTCCATCTTTTCTTTCCCTTCTTTCTTTCTTTCTTTCTTTCTTTCTTTCTTTCTTTCTTTCTTTCTTTCTTTCTTTCTTTCTTTCTTTCTTTCTTTCTTTCTTTCTTCTTTTTTTCTTTCTTTCTTTATCCCTTCCTTCCTTCCTTTCTTTTTTTCCAACGTTAGACTTGAAAACCTTGCACATGAACATTACTGACTTAAAGCTTTCAAAGTGACTGAGGATCACCTCTTGGCAAAGATTTGATGAAGTACAATGCCTGATCCACCCTCAATTTTTTTGTTTACTTTTGTTATTGTTTTTGTTTTTGAGACAGACTCTCAGACTTTAGCTCAAGCTGGCCACGAACTAACAGAGAATCATCCTGCCCCAGTTTCCAAGTGCTGAAACTACAAGTAAAAGTCACCATGCTTAGTTCACTCTTTTAAAGGGTCAAGGAACATACTGTTCTCACAGACATTAAGAGCTGTGAAACTTTACCCTGATAATCTGGCTGTAAACATAACAAGGGGCAATCATCTAGTTAGCACTTATTCTTGCTATTAAGAGACTATGCAGAAAGCTCTCTCTCTCTCTCTCTCTCTCTCTCTCTCTCATTCTCTCTGTCTCCCTCCTCCCCTTCTCTCTGCTTCCCCTTTCTCCCTCCCTTCTTCTGTGTGTACGTGTGTACATGTGTGTGTGTGTGTGTGTGCGTATTGTAATCCCCCTTCTCCCCGAAACTTCACAAGTTATTTTCCACTCATAGGTATTGAAAATGTGAGAAATCTGATAAATGTACTCAATGACTCATTCTAAAGATGAAGTACATATTATTGTAGAATAATATTTCAACAAGAGATGACTATACAATAAAAGGAACATTGCCAAAAGATCTGCAAATGAGGAAAAGCAACATTTTATCCTTGGGAACAATCATAGTCACATCAATCAAACAAACTATTCTCTGTGCTGTAGGAGAATTTCTTTAATGTTTCTTTTTCAATTTTAATGACTTAATTTTTAGAATAAACTATCCTTGTTAGATGTGTTAATGTGCACCTGTAATCTAAGCCCTCTGTAGCCTGAGGAAGATGGATTGCTAGTTACAAGCAAGTCACAGGACTAAATAGGGACCCAGTCTCAATAAAATACAACAGAATAAAATCACAAAACAAGAGCAAGCAACAACAAAACACTTATAAAACAGTATGGATTTCCTAGATTATTGACTTGACTATGTAAAAACTGATTAACACAATGATTGCATTGATTTATATATGGAAAGAAGTTTATCACACAAGATTTGAACCTGAAGAATTTGTTCCTAAATTGTCTCCTAAATTTGTTCCCACATATATAGTAATAATTTCTACAAGCATTGTGTAAAGAATGAGGATTTATAGTAATCACTCTATGCCTCATATCCAATTTAAACACTAAAATCTTTTTACCTCTATTAATGCCTTATGAGCCCATCTCTGACAACAGATACTTCTACTCAACTGTTACTTCTACTCTCACTGAACACTAAACTGCAAATTTAGAGATTTATTATTACTTCATTGTTAACCTTGCTTAACATATATCTTAGTTGACATGTTTCTAATTTTTTAAATATTATTTTTATTTATTCTTTGAGAATTTCAAAACTACATTTTAGGTAAAGTAAACTGTAGACCACATTCCACTTCCCTTTCTGACTCTCAGTTTCAAGATTTAGAATGGAGCTCTATTATTTTACTCAGCTATTTAGTATTCCTTCTAGTGGATGCATATTATCACACTATGTGACTCTACCATGTTCTCCTTGGATCAGAAATCCTGGAACATATGATCTGGACTTACCTTGAGGCTTATAAATAGTAATAGAATTACTGAACCACAGGATATACATGTATCACTATGACCTAGTGAGGTTGTTTCTAAAATTACCTCAGAAAAGAATTTTAAAACTTTGTTCTGCATCTTTGTCAAAACTGGATATTAAGGTTTTTGTTTGTTTGTTTGTTTTGTACTGCTTCTTTGCCAAAACTTGATATTAAGATTATGTTTTTGTAAAAATAAATACTCATCTTGCTTCTTACTATCGGTTTTAGTGGGTTTCATATATAATACAATGCAAGGTGACCATTTTAGTGATTTGATTTAAGAGTTTATTCAAAGTCCTAAGGTAGAATATATTTCAGCTGCAAGCCATACATAGGAGCCTGTTTGCAGTTACTAAAATACACAAGGACTTTTTTTAAAAAAAATATGCTTCATGTTCAGATTAAAGGAGGCTACTATTTTTGCCCTTTTCTGAAGTGTAGACAATTTATTTGTAATTTAGCTAAAAGCATCCTCAGATTGTCTGGTGTTCTTTTAGATTCTCATCTTAGACAAAATCTGGATGATTTTTATCTAAAGCAGTTATATTACTCCAATAACAAGAATTATTAAATTTGAAAGCATATCAGTTACTCTTTCTTTGTACTTAGGAAATTATGCATTACATAAATCATTCACCAACATATCTAAGGATGATATATTATAAAGACAATTCAATTATAATTTATCTTTTAAATATTTTCTTTTTATAGTTTCAGAGATTTCTATTCACTAGTTGAAAGAAAGATAGTCATTTGGGACTGGATTCAAACCCATGGCTGAAAACTATATTTTCCATAAAAACTTGACAGTTGTGGCACAGAAGTGCCACCGTCACTTGCCTAAAGACTTTAAGCATTATTGTCCCCAATTTTCTGCTACCTCTTCCAGATGATTCCACAGTAAAATCCTCTCAGTGTGTGTCACTCAGCACAGAGCATAGACAGTTTCCTATGATACCAGCAAACTGAGCACCTCAGCTTTCTACAACTTTTAAAAAAAGTAACTTTTGTAGGATCCCTGGGTGTCAGAGTGAAGTCTGGAATAGGTTGAACTTTGTCATGGTTGATCTCAGGCTAGTGTGGGCCAGGAGGATGTATATGATCCAAACTGCCTGCCACCACCAAGGACCATGGTCATGGCTGTGATCCATGCTCCTGCCATACAAACTTGATTTAATTTTTTTTTGTTTCTTTTCTTTTCTCTTTTCATTTCTGTTATTTAATTTAATTTCTTTTCTTTCTTTCTTTCTTTCTTTCTTTCTTTCTTTCTTTCTTTCGTTCTTTCTTTCTTTCTCTCTCTCTCTCTCTCTCTCTCTCTCTTTTCTTTCTTTCTTTCTTTCTCTCTTTTTCCTTTTCTTCTTTTTTATATTGTGGAGTTTTGTTATTTTTTGAAGGTACAGGGGTGGGAGGGTGGACCTGGGAGGAATGGAAAGAGGGTATGATTGGAGATACATTGCATGAAACTCAGGTGATTAATAAAAATATTATGAGACAACCTCATTTTTCATAAATGCACATAAGACATTATAGTAAGAAATCTAGAAGCATTTTAAGTTCTACAGATATCTGTGATTTTATTGAGCAGTTGAATACTGTTTTTATTTTACATTATATGTGAAGCATACAACACAATGATGGTAAGAGAGTAAATACAACTGTTCCATATTCTGTACCACATAGTCTACTCTACAACGGTCAAGGCATGAAGAATTGCTAAATTCCCCTGAATTAATTTAAGTCACTCCAAAAAATCCCTTTCTCTGATAGGAAGAAACATGAGTGGTTTTAACTGAGTAATATGTATGCTACCTTTATCAACCACAGCTTAGGTTTTCAGAACCTGGAGACTCTTTATAGCAATAAGAATTTCCATCCTTCCCCAGTCTCTCCTATCTGTCAAACTACATGCGAATATTCTGACACATTTTCCCTAATCTCACAGATCTCCATGATGGCCCACATCATACAGCAGAGAATGTCGGAGCTGTTTTCTACTTCAGATCATTGTGTCCACGTTTCCTGCCACTTTAGAATTCTGCTACACACAGTGAGCAAATCACCTCCCCATTGCCTGATCCAGCAGCTGACTTTGAAATTAAACTATTTCTTTGAGTATAAGCAGGTTTAGAATTGTTTGGCATATAACAAAGGAAGAACCTTCTACTATGAAATTTTAATTCACATCCATGCATAATAAGTGTTTTCTCTGGAGCCCAGTATTATTTAATACATATCTGCTTAAATCACTTTATGTATAAATTTGTCAAATACTGAATAAAGAAATGACATGACCAAAATTTCTAGTTTTGAAGATTATGAATAGTTTCTGCTGCTCCCTTCATTTGAAATGTTGACACATGCACAAGGAATAGAAATAGGTGTACATTTAATGCTACATATATGCAAAAAGAAAGAAAGCAAAATAAAGGAAAAAATCAATGATCACAGCATGGGTAGAGCTTGATGTATACATAAGCCTTACATTTCCTAAACCTCTCTGTGCCCGGTCTCTTCCCTGTAAAATGTGGTAGTACACATTTGAATTCACATTGAATTCAATGAAGACATGATACAAAGAAATTCTCAGAGTTAAGAATTTTACAAACAAAGACTTTATCATGATGTTCTTGTTATTATTCAGTTGTGCTATAAAACCTCACAAATGCAGCCAAAGGGGAAAAATCAACCTAGCACATCATTGAAAATGCTTTTATCTTCTTTACTTTTTTCTCTTAGAAGCATTAGTTTAAAAAAATATCTTATATATTTGACAAATCAGAAAGAACTATTCTTAGAGAGAGAAAAAAATATCAGTATGCAGATAATGATCCAATGGCACATGTTTCCCAGATGTGTAAAATCATGAGAATATAGGCACACAAAGTTATCAGAATAATTCCAATTCATTTTTACTTTGCTTTCTTATTTACTTAATAACTTAAATCTAGTTGAATTTTTTAAATCTACTTTATTTTGGTATGAACTATGCATAGTATAAGACATAGAAGTTAGCTATAAAGTTCAATGAATAGAGACAAATATATAAATCCAAATAATAAGCCCTGGATTCATCAACGTGTTGGCTAATTTTATCTCACCAGAAACTTTCCTCATGCCTCATTGCATAGGACCAGAACTTACTAGAAATTTGATCTTATGATTTAAATAAGTGGCATTACCTTAAATTCAAAATCCTCTCTGTGTTGATTCCTGATTCAAGAGATGGGAGCTGGGACAGAGGGAATCATCAGCTATTTTATTACTTCTGAATATCATTTCTTTATAAACACATTTTGACTAAAGTATTCTTTCTTGTTACACTCCATTTTTTTCTTCATGTTTTTAATCACAGTTTGTAAATATTTGTGTATATTTGGGTATTCATTTTAGATATGGTTCATTCACTAGACTTGACACCCTCAAGAATTAAGAACCATGTTTGTTCTTTTGCCGGTATATTCTTGAGTAATGCACAACACATTCTTGCTATATAAAGGAACTTTATAATTAATTTTCAGTATAGTGATGATAAATGCATGTATTAATTAGGTTTCTCTAAATGAACAGACTGATAGAATGAACTAAGGTACATTCTTGCATTAGTAAGGGATACTTTAGAGTGACTTACAGGCTGTGGTCTGTATAGTCCAACAATGTTGTCTCCTGATGGAGCAGACAAGCATACAGAAATTGTTCAGTCCATGAGAATAGATGTCTCAGCAGTTCCAATCTGCCAATGAATTCCTAGAGAGGTCCTAGAAACCTACCAGTTTTCAGTACACATTGGAATCACAAAGAAGGAGGTTCTGACACTAGCAAAGGACTCTTTCAGGATAGATGAACTGTCCAATGAGCATAAGGGAAAGTAGACAAAAAGCAAAAGCATCCTTCCTCCATGTTCTTTTGCATGGGCTTTCACCAAAGTTATGGCCTAGGGTGTGTCTTCTGATCTCAAATTATTGTGATTTGGAATGAGTCTTTTTTAAATAAAGAAACCAAGAAAAGAATTCCTTACAGGTATGCTCACTTGCTTCAGGTTTGGTTAATTTCAGACATCAAGTCAACATAATTAGCCATTACAACACTTGACTCGTTTTTGCAGCATTATTAAGAATCTACTCTAGGTAGGTACATTGTTTTGAGCAATGCATGGGTAGAAAAGAATTCTTACTAAAGATATTCTGCTTTATGCTAAATCTAAAGCTATTTGCCAATAAAACATTTTTACTATTACCATCTTTAGCTGGTTATTTTCTTTTAATTAGGTCACAGTTGACAATATATTGGAAGAAGGCAGGAAGTACCACTTATTATTTTAGAAAAATTATGTTCAACAATCAACACATTAATACTGGCTTTGGAGTCACAGTCCTTGGCCCTGTATTTGCTACTTAATAGTTGTTCCTGTGTATGTCAAACAGTGTTTCTGAGCTATTAGTTACCTTAGTGATTCTGAAATAATGAGTTCAACTTCTTATTGATTGATGGTAGTGAAAAGGAATTGATGTATTGGTCGAGTCATGCAGGATAGATGATAGACACTTGCAGGGAACTTGTGCTCTCTGCAGGTACACCATATTCTCGAGGCCTGATTGTTATAATTTGTTTTCCACCCTGTATCTCTTTTCGCTTCACTGAAGTCAGAGGGTGAGGATAAAAGTTCCAAACCTCTATCAGTTGGTCATTTGGTGACCATATTCTAAAACTGTGTGGAGTCCAACCTTCTGAACATTAATAGGGTGCTCTACGGAGTATAGTATCAATTACACCAAGTGTTCTTTTCACTCAAGCAACCATAATAGTTTTAGATATTATGTGTCAGGAACTGGGCAAATATAAATAGTAAGTAATTTAATCTGATATTTGTTTTAAAACATTTTAACACTGATTATAGCAAATATAATATTTTCAAAAGAAAGATTATGAATGTTGGAGGAAGAATAAACACTTTGGGACAGTATTAACTCTTAGGAAAACTTTGTCAGGAAAAAAATGTTTGACTGGCAAATCTATCTGATAAATAATAGATTAAAACCTTGATTGAAATCTGGCCAGTAAAAGAAGCCAAGGTGAGCTCTGGGACTAAAAGAAAGCATCTACTTCCATGAATAAGGTAGAAGAGTGATCTAAATTATTTTTGATAGCAATGTAAGTTCTCCATATACATGCTCTCCCATATGTATAAAGACTTACACACACAGGCCCCCTCCATACCCATGTATAGTACACAGGCACCCCCCCACACACATACACATACAGGTTAAAGCAGAGAAAGGGGAAAACCAAAAAGTTTCCAGAAATCAAACAGCCATCAAGGACCCTAGAAAATATTGGAATTTATGACAGTTTCCTCAGATACTTATTTTATTGAACATTTCTTATGTTTGTTTTGCACCTTCTATGTGGAAAGTACTCCCCTACTGTCTGGACAACACAATTTTTCATTTGCTTCTGAGATCCTATGGATTCTTACAGTTTCCCAAACATCACCAAGGAAAGTTGCATTATTCTTACTTCATAAATTTAAAACTGAGGCTGCATTGTTTTGTGAACAAACTCTCACCCACACTCCTATAGGTAACTCTATGAAACCATTTGAGTCACATACACACACACACACACACACACACACACACACACACACACACACACACACACACACACATACAGTATGAAAATATGAACATGTTGGAAAGTTATACCATTATTCTATAGTTAATATGTAGCTAATGAAAAACATTAAAAAGGGCTAGAAAGATAGCTTAGTGTAAAGTGCTAATCACATGAGGATGAGGACCGAATCCCCAGACCCTAGGTAAAACCAAAAACAGTAGCATGAATCTATAATCCCAGAGTTCCTTCAGTGAGATAGGTAATGCTCTCTCAAGGCCATGTCTTCCTTCCTCTCTTATTTTCTTACATCATTCATTTATTCTTACAGTAAAAATAATAATAAATAAAAATATAATCATACTCAAGTTAAAGCATTTTTGAAAGATGTTACCTTAGTTACAGTACAAGGTCTACAAGATAGTTCATTAATCTTTCGTCCTTCAATGTCTTTTGTTTGTTTTTTTAATCTCTCAGAGGATTAATGGGGATAGACTGAAGTGCCAGATAGGTAAAGCATTATTAGTACTGAACTCTATCTAAATCTTCTTTTTATTACTCAATGTTACACACATACATTCTTATTAAAAAGGAAACTCCTTAGTGAAGGAAATAATCCCTTTCATTTTCCAAATAAGAGGAGCATAGCTGACAGGAAGAAAAGAATTGACAGTAGAATCCTCAGGGGAAGCCCTTTGTCATTTTCTTCTTTAGTGAAATGAACATGTAGGGAAAGTATATTAATTTTATTACATGGCAGAAGAACTTAATTCATCTCACCCTTTTGTACTGAACTCCCATTTGGCATACAGCCACTGCTATCTAATTCATTAGAGCTCAAACAGCTTCTGGTTTAGGTACTGTAGAACAGAACCTAGACATTCCCATTTTACTAGAACAGAATTATTGGCATAGGAAATGTTTAAGGGCTGATGACACAACAGTTCCAACTTGCCATCAGAGCTGGCTACTGTCTGCCCCCAAGACAAACTGATAAAAGTCTTTTTACTCCATTGCTTGAAGTGTGCTCTAGGTTCAAAAAGTAAGACAGATCAATTATGTGCATATAGGAAACAAAGGCAACAGCAAAGTCAACTGTGTAAATAAATTTTGGAAATGATATGGAAACAGTCCTCAATTAGAGATGTGCTGGAAAATGCCATTTTATTTATTATTTCATTACTCAGCCAAACAATAGCCTTCTCTTCCTTCTTCAATGCCAGTGTATTCAAAGATTAGAAGGAAGAACATGCATTCATGGACAAGAGGATGCATTTGTTGTGTAAAGTGTATTTGAAAAATAAAACTAGACAGAAAAAAAGATGGGGAAGAAAACCTTAAAATAATTGTAGCAAAACAAAATCTGTGCTGTTCAAAATGAGAGCCCTTGTCCCTTAGGCATATATCAGTGTGGTAGGAGATACAGTGAAGTAATAGACAAAAATTCCACTTCATGGAATGCCAGTTTTCTTCAGTAAGAAATAGTTTTAAAAGTTTATATGAGTAAACTAACACATATATATTATAATGCTGAATACAAATTTTTCATAACTTCTTGAGATAAAATATTAGTATTTGTGTAAGTTTTATGACTGTATTTTGTCTTCTTAGGTGTTGCCTAGATACCTGCAGAGAAAATTCACACCCTTTGGTTATATATATATATTTATATATATATATATATATATATATATATATTCTTTTTAATGAATACTGATCTTTGTTTTGATAGTTTTTGAAATCTCATCATGTAAATTTTTCTTTTTAAAAACATATGTTTTTTTACTTGCTTTGTGAAAAATACTAGACACTACTAATATTAGCTTTAATATTAGCCTTCTCCTTTTTTTTATTTGGGTTTGTTTTATATAGCCAGAAATATGTCCTATAACAGATTTGTGTTCATGTTTTGCTCTTAAAAGATACTAGAAAATTCAAGTGGCCACTGTGCAAGGGAAATTAGGAAAGGCATTGGTACTTACTGCTATGGTTTTTATGTGGGTTTCCCCTTAAATGTGGCAGTGAAACAGTAACAGAAAGTAGCGTGGGGCTATCGTCAGAGGTCAGGGGATATTAGGATTATTGTCAGAGGTCTGAGAATATGGGAACTATTGTCAAGCTTTGGGGATATTGGGACCTATTTTCAGAGGTCTGTAGATACAAGGACCTGTTCTCAGAGGTCAGGGGATATTGGAAACTATTGTTAGAGATCTGAGGATATTAGAGCTATTGTCAGGGGTTGAGATATAGTAGGAATTATTGTCAGAGATCAGAGAATATTGGATGGCATTTACATTATTAGAGATTTTGCTTTTGGAATGAAAGAAGGAATTAATACTGTTCTAAAAAAGAAACATAATTGGAGAATTTATTGCTATAAAATACAAACTACCCTAATGTCCTGCCCTCCTGTCTTCCAGTTTTCTATGTGATCTCTAATGAGAGCTCTCCATCATAAATGTGTTCCCACCATGATGTCACTAGCCATTAGGGCATATCTCAAGGATAGCTCTTTCCATAGCCAGCACCATGCTGTTTAAACTTTTAGTTTCTAAACTAATAAGCCAAATAAATTTCATCTCTATAAAGCTATCCAGTTTCAGGTATTTTAACATAGCAACAGAAAACTAATACCACTGCCATGATTCATCCTAAGGCCTGTTTAACACAATAGTGAGTATCTTATCCAACTACCTATGTCTCATTTCACTGTTGTAACTCCAATTTCTCTTCGGAAATTGTGATTAAATTGAGTATTTAGCAATTATATAGAAATTAGGAGGTATCAAGTGCTGCCCTAAGCACTTTGAATTTTAAGCTTTGTGACAAAAGTGTGAATTATAAGTAGCATGACTTTTATGCAGAGTAAATCTCACTGAAAATCAGAGATAAATGGAATTGTTTATATAATCTGGTCAACAACTTCATTTTCTATTACATGTCTTATATTTGACATTGTCTATTTTGAATAAGAACTAATGTTCAACTGTCTGTGACAATTTTAAGTAAAACAGATGAGCAAGTATTCTGAGATGGAGACATGTTTGGAGTTTTAAAAAGCAGCAATCTGGCCTCTATGCTTAATGACGGTAATACAGAAATAAAGAGTAGGAAGTGATTCATAGCACTTTGAGTTGCTTTATATTTGATAGAAAGGCAAATGGAGATATTTCAAGCACATTTTGCAAACATTTGTAGCCTATTCTTTGTGTGTGTGTGTGAGATAGTGTATGTTTTTAACAATGTATTGTATAAATTATCCATATATATGCACTAAACTCAGTAATCATGGTGCAGCAATTTATCATTAGTTATTTTCTTCACAAGTCTATACTTAACTTACCTTTTTCCCCCCTTTAACTCCACAAAATTATTAGGTGCCATGCCTACCCTTGTACAAGCTAAGCAAGTGATTTAATATAGAAAAAGATCCCAAGCCTGTGTTCTGAGGTTTAATTTTATGCTGGAGTTTCATTGAATAGCCAAAGACAGACTGAAACTTATATAGGAAATGCCCTGATTGTGGAATTCTCCTGCCTCAGCCTCTAAAGTAGCTATAATTACAGATATGTACCATTTCAATCTTTTTCTTTTTCTTTTTTGAAATTTTATCAGTTGGCATGTAGTGAGTTTTGTATATGTATAAGTCATATTCTTCTGTAGGAGAATCAGCAACAATAAAACAGCATCCATATCTTTCAAGGTCTGCCTGGATGTAAAATTTGCAACAGAGAGGCAGTGAGCCTCAGTAACATAAGTGAGCAACAGTAACAAAATATATATTGATTACTTATGTTAATTGTAACAACCACAAATATCCCAGGAATGTAGTAATAAAAGCTTAATGCAATATACAAAAATGTTTTATATTGATTTATTTAATGGGTAGAATTTATACTGAGAAATATATTATATTTAAAAATGAATTTAACAATAATTTCAATATATATATAAAACTTTCAGAGAAGTAACAGTCAATCACTTTCAAAAGGAAATTTATAAAAGCTTTATATTTTTATGGAGAAAATTACATTTTAAAGAAAATTTTATATTATTCTTTATTTTTATGTTTATGGGTGTTTTGCCTGAAAATAATATATAATTTGAGAGATGAATGCATTTAAATATGCATGGCATAGTGTAGATGAGTTCTTCAGAAAAGAAGAGCATGCCTTAAGTCCCAAAGCAGCACTACATGGCTTTAATTCTTTCTAGCTGCTTAAACTTTGAGACATCCCTTAACTTCTCTGACCTTTCCTTCCCATTTTATAAAATGGAAATCGAATATTTCCTTCATTTGGTTCTTGAAAATATTATACACAAGGCATGTAAATCCACTTGACTTTTTGACTGATATCTAGCAGACCTCAGTAGCTGCTTACTATTATTATTATTATTATTATTATTATTATTATTATTATTATTATTATTATTATTTTCTGTGTCTTCCAAGTGGATTACCTTACATTTCTTATAAGGGGTGTTCTTTCCTCAAGCCCTGTGACCTTTATCGTTCTTTGTAGTTATGTAGTGCTATTAAAGGGATACTTCAATCACTATTAATGACTATTAATAAGCACCATTTAAATTGAGTGACAATGTCATCAGTGTCAAATAAAATAAAATTAATGTTGGAGTTGAATTTGCTTGTTAGAAGACTGTGGCCATAAATACTAGGTTGGAGCTGACACAGAAAATGGTGATCAGTGCTGTGGCTACCCACAAATACTGACCAGGAACTAGATGGAAATTATTTTACATAGCTCATGCTCTGGAAAATCAGAATATTTCATCTGTGGCAGAAACAACAGTTGATGATGAATGTAGAGGCTGAGCCACTTCCCTGTGCACATGGATTCAAAGGATGTGTTAACAATGACTTTATTTTACTAGTTACAATTTGATCACTAGGGTAATATTCAACTCTATTAGTTATGCTTCCTAATATGGATGTAACACACAGCTTTCTATCCTGGGAGGTTTAACTTGAGCTCATGTTTATATAAATATCAAGATGTGTTCACTTAGCCTTTTAACTTTGGGTTTGTCTAGCAGTGGTTTTATCATGGAATAGGACAGTTTACCAGATGGTGGTCATGAAGCAAAGGGAGTGACTTGAAGGTGTTTAGGTTGCAAAATTCTCTTTAAAAGGAACCCCACAAAGTCTTAATTTATTCCTCTGTGTACAACAATCTAAAGCTTTGATCATCTTCCAACAGTGAGACAACTTGGGCTCAAACATTTAACATATGGGTCTATGGGGTGTTTTTTTTTTTTGTTTTGTTTTGTTTTGTTTTGGTTTGGTTTTGGTTTTTTTCCTGTTGTGATAAAATACTCTGACAAAAGCAATTTAGGGAACTGAGGGATCATTTTAGTTTGCATTTGAAGGTACAGACTACCATGGCAAAGAATTTAAGAGTGCAGGAGCTTCTGAGAACTAGTTATATTATGTTTGCAATCAGGAAGCAAAGAAAAATCGATCCATGCTGCTGCTCATCATGGTTTCTCTACCTATACTTGTCTTGCCATTGTTCCTGCTTATGATTAAAATATGCCTTGATTTGTCAATTTACATAACCATAAAAATTCCTACATACATGTTCAGAGTCCTATCTCACAGGAGATTCTAGATTCTGTTAAGCTGATAATAGCACCAACCATCACAAGAATCACATTCTAGGTACAAACTACATCAACTATGTTCATTTTTTCCCTTACTTTGGTTATGAATAAACATTTGTAATTCTGAGTCTTCTCCTTGCCTTTCATTTTCATAAATCTTGTTTATGTAATTTGCAACCAAGAGCTTGTTTAGATACAGTTTGGCTAAAATCTCAAGTAACATAATATGTTAAAAGAAGTTTAAGATCCATTTTAAAAGAGTTAATCAATAAAGAAAAAGTGGAAATGGAATGTTGTAGCTATTTAGGTAAAGCCAACAGACTATTTAAAAAACTGAAATGTGCTTAGAAGAAGCAAAAATATGACTAATGAACAAAAACATTTAGCATAGGTAACGTGGACCAGTAGGTTGAGAGAGGTCTGTTCTTTGCATATCTCTTTGCATTTACAACTTAGATATTTATATGTATGTTTCTTCAATCTACTCATTTGGGTGATTCCAGGAATATTTTTAAAATTTATTTTCTTTTTGTGAGCCCCCGCCCCTCTCCCTTGTGTGTGTGTGTGTGTGTGTGCCTGTGCATAGGTACCCATAAAGACCAGAAAAGGGAGTCAAATTTCCTGGAGCTGGTGTTAAAGGTAGCTGAGTTTGCCCAAAGTGAGAGCTAGAACCTGAATTTGGGTCTTCTACAAGTATGCAAGTATTCTGAACATAAGGGTTCTCTCTAGTTCCAGGGATTTCAGTTTTTAAGAATAGCATGCAAGTATTTTCTAGGAGAGTGGTTAAATATCTGAAAGTTTGTCACTTTCAATTTTCTGATGATAAACATGGTGATATTACTTATAATAATCTTGTTTCCTCTAAATTTAATTAAAAACAGATTTATTTTCTTATTTTTATGTATATGAGTCCTCTGTCTTCATGCACATCAGAGCAGGTGATCAGATCACATTACAGATGGTTGTGACCCACCATGAGGCTGCTGGGAAATGAACTCAGGACCTCTGGAAGAGCAGCCAGTACTGTTAACTGCTTAGTCATCTCTCCAATCCTTAATTCAAGTTTTTATGTTTCAAAATTTACAGAGATTCTAAAGCCATTCAGTTCTTTCAGGGTTCAGCATTCACACATAGCTAACAAAGAAACAAAAAGACAAAGAAACAAAAATTAATTATTAATTAATTAACATTCCTTCAGCTTTGGAGAACTTGACATCTATGTATATCCTTCACTGTAAACAAGATTAAAGTATCTCCAATACAACGTATCAAATACTAAATAAACAAACATTCTTCTGCAAATCAGTGTAGCCTAGAGAACAATGGTCCCTTATGAGCAATAACTGAGAACTTAGTTCATAAATCTGGTAAATGAAAGATCTATGGCCCAACAAAAGCAGTCCATTTAATTTTGCTGCATGAATTTGTTGGCAGAAAGTATAATGTGGGCCCCCCCACCCCCCAAATGTGGACACTATGCTGCTGGACTATGGAGTGTAATGGCAGGGACTGAAATATAGAAGCTCTATTGTGACCCTTTGGCACTAGAGAGATCAGCACAAGATACAATCATATCTTTCAGCCGCAGCCTATTTGTGAAGAGAATTTATCTGGAAACTGGAAACCTGGATCCAAGAGGCATCTTTGTCTTTTATCTTCTAGGGAGCTTTCAAAACTCATTGATTTTCTCAATTTTATTTTTTAGTTGTGTGCAAGATCTGGCTCATACAAGATGGTAAAATCCAATTTTACCTACTCTTCTATCATTTTGTTCCAAAAATGTTACATGTGTGCTTGAAACTAGACAATGGGTATATATTTATATCCTAGAAATCAGAAAACACTATACACCAGGGCTGCCTCCCCTCCTTACAAGTTAAAAGGAGGGCAATCACTGCTGCTGGTTAAAAAAATGGTTGTTGAATTAAGAACAATGTAAATAGGAGGTTTAAAAGTACCTTGTAAAACATAGCATGCCTTATAAAGTTTTGTTAATGGTGTAATTTTATCCACTATATTTTGATTATTCAAATCAACAAATAATTATCAAAGATATTCATTCCTTCTAATAGAACTAAAAGAGTTGAAAGAACAGCTTAATTAATAATGGTTAAGGTTGACTTGCTAGAGCTTAAAACTTGTAGATGCAGGAAAATATTAATGAAAGACAGAAATCATGAGAACTAATCAAATAAATAAGCTAAAGGAAATTCATAAGATGTCCTGAAAGTAAATTAGGCCAAAGTTGGTGTCTACCTATTACAAACACACACACACACACACACACACACACACACACACACACACACACACACTCCTATATATCAAGGTATAAAAGTTAAAACCCTGAAAGTAAAGTAAAGATTGGAGAGGCTAGAATCAACACTGGATACCAGTGGGCAAAAGCAGAACAGCAAAAAATCCCACTAATGATTACAGCATCAGTGGAGTTCACTGGTTTTGTGGTTGTCAGGGATTTTTTTCCCATTTGTTTTGACATACTTCCCTCTTTTCTCTTCTTTCTGCCATCCCTGCTTCCCTCCTTCTGTGGTTCTTTGCTTTCAGCCTCCCTTTTTTCTTCTGCTTTTCTCTTGCCCTTTATCTATTTGCTTTTATTCACTCTATTCTCAAATATATTGTTTCTATTTATTTTTGAAGCACCTTGATATGGGTCTTTTGTAAGGCATGCATCTGAGCTGATAATGGTTAAGGGAGACAGCATTTATTTTGTTTTCTTTTTTCTTTTTCTTTTTCTTTTTTTTTCAGTGAAATCTAAGGCTCAGTGACATACAGGCAAAAAGTTTCCAAGTCTCAGAGACTGCCAGCTTTTATGCCTTTAATGAAAAGAAGGCAGACAAAGCAGAGATTTGGCAGAGTTTCATATCTTGTCCCTACCACTTAGTCATTGTTGTTTGAAGGGCATGTTATTCAGCTTCTCAGTGGCTCCATGTCTTTACAGTGTCAAAGGGGATTTTAGTGAGAGATGAATACAGTAACAATGCAAACTTCTCCTTCCGATGCTTGTGGATTTTGTTGATAAAGATGATGGCTGTGCTAGCTAGTCAGTCTTTGCCCTGCCAAATTTTTCCTTTCTTTCTCGCATTGGAAATTGAGTTTCACGGACTTGATAATTTGGCACTTGTCCTTCTGAATTCTGCTAAGATCAGGACAAAGAGTGTAACTTGCAGAAAATGGAATATAGGGAGAGGGGAGACTGGGGTATTATTCCTAAGGCTCCTTTACTTCTACCAGGTAAGATTGCAAGAGTTACATTTCTTAATAAAAATGCACAGCAACCATTAGATGACCCTTTCTTACAGCTACAGCTCTTTTCCAGTTTGACAGGTTCTTCTGAAGGCTCCTTCTGTCCTGTCATTTGAGTGTCATCTGTCTTTCTAGGTTCTGACTGGTGATGCAACAGTGATTATTTTCTTTGCCCAAAATGCCCTTATTTAATGATCTTTTATGCTTATTTAAATGACATATCTTGCTTCAAAGATCAACTGAAATACCATCTGTGCTAAGAGTTATTCCAAGAGTATGTCATCATCAAGTGAATGGCACCAACCATTTGGGTTTGTTGCTGAACTCAAAATAATGTCAGACAGTTTAATCTGTTTTGACAAGTAATAAAGTCTGTGTGATAAAATCTGGTTTCTGCTTGTAAAACTGTGAGCCTTCTAAGGTCAAGGACCGGATTATGCTCAATTGAACACTTGCAGTATTTGGCCCTCTTATTCGTTTACAAAACTTGAAAGTAATTTTTTCTTAATTAAATATTTTTCCTAGTAGGTTTTTTTTCTCCACAACTTTTTTATAAGTGAAATGAATGTAATTTATTTGCTTGTTTTAATTAGCTGTGATTATCTCACCACCTATATTTGTTTTATGTAAAAGCTGAGCTCAGAAGCTAATGTAGCTAGCCAAAATCTCTTTCCATCAAAGGCCAAGTGGATATGGGCAACATTCACACAGAAATAAGAGTGGGCAACATTCACACAGAAATAAGAGTTTTGTTGATGACAGACATTCATAATTTTCATTAAACACATCTCTTAAAATGTGCCATAAATTTCAATATAGTAAATTTAATTGATCTTTTCTTTGTTGCTCATTACTATGAAGCTTTTTGTATTGAGAACCAATATGCTGCTACTTTTAACCACAAATGAATAGATACATTCTCAAATCATTTGGGAAGAAATTAAGGAGAATCAAGACAATTTACTTATATATTACAAGTAAAATATAATATATAAGTAAAATAATATGCTATTTCACTTTTTAAAGAAAGTACTAATTCTATTATGTAATCTATTCTAAATATTTAAAACTGTTAAATTATATGTATTTTAGAACTGGTAAATTCTAATTTTATTTCTATTTCAAGTATCAGAAACATGTTTATTACAGTAAATCATTTCATGTTTATTTGCCATAATGTACTAAGTATAGCCATATGTAAAAGCAATGAATATGAGCATTAGTATGATTTCAGATGTGGCCACTGAGAGTTTAAAAGTACCCCTTTTAAAATGTGAAATTAGAATGGCCATTTGCATCATTTGAGCATCTGCACTCAGGTTGCATTTTGAAAGTCAGCCTTTTATTATAATCTGCCTCTATGTAATGACATTTACCACAGTAAACACAGCAAGACAGAGTCACTTCATCAACAGTGAGTGGCAGTTACCTTCACAATAGAAAGTAATAGCTGCAGAATGTATGAAAGAACATGATTGCTGAAACCTAAGACTTGGAGCTGCTTTACTAGTATATTTTCATTTAGAACATATTTCTAGAAGGAATATACATTTCAACTTAGTATGTGGACCTGTGAGATGAGGACTTCCAATTGGAGCAGACCAGAGATTTAATTCTCAATTGGATTAAAATAGTTGTAGTTCAATGAAGAGGCATGCTTCTTACCCTAAAGAAGATGTGGAAGGGTAAGCTGACAAAAAATCCCTGCTTAGAACACTTACACAGGATCTCTTCAATATACTTGCTGGTATTTTAATGTTCTGCAAGCTGAAATCATTCTATGAATACCAATGTGTATTAAAATAACTTGCATATTTAATTTAAGCAACCTATTTTTTCTTCTCATTTGGGGACTAGCAACACTTCAATATTTTTCAACACTATTATATTAATATGATTTCTCTTAATTGAAAAAGAATAGAGACCTTCAAATAAAAGTGGGCCATTTTTTCTGTTCTGTTTTTAACCTCTATTATTGTTAAAGCCAAGGATATGTCTCCATTCTTGTCTTCTCTGGGGACACAAGCCATTACTTCCACCTGGAAGTCACATTGTTATTCTAAATAAATTTAACTCATTACTTCTTGTAGCTCACCAACTCTTTAATCTAGCTTGACCTTCTTAAGAATATGTTACATTTATACATTTGAGTTCAAGCACATAGTAGAAACACACACACACACTTTTGAGGAATAAAGAGATGGAAATAAAATCCATCAAACTCTCTATTGAAAATGGTTTTGATATGATTGTTTTCAAAATACAGCAGAAGATCTTTCTCTTACTGGGATTCATGATTATTTGTTTCAGGGAATCTTAGTACCTCCTTACTTTCCACATCCCAGCACTATTTAGGCTGCTTTCCTTTTGAAGCTGTACTTTTCTACACTTTCCTTTTTATATCTTCCCAACTTAATGGAAATTAAAAGCTGGCACATTCTTTTAATCAATTAAAAATATATCATATGCACCTGGAAAGAGTTTGGTTTATTTTCATTCTTGGTTATGCTAAGACTTTCTAAGTAAGTGATCTAACATTGAGCTATATCCTCAGTTTGCATTCCTGACTTTAATTCCATTGTGAACTAGTAATACATTAATGTTCTGTTCATATTGGTTACTTTTTTCATCATTGCAACAAAATTACCTATGACCATTAATACTGATCTTCAATTTGACAGAATCTAGAATAGAAGTTAAACTTTTGGGTTTGTTTGTGAAAGAATTTCAAGATTGGGTTAACTGAGTTTGGAAGACTCACCTTCAGTGTGGTTCCATTTATATAGTGGGGTAGGTTCTTGGACTGAATAAAAAATATAAAGACTGCCAAGCATCAGCATTCATTCTCTCTGCTTTCAGACTGTGGCAGCAATGTGACCATTCATTTGTTGCCATTTCCTCAAAATTTCATACCACTATATAGGCTGATCTCCTTGAAGTGTAGAGTGAAATAAATCCTTCCCCTTAAGGAAAAAGAGGTTCATTTTGACTCCAAGTTTCCAAGGAGACGGTCCTTCCTCCAAGGAAGGCATTGAGGCTAGCATGGATAAGTTTATGCCTGTATGTCTTTCAGTGGCTTGTTGACATCTTGATGGATCAAAAGGCAGAGAAGTGAGGCTGGAGCCAGAAATGAATATCAAGTTTGATCTCTACTACCATGAAGGCTTAGTACCATGAGATCTACAATTTTCAAAAAGAGTGTGACCAGCTAGAGATAAAAGACAAACACAAGCCTGTGGATAACAGTTTGATTTCAAACTGTCTCAATAATCTTTCTTATTTTCTTCTTTCAAAAGTTTCTTAGTAGTGCATTTTCCCACTGTATAGTTTCTAAAGCCATATTATCAAATCAATTAAAATCTGATAAATACAACTATATTTATACCACCTTACCCAAGATTCTTACATCAAGAGATTTCCTAGGGAAAATCTTGTCACATATGAGGAGCCTTCTGAGCATTCTACAAGAAAGCTAATCCTTCTAGTTACCCCCTATCTGATCTTGAATATCCTGGCTAAATACATAGGTGGGAATGCTCCACAATAAAAAGACATTTGTCCTTTCCTCTCAACAGGTTGGGCTGACATGAAAGATACCACACTAGATAGTATTTTCTTAATTCTCTTAATTAAACAATTCTTCTACTGAAACTTGGTTCTTAGTGTTAATAATGGTTTTGCATTCCTGTCATTCAAGAATGATTACCATTCAAGTCTCAATTAATACCTATCACTGTGCTGGGTTTACTCAACAGCTGTTCTGTTGCAGTAGGTAAATATTACAAACTAAGGGATATGAAATTGCTACATTTATTTTTCTACAATAAATATATTCTAAAGAATATTTATGGTGCCTTAGAAATAATTTATAAATAAAGATAATGAAAGACACTGAAAAAAAAAGAGACAAAGGAAAAGGAAATTTTTAAAAAGAAATGAAGGAGTGGCAGGTGAAAGACCCATTGAGGAAAAGAGGGAAATTTGACAAATTAGTACAATGGAGCCAGGAACAGAGTGTGGCTGCAGAACAAATGACTTACGATATGGATAATTAACTTCTGTGTAGTTCAGCAAGATGAGCTGAAAGGAGATCTGCATGTGCATAAGGATGTTAATCTAATGTTATTGATGCACATAAGTGAGTGATTCTTTGTGTAGAAAGGAAATGATTACACAGAGATAAAGCTAAGGCTTCCAGTTTCACAACTCACCTAATTTCCCAGAGCCAAGATTCTGCTCATCAAGCAAGGGAAGTTTCCAATGCCACAGCACAGCAAACAACCAAACAGAAATTTGGATATGGTACCAGCACTTGCAAATTTTCTTAAGGGTTCCAGCTAATTTGCAGCACATAGTAAAACAAGTGTGAAAGTGTGAAATGACACATGCTAGCAGGAACAGGGGGACAGAGTGATGAAGCAAACAATAGTTCTATTTTAAGGGGTGCTTAATTAGTTATAGCCAACCATAGCCACTTGCTTTCATTACTGTGCACTGAATAACCATAATTTTCTAAATAAGCTTTTGTTAGAGTTTTGTTCATAAACTACTATAAAAGCAAGTAGATAATTTTCATTCAAAGGAAATCTTCATTGGCCAAAGAATTCTAAAGGAGTAAAAACTATTAAAGATAGAGTGGATTTGAAATAGTGTACAAGGAACCTACGCATAATAAATCATGGCAAAATGATAGATACAGGGTGGCAAAATGAGGAAAAAGGAGAGAAAGAGAAAAGGGAAAGCAATCTATTGTTTCATTATCTTGATTTAAAGGAAGGCTGTGCTGGGTGAATTAGGGGTAAAGTGGCAACATGTCCCCATTAACACACAATCTGACTCAGAAAAGGTTAGTAAGTTACAAAGGTATATCAATTGTCTAATTTTCATTTCAATTTACTTAGATATAAAATAAGAAAACATTATCAATACAATATTTACATTTCAATGTTTGCTTGGCTAAGATCTCTTTACAGAGCACTTAATTCAATGCAGGGCAAGAGAGAAGTGCTTGAATTATTTTGTGCATCACTAGTGGTAGCCGGGATAAAGACAGGTGGATTTGTGAAAGCCTTTAGGGATCTAAAGCCAAGGACAATGTCTAGCATTCTCAATGTGATCCTAATAGGAAGATAGCTTTCTGGTCCATAATTTATATCCTTTCATCATGACAAAAGGCAGGACAGTTTTGAAGTTTATAAAGGATAAAACTAACCATCAAGGGTGATGTTTGAATTTCTAGCATTTTCTCTGGAAAATTCTATTAATTTTGAAAGTGAATTGCATCTTCTTTAATGTATCTACTCTATTACTGAGTGGCCTTCAAAACACAGAACCCATTTCCAATAATTTCCTGTTTTTATATCACCTAAGTTCCCACTAGGCAATTGTCAATAGTTATTTTCACAGTGACATATTTTATGGGGACATTAAATATGAATGTATCAGTCACATGTTAAAATACTAAAGGTTTCTGAGAACAAGCAAACATTTGTCATGATCACAGGTGTTTTTGTAATTACACTCTGACCTGCTGAGAGGTCATTTCCTTGTCTAAATTATCATTCAAGTGATGGATATCTTTAAATAGTCCTGCACTTCACCTTTCAGAAAAAAACAGCCAATATAATTTTAATAGCTTTGTAAGTTTCCATTAAGATAACATTCACATGTGTATACATTTAATAATATATACTGAAATTTGCGTATTCTGGTGGTGCATATGAGCCACTCTTACTAAATCCAATGTGAATTTTTCAACTGTTCAAAGCTTAAGTCTATTTCCTATCTGTGCTTCTGACCACAAATTATTTAAAATTCAATTTCTTAGAATAGTTGAAGACTATATAGTTGAAGTGTTTGTTCTTCAAAAGTTTGGTAGAACTCAGTAGAAATTTGTCTATTTCTGTGCATTTCTTCATTGAGAGATTTATTACTGATCCAGTTTCATTGCTTATTATTTGCATGAAATTTTCTCATTTGCAACAGCATGGATGAACTTGGAGGGCATTGTGTTAAATAAAGCATGCCAGGCACTGACAGACAAGTACTCTTCTGTGGAAGCTAAAAACATTGATTTTGTGGAAGAAGAGAGTAAAATCCTGTCACTAATACCTCAGAAACATGTAAGGAATGTGATACTGGGAGATGAGTGAGAAGAACAGGGTGTAGTAGAATATGAAGAATAATTTCTAATATTTCAATGTATAGCAAGGTAACTATGAAATATATATATTTCATAGTTACCTTGCTGTGTGTATATATATATATATACACACACACACATATATACATACACATACACACAAACACACAAACTTATCATATACATTTAAAATATATATTTAATATATATGTATTAAATATAATGTATTTACATATATATTTTAAATGGCTAGTAGAGAAGATTTTGACTGTACCCAGTGTTATGAAATGAAAAATATTTATGGCAATGAATACACTGCTTACTCTGATCTGATCATGATATTTTGTATCCATGGAATGAAATAATACATACACACACACACACACATACTTTCACTTATACACATATATGCAAACTTAGTGTATGTATGTATGTATATGCATATTATATATATGACTTGTGCCAACTGACAAGTATATTTAAAATCTGGGTTCTTATTACAAAGTTGGCTTCATAAATGTGTGTACATACTCATGTGCTTATGATATTTTGAAAAGCATGGCAAAGGAAAACAGAAAATCCTGATCACAGAGAAACAGTGCTCACATGCTAGGGAAATATTAATATCCTCTTGAACTGGCCACTAGAATCACAGTCCTTATAAGCCAGGGTAGACTGTCGCCCTTAGTCAACCCAATAACTTTTTTTAACTAATGATGAAAATCAGATGCTTTGCTATTAAGTAAAATAATGAAGGTGAAAAGGGTAAGAAAGAAGAAAAGAGAGGTATAGAAGAGAAAGAAGGATTTGATTCCACTCTCTTAAAATGATTCATTGTTGGATTGGTGAGATGGTCCAGTGGGTTGAGGCACTTCCTGTTAGGCTGGATGACCTGCTAAGCCTGACTACCTGAATTCATGTGCTGGAAAGAGAAAACAACTCCTAGTAATCTCCATATGTTTGTGCACATAAAAATTGTAATACAACTGTTCAAAATACATTTTATTTCATAATTTTCCCACAAATAAGCACTTAAAATTGACAGTAGTTTGTTATATTGGGGTCTTTGCTATGAAGATTAGAAGATATTCTCATCCTCAGAATTCTGATAGGCATCAATAGGATGGCGAAGGCATAAAGATAGAAGATTTTGCTATTTCCTAAACCAGATAAAAGCCTATTTTGATGTTTTACTCCTATAAAAAGAAACAAACAAACAAACAACTAAACAAAACTGCCAGAGCCAAGAGTTTGATGAGATCATTGTAATTAAGGAGAGCAAGAACCAGCGGCTCCTTATCACCATGATGAAGATTAGACAGTACAGAAGGGAAAATCTGTCCTCTATCAGAACATCACATGAAACACTGAGAACAGCCAGCACACCGAAGAGGCAGAGCAGGCTGTGTCCCATCTCTATCTATTGCAAATAAGCTTTTGAAATTTACAGTAATATTTTGAAATTCTGATTGTTTTTTTCCATGTTTCAGTAAAATGTGGAAAAATCGATTGTCAGGCAACAACTTAAGCATTTATCCATTCAATATTTCTGCAAATGAAACAAAAGTCCATAGTTTCACAGAAGCTTGTTGATGAGGAAAACAGCCTGGTTCTCTCACAAATTGTTTTCCTCCCACTGTCAGCAAGTACAACAACACACATTGGCTCAGATTCAAGAAGCTACTGGGAGTTCACGAATGCCACCTCTGATGCTGCTTGTGCAAAATCCAATCTGCTGGTGTAAGTCCATTATCTTGTAGAATTTTCTTTTCCTCTCTCTTACCTATGACAGCATATAATTATAAATCAGGTCTAGGTGAGCATTTGGAAAACAAATATATGGCTATTGTAACAGGAATGTGCAAGTTTTCTAAGATTATTTATTGAAAGGCCAGGCAATTTCACAGCAAGATATTTAGTGAATAATATGCCCCTTCGTATAAGTTAATGCAGAATCTGTTAGATTCAGAATGCAAAAAGTTTTCTTTGGTATATATAATTTGCCATCTTAGTATTTTTTAATTTTAAATTTTAATTTAAAAATACATTAATATATGAATAATATACTCAAATCATTTACACTCCACTGTCTCCCTGTCCAACTTCTATGCTGCCATAATGACCTCCACTTTATTACTGTTACAGACATGTGCATGTGTACACACATGTACACAAACACACACCCACACACCCACACACACTCCACTGAGTCCATTTAGCATTACTGATATGTATTCTTTAAGACTGATTATTAGCACTGAATAACCTATAAGGATGCTTGTCAATGAATGCTATGTTTTTCAGCCACCATTGGTTGCTTGCATTTCTTCATGTATTGGTGGAAGATTAAATATAGGCCAGTGGTAGTAAGGTACATTTAAATTGTTTTTAATCACCACCATTTATCTGCAGAACACTTCTTATAAAACTGAAATGTCTTACTTATTAAATAGCAACTTCCTTCTCAGGCCCACAGCTCTTATCAACTGGGACTCAATCTTGCCTGTATGATTTTTCATACATTGTGTACCTCATATCAGTGAAATTATACATTGCCTGTCCTTGTGTGAGTGGCTAATTTCACTTAGCATTGTGTCTTCTAGACTCACTGAAATAGTAATTTATGTCATAATTCCTTTCTTTTTGAAGGCTGATCATTAATAACCTGCCATGTATGCTTATCCATTGATCCATTAATGAACATTGTCATTGCCTTAACATTTTCATTATTGTAACTAATGCTGATATGAACATGGGGAATGAAATTTCATCAAAGCCTCACTTTCAGTCCTTCTGGATATGTGTCTATAAGTGGTATTACTGGTTCCTTTGATAAAGCTGGGTTTTTCTACTAAAGACTGCTACTCTGTTTCTACAGCAGGTGCCTTTTATAACTTACCAAGAATGTACAAAGCTTCTGGTTTCTCTGCCTGCCTGATAATACTTGTTATTTGCTCAACAGTATCCCCTGGTCCTTTGCGTGGCACACTTTCTCACTGAGTTTTAATTACTATATTCTGAATGATCAATAATGTGAAGCATCTCCTCATATGTTTCTTTTGGAAAAATGTTCAAATCCTTTGCTCATTTATAAATAGATTGTCTGGAAATCTTAGCCAGAACAATTAAACAAGAAAATAATTTTTTTAAGTTCCATATTGGAAAGAACTACCATATGTTTTTATTCATTTGATACTATCATGTATGAAAAAACAAAATTTTCCACAGAGATGTTCGAACTAGCAAATACAATACGCTCTGAGTAGGGTATAGTTATCACAAAACTAGCTATATTGCCACAAATACACAACTATCAACATAAAAATAAAATTAAAAAATTAGCTTCTAGTTTTTTAAGAATTTTTACCAAAATATATTTGGAAGAAAACATAAAATAGCAATGACAGGTAAAATATGCACTTAAAATTTAGAAGTATAAATATGAAAGTCAAATTTTAATTTGCTTTTTTCAGTTCCTTTAAATCACAAATAAATCAAATAACTCAATTTTGGATCTGTTGCCTTTTTTATGTACAAATTAAGCTTTGATTTTATAGATTGAACAACACAGAGTCAGAGTTACATCTTATTCATATTCTAGGATACTTGCCCCCTTCATCTGTAGGACCTCATGAATACGTAAGTGTAATTGAACACCCTTAGGCAGAAACATCCATCCTTTGTCCTTCACTCTTCTTTTAGTGGTCCCCTAGTAACAAACTAACCACTACTCTTTCTGAGCTTGATTTTCCTTTTCTGGAGAAAACAAAAAATGGAAAGGACTCTCTGTTCTTGCCATCTGTTCTCCATAGACAGTCATAGTAATTTACCAGGTATACACCTGAGGCCTAAAGTACAACAGTTTATGTCAGAGACTGAAGAATGAAGGCTGGGGTCTGGAACATGGGAGGAAACAAGTGGCTGCATAGGAGGAATGGCTGCCCTTACTTCACACACATGTTTCATAAAGCCTGAGCTGTATACATTGAGTCTTGATTATAAGATTCATTTGAAAAAATTCTGCCACTTACATTTTAATTATAACTATAAAAGGAGTGGGACTTTGAAAATACACTTTAAAAAGGAAGAGGTGTTATTACATGGACTAATATTAATTGAATAATCACTATTTTTCACGTCATACATATCTCTTACAAAACCAATTCCCTAGAAAAGCATTTTGTACTAAATTATAGTTGTACATAAACAAAATAGGAGCATGCATTTTTTATATTTTTGACAAACAAGAAAGACAGATTCCATAAGCTTTTTGTCTTGGGGTTTCTGTACGAAGCTTGTAGCTATCATACTAAAAATACTAGGACATTAAAAACTAGTCTTATCCCTGTTTTGGTGACAGGGATGGCTGACTTTATTTCCTTTTTTAGAACTGCATTTCTTTCCAACATCTATAAATCTGTTTACTTCAACTCTACTTATTCTGATCCAATCTGTAAAACAAGCAAACAAACAAAACTACAAAGCTTTTGATTTTTAGAAACTTTTGATTTTTATTTCATTAGTACCCAATTGTTGGTTAGTACTTTGTGTCCTAGAGATTTTTCTTTGAAATTAAAAATAAAGCTATCCTGTGCTAAATGGAGGGAGGAACATAAAGCTGCTAAGAAGCTAGAATACTGTTTGTCTGTTTAAAAGATAATAGATAACAACAATACATAGACAACAATAGATAAATAAATCAATATAAGATGCACAAACAGGGTGCATATTTTCTATAGTTTGGCCTGTATGCTTCTATTCAACATCAAAACTTGACGCAGATGGAGCATGATGCTGAATAGGATGATATTTACAAATCTTTTTCCAAGTCATGAGCTGCTTTAGAAGACTGGAGGAAGTATATCTCTGACCAAATATGTATTTAATATTCATAAGTCCTACATTTGATAACTATATTATTCAATTTTAGGTTTGAATCATGATCATCTTGGAAGGAAATTGGAGGTGTGGGACACTGACAATGTGTTTTGAGTCCTGTGTTGTGAGAGAACGAAGCTCTACATCCCCCTAGCACTACACTTTACTAGTCTGTAATTGTGACCTTGGCAGTGATGACTATTTCCTTCTGATAAAGTGATGATTTCATGTAAATAATATATCTTTAAGAGTTCAATAAAGAAATGCACTAAGATTTTGATTAAGTGACAAAAAAACTTAAGTTTAAAAGGTGAAGATATTTAAATGTGTAGTATGTCTAAATAATGAAACTTTAAATCCAAGAATAGCATAATAGGGGATAGGGAAATGGCTCAGCAGTTAAGCATTTTTATTTCTCTTGTAGAGGAAATATCTGCTATGCAGGATAGTCCCAGGGGACCCATAGGTTGAGAGCTGCTACCCTAGTCTGCGTGTGAATATTGATTAAGTATGAAGAAAGCATCAACTTTATCTTCTCATCCTGAGAGTCTTTCCCTACAGTTCCCAGAAACTACATCCTGGCAGCTCAGAGCCACCTGTAACTCAAGCTTCAAGGGATCCAATACTCGTTTATGACCTTCACAGGCAAATCTCTTCTTCCCTACATACAAACATGATTAAAATCAAAGTCTATAAAAATAAAATGTAATTATAATAAGTACATAATAGTATTAAAAGTAGTGTTAACTGCATTTTTAAATGTTTAATTTTAAACGGTAGTATACCAGGTATGTATAACAAAATGTGCATGTAGTAAACATAACACATAAGGGAGAATTGCACAGAACTCATATCCAATAATAAATTCTTCAAAATACATTTAGAGCTTGAATAGTTAGTTCCCCATGTCATTTCCTCTGGCTTTTGTTAAGTGAGAGCCATTGGAGAATGATGTGGATGAAAGATCTATCAAATACCTGTCTCAGTAAACCCTAACCACAAGAGTCTGCTTTTCTTTTTGATATCCTTAGAAACTTGTGAAGATAGTATACAATGTATTTTATTTTAAATGAAATTTGGAAGTTAACTTTTTCCAATACCTTCAGTGGCATTCTAAAATATTCACTGGGGCTTGCAGGTCACTGCTTAAGCAGTTGAAGCTTATGTGGCTCAAAAGGCCAACGACTTTCTAAGCTGCCCTCTAACCTTGTCTCTGTGCATACACTCCCTTTTACTAAATTATTCCTTCAGTTGCTCATCTTTTCAGGTTAAAGATAATTATCATCTCAAACACAATCTGAAATTTAGGAAAGATGGTAGTATATTTCCTTTCTTATTTTCAATGTCAAAACCTTATTTACTTCTAAATTACTTTATTTCTTTTAGGCTCTACAGAAGGAAGTATTAGACTAGAATGTCCATGTGAATTACAATCATGTCTGTTTTACAAACCATTTCTACCCAGAAACTGGTACATGGAAAGTATGAGTAAAACATCAGTGTATGAAGGGAACTCTTGTCTCCTCAGTATATTCATGTGAATTGTAGGTTTGGTTTCCATCATAATCTGACAGGACAGACCAACAGCAATTGATAATAATATTAAGGTTTTAATTCACAGAACATACATCCTCTTAAATGCTTAAACAAGCCTTTTTATTCTTTTAAGTATAGAGCTTTAATTTTATTAAAAAATATTGAAAAGATAAAAAAAATTATGTTACTCCCCACATTTATTTAGGAAAATGTTCCTTTAATCAACTACTCGTGTATATATCAGTAGTAGTTATGACAAATCATTAAACTATCTGATTTCTTCATCTGCACAAGCAAAGCCAAAAAGTACATTCTACGAATCTAAATATTTTCTGTTAAACAAATAACCTTCATCATTTTTCTCTTTAATTAAAGATGATAGATTACTAAGCTTGGACATTAGTTACTATAATCAACAACATTCTTAAAAAAAGAACAAAATCTGTATGGCTTCTCCCTTTTGTGATTATTATTCAATTTAAAACACTCATATAAGAAAGTGTGTATCACACACACACTCAGACACAAACACACACAGTTAACTGCGTTTTTCACAATATCCTGAATGTCTGTAATTATTGCTCCATTATCACATCAGATAGACTTTAAATTAAATTTGCTTTAGGAGATATTACCTTTTATAGAACATTAATTATTTTTTAGAGAAAGATAGGGAAATTTAAGATTACAAAGTTTTCTTGATGAATCACAATGAGATGAATTCTACCCAGAGCACTCAGCATACAAGAGATCCTCAAAACATCTATCAAGAACAGTAATTGACATATTATCCCTTCACTGTAAGTATCTTAGAAAAGGTCAGAATTTGTATGGAAAACAATGAAAAGTTGAAAGATTTCATCTCAAGATCTGTATAGCACAAGATGCACTTCTTAGACTATATTTAAGCTGTGGCTGTTAAGAAAAAAATGTATGATGTATCATAAAGTTCTTTATGCTTTAAAAATTAAATATACATGCTTTTCCTATTGTATTCAAAGATACAAGGAACTATACATATACAGCCAATTCTTCGTACCTGTAAAAGGGATACATGAACACACATATTTTTTCCTACAGCAAGTTTGGAGAACATGAGTGTGTATATAATTACTAGAATGGAGTTAATGAGAAGAAATCACTACTGAAATAAAATGTTTATTTCAATACAGTAAGGAGTCCAGATAAAAAGTTTGTTTCAATTATCTATTGGTAAATTTATAAATTATAAATAATGACATCTATTAATAAATTTATGAAATAGTGAAATTTTACATTTATAAATAGTGAAATTTATAAATAATGCAACTAGGAAAATTATTGTGTAGGATTCTGCCAATATTCTATTGTATGTAGACCGATAGAAGGGAGATGTGCATGGAATGTAATCAATTATACCAACCTCATTTAGGAAGCTCTAGATCTATGTGATCATGAACCATTTATAGTTCATGAAAAGATGAGATATTGGAGTCAAGATGGTCCTAGGATTGTTAAATAGACAAATAAAGACTCTAAAATGTTCTTAAGAATTTTCTAGTCATGTGAGAAACTTAAGTATGAAAGAAAAGTGCATTGAAATCTTCCACATAAAGCTAAAAAGTTGAAACATGGGTTGGTAAGGAAAAATGTATCTGACATAGTTATAAAGAAAGAACTGAAAATTATATTATCAACAACAAATGATAAGAGAGACATATTTTTCTTATATTGCTGTACATAAAATGCATTTCTGTAAGGGTCTTAAGGGAGCAAAGATATCCACTGAAAAAGAAGTGTCCATTGAATACCGTGCTGTGAAATAAACATTTCTACTTTCTCATAAATTTTCCTAAGAAGGAAGAATTAATCAGAAAGAGGGATGAGCTCCCTTCTCATTAACACATGATAGTCTGTTACAATGACTTCAAGAATTGTAGATAAATTAAAGGAATTCTCTGATATGACTTTTCCATCACTTACTTCTTTGAAGTTAGTTAATAGAAAAATTTTTAAATGCAAAAAGCAAGTTGTACCTGTGTCTCTCCAACTTTCACTGTTATGGATCTTATAGAGGTGTAACTTGTAGCTAATTATGGTATTTTTCATTTTTGGGTTGCTTTGCCAATGCTAGTAATCCAATATCTGACTCAGCCATCCTGGACAAGGGGCTAAAGGATATGTTAAAAATGTATTTTTTTAAATTATTAAGCTACTATTTCTAGATCCAACTAGAGGAGAGGATGAATTATTACAGCAAGATGTAAGAAACAAAATTGGAGAGTAGATATTCAGGTTTGCTTCATGATAGAAACAAGGAAATATATGAAAAAAACAAATATTTCTTTCTAATCCACATCAATGAGAACAGTAGCAATGTGCTAATAATGAAGTAGATTCAACAGATGTAGATGTTGGTTTGATACAAAAGCTTTTTATTCTTTGATTCAATCACTGATTCTCGTCCTGGAGCCCTAGAGCATTTCAGCCTCTGTATTATCTGTACTGAAGTCTAGAACTGGAAGGCTTCAGCTCCCATACAAACTAGAACATATAAGCCTCAATGGCTGACTGAGCCATCCCGACTAGCTTCCTCTGAACTCTGACTCTTCTGTTTCAACTCACTCTTGTTCTGCCACAAACTCCTCTCCAAGCTTCTTGGCTTCAAATTGACTCCTTCTTCCCATCTGATACTGACTTCTTCTGCCAAACTCTGTTGTGTCTCTGTGTCTCTACCTGAGCTCTCTCTCACTGCTCCATTCTGCCTCTGTAACTAACTCTGCTGTAACTGACTCTGTAACTGACTGTAATTAACTCTTTCTGAGCTGAGAGCCTGCCTTATATATCCTGAGATTAGGGCATGTCCTCATTTGACTCACTCTGCCAATTCTTCCTCTGTTTAGTCACTGACTCATCTTAGACATCACTTCTTGTATGACACTGACTCCTTCTGAGTGCCACCCCTGTCTCTGCTTCTGGCATATTCTGTTTTGCTTAGGGATTAAAGGTATGGATCTCAACTGCTTTTATTGCCTGAATATTGACATTAAAGGTGTACCTGAATTCCATTTAGACTACACAGGCCTTTGAATGTAGACCTCCATAATATAGACCTTAATTTTCACACAGGCCTATTCCTCTTTAGTGGGGCAGCTTTTTCCTTCATCAGACTTTTGTTGTAACAGGAAAAGAAAAAGAAGGTGTTAAAGAACCAGCATCACCACCAAATGCTCCCTTGCTGAGTATAAAAATGGCTCCAGCCATCAAATAAAAACATAGAACAGAAAGTTCTTTGAATCAATGGAGATATTATCAAGTAACATGGTGCATACTAAGAAACATAACACATTCATGTGTACGAGGCACAAATCAACTTGAAATAATGAGGATTTCAAGAATAACTCTATGAGTCTGCAGGGATTCAGACTCCCAAGTTGCATTCTTACAAGTCATTATTAAGTTGTCCCAGTACACAGCAAGTTTCTGCTCAGGTGATTTGACTCTGGCAGATAGACCACAGGTAGCTTTTTTCTTTCTTTCTTTTTTTTCTTTTTCTTTCTGTATACCTGCCTCTATCTTTACATGTAGCCTTTCTAAACAAAACATATAAGTGCTTAGGAGGTTTTCTAATCTCCAAGATGTCTCCCACAATACAACCTAGTTAACATTCAGCATTAAGGATCACAATGAACCAGGACACACATTCCTTCTTCAGTTATTTGTTTCCTTTGTTTTTCCCCCAGTGGCAAACTTTTACCAGGTCTGATCAAGATGAACAACAAATTCAAAGTCACACTAAAGAAGTTCAAAGGCCTTTGAACTAAAGAAGTTCTGAGCCATTCAGCTATGAACTGAAATAGGTTAAAATGAAATTTGTTCCTTAAAAAAGCAAACAAACAAATAAAGAAAAGAATACACAAGTGCATAAGTGCACTTTGAAAGCAGAAAGTTGTCTCTACTATTGCTGCTTATGTGTACTCTATTAATTGATCTAGAGCTTCTCTTATTAGTAAAAAGTAAAGCATTTCTAGGATTTAATCAGTATAATATATTCATTGTTTCTTTTGGATGATATCTATATTAATAAATACAAATCCCTAAATTTTACTGAATATGCAAACTAGCTAGTCACTATAGGAGAAGATATAGAAAGAATAAAAGGTCAAAAATAACATTTCTCTTGCCAATTTATTGGCTAGATGGTATTTAGCAAATTTGTATTTACTGAACTCAAGAAAAGTAAGCACTGTCATGGCATCGTCCATGAAGGGAGTGTTCTTTCTGAGATATCTGTTATTAGTGCTGTAAGGTTGATCACATGGGTTCATGGCACTAATTTCCATGCATGACTTTCCTTATCTCCACATCATATGACATACTATCTTATAAAGAAAAGTCACAATATTTTTAGTTACCTTCATCAAGAATCTTAATTTGTCTAAAGAAGTTGAAGAAAGTAACTTATGCAAATCTAGGTTTCAGGAGATCTAACAGTCTCTACTCTTGGACTGTACCCACCACAAGAATAGGACCAAACTAACCTGTTGAGAAATAGGTCATGTATTACAGAACCAATGCACCTTAGCCAACAGCTATTCAATTGCAAAACATGTTGTTGTGGCCATGTGGTACTTATCCGCCCTGGCCAATACAGTTAACTCTATGAATATGATGAAGCTCACCAACACAAGCAGAGTTAATCCATAGTCAAAACAATAGACCAGTAGAATATACAATAACAAATGGTAGTTGATTTTAAGCTACTGTAAATTGGGGAAGTATTTTATGAAGCACTAGATTAATAATAGACATCTGAACATATCCATTTAAAAAATTGCCCATCTTGGCATATGTCTACCTGCACTTAGACACACTAATGTGCATGTCAATACATATATATATTAAAAAGGAAAAAGAAAAAAAACTAGATTAAAAGAAAAATGTACAAAGAAACATTTTGAACATACACATATGTATCTTTAATATATTAATCTATTGCAGCTTTTCCTAATCTGTGGGTTGTAACCTTCTTTGGGAGGGTTGAACAACTCTTTCATATGCATCACCTAAGGCCATTCTGCATATGAGATATTTATATTTCAATTCATAACAGTAGCAAAACTACAGTTATGAAATAGCAATAAAATAATTTTATTGTTAGGAGTTATTATAACTTGAGGAAGTGTAATACAGGAAAGTTGAGAATCATTGAAATGGATCACATAATATATATATTAACTCTAAAAGAGAAGTGATATATATATATATATATATATATATATATATATATATATATTATATATACATTTTAGAAAAGAGAGAGCAAAAGCAGACATTTTAAGGAATAAGTTCCTTTCCCTGAGAATGCTAAGGATGTGATGGAGTCAGCCCATGCTGAGTTCCATGTTCTGAGTACTGTGTTACAGGTCCTTTTTTTAAAAAAATATTTTATTTTTATGTACATTGGTGATTTTCATGCATATATATCTGTATGGGGGTGTTGGACTCCCTGTGACAGGCATTAGAGACAGTTGTGAGCTGCCAGGTGGATGTTGGGAATTGAACCCTGATCCAGGTCTTCTGGAAGAGCAGCCACCAAGCCAGCTCTCCAGCCCACCAAGAGTCCTTTCTTTTTATCTTCACATGAAACATTCTCACTATGAAGTTGCATCGATCAGGATAATATCTAATACCTTAGCAATGTGGGACAGTTAGAAGTTATTTATCTTTTAAAAACAAAAAGTAAGTTATGCTTAGAAATAAAATTTCAGATCTTTTCTACTGAAGTATCTCTTCCAAGAAATTATGTCATAATACTCAGTGCTACAGCAGCTTATGACATGTGTTCATCAAATACATCTTCACAACACAGACATCCACTGGAGTCAAAATGGAAACTTCCTCAAAGAACAATTTCTTCCTAGTCTAACTGGTTTCTTTTGTTATTGTTAAATGTAGACCAATTGATTTTGTGTATGTGTGAGAAGGGGAGCTGTTTTGCTTTGTTTTGTTTTGAAGAAATGTCTGTTCAACTTAATTCTTTCTGAGATCCACTTTTGACGTGTTCCGACCAAAGATTAAATGCATCTATAAGTATAATTTACTTTGCATCAGAGAAAATAGTCATTTTTTTTTGAAGTTGAACACATTTAAGATACTTTGAGCTTTATCACTGAAATAAAATACTTAAAATGGAATTCTTCTTTGGCTAATAGACTAATGCTGGATTAGCAGATGATACACACTTGGTAAAGTATGACAGGCATTTACCCTAACAATAAACAGTAGTGAAAATGCTACAGTAAGCATTTTTACCTCAAAATAAAACATCTTCCTTACATGATGTCCTGTGATTGGAGTTTGTAAGTTCTATTAAGCCCTGTCCTCCCAAATTGCTTTTGGTATTAGTGTTTTATCATAGCAATAGAAAACTAAGACACCAAGAACCTATTCTCTGATTTTATGACTGGGGAGTTTCTGTTTTTGTTTATTTACTTGTTTAACAAAGAAATAGAACATAGATTGTCATTTCAAAATATCTTGAATAATCAAGATTAAATTCAGTCCCTACTTTCTGTTTCTTTTGCTCTGTAATTGAAATGTGAACATTTGCTTTTAATTACAATATCAATCTAAAAGCTCCCTAATTCTATGCATCTGCCTGTCTGACTCTTCCTGTGCAAAGGAGAGGCCAAGAACCCTAAGTCTCAATCTATTTCATTCACTGATCCTACCGTATATACTGACAACTTATTACAAACTGGAGACAATTCCAAGTGACATTGAAAATATAAGTAAGACTGAAGAGCCATTGTGTCTACTGGGAACAATAAGTAGCATGCATATGATGACTCTAATATTACATATATTGCTGTGAAGAGCCAATTTCTATGAAATCACAGGAAGAAACCTATAATATACAATGAGAATCTCAAAAATGGATTCTTTATAGAGCAAACATTTAACACGAGTCTTAGAGGCTCAAGGAATAGGAGAAAATATCTGTGAAGACTTGGCAGTGAGACGGAGCTTACTTGGATAGTAGAAAAGAAATTTGGTATAGCTGAAGTATGAAATAAATGTCTGCTTTATCACAGGGTCTGCTATATATGATGACTACAGCAAAGGCTATGTAAAGACTGAGTCTCTGGAAAAATGCTGAATAGTTGACAGAGTAATGAAAAGTAACAATAGTTTATTCAATGCTATAATTTGGGAATAAAACATAGATGAACATTTAGAGTCTCCTGCTTACTATCAGGTAGCCCAATATTTTATTCAAGTATATTTTCTTTAAGGTTTTGTGTGCTCTAAAAATAGACTGATCTATTAGCTTTATTAGATTATTATTAGTATTAGATTAGATTATTATTAGTGTTAGAATAGATTAGCTAATCCATTTCATAAATAAAGACAGCACTCACTACATAAGAGACAACGTAGAGAGTTGACTATCTGGCTCCTTATTTCTTTATTGCTTGAAAGCAATATCAGTTCCTCCTGGACATCAGATATTTCATTAGATCCATTAGACTCATTATATGGGAGATATATATATATATATATATATATATATATATATATATATATAGCATTAAAACAGTCATAATCCAAAGGAGGTAAAGAACCACTAAAATCTACCATCTACCCTTAGTTCTGCCACATATGTGAATCTTTGAGGGACTTCCAGTAATAGATCCAGTCCATACTATTACCACAAATGCCCTGGCTGAAGAGATACAGAGGCCAGCATGTCAGAATGTCAGTTTTTCCCCATCCAAACAAACAGCTATTACTTATTGATCATCATTTTTCCCCAATCCTCTCCATTAGTCTATGTAGTTAGTAATCTGCATTTCATATACAAGGACAAAAATCTATTTATAAAAGTTAAGCTGGTTCCTTAAAATTCAGGCAACTAAAAAGTGACAGATTAATTTGGTACAGATTTGTCTCATTTTAAAGACTATATTTTTATACCATTGCGTCCTAAGTTAATGTCAAATCAGGCTAAGGAAAATATCATAACATCACATTTCAGATGTTATCTTTTACTTCCCCATGTACTATCACACCTGCGTTTTTGTTGTAGCATCTCTGTGTATAATATAGTCACATACATTCAAGACAGAAACAGCATGAAAAATCTCCAATCATTTCCTCGGAGTTTCTAGCACAGTAAAATATTCTCTAATCATAAATAGGTAATGGGTTGAGGCTGGTTATAACCATGCATTGCTTCCTAATTTAAAATGATGCCTATCTTAATAATGTAATTTCACAGAACAATAAACAAAACAGCCATCTATTTATTTTTATATTCCATCCCAAGATCAGAAATGAGGGTTTGTGATATTTAAGAAGATTCTTTGGGCAATCTGAAGGAAAAGTGTTTAAGAAAATCATCATGTGAATAATAAGCAAGGAGAAGCATTCTTGCCTGGCTTCTCCCTCTGATTGATAGAGCAGAGCTGCTGCTTCCCAGGGGGAAGCTGTGAGTTTGCTTTGGGCTGTGTTCCCATTTTCCAGAGGAAGCTTGTTTTCATATCCAATCAACTCTGGTTCATGCGAGTGCTTACTAGATGAGAAAGTCATCTGATCAAACAACTGAACTTGACAATTCAGTGTTCTTCTGTTATCAACTTTAATTGACTAAAAGATGGTTGATTTCCTCAGTTTTTGTCCATTGGTGGTACTCCTCTGAGGACTGATTCTGCTTTTCACCAGGATCTGGGTGGGATTATGTGTAGTTGCCAGTGGTTTGAGAGTACGTATACATGCTTTGAAGTCAGACAGGCCTGAGACTGAACCACTTATGACATTTATAAAGATCGTGATTTCTCCTCATGATGATTTTCATAAACACTTTTCCTTCAGATTGTCCAATAAATTCTCTCTTAACAGCTGAGTTGAATTTTTTTAAAGAATAAATTTCTTAAGTTGAATAACGAGTTTAATGCCTGTTACTCATAAATGACATATAAATAATTGTTAAATAGTCACATATTAGTACATTCTTGGACTTTACAGATCTCCTAATCAAATCCATCTGAACAAGTACAAACAGGTAGCTCTAGGGAATACAATTCTTTATCTTGCTTTAACTATCTGTCCACATCATTAAATAACTTGGGCTGGAAATAAACCACATTGCTTATTTAATAATTTTTTGACAATAGTATAATATCAGGTATAGAGAAGGTACTATTTTAATGAATCATTCAACAGCTCAGTAAGGTCTTAATGATGGCTTAGCACTTTTACATATTTAAAGAAAACCAAAATAGACATAGAGAACACCTTGCTGTTATCCTGTGTTGCAAACTTTCACTCTGCAGAGGCACTTCACATCCTCAGGAACTGAGTGTATGCCGGACTGTTCAAATCTGAACATTAACTAGAGATTTAAAAGGTTAGCACAAACACAGCAGCAGAGTAACAACAGTGTCCGTTTTGGGGTATAAGGACAGTGTTTTAGCCATAAAACTTTCTCTTGTGATATGAATACGATGGAAAATGTGTGTCAAGATGGTCACTTTCTTTGATGGATTTGCTTTATCTCTTACCCAGTCTGTGAAGTGCTGCACAACTGATGCCATCAGATAAAGGTAATCTACCAATAGATCACAATGATTTAGACAGAATAGACAAAAGGACACTGAGAAAGTAATCCCTGACACAAAATGGTGGAAAGAGGCTGATTTCCTATGAAAGGGAAACAAGTAAATACAAGGAGAAGGAGGAAAAAAGAGAGCAAGGGGAAAGGGAGAAGGAAATGGAAGAGTGGGAAGGGAGAAAAAGGGACAGAGGAGAGACAGACAGGCAGGCAGACAGACAGTGACAGAGACACAGAAACAGAGAGACACAGAGATATTTAGAGTATTTTGCAATTCTCAAAGTTTATATACATCTGCCTTTTCCTTAAAGACAATAGTAAAGGATTCTTACAGGTTTTGCAAAAAGTTTCTGATGAAGCCAGCCATATCAAGGAGATATATATCTTCTTGATTTCATTTTACCTTCTCAGCACCTATAGGAGAAAATTCACTTTTCCTGGCATGGTACAAAGACCATGTAAACACGTTCAGTCCCATGCTCTATACAGTACAGAAATCAGACAAAGCCTTTCCAGTACACTTCACAGACCACATTGCTTCCCATGCCTGAGCTGTTCTTCACAGGACCTTTCCCTAGAATAACTTCTCCTCATCCCAAACCTTTTTCCCAGAGAAAATCTTATATTTCAAGTTCAACTTCAAAGCGTTTTCAGTTTAATCCATCAAAAAAAAATTCAGACCTTCTGGTTATCTTTTAATTACCTTATCAAGTTTTTTTTTTTCCCCAGGGCTGTATTTAATGAATCGATTTCCATATGCTACCACATTAGTCATCTATTACTGAGTAATAAATAGTGGCTTATATTGTAGTAGAGATGTGACATCACCATGTGTCATCAGGAAGTCAGCCTGCTGTGATGACCTACAGAATACCTTGGCAACAAATAAGCACATCAATGCAGGATAGCTAGGTCTATGATAATGTTAATGAGGTTATTGAGAATCCCTGTGGAAAAAAGGGGGAGGCTCCCCTGATTCCTGAAGTTCTACTCATCTCCATCCTATCCTCTTGCTGCAGTACTTCAGCACAGAGATATGGTAGGTGCTACATTCTAGAAGGCACAAGGCTGACTAGTGTTTGAGACTGTTGAATTTATCTTATCAAGTCAGGCGGTGCAGAACCTCTCACCATCACCTTGAAAAGTTGCAAAAGTCATAAATTCCCTTTGTTCAGGGATCTGAAGTCTTTTCTGATCCTGCATAGTGTATATGGCAGTTATCTCCCTAAACCAGTTCCTCTTTGTACATGAAGGCCCATCCTGCTGCTTCAGGATCCATCTCCTAACAAAAGTCTCATGGAGGGTAACTCTTGTCAGCTCCTTTCTACTGAATCTGCTATTCTGCTCATCTCCTTTATCTCTAGATAAATGACCTGTTAGATTTTAATGGAATCTTATCTTTGGTCTGTAAATGCATTATGAGGAGTGAAGAAGTGTTTCTTTAGTATACTAGGAAAAGTCAGGACAAATGGTATTTTTTTTCAGAGTATATCAAGAACGCAGGACCTGTTCAGTCGATGGTACTAGATCTCATCAGGATATGAACATGGTGTGAATAATAGATGCAGTCATTTCAGCTGGGGGTAAAGGATTCCCTCAATTCTTTAGTGTTGTTTGGATTAAGGGCTTCATTTTCTTGCTACATCAGTGAACATCTTTTAAGATGTTTTTAAAGCATAATAAAATCCTGCAGCAACTGCAGGGATAGAAAGAGAGAGAGAGAGAGAGAGAGAGAGAGAGAGAAGAGAGTGAGACTAAAATAAAGCCCATAGTTTTTTTAAGAGCTTTCTCAGGCATAACAGTCTATCATATCTGTTACAGTACAGCTGTTAGAAAGAGGACAATTCTTCTAGGTCACACAAAAAGCAAAGGGAATATACAGGATACAAACACAGAAGTTCAAATAATGGCAGAGGTGTTGTAAAATTATATAACATACTATGTTACATTCCACATAACATCTTCTGAACTAGAAAATTTCTGTGAGGACTGAGTCAAACTCAATTTCTCTGTATTTCTTGTTCTTGAAAAACTAAAGTTCTGAAACAAAAGCCACAATTATACTGAACATTCTACTAGGCTTATTGACTAATTGGAATCCTGTGTTTATGAAGAGATGGAATGTTATAGATTCAGTACCAAATTATCTTGGATTATTAGTCACATTATTAACCATTCATTGCCCACTTCTGTGTCTGACACATCCTTTCAAACAGCAGTTAAAACTTTTGGAACTGATTGACCTAGTTAAAGCTTTCACCAACCTACATGTTAAGAGTCATCAGGTATCATCTGAGACCTATAGCATCCTCCTGATTTGCTGTAACCCACTAATTGATATCAATGTATTTGTTAAATGCTTTCATTTATGACTTTGAGGTTGTTGTGATTATAAAAGTTCCCATTAAATGTTCCATGTTGGAACATAGTAACTGGACTAAACCGAATCTGTGTTCTAGGGTCATGATCACTCATCTTTGACTAAGAATAAACTCTTTAATTCATTTGGTGGTGAAAACAGTACTTTTTGTTCACACTGCTTAGTGTCAAGAGTAGAAAAATCAAAGGGAACATGAGAAAAGGAAAAACAAGTTCAGGAAACTAAGGTCTAGTTTCTCCTTAATCCCTCAAACTACTGGAAATGGCCAATCTAAAGGAAATATTGTTTGGAAAATGGAACAGCATTTTTATATTTTAGTCACAATTACAATTAAAAAGAATTTCATTTAGATAAGATTCTTAGCATTATACCCTTGACTATAGGATCTAAAAGAAAAAGTATTTATAACAATATTTTTTACATAGTTCTGAAATAGAATCACTGAAATTAGAAACAATATCATTATGATCATCATCACCTTTGGCTGTTCCTCACAAGACATTTTACAACTCTTCAAAAGGGATCTGTGGCTGAAACATTGACATTTACGGATGTGATACTGTGTAATAAAAGAAGTTCAATTATCTTAAATGTTTTATCCAAGGTGATGTCAAATTTAGGCTGATTTCTCCTCTAAAGCAAATTGAAATGGTATTTAGCTCTTTGCTCCAATAATACTTGATATGACATTTTTCTTGAAATCTACTTTCTCTTCTTCCATCTCTGTCTCTGTCTCTCTCCTCTCTCTCTAAGTATGAATATGATAGGAACTCAAAAATAATTAAAATCCTATGCCTGCCCTCAGAATCCAGATTATCATATAATAATAGTGTGAGGTATTTCTTAAAAAACATGTATTGGAAACTTGATTCCCAATTTAACAGCACTAGGAACTAATGCTGAATGGGATGTGCTTTCCTTAGAAGCACATAATAATTCTCACCAATGATTATAAAGAGGCTTGTGGATAAGATTCATCTTTCATGTTTTACCTCTTTTTACCTCTCCTTCCCTCTTTCCCTCATTGCTCTCCAATCATTGGGATGATGTGAGCCATGATTTTGGACTTCCAAGACTTTAGAATTGCAAATCAATAAATTTGAGTTTCTTATAAATTATTAGCTGTCATAGTCTGTAATCACACCATGTGAAAAAATAACCAGAATATGCTGTGCATGTGCCTTACTACATTCTGTACAAGGTCCAGTGGAGTAACAGGACAAGGATGAAGAGTTCTTCCTGAAAACAAAATATCACAGAAATGAGAACTGCTTCAGACTTTAATTTTGTTAGATCTCAACCCAGGACAAATGGCTCAGGTGTCTATTTAACATATCAAAGTGGACCTGATGTCCATGTTCTCCCAGCATCCCTTAGTCCTTACCTCTTACAGGGTCCTCCTTGCTTAGATACCCTGCCCGCTAACCAGAACTCTGAAGCCCAGGAGGAAGCGATGTTCTTCACTATATAATCAAGCCAATTTGTTTACCCCCACCTCTTTTGGGCTACCTGGCCTATTAGTCTCCAGATTCCATCTTTTCTCCTCTCTCCTCTCTTCTCTCTCCCCTCTCCTCACATGGCCCAGCTCAGTCTGGATCCTTCTAGATGTCTCTGGTTATGTTCTCCCTCATTTCTACTGTACTCTCCCTTTTATCTACAATAACCTCTCTCCTCCATAATACCTAGGAAGAGTCATGTTCTTCCTTTTTTTTCTTTTTTAACTCAAAAGCAGATAAGGATAACATAACCTTTTCCATTTGAAAAAGATTCTATGTCATAATTTGGCATTTTATTCTAAAGAAATGAGAAATCAGGGTCATGGACCCAACTTTTCAAAACTCAGTGAATCTTATTAAAAGCTCATTTTGACATTAATAAACACTTTTTGAACTTAAGTTGCATTGTATTGCAATTATTATTCTGTCCTAATCAGCGTTGATTTAATTTGTTTAATGGAAAATATTTGCTGTTCACTCTAAATTAAGAACATTTCATTGCAATTTTTAAACAAAAGAAAGAATTTATATCAGAAGAGTCTTACAGCAAATCTTTTCTGCTTATTACTCAAAGATGCAAATAAAATCCTCTCCAGTTAAGGAACTGGGAGAGATTTGGCTGACAATTAGATGTACAAATAATAAATTTATATCCATGATAAACTGGATTGTAGCTTCAGAGTTAATAAAGACCAGTAAGTATTTTCTAACTGAAAGCACATTTCAGACTGAATTCTGCCTCAATTTTCATTGTATTATTGCTCATATTAATCATGAATTTAAAATAGAAAATAAAACATTCATGTTGACTACACCAACTGTGTTATTAAGCTGTAGGATTCTTATGTTGTATTTGACTACGTTTACAATTTATTATCAGTCAAATGTATTAAAGATTAAAAACTCTACTACTGAAAAGAAAATTTCATAGAGAAATCTTGTTTTATTTCTTGAAGAGAGTTGGAACAAATATAGGAAGGACTCTATAAAGCTAATATGAATATGCATTTTGACCCAATCTTAGAGTTTCTTGAAAATGTATTCATTTAGAAAGACTAGACAAGGCAACTGTTGCTTGTTAGCATTCAAAATAAGCATTATCTCTGAAAAACACTGGGTAATAAAAGATATAGATGTGATAGGAGAAGTTTAATAGAAAATCATCACTAAATAAAACTAAGAGGAGCATTTATTAGATGTAATTCTACAAATAGAGTTCACAAGTTAAAAATTCTAAGTTGGCCATATGTGTCCTCTCTCCTAGTAATCATCCTCTACATCCATATGTTCATTCATATATTTTACGTTAACTTGATACAAGCTAAAGTTATCTGAGAGAAAGGAACCTCAGTTAAAAAAAAAAAAAAAAAAAAAAGTCCCATATGATCAGCTGTAGGTAAGCCTGTAGGCATTTTTTAAAAATAGTGATTGACTGGAAAGGACCCATGCCATTTTGGGTAGTACCATCCTTGGGTTGGTGGTCCTAGATTCTATAAGACAGCAGGCTGAGCAAGAGCAGACTGAGCAAGCCATGATGACCAAGCTAGTAAGCAGCTCTACACGCCATTGTCCCTTCCTACAAAGGTTAAACCAACAGGTCTGTCAATTACTTGTTTCAGAAAAAAATGACTCCCAAGAAGGAAAATAAGATAAATTCTAACTATAATGTAAATAATTACAAGGCTTCTTTGGCCATTGTTCTTTCTCATCTTAATCACGCATTAAAAGTGTGATTTAATCCATTTTACAAAAGGTTTGGCCTAACTTACATCACACTCTGTGGGTATTCTCTCAATTCTTTCTACAGAAATCATAAGTACTGGGAAGCCAAAGGAAGCTTACAATGAGATCATTACTTTTCCATATTTTCCATAAATGGGGAACATCTTTTCTGTTCCTGGAGCCAAATTTGTCAGCATAGTTTTGTGTATGCTTTTCAGATAAAAAGCTTAAAACAATCTTACTGTAAAACCTTCTTCCTTTTATAAATTTACTTATTTATTCAATGTGTACAACATATTCATGTTCATTAACATGTCACATGTGTAGAGAGGTCATAGAACAACTTGGGGCCTGTCCTCTCCTTCCATCTTTTGGGTTCCAGAAATCAGGCCCATGTGTCAAGCTTGGTGAAACTTTACCTGCTGAGCCCTCTCTCCTCCAAATATTTCTCTTTGGCTCTATCAATTGAAGTCAATTGTATTCTGTTCTCTTCTCTGATTCATAATTTACTTATTTATATTTTTACCTATCACTTAAAAATTATTTCTGAGGATGGAGAAATGGCTCAGCAGTTAGGAACACTGGCTGCTTTTTCAGAACTTTTGGTTTGATTACTTGTATCCTCATGATGGCTTACAACTAACTTCAGTCTTAGCAGGTCCTATACACTCTTCAGGACTACATGGGCACCAGATTTGCACATGGATGTACACATACAATGCAGTCAAAACATCCAGACATTATATATGTATTTATCTTAGTTATTGTTTTATTTCTGTGAAGAGACAGCATGATCAAGGCAACTCATAAAAGAAAGTTTTTAATTGGGGGCTTCCTTGCAGTTTTAGAGGAATGGTCTATTATCATCATAGTAGGGAGTGTGATGACATGTAGGCAGGCATGGTGCTTTAGAAGTATATGAGAACTTTACATCTTGATCAGCTGGCAGCAGGCAGCTATAGAGAAGCACTGGGCTTGCCATGTGCTTTTGAAACCGCAAAGTCAATCCCTTAGTGACACACCTCCTCCAAGAAGTCCACACCTTCTAATCCTTCTCAAACAGTTCCACTAAATGAGGACCATGCATTCAAATACATGAGCCTATGGGGACCATTGTCATTCTTTCATTCAAAAGGGCCTAGGCTCTGCTGGTTGAGAAGCACAGCCTGCAGCATAGGCCTGGCCATCTCGAACTTTTGGACATTGAGTTATTCTTTTCTCAAGCATCCCAGTTACCCTTCTTTCATAATCTTTACTTTCCTACCACCCAGGGAAAAGAACATTTCTTGCTATTGATTTGTTTTCCATGATGAGGAGTAAATCATGCTTTCTATTATTTCTCAGATTGCCTAATTGGGATTTATTGAAAATAAACAACTCTCTGGATACCTCTGTGATTGCAAAAATTAGACGTTTCAAATTTGTTTTACTCAAAATTGTGTTAATTGTCTCTGAGTTTCTTGAATTCACAGAGCCCTAAATTCACTAGTTGTATGTGTGTGTGTGTGTGTGTGTGTGTGTGTGTGTGAGAGAGAGAGAGAGAGAGAGAGAGAGAGAGAGAGAGAGAGAGAAAGAGACAGAGAGAGAGACAGAAAGAAAGACACAGAGAGAGAGAATACTTTAAAATATTTGCATAGATTAGGTTTCTTTATTATTATTTTATTAGAAAGCTTTTCTGCCAGTGGGGTGCAATGTCTTTGTATGTGTGATTCTCTCCACTTGATTTGATTGAATTTTATAGGCTCTTTCCTGTCTTTCTGCACTCTGAAGACCTTTTAAAACTTCTAGAAGTTAATAAAAACACTCTATTTTTGAAGGTTATAAAAACAAATAGACTCTGATAATTACCATTTGCTTAGTTTTTGTTACATTTCTGTTTATCTCCTCTTTCCGGGAATAGGAAAGTCCTTTTTTCACACGCACACTGTATGTGCAACAGCACCCAAGGAATTATCTTAGGGGAAGCAGGTTCTCAAACAGATCCTCAGATTCCTCTCATTTCTTTACAATCTTAAGCACTGTTAATGCTTGGGTACATTTATTATTGTGTCAGTTAGACATTCTCTTATGAATTCAAGGACTTTCATTAGTTTGAGATAGTTATAAAGGCACAAAAATACTTTGGCAGGGGATTAGTTCAGTTTTAAAGGAATGAATTTTTCATTTAGTAAAACTTCATTAAGTAATATATGTTATAATTGGGTCTGTTTGAATAATTTCTCCAAAGGTTCATATGTCGATTGCTTGATCCTCAGTGTAAGGGATGTTACCTCACACAAAATTTAAGAGGTAGAACACTGTGGGAAGTTTCAAGATTAGTCCTTCCTTGCTTTTGGGTTTCCTGTCTCCATTGTCTTTCCCCATTGCCATGAGGTCTTCACCAGAGATTGAGACTATGCCATTGAACCTTTGAAATTATGAACTAAATTAACTAATTTCCTTTATGAGTTCAGCAATAAAAAACAAAAAATACACAATATCTTTTCTATACAGTTAGTATTTAAATTACTAATATGAACAATGTTGCTGTTTTTGTACATTAGAATTTTAGGATAAAACCCAATATTCATGGACTTAGTAGGTTTATAGTAAAATTAACAAAGATAATTTTACATGATACCATAAATACACAAGAGGAACTGACAATGGAATTAATAAGATATTCATAATTCACACAGTGAATGGAAGTGCATATAAGAAAAAGGAGGCAAAATGAAACAGGGAAAGGAAGGCACTGCTTTAATAGTAATTGTTTTGCTTTTGTGGCTTCTGTTGTGCTTATTAAAGGTTTAGCTAACAGACGGCATTAAAATAACAATTAAAGATAACAGAGTTTTCTAGATTGTGTCATTTATATCTTAGCCAAACCTGTGGTTTCCTCGTTTAACCAACTAGTTTTAGTTTTATCAGGGATACAGAGGTGGATTGTGCCAGTAGCAAAAGGCAGAGTACAGAACGTGTGTTCTCCACAAGTCCACCATCATAATATTACCAGTAATGTTTTTTTTTTTGAATGTTTTACAAATGTAAAATGTTTTACAAATGTAAAATATATAAAACATATTTTACAACACTTCTTTTAAACCTTTACTTTCAACTTACATGGCTAGTTCTTGACTTTAAACTCTGGGTCACTAACCATATGGATGGTAAGATTTTTGTACCACAAAACAACTTATTTACTCTCATCTGAGAGTTTTCGTGCTCTTTTTCACTGCCCCTCAGCAAAGGAAGATTCACAGTCCCTACACCCATTCAGACTACACTGAGGATTTCAATTAAAATCATAGAACTGGCTCATCTCCCATAGACCCAGTGTTACCTGGCACAGAATTGGTTTGCCATTTTTGAAAAAATAGAATCAGGAGAAATACTTCTATTCACAGCAGCAGGTGAGTAGATAAGAAGGAGATAAGATAGGAAGGAGATAAGATTATGTCACCATCTGTGGAGTCTATAAAAATCTAAAATAATTGAATATATTTTATTGTTCCTTCTGTTCCATCTTATTAATGTGTGCAATGTTTATGTTCAATTACATCAAAACTACATTGCATATGGAACATATTTGGAGCAGTGAAAGAGACTTGAAGTGTATATAGTCTGGGCAAAATTTTAAAAATTCAAGGCATGTTTACTTTAGTGGCAAAAGTTGTTTTGTGGTAATATGTTAAATGTATTGAAAAAGTAGTTTTATTCATGGGGGTTCAAGGAATTATGAGATACAATTTTCAAGATACAAGCCTGGACCCAGAAGGCTTCAGCCTCTGAGACTGAACTAAACTCTGACTAGTTTCTTTCTCCACAGCCTTTTCTCCACACAGATGCTTCTTTAGTCTATTGCTTCTTGCTTCTCACTCAGCTTCTACCTCTGCTTCTACCTCGTTTCCCTTTTGGTTTCTTTATCCCCTCCTGCTTCTACTGACTGCTTCCCATGAGTTGGGAGTAAAGGTATGTGCTATGTTGCCTTTTGAGTTGGCTTACTTAAGGACCTTCAGATACAAACTTTTATTTTGCATTGATGAAGAGAATCCTATAATTACTTCTCAAATACCAGCCCAGTCAATCTTACTGGGGTTAGGAAACACAGAATTCCCTTTCATTTAACATTAGTATAAGTAGAGGACAGGGTTATCCTGACTAAAATTCTTTCTACTGTAGAGCAGCCATACTGCTGGATCAGAGTTCAAATGCCTATCACACTGGCCCTTGAGGTGATACTTTCCCAGAGGAGCACTTTATGTTACATTTGCAAATGTCTGCTCAGTGGTCCTGGTATACAACCTATCACTGTATGTAATACAAGTTTTTCAGTAGTTGGTCATCATCTTCTGGGTTTCAAAGGAGTATAATGTTAAGTGCACAAATTTTGAAAATGGTCTAAATTCCTTAAATCAATTAGCAATTTGTCCTTGAGCAAGTATTCAGTTAACATTCAGCTAACATTCTGTTAGATAAGCCTTGGCTTTTTCCTCTTTCTCATCACTTCATTCAGTCAATTACAAAGTCTTTGCCAATTATAGTTCCCAAATGTCTCTTGACTTCCATTCTGTTTCATTAAGTCCCTTTATTACCTCTTCCAGGGCACTGCTATTGTCCTTCACCTCTGTAAATGCATCTAAAGTGTTATTATTTTACTATTTGTGCTGTGCTGCTATGTTCCAATCCATTCCCTACAGAACAGTCACAATGATCTTCTACAATGCAAATGTAACTGCATTTCCCTTCTTATTAAAATAAAGAAACAAGCAAATAAGCTATATTCTGCATTCCTTTAGGCTAGAATCTAAAATTAACAGGTAGCCTACAGGAAGGCCAAGTATGGTGGACAGCTTTTCTGAGTTCTATTTCATTCAGCATTACAGTAATAGTAGCTGATATTATTGTCTTAAAAGTGTTAGAATCTTACTATATCACAAGCTGATAGTGCATGTTCCTTCCTGACTCCAATCTGCCTTCACTATCAATACTTCACTCTCATTCTCCCCTTTATGGTTTACAATTGGAATTATGATTCAGATTAAAAGCCATTTCATGTTAAAAGCAATTTTCTCATGAAACCTTCTGGGACCTCTCAGTGGCAGGTAGGTTTTTTTGTTATACATTCTGATATGGCACTAGATTCCACTCTAGCAGTTTCTAAAACTACAATTTCTTTGGTTTTAATTTCTTTTTTCTTTTCCCCATCCCATGCCTATTTATGTTGAAACTGAATACTCGGCTTAAGAAATGTGCCATTTAGGATATAATTAATCATGAAGGCAAGTTACTCATGAATTGAATTACTATTATCTCTATAAAAGAGGCCCTGAGGAGCTTGTCTGTCCATCCATTGTGAGAGGGCATAGGTAGAATATCGCAGAATTGAGGCAGTAGAGACAGCCTCCATCATGCATGGACTCTACTGATGCTTCCATCTAGGACTTCCAGCCTGTTATATATATGTCATATGGTTTATTAGATTTTGATACCAAAACTAAATGAAGTAAAATGGCAACAAACAACCACTTTGCTCTGTGAATAGTTGCTTAAAATTTCTTCATTGTGACAAAAATTCAACATCCTATCCAAACATAGCTACTGAAATTGTGAAAGAAAATCATATTCCAGTGGCACAGACAGTTATAAACAGGTTATAAATACATGAATGAAACAGATTAACCTCTGTAGATTAAAATAATAGTGTATTTATTAGTGCAAATTTGGTAATGATTAATGAAATATGCTGTGGCATTGAGCACAGTTTCTTTTACCCACTAGGTAGCCATCATTAGTATTTATTAATTGTTTTGAAAAAAGTTAGATTCCTGGATCTTTATTATTTTCACTTTAGATAGCATTACTTATCAGAATAAAAAAATAAAACTAATGCAATTACTTCAAACATAAAGAAGTAAATTGGTCATTTGGTATTATTCATAAAAATAAATTAAAAAATAATTTATATGGAAGCTGGGATAGGCTTAGTGGTAGAGTGCTTACCTGGCATGCATAAGGTGTTAAAGAGCAAAATAAATGAAATCAAAGTTCAATATACCTGCTTTAAATTCATATAGCATATGAAATCAAAATTGTTAGCTTTTTTTGGTGGGGGGAATTATTTGCTTCTCTCTTTGTCAGGACTGATTAAAACCTAAAGGCACAATGGATATCTTGTGACTTCTCTTGGGCTCTTTTCCCTCTGTTGGTTTATATTGTCTAATTTTGATGTGATCAATTTTGTTTTATCTTCTATTTCATTTTGTTACATTTTATTATTATCTCTTAAAAGCCTGTTCTTTTCTAATGAGAGACAGAAAGAAACTGGTTCCCTATGGTATGGGAGGTGGAGAAGAAGAGTAGAGGAAAGAGAATTTGTAATCAGGTTATATCATATGAGAAAAAAAAAATATTTCCAACAAAAGGAAAAAAATAATACAAAAAACCCTAATATGCACAGATAATATGGAAAATCATATTAATTTACAAAATGTAAACAGGCTTATAAAACATAACTTTCAGTTATTTGATCCATGTAGAGACTACCTCCGCTTTTTATTGGATTCACTAAACACATTGAGAAAAATGAGCAAGAACATTGTTAACTACAGAAAGGCAATGAAATGTATCCACATTATGTCTTTGTGAAAGAGATGGAGAATTATAGTGATATTGGAAGATTTGCAATGTGCTCTATCAATGGATGCCAACAAGAAGAGAGTTCTTTATTCTTTTCTCTGCCTAGCTCACTTTTATCAATGATTTGTGCTGAGAGCCATGTGAGAGGATGCAGCCAGCACTGGGGTTTGAGGAGTACAGCGCCCCCGCCCCCACAATTTCCAGGGGATTGCCTCCTAAATAGCCCCTCTTCCTCCTCCTCCTCCTCCTTTTCCTCCTTGTCCTCCTCCTTTTCCTCCTCCTCCTCCTCCTCTTCCTCCTCTTCCTCCTCCTTCTCCTCCTTGTCCTCCTCCTTTTCCTCCTCCTCCTCCTCCTCTTCCTCCTTCTCCTCCTTCTTCTTCTTTTCTTCTTCTGCTACTGCTGCTGATGCTGCGGTTGGACTCTGACATGCTGATTGCTATTAGAGTCACTGAATCACTCCTGTGCTACAAGAATTTCATGGCGTCTTCAGTTTCTTATTACTATTAATAACAACAGTCGTGATTTTCTGAGGGAATCATACCACTCATCTAGGTTGATGACTCAATTGAAACTACAGAAAGAATAACTCGGAGACATGCATGGTCAAAAAGACTGGGCCAGTATGACTTGCCAGCTACTATGGGGATAGTTGCCTTGAGAAAGCAAAACATATTCTTGGATGCTAAGGACTTCCTAGATCAGGAAGCAAATAAAAGAGAGTGCAGTTGCAAGGACCCAGTGGTCTACGATTGATGGATGACAGGTGAGTTTAAGTGCCCACTGTTAAGTTTGGTCAAATTTGATTTTCCTTGTTTTACAAGTATTATTATAAATTTGCTGATGCACCCTGAGAGCATAAAGACAATGGAATAGATAGATTTCCTTTTCTATATGATAAATAAAAAGTAAAAATTCCTTTATTTGTAATTCTCTAATCAGTTTAATAAAATTATATTGGGCTTGTATTAAACATAATAAAATAATTGATTGTTACTATAAACAGTAGCCTGCCAAGAAAACCACTTGTTTTCATAAATTTTGTCAACTAACAGTAAAAGATTTACTGCTTCAATGTACAATGTACATTGTTACTATAGAAATACATATTACTATAGAAATGAAACACACGAAAGATGTTTAGTTATAGGTAGATGTTCTCATGGTAACCAATACCAGAGTTTTGTTATAAGAGTATATCAGGTGTGTGAAAATCATAATAAAAATTTGAGATCTCAATTCAAGAAAAGTGTGTGCATGAGTGATTTTTTGCTGACCCCACACCCATCCTCTTAAGAATCCTGACCTGCCAAGACTGGTCTCTGGTAGAATTGCTTAACAACAGAGTATATAAGTTTTTCTGAGAATCCAATTTAGAACTGAGGAATGGAGGGGTATGGTAGCAAGATAAGGACCTAGACTATTTACAGACAAAATTCATTAAAACTCAAAAATATCTTGAAAAGATGGCATAAGAATAACTAAAAACAGCATTAGCATGCTATATTCATTTGAAAATTATGCAAATATAAACGCCCAAAGTAAAAGAAGGTTATATACAAATGCTGCATTTTTGAAGTCAGTGTGATGGCTCCTACTAAAAGTGAAACACCAGCCAAAAATTACTTAAAAATTATTATAAAACATTTTTACTTTTATTAATAGACATATAGAGTCAGAAAACAGTTTAATATATAAAATTTCATGTCTCATATTTCATATAGTCTTATTCATAAACCAAATTACACTGAGAAGAGGATACTAGGAATGGAAAACCAGTCCTCGATGCCATATAAATTGTGATTTCAAAAAATACATGATCCTTGGAGCTGAATAGATGGCTCAGTGATTACGAACACAGACTGTTCTTACAAAGGATACAGGTTAGATTTCTAGCACCCACATGGCAGCTCACAACAATATATAACTCCAGTTCTTGTAGAATTGACACCCTCTTCTGGTTTTGCAGGATATCAGGCACACGTGTTTTATAGACATACATGCAAGCAAAACACCTGTACACATTAAAAATATAATATTAAAAAAGGATTTGAATAATTATGTAGTAAATTGTAAAACCAGAAAATAAAGTAATATATTTGTTTCCGTGTGTATATAAGGTTCAGAAACTCCTTGTTGGGAGTGGCATTTATGTTAGCCTGAGTAACAAGCTACATCTGGAGAAATGTATGCCAAATCTGAAGAAGAGAGTGAGAAAATGCAGTCACAATACTGGGTGTGAGTTTTAAGAAGGTACATTAATTGTTTTGTTTGGAAGGTAGAAGAATCAAGGCAAAAGGAGAAGCAAACTTATCAGACTGGGAGTGAAAGGCATGTGAAGAATCTCCAGCTGTTCACTGGGTAGTGGCAATTTCTAGAGTGGTGGTGTTCCTATGTCTTGGGGTGGAGAGGGGACTCCAGTTGTCTTAATGTTAGTTTTTCTCCATTCAATGAATTTACCAGATAATATAGTCTAGGGAACAAGGATCATGACACAATCTATATAATGTATTGCTGGAGTCTGCATTGTACTTTCTTCATTGTATCTCAAAGCTTTATAACAAAGAAACATGGCTTTTTAAACAACAGCTCTTAATGCCCATGGCAGACACTTTAGTATAATTTATAACTTCTACTATGATATTTATGGTATCCATAGACAGTTTTCAAACAAAGCAGAGATGTTCTTTTCTTTTGAAAATGTAGTCATGACAAAAAATTAAGTAATCATAGAGCCATGGTAAGGGCTTAATATTTACTAGTTGATCAGTTATTTGAATACTGCATGCTGTACTTAAAAGAGGAATGATAGAAAGCTTGTGCAGCTTTGTGCAGCTACTGTACAGCATGTATTCCAAAACTAACAAACTACTGGTATACTCAAAGAGAAGAGTTTTGTCAGTTTGTCTGTCTGTCTGTTTGCTTGTTTGTTTTGTCAAAGCATTCTTATGACTTTCCTACTTATAGCAAAGGCCTGGAAAAGGGACACCAGTTATACTTAGTATAAAAAGCAGATTTGTAATGTTCTATCATTACCTCACTTCCTGTGCTTCTTTATATGACTCCAACCTGTGGCAATAGTATTCTTTGGTTCTTAATCCATCCAGAGACAAACGTGAGAATGTAATCTTGGATCCACCATTAATTGGGACTTAAAATAACTCATAAGACTGGCTGAATCATTTCACAGATTCTACTTGTCTTGAAAATTGATGTGGGTTATTCTTATTATTTACATACTTTGTCCTTGGGCTGTGAGAAAGATGGAGACCAGGAATCTTCTTGGCTATTTCGATTCATAATGACTGCCTTTCAGTATTATTATTGATGTATTCCACCAACACATGTAATTCTTGCTATAATTTCCTTCTGTGTTTAGTCTTTGGGACTAAGTCTCACTATCTGAAAGGTCATTTGAAAAACAAATAAATTTGCATATTTTCAGTCTTGTTCATTGGACAGTCACTGTGTTTCTCCTGTGTTTCTGGAATGTGATTTCCTTCAAGAAATGTATTTAGGATATTACTTCCTCTGAGATTCCTGAGTTAAACATAAACCCTACTGTACAAAATTTTTGGCATTAAGTCTAATGAATTTTCCTTTTAAAAAGCTTTTGAGATGCATCTCATGTTCATTAAAGTTTGAGTGTCTCTGCTTTATGTGAGTTTACCTCTTTCATAAGTTCATTTGGCTTTAAATAGTCTCAAAATAGATGAGGATTTATAAACTACAGAATATATTTAAAGAAGTTTCATGAAGAGACCATGATCCTTTTTTATAAATATCTAGACTGATGTCATTAAATTGAAACTTAGGTTATGATTAAGGGAAAGAATCAAGAAATAAACACAGTAAAGCACTTAATTCTGATCAGTCACATGTTAACTAAATATGTCCCTGAATATTTCAAGTACTTATAAAGTTGTTCTACCACATGAAAACTATTTCTTGCTTCCATCAATTCTTGTAGCACATAGACAAAGCACAGTATTCTTGACTATGATCTGAAAGGTTACTATTAAAATATAATGATCAATGTACATCTAAATGCCACTAGAAGATATACTGTATTTTTTATAATTTTTAATTAAAAATGTTAAGTCATGGAGATGAGGGGATGGCTTAGCAGTTAGTAGTACATATTGGCCTTGTAGAGGATCTGAGCTCAGTTCCCAGAATCCAAGTTATGAAATTTACAATTTCCTATAATCCCAGCTTTAGGGGAACCTCTGTGGGAATCTAGACTCATGTGCACATACTCATACAATCACACACAGATACACACACACAGAGACAGAGAGAGAGAGAGAGAGAGAGAGAGAGAGACAGAGACAGAGAGAGACAGTATTAATCTTTTTAAAAAGTTAATGCACACAGACATGATTACTGCTGGTAATATTCAAATTCCCCATTCATTCTTCTTATGATTTTAATCACTTAATTGAATAGTGCGAGTGAACTTGAGTCTCCTGTGTTTTATAATGGTTTTATAAGAATATTCTTAATGTTCCCTAAGAACAACACACTCACAACCTTTCTGTTTTAATATTTTAAAGTGATAAGAGTATATTGATTTGATATATTGGGTAATAGAAGAAGAGAAACAGTACTGGAATACTTATATAATCCTTCAGGCTATTCTCTAATACTAAAACAACAGTGCTTAGAATGTGACTTATACTTTATATGCATTTCTTTCCAAATTTTACTTTTTAATTGAATTAATTATTTAATAAAATAAGTGAAAAAATCAATCCAGGCAGATGATTTTTTTTCAGACAATGTAAATTTGAAAATCATTTGTTTGGTATTGGAGAAATGAATCAGTGGGTAAGAGAGTTTTCTTAGTAAATATTAAGATGCAAGATATTATAATAAATATTAAGATCTAATAAATATCAGATTCAACTTCTCATTTAGAAAACTAAGCATGGGTTTGGGGCACTGCCCTTTATCCCCAGGGAGGCAGAGATGTGAGAAATGCTGGAGCTTGATTGCTGCAAGTCTAACTACAGGCTCAATCTGATACCTTGTAGGAAGTATAGGCATACATAGCAGCACAGAGAAAACACACACACACACACACACACACACACATAGCAGGACATTTTGCCAAGATGTTTTCTTGTCCTATGCAGCCTTCCTTATGGTTATGTGCTGTTTGGATTTGGACTTCTGGGAACAGCTTAGGATATAAAGAAGGCAATACCACTTGTGTTTGATAGTTAGTGGAATGGGATAGTTGGTGGCATGGCTTGTGAAATGCTAGCAGCTTCTGTTTTCTAAGCTAAGATTGGCCAAAAAGGGCAGTGAATTTTTCATTCTTTCTCTGTATCTAACTTTAAAGACTACCTGCAAGAGTGCTGAAGATTTTCCTATTTCCTGTCTTTTTTTCAAGCTAGAAAGTAAAAGGCACAGTAGGAATATGCTAAAGTTAGGAATTAGTTACAAGTTAGGAATCTGCCTCAGTAGCAGTTGGAGCAAGAGAATAGGCTTCAGAATTCAGTTATAAGCAGTACTCCCATGTGGGACAGGAGAACAGCTTTCAGGGCAAGAGAACAGGAGCCTTCAGTTACACACACACTTTGCCTTACCAACAATTGGGTTGGAGTGAGTTGAAATGATATTAGAATGTTTTCAGCAAATTGCTCATTAAGATACATTATAAAAGCAAACCATAAGCAATACTCGCAGTCTACTTAGAGTAGGTGAGGAGTAAATACAAATCTAGGTATCTATGTTTGTGTATTTGCCAATATAAATATGCAACATAAGAATAAGTATTTTGCATTAATTTATGTGAACATTTACTGTTATATAACATCTGTCAAAATACAAATGTTAATATGTCTTTGTGCTTATTAAATATTGGTTTAAGTATAGCTAAAATTATATAGCCTTTTTTGTTTGTATGTTTCATAAAGTTTTTATTAATTTCCTGAATTTCACACAATGCATCTTGAAAATACAACCTTCCCATTTCTACCTGGTCTACTACCCTCTCACATCTGTGCCATCAAAAAAGAAAAAAAGGAAAAGAATATTGAGTCCAGCCTGTGTGGTGGGAACATGGGTCACAGGCATCATCCTGGTTGCCAGAGGAAGCAGGCCATGGACATTCACCTGGCCCACATGGACTCAAGATCATGCATGATTCAGTTTATCCTGAAGTTGGGCTCCACCATCCAAATAAGTAGGCATCTGCATACCATATGTGGACCAGGACTTCTCTTAGATACACAGACACCATGCAAGCATCAGGGCGTCCCAAAGGCACCCAGGTCTCCCATAGGCACTTGGACCTCATACAGGCTTCTATCTATCTCTCAGGCACCAGGACATCCCTCAGGCACTTTGGCACACTGCAGGCAACCAGATATCCTTTAGGCACCAGGGCATCTTGAAGATGCCTAGACAGTCTGAAGGCACCTTAACATTCTGCTTATACAAGGACCTCTAGTAGGCATCCAGACATACTATAGGTACCTGGACATCTTGCTGGAGTCTGGACATCTCACAAGCTCCCACATGTCCCATAGGCATTGGGCTTCCTATAGATACCTGGACATCCCACAAGCAAGTAGACATCAGGCAGGAACCCTTGCATCACACAGGTACCTGACTATCACACAGGCACCCAGACATCATGTTGGCACCAGGACATCCTGCAGGTGCCTGGACACCTAGGAGGTACCAAGACATCCTGCAGATGCCCAGAAATCCTGCAGGTACCCAGACATCACATAGACACCCGGTTATCACAAAGGCACCCAGATATCATTCAGTCACTCAGATCTCCCACAGTTGCCCAGCTGTCACTTTCTTTTATATTACGTGTTTTAAATATAAGCTTATAGTTTTCAGCTGATAATGTTGACAAATATTACCAGCACAAAACAACTACAAATGTTAAGTACTTACAATTTTTATCCATACCCTAATGTTTTAGTATATACTAACTTTAAAATATTAACAAGTAAAAATTTTCTGAAATGGTGAATAGCTCTAATTCTTTAAAAATATAATTTGCCCTAAAAAGTAATTGTTCATCTTATTCACACACTTTATAATTTTATCCAATGGTTACATCAATCATGAGCATAGGAAACTGTGGATGGAAATGTGACAGTTATTTGTTGTGAACTTTGTATCCAGGTGTGATTTGGAATATTTTTATTCAGAAACTAAGTCAGTATGCAAACCATATTAAAAATATTAAGTGCAACAGAGGGTATTACTCTCCTGGACTCAGATAGCTCACAGGTTTTAAGGAACAGTAAGTAAAGTAATAGAACATGGTGTTTAGAAGGTACATTTAGTAAAATATGCACCCCCTAACTGTGGTTGGTGTTAGGTGAGAACACATTTTCCAGAGAAAACATTTATGAGAAATACTGCACAGTAGAGGTTGCTCATGAAAAGTCACAGTTAACATGAATACTGAAGAGATTTTAATTATTCTTTTTACTAAAATTTCAGTTTCTTAAAGCACACAAGCAAATGCACACACAAACACACGCACACACATGCACACACACACAGAGAGAGAATTCAGTTTCACTTTAAAACTTAGGATATTTCCTCCTTGTCCCTCTTAGATATGTTCCTTTTACTCTTACAGAACCAGTGTCCAAGTAATATTGTCCTGTGGAGTCTCTTAATAAAAGTATAACTTGAGAAAGTGATTGTGGAATGGTTATTATTATCTAGACATCAAGAAAGCTTTTAAAACCACAGAAATGCCCAAGGTGAGTTTTGAATGATGAGGAGAAACTTATTAGATACCTGAGGCAGAAAGAAAAGTATAGGCCTGGATAAAAGATGAAGAATTTCAAATGACAATATATAAACTTTTGCAACTTGTTGTTTATACCTGTCAGAGAGGTATATGCACTAGGATTATGAGATGTAAAATAAAGATATCTTTTCCTCAAGAAGTTCAATTTATTAGGAATTATAATGAGATAAAGATAGAAAATACAGTGATATTTTATGTATAATTTTATGATAACATATTCAATACTTTAAAGTAACTTAATACTTGTAGGAATACAAAGTAGATGGAGTTCAATGAATATTTTTTATATAAGTGAAGCAGATTAAAAGTTTTGTATCATACACAACATTGGCTGTATAGTCTTGATGAATTGTAAAATTTCAAACATCAGATGGTAAAGCAAATTAAACACTACAAGAGTTTCAGAATATAACTCAAAGACAAATTTAATGCTTCTGTATAAACATAACATACTTTATTACATATATAATTATAATAATCCATAAATGTTATATATATGATCCAATTCACATGTATAGACAATTAAACCTGATTTTGTCCAAAGGTGTGTTGAGCCTTTTATTTCATTGATTTTTTGCAGATATTGTAAATTCTTCCTGGAAACTAACTTCAGAGCCCATGGGATGTGATAGATATATCCCAAATGGCATGTATGTGTATATATATACACATGTCACTGCATTTTTCTTTGTAGCTGGTGCCATTTTAAAATCCTTCAGAATGCTCTTCTAAACCATGTAGGTATTATATATTGACCCATATGTAGATTTTACTATAGTTGCATTCATGTTTGAAATGGTCATATCAGAGCACTAAAAGGTTAAACAGGAGTAAGATTTGGGAATAGGTTCCTTGAGAGCTATGATGACATTCTTCTTGAATAATAATGACAGTGGAATTGCTCAAAACAAACAGAAAATTGCTCAAAAATTTGATGTACACATGACATGAAATCTCAGATTAATGCACAACCTTTTTTGCCTTACTTTTGTCAATTTTCTTCTGTTAAACTTTGTTAAATTGCTTTTCAACTTTTATGTTTAGTTTTAAGCAGTGTCTCCATTGTTCCTCCCAAGAAAGAAATTTAGCCAGGAAAATAGATTCACAAAAGACATAGAAGACACACACACATATACACATTTTCTTTACAGTCAACTCAAATTTATAAAATAATTAATAGAATACCTGAAGATGAAGTATTTTTAAAATGTCAATGCATAGATAAGAAATAAATATTAGCGCTACGATGGCAAACTGACAACAAAAGCAAGTACTTGGTTGTTGAATTTAAAATATACTTTTGATATTTGTAATACATATGTATATATTCATATATAATACATATAGATACAAGAATTATGCAGATTGTGGGTATTTATAGACTTTTTGGCATGGAACTTGAAGGTAAAGTCTCTTGAGTGGAATGAAATAGCATAAAAGAATGGGAAGCAATACTGCAAAAAGAATCAATTCAGAGCAGTGCATTATCACAGTTAATTCCTTTAAATAGATTTTTCTACTTGAGAGAAATCATAGAAAATGGATTTGCCCCTAAATAAAGGATCATAAACATATCTGAAACATCTTCTTTCCTTTGAGACAATTTTAATATAGATGAAAGAACTTCAGATGAATTGGTTAATGAAAAAATGCTACTTAACCATCTGCCAGCACATGATGTTAACTGTCTTTGACACCTCTCAGCTTAATTTCAAAATGCCACTGTGAGTTTTAAGAGTCAATTATAAAGGCTGCACCAATCATTTTATCTTCTCCTTGATAGTTCTAGTATTCTTGCAGATATCTTTACTAGCCTTATTTTGTTTCCATAATACTTCTTTCTTCTTCACTGTAGGAACATCATTATGCTTGCTACATAGATATGAGTTGTAGGACAGGGTGAAATATGTTAGTTTAGAAATAACGGATGTGAACTCTTGTAGTTGTTCTGATTTCACAGTTGTCCCAGAGCACAAGCACAATATGTATAATGTTTTATGAAAAACTTTTCAAAATAAAATTTTACTCCAACTAATAAACATTGTTGATATAAGTAATTCCATAATAATATAAATGCTATATGTCATGTTCTAATTTCAAGTTATGAAGTAGTATGAGCATTAGCATGGTTTCTATAAAAATACTCACCCAAGAACCATAAAGACAAATCTAACCTTCCTTTAATGTGCTAACAGGAATAATTATCTAATCAGCAACCAAACTGGGTATGTGTTTAAGTGACAATTGGCCCAGATATACAATCAAATAAATACAGGAGTGCAGGATGCAATTAAAGTCAAGGGCCAAGAAGGGAACATATGAGTGTATACTTAAAAGTGAATAAAAATAAAATAAAATGAATAGTACAACAGGAATTTAAGAAGAACTGCACCAACAGTAACACATTCATTTCTTAAAACTTTGTCTTTGTGTCAATATCAAATAAACAAGTCATGTTGCCCTTTTAAAATAATCCATCAATGTCATTTCACCCTTCCTAGAAATATACACAGACTACTGATATAATAGTACAGCTTTTATGTGGTTCCTGGCCCTCATCATGCTGATTTATTATTATTATTATTATTTTATTATTTTATTATTATTATTATTATTATTATTATTATTAATTATAGTGTGGGGTGAAAGCCAGGACCTTGCACAGACTAGCCAAGAGCTATTAGTAAACTATATATTCATTCTATGCCATGCAATTTTCTCCTCATGTTTCCTATTCTCAAATTCTGCTGTCTCTTATATGTGTGGGGGTTGTCCTTTTCTGCCAAGAAGATATGTTTTAAAGACTCTACCCAGTATATTGGTATTTTACCTCCTTATTACTTAAGTAATTTATTCACTATTTACTTTTCTTTTTCATCCTCAGGCATGTTACATTCAAAATTACAACCAGTATGTTTCTTCTATAAGATTCATGTGATAAAATCTGGTGATTTTTAGACTAGATATATGTTAAATGCTATACTAGCATTCTGCTAAACAATATTATATCAACTGCATTAGGGTCAACACTGCTATTGCTTTTTACATATTGGTTAAAAAAATAAAAGAAAATTGAAAAAGACCTATTGAACTCACATGCCAGCACTGAGTCTAAGAGGAAACTCAATAACCATAGAGGCTGACCTGTATCAGCCTGCTTATACATTTACTGCCATAGTATATGCATTGCCTCTATTCAGGATTGCCTCATTTGCAGTCTTAACATACTTCCTTGAACATCTCCATTTTTGAAGTCTTCTATTTATAGCTTTCTTCCAAGAATATAAAGACCTTGAGAGGATAGAGAGGAAGAAGTGAAAATGTGAAGAGAATGTTAAAATTGAAGCTTGGGATTGTAAGAAACCTCCCTTGAATTCGGGTTTTTCCATTCTATTTATTTCTCAGAGGACAGGTATGAGACCTGCCCCAACCTAAATCTACTAGGCGCAGGGCCATTTCTCTATTATAAACCATGTCTTTGGATGCCCCTAAATGGTTAGTTTTTTGAAGTGTATGATGCAAATAATGTATAAATATGTAAAGTATTCTGAATTCCATGGATACCTGTGAAATAAAAGACATGATTTGGAACACATACTCTTTTGAAGGGAAATCACTTTTTTCATAATGAAAGGCCACTGTCTTTGCAATACAGTGCATGAGTCATCTTATATTTAATCCTCATCAGCATTTATTCAAAATAACATATGATTAAATATTATCCTTAGAACAATGGAAGTAAGAAACATTTTCTGCAACCCATGAAGATAGAATAATTTTCTAAAATTGCTCAAGTGTTTCATAGCCACTTAAATCATAAGTGAGCAGAATCCTTCACAGAATAATTCCAGAAGCAAACAAGTCAAATAATGGACATTTGTAAAGCCATGGTATGAGGGAGACACCTTGGCATTTTGTAGGGTTTAAAAAATGTTTATGAGCTCTGTATATGACAATCTTATTGCATAAGCACTGTAGCCAATAATACATTCCAACACAGGGTTAAATGGACTGTCAACAAGGAAGGACTAAAATGCTAGCAAAGCATACAGTTGAATATTTGAGTATATGAATGAAATGCACAAATACGCCAAATACACAAATACACAAATCTTTAATCCTCAATGCTCTGCCAAGCCACAAATTTTAAACATAGATGTTAGATCAAGGAATATAAAATTACTCCTTGCTTGAGTGGTGGTGGTAGCAGGAAAAAAATTATATGTGAATTCAATATTAATGCTTTTCTTTTCTCCTTTGTCATCACTAATTTCTTTTACTCACATAGACAATGTTAGTAGGAGGCATAAATTTTGATTAATGACACAACTCAGCCAAAGCAATGTCACTGAACAGAGTTGGCAATCTAGGCAAGCTAGCAAAAGAGAATCTAAATGAGAAACTGTATAGGGCATCACAAAGGAGACTGTAATTATCACTTTCTTTCCATGTGACTTAGGTTTAGAGTTTGTAAGAAGGAAACCATTTGGAAAAAAGACTTACTAGAAAATTATTAAGCGGTAAAAACACTTTTAATGAATGAATGGAAAACAAATTATTTTAGCCTAAAATTAAATGATGCATTACAAATGGTGTGGCTCATGACAGCCAATTTGTTATTTTTTTTTTCTGAAGATAAAAACAAAAAAAAAACTCTTTTATACAGAAAGATTTTCTGTTAGTATACATTTCTTGAACATCCAATGTTTTATATTTTATATGGTACAAGACTAACATTCTTATAAGCTCAACTAACATTCTGAACTCAAGAACATTATAATGGTTTTCAGATCAGACGTGTTCTTTGTTTGTGTGATAGTTTTTACTTCCGTTTATCTAAACAACGTTTTATCTCAACAATCATGACAAATGCATTTAACAACTAAATGACTCTATTGATACATCTGGGTCTTCTCATGTCTACAAATATTGCTAATAATCCAAGAGTCTTTATACCAAAATAGTTCTGTCTCCCACTCATTCTATTGGAATCTGAAGTTCTCACTCTGGAGCCCAGTCATTAATGGAGCCTTACTATCTTTTCTGGAGCCCTCTGGAACCTTTCTGAAAACTACTGCTGAGCTGACCTGACTGGTTTTGGAAAAAGTCCTACATTCTTCTTCTGAGTCTTCTACTCCCAACTGCATACTCATGAAGATCTGCCATCCTTTTTATATTAACTAATTGCTCACTTTGAACTGTGGCCACAGCTAGATATTTTACATATCATAGAGAACAAAACTCAAAAAAAAAAAAAAAAAACCAAGAGACACTACTTTGTCCAATCATTGAGGAATGTGAGAGACACAAGAATTCATTAAAAAGAGGTAGAGCCAAAATTTGAATTATGACTCTGTATTCCAGCAAAACACCATGATTTATTTACTAACTATCCATAAACTTCTGGCATCATTAAGCAGATATGTTAGTCTAACATTCTATATTACATAAAACTGTATTATTATTTTGTCAAACAAAAATATATTCTACATTAATTTGCAAAATATGTTTAAATTATGAAAGCAATAAAATAGGAGACTTCAAAAGCAAACAAAAACATTTTCCATCAATATACTGTCTTCATTTTGTTATCTCATGCCTTGGACAGTAAAATCTATAAGCTATTTCTATAAAATTTGTATATACAGTTATGGTGTGTGGGTGTGTTTGTGTGTGTGTGTGTGTCCGTGGTTGTGTGCCTGTGTGTCTTCTGTGTACATGCTGGGGAATCATGTGCCATGGAATTCTTCTAAATTTTAGAGGACTACCTTAGTATTGGTCTTCATATTCTAGCTTATTTGAGGCACGGTTTCTTGTTCACTGATGTGTATGCCTTGCTGGCCTAAGAACCTCTAGAGATTCACCACATGTTATTTCTCTATAGGAGTGCTGTAACTACAGATAAATATTACTGTACCTGGCTATACATTGTTTCCAGGGATCTGAACTTGTGCTATGTATTTCACATAGAATTGATTTTTTCATGTTAATCATCACACTCAACCCCAAAGTGAGATATTCCATAGTCAATTTAAACTAAAGTGGTGATTATAAAGAGAGTGTTAAAGGTCAATAAGAACAGTGCTTTCTCTTCCCTGAGTACTTGCAAATGAAAAACAAGATGGTATACTGAGTCATTGTTATGAAACATTAATAAAAACTAGTTATCATATTCCTAAATATCCAATCTGTATTGCTTCATTTAAAGTTTTTAAATTAATGGAAAGACATACATTGTGGACATTTGTATAAGTCTGTTTTCTTACATAAAGATATTTTTGTTTCATAAAGTTAAGAATATTGCCTTATTCATAGTTATTTTTCTTATTAATAAACAGTGTACCTGATCCACTTAAGAAATGAAGCAAATACACTAATGAATTAAATAGATAATTATGTGAGAGCTTATGGAATGACATATACTACAAATATCTAAGGCCTTGAAGCTACCACAGTACTGCAGTATGTCTTTTGCAATTTGAAGTGAAAGCATACATAAACTGAATTTATTTCTTAAAACTGAAAACTAACACTTTCAATGAAGAGAAACTAAAGCCCAGAATTCAGGCTACTTGCTGAAATGAAAGAGTGCTGTTAAGATCACATGCAAAAACATAATACATTAGGACAGAAAGAGCTTCATACTATTTAGTAGTAAGGATTCTTAAAATGTCCGGAACATTTTGTTAGAAACATGTTCATTCAACAAAAAGACTCTAGGTAGATACTAACACTGCATTACTTGACATAGAACTCAAGGAAGCAAAACAATTTAAAATAGATATAAGAATAAACAAAGTTTCTGGGAATACATTTAACCATAGAAGTAAACTATCTCTATGATGAAAATCATAAAATATTGATGAAACAAAATGAAGAGGACACAAAGAAAATGGAAAGTCATCACCTTTCAAGAAGTAGATGAATCAATAAAATGTTCACATTACCCAAAGTGATCTGCAGATATAATGTAATTCCTGTGACAGTACAAGTGAATTGTTCTAATGAGAAACAAGAAAACCCTAAAATGTGAGTGATACCACAATAGAAGTATCCCAATTCACCAAAACAATGCTGAGTAATATGAATAACACTACAAAAATATTGCTGTAATTTCACAATATGCAACAAAGCTATCATAGTTAAGTAGCACCATATTGACATAAAAACAAGTACCAGCCAGTCAAACACAAAAGTCAGGAAATAAGTCTATGTATTTGTAGTTACATAATTTTCTATAAATGTAGCAAAAAATAAGCATTTTGAGAAGACAATGTTTTTTAATAAATTGTGCTAGGGAAATAGAGTACTATATGCAAAGGATTATACCATGTATCACTCACTATGGAGAAAAATCAACACAAATTTGGTTAAATGTTTGACTATAGGACAGAAATAATATAAACACTAGAAGAAATCAGGAAAATGCTTTAAGACAGTGAATATGTGTAGTCTTTTTTTCACAAACAAACAAACAAACTAATGAAATCAAACATAGAAAATTAGATTATACCACACTTTATAGCTTTGCACAGCAAATAAATAATCACAAGAGTGAAAGGACAACCTATAGAGAATAGGAGACAATATTTGCAAGCTGTATATGAAAGAAAACATAAGAATCTTCTAAACATCAATAGCCAAAGAAACAAATAGATATCCTCATTAGAATATGTATAATAGACGTACATACACTTCAAAGTAAGATTCCACCAAAAGGCTCATTAGAAAGTGTCTACATCAAGAGAAATGCAAATAAAATAAAAATTGTATATCATCTCATACTATTAAGAAAGTTATCTTCAATCATGTATTTGAACAGAAAAACTATGGTAACAAGTGCTGGCTAGGATATGGGGAGAAGGAACTCTTGCAGAAAACAAGTTAGTATAGTCTATAGAAAACACCTTAAGTTTCCTTGAACAACTAAAAATAAAATTTCTATATGCCCCACAAATCCCTTTCTTTCAACATAGGAATGAGATAAAATTGGGGCAGGAGAATTAGCTTTATTGCTTTTTCAGAAGACTTGACTTCAATTCCCAGCAACCAAATATAAACCATATAACTGTAACTGTAGTCTCAGAGAATCTAATGTTCTCATCTGACCTATAGGGGGAGCAGGCACACATGAGGTACACATGTATGTATTCAGGCAAAAGACTCATACACATAAAATAATAACATAAATATCCAAGAGCCATTCAAATCCCTGTGTTTACTATAACACTACTCACAGTAGAAAAGAGTAGAAATAACAGAACTGTCAGATTATTAGCCTATGAATGAATAAAGAAAATCAGTAAACATATACAAATGAATATAAGCCTATACATACTGAAATCCTAGGATTTAAGATAATATGGGTATAGCTGGAGGTTGTGAAATAGATGGGCTATCAGACTTTGGAAGGAAAAGCTACATGATCTTACTTTAGGGAGAATCTAGAGAAGTGTTTCCCAGAGAGATTGATGGCTAATAGAAGATGGAATGAGAAATGGAATGGGGAAAAGCTGAGCAATGGGTATTGTTTCACATAGGCACAAATGAGAACTGCTGGTATTCTATCACAAAGCATGACTACAGAGGGCAACTGTTCTTTCTATATATTATAAAAGATAGGAAGGAATGTAAATGATTTCTCCCATAATTTATAATGAATATTTGAGGAAATAAATATATTTAATGTGATTAGACCATGTATACATGCATTGAGATGTTGCATACTTATTAATGTGCACAATTTTGTGATTTTGAATACCAGTTACAAGAATAAATTCAAAAATTTTTTAAAAACTATCTATTTTTATATTTTGAAATAATCGTATAATTTTATAATTTTCTCCCTTTCCTTTCCTCCTTTAAACCCCTCCCATATACTCCTTTGTCTCTTTCAAATTCATGTCCTCTTTTTCTTGTTATATATGTGCATATATTATATATATTCCTAAAACTATAACTGTCTCAGTGTATATAATGTTAGTCTAAAATTTAAAATTTTTAAAAGGTACAATACAAAATACAGTACATGAAAAACTCTCTGTAGAGTTGACCAGAGCCACCCAAAAGACTTCAAAACATATAGCTATAATGTTGTTGCCAGTTGTTCCCCCCCCAGACATAAAAGATAAGTCCCTATTACTGAAGACACCATGCACTTCAGAAAATGGACTCTCAGAATCCTGAACCAGAACTGACCTAAATGTTTCCTCCCTGAGGGCTAGTTTGCATGGTACCTCCTGATACCTGATATCACAGAGGAGGCAACAATCATTCTACCCAGCTGTGACAATATGAGCCACATCCCCATCATCAACCAGCATGGCATAATAATCCTAAGGGTACAGAAGTAGTATGTACATCTTGGTGGTAATCAACAGCTCACTAATTGATTTGTGATTTGCTCAACAAGAGGAAAACAACATCTTTACTACAAACCAAGCCAACTACTCAGAGCTAGTGATGTGATAGATATCAGAGGAGATTCTATATGACCTTACTAAAGTAGTATAATCCCTAAAAGGAATTTAAACACTTGTCCTTATACCAAAAGATAAGTGTAGTCTTTAGCTTTCACCAAGTAAATTTCCTGTTACAACAGACCAAAATCACTACAGAAAACTATGTCCAATCAAAATGCAGCATTCTGGAGCCCAGTCCCAAAGGATAGGTACATTTAAAAAGCACTCTGGTACCTAAGGCTAAGGGAACATAATAGAGGACAGAAAGATTGTAAGAGCCAGAGGATCAAAGAATTTGTTGTGTGACACTGTCTCTTACTAATGTCAGAAACAACACAATAAAGTCTCACCAATATGAATGCCCAAGCATGACATGAGCAAGGACAACACAAAAAGATATAGCAAAGTAGACATGGAATAGCCCATGAGCCTCCTCAACCCTACAGGTAAGTAAGAAATGCGGAGAGCAAGAGAAATAGTCTTCCTGAGGGAAGAGCATACCAAATGGCTATCCAATTTCAAACGATCATTCCTAAAAACTAAAAACTAAAAAAAAAATCCTAAAAAATAGATTCTTTAATTAAATTACAATCTCAAAAACAAAAAATAAGTAAAAATATAATACATAGCTATAATAACAAAATTACTTTTCTAATTTCCTTTGGAAATTAATTCCATCAGAATATGTGTTTTATGATTAGATTTATATTAGGTTAATGATGTCTAATATTCTACAGTGACAGATGTGTCTATGTCCAGACAAGTATGGTAGCATTAAGAAAAGCATTAAAAATGACGAGTGAAAAGAGCTTCAACTTTACAATATAAATAGATTAAAATAATCTATAGCCTGACACATTTTTCTTCTTTTGTTCAATTTTATTAAAACAAGCACAATAAGAAATTGAATATCCAAAGGGGAAAAACACCTGGAAACTCTTGTTTGTAAACATATGATCCTAAACATTCCCAGACAAATCCCCTGCTGTTTCTCTTTCTTTATCTTATTCTTGTTCTAATGACAAAAGAAACCTATAGTCAGTCACAAATATTTGATTCATGTTTAACAATATAAAATGATAGATGATAGCACAGGAAATTGAAGTTGCATTCTAATGGAATGCAAATCAAAATAATGTACAGGGTGGGCACTTTAAAATATATTACACAACACTGAGGTAATAAGGAAATTCTTGATCTGAATCACCGGAGTCTAAAGTGCTATACTAGATGTCTTTTCACAGCCTCCACACTGTCTCTCCAGAATTCATCTCTCATGTCATTTATTTAGAGATTTTCTTGAAACTGGTGTTTTCCATCCCTTCTGGTTACGTTAATTTTTGATATACTCTCACAAAATGTAATAATGTAATAATACATTTTGTGACAAAGAAAGTTGTTATTAAAAGCTCAGCATATACAAGTTTGTTTTGCTTTGTTTTGTTTTGTTTTTTAAGACAGGGTTTCCCTATTGTAACTTTGGCTGTTCTGGAACTCACTCTGTAGAACAGGCTGGCCCCAAACTCACAGAGATCCACCTCCCTCGGCCTCCCAAGTGCTGGGATTAAATGTGTGCCACCACTGCTGGCTTCATATACTACTTTTTTAAAAGAAAAAAGATTAAATCTTATTTTAAAACATGATATTCTACATTCTTCACGGTTGCACTGCCAGATCTGACTATCAGATGAGTAGCATTAGAATCCTGGAATACAGGGATCATCCCTTACATGGTTATACTAGCTAACTTGGCTTCAGCAGTCTGTAAATGAGTGTCACTGACAGTTTTGTTTTTAATTGCATGGGTCATGCATGGAAGAAAAAGAACAGTGTACAAAGTTATAATAAAGACTACAAATAAAATCCAAACCCCAAAGACAAAAAATGGTTGAAAAAGCATTTCCTGATTGTACAGTCAATACTCTTAGTAAGGAAAAGTAATTAGTGTAAAAGTCTATGGCATAACCACCATGATAGCCCTGCTTATTTTTTCATATTTAATTTTGTAAAGTCCTCTGAATTGAATGTCAGAATTCCTTTTTACTGATGACAGATCATGGTCAGAGAATCAGTGTCTTGCTCCTAAATAAACAACACCATTAGAACCAAGATATGAAGCACAATCTTTATATAAACTGTATTCATTCTTTCCAAAAGTTATTCATAATTTGAATACTAATCGCTGTCATTTGCTTAGTATCAGTTCCAATCTAAGCTACCTCTTTATTCCATAGTTCAGAAAGACAACATGAATATCCCAGAGACTTAAAGATGACTGATATTGCGTAAACAGAAAGCAACTATGTAGCTTCCATGACTATTGTCAGCATTCATTACAGAATTCCCATGACAATAGTCTCCTTTCAGCATAAATAATAGAGATTATGATAAACAACTTGGCTTAAATAATATCTTTGTGAATAAAGAATCAAAACCCCACATTAGTATTTTCACTTTATGGGCAACAGAAGAGTTCACATGCTAGATTACTAGTAAAATTCACTGTGCTCTATTTTTGTGTGTTTCTGTGTGTGTGTGTGTGTGCTATTGAACTATTATAACTATTGAGCTATTATAACTATAAATATTTTAATGGTGGTGTTTTGCTATCAAATGTTTATTGAGTGGGACAATAGAATTTTGATAATATAAATTTTAATTTTAGGTCTGTAAGTACTGTTCCTAGTCTTTCTCATCAGTTCTTATAATTCTTAACCAAACATGCAATGTTATTATCAAGAAAATGTATTTTTCTTTTAAATATATAAATACTCTGTTTGCATGTATGCCTGCATGCCAGAAGAAGGCATCAGATCAAATTGCAGATGGTTCTGAGCCACCATTTGCTTCCTGAGAACTGAACTCAAGGCCTCTGGAAGAGCAGCTAGTGCTCTGAACCTCTGAGCCATCTCTCCAACACCACCGCTTTTAAATGTATTTATTCTTATTTCATGTGCAATGGTGTTTTGCCTGCAAACACCTCTGTGTAAGGATCCCATGGAACTGGAGTAACAAAATAGTGTGAGCTGCTAGGTGGATGCTGGGAATAGAACCTTGGTCCTCTGGAAAAGCAGCCAGTGCTCGTAACCACTGAACCACTTCTCCAGCCCCTAGTATAAATTATTTTATGAAATACATTTGTTTTGTTTTGTTTTAAGACAGTGTTTCACTGTTGTAACTCTGGCTGTCTTGGAACTCACTCTGTCCTTGAAGTCACAGAGATCTGCTTGCCTCTTCCTCCTGAGTACTGGGATTAAAGTTTTGTGCCACCAGAACCTGGCCTATCAAATACTTTGTAATCTGAAGTTTGAATATATTTTCTTTCCTTCAGACAGTAGATAAGCAGTGTAGGGGGACACTGGATCATGAGTTAAAAGATTCAGGACAAAAGAAAGAACATGTAAAAACTAGAGAAATGTTAATTTATATTCTAGATTTGCCTAAATATAATCTGGATTCTAAGTATACCAACAGTTTCCCTTTCTCCCGAGAAAAGGATAAGACTGTGAAAATCACACAGAAGGGATACACCATGGGAGTTAGAGAAAGTGACTTTCAGAAAAGCAATCTATCTTACAAAAAGGGGAAAAATCTGATTTTTCCTTGAATGATACAAATCAAATATATTTGCACACATGTGTGTTTCAATATATACAGTTTTATGAGAAAACACTCACATTATGTAGTTTCAGAGGAGGAAGGAGAACTATCAAGGAATATTATAACTTGATACAATGAAACTAAGGGAATTAATAATGAATACAGAATGTAATGAATGTATGTCCAAAATATAGCTAATTTTCTTAATTGATAACATTAGCAAGAAAATTATTTAAGAGGATTCATACACTTAAAACTCTTGTATTCTTTTATTTTATAATGATTTTTATTTGAAGTTACATGAAGTGAGACTGTTTTTGTTTGCAATTATATTTACACTTCTTCCTTCCTTTTTCCCTCTCTAAACCTTCCAGTATATCACTTTTTGCTTCTTTCAAATTCATGGGCTCTTTTGTCATTAATAATTACTATATGCTAATTCCTAAATAAAACCTCTCAGGCTGTATACATTACTTGTTTGTATCTGTTCACAGCTGATCATTTGGTATTAGATAATCAATTGGTATGTTCTACTCTGAGAAAGACTATCCTGCTCTCAACATTCTTTAGTTTCCTGGAGTTCTTTCTGTAGGGATGATGCCTTATTACACTTCACATTATGCTTCTATAAGAGGATAATTTGTCAATGATATAGTGAAAGATGTTGGTTGGTTTCCTAGAGAATCAGAAATAGTGGTCTTTTTCCAAATACTTAGTGTAAAAGAAACACCTTATTTAATTAGGGAAATTAATAAGTTAAACCTCATGATTCTAATAATGTACACTATAATCTACATGCTATTGAATAAGTGAGATAAACTCTATTCCAACATTATAATTACCAAACTACGTTTCCTCTTTTCTACCAAGAAATTAGTAATAAAGTAGTAAGAAGGACTCTTAGATGCTCAAATTTTTGCAGAATAATGCTGAGTATAAATATTCTAAAAGTGAATATTTATAAATTCAGTTTGATCAATGAACATTTAATAGAACAAAATTATGGTTTCCTTCATTGATTCGATGATCTCTGAATTTGTGGGTTTTTATCAAGTTTACAGTACCATTCACACAATACTTTTTGTGGAACAGACTTGATATATAACAGAAAGTGGGTGGTTATCCCCATTACTACCATGCCACTATTGTACCAGTGTCTTTCCATCTAGGTATGGTAAGCAAACAAGTGCAATGGAAGCAGGATCCGTAGTATGGCTATTTTTGAGGCCTTACTAACCAGTACCTTGTACAGAAAGTATATTGGCACTAGGATTTTCATTTAATAGCTCATGACCTCTAGGAGAATCATTGTCCACCACTACAAAGTACTTTTAAAATTACCTTACAAATTGGTGGATTTCCATAAGGCTTCTTCATGTACCCTTAGTATTGACTAACTTGCCCATACCTTTTTCTTTCTCCAACACCCCTTTTATATACAGACACTTAGCCCTGAGCACCCTCCCCTCTCTTTTCATGTTATCTGTTTTCTACTATACACTCTGATTGTATGTTTCTCATGATCTGGAATATTATAGGTCCCCATATACTATATTAATATCCCTTTCATTTTTTGGTATGTTCTTAGCCAGAGAAGCTTCTTTTTGCAGTGGGTTGATGCAGAGATTCATGCCTGGTCAAATAACTTAGCAATAATAGCAACGAGTTTTCAGTTAGGGATGGGTCACCTATATCAAACTGCCATCATCAAAGACTCAAAGAACTTTCCCAAAGAGGAGAAGGACTCTAAAAGCCGGAGGATGGTAAGGAGAGCTGTAAAATGCTGAATGATGGACATGACATGCGTATTGTAAACACTCACAAATATTGTGGTTACAGACACAATATTTGCATCATTTTTTTTTATAAAAGCAGCATATAGAGGAAATTTTTTGGCTCACAGTTTAAGAAGGAATGCAGTCAATCATGGCAGGCAGGGAACACATTGCAGTAGACAAAAAAGACAACAACATTGCATAGGTAACCAGACAGCACATACAGCATGAAGGCTCATTTACAGTGTCCCATTTATTCTAGCAAGACTTCATTTCTTAAAGGTGCTACAACCTTCTGAAATATAACCACCATCTAGAGACCAAATGCACAGGTCTATGGAGGATATTTCATACTCAAGTCACAGCACTTGGTAAGATCCTAATACATAATAAATGCTGATTGAATATATGGAAATTCTTTTAAAGTCACAGACTTTGTTCTGGCCATTTTACTCTATTGTCTTTTATTCATCCTCAGGCTAGTCTGTAATTTGCTATGTAGCCCAAGCTGGCCTCACATTCATGATTCTCCATCAACCTTTAAGTGCTGGTTTGCAGGGGATGTTTAAATCTTCCTCCTTTATTTCTCCGTTTCTCTGTGTTTGTTTCTTTGTCTCTCTATGTATGTCTCCTTCACCCTCCATCTTTATTCTAACACATGCTTCCTGAAACTGTTTTACTGAGACCCAGAAACAATGAGCTGAAACCTCTGAAATACTTAGTAGAAATATGCCCTTCCTCTTAGATAAGTTCTCAGGTATTGGTCACAGTAACATAACAGGAAGTTGAGTAACATATTCTCTTACTTGTTTTTATTCTACTCTTAATCTGTCATTATGTTTTGATAAAGCTTATCACTAATGTTTTATTTGAAGTTGGAAAATTTGATTTGGAAAATAATGAATAGCTTATCACTTAAGGTTAAAAGAACATTCATTTTTAAATTTGTTGCTTGAATTTTAAGGCTATTTTTTTCCTAATAGTATGGCAAAGGAAATATATAAAATGATTAAATTATCTTTATTTTATACACATACTGTTTAAAGCTAGAAAAAGAGTTTGGTTAAGTTGACTAAAACTATTGCTTAATGAGTATTAATTTTAATCTAGCTTTGCTGATGAGACACAAAGACAAGTGGATAGATATGACCAAGTACTAAAACTTCAACCTGTTTTCCTTTGAGTTCACAGTCTCTAATTCTACATGAAGATATTAAGCAATGTAGTAGAAATTACATGGACATAATAAATTTATTATTTCTCCCTTTTCTATGATGAGAGTTTATGCTTTTGGTAAACAGAGTTCCCCCGAGAATGCTGAAATCATATATCAAAATTTTATACAAAATATAAATATTTTAATTAATCCTAAATGAATAGGAATAATTTAAGAATAAAAGACAATCAGCAGGGTGGATGAATAAGAAACTCAAAACTTCATGTTTTACCACATGAAAAAATAATATAAAACAAAACAAGAAAGAAACTATGGTTTTAATTAAAAGAATGTGATCTCAGAGCAATATTTACAGAACCCAAGCAAATACCCAACCACATTTAAACCATGTTTAAACTTATGAGAAATTCTATAGTTTTATTTGGCTCTTTCCAAGTCTCTGCCTTGTGCAATGCTTCACAGTTGGGAAGAAGTAGCCAATAGTCCTGTATCTTAGGACAGAACACACACACACACACACACACACCACACACACATACTCACACACATACTCACACACACACATCACACATTAATTAATATATATATATATATATATATATATATATATATATATATATATATAATATGTGTGCCCCCCAGGGCCACAAAATTCAATGTTTGAATTGAAAATTTCATTAGAGATATTGAAAAACAGTCTTAAAGTTGCAGAAAACAAATCACTGAGCTTGCATATGAATTTTTAAAATGATCTGGTGTAGGGAGCAAAAATAGGAAATAAAGAAAGGTGAAGAAAACAGGGCCCATGGAACTTGCATGACATAATCAACCAATCAACATAGACATTCTTAAGGAAGAGACAATGAAAGAGAAAGAGTATATGAAGAAATAATCATTTTAAAGTCTTCAATTTGGGGAAGATTCATGAATATAGGACTCTGTGAATGTCAGTAAAGCCCAAAGAAGATAAACAAAGAGACACACACTGAGACACTTCCAAGAAACCAAAATCAGAGAAAGACAACAGGCCAATAGATTTTTAGTGAATCTATGAGCACATTTTTTAAACTAGAAATCCCAATAGAAACATTACTATCTTTTGGCATCACAGTGGCATATTTAACATGATCAAAATAAAAGCAAACATAAATTGCCCATATAGAAGTCTATATTTCTCTTAACTTTCTAAACACAAAAGCAAAATGAAGACATTCCCAAACAAACTGAGAAAGTTTTGTGCTACTTGATGTCCCTATGAGAAATGTAAATGAGTGTCTTTTCAAACTGAAGTAAAAATATTCTGGACAGTAACTCATAGCCATATGAAGATAAAAAGCAAAGATAAATGTGTAGGCAAATACAAATAACAGTATTATTATAATTTAGTTTGTATTTCACTTGTTATTTTTCACAAAATTTAAAAGAAAGGGTATTAAAATAATTATAACTGTATAAAATGATTTACAATATGTAAATATGCTTATGTCAATGCCATAAATTAGGCAGAGTGATGTATGAGTAAAACTCTTATACATAATTAAGGATATATGCACATGTGGGAAATTGTGAAGATAAATAGAGATGATAGTTGCACAAAAATGGCAATATAGCTAATCCAATAGAAACATATTTAAAAACCAAGAAAATAACACCTGCTATCTGAGATGCATTTTGCTAAAGTAAATCCAAACATACATTTACATTAAGCTAATTAAAAATACTATGGTTTCATTAAAAGCATACCATATGACAACATATTATCAAATTAGGCATACCAAAATTGTCTTAACAGCATGGCAACAAAGTTCTAGAGCTCTGGATAGTAAAGTCACTGGAAACAAATGAAGCATTTGCACACCTACCAGAGAAAATATCTAGGAAAGTGATGGAGCTGTCATACTTGCTGCATGGGTGAGAACCCCAGCCTGCTATTAATAGCATGCACCCTTTGGATCTTTTTCATGCCGATTGCCCATTTCCATCCTAATTGCAAATGACTGGACAGAGAATTATTTTTTCCCAACATAGAAGAGGAGTGTGCAATCATTCTCCTTCAAGGGACTCCAATCACTTCTATTCAGCTGTGATTCCACTGTCATAAGTATGGTTGGTACACAGTAAGACAAGAAACTATTGACAGATTGCTAATTAACTAGTAAAAGAAGTAAAAGTTGGATATACTTATATTTTCAAATAAAAGTTTAAATCTCTGTACACTGAGTGTGCATTTATCACATGTGAATAATGCCACCATATTTTCTTTTTCAATTTTGAATGAGTGTAGAATTATTAAAATTTATATATTTTTTATATTTTAACTTTCATTTTATATGTTTTGAATGTTTTGTCTGCATGTCTGTGAACCATGTTCATGCAATGCCTGTGAGGCCAGAAGAGGGCATGGATGCCCTGGAACCTGACTTACAAGTGGTTGTGTGTACCAGAAGTGTGTTGGGAATAGAACCCAGCTTCTTTGGAAAAACAGTGGTTAAGAGTACTACCACTGAGCCTCTATAAAGATTTATTAAGTGAAAGCGAAAAAGAGCTCCAGAATTGATGAAGCTTCAAGGTGTGGATATCTGCTGCCATACTTCTCAATGGTTTTTCCTAAATTCTTTCATTTGGAGAAATAGCAGTATCTACTGAAAATACACTTTCTGTGACCATTCTCTTGAACCAATTTCAACTGCATTCTAATACCTTTCTTATAGCCACAGATAAGTGTATCTCCCTCATCAGAGATGCTTCTTTGTGCAGTAGACATAGGTCAATACAGAAAGCTACAACTGATCAAAATGCAGATAAAAAATGACAATGGATTGCCTGTACCCAGTTAATACATTTCCAACACAACTCCTACAATTAGGATTCAGGGAACATCACAGAAGAAGGATCAGAAAGACTGTAAGAGGCAGAAAAGCAGGATATTTGCTCTGAAGTCTATTCTATAAGAATGGAGAAGAGTAGAAAAGAGTTTGTGATTGTGGGAAGAATTGGGAGTGGAGAGAAGTGGAGTGTGAATATAATCAAAATATGATGTATGAAAGATACTAAATACAATGATTATTATTAAAAAATACACTTCCAAGCCACAAAAACAAGTTGTACATCCAAATAAAATTTTCAAGTAAAATCCAGAAAACATGCATAAGTGTTTAGGATCTATACTTTTTATGATCAAATACACTGGAAATTAAATTACTACTACACATAGGAATCAAGCATATACAATGTTTAGAACAAGATACACACACAATATAAGTAAAAGCTATCATTACTTCATTTCTATAAATGTAAAGTAAAAAACAGACTAAAAAATCATACTTTAATCTCAGGAATTTGTTTACTTTATGAAGGACTTAGATTCATGTTAGAAAGCATAAGTTTCACTTCAATGATTTTGTCCAAGATCTGTTTCCTAGTCTGAGTGGTATTATAGTTGTATAGACATGGTGAAAATGCATTGAGCTATATACTCTTAAAAGATTTGTGCACTACTCTTAAAAGATAGGTGCTCTGCTCTTACACGTTTCCACAAAACATGTATAGAAACTATGATAGACAGTTGTATTTGTCAGTAAGCAAAAGACACTTAACAAAAAAGATCACTATTCCAGTTGGTGCTCGTCATTTTGTCATGTGTTCATATATTGACAATTTTCCCATATTGAGTTTTTGAGGACAACACAAGTTATTAAACTTGGTTAAGAGAAGTAAGAAATTCTGGAGCTTTAGCGACAGCTCATTCTGTAAAATGAATTCATAAAGACGAGCTTAAGTCCTAGAACCTACATTAAAAAGTTGAGTGGACTTCTACCAGGGAAGAAATTAGGCTACTTGCAGATTTTCTCATCTCCTTCTGTACCTCCAAATCCAATTCCCTAGTCTCATCCCCAGCTCTGTATCATAACACTTGTTGTAGTCTCCTTTTCCTCTCAGACCCCTCCCTCAACAGATAACAAAGACCTGATAAAATCTTCCTTCTCCCAACTCATCCCATCACCCTAACATCAAAAATCAGTAGGCATTCCTTGGGAACACACCAGCTGAGCAAACTAGAGAAACAGGTAAGCTAACTGAAGTCCTTCACCACTCCAAACCTCCAGTCTTATCACCAACTCTGTGACAGAGCACAGCTTTTCTAACCTTGCCCACATCTCATATGGACCCACAGTGAAACTGGCCTTCCTACCAAAAACAATCTACAGATCAATGCAATCCCCATCAAAATTCCAACCCAATGCTTAGCTTAATATGAAAACACACACACACACACACATAGGATAGCTAAATCAATTCTTAAAAATAAAAAAGCTGCTGGAGACTTGACTATTTCTGATTTCAAGTTGTAACAGAGAGCTATAATCACTAAAACAACATGGTATTGCCATGAAAACAGAAAAGTTGATCAGTGGAATCAAACTGAAAACCCAGACATAACTCCATATACTTATGGATATTGGATATTTGATAAAGAAGCCAGAAATATACACTAGAAAGAAGATGATGTATTCAAGAAATGGTGCTGGTCAAACTGTATGTCCATATATATATATAAGAATGTAAATAGATTCATATGTGATCCTGAACAAAACTCAATTCCAAATGGATCAAAGACCACAACACAAAATTAGATACACTGAACCTAATAGAAGAGAAAGTGGAGAATGCTTTGAAATTAGTGGCATAGGAGAAGATGTTCTGAACAGAACAGCAATAGCACAGACACTAAGATCAACAACCAATAAATGGGACCTCATGAAATTGAAAAGCTTTTGCAAGGCAAAGGATAATGTCATTTGGACAAAGCGGTAACCTGTAGAATGGTAAATATTTTTCAATTAATTCCACATCTGATAGAAGACTAATATCCAAAATATATAAAGCACTCAAGAAACTAGACATCAAAACACCAAATAACCCAATTTAAAAATAGGGGACAGATCTAAACAGAGAATTTTCAATAGAAGAAGCACATGTCTGAGAAACACAGACAGGTTCAACATCCTTAGCTATCAGGAAAATGCAAACCAAAACTACTTTGAGATTCCATCTTACACCTGTCAGAATGGCTAAGATCATTAACAAATGTGACAGCTCGTGCTGGCAAGGATGAGGAGCAAGGGGAATACTCCTTCATTGCTGGTGGGAATGCAAACTTATACAGCCAATATGGAAATCAATGTGGCAGTTCCTCAGAAAGATGGGAATAAATCTACCTCAAGATCCAGTTATATCACTCTAAAATATATATCTAAAAGATACCTCATTCCACCACAAAGCTCAAGCATGGCCATTGCTCCTTTATTCATAATAGCCAGAAATCAGAAACAACCTAGATATGCCTCAACTGAAGAATGGACAAAGAAAATGTGGTATGGTTTACAGAATAGATTATTACTCGGCTGTAAAAAATAACATTATGAAATGTATAGGCAAATAGATGGGACTAAATAAAGCATCATTATGAATGAGGTAACCTAGACCTAGAAAGATAAATATGGTATGTATTCAATTATATGTGGGATATTAGCCATGGAAAACAGGAATGAGAGGATCATGTGAGAAGTGGGAGAGGAGTTGGGTTTGTGGGAGGGAATCCAATATGAGACAGCTAGTACTTCCTAAAATATATGAAGTCAATCCTAATGAAGTCTCCAAATAATGGGAAAGATGGAGTCCCAATTGGCCATTTCTTGTTACCAAGCAAAGCTTCCAGTACTGGGACTAGGATAATTCAACTGATTTAGTGGCCAAAGAGATCTGATGGGAATCCCCAAACAATCCAAGATGTTGTCAAGACAATAAATTGTTCTCCACAAACTGACAGCAAGGCCCCATAGCTGAAGACAATACCCATGTAACTCATTGAACATGGAGAGATGGGGCTGGTGCCTACATAGAATCTTCACCACTACATTCTGGTGTTTTTTGGTATTGGACTATACTCTGAAGACTACTAAAAGAGAAACATAAACACTAATCCAGCTTCAAACCCTTTGATATACTATGCTGTCCTTGCTTGCAAAATATGCTAGGGCACTGAAGGTACAAAGTTTGTGGGAGTACTCAACCAACATCTGATTTGACTTAAGGCCCTTTCCACAAGAGGGAATCAGTACCTGACACTGCTTGGGTGACCAAGAGCCAGAGACTAGATAGCTCAGAGACTTAGGGTAGAACCAAATACTACTGGTTTTAATAAAAAAAAAATGACTCCTGATAATATTTGGTTATACTCACATATCAGTACCTTATTCAGCTATCATCAGAGAAGTTTCCTCCTGCAGTGGGTGGGAAAAAATACTAAGACCAGTAGGCATACTTTATTCAGAGAGTCCTTGGAACACACAGCTCTAAAAGAGATGTCTCCATCAAATCTCTTCCCTCTGAGACCAGCAAACTCCACAGAAGAGAAGGTAGAAAAACTATAAGAGCCAGAGGGAATGGAGAACACCAGGAAAAAAAGCTCTCTAAATCAGCTGAACAAACCTCATATGAACTCATAGAGACTGAAGCAGCAAGCACAGGGCCTGAACTGGTCTGCTCCAAGTCCTCTGCATATATATTATAGCTTCAGTTTAGTACTTTTATGGGACTCCTGAGTGTATAAACAAATGAATCTCTGATTCTTGTGCCTTCTCTTGGGTTATTTTCCTTCTGTTAGTTTGTCTTGTCCAATTTCAATATGATGGCTTTGTTTTATCTTATTTTATTTTATTTTGTCATATTTTGTTGTTGTCTCTTAGAAGCCTGTTCTTTTTTAATGAGAGACAGAAAGGGAATAAATGCAGATAGGAGGGAAGGTGGGGAGGAAGTGAGAGGAATAGAGGGAGGAGAAATTTTAGTCAGAATATATCGTATAGAATAAATATATTAAATAATAATAAGTAATATAAAGATAATAAGAAAAATAATGAAGACATATTGTATGGAAAATCATATAAAGATTCTATTTTTCATTAAAAAATAAAAATAAATTTAAAAAGCTAAATGTGATAGTGCAAGCTTGAAATCCTAATATTGAAAAGACAGAAACAGCAAGATCCTGAGGCTCACTGACCAGGCAATGTAGCTTATTCTGCAGTCCAGGACAGTGTGAGTTCCTGTCTCAAAAAAATATAGATGGTATCTGAGGGATGACTCCCAAGATTGTTCTCTGGCTGCCACTGATGTGCAATCATGTGCATGCACACACACATTGCAAATACATGAAAATGCATACAAATGCACATACACACAAATGTGAACAAAAATGTATATAGAAACATGATCAAGTGTTTTAAAAAATCAGATAAAAAATAAAATGCTTTCCTTAAATCATTTGGTATTCTAAATATTAGAGTAATAATTTGTCCCGTTATAAAGGGTTTGTGAGGTTACAGAGTAGGAATTAACAAGTAAGGAAGACAACTATCAACTGTGGAGAGCTGATCTCTCCAAGCCTTTCCAGCCTTTTTTAATGCCATGATGTTATAACTGCTTAGGCAGTAAGTAGTTTTCTACCACTGGCCACAAGAATTGTTTTTCTTAAACCTGTTTTTGTCCCAGAGTTGTTTTTCTCCTTGACTTGTTTTTTGTTTTTTGTTTTTGATTTTTTTTTCCTTTTAGGGTTTACATCCTCCAGGTATGGGGCATCCTGTTTTTGTACCCTTATCCTGTTTTTGTCCGAAGTGCAAAAACATCCTATTTTTACTTTTTGGCCTTAGACATCCAGTTATTCCCCTAGTTAGTCCTCCCTCCCTCTTTAAATACCATGTAAAAACCCTGAATAAACGGACTTGCATTCATTTGACATCTCTGCCTTGTCCCAGTCCTTTCGTGCTTTCTGTCCCAGAAATCCTCACTCTCTCTCCCAGATTTTCCAGTTGATTGACCTGCAGGCCTGGTCAATCAACCCACCAACCCTGCCTGTGGCACCAAGAGAAAAGATTTATCTCCCAATTTGCATATCTTGGGAGCTAAACTTTATGATTATTACCTATATTTTGTTTTTATCATTTTACATATAAATTGTAACAATATTATGGGCAAGGCTGAGAAAAATTTAGAACTTTTCTGTCTGCAGTTCTGGTCTAAGATGTAAATAAGTCTATTTCCTTAAGCTATTTTAGGTCTCCAAGCTTCCTTATAGGGTACCAAGAAACATGAGCTAAGATTCCAATAGAATCATTAAACAACAACAATAGCAACAACAACAAAAAATCCTGAGATCATAGTAGGTAATTTCTAGAATGCTACAAATCTTTTTCATTTATATTTTGAACAAACAATTTTGCCTGATGATGTTTAACTTCCTGTTTTTAAAAATTATTTTTAGAATAACAATTCCTGCTGATTTTTTTTCTTTTTCAGTCTTGATCATTTTTGCCTCTCATCATTTTCATTATCTGACCCTGCTGTGTATGGAACTGAAGACTACTCAAGCTTTCTTTCCACAGAGATGATTCTATCCTTTGCTGTCTCTGAAGGCAGATTTAAATGCTCCTTTCTATTTCCATTTCCTTTCAGTTCTTTGTAGGTTCTTCAATCTCTAAACTTTAATTTACGGGTCGGGGAACACAGGAGAATAGCAAACAGTAAACAACACCCTAATGTGCCTTTTCTTTATTAATTCATTTTTCTACAAAAGCTTGTCTTTTGAGGTGTTTATCTCTAGTTTTCTTTTCTTTTCTCTCAGATTCGAGATTTGGCAAATTCCTAGAAAATGTCTTATCTCAAGTAGATGATGAATAAGATTAACTTTTAACATTTCACATCACTGATGACTTGAAGTTTATTGGGAAGAGTCTATGCTTCACAACCAAAAAGTAGACTAACATGAACAACTTCAGACCCTAATACCAATGAAGATATGAGAGGACTAATTCAGGTGTTCAAATGCCTGCTTACATAAAAGCATCTAAGCTAGTATGCTTGTGGAACCTTCTCTTTTGTGGCTGATGTTCATCTCATGTCGACCTGACAATTACTCACACATGCACAAACAATTCCTGTTTCATTTTCAATGCCTGCTTGGACTATGCCTCTCTTTCCATGAACACAACATTATTCACTATTCTTAATCCTTCATTTACTTATTTAAGGTCTTAGGTAGACTGTATTTAATTGTGAATTTCAGCTTAACAGTGTAGAGTCATCTCTCATAAATTAAAGTTTAGAGATTGAAGAACCTACGAAGAACTGAAATGGAGGTGTAAAGGAGCATTTAGATGTGCCTTCAGAGACAGCAAAGGATAGAATCATCTCTGTTTAAAGAAAGTTTGAGTAGTCTTCAACTCCACACACAGCAGGGGCAAAATGCAAATGAGAGGCAAAAATGATCAAGACTGAAAAAGAAAACAATATCAGGAGGAATTGTTACTTTAAAACTAATTAAAAAAACAAAAACAAAATAGCAGGAGTTAAACACCATCAGGCAAAATTGTTTGTTAAAAATATAAATGAAAAAGATATGTAGCATTCTCAAAATTACCTACAGTGATCTCTATCCCTTCTGGCTCTTATAATCTTTCTCCCTCAACTTCCACAAGGTTCCTTGAGCTCTGAGGAGACAGATTTGATGGAGACATCTCATTTAGAGCTCTCTCTCTCTCTCTCTGTCTCTCTCCACAATGGGTGCCTGTGAGTCTCTGTATTTATTTCCAACCACTTCAGAAAGAAACCTCTCTAATGATGACTGAGTGAGTGTTGTCATAAATTCTTCTCTATATGTTAAGCCTCTTAGAGCCTCTGTGTGTGTGTGTGTGTGTGTGTGTGTGTGTGTGTGTGTGTAGTTGAAGATCCACTGAAACATAATTCCAGCCTAAGTAAAGTCATTTAAAGCATGTTAAGCTAATGAAGCAGGTGAAACGTAAAAACGAAAACATTTACTATTTTATTAATAACTATCTCATCAATATATCAAAGTATTACTTCACAGATGTTCATAAATAGCCTTAGGTTTTGAATAAATGTTAGAGGAAAATTTGTTTTTCTCTTTAAATGGTGTTGATTGACTTTACTCTATGGTCTACAATCTGGTGTCTGTCTGCAGTTTTCTGTCTACACCATGAAGAATGTTGATTTTGAGAGAAAGCATTAGAAACCTTTATAAAAATGTGTTATAGTCATTTTGCATTTGCAGGATAACAGTGATAAGAATTAAAGGCAGATGTTTGTGCTTCCTGCTTTCAAATCATCTCATGTCTCTCAAAACTACTTTTCAGTAATCTTACAAAAACATTCAGCCTGCATGGATAAAAAATACACTAACCCTGAACTATAGAAAGTCTGAGAAGCTCAGAGCAATAAGATATCCAGTGAGCAGCTAATCTCTCAGGGATGGAGCTTCTCTATCTCTAAAAACTGAAAAAAATGAATCTCATCCTATTTTCTTATCAGCATGTGAATACTAGGTCATTTATATATTTACAAGCTATTTCTAAGTTATTGGACTGCATATAAATATACAAGCATTATATTCATATTCTCCGTAATTATTTTTTGTAAAGTAGCATGGCATCTCAGTTAAAGGAAGCACTTAGTGTATCTTAACTACTCAAAAGTGTTGACTTTTTAAATCAATGTAAGAGCAGAAAATTCCACAGGAAAGAAATGTATCAGAAAGCTCTCAGAGAGTGTGGGGTTTCAAAGGCAATTCACTTCACTGACATATTGACAGTGCAGTCTCTTTATTTGCTCATGAAACAGTTATTATATCTATAACTTTCATTTTATAGTAAGGGTTAAGCAAAGGAAAGAAGTAAAGTATATTGGTCATATTACTTGGCATGTCGAAAATATTCAGAATGAGCTAACCTGCTGTTTTTTTACGTTCTTTTCATATGCAGAGGAAACTACTAAGATGTTGACATGCACATTCTTAGTTAACCCTTAAAGAAATCTAATAAGACAAGCATAATCCCTGCTTGTATTTTTTTTATAAAATGATGAAACTAAATTTTAATAAATGCAAACATTTTCACATGATTGCATCAGTATTTAAGGTCCCTGTCAATTTATAACAATTTTTTTTTGAATTTTCTGATATAAAACTTATCCTTTTTTCTAGGAAGGATAGAATTTTATTTATGAAGGAATAGGAAATAAAATACTACATGGCTCTATTCATGTTCATAATTTAGAAAGATTGAACTAATTGAAATAGAATGTAGAATAGGTTAGTAAGGGCTGAGGGAATTGCATAGGAGGAATTTTGTTGGGGAAACTGAATAAAGGAAACACAATTTCAATGAGATAGAGGTTTTCCAAACCACAAGAATAAATTTCACAACCTAAATTATAGAAGCATTGTCATTTTTAAAAATCAATATTTGTGGGGACTTTTTGAATTAAAAAACACACAAACAAACAACAACAACAGCAGCAGCAGCAAAACAGTATCAACCAAAGTACCATGTAGAAAAGGTTACATTTGTTCATTTACCAATTTGAATAGGGCTCCTCATGCTGGTGGTGGCCGTCTGTGTTCTTCCTCTTGAAACCTCTTTTCATAATTCTCTTAGTATGCTGCAGAAAGCACAAAAAAAGGAGGAAAAAAGAAAATAAATGATGATTTACCTGTTGACACTCACACTGACCTTTCCATTAAAACAATAGAGATTAACCACTTCATGGTTTTGATATTTTCCATCTTGAAGGCAATATGTTTCCATACTTACCCCAAACACAGAATTATACTTTTTGCTATTGCCAGGGCACAAGTTAGGATTTTTTGTTACTCAGAAGAATAAGGCAGGCACCTCTGAAAAGCAAGACCAATCTAGGATACCATGTATATTATCCTTATATTTTTTTAATTTAATCAAACATATGGTTTTTTTTTGTAGACAGGGTTTTATGATTTAGCCCTGGCTCTACTGTAATATGTGTAGACCATGCTATGATCAAACTCAGAACTAAGCCTGCCTCTGCTTCCTTAGTTCTGAGAATAAAGGCCTTGTGAAGGTTTTCTAGATGTCACCAAGTTTTCCCTAAGCTACTCTTGTACCATTCTCAAAACACATGTTAACTATTGAACCATGCCATTCACATGTGTTTGCAAAATTGGATTTGGGGATATTTAAGAGTTACTTCATTTCAATTATCACACTGAATTACTATTGTCTATACATTAATAGATTATGCAGTTATAATTTTATGAGGTTAATTAGTTTCTACAAACATTTTCTATCATCATTGAATGTTAAAATTGGTTTCACTTGTATTCAATATCTAATCAAGAAATTTTAACAAAGAGTAAAGATATAGTCTGACCAATAGGGCAGTATCTTGTTTTTATTACACCAAATGATAGACATATACTATCATTTCAAATCTTTCCTTGAAAATCCAAAAGTCATCTGATGCTCTTTCTCTGAAAAACAAACAAACAAACAAAAAACAAACAAACAAAAACTAGCCAGATAGTCCTATAACATAGCACCTTAACTTTGGTAATGCTTGAAAATGTATTGTTCTGATAAGTTCATTATTTTCAAAAGCAGATGTGGAAACATTCAGAAAATTCATGATACAAGTATAGGAATAAAAACAAAATTTGAGAAAACTTTAGATTTCTATAAATGGAAAGATTTAAACTGTATAAATGCATGTGTGTGTGTATGTTTCAATAATAAAGGAGGGGCTTTTCCTATGACTAAAGATTTAAAATTGTCATGCCTCTGGAATAACACCATACAGGTATAACTGACCTGTTTCTGACTCCTTAGAGTTCAGCTTCTTTTCTACCTAGCCTTTCCCAAATGTTTCCATGCTTCCTACACATTTTTGTTAATTTATTTATTTTAGTATTCAACCTATTTTTACAGGCTTTGATGACCTTCAGTAATGCACTGTCTGATAGATAACTGCTAGACTTTCTTGAAGGAAGGACACTTCTGAGTTTAAATCTGTCTCCCCAAAGCTCCTACCACTAGACCTGCTGTAGTTTCCTAATCAATTCACCGTCATCAACAGCAGCACTGCATCTTTTTTATACATGAGTTCCTACTCCAATTTAATTAGGTTAGAATCTTAAATCAGAGTTAGAAACTTGTTAGCCTGTTACCAAACTGTTTCAAGGGTGTGGAATAAAAGAACTGAGGGAACTGAGCTCTGTTTCTAGCAAAGCCTAAGCTGGGATTGTCACAGGGGTGAGAAATTTTAACCTTGTAAGTAGCAGTGAAAAGGTGAAACAAGTCCCTGTTGGGTCACCAAGTTGCAGGGGTCCAGCCTCAGCAACAGGATGAGGGTCAGGGAAAAATCCAAGGAAGGCACGAATGGAACGGATTGGTGATGAGAAAGAAAGAGGTGAAAACGTGCTTGATAAAGTAAAAACTGACAAATAATTCAGCCAGGGAGTTTGCTGGTGTTCTCTCATTTTTTGGCTAAGATCACCTCAGTCTCTTATTTTGTACAGAACTTTTTCCAAACTCATCCAGTTATTGCATTACATAAAGGTATTTTTTCTCCAACACCATCACATTAGTCATGTAAGCTATCAATTGTTTTACTTTACATTTTTAGAAGCCGACTAACAACATCATATTAGTTATGCAGTCTATCATTTGTTTTACTTTTCTTTTTCATAAGCAGACCACATAGTTGGGGGTTAGTCTCAGGCTACTGTCACAGGTTACAAAATCAAACAGACAACTTTATTTTTATTGAAGTGTGAATAGACCATTAAAGAATATGTCAGATCAGAGATATTAGACAGGAAACAACTCCCACGTTTACTTAGGGCAACTTGGACATTAGGGTTAGTAAGATTATTATTTGCTTTTAGTGCTATAATAACCATGTCCTTGTTTTCTACATTGTGTCCCTTCCCCAGTTAGTAAGAGCTAAATTAAAGATTATTTTTAATTTTACCAATAAGCAAAACAGACACCATGACTGAAAAAACTATCAGCAATTGTTGCAGCACAAAGAAGTGGAGACATAACTATCTCCTTGTCATGCCACCAACAGGAAGCCTTGTCAAGCAGTTACCTGCACCGCCATGGTGGTATAGTAACTGGAATCATATATTCAACTGTCTTTGATGCACATTTTTCTTCTCATTTCTTATGGGTTTCATGAAAATTAGTATTTCTTTTCCTCATAGGTGTTATCATCATTTGTCTAGATTGCCACAACAAAGGAAAATCTTGCTGGTGGTAGTCCTGTCTCCATAGCAGTGGACTATCTGGTGATGAAGTGCTTTGTTGCACATTGCAGGTACTTTGAAAATAGGTTGTATCAAACTAAATGAATTCCAGTATAAATAAAGAACCCAAGACATTGCAGATAGCATTCAGGGAGATATTTGTCTGACAGCAAGAAATATGCAGTGTGACCCTCTGTAACTATGTATTGAGTGTACAGTCTAATAAAATGAGCTCCATCATGGAACTAGTGGGCTCAATTAAACCTGTATTCAAGCTATATATATGAGCTTTGATTGCAGCTTTAGTAAAAGAGAAAAAAAAGATAAAAAAAAAACAAAAAACAAACTATAACTTGAGTCAGATTCATGACACAAAAACACATATAATATGTATTTTCTATTCTAATCAATGTCAGAAATGAAAGAATATTTATTGTGTGGAGCTGAGCTTCCATAGTACAGCTGAGATTTGCTTTGCTGAAGTTTGCTCTTGCTATCTTCTGAGAATTGGTTTTTGCTGAAGTTCACAGAATCATTTTGCTGAGTTCCCAAGTATGTAACCTTGGATCATGGTACAAGCTTTGTTCTCATGCCAGGATCCTGGGCTTGAGAAAAACCATGTTATCTCTAAAATTCCTGAAATTTGATATTTTGAAGGACTCATGTACTTCTCTTAACACTTTGCTTTGACCAATGGAACATAGAATTTTGGGGGTATGAGCCTGTAATTTCTCAATAAAATACAGTTCCAAACACTTGTTTGGGGCCAATGTGGTTTGAGATTACCCATTGAGCCGTGTTTTTATCAATCCTCACTTTTCCACCTCAAGGGAACTGTGTTGCCTTGACTGGCTGGCCTTGACAATTTATATTTTATATGTTACCTTGCTGTGATATTATTTCAAATACACCAAAGCATGGTTTCATTTGTTCTAAAATCTCTGGCAGAAGTTACAGTTTGATTCCTTTTCTAGCACTTTCATAGCTGTGGCTCATTAAATTATGCTTGTATCATGTAAGCTGCCCTGAATATATACAGTTAACCTAAAAAGATTGTAGATTAGGGGTTATTTTCAATATATTATACTGCTTTCACATAGATCAATGCAGACAAGCTTCCTAGAGAATTTTTTACATTGTTATAGGAAATCTTCAGGATTCTGTAAGAGAGATTGGAAGAAAGAGAAACCATTGCAATACAATAGACACAGTTCTATCTATATCACAAGCATTTAACCATTTTTTTTTGACATGAAAAGTAGATTCTAGAAGCATGGTCTTTCCTAAAATACACTTCACCTGAGTACATCTACTGAGGATTACTCATTAAAGTTTGATTGCCTTCTGCTGGGGAGTTGTTTAGTTCCAGAGATAATCACACAACCTTCCAGTCATAAATGATATAGGTCATCTCTTCTGTATATTACTCATTGTGAGGATTTTGGTGTTGACAAGATGGTTAAAGATGCAAATCTCTTGGTACCAGCTGAGCTGAATGAACAGCTCTGACTTTTGTACAAATTGTGATACCTTGGTCCAAGAATTGTTCTTTGTATATAGATGGAATATATATATATATATATATATATATATATATATATATATATATATATATATATATCTTCAATATATAGATGAAAGTTCTCCAATCACAGAAGGAAGCTGTCATGGCCACACCAGGATACTCAGCATCTTTCAGCCTCAGTAAAACCACAACTTGAACACACAATGATAGCTACATTCATCATACACACCCACATACATACAAATAGTGAGTTTGTAGAAATCTCACTGTCCTGGTCATCTTTTCTTAGATAGTTTTAATTTGTCAATGTGTCCTTTGAAAATATATGCAAGATAACATTTCTAAAACTCTAGCACAAATGGAACACTCTAAGATTAATGGAAACTATTTCTGGTTTCTGAAGAATGATGATATGGCCTAAAGTTAAAATGATTTCTATTTCATATGAGTACGTAAAGAACTAGGTGAAATAACTATCTACATTTTAATAAATTATAAGTTGAAGTCTAAGCTTGGTAGTGGTAGTAATGTATTGCGTGCATGAGTGTGTGTGTGTGTGTGTGTATGTGTGTGTGTGTGTGTGAGAAAGAGAGAGAAAGAAAGAGAGAGAGAGAAGGGGAGGGGAAAGAGAAGGGGAAAGAAAGAAAGAGAGGGGAGGAACTAGTGATAGTATGATGTTTATAACTGACAGATATTTCAATCACTCATCTATACAGGCTGTTAACTCTTTAAAAGGGCAAGCCTTTGACAGGGATGGAAAGAATGTTTGTTAAACAAAAATACCTAATAGTAGGTTTCCATAAGGCTTTTTCATAAATCCTTCACTTTAGTTAACCTTCCTTCCCTCCCTCTCTTCTGCACCTTGGATCCATCCATCCCTCCTTGAATCTCTCCACTTCCAATATTCCTTTTCATTGCTTTATTATAACTAAATGTCTACTAGCCATTGTCCCTTAAGATATTTCTCCTGGTGAAGTTCTTCTTTCTAGTTTCCTGGTTTCTATAGTTGCTCCAATTTAAACATATATAGTGAAAGAGTCAAAGCTAGGACCATATATGAAAGAAATTGTGATGTTTGTCTTTCCTGGAATTTCCAGTTTAGAAAGCTGTTGCCTGTACTTATACCATGTAGTTTATTCTCTACTTTTCCTTCTGTCAGTCTTAGAGTTTAAGGTTTTAATTTGAACTTCTGATCCATTTGTTTTTTTTGGGTATTTTTGTATGAGGAGAGAGAAAAGGATCTAGTTTCTTTTACAAGTTGATAACCAGTTTTTACAGAATTTGTTGTTATTGTTGTTGCTACTGTTGTTAAAGAGTCTACCTTTCCTCCAATGTGCATTTTTGGCCTCTGTGTCAAAACCCAACTAGTTTATATATTTTATTGCCTTGATCCATGTGTCAGTTTGTTTGTTATTGTTGATTGTTCATTTGTTTTGTTTTGCCCATACCATACTGTCTTTTACTATGGATCCGTAGTATAGGTTGAAATCAGGTACGATAATATCTACAGCAGTGTTCTTATAAAGCAGGATTGATTTAGCTATGGATCTGTTTTCCTGTTTCTGTAAATGATGGAGTTGCAATTATAATTGGAATGTCATGAAATTTGTAGATTGCATTGGCAGAATTGCTAGTTCTACAATATTAATTTTGTCTTTCCATGTTCTAGAAGTTTTTTCTATCTTCAGTGTTTTTAATTTTTCATTATATAAATCCTTTACTTTCTTGCTTTTACTAATTCCAACATATCTTTATAGGATATTGCTTATCAGTATATTTTTTGTTGGAATTTAAGAAACCTACTGGCTGTTGTGTATTAATTTTGTATACTGCTACTTTGCTGAATATATTTATCAGCAGTAGGAGCTTTCTTATGATACCTTTGGGGTCTTCTATATATAAAATAGTATTATATCATCTGCAAATAAGGATATTCGATTTCCTTTCTTATTTGTTTCCCATTTATTTCCTGATCTTGTCTTATTGCTTTAGTTAAGATATCAATCTCTATATTGAGGAGTGCAAAGAATAGATATCTTTGTCATGCTTCTGATTTTGGTGGTCATCTTTCAAATGTTTCTTTGTGTAGCATTATGTTGAATCTAAGCTTGTTGAACATTGCCTTCTGGTTCAGTTTCTTTGCATTTAGATCTGCAAAACTGTGAGCAAATCTTTACACTAACTCCCTGTCTTGGACAGAGGTACCCTAGTATGCACATCTTCCTGCCCATGATAAGTAGTACCTCTGAAATTATGAACCAACATAACTCTTTTCTCCATGCTGTCAGATATTTTTTGTAGTAACAAGATAAGTAACTAACACATAAGATGTGTCATATCATTAGGATGCATAGCTTCTTCCCCTTCCATAATGGAGTAATTATGAGTAAGGAAAAGCTACCTGGTAGTGGAATATGCTAGAGTGTCATCGCAAATGTATTCTTACATTTTTGTGACATTTAAGACTTTTAAATTACTTGAAAGCATCTCTAGGATATTGAAAAAAGATAAAAAAGAAAATTTAAAAATATTTACTGATATGCCTGATTTTCTGAGAAAAGTCTTCTCTAGAAGTCTTGTGCTTCCAAGCCTCAGCATAAGGACATGGAACTTTGGGGTTAAAATTTATGTAATACTCTCATATTCATGAAGAAAACATAGAAAGAATTGGAATTTATTTTTTAAATAATATTTTCAAAATAATATACTCATAATAGTCTACTAAAAATAGAATATTTTGTTATGTATTTGATGTTGATGATAGCTCTGAAAAATAAAAGGGTTAAATATGCAAATAAGGTGACCTGGGATTAGAGCACAGGAGTGCTGGTTTCTGAGTTATCTTAATTGTATGGTTTTGTTTCTTGAACACTAAGTTTCCAAGTACTCTGAAAAATGGAAATTCTAATAAGATTGTATTACTTAAAGAAAATAAAATCTACTATTTATTAGCTAAAATTTTATATTTTTATTTAAAAATCTTTTAAATTTAATTAATTGTATTTTGATTATATTCTTCCCCTCCCCTAAGTCTTTCCAGATCCTCTTCTCATTCTTACCCACCAGAATTTAAATTATTTTTCAAATAAAAATACAAAAATAATTGCTGAGTCATTTCTACATTGGTCAACTACTCGTAAACATGAATCCTGTCCTAGAGAAGTTGATATACTCAGTGTCACTGTATTGGAGAAAACAAATTTTCCTTCTCCAAGAAGGTCTAAGTAACAGTTCAATACATCTGTGAATTAACAAAATAAAAAGAAATGTCTCTTTTAAATTAATTCAGCTTCCGTGTAATTGTGTCCCTATATTGTTGTTTATTAGTTGCACAAGAATAAACTGAAGTCCTATCCCAAAAGTCCCTATCCCAAAAGATTCTGATTGAGTAAATGTAGGTGAAATAAAAGCGTCCATTTAAAAATTTATCCAGGTGAAACTGGTAAGTAGTTAGGTATGTAAGCAACTGGATAAAGTAGTTTAGCCAGAATCATAAATCCATCGTGTAACAATGTTAGAACTAGAATCATTTGCCTGAATTGATTTATAACAAATTTCTTAACATTAACATGAAACGAGTTCAGTGTCTTTATGTATTAGGCAATGTATTAATAAATATTCATATATTAAGTTATTGTCATCCAGCAAATGTTCAACATAAAATGTATATCATAAGATGAATGCTTTAATGGTATTGCCAAAGGCACAGAGAAGTAGTAACTTCAGACCTCACTGGGATTGCATAAACTAGTTGAAATTTTCTGAAGGACAATGTTTCTAGATATATCAGAATTGCTATATTATTACTCATAACCTATAATTCAATAATTTCAACTCTAAAAATCTACTTAACATCCTTATTCATCATGTGTATTTAATGATAAATATAAAAATATTAATTTTAATATTTTCAACTTAGAACATAATATGTCTCATGTACATCACTGTATGGACATTTGATGCTTTGGAAAATTACATCTTCAAATAAATTCCAAATCAGACATCACAATTTCAGTTTCATGCCTCACTGTTATGATTCCCGATAGAAACAGGTTTGGACAGGAATGTTCTGCAAAGAGCTGGATTCTATTGTGTGTTATGTATCTTTTATGGACCAGAAAGGCTAAGGAATAACACAATGATATCTGATCAATCTGTATTTACTGTTCAGTTTCCCAGTTTTTTGTTGTATAGGATGTAGAAGAATAGCCCTGTGTGAAAGCTAAAGGTCTATATTCCAGGGGATACACTCAGATGTCTGTATGGTCTGAATGGAATGTAGACACACCTTTAATCAAGTATTCAGAAAGCAGTGGTAGCAAACACATTTAATCCTAGTATTTAGAAGGCAGTGTGGTCCACATCTTTAATCCCTAAGGAAAAAATAGAAACAGACAAGGAAGCAGAATTCAGAAGGAGTCAGTGTCACATAGAAAGTAATTTCTGAGATGAGTCAGAATAAATGGCAGACAAAGTGACTAATCAGAGGAAGTTAGCACAGTAAGGACATGCTCTAGGCAAGAACCTGTAATGTAATTAGACAAAGAATAAAAGTGTTTGCCCCAATCAATGGCTATATTTTGTGAATCAACATATACATCTACATCTACAAAAAGGAAAACTCATTATGCCAAACAAATCATTGACAACAAGATTTTAACACACATGATGTATGTTTGAGAGGTGGATGTTATCCTGGAACAAAGTTTTATAAATAATTAAAAACTATTGCAACATATAAAATATAAATTCCTGCCAACATCCTAAAGGGAATGAAGTTGACAACCTGGAGCTGCAAAATGATGATGAACACCATCATGTAGTCATATTGAACTCAACTTTGTCATTTACTTTAAAAGTAGGCTTGGAACAGGCAGTGGTGGTACATGTCTTTAATTCTAGCACTTGAGAGGCAAACGCAGGTGAGTTTCTGAGAGTTCGAGGCCAGCCTGTATTACAGAGGGAGCGCCAGGACAGCCAGGGACATACAGAAAAAACCTGTCATAGAAAACAGAAAAAAGTAGGCTTTGAAAATCACTTTTTGGTACTCACTCAAGCTACTTAATTCTTGAAATACTAATAGATGTCAATTATTCCCCTGTATTAGAGAAGATGCTTGAAATGGCTTCAACTAAAGAAGTCCATCACTTTCATGGGTCTGGAAATTCCAGCTAGCATATAAATGGTAGACTTGCATAGCATGCTTGGAATTGTTGACTATTTATTATACAAGGAAGAAGCTAGTGAAGTATCAACTATACAAAACAAACAAACAAAACAAAGTTCTTTAAAGATAAAAGTATTGCACCACTGGGCTTTTTCCTAATGGAACAACGACCTTAAAAATAACTGTATCTTTCATGCTCCATAGACTAATATAAACATTAACTTATTGTGTTTATCTAGCTAAAGATCAGCAAAAACTTAAGAACTCTGATAAATAAGGGCTTACTTTTTGAAGTTCTTGGGTTACTGGCATATTCAAAGATAGGAAAGACACAGGAAAGACGCAAATATCTTTTTCTGATCCATAATCCTGTGCTTGAGATTGTTGTCCTGTTGTGACTAGCATATGTTTATCACATGTGTTTCATTATGACATTTCATGCCCACATATGCCTCTTTTCATATTGCCCTCTGTCCTTTTCTTCTGCTGCACACACTGATCCCCCTCTTTCTGCCTAGTCTCTCTTCTGCTTTCATATCTTTCTTTCAAATGTATTTTATTTTTAACTATGTGTGTGTGGGGGGTGGTGGGGAGAGGGAATCAGGTTGCCCATGGAGGGCAGGGTATCAGATTCCCTGGAGCTGGAGTTAAAGGTATTTGTGAGCTTCCTGGTTTGGACACTGGAGACTGAACTCTGTTCCTTTAGAATAATCTTTAAGCATCCTGTCATTTCTCCAGTCTTCCATCAGTTTCCTTCTTTTCTTTTTTGTTTGTTTCTTTCTTCTTTTTTGCTTTCTTCCTCTATCTCTCCAATCCCCCTACCCTCCAACACACACACACAAATCCTCTACAGTGAGTTTTATTAGATTTGCCTAGAGGATCCTGATTGAGGGATTATTTATAGGATCATGGATATTTCCCAATGGCCACATCACCAAAGAAAATAACTCCCCTTCCCTTTCCCTAGTGCCCATAAAGTGCCTATAGACACTTAAGGAGGACTGTGGATCTGATGATCTCTTCTTCCCTAATTTATCATTATATAAGCCTAAACAGCCATGTGTGGAGGCTCATAGAATCCTTTCCCCTCCACAAAAGGGTATTGATAGGCCTAATATTGGGTAGGTCTTGTGTATGTAATCTTCATTGTTGTGAGATAAAGAGTGCAAATGCATTTTCCAAAGACAGTTTTCTCTATCTCACTCCAGAACAGGCTCTCATGTGCTGCTTATACTGTCATATATGATGTTTCTTTGGCCCTGGAAGAAATGAGATAGATATCCAGATTATGATTGAACATTTAACAATAGCACCACTTAGCCTATTTAAAATCTCTGAATTTATTATTGTGTGCTACAAAAAGTAGCCTCTCTAACTTATGTTGACAGTGACACCAATCTGTGCATATAAACACTATTATATAGGCAGCAATGTGGTGAGTACATCCTCTATATTTAGGCAACTATATAAGTAACTTCCCCACAAGGGCCTATAACCTCCCTATACATGAATGTTTGCTCAGATTTATAGTCCCCTTCTATGAAGCAGATCTTAAAACTACTCAGAAAGACCTATGGCTACTACATCAGTGGCCACTTCTTGCCTGGTGGATTGGTAGTATAGGATTCAGGGTCCACTTCTGAGTAACGTTGTTGATGACAATTTTCTCACAGCAGCTGGCATAGCACCCCTAGTACTAAGAATTAATCAGCAGGGAGATAATTTCTACCTCAATACCAGCTTGTTTTCAGTAGTAGGGTCTTACTATTTAGTTTACCTGAGTTTTCAACACACATGGCACATGACTTTATTGCTATAGGAGCCTCAGTGACCTCCCTGTTTATAGTAAGGTAGCCCACTACAAGTATTTAAAATAGTCTAAAGAACCTATGGTTTCTGGGCTTCATCCAACCATGTAGGATATGTCTGTTTAAACAGTCCTTTTAAATTAGTTTACTCATTGTTAGGTTTCCTTCTGTTTTTTTTTTTTTTTTAATAAATCCTTAATTTTTGGAGATCCTTCCTCTGACATCTTCTTCTTCCCCATTTCTCTGCCCTTCAATTAATCCTGCCACAGCTCTTGCATCTTTATTTAACATATTTTTCATTATCCATCTCCTCTCTGAGAGCCCATTTTTCTTTCCTCTTAAGGTTCCTGGCCTGTATACACATACATATATTGCTCAGCTAAATACACACATACACACACACACATACAACTATGTATACATGTGTATATAGATATTAGCAACTATGACTGCATGTGAAAGAGAAAAGTTGATGTTTCTCTTACTGTTCTGTTCTGTTCTTTTTTTTTTTTTTTTGACAGGTTCTCTTTATATAGCCTTACCGGGGTGGCTCAGAAATCACTCTGTAGACCACGGTGGTCTCAAACTCACAGATTTGCCTCTACCTCCTGAGCAATCAGTGCTAGCAACAATCACTAAAGGCATTGTGTCACTATACACACTCATTCTTTCTGATCTTGGATTACATCACTTAATATAATGTTCCCCAACTGATCCATTTTCAACAAATTTAAGTTGCCATTGTATATATTTACCATCTTTACATTACCCACTCAACAACTGATGGATATCTATCCTGATTCAATTTTTAGCTATTGTGGGAAGAACAGCAATAAATATGGATTACGAAATACCTCTGTAGTGAGATATAGAGTCGTTTAGGTATATGCCCAAGAATTATATACCTGGGTCATACAATCAACTTTTTGGATTTTGAGAAAACTTCGTGTTGATTTCCATAGTGGACAGACCAGTTTACACTTCTACCAATAACACTTAAGGATGTCTTTTTTTATTTTCCTGAGTGATGGCCCTTCTAACTTTGAGATAGAACCTCAAAATAGTTTTAACTTGCATTAGCTTGAGAACTAAGAATTTTGAGCACTCTTTAAACATATTAAATATTTATATTTATCATCTTTTTTCTTTTCCTTTCTTTTCTTTTCTTTGTTTCCTTCCTTCCTTTTTATTTTTCTTCCTTCCTTCCTTCCTTCCTTTCTTTCTTTCTTTCTTTCTTTCTTTCTTTCTTTCTTTCTTTCTTTCTTTCTTTCTTTCTTTCTTTCTTTCTTTCTTTCTTTCTTATCTTCATTCTTTCTTTTTACAATATTTTGTAGAGTTTCTTAACCAAGTTTTTGACTGGGGTATTTCTTTTATTATTGTTTAGGAGTTTATTTTTATTTATTGTTTTGGCTCTTTGTATGTTTTAGGGATTCATCCTGAATCAGAAGTACAGATGGAATAGATTTTTTGATCATTGTGTAGATTGTCTTTTCAATTGATTAACTCTTTCCTTTGCTTTAATTTCATAAGTTTCAATTTGTCAATTATTGGCTTTCTTGAGTAACTAGATTCCTGTTCAGAAAATTTGTCCATATAGTTATACCTCAAAGTATGTTTTCCTAATTTTTCCTCAATCAAATTCAATTTTCATGTCTTATGTTGAGGATTTTGATCCATATGGAGTTGAAAAGACAGGATTTTCAACAAATGCTGCTTTGAAAACTGGATACATCACGTCATATAAACCAAATATTTGTTGGTAATAAATCATAAATATATTTGTCTTGATTATTTATTAAAAATGAAACAAAAGTTTCATACTAATGATGAATGGGCTTGTTTATTTCTCCAAAAGTAATTACAACTTGGCTGAATATATCAAACTGCAGATTCCATAGCATCACCAATATTTTTCAGAATATATATATATATTTGAATTGATGATAGTTAGGTGAAATTTCATAAGTATTAGAAATTCTATTCTAATCCAAGGCCAAAATACAATTAATATTCTTTTACAAAGTATATGTCTTCATTATTTCAAATAACGTTAAAAATGAAGCATTTCCATACAACACACTACTTTGATATTTGCTGAAGAATGATGATAGAAAAATACAAATGTCTTGTTTTCTGTGTGATAAATAATAATATTTTAATAAAAGCACAACAATTGCATAAACATTTGTATATATAGCCAAAACACTAGAATTCAAAACACACAACAGTATGGAATCAGAGCTGTGGTTTTCCAGTACCTCTAATGCCACTCATTGTCTAGGATGCCCCACAGTATAAAGGGTCCATGTTGTTTATTTAGAAACAATGATATAGTTAAGTTTTGTGCTCTAACACAAGCTACTACCACCAGAAACATTTTAGATGAATTATCGTATTTGACTTGGAATTAACTTCTGTTCACTGTGTGATTGAAATTAATTACTTACTTTCCTTATTGCTATGATGAAATAAACAAGCATTTATAAATAAGATTAAATATATAAATATGTATATAATGTATAAACATATTGTAAAATTACAAATAAATATGAATATATAAATAAATATTTATTATTGACCAAATATATTTAAGGAAAGCAAGATTTATTTTGGCTCACAACTTTTGAGTACAGTCTGTCATAGTGGGGAAGGCATGACAACATGGACATGAGACTGTTGGTCATATTGAACCAGTACCCAGAAAGCCAATGGTGATGAGTGCTCATACACAGTTTCCATTTTATTATGCAGTTCAGAATGCAGGTTCATGCATTACACCTAAAGGAGGACTACCAAACTTAATTAACTTAATCCAGAAAATCACTTATAGACATGTCCAGAGATTTGCCTCTAATTAATTCAAGATTCTTTCTAGTTCTCAATCAATATAAACAATTACAGAAGCCTTTTATTATTGCTTTTTTTTTAACCAGTCCCACAATCAACTATGTCACTAGATACCAGGTCATGACCAACAGTATAAGAAACTGTGGTACAAGGCTAGAAAGATGTCTCTGCCATTGAACGCTAGGGTCACAACCAAAACAAAAAACAAACAAACAAACAAAAAAAACCACTCTGTGGTACATAGGACAAATGAAGATGGATATTTTGGCATCTTGTGATGATGTCAACCTTTTAAAAATTAGGGCAATGACTTATTCGAAACTTTTAGTAGATATAGTCCCAAATCCTGTCCATTCTTGAAGACCTTTCAGAGTAAAATTGTATTAATGGAAATAATTTATTATACAGTTGACTATCATCCAATCAGAAAATATGTATCCAAACCTGTTCAAATTCTAGACTGACAACTTCATATCATATTATATTTAATATGACTATTAATATATGATAAAGCTAGTTGTTAAATATATTAGGCTGAAGTTGGAAGCTTACAGCAAATAAATTTTCTCAGAATGTAATCTAAAAAGTAAAGAAGGAATGGAAGAAGGGAATCATAGAAAGGAGGAATGAAGGTAAAATTAAAAAAGGAAAGTCAGACAATAAAACAGAACAGCTGTGATATAAGAAAAATAGACTTCAATATTCCAAGTTCCATCTAATATAATTTCTAGCATAGTGGAAAAGAAGGAGATAATTTTCAAATAAAAAGAAAAAATTTCAAATTCAGAACAATAAGATGACAGAAGATATAAAGACTGTTTAGTACAGAGCAGAAAGAACTAGAAATTGAAAATATGGCCTTATTTCAGAAATCAAATTATACAGAGCTATGAGAAAGGGAAAAAAATAAGCTGAATTCAAAGGAATAAAAAATTGAATTAGCCTAAGATATTTTCAAAGTTGCAAAGACTGAAGATAAAAGTATAATGTCTTCAAAAACTCTAAACCCAGAAAATAAATGTATAAAAGTATGTTATAACATTCTACCTGTGAACTGAATGTTCTTTCTGAAAATTGTTAAAAATATATAGTCTAGAAAATGAAAAAAGATTAATGTAGTTAAATATACAGAATACATAAAACATTGTTGAGCAAGTTTGTTATCATTATATTTTATATGGAAATATATGTGAAACATCATATACAAATTATTATTAGCAATGAACAATGTATCATCATTTAGGATTAAACAGAACATGTGAAAGATAAGGCATGCTGTTTAGTTTTGTCTAGAAATGAGTACTAATTTTCAATAATTGCAGGAATTGGTACAAAATAAAACTGATAAAACGTATAAGTTAGCCAGGATTGAGGGCAGTGTGTTCTACATAGTGAATTCTAGTCTAGCCAGTGCTACAAAGTGACACCCTGTCACTCAAAAAACAACAAAGTGTAAGTAAAGTCTTAAAGATGGCTACCACCAGAAATTGTGAATTAGTACAACAAATTAACATAGCAAAGAACATTCCATTAATCCCACAAAGGTATAGAGATAGGAGTGGGTAAATGAAAGCATAGCAACTAAGAAAAAAAAAAAGCAAATCTAAATTTAAGTAGTAAAACTATGAGGCTACTCCAATGAGAACAGGATTGTTAAATTTGCTTTTAAAAGCAAGAGATTCAATTTCAGAAAAGAGAGACAAAGGAAAATCTAGTTTGCAGTAGGCAAGTTCAGAAACTGACCCTCACATATGTCCACATAGCTAGCTGTAAGCAATACTCTTACCAGCTGATAAATGGCACATTTATTTATGCTTCTCAGATTTCTGAGACATCACCCTGTGCTGGTATGTGTCCTTAGTTACTGTCTACCTGTTGCTATTATTTGGAAATTCATAACAAACTCACTGTCTTGTGATCATAGCATTTGTACACCTGAGTGTATGATAAGTCGCAGAAGAAAAATACATTTCAATTAATTATGAAAGAAATAGTCAACTTTGAGTCATGTGGTGACATAAAATTAGTGGGAGGCAATTTCCTAGATTAAATGTAAATTTTAAACAGAAAAAAAGGAAGGAAAGAGGAAGCATTACAGAGTGTAGGAAAAACAAAGGAAAGGAAAGAACAAAAAGGAAAAGAAAGAAGGGAAAGAGGAAAGGAAGCAGAGAGGAAGGAAGAGTAGGAGAAAGTAGTCAGAAGAGGAAGAGAAGACATAGCATTATAGGGAAAAATGAATTGATACCAATTCCAAGTTTTAGTTTCCAGGTCTCAAGATGAGAAAACAGAAAGAATAGGAGAAGAAGGGTGAGGGGAGCAGAGAGGAGGGAATGAGAGGGGAGGGAATGAGAGAGGAGGAGATGGAATGGTATCAGAAAGGAGAGGAGGGGAGAGGAGTGAGAAGAAGGGGAGAAGAGGGAAAAGGAGGAGAGGTGGGAGAGGGGAGAGAGAATCTCTTCTGTGGCATCTCCCCTTCTTCTCCCATTCTTTTCCAGGGACTTTTCAGGTATACATGATGATACCGCCTTCTCTGTAAGCTTGTCTGCTCCCCACTCTGCTTGATCATTCTCCAAGATAGTGTTCTTCACCATCCCGTACACATCAGATTATCTACATCTCCTCAATGTTGTTCTTTTGCCAAATATAGTATTTTTTTCTGATTTCAACAAGTAATAACTAGTCATGATTCTTTCTAGTATAGATACTGATGACAGATATTTCAGTGTCTCCACCCAATTTTCAGTCACAAATATCTGGGAGGAAACCCAAGGTAAAGTATGTTCCCAAATAAAAAATATGTTTCATACAATTTTGTCACTTGGCCCTCACAGCAAATATTTGTGAATTACCATTATTATTTGATATTCAGTAAGCTTGGCTGGGAAAATAAGCTTTAAAGTGAGAAATTAATTAAAAGAGCTCATTGTAGCACACAGCTCTAGAAATGCCTTATAATTACATACAGTGTGACAAGCCAATAAACACAGCTGCTAAAACCATCCTTGATACACAAGTATTGCTTTTTAGTGCCATAAAAATGTGAGTTTTACAGAGTAGCACATTATAGTTTAAGCGAAGCTCTTCATTAGATAGTATGAGAAAATGAGGCATGAAAGGAAGATGGAAAAGCCTCCTTAATAGTTCCTGTGAAGATAATGTAGGCCAAAGACAATCAATAGCCATGGCTCATTTATTTTATGTCCTTGAGCACTTAGAGGCAAAATGTTAGTGTTTGCTATCCTGTTGGCTTTCTGTGCTCTTCATCAGTAATGAAAAAATGGATTTGCATGTTACTTTATGAATATAACTCAAACAAGTAATTATTATTAACCAATATGGAAAGTATGCTATGCATTATTTTTGATCCACTATATGTTACTTTTGGATCCAAACAAGCAGCTGTGATTATAAATTTTCTTTCTCCAGAACTAACAAAATATGTTACACATATGATGTCCTGTTTATATTATAAAATATACTAAATGAACACAATTGAAAGAATTTCTTAAAGTACCTGTTTTTTTAAGACAGAGTGTTGTCATTGATGAAAGCAGTCATGAAAACAATATAATTAGTATACTGCTGAGTGCTTCTATATCTGTTAATGTTTCCATCAACAACACACTATCAGGTACCATGCATGATATAAAGCTACCATAATTGCCTTTCAGGTGAGAACAGAGTAGAATATATCCCTACATAGCCAAAAGCATATTTATTTCAAATAGCTGCCATTCTTTGGAGAGTAGAAGTTATACGAAATATCTTCAGTAAGTAACTTCTTAAAACGATTGTTTCCAGCAATGAGTATTTGTGTAAACTTTCAATCTATAGGGGGCATGAAGATAGGAGAAAAATTAGATCAAGGCCAGTGTCAGTCATATAGTGAGTTTTAGGCTAACTTGAGATCCTTAATGACATGAAAACAAGGGCCACAGAATGTGGACCAGTAGTAGAATATTTGCCTAGCCTGCCCATGGCATTACATTTGATCTCTAGCACTGAAAAAGGAAAAAAAATTCAGTTTTTTTTTTAAAGGAGGATTTAAATGCTGTAAAATATAGACTGCCTTTATATATTAAAACATATTTTATATATTAAACCATAATACATATTAATTATAAATCAATTATAAGTTACATAAGAAGTAAAATCTTAAACAATGTTAAGCGTTTTTCATTGAATTCAGGAACAATTTAGTACTAGTCAAGAACAGTTTAAGAAGCTCTTGCTAAGAGATCAGAAATAGTCAGTGGTGTTACTTAATTAGAAAACCTCATGGATGGCCCTTAGGTCCAAACGAGTGGCTAAATCAGGGAGACTTAGGGTGATAGTATAATCATCAAAGTAAAACACAAGGTAAAATTAAAATTAAAATAGAAAAGAGATAGACCGATCAATCAGTAAGCCATCAGGGAAGGAGGGCTAGAAAATGCACCTGGGTCTGCGAAGTATTCAGCAGTGGTCTGCTCTAGAGGATATTTTTTGTTCCTTTTTTCCAAATTCTAAAACGGAAAATACAGAACTAATTGTCCTATAATACAAAAGCTGCCAACAGAGGTCAGCTCAAAGTTGCATCTAGTCTAAAAATGTATTGTCATTTCACATTATATCTCAAAATATATTTTTAGCAGACACTTTCTTATTGACTCAACTTCAAAAATCAAATAAAATATAATGAACATTAACAGTCTCATAAAAGTATTTCCTCCATAACTTCTCTATATTTTCTAATATATTTAGTGCTTAGCATTGAAAAACACTATGCTAGGTGCCTCTGAACATCAGAGCTTTACAAGTAGATGCTGTCATATTGTATTCAAAACCACTGTAGCACAAGCACAAAATAGGTTTCACAGAGAAGCCTATTGCTTCCCAGGCCTATTGTACAAGGCACACTTAAGCAACCACAGGCCTGCTGATCTGGAGGATAGAAGCAGGCTCTAACCTGCTACATCAATACCAACAGGGCTTTAGTGCGGTTGTTTGAAGTATTTGTCATCAATTTCTTGCCTTCTACAGCGAGATTTTTTTTCTGTCATGACATTTGACCTAAAATTTTAATGAGTTTCATCATGATAATTGCTAATATTAAATAACTTTCAAATTGTTAATAGATCTCTAGTATGTGTCAGTCATCATTGGAAAAGTGAGTGCTCTTAATCTGCTTACGAATTAGCTGAGAAGTTGGGGTGAGAGGTAAGGAGACCATTGGGAGAGATGGTGAAAACATGACGACTTCAAGGACTTTCACAGAGGAGAATTATGGCAGAACTAGGGCTTGAAAAGAGGTCCCGGGGGGCATAAAAAGTAAAGAAATTGGCAAGACCAGGATATGGCAATGAGGAAACCGGAATGGGAGTTGTTAAGGACTCAAGTTAGAGAAAGAGAGAAACAAACGGTTTTAAAACTCAGCATGAGCCAATCCAGGAGCAGATCTGAAAAAATAAAATGAACCTAGTGATGAAAGGAGTAACTCAAGGAGACATATTAGTCCCCAAGACATTCTGGCTAAACACAATTGAAAAACAACAATGACTTGAACACTAATACTAAACAATGTATTTAATGTAAACCTTACTAAAATTTCACTTCGGCAAGTATAAGCTAAAGGGGGAAAGGAAAATCATTGGTTTGATATTAATGAGAAAAAAAAAAAAAAAAAACATTGAACACACAGAAATCAAATTGAGTAGTGTCAAAGGCCAAAATAATAAATATAAATTAAATGTTCCTCAGCTATCCTGGTTTAAACCCTTCAGTTGTATTTCATTGGCAATATACAAGGATTCAGATAAACAAAATGAAGAAAGACAGCAACTTTTCTAGATATTGTTATTGTGTTTTCTATGTTTTGATAAGATAAAAGAAGTTTATTCAGTTACTGTCTTAATTTGTAACCAATTACTCATTGAATTGCAAAATCTTATTTTTATAAGCCAGCTTAGAAATATTTAACTTATATCATTTGTTAGAAAGGGGTCAAGTGATAATTATAAACCTTAATAAACAAATATCTACTAAGGATTGAGGGCTTCTGATCCCCTAGTGTTTGAGAATATAAATATTGTATTCATGTTTATTTTTTGACCCCAAGGCTAACAATTCTACATTTAATAACTAGTACACAATCTGCATTTGGAAACATGGGTCCAGAACACAATATTAGGACAAACAGAATAACCTAATTTTCAGAATATTTATGTTCAAATCAATTTATTTCTTTTCCTTAATTTTAGACTACATATCACTTATTAATTATATCAATTATCTACCTGTTCCCCAATTATTTTTTATCACAATATCTATAGAAAATATGGTTTTTTGGAGGTTAGTAAGGAAAGTTATTTCTTGGAAATTCAGACTCTGTCAAATTACCGATGACCTGAACTGAGTAGCCTTCCTCTTAGCTTCTACCTGAGAAGTTATTCCTATACAAGGATGTTCATGTCTCACTCCCCAACCCCCATTATCAGCAAGTGAACCTTAGTAGTTTTACTATTATCAGGAGGAAACATTAGTCCCTCCATTAGTAATCACAATGAAAATACCAATATACATTCTTCAAGTTTCTTTAGCTCTATGGCGTAGTTATATTTTACTTTATTAGTAATGGTCCATCTAAAGCAATTGCATTTTAAATTTTACATTCTAGCAAAGAGTCTACACAAAGATCCTGCTGCATGTTTTACTGATATACCTACATTATGTAAGTCATAGTTTAGAGGCTCTATTTCTGAATTTGTAACAGACACAGGAACAGTCCTCACTATGATGGAGGATAGTGAACTCACTGTGAGTACCAGAATGAGGCGATAGGAATCACTCTACTGTGCAGGGTTAGCAATGAGCATACATAGTAAAATTAAGGTGGAACTAGAAAGACAGATAAGGCATGTCTTTCTCATGTGTGAAACCTGGGTTGGGTACAGACATGCAAAGATAGAGACACAGAGACAGATACAGACACATATACACAGGTACACATATACACAGGTACACATATACATTTACACACAAGATGAAAAGTCAAAGAGGGTCTATTGTGTCTGGGAAGAGAGGGAAACTCACAATAGACAAATGGAACAGGAGAAGATACTAGAGAACGAATTTGTCAAACTACATGAGACACTCAAATAAAGATGTCAGTATGAAACCAATTGCTTAGTACACCAAATATACTTGGATTATTTCTAAGGGATTTTTTTTTTTCTGGGAGTATTCTGTATCTGATTATATCTCTCAGGAAGACAGTGTATACTTCAATCTGTTGTAAGAAAACCTTTCCTCAGAGGATTAGTAATGAGTTGGTCTCCCTTCAGAAGTACCTGGATATACATCTGACTCAAAATTCTACTTTCAATATTTGGCAGACTTACAAATGTACATTGGAGTTTATTATATTTACTGTTCCCATAATGGAATTTAACATTTGTATTGACGGCAAGACAAAGAAAACAAAAAGAAATTTAAAACATTTGAAACTACATGACACATAGACACATTAAATCACATATGGGTTGATATATGGAAAATATCTGAGAGAATATATGGTCAGGTATTAATAACAACTGTATCAAGACAGAGAATGACTGTCATTAATACAAGACAAGAAAATGGTTCACATAAATTTTTTATAACAAGCTTCTACTGTGGATATAATCAAGATCAACTCATTGCAAAATCAGCACAAATAAATCCTGATGTTTTGCTAAAGAATTTCACTGAAGTATAACATTCTGTTGCTTAGAGCTAAGATGACAGTGATGGGTTTGCTGTAAAGACAGCCTTTTGAATAATATATTTTGTCATATTTAGAAAGAATAATAACAGTTATTCAGATCAGTTTTTCCTCAGTGAGTGGATTGAGTATTAGTGGGATAATTCAAGATTTGAAACTCAAAAATGTAGATTTGGTTTCCTTAAAGCACCAGTTAATGTTTCAATATTGTCATAAAATGCAATTCCTCTTCTTTTGGTAATTTGTTTTGTCCAAAGGTCACATTTCCAAGAATCTCAATATATCTGTTGGAATGCCAGTATACTTAATACTCATTATTGACATCAGAAAAACTTTCTTCTTTTAATTTCAAGTGCTTACTCATATGTGCTTTTCTGCAGGGCTTTAAAGTTAGGGAGTATTACTCAGGTAACTTGAAATAACACTTTTAAATGTACCTTCAATCGGGTATACCTTAAGTACCAAGAAAGTGCTTCTTGACAGTGTCCTGATTTATTTATCTTGCTTTCTTATTTCCTTTGTGTGCATTATTTCATATAAAAACCTTATATGTGGCATGATTTTCCTTTCCTTTTACATACAGTTATATTTACCTAAGTACTGGATTTTGTTTTCTGTTAAATCTCTAAAGTTTTCATTTGATTCCAGAGGACCTCCAGCACAAAGTTGATTATTTGAGATTTTTATTTATTATTTTTATTTGTGGAGGGGATGATAAAAGAAAATATTTCTACAACAGCTTACACACATAGAAAACATGTTTTGATGAATTAAGAAATCATGAGACTAGAAAGGCTCACTAATGATTTATACATGCTCTTTGGATTAGCTTTTCAAGTAAGCATATTTATCATTATTGGTAGCAAGAAAGGGACCCCACAGAGGTACACATGAGTCATGACGAAATCTAGTTTGAAATGTCAAGGAATTAAATGCTTTTGTAGAAATGAGATTCTTGTTCTTAACAGAATTTACTGAACGAAGTCCAGACACAGACACACACACAGACACACACACACACACACACACACACACACACACACACACACACACACACGAGGGGGGGTTGATAGAGAAAGAGAGGGATTTTTATCTCTACATACAAATTTTACTTGTTAAAAATACAACCAAATAAAATAGTGCAGAGTAGTTCTTCCATCTGTGTATCCTTCCATTCATCCTTTTATCTGTAAGTCAATAGGAAGGAATAGGCAAAGAATACAGCAGAGATTCTCTGACATCATACTTTGACTTCCTTCAAACTAGAATTCATCTTTCTCTGGTCCTATTGTTTTTAACTTAGGATCTTTCTTGTTCCTTTATAAGAAAGATTCTACATTAGAAACTAGTCTCAAAATCTGGGCATGTCTGAATATCCCTGTTGCTGCTCCAGTGGGTTAAGATGTATAGAACTGAGGTCTGGCATTGTCTCTCTATATGAAACATCTGAGAGAAAGAAATTCAATCATTCTACCCATATTTATAGTTTATAATTCCTTGGGACTTCAATATCTTTGTACTATTTTGGAAACAATGTTCTTTCCTGTCTGGTATATTTTCCTGGTAGCATACCGCTCAAGTCACTGATTTACAACACTTTAAGCTAATGAAGATGATTAAGAGAAAACCATGTTCACATATTGGTTATGAAATATGTTCTGTGTATTCTCTATTGCACCGTGTTTAGAGAAGGAGTTCACACAAGGGTAACAAATGGTTAAGTGAGGTTGATACATAAGCAAACCCTTCACCCTACACTATTACTCTCCCTTTCAGTGAAAGGGAAATGATCTTTTAATGATCCAGGAAGACTAGACTTCACAGAAACAAATTCTCACCACATCTTGATTTTTGATTTCAAGCTTCCAAGAGTGGAAAAATACTTTCTAAAATTTAGGCCATTATATCTGTGACATTTTGTTATAGTAGCCCTGGTGGACACAAAGGTAATGACCAATTTTTTTATTGTGTTAATATTTTAACAAAAAAATATTCCTACAAACCAAACAAAACAACTAACATAATTCAATTACAATTCTTATGAGATTTTTTAAAAAATTACAATGGTATTTATGTAGTGCCAATTGCTTGGTCTATAGAATAATAGATCCTTGAAAGCAGCTTGCAATCCTATACTTTATAGTGTACAATGACTAATTCTTGTTTGAAATGTCAAAGAGTTAAATGCATTTGTAGAAATGCGATATTTGTTCTTAACAGAATTTACTGAACGAAGTCCAGAAAGGCACTTGCGTGCACGCACACACACACACACACACACACACACACACACAGAGAGGGGGGAAGAGAGAGAGAGGGGAGAGGGAGAAAAGAGAGAAAGAGAGAGAGAAATTTATCTACACATACAAATTTTATATGTTATAAATATAACCAAATAAAATAGTGCAGAATCAGGTTTTAGTTCTTCCATCTGTGTCCTTCCATTAATCCATTTATCTAATGTCATCATAATTTGTATTTATGCAATAACTATTACAGGATAACTTCAGGCTTAATGGTTATAGTTTGAAATTATATGGAATCAAATGGGTATTATTTTATAATTTCAATATTTATTTGAGACAGAGTATCACTATTTTGGGCTGTCCTGGAACTCACTACATTGACAAGAGATGCCTTGAAATCTGAGACCCACTGACCTCTGTCTCCTAAATGATGAAATTAAAGGAATATGGCATGACGTCTAATGTCATGAAAAGTGAACATTTCTTAAAATAATGTGTGCCTATTACAGTGACTAAAATTCACTGTGTTTCCTCTATGTTTTTTGAAAACACTTTAGTTTTCATTTCTATATCTATCTAAAATCTCTCAGAATATAATTACAGACAATTTCAGATATGGATAAATTTCTTTTAAATTTTATTTAAATTATTTTATATGTATTTATTGATTGTATGCCTGTGGGGTCATATGTTATGGCATAAGTGTAGAGGTCAGAGGACACCCTGGAGGACTTGGTTTTCTCCTTCTACCATGCTAGTACCAGTGATTGAATTCAGTTTCCAGGCTTGGTGGCAAGTATCTTTATTCGCTGAACCAAACTTGCAAGCCCAATATTCTTCTTATGTTCAAGATAAACACCCTAAAAACTGTTTTTCCAATCCCTTTAATAAATGAAAAAAAATTAGAGTCTGAAAAGAAACAACTTTAGACAAACACAAGTAGGAAACGTAGCTAGAGTGAAAATAATACATTTGCTTGTAGTCTTTCTCCCCTAGAGTGTTGGAGCGTCTAGGATTGGTAGGAATGTGTCCAAATGACCTTGGGATACTTTACTATCTTCACCATAATGAGAGTAGGAAGTACATCTAAGCTTCAACAGATGGTTTTTAAAAATGATAGGGAAAGAATGCATGTCGCTATTGACTACTCCAATCATAGGAAAGTGATTGAGCTGCAGGTGGTTCTGGAGGTGATGCTGAGTCTGCAATCCACATGGTTCCAATTCTTTCAAACCTGGAAAAGCTAAATTTTTTATAGTGCAATTTTATAGCTAAAATAGTGTTTCAGTTATGTTTGGTTCATAGAAATAATATAAGCATTAAAGAAAAACAATGTAGTAACAGCTCAGAGGGACAGGCATCTGCCTATCACCAGCAGCTCTGTGGTTCACATGTGCCTGGCATTGTTGCTGTTTCTGCTAGTGTAAAGAAAACATTCTATGACTGGGAATGCTGTCTCATGCTAAATATTTCCTCAGTTAACTTAGAGGTCAGATCAGGTGACACATGACTGTAGTCTCTCTTTTTCAAGCTTTGGGAGACATTTGGAAATATTTTAAAATGCAAGACCTATCCTTGGCTTATTTTGCATTACTTTCCCAAACATTAGCAATAATGCTTTGAAAAAGCCAATTTAAAGTAATGCCAACACCGTGAAAACAAGTACAACTTGATTATCAAGGTGTGGAAACAATTTGGCAAATTCGCTTAGGCCTTTTCATGCCTGGTAGGCAAAATAAGTACCTCAATTTTTCAAGGTGATTAAGCTGATTAAGTAACAACACTAGGATTCTTCATTCATTCATCTTCACTTAACCAGATGGAAAGGTCTTTTCCACAGACAAATAAGAATCTGGGTGCTGGAACTTAATCCTCCTATTCTTCTTTCCCAGCCTTACCACAGTGGACACCCCTGTCAGAGAGCCAGATGTTTAATATAACTCTTGATTCAGAGGCTCTCCTCCTTACAGACCTGTTCCTCATTTTTTAATTGAAAATGTTTAAGAGACTTTCTAGGAAATGAGGACTAGAACACTAACTTTTGAATGCCATTTAAACACTCTTTTCAATCAGTTTCATGTTTATTTATGAGAACTGCTGTACCTGTTAAATATTGAATTAAAGGTATTGGAGGGGAGGAAGAGACTCTTTGAAAAAAAAAAAAGAGCCCTCAGAAAAGAGCCTTACCTGAAACATTTATGAACATCCATTGCAAACACTCTTAAAAACCAGTAAATTGCATTTTAATTATTTTTAAATGTACTGAAATTAAACAGCATTTGGAAAGCAGTCATCTAGAATTGAGAGGTACAAATTCATCACATAGTTACATTGAATATTAAAAAATTCAGGGATCCATAATGAAGCAGTCATAATTTTCAAGCAACATTAGAACTTGTTGGCACATGCTCAGGGCTGTTCAGAGCACATTTTCACACTGTGGACATATTTATACCACAGCTTATTTCCTCCAATAGAAACTCAAAAACAATAAATAATTCTCAAGGAAGAGAGATTGAAATGCCACAAGTGCTTTGATTCACTTTGCTTCAGGAGTAGAATTTATAAAATTTAGAAATTTTAAATTTGTGAGAACACAGTATTGCAGAAATGAGAAAAGCAAAGCCAATTGCATCCCAGGAGCTTATTTGTGTGTCATTCTGCATTAGCCTTCAGGGTCAGACACTGCCATGACAAGTAGGTGCCAAAGTATGATGTATGGTGCAGTTACTTAAACTTGTAGTCAGCAGGGGGCCATCAGTGACATGCAGCCCTCCAAAGGGTGTCCTATGTGTCCCTACATTATCACTCCAGTATAAAAATGAGATAAATAAAATTTAAAAAGGAAATGCATAAATTCTGGTTCTCCAAATGTTACATTAAGGAGAAAATACGGGATTTCTACACCACAGCCTGATTTCTATTTTTTTTCTCACTGTCAGTCATATGTATTAGTCAATTTGAAATAAGGAGACAAGCAGAGAGGTGGAATACAATGTGAGGATTATTAGGGGTTAAAAAGTAAAGAAACAGTAGATGCAAAAAAGACATTCTAATCTTTCTTTTTCCTGCCTGAAATCTGGAGATAAAACTCTCCTGGAAAACATCTTCCTGGCACAAAGAGAAGAGTCTTTTGATGAGTAAGTCAAGGCTGAGAGAATTCTGTCTAAGTAACTCTTATCTTTTATGGCTTTGCTCATAATTTAACTGCTTTTGCAACATTTTCTATTCTTTGCCCAACTGAGGATCTAATAACAACTGTGATTCTTTGAATCTCTACTTCCTCTTGAGGACTTCTGTGATGTATAATACATATTCTTCTTTTCTGTTTATCTTTCTTTGCCTAGTCTCCTAAACATATTTAACTAGGCATGTAGTTGTATATACCTGTTATCTTTTCATAGGCCCACTGCAGGTGTTTATTTATATTTTGTCTTCTAAGGCAACAGCAGAGTGGCCTGCAACCACAGTAATTCCACTGCTCTCACTCTGAAAAACTCTGACCTTTGCTTCAGGTAACAACTCTTCTACTTTAAATATTTCTTATTTATCTGTTTTATGCATCCATATGTCATTTTGTTTTTATAATTGTTTAGTCAATTTTTATTACTTTCTAGTAAATGAAAATTGTGTTTGCATCTACTCTCACTAGTGTATTCATTTTACCTTCTTTGTTGTCTTGTTCCATACATTTTTGTTTGAAAAAATTCTGTATTCCATTATTGCATTTTGTTAGCTAGTTCCTTATATAATTTAGCCGTTTGCGTTGAAATTATTCTTGAAATGTATTTTATTATTTTTGAGAATTTTATACATTAATATTTATTGAAATTGTTTCTATCCCCACTCTCTTCCCCTTGCAATCCCTCCCATGTTCCCCTAACTCCCTTTCAACTTCATGATCTCTTCTTCAATTATTACTGTTACATATATTTCAGGTTTATATTGAGAAGGAATTATTAGTTTATGTTTCTCTTGTCCTCATTTCTTTTGTATCCTTTCTCTCTCCATCAGCTTCTGAGTAAATGTGAGGACTAGACTGTAGGTTTTTGATTGTTTGACTAATAGTCCTTAATTTACCTATAATCTGATATCTGCTTCTTTATACATCTGGACCATCTCAGTATTTTATTCATTCATAAATACTATTCATTGTAGATAAAAAACAGTGTTTGGGGATCCATTCAATTCTTTTTGTCACTGTCTTCCTATGCCCCACATATATTTATTAGGGTCCAGAGCATTCCTCTTCTTGGTTTCTGATTATCTCAGTCTTCAGGCAGGTTGTTCAGAAATCTCTGTCTATTGATTCCAGTCAGGGTACACAGCCACATTCTATTGTCCCTTCACACTTCACCCTTCCTCAACAGAAAATACCTACCTGAGAAGCCATTCCTGTACTTGTCATTGCTTTCTCTTAAGCTGTGACAAGCTTGAGTACAGGTGATTATATTGAGTTTGCTATAGAATCTAAGTATTATCAATACAGGTTCTAGAAGATAACTCGTGTTCACACATTATAATATTGGGGAAATAGGAAATATATACATAAATGTAAGATCTTACAGAGAACTTGGATCCTCACTATGAATGAGGTTAGTGAACTGATTCTCTATTTAGAGTTATTTGTCCTTTATTATCTGCTAGCTAGCCATTAATAAATAATGTGACAGTCACCCATCTCATTTCTTTACCCTTTTTACACTGAAGTTACATGTTCTCCACCAATATCTTATCAGTGAACATCCTACATATTGTGAGAAAGGTCAGCCTCTCCTCTGCTGATGTGAGGGTTTTAACAATGCAGATATAACATTCCACTGGACCTCTGGAATAATTACTCTAGTTTTTGTTAAATGAAAAAATGATTGTAAAAATGCTTCCTGATAAGCTCTATCATAGCTCAAGACACAGTTAAGAATATTGATAGTGGCTGTCTGTGGTGAGGCTCACCTTTAATTCCAGTACCTGAAAGTCAGAGGCAGGTGGGTCTCTGAGTTTAAAGCCAGCCTAATCTACATATTGAGTTCCAGGACAGCCAGAGGTTCATAGTGAGACCCTGTTTCAAAAAACAAACAAACATCAACAACAACAACGAAAAACCAACAGTGATAGTAAAAAGCAATCTTTCAGAGTTAACCTGGTATAATTAGTGATCAACTGAAAAAGGCATTATCTAGTTCCCCAAACATAAAAAAACAAACCCCTAGCACTGATGTAAAACACTTTACATTCAAATTTAATAATCATGTAGTCAATTTATAAGTTCCTCTTAGCTGGAATCTGAAATGACAGAGTGAATGGATTAATTCAAGCTTGGAACCTTTCTGTGCTCTTACTGTATACACTGCTTATATTCTGTATTAGGAATGTGTAAATACCCTAGGTTGTCTCTGTTTCAAAGGGAGCTTCAGGGGTTGTACAATGTAATTGTCTTTGAGTTGCATCACAAAGAACTTCCTAGGGGACACTGAAATTCAACCTTACTATATACCAAATACTATGAAAAATAATGTCAATACTCCTACTATTTGAAGCAAAAGTATATATTCCATATTAGATGACAGTTTTACTATAAAAGTAGTTTTCTTAAACAAAGTATTAGCAGCTACTTAAAAATACAGCATTTTTTCCTTCAGCTTAATCACTAGAGAATGAGAGTTACCATATTTTCATATATTATTCTTTATGTATATGTACCTGTGTTCCTGTGGAAGATGGAGAATAACTTCTTGCAAACATTGTTTACCTCCTTTGAAATAGATTCTCTAGTTGGCCTGGATCTCCCAAATTAAGCTGAGTATAAGCATGTGTACAACACCTCCCAGTTTTACATGGGATCTGGAGATTGAACTAAGGTTCTAGTACACACCATGCACTTTTCCAAGAGAGCTACATCCCTGCTCCAGGACTGTGTATTCAAATTATTAATTGATCTTCTCTGTGGACTCAACAGGAGCTTCTTTTAGCATATAGTTCTGAATCAAAGGAGTTGTTACTGGTATTTCCTTATGTTCCATCATTCTTTTAAGAATGGCAAATTAAGTCCATCTGGTGTCCATCTGGCACCTACATAGACATTGAACATTGTAATGACCCATTCCTTCTATTACCATAGTGAATTTGTGGGAAAGAGGCCTAAATGTTATTCGAAACTAATGGAAGACAACTTTGATTATTTATAAACATGTATTTCTCTAAAATATATTCAATATTGGGAGAGACCAGGATTATAGCTATATTTTCCCACATATTAGTTTTATTGTTTAACCTATTTACCTCTTGCTCCACACAAAATTAGAGTTTTACACTTCAAGTGTTATTACACGTCAAGAATCTATGATAGTATTTTTTACACATTTATACTGGAGGGAATTATGTCATCAGCCCTTAATCTGTTCATAATTGCTAAAAGTGCAATGTCATAGGACAAAGTTGGCATAGACAAATATCATCAAAAATGGCACTTTCCAAATGCTTTAAAATCCTCCCTAACCTAGTCTTCAGGCATTGATTAAAATAAAATAAATCAAGATAAGCATGGTGGTGCACACCTTAATCCCAGCATCTGAGGCAAAGGCAGGTGAATTTCTGTGAATATAAGGTAAGCGTGATTAAATAGTGAGTTCCAGGACAGCCAGAGTTACACAGAGAGACCTCAAATAAATAAATAAATAAATAAATAAATAAATAAATAAATAAATGTAAAATCAACTAAATTAAAAAAATGAAAGGTCAACTTTGAATACATTTATTTGTTGCTGCTGTTCTGGCTACTGGGTTTACCAGTCAGGGAGATTCAAAAATTTTCAAAAGCACATCTGCTGTGAAAATGTTAAATCTGGTTGATTAGAAAAATAATGTAAATATATAATTCAATGAATACTGTAAATTTAAAGACCTGTTCTTTTTCTGATTTATATGGCAAAAATCAAAATGTACACTCAAAGGAAAAAGAGTAATAAATAAGTAAATAAGTAAAATGGAACAATAAGAAAATGAGTAAATGGAACATCGCGGGACATATGTATATATAAAATTTCCAATCCCATTTCTTCTTCTTATTAATTGCTAAATCTTGTTTTCATTAACTAATCACACTGGATATCAACTTTTTCTCCTTTAAAATAAGTTTCACCTGTCACAGAAGTTATCATGTTATGATTAAACCTGAAAGAATCAGTAGGAAGTGCTTATTATCATAAAGAGAAAGAGAAATGGGGGCTTGGGGTTGGAAAAAAAACAGGCAAAATGGCCCCTCTAAGATGAGGTGAGCTGATACCCAGAGGAGAAGGCAAACCTGAAGCAAAATCACAATGAGCTACACTTTTGGATCAGATAGGTTCTGATATGTTTAATACTGCATGATAGTGATGGAGACGATGATGATGAAGAAGATAGTGCAGAATATTTTGCATTATAATAATACATCAGAATGTACCATCTGCCATTCTATTTTGAGCATATCATCCCTCAGGCAATAACTTTACTTGCCAGGTTTTACACAATATACAATACAGTTTCATTCAAATAAAAAACATAGAAAATTTGAATGCTATGCCCCAGCAACAACAAAAAAAGAGTATGATGTCTTCATAAATATTCTAATTTATCCCTTTCCTACCAGAGTAAGGGCCAATGCACAGGTCAACCCACTTACCAATATACCATTGGATCTTTCAAACTCCAAGAGTACTTTCCACAAATATATTATATGAAAAGAATGAAAACTGCAAGGAACCCAGATATTATGGAAAACTCAGATTAAAAGAGCTCAATATTATTTTCAACCACAAGAATAAAAATCAATACCACAATATAAAAAGACAGTATCAGTTACATGTTTTACAATTTAAATCAGTAGTATAGGATCTCTTATAATTGATTTCCCTCTGCAGTCTTCTAATCATGATGAATTTACATGGTTTTACTGCTCTAAAATTTATTTGCTTATATGTGTATATGATATCACATACTGAGGGCATAATGAAGTACATTCTCTTCCCATGCCTAGCTCTCATTTGTTATCTCTATGTACAGCCTTACAGGTTTTAGGGGATGCATAATCATCCAGGCTGGCAGATAAAGAAGAGAATGTTTACAATATTAAATAAAACTTAAATTATAAATAAAGGTCAAAATATTTTACAAGAAGTGCAGATACACAATATTTGTAGTATATGTGTGTATGTGTGTGTATTTATGTATTTTCAAAGGAACATACTTGCCGCTTTGTATTTTATCAGCCAACTCAACACCTGAAATAATAGAGAATGGATACATTGCTCTGGAACAAGAATGTTTTAAGTATTCCTCATCAAATCCAAAATCACAGCTTACTAGCTCCCTTTATTGTATGCTTCTCAGAATTAATGCACACATCCTGTGGGAGGAGTTACCTGATATTACAGTATCTTTTTGCAATCCTTAAAAATTTAAGGCACGATCTCTGTTTACTACTTTTCCCTTCTGTTCCTTCCAAAGATTCATGATGAGAACTCTCCACTATGCTTTGTCAATACATTTCCCATTAAAAACAGAGACACAGTTAACAAGTTCCTTCCTTGTACTTAACATTCTTGATGTCTCAAGGGAAGATAATTTTCAGGTACTGTATCTTAATTTTACAAAAACAAAAAATAATGCATATTTTTGAATTGTGGTATATAGGTTTCCTAGTCTAGGAAGAAAAATGAAGGTAAATGAGACAATTAGAAAAATGAATGACAGAGTGGTCATGCAACCTTTAATCTCAGCACTTGGGAGGCAGAGACTGGAGGATCTCTGCGAGTTCAAGGCCACCCTGGTCTACAGAGTGAGTTCCAGGACAGCCAGAGATACAACAGAGAAACTATGCCTCAAAAAAAAATTTAAAAAAAGGAAAAGAAAGAAAAATGAATGACAGGATGACTACTTATAAAGTATGGAGAAGTTTTTATCTTCGACTTAAGGGAGAAAGGTAGAGGGAAGAGTACAGGTTGAACATGGACAGGAGACTAAACTGGTCCACTCGAGGAGAGAGGGGGAGGGAGAACAAGAGAGAGGAGACCAGAAGACCAAGAAGCCAAAAGGACAAAAAAAGGCAGGTATAGCCAAAATGGCTGGATTATATAGGGTAAGCCAAGGCCAGTCCCAAGTTTAGGGTAGGGGTCAAATAGGCCAGTCAGGAGGACACTGTAACAGGTAGAGACTGAGGGATGCTGGAAGAATCTGGCAGCCAGAGTCAGCTCTGTTATGTTAATAGGTACATCAGGTCTTTGTCCCAGGTTTCAGCACATAAGGAGTGAAAATAAAAACAATAAAAATGAGTACATGATTGCTCCTGGGTATGGTAGAGGAGAAGGTTTTTTGTAGATATGAGGAAGAGTAGCCAGAGGCATAGGCAGAGACTGAAGCAGGGAGAGTCCAGAGTGAATGTGGCCAGACTGACCCAGTCCATGTGAAGAAAGACAAGAATGGAGACCAAGAAAGGAGCTGATGACTAAGAGAGGCAGCTGGGACAAGAGGTCAAGAGACCAAAATGGCTTCATTATATAGGGATTAGGCTCCAGGAAGGAAAGCAAAAACCCATCCCCTGGGAAGTAAAGGTTTGGGGGTGGTGGTGCTGGGAGGAGCCATAGGTGCTGAGGTAGACTTGTCCTGGGATTCTTTGAGAACTAACAAAAAATGTTATACAAAATTATTATTAGTAAACTATAAATATACTGTGTATTTATTTTCCAAACATTTACTCACTTATGTTAACATTCTTCAAGAAAACAAAGCCTCATATTTTACTATGTACTCTTGACTATGCCTAATGATTGTAAGGGTCCTGAAGGGTTAAAATAAACAAGGTTCTTTACAGAAAACACTGCACCTTTGCCAATATCAAACTGTCAGAGCACTAAATGATTCATCTTTATTTGAAAAATATTATGGGCTAACAGCTAAACAAATAAAATAGCATGTTAAAAGTATAGTTATTGGAATCTAAAAGCATGAAAATGGTTTTTAAACTGTTATGAGAGCATTTTTACCTCCTTCTACAAACTGCTAATGTTCCAATAAGAGCCATTCAGATTTACAGAAATGAGGCCAGTGTTAAGTGGCAGAATACTAAACTGAGAGCTGGGACTTTCTTATTCATGGAAAAGCCATAAAGTCATATATTTTAAACATGTATTTTCTGCCTCTATTTTCTCATCTGAGAAGTGGGCGGGGGGGGAGCTTGAACTGAAGCAAACAAAGTGCACTTGATGTCTCTAACTAATCCCGCTCCTGTTTGCTTCCCAGGCTTCCTCACCCAACATCTGGTTTAAAATTGACACTAGTACATCACTTTGAAATCCATTTTCCTGAAATGATATAATGAAGAAAAGAATGTATCCCCAGTGGAGAAAGAACGGAAATTATGGCAGGAAGAAAGAGTGGGGTGTGTGTGTTTAATCCAATAGTGCAAGGCCATGTCTCATTCACCTGAAGCAGATTATAAGAGATAAGAGCTTCAAACAGTTTTGTTGTTCTTGGTACTTTCTGATTCATAGGCTTTGTTCTCAGTTTTATTTTCTAGGACAATAAAGGCACTGGCCACTTTCTTTTGTTTCAAGAAGAAACAAATAGACTTTAAATATTCTCCCAGGATTGACGGTACTTCTTCACATTAGCATTTCTTAAGTAGTTATTTCTTAAATAGTTGCCCTGTAGTATTCACATTTGCAGAAAAGTCGACATTCTACCTACAAGGCAGGAAAAAACAAGACAAAACAAAGCAGAAGGATCTCAAAGACCTTGCTTCTCTTTTTCTTGACCTTCAGAAAAAAATCAGCTTTGAATTGAGCTAGGAAAAAAAATGAGTTCTACCATGTCCTGATAGCACCTGATCTCACCTGATCTCACCCCTAAAGCTGAGTAGATTATATACTGTCTCAGCTAAGCCAGACCTCACCTCCTGCTCTTCTCTCTCTCTCTCTCTCTCTCTCTCTCTCTCTCTCTGAGAGGCACCTACTAATGGAAGCCACCAATCTCAGGAAGAGATAGTGGCTTTTAGACCCGTTTTTGCTATCTGATCTGTTTCCTTTTCAACAAATGACGTGTAGAATTGGAAGACTCAGAACTCTCCTTTTTCCAGAAATCTCCAGATTCTCATCAGTTTGGTGAAAACTTTTCTTTACTCATCAGCCTGTAGGGACTGACTGCAGGAAACTCCTAGGCATCCTTTTCATGGCTGAAGGACCAAATTTTAACTGACGCCCCCAAAGCCATAGCAGGCTATGAAGCAAAAGGGGAGGACACTGTGTCCAGAATCAAGCAGATCTTACCTTAGACTTGACCAAACTGAGATCCTAACCCTGACCAAGGCAAGGGAGTGCTAGATACCTATCACCAGGCACAACTGACCAAAATCAAACCAGCAACTAAGAAAACAAACTAACTTCTTCTTGAAGGTGTCAGATAAAGGGGACTCAGGGATCTCCTGCTGAGTTTTTGGAAAGCTTCCAGGAGGTTGGTAAATCTGAAATTAATCACCACTGATCTCAATTCTCCCTAAAAACAAAAGGCTATTAATATTGCCTTTGTGACACAGTCAGCCCCACACATTTGTGGAAAGTTGCAGATTGAAAGGGCTTGAAAGAATGACTAGGTCACAGTTTTAATAGCTCAAAAAACTTTCAATAATAGGGACTCAGATTGAAACAAGGACAGGAGACTAGCTCAAGAACTGGTGTTCACTTTGAGAGGAGAGGATGGGAACTGAAAGTACTCCAAGTAGTCAGCTCATCCTCAGGCCAGGCTACACAAAGACCAATGTGTTTATTGCAAGGAAAAGGCACACTGGAAGACTAACGATCTGCACTATAGGTAGAGAAGAGAGGAAAAAGTCCTCAACAAAACAAGCAAGACTGACAGATGGGGCTCAATTTTAGTGACCACCTAGTAGCCCATGGTCACTGAAGAAATTGGAGGCAAGATCATATGATTCGGGGTAGATTCTGGAGTGGCCCATTTTATACTGGCCCAACCCTTGGCCCACTCGCCAAAAGACAAATCTCACCACTCAGAGACCACTGGAACTGGAATATATTCCTGATCCACCAAATGCAAAATAAATCTAGGACAGGATACTGTGACTAGTTCCTTTCTTGTTATTCTGGATTGTCCTTAGTCCTTACCTACAAATTGGCAAGAATCTAATAAGAAAAACTAGGAGCTACTGTTCCCTTCAATGAAACTGAAGCCACTCAGCATTTAAAGAACCTACATTCAGCCATCCTGGTAACCTTCCCCATATCAGATAAATATAAAATAATAGAAGAGGGTCTTGTGAGGCAAGGAGCAGCAGACCTTTCTTAGTGGACCTAAATGCGGAAGTTTCTAGGGCTATGGGTGAGCTAACTAACCAAGGCTGTTCCCACCTCCAACTGGCCTTACCCTTGCTACTGGTTGTTGTTTAACTCTTGAGCTCAGCTTTGCCTGAGACAATAAAACAATACCCAAGCTCAATAGACGCCTTGAGTGCCGGAGTAGACCAGAACAGACATACAGCACTTCAAAGATTCTATAGGGCATTTCTATAGAAATGGTTTATAAAACCACAAGGTACTAGATATGCTATTTCTGAAGAAAGGAGTTCTCTGTATGGGCTTAAATTTTAAAAATGCTATTTTTATGCTAATACCTAATGAATAAAATGGATACTGTAGCCCTAGTTCAAAAGAATCTGGAACAGAGAGCAAAAGAAAAGGCTGAGGTCTCTAACTGGTATCAGTCTCTTTATTCTTGGTCTCCGAGGCTCATCACTCTCTTAACTACAAAAACAGGACCCTTGCTTGCTTGTGTTGCTTCTGGGTGCTACCACAAGCCCTAGTATCATAAATTGGCTATTTACATAAAAAAATGGAGAGTTAACACAGTTAAGATATTAACCATATAGACCTTATAGGATAAATATCAGCCTTTATCATAAAATGAATATTAATCAATCATTTGATTCATAGGAGCCAGAGCCTGTGGAGAATGCAGCAGTATTAAAATTACTCTATTTTGACTCAACTTAAGTCTGTTAAAACACTTCAGGAATTCTAGGAATATATCACATCTGTGAAAGCACACTTCCTCAGGTATCACCTCTGCAAATGATCATGTCCATAGGGATGAATGCTGGCTTTTGCCTTTAAAACTCCCCAGCTGGCTATATGCTGAGATCTCATCAAGGAGACCATGGACAGCTACAGCTTAAATAAAATTTAGCTGATTAAAATCTTGATAGGATCATGTGGTCTCAAATTCTACAACACTGCCCTCTGTCATCTTGGCAAAATAATACCTTTGATATTGTTAATGACACCCTTGCCAATTCCTTCTTCTTTTGTTTAGTCTTCCTTAGCAGGGGTGGATGTGATATTAAGGAACTTGTTCTCAAACTTGGGTTATGTCAGAACATGTTTTGCCTACATTATCTGATAGTTCAAAGGTTAGAAATAGTCTTGTGACTGTATACACACCCTTTTATCTCTAGATTTTGCTTTCAAAGAGGCTGTATATTAAGCAGCCTTGTTTGGAATGAAGGCTAGAATAGAATAATAGTTTTCTAAATGGTGGCACTATTTTCTTTCATATTTCCAGTACCTAGAAAAACATTTGACTAGAAAATATTTGTGGAATATTTGATTAATAGATAAAAATGAATGTTTTACATTCATGTTTGTTGCTGCTGTATTTATGAAAGCATGAAAATGGATCCAACATAGATGAAACCATCTGATGAGGTTGGTACCATGGATGAAGTTGGTACTTTAAAAAGAGCTCCATGAAGAGAGACTATTTGTGTATCAACTAGATATTGTTACAATTCTACATAACAAAACAACCACATAATATCAGTATAGCACAACAAATTTTGTTTTTTGGTCATAAGATTATGGATCAATTAGAACAACTATATTTCAAAGACAGCAGTTGAAGCAGCTTTGTTTCATGATCCTTGTTAGTTAAATATCTCTCCCATGTGTCTGTCCTCACATCCTCAGAGTGGTAAGTTTACTGAAAATCTTTACTTCTTATATACAGGTAAAATTAAAAATGAGAATGGGCATAGGTGAAGTTTCTTGACTTCTTAAAGGCTAGACTTTCTTTATAGAACTTTATAGCTAATTATGTCTTCTCCCTATTTGCTACTACAACCAACTCTCATGGTTGATAAACACAAAGTCAAGTCTTCTTTGTATCCAGCAACGAACAGGAATCTTATCCTATGTTAATTTTCCAGTGATTTTATCACTACATTACAAACCCTGCCCTTATTATTTTAAGAAAACAGATTTATTATCCTGTTGTATTTTGTGTAATACAATATTCCTTAAATATTATAATGTTTGCTATCTCTAAGAACTATTATTTGCTAAAATTAACAATACAACAAAGCTATTTTATAATATTAAAATCCATTTATCCAATTCTGAATTAAATATATTCACTTACAAACAACGGCATATGAATGAATATTGTTACCATCATAGAAATGTCTATTTATACTTTAATCTTAGTTGTACAGCAACAAAGACAAATTGATTTAAATCTCTACTTATTATACATGGTATAGTTTCTTGAGTTGAAAAATGGGGCTGGGATTTAACAGAGAAGGGGGAAGAGGGGTTATTCATAGAGAGGAGAGGGAGAGAGTAGGGATGAATTATACAAAAACCGTTTGAGAAGCAATGGGGAATATATTATTTTATGTTTATTTAAAAATAAATGTAGTATATATGTAAGTGTTTGTCTATTAATAATCATACACACATATATACATATATATGCATGTATATATGTATGCATATGCATATATATATATAAGTGTATTGTATATAGTTTGAATGAAATTATACCACTTGGGTTGATAATTTAACTGCTGAGATTCATACACTATTTAAGAAAAATCCCCAGTAGGCCAGGCATAAGAAATCTCTTTTTAATGTGGGTTAAGGGAGTCAAAGAGACTTCAAAATTATATTGACCATTGTCATTGATCTTGGTTGCCTCCCAGAACCTGATAGTATGACTCTGTCTCTAAAGACACTACACTCCACACATAGGACTTCGTAGATTTAAGCTGGAATTGACCTGAGAGTTAGGTCTTAATAAACAGCTCTTAGAATCTGAAGGTGCTATGAAAAATGCCAAGGAGAATAGTCTTAACAAGATGCAAAGCCTACAAACCACAACAATGATAAACATGACAAGATATCCCCTAGAATGTAATGGCGGCATTTATATTTTAGAGACAAGCAGCATCCGTGCAATTGGACTTTGGATTCAGTTAGTAGGAAAGAATTGATGTCTGACACTGTAAACCAAGTCAACTACCTGTGGCTGGTGAGATTATGAACCAAGAGTAAAGCCTTCTACTGCCACATTCATAAATCAGTGCAATTTTGGACTGCATCCTAAATACTTATCCTTTATACTAAGAGATAAGCGTAGCTCTCACCCTTAATAAAAGAAGATTATTTTTGCAATGAATGGAGAACATTACAGAAATCTACAATTAGTAAAAATGCAGAGAACAACTAATTTTGAGATTCCCAACTCCAAAGGAAACATCTATGACATAACCTCTATGGATAATCATAGAAGAAGGGACAGAAAGACAGTAAGAACCAGAAGACTGTGTGTCTTATATATATGACATGAATGTATAATGGCTTCTATACATGACAGGGAAGCTGCACCCATAAAATCTCAAAACTATGGTTGCTTAAACAAAGCCTGCACAAGGACAACATTAGGTGGCATGCCGGCATGGATAGAGCAATCTCAAAAGCCAATTAATGGCTGCTCAGAGGAGGAAAAATTGTTCTTTTCTAAATATGAGTCCCCTGGTAGATTATTCAGTTCTAGGTAGTCTGTCCTAAACAAATGCACATATGGGCAATGTTAAATGAACTCAGCAGGCTTAGATATACATACATATATACAAATATATTATATATTTGTGTGTGTGTGTGTGTGTGTGTGTGTGTTTGCAACAATAATAAAAGAAAAGGCAATGAATTTGAGAGAAAAATGGAGTGATGGAAGGAGTTTTAGAGGGGAAAGGAAAGGGGATAAATAATATAAATAGAGTATGCATGTGTGAAAATAAGACAAAAAACTAAAAACTCAAAATTGAGTCCTAAAAAAAAAACACATTATATTTACTTAATTATCAATATCCATAATCACCAATTTGTAGTGTACATTTTCTTCAGGTGGCAAGAATTCCTGAGAGCATAAGATATTGCAGAGAAAGAATTAAATAAATACCTTTGGAGTAAAAAATGTCTATATATGTACACATAGAACACACAACATGAGATTTATGACATTCAGACAACAGGAAAATGGGAGAGTAGGCCACACTGAAAAGCATGCCTATGCTAATATTGAGTTGGACAGGAAATGAATATAATTTAGCTCATAGTAGAAACATTTATTTCTGAGTTATATTCAGTATTTCTTAAATCTTAAGCGGGCATGGAATACATGATCATTCTGGAAAAAAAAGACATAAATATTCTACCAAGAAAAGTGCATTTGAAATGCTCTTCCAGCTATGGGAGGGAATAGGAGGCGATGGTAACCACTCTGGCATGCTAAATAAAGGAAGATGTTGTCACTATTTCCTTAGAGCAATATATTTCTTTGTTATAACAACATATTCACAGAGAAAAGGTTCAGGGACTTCAATTGTAAGGGATATGGAATTTGTAGAATTCTACTTCCTGTGAACTACAAGCACAATAAAAAATAAATGCTGAATAACACACACACACACACAAAACTCAAAAAAGCATATGAATGTGCTCATAAACACACAGATATATATAGAGTGAGACAGAAGGGGGGAGGAGACAGAGAGGGAGAGGGAGAGGGAGAGGAATGTTTCCACATATAACATATATACACACACAGAGGGAGAGAAGGCGGGATGATCCAGAAGAGGAAATGCTTCTGATATCTGGTAACCTGGCAGATGTAGATAGAACTCTGCTCTAGCCCCTGACCTTCAATGGTCTTGAGATTAGAAAGAGTTACTTTTTATGCTCTGAATAAAGTTAGGGAACTACTTTTTATTGTTTTTGTTTTTACTAATAAAATTGTTTTATTGTATTTTTCTCATGACATTAAAAATTCAGAAACTTGGAGTACTTTTGACTACTGGGACATGGGGGCAAGAGAGTGACCTCTGCTGAAATCACAAGAAGCAGTATGAGGACATGGACTATGAAGAGAGATTTCTTGTGTCCAAAGATGACAGAGAAATTTAAAAGATTTACCATATAATGAAGAGTTTCTGTATCATTCCTTTCTTACCACAAGTAATTAAAAAGTCCCTGATGCTTAATCATTAAATATTCTTAACCTTCAAAAACAAATACTGTGCTTCCTGAGGGAAATATTTGAAATTTCATTCAAGCAGTTTTTAATATTTTCCATTTAAGTTAAAAGCAAAAGTAAGGTCACTGCTACAATACAGCTGCCATTATACATTTACTATAGCTGAGCAATAGTGCATGAACAGACACCTCAAATTGCCTAAAGCCAGTGGATTGAGAGAACCTTGAATAAACAAACCAAGCACAAGGAACAGAGGTAGACAGAGGGGGGCTGCACGGGTCACTGCAGCATCCACTGTGATTGCCACAGCCCTGGAATATTCAGGCACTCTCACTCAGTGAAAACTTGTGATAAATAAAATTTCTGTGTTAAAAACCTGGTGCCATCCTACCAACAAGCATTCAACTGCGTAGAATTTGAAGAGACCATGAACCACTGAAATCAGGTTGAATTATAAAACAAGGCAATTCCAGAAATGGAGAGAATTAGACACAGATGTGCACTCAGTGAGAAGAACACATGAACTTTTAGGAGGAAACTGGTATAATACAGCAATGGCTGAGACATAACATAGATTCTAAGAGATCATCAGAAGCCAGAAAAGGCATAGTATATATTCTGTCACACATGTGCAGAAAGAATCAGAGTTACTAGTGCATGATTTCAGATTTCTAGATTCTAAGAGACCGTACCCTGCTGCTATTCAAGACACACAATTTGTGGGATTTTATATGTCAACTTTAGTAAACAAAAATACCTTCTATTAAATATGTAAATGTCTTTGTTTTGCCCTTTCCATTAGTATGCTATCCTTATTGATTGTTATGAGAATGTCTTATAACAATATTTTATTATCTTTGAAGGCTTCCAAAAGCTAATTTACCTCATAAAAGACTCAGAGACTTCTTGTGTTGACCCAGTTGTTTAGAACAACATCATTCTACAAGTACAGACATTTAATAAAGTACATCAAAGAAATGCTTTAAAGCATATTAAGTAAATTTGAAATAAATTAAAAGCAGCTTAAGATAAATGTATTAAACTAGCAATATAAAACAAATGAGATGCCAATTATTTAACTCAGAGGATGATATGGACAATGCAAGTTATTATATAAAGTACAATGAGAACAAATGACACATGAAACAGAGCAATCTGTAAGAAGAGAGCTGAGACAGCAGAAAAGAAGTAAAAAAAATGAATAAAAATCATTCATTAAGACAGACAGGAGTCTGTCCTGAAAGAGTGAATTTTAATTTAATTAAATGTGTGAAATGAAATGCCCATACCCAAACCACTTAATTTTAAGAAAAATACTTAAGACAAAATTCCAGAAAGTGGCTAAAAACCCTGATGACTGGATTGACAGTGGTTTTAAAATTAACCATCATAGTTCATAGAAGATACCAGAAGAATACATTTCATGTCATGTGAGACAATGTCTGTCAACCTAGGATTATATTCCCAGTTGTGCTTTCAATCAAGACTGAAGTAAAATAGGTTTTCAGTCAAAGGCTATACAATGCACAGAGTTCCCTGAAAGCCCACTATCAAAGTACTTCAAGAAAGCAGGATTTAACTTGGAAGAATGTAGTGACAGATTAAAAAAGTATACAATAATGTAGAAATGTAGAATAAAATTAATTATAATGATTACTAAGAATAGACATCAAATCACAAGGACATCAATGAAGAATTTGTGTGTGTGTGTGTGTGTGTGTGTGTGTGTGTGTGTAAAACTCACTAAGCTAGGGTCACTGTCCAATGAACACCAAGTTTCTGCCTGTCTTGGCCTCCTAGCACTGGATTATTCCCTTCTTAAATTTCTCCCTTTCTATTTATTTTTATTTTTTAAAATTTTATGAAGGTTTTTTGAGACAGAGTTTCTCTGTTGTAACTCTGGCTATCCTGGAACTCACTCTGTAGACCAGAATAGCCTCGAACTCACAAAGATCCATCTGCCTCTGCCTCCCAAGTCCTGGGATTAAAGGTGAACACCAACACAACCCAACATTTTTCTCCTTTTTTATATCTGGATTCTAGGGATTGGACTCAAGTCTTTATCCTGCAAGTCAAGTGTAGAGGAATAGCCCTGTGTGAAAGCTAAGGTCTACATTCCAGGGGCCACATTGAGAGTCCTGTGTGATATGCATGGATTGCAGGCACACTTTAACTCAGTATTCAGAAGGCAGTAGTGGTCCAAGCATTAATCCCAAGAGCAGGAAAAAAAAACAAACAAACAAACAAACAAAAAAAAAAACAGTGGAAGCAGATACAGGAAGGAGAACTCAGGAGTCAGTGTCACACAGGAATTGACATTTGAGGTGAGTCGGAAGTGAAAGGCAGAAAGTGACTAATCTGAGGAAGAGTTAGCAGAGAAAGGACATACAGAACTCTCAGGAGAAAAGGCGGGCTCTCAGCTCAGTTAAAGAGAGTTATAAAATCAGTTGAGTTATTTAAGTGGCAGACTAAAGGTCAGTTAAAGAGGCAGGCTGTAGAGGCAGTGAAGGAGCAGTTACAGAGTCAGTTACAGCAGATTCAATTACGGAGGCAGGATGGAGCAATGGGAGTTCAGAGAGAGACACAGACACAAAGCACAGCACAACAGAAGAAGCCTAGAACAAAGAGTGAGCTGACTCAAAAGAGTCAGAGTTCAGAAGGTGCTATTCACAGAGTTGCTCGTCAACAGTAAGTCTCAGAAAGCTGAAACTGAAGCCTTCTAGGTCTGGGCTACCTGTTTACATATTCTAGATTGTACAAAGGCTGAAGTCTTCCAGTTTCAAGGATTAAGACTAGATTTTAAAGAGGCCAAAACACTCTAGGGCTCCAGAATTAGTGATTTAATTGCACAAAAAAATAAATTGTCCTCTGCCCTGAACCAATGTCTACATTTAGTGAATCTACATCTATGTCTACAGGCAAGCAAAGTACTGACTGAACTATCTTTACAGTCCCTGTTGTGAAAAATTTGATATGCTTAATTTCAAATTATAGACATGGAGATGAGAGGAGCAATTATTGAGTTAAAACTCTTAATGACTTTCTGTTTGAGGAAGGTCGGTGTGAGTATTCATTTATATTAAACATCAATGAGAGAAGTATATCCTAAGGATTAAGCAATTAAATTCAACATTCAGGAAAAAGAGACAAATGTATTACATGACTTTAAATCCATAGAAGAGAATAAGGAAGAACAAAGAACTTAAATAATATCAGAGTCCACTCACATTAGTATAAAAAAAAATAGACTGGGTGACTTATAAAGAATAGAGATTTGTTGGCAACAATTCCCAAAGCTTGAAAGTCATGGAGTCTGTATCCTACTTTCTCCATACACAGGAGAAGGGCTGGAAAGAGTGAACCATTCTTGCAAGCCTTTCATACAGGCACCATCCTGGTCATGAGGGAGTTTGGAACCTATGTCCCAAATACCACCTAAAGACTCTATCTCCCTGTATCATTGCACTGGAGATTAACTTCCAGCACAAGATTGAAGTGATAAAATTGGATTTAAAGAATAAAAAGAGAATGTATATTATGTGGGCAGGACCTTCATTAAGTATGACAATTATATGAATGCATTCAATTAAATTAATAGTTTCAAAATCACAGTTTGATGAAACTTCTTTGTTTAAAGGAGAAATGTTGCAATTGTATGTAAATAAACTGTTGCGCTTATAAGAAATATGATTATATGATTAATTAAAAGCTTTAGCAAAGTTTAAATGAAAATTATCCAAAAAATACATACCCAGCAATGCCAATGTACAAAAATCAGATAGACTGTAGTTGTACACTGCTGCTAAGGCAGCTCATCAAACAGGACAAGTAGGTCTTTTCATATGTGTAAACTATGTCAGACTTCAACAGAGGGAACCACCATTCTGGCCAATGCCAGACTCCATAGTGGAACTCCAAGTGTCTGAGCTCAAGTATTTTTATTCATTCAGAATTCCTCAGGTATTCTACTGATAGCACATGCAGATCATTATCAATTAAAAAACCCCACAGAAATCTTAACACCTGCAAACAATATGGAACACCAAGACCTAGGCTAGCTCATTACCCAACAGTGCATAAAACAATTTCAAACATGACTAAAAATAAACTTTCCCAACAACTATCACTATCCTATATACTCTCAATATACAAATATTGATTTCAAGTGAAACAGTTTGTTTTTATAAAGTAGATCATTCTAATATAAGTAAGTTATCCATGTTGGATTCTTTACATGCCACATAATAGGTTCCAGATAGGTGTATTCAGCAAACTTGAATTAACACTAAAATAAATCGCAGTAAGTTAATATAATCATGAAATGATGTGCAAGTAATAGCCATACACTATTACTGCAACATTATGTTACAGTAATATGATAAGATATATGCATACACACTTTGAGAAAAACAAGGCAATTTGAGAGAAACTGTGAATCCTGGAATGAAATCCTGTCATATGCCAAACAATGCCACCTGTTTGAGCTAGACAATGTGAGTGCTAAATTACAGGTACTGTGACTCATACCAAACACACTGTTGGCAATAGTGTGCTTGTATTCTTTACTTATTTAATAGCAGTATGAGATGCTTCGATAAATCAGACATCTTGTTTAGCTGAATTCCTGTTGCTAAAAGAACAAGGTGATCTTCAAATTCTGTGTTCAGTGTGATTATGTAGCTGTCTCCTCCACATTCATTGGTGGCATCTGGCAAAACACACAACGTACATTGTTAAATCAACTCTAGCTGCAAAATTAGTCCAGGTTCAGCAGAGTGTGGGTGCAGCTGGTAATGAGCGAGACTCACTACCTCAATATGCTTCAACAGGATGTCTGACTCATTTTTGTTTCTGAGCCTTTTCTCATCTTTGCTGCTGCTGCAAATTCCAGAAGTTTTTCTAAACAGGATGCTAAGGAATGTATGTGGAGGGATTCTGGTAAAAGAAACAGAACAACTCTGAAAAACACAGTTCTGTGGGACTGGAAACACAAGATTCATCATATCTATTTTTCTGGAACCAGCTCATAAAATTATACTCATGGTGAATTTTTCCCTTTGTGCCATTTTCAGTCATATTTTTTTTTCTTTTTCTTACATATAATACCACTGTCATTGTAATTACTTTTAATAGTCTGCTAATGGTTTAGTGAAGGAATATTATAGGGATTGGAGAGTTGGTTAATATAAACATAGAGATGCTGCTATTGATCAACTAAATATAAAGTTTAGCAAGTAAGATACACTTGCATTACGACAAAAATAACCATGTTTTGCCAATACAAAGTACTCCAGCTTTATTATATCTTATCATTACAAAGTCTTGGCCTTAAATTTATTTTTTCCCAGGTGGACACCTACTTAGACCACTGGACTAAAATGTGAATGCTCATTAATGTTAGTTTCTTTCATGATTCAGTTAAAAATAAAAACTTTAATTAATGACTTCATTTTCCCATTCAAGAGCCAAACCAACAGTACTGTACTTATTATAATAAATTGCTTGAACACATTTCTGATAATATTCATAAAGGTTAAATAGAAAGGAACAGTAGATAATGTCAAAATCAAACAAGTGAATAATAAACGTGGTTGCTGATATTGATGTAATGTGGTAGTAAGATAAAAAACACTGAAAGGATGACATATTTCTTGGCAGAAAATACTTTTCATTCCATTTCAAAATAATGTGAAGAAGATCTGCAAAGAACTTTAGTGGTTAATTTGCTTTGGAATATTGAAAGGAGCTTTCATCTTCTGAGACAGAGTATATTTGGTAATGAGTTTGAAAACAACCATTTCTCTCAAGAGGAGAGATAAGTTTTTCTTTCCCATGCTTAGGTGTTTTGGTGAAAATAACAGGTTTGTATAAAAGATAACATAATAAAGAAAATCTATTTTCATAGCAACATCCACTTCCAGAAGTATAAATTTTCAAGAAATAAGATGGATAGGAAAATAAAATAAACTTTATGATAGACTCAACTCTCCAGTTAGGGCCTACAGAATCATACATGTTGTTATCTGGATTTAAAACCACTAAGTCTGAAAAAATCAACCAATATGATATTATGTAAACTGAGACTGCTCAGTGATGGGTTTTCTAGAAGCAGAAGCTATCTCTATTGTGGAAGCAAAAATCATTTCCTATGAAGAGTAAGCAGTAGGATGAGGAAGAAGAATCTGCTGTTGGTATCCTATTTTGGTTTGTGTCACTGTTATAATACACTCATTAAAACAACTTGGAGAAGAAAGGGTTTATTTGGTTTATACTTTCACATCCAGAGAAGCAAAGGTATAAACTCAATGCAGAAACCTGGAGATAGGAAATGTAGCAGAGACCATGGAGGAAATGTTCATCACTGGCTTGCTTCCCATGGCTTATTCTGTTTGTTTTCTTATGCAACTCAGGACCCCCTTCCCAGTGGTAGCACTACCCACAGTGAGTTGAACACTCTCACATCAACTAGAAATCAAGAAAAATTCCACTTGGACATGGGCTCAGGCTAGTCTGATGGAGACATTTTCTCAATTGATGTTTCTTCTCCTCAGGTAGCCCTAGTTCCAATCTAGTTGACAAAAACTAACCAGTGCAATTTACTCATTGTCAACTTGACTCACCATTAGATCACAGCCTTTCCTTTTCTGTTTATCCCTAAGTTATAATGTTGACATCAAAATATAAAACACAATGTAATTTTAAAAGTCCCAGAATATTTAATTTTAAAAGTATTTTAAAAGTTCAATATTTCTTTCAAAAATAAAAAATAACCTATCTATGACATTCTATAAACATATGTACATGCACACACAAAAAACACATGCACATTTTTATTATATTTAATATATGGTTTTAATCTAAATATGTTTTATATTTAATTTTAATACATTATAAATATATATGTAAATATAAATAGCCTTTAAAATATCATATATATCTGTAAATTTTATGACGTTATGACTTAGTTACTATTCTTCTCTAGTTCTTTTAAAAAATTTTTCTCTCATATATTACATACTGACATCCCTTCTTCTCTCCTTCCACTCTTCTAGACTCCCCCATCTTCCCTCTCCCCCAGATCTATACCACCCCTATCCCCACCCACTCCACCCATCCTTCCCCTTAGAAAAGAAGATTTACTGCTCAAATAGGGCTAAATAAAATGGAATAACTCTGGGCACTAATCCCTACCTCAAAGGTGGACTAGGCAACCCAGCAGGAACAAAATGGTCTCAAGGGCAGGAAAGATGGTCAGAGATCCTTCCACTCCAATTTATAGGAGTTTTGTAAGAACACTAAGCCAGATAACCATAAGCTATATTTAGAGGACTCTGCAGGTTCAGTGTCTGCAGCTTTAGTCTCTGTGGGTCCCTAAAAGTGCTGGTCAGTTTACTGGATGGGACTTTCTTTTCTGGTGTTTTCCATCCCTCTGGTTCATGCAATGCCATCTCCCCCTCGTCTGCAAGGTTCCCCAAGCTCTGCATGATGTCTGGCTCTGGGCCTTGTAACTACTCCCATCAGCTGCCAGAGGAAGCATCTCTAGTAAAGATTGGGCAGGGCATCAATCTATGAGCAGAAAAGGATATCATTAGAAATCATCTCCAGATTATCTAGTCTCTAGTTCCTTGCCTGTCCTGAAGTATCAGGCATGGGCTCTGTCCTTTGGCATGGGGTTCTGCCCTTCCATTGTCTCAGTGGACCCTGCAGGGAAGATAAGTTACAGGTTGAAGATTTTGTTCCTGGGATGGTGTCCCAGTCCTAACCACTGGAAGACTTGTGTGGTTGCAGGAGTTGGCCTTTTTAGGCTTTCTATCCCCCATTACCAGGGGTCCTTTCTAGGGTCTCCCTTGTAGATTCCGGTGACTTTTCACTGTACCAGATCTTCTGATCTTCTGTTAAATGTCCTTCAGTTCTGATTGTCTCTTCATTTATTCTCTCCCTCCATCCCTCACCCTTGACTTGTTCCTTCTGTTCCCATTCCCATCCTCTTCCACCTCGCCTGAACCACCTGTTCTATTTCCCCTTTATCAGGGAGATCCATGTGTTACCACTGGAGTCTTCCTTCCTTCATAGTCTATGTGTCTGGTGCACACTTTCTTATTCCAAAAGGGATAACCAGGGCACAGTAGCAACCAGATCAAAGCAAAACCAAATTCTAAATGTGTAAATAGCTCAATGTCTGATATCTGTCGATCACTCGTGACCTAAGGACTCAAATGTGTTGATCTGCTAACAACAGCACATGCAGATTTTCTCACAGGCTCAGGCAAGATGCATTTTTTACTTGCCATGATTCTTAGGAGTCGACCCACAATCCTGGCATCTTTAATATGCTAGAATCCCCAATGCAACTGAGAACAATGTACCTCTCCTAGTCTCTCACAGTGAAAACTTCAAATGTTCTCTGTGACCCCTTAAATCCAGTAGTTTTTGTACATCAGAAAATAGTACCACATAAGAGATTCAAACACTTTACCAAATTTAGCTGCCAGCTTGAGATATAGCCTTGACTCCCTGGATTTTTTATTGTTGTTGTTGACCCTGAAGAATGTTTCTCAGCATATTTCATCTCAAAGCAACTTCTTTTAATAATCAAAGTTCATTTGTCAGCCCCAGGTAACAAGCATCTATTCTTCCAGTAAAGCAAAGTATTTTACTTCAGTGATGATGGTTTCTTGTTCATCACAACCAATTCTCTTACTACAGCAGGCCAGAAACCATAGATTTTTAATTCAAATGTATCACATGAATTGCTCTGACAAAATCATTGCTTCCCTTTGAAGCTTCACAAGTCAGGTCTCCATTATCTGCATTTCTCTCAACATTTTTATCTTCTAAGCTCCCACAGGGCAGCCCATTAAGCTTTGAACACTCAATGGCTTTTCCAGTCCAAATTTCTAGCAACTCTCAGAATTTTCCCCAAAATAATATATTCAAGTCTGTCAAAGCAAAAGCCTACTTTCTGGTATAAGTTTCCACCCTTGTGGTGAATACAGCAGGCAGAAATTCAGTAAGTAGTTTGGAGTAAAAAGACATAAAAGGATGCCAAGAAGATAAAAATACTCTTTGTTTTCTGAAAACCTAAAGATGTTCTTGATTCTTATGAAAACAGAGATGCCAAAAGTGTTTGGAGGCTCTGATCTCTTACCGGATTGCTGAATGAGTTTAAGGTTATGTTTCTAAGGAGGGGTTATTAAAGTAAAAATCTCCATGTCAAGAGAATGGGATCTCTGGCTTGGGTGGAAACAACATTTCAGTTGATTCAGGTCATTCATTCACTTAACCAAGGAAGCACCATTGTGAGGAAGGTAGGCTTGTTTTAAGCTAAAGATAGAGGTGAAATAATTAGGCATTTAATGAGATGTTGTGATTTTCCTCCACAGAAACCCTGCTGCTAATGCAGTAGCTTGCAGGGTGCAACCATATAAGGTCACAAATCTACCTACATTTCTGAATTATTTAGAAAAGCATAACTTCCTTTACTTTCTTCTGTATCTTCTCTAAATGTTATTTCTTTAGCATTTTGGTCCTCCTGACTTCTCCTCCAAAGCCTGCCTCCAGGCCATGGCTTACCTCCCATCTGTCTGACCTTCATATCAACTTAAAATGACATTGCCTTCTTTTCTTCTCTTTCCATTCTACTCCTCCAGGAAGTTGCTATGGTGTTATTACTTGTATGCCATAAGTTTTATTATAAACTCTAAGAAAATTGACCTTGAGCTACCATTTGAGTTTGTATTTAAATTCTCTTATTCTTTACCATTTTTTTCTTGTTTGGTTGTTTTGTCATTATCTTATTTGCTTGTTTTTTTAATTATTTTATACTATTTTTTCTTACTGTTATTTACTAGATGTCTTTTTTTTCTAATGAGAGGCAGAAAAGGTGTAGCTCTGGATGGGCGGATGAGTGGAGAGGAACTGGGAGGAGTAGGAGAACAGAAAACTGTAATCAGAATATATTGTATGAAAAAAAGCTATTTTCAATAAAAGAAACAAAAATAAGACTAAGAAGAACCTGAAAAGAGGACTCCAATTTTCCCTGCATCACTAGTTGGGTTTATGTTTCTATGATGAAACACTGACCAAAAACAAACACGAGAAGGAAGGGTTTATTTGGCTTACACATCTACATTAGAATCCATCAGCAAAGGAAGACATGGCAAGATCTCATGTTAGAAGCCTAGAGGCATGAACAGAAGCACAAACCATATAGAGAAATAGCTTACTGGCTTTCTCTCCATAGCTTGCACAACCAGCTTTCTTATAGATCAGAGGCTCATCTTCCCATGGCTTGTACTTACAGAGGGCTTCCCACCCTCTTCAATTTCTTCAATTTGAAATTAAGAAAATGTCACAATGGACAGGCCCACCAGATACTTGTTTGAAAATACAAATTTTTAATTATATGAGTCAAGAGAGTGAAGATGAATTTGTGGATTTTCATTTTTATACCTCCAGAAATGGCATTGTATTGAGATGAGGCTGGCATCTCACAGTTTTCTATAGATTTAGAAAGTTTGACTACCTGAAACAGTGCTACGATCCTGGATTAGAAAAAGGAAAACAGTTTCCATGAATAAGAAAGTAGCAGAAGTAGGACATCAAAAATGGGCCACAGAGCACCCAACAGTGAAGAGAAAAGACCTGTGGAGAAGGCGACATTAGAGGTAAACTTAAGGAAACAAGTCTTTTTCCAAGTGCACTCAGTATGGTCTTTGCAAAAAAGGGAGCAGACACATAGATCAGAAATCATGTCACAAATGATGCATTGAACCCATTAGGTAGTGACCAAAATGCACCAAAAAGCAGATGGAAATTCCAGAACTTCGAAGTAATCAATCTCTTCTGGAGATTTAAGGAGTCTCGGAGTTTCCATCTTGAAATCTGATCAACTCAATAAGTATTTGTTTAAATGGACATTTTGCTTATAACCAAAATATATAAACCCCATTTTAAATAATGTAGGAGAGTGGAGACGTGGACCCAGAGCAAGTTCAAGGACTGTGTGCTATTCTTCTGGTCTTTTCAAAGTCTTATTTACTTTTAGAAAGAGAGTTATGGAATGTCAAGTACCAGATCTCTTCATGTATGCCCTGTAAATAAAACCACATATTTCTTCATAGTACTGGATAATTTAGTGAGCCAAGGCTCCCCAGGCACTGCCCAACACTAAGAATACCTCAGAATTCCTTGTGAACTTTTAGTTTAAACTCAGAAATAGTGACCAAAAATTATATTACCAAAAATCATAAGTATTCTATTATATTTAACCTTATTTTTACCATGTTTATCATGAGCCTGCACCTGAATATACTGATTTAGCCTCAATTTCTTTACTTGCCAAATTAAAAACAGACTCAGAGGATTGAATACCTACATGTTCCTTAATTGAAAATAAACTTTTTAAAAATTTTGTTGATGCAGAACAACCAGGTAAGCACCCAACTCTCAGAACACTTGGTTCTGTTATCACACTTCAGTCTTCTGTAGCCCCTCCCTAAACTCCTTCAGTCTGAGCACCCCAAATCCCAACTCCTGTGGACACTCTCATTTCCTGCACAGGCCATGCCATCTAAAAGAACCAGTACAACCCATTTCACCCAGAAGAACCAGCATCTAACACCAGCAAGCATTCCCTGCAAACAGACCATGGAACAAGCCAATAAAAGACAACACAAACTCAACACACTCTCTGAAAATCTAGAGAAGAAACAGAAACCCAAAAGCAAAATACTCACCCAACAAAGACAAACCCAGAACTAATCACCTGAGCCCGTACTCACCCCAAACCCAGATGCTTAGATGACAGGGCAGGAATATAATCAATAACAGCCATGACAGTCTGTTGAGGCCATAGCCTACCTGTTCTACCATAGCAGCCCTAAACATTCCAACATAACTCAATCACAAGGAAAAGTCTTTCAAAATGACATCATGAAGATAATAGAGGTCCTTCTATAGGAAATGAATAAATCATTTTAAGAAATTGATGAAAAAACAAACAATGGAGGAGTTGATGAAATTCATTAAAGAAATCCAGGAAAATACAAGCAAACTGTTAAAAGAAATAAATAAGTCCCATAAAGAAAACCAAGAATAAACAAGCAAAACTGTTCGAGATCAGAAAATGGAAATAGAAGCCATAAAGAAAACACAAATTGAGGGACTTCTGGAAATGAAAAACCTAGAAAAATGAACATGAAGTACAGAAGAAAGCTATTGCAACAGAATACAAGAAATGGAAGAAAGAATCTCATAGTTGAAGATACTATAAATGAAAAAGTACATTGGTCAAAGAAAATATTAAATTCAAAAAAATTGTGCTATAAAACATCCAGAAAATCTGGGACATATGAAATGGCCAAACCTAAGAATAAGAGGAATAGAAGAAGGAGAAGAATCTCAGCTCAAAAGCTTCAAGAGAAAAAAAGAAAGTAACATTTAAAAGCAAACCTATTAGAATTACACCTGACCTCTCAATGGAGACTCTAAAAGCTGGAAGGACCTAGACAGATGTGCTGCAGACTCTAAAAGACCACAGATGCAAGCCCAGACTACAATATCCAGTACTCCATGGTAAAGCCAAATTTAAACAATATCTATCTAGAAACCCAGCCTTACAGAAGTGTTAGAAGGAAAACTTCAACCTGAGGAGATTAACTACACCAATGAAAACAAAGCAAAGAAATAACCTCATGCAAGCAAAAACAAAAGAAGGGAAATACACACAAGCACACACACACACTGAAGCATACAAACACACCATAGCCAATTAAAAAATAAATAAACAAGCAAACAAACAAACAAACAAAAAATCCAGTCAGAATTAACAATCACTGTTTATTGATATCTCTCAATATTAATGGTTTAAATAAAAAGACATAAAATAACAAAATAGATGTGAAAACAGGATCTATCATTCTGATGCATACAAGAAATACACCTCAATATCAAAGATAGACGTTACCTCAGGGCAAAGGATTGAAAAAAAGATATTCCAAGTAAATGGACCTAAAAATCAAGATAGTGTAGCCATTTAGTAGCTAACAAAATAGACTTCAAACCAAAATTAATCTGACACAGGGAGTATATGTCATATTTATTAAATGAAAAATCCATCAAGATGATGTTTCAATTCTTAACATCTATGCCCCAAATACAAGAGAACCCACAACTGTAAAAGAAACACTACTAAAGCTTAAATCACATACTTAATCTCATACAATAATAGTGGGAGACTTCAATATTCCACTGTCATCAGTGGCCAGATCATCCAGACAAAAACTAAATAGATAAATACTGAGGATAACAGACATTTTAAACAGATAAATGGACCTAACAGATATCTACAGAACAATTCACCCAATCACAAAAGAGTATACTTAAATTGACTACTGTTGGTTACAAAGCAAGTCCCAACACATACAAGAAACTCAAATGGCCTACTTATTCTACTAGATCACTATGGATTTCAACAAAAACAGAAAAAAAAAAAACACAGAAAGAATACAAACTCATGGAAACTAAATAACTCTACTAAATAATAACTGGATCAAGACAGAAACAAAAAAAAATTAAAGACTTTCTAGAATTTAATGAAAATAAATACATAACATACACAAGCTTATGGAACACAATGAAAGCAATGCTAAGAGGAGAGTTCATAGCACTAAGTGCCTAAATAAAACAACTGGAGAGATTATACACTAGTAACTTAACTAGTAACTTAAGCCCTAGAACAAAAAGAAGTAAGCATGACCAAGAAGAGTAGATGGCAGAAATTAATCAAACTGTGGGCTAAAATCATTAAAATAGAAACAATGAGAATAATACAAAGAATCAATGGAATAAAGAGTTTTTCTTGGAGAAAATCAACAATATAGACAAGCCTTTATCAAAACTAACTAAAAGAAGGAGGGAAAATATCTAAACTAACAAAATTAGAAAAGAAAAGAAATGAAAAAAAAAAGAAAAAAGAAAAGAAAAGAAAAGAAAAGAAAAGAAAAGAAAAGAAAAGAAAAGAAAAAGAAAAGATATAACAACTCTGAGGAAATATAAAAATTCTGTTGGGGGCCAATCCCCCAGCCTTGTCCCCATCAATGCCATGATGTTGCACTGCTCATGCAGTCAGTAATTTCCCACTTCCGCCCACAAGAGTTGTTTATCTCTATCTCGCTATTTGCTTAACTTTTGGTAGTTACAAAATATAGAGTTAGACTTCCTTCAAGTGTAAGACATCCTGTTTTTGCAGTTTGCCCTTAGCTAGTTCCTCCTTCTCTTCACCCCCTCCTTAGCCTATATATGCAGTGTGAAAACATTCAATAAATGGACTTGATCAGAGAATCCTGTCTTGTCCCATTCTCTCACGCCTCTTGTCCCCTGACCCCTCATTCTCTCCTCCAGGGTCCCTGGTTGACTGACCCGCAGGCCGGGTCAAAAATCATTAAGTCAGGTCATATTTTAAAAACCTGTACTACACAAATTTAAAAAATTAATAATAGTTTCAAAAGATACTACTTACCAAAGTTAAATAAAGATCAGAAAAACATTCAAATAGACCTATAGCCCTAGTGAAATAGAAGCAGTTGTTAAAAGTCTTCCAACCAAGAAAAGCCCAGGAACCAGATGGGTCTAGAGCAGAATTCTACCAGACTTTCAAACATTTGTTGACACCAATATTCCTCAAATTATTCCACAAAATAGAAACAGAGGAGACATTTCCAAATTCATTTTATGAGGCCATAGTCACACTGATACTCAGACAACAGAAAGATCTGACAAAGAAAGATAATTGCAGACCAATTTCCCTTGTAATCATAGATGAAAAATTACCCAATACAATATTCACAAACTAAATTTAAGAACACTCAGAAAACTCAGCCAACATGATCAACTAGGCATCATCCCAGAGATATAGGGATGATTCAACATATGCAAACCAGTCCATGTTATCCACCATATACACAAAATGAAGGAAAAAGAAAAAGAAAAAAATTACCAAAACAAAACATTCTATACCAAAAAAGCTTTTGATAACATCTAACATCCCTTCATGATAAAAGTCTTGCAGAGATCAGGGATAGAAGGGACAAACCTCAAACTTGTAAATTTACAGCAAGTCTAGAGACAACATCAAATTAAATGGAGAGAAACAATAGAATATTACTCAGCTGTTAAAAAAAAATGACATCATGAAATTTTGAGGAAAATGAAGGGAACTAGAAAAAAAAATCATTCTGAGTGAGATAACTTAGATCCAGAAAGACAAACCCAATGTGTATTCACGTATAAGTAGATATTAGCTGTTAAGTATAGGAAAACCGTGCTATAATCCACAGACCCTGAGAGGCTAGGTAACAAGGAAGGCTGAGTGTGGGGTGTAATATATCTCTCTGGAAAGGGAAAATAGAACAAGTTTTGCTGATGTAATGGGGGCACATGGAGATGGGAACAAGAGGGATCGGCTGAAGTGTGGTTAGGGGAGGTAGAGAGCACAGGAAGAGATGACAGCAACTGAGGGGGCATTTTAGAGGAGATGTAGAAACCTAAGGCAGTAAAAATTCCCTGGAATTCATGAAGGTGATCATAAGGAGGCCTCCTTTTAATGAATGATATGGAGCCTGACATAGCCATCTTCTGTAACCAGGCAATGTTTCCAGTGATAGAACTGGGTCACCAACCCAACCACAAATCTTTCTACCTACACTCTGTCCTTCCTCCAAGATGTGCTGGGGCAATGATGGTACAGAACTAGGTGAACTGTACAAACAATGACTTGTCTGAGACCCATGCCATGACAGGTAGCCCAAACCTGACACTGCCTGGATGGTTAAGAATCAGAGGCTGCATTGTCTTGAGTCCTAGGGAAAAACCAAACACAACTGGAAAAAATTGAAATAATTCTAAATGATATTCTGTTATAGTCATAGATTGGTGCCTAGCTCAACTGTCATTAGTGAGGCTCCTGCCAGCAGCTATTGGGTGCAGATGCAAAGTCCCACATCCAATCATTAGGTGGAGAGTGAGTCTAAATAGAAAATCTTCATTTTCATGTGGAAATAAAGGGAGCACAGGGAACCTCACAAATGAGGAAAAGAAAGGATCATAAGATACAAAAGGACAAAATCATCAAGAGAACATGGCCCACAGACTCAACTAAGCAGAGTTCATAGGGGATCACAGAGACTGAGGCAGCAATCATGGATCCTGCAGGGTTTGTGCTAGGACTCCTGCATATATGTTATGGTTGTTAGCTTGGTGATTTTATGGGATTCCTAACATTAGGAATGGGTGTGCCTCTGATCCATTTACCTACTCTTAGTATCCTTCTCTTTCTTCCTTCCCATATCAATGCTGGTGCATAGCCTGACTGTATCTTGTGCCATGGAGCACTGATATCCCTAGGAGGCTTGCTTCTTTCTAAAGGGAAATAGAGAGAGAGAGTGGAACTGAGGGAAAGAAGAAGTGGGGGAGGGGGGCTGGGTAGGAAGGAGGGAGGGGAAATGGGACAGAATGTACTCTATGCAAGAAGAGTAAATTTTAAAGTATTTAGAAATGTTTTATATATGCTATGGGTCTTGATTCTACTGCAGCTCTTTGAATGGTGATCACTTAATTGGTACTGTCTTAATATCTCTATTCTGGTATATATGACACTGACTGATGTTATCCAACCCTTTTTTTAGCCATGCCATTCTCCTACCAAGTATCCCCAAATTAAGATGATGTGACATAAAATTGTTCAACTTTAAAATGGACAGGTTGAAAGTCATTCATATTCTCAATTACTTTATTTTTTTAATGCGAATTGGAAAAATGAAACTTTGAATTTTGAATTTTTTTTCATGAACTAGCAATTTAAATCACTTTCTCATGATGGGAATGAGCAACCCTCAGAGTCTATGAAGCCACTCAATCACTAGGGTCAATAACTGATACGTTACAGTAGTCACTATTGTTAAACTGTCATATTCTAGAAGTTATGATCATTTCAAATTATTATACAGTAGGTTATTCAGGATGAAACTTTATCATAACCCCAAGGATCATATGATTTCATTCACTTTTCCTTGACCAATGAATGTGTCCTTCAATAAAAAGAGTCAGCAATATTTGCCAAGCACCTGACAAGGAGCTTGTGGTGGATACTCTCACTTGTGTTAGGTCCCTCTGCTTTTTTTTCTCTCTATACAAAAATGCACTATCATGGTTATATTTAAGGATGCTAAGGACATTATACTGAAGAACATATTGAAGCAAAGAATTTAACAAATTAACTATTGTATTATATTGAATAATGAATATAATAGAATTCTTAAAATATAAAATCAGGACTCCATGAGTCTCTTGTTCATGAGTTGGGAAACTGTAGTTGCTCTAGTTGCTCATTTAGCCTCAATCTTTTCATTTGTGAAAATAAAAATAGTCTCAGAGGGTTGAACATCTATGAGTTCCTTATTTAGAAACAGGAATTTGTTAATTTTTTAAATAATATGTATATGCAATGTCAAAACAACCTTAATATAGTGCGCATTTGAATATGAGATTTTTTTTTTCAATTTGCAGGCTACATCCTGCTAAAATTCATGCAACTATTAGCTATAGAGATTAAAACAATTTTGTCTTTATTCCATATCACTTTTTCTGACTTATGTTAGATTGTATAAAGGAGCTAATAAAGACTTAATTGAACTAAGGAGAAGCAGACAAGTAGTGATTCATCTGTTAGCTTTAATTAAAAGAATGAATTCTAGTAACAAATCCAATGACTTCAGGTGGCAGGCCAGAGATCTAAATATATGAAAGGGAAATAGCTATTGAACCAAGTGAATTTCTTACCTTATCTAAAAGCATTCATTTCAACTGAAAAAAAAAATGCAAGCCAAACAACTGGTCTGGCCTAGTGAAAAATACAGAACATCACCAATAACACTTGTAACACTTAGAAGTAGTAATAGTTCGGCAAAAATAAGTCTGGGAACAATTTTCGGCTTGGGATAGAGAAAGTAAAATATGTGAAAAGATAGCTGACAGAATAGAATGAAAACCATGGACCAGTTGTTTTGAGCATTTCCAACAAGTGTTTACTTAGTATGGCAAGGGCAGAGTAGGGGAGAAGGGCAAGGGAGAGGCAAAACAGCAGAAGTTAGTTCAGTTGCCCCTCCAGTGTCAACTTGCATATTTATATTTTATTAAAATAAGAATAGGATATATTTAGAGATGGGTCAGTGACTCATCCCAGGATAAAAGTACACTTATATTTCACAGATTGGGTAAGTAGGGTTTATCAAATACTAGTACTATTTTAATGCATCAGGTACAAAGCAGAGAGTTAAAATTCAAACTGTTTGTGTGTAACTGCAGAGTCCACATAGCACTAGACACGATAGTGCCTAGTAAAGTGTTTCCTTAGGAAGCACTGGCTCCAGAAACTTAGGGGTAACTTTTGCAAGGTTTGGCAGAAAGAAATTGTAAAGAAGGAAATTTTAATCTATGAACCTGTCTGTGTCAATGGCACTAATATCTTCTAGTCTTATTAAGAATGTTTGACTAATGAAAAATGTACATATGTATGGTCAACATGTGCTATTTAATTCCAGCACTCAGAAGGAAGGGGTAAGTGGTATCTCTCTTAGTTTATAACAAGTCTGGTCTTCACAGAAAGTTCTTGGTCAGCCAGTGAAACAATTAGACCCTATCTCAGGCAAAACACAATACACATACACACACACCCTCACACAAAACTAGGCTATAATCCTCAAAAGGATGAACAAGAAGAAGCAAAGAGAAGACATCAGAGGGCAAGAAGAGAAGGAAATTCTTGCATGCTTGAGCACAAAAGTCATGGGACTATGTAAAATACACCAGGCTCAGGAGAAAAATTACTCTATCACCTCACTTACAGATAGATTTAAAGTTGAACCACTGATGCTCATACTGAAAAGTAAGATATGTTATTTAAGTAAGGGAAGTATAAAGTAAAAGACTTCTGACTCATTTATTTAAGATATAGATCGATTCAAGATTCAATCAGGTTAATGGAATGATAATGAAGACAATTTGCATTTAAATCTTAAAGGTTTTTACCTTCGTAGTAAATTGCTTTTAATATCTTAGCATTTCTTTAATTTCTATCTTCTTTTTCAACTGCTGGGAAAGTTGATTGAGAAATATTGCTGGAGCAGCAAGAGCTCATTAGACAATTCAAGTAAGCTTCACTAGAAAGAGAAGATGATGAATTTCTTTCTCAGGACCTGAACTTCACATTTGTTTTAAGTCAGGATGTCTCTGCATGTTCCTAGAAGCTAGAGTTAAGCAGTTAAATTAATTTATGAATGAAATCAGGTGTTCTCCCCCAAGAATCCTTATTGGAATACAATAAAAATCAGGCATATGTCTTTTTTTTTAAAAAAAAAAAAATTGCTTTTTTTCTTTCACAAGCATTAATAGATAAAGTTACAGAAACATATAGATGTAAGGAAGTATTAGTAATTCCATTTAATGAAAACATTAGAATTTGAGAAGAGATGCTAGAATGTTACATTTCCATCACTCATATAAATTTTACAATCAAAATTCTATCTGCAGCAGGGAAAACAGTTACCATTAACTAGAGACAGCAACTTTCTCTTAATGGAAGCACTAAATCACCACTTTCAAAACTAAATGATATAAAGTAACTTCAGTTCTTTAAGGAAGAAGGAGGATCATTTTGTTTTTAGAAGGAATACATGTTGTTTTCATTTACCTTAATTGATACATGGAAATTAAGAGCCTACTATTAGACATACAACAGCAAGAAACTAAATATACTATCGTACAATTCTATGACAATACAGTTTCATAATAAAATGAAATATTACTCATCGTAAAATGGGAGATAGGAAATTAAACCTAATGCCAATGGGAAAAAATGGTAAAACATGAGCAAAGCAAATTAGTGATGTCAACAGCATCATCTGCATTGCCTTTGAAAAAAAGTCCAGGAGAGGGCAAGGAAGTTTCTAAGGAGTTTCAAAAACTTGAGTAAAATATTCTCTGACAATGTGTGCCAGTTTCTTTGATTATTAAAAGCAAAACTAGACTATTGGCACTTTTAGCTGAAAAGAAATTTATTAGAAGCCTTGACTGCTCTACAACACAGTGAGATGCCCCAGATATGCTGTGGTAATACAGGAGAAGGCCCAGGACTTCTCACTAGTGATGTAAAGGTTTCATAGAGAACCTTGACAAATATGCCAGGGTTTAAAAGCAAGAGAATACTCTTATCCCTCATACATGCATTTTTAAGAGTAAGAGAGAGGGCAAAGAGGTTAAGAGCATAAATTCCCCTCGCAGAGCTCCCAGCACCCAAATTCCAGGAGACTCAGAAGTATATGCAGCTCCAGCTCCAGAGTATTCAGTACCCTCTTCTGGCATCTGCAGCACTTGCATCCATGCACATACAAACAAATACACACACTCAAGCATTAAAACAAATGGATTTGTACATTAAAGCCAGCTGTATACAGACAGCTATATTACAGGAAAAACAAGTAACTTGTTCATGTTCCTCTATCAGGGACAATTTCCAGGTGTCAGGCTGCTGTTTCCTATACAGTGAATTAAGCACTATCAAAACAAAACAAAACAAACAAACAATAGAAAAAAAACCCAAAAGACAGCTAAATACCACAGTGATTTTTTTATTCTAGAATTCTATATTTGTCTGTGACTCACATATGGAAAAAAATGCAACCATGGAACTATGATAGCAAAGTACCTACATCAGGATATTCATGTAAATTATAGACAAGTAGAATTATCATCATTTCATTTAATATCTTTACCAAAGGACATTAAGTTAATCTGTAATACATTTATTCAGTTTACATATTTAACTTATATAAATCGGGTAGCACTTCAAAATAAGGATAAGTTTAGAAGAAAATAAGTACCTGTCTTTCCTATCCAAACAGTCCCATCTATATGTTATAGTTCAAAATATTATTTGTTATAATTCTTCCAAATGCTGTTTTTAAAAAATTGAACACATTTAAGACATAATGAAACATTCTTTCCTTTTTTTAATGAAGTTGTTTTCACTGTTCCCATACATTATTCTGTATTTTTCACACACATATTCTCTCATAAACAGAATGCTATCCTTGTCTGTATTTAAAATATGTGAGTAAACTATCATACTGGCAGTACCAACTCTCAACTGGTTTCCATTATGAAATACCACAGCCTTGCAACTGAGTAATGTTAACAGGTTTAGTTTTATTAGATTCACCTCAAATGCTGATCAGTTTCACTCTGACTCTCATTGTGTGCTGATAGATACTCAGTTTGTCCACTTCCTTCCTTGCTGTTTGTCTTGCCTACCTATATGAATAAAACAATAAACACCTTGAAATGCTGCTGCCTAACCATATGCTGAAAATTCATGTAGAGGATAAAGTTTAATATAAAATGACTAATAGTGGGATTTGTTTATCTTTCTTCTATCGGGTATTATTTTTCAGAATATTATCACTAGTTTCAACTCACAATAGCAGTTTAGGAAAATTATCACTGTACTACATTTGGAGGATATTTACACGTAAAGAGGTAGTATCTCCTGTAGTAACTAGTAACTGAGTATTTTCAAGTGTTCACTGGCCATTGTTTAACACTTAATCATCTTTTCCTATTTGTTAGCTACAATTATCTCTCCTAATTATTAATTTGACTTTCTTTTTGTTCTTCATGATTTTTCCCCCTTCTGTCACAGTCTTAATATATCTCTGCAAATATATTCATTTTGTCCTCCATTTCCTTGAATTCCAGATTGACATTTTCTTTGATTTTTCTTTGGGAGTTTTTTATATGTGTTTCCATTATCATCAGACACTTTGGTTACAATAGGAGAAAACCTTTATTCTAATTGACATTAATCTTCAGCAGTGAGATAATTATCCTTGATAATACCTCTATCTTTGTATTTCAAATTTTAGTTTACTGTGTCTAGTCTGGATTTATTCTTATATACTTGTCTCAGTAATTGTGTACTATATGAGGACTTAACTTAAATTCTAAAAATTTTTCAGGTTCATAACCTCACTATAAAAATTTCTAGTTGGTACCTTTTCTTTTTTAGAGTAGTAATAATTATTCAATTGTTTCTCTTATTTAATCTGGGATATTTTTTAAATTCTCAATTTTCTGCCTTTAATTGTTACTATACCCTATATAATTTCTTTAAATTTATCTTCTAGCTACTCATTCTCTCTTTAGCTTTATCTAATATTGTAGACATCACTATTTCTATTTTAATGATTATATTATTCATCTCTATAGTTCTATTTGATCTATTTATTCAAATATGCCTTCCTAACATTTTCTTTTTAAGTTACTATGTTTCTTATTTTCAACATTACTTCATCATACATTTCAAAATGTTCTATTATTTCTATATTTTTGAGAGCAACACTTCCCCAAAACTTCCCTGACATATTATCCTTCATGGAAGTTTGCTTCTTCAAGATTGAATTATTGTAGTTGAGCTTTGCTATTTCTATTTTATTTTTTAAACACATGAAAGCTCTGAACACTGAATTATCAAATGTTTCCCTAGAGGGTTATTATTTATTTATTTGCTGAGGATCTGTAGGGCATTTTAGGTAATTTATAAATTTTCATATTAATAAATATTAAATATTTCAGTTTGTAGAAAGAAAAACTAAACATTAAATATTTTAAATTTTAAATATTTTAAATTTATTTTCTAATTTATAATCATGATTTAAATTGACAGTTCCACATGCCATTATAAACTTGCTGCTGATTTTTTTCCATGAAGCAAGTGTGAATCAAATTTTATATTTTTTCTCATGAGCTTCAATGTAACTGAATTATCCATCAAAACACATTTTCTGTAACTTTTACTTCTACACATAAATAGAACTATTTGTAGACTGTCTTATATCTTCTCACATTTTATTTTAGATACCCTACTTTGATTATTCCTTCCTATATTTTGGAATGGTATTTTGCTATAATTTGCTTAAATGATTAGAAATTTTGTTCAAACTTCTATAAATGTGTGAGCTTATTTGATGAGATTCACATTAAAATCAGTGAATGCAGGAAAAGGATTCTGCAGTCGAGAGCATGGGCAAGCCTCATCTAACCAGTTGCAAACTTGAGTAGAATGGAAGACTGACCTCTCTGAGAGATACCACCCATTAGCAGCCATTAATTGTTTATTGCTTCCTAATCAGTTATCTCATCTCAATTGATCAGCTCTAAACACTAAATGAACTCAGCAGGTCAGATTTATACATACAATTGTGTGTTTGTGTGTGTGTGTGTGTGTGTGTGTGTGTGTGTGTGTGTGTGTGTAACAATAATAATTAAAGAAGAAGATGCCATGAATGTGAGAATTAGAGGAGTGCCACAGGAGAAGTTCAGGGCAGAAAGCTTCATAAATCATGTAAATACAGCACTCTTACACAAAACTCTTGAAAAAGTGAAATAAATGTAAAATAAATAAATAAGACAAAATAATAGATATTCCTCAGCCAGGTACCCTTCAGACATGATTTGTATCATGAACTCTTCCTAAGTCTCTTTATCCAAGCATGTAGCCCATTCTACAATTCAAGCATGGCAGCTTTGGTGGCATATAACTCATTTAATAAATTAAAAAATCTGCAACAATCTGTCTATATCATCTATCTGTCTATCAATCTCTGATTCATTTGTCATAAATCATCAATCATAAATCACTTATCATCTATCAATTATCTATCTATCTATTATTTATTGATCTATCTATTCTTCTTCTGTCATAAATCATAAATCACCTGTCAATCAGTTATCTATTATCTATTTATCTATCTCTTGATCATTGTCTATCTACTTACCTACTTGTCCACATTGTCAGTTCTGTTTTTCTTGAGAACTCACTCCAAAGTGAAGCCTAAAATATACTTTTTGAGTGTGACAATTTAAAAACAGAGAATGATCAATGTGCCACATTGTTGGGTTGTTCTTCCTAGACACATCAGTTCTACGAAATGAATGACGGCATTAAGAACCCAATCCCAGGCAGAGTATAAGCCCTGTGTTATCCCACCAAGAAACTGAAATCTTATTGGCTAAACTTGAAGTGCAAGTGAGGAAATAAAAGTTAAGGGCCTATGACATGACACATATAATCACATTTATAATTTCCTACTTCTTACTCTATTTGCTTTTTCACCATGTAAACTCACCTCTGATGCTCTCATTCAAAACTCCCTTTAGAACCTCCAACTAATCCTTATAAAATTATTATAGGCACATACCTTACTTTCTTCTCTAATTCCAATTCTAGGGGTTCCATGCTCTCTTCTGGCTTTTATGGGTTCCTGCATATGTATGCATATTCATATATAAACACAGAAAACACATTATAAAATGTACCTACAAAAAGTATAAGTAAATCTCAGCTAATCTAATCACATTCATAATTTAGCTACATAAATATGCCCATGTAAAACTGATTTACAGAAAAATATATTTGAATGTTATACATAAGGAATTAGCTTAATAAATTGATAAATACTATAGATATGTATATGTATATATAATTATTTTCATCATTATGCTATTAAAAATAAAAAGAAATCAATTGAAAGGTGAGAGGCCTTAGGTTTTATGCTCCTGAGAACACTGTGGACACACCATACCACAGCAAAGGTGAGACATAGTAGACAAATCTGTAGCATAAATAAAAGCTAATATGCCCTTAATGAGAACTCCAGCTGTCTACTTTTCAATTTGCATGCCTTGAATTTACTTTTTTACTAAAAACTAATTAAGACATCTTTATCCTTTTTTCCTTGAAGTTTCTGTAATAACTACTTTGAACTTTCCTGGTACATTAGACAATGATACCGTACAGTGGGATGTCTATACATATTACAGGGAAATTCTAGGAAGGATACACATGAAATGATATGCTAAGTAGTTGACCTAAAATTCTTTAATAATGCTATGACCCCAGCTTATTGGATTTTATAGGTATAGTTGTTTTAATTTTCTAAGTTGTGAAAAAAATTCTGTTCAAAGTGATGTTTTGAATGTTTCCTTGAAGACCACTTTGAAATTCAATTGTCATATAACATTGCTAAGAGCTGATCCTTTAAGAAAGGTCATGAGGATTCTACCCTTGTGGATATGTTACGGTCTATTGTGTGAAATGGTTAGTTATAAAGAACTCTAACACCTTTCCAGTATGTTTTGCACATGCCCATTTGTTTTTCTTCATCAAGAAGGCCTTGTGAACACTTGATCCTGACTTTTCTGTATTTGAAACTATGAATCCAAGTCATTTATAATGCTCATAAATTGCTTAGACAGTGACATTCAATTATAACAGCAGAAAATGAACTAAATGCTAAGTAGAAAATATTAAAGAACAGAAGTCTTTGTACTTATTTGATTTTTTTGTGAATTATGCTCAATCAAGCAAAACTTTTTTTTTTTTACCTTATTTTCGCAGTCCTGCCAGCTACTCATCTCTAAAAGCCAAAATGAATATTTTTTAAGACTTCACTATTCTTTAAGAGGAAATACCAATATGAACTTATTTCAAAAAAATAAAAAGAAGGGAATTGGCTATTATTTATTAAAGTTCAGCAGGAAAATCTAATTTTTAACTCTAGGAAGTTATACAATGATAAATTTCACAAGGCTTATCATATGGGATAGAAGGTCTACCATGTTAAAATCAAGAAGAAATGTGTCTCTATAATGAGGTGAGCCTCTGGTATACTTTAAACATTTTTTTGAGATAGTTTCTCTGTTTTAACTAGCTGTGCTAGAACTCACTGTGTAGACTAGGGTAGCCTCAAACTCATAGAGACCTGCCTGCCTCTGCCTCTCAAGTGCTGGGACTAAAGGCCTGTGTCAAGACTTCCCAATCTGTCTGGTACTTTAATGGAGAGTTCTCATTCTCCTCTCTCCTGTCTGACCATCACATGTGGATTTTTAAGGCAGAACAGAAATAAACAGGAGTTTACATAACACTACCATATATGATCCTTTCCTAACTCTTTTTGTGAAATGCCTATCATCTCATAATAAAGGATCTAAATTTCAATGAAGCTAATTTTGAAAAATATTCCCTAATAAATAAAAGGTAGAGAAAGAAATTAATCCCAGACATATCATTGTTTATTTTTTATACTATCTCCTCTCTGGGAATATAAGTATTATAAAGCAAGATGCCTGAAACATTCTTAATTGGAACAAAAAATTATAAATCTTTTTTTCATTACTATGTCCAAAAACTATTCTAGACCAAAACAAACAAACAAACAAACAAAAAAACCAGCAACCACAGCAAAACCCAATTTTTTAAAGACAAATTTGGCAAGGGAAATGCAGCCCAGTTATTATTTTTTTTGTAGTAACAAAATAGAAACATATAATCTCAAGTTACTAGCCTTTTTTTTTCTGCACTTCTGTGCAAACACAAACATATAAAGTTACAAATTCTTGAAAGAGAGGAAAATGTAGAGATAGGCATTTGAATCCTTTATTTTATTTTTAATTGGTCAGCCTTTATTCTCCCAAAGTGCCAAAGATTCTCTGGAATTATGCCTAATGAAATATCAGCTAATTGTGTTTGTGGAGACCATGATGCTCAGTCAGGTATATTGGCTAACACACTTCAGTGCTGATCAAAGTAAAGAGTCACTGCCCAGAATTGCTTCTGCTGAGCCAAGTAAACCACCTCCTGTGTTATTTCCTGTACAATTTGTGGTGTATATGCCAGAGGATTTTATAAATGTCTAGACTCCTCCCACATGAACATCACAATGAATCAAGTATATTAACAAAGGCTCAATTTTTATGAATGTAGTGATATATGATACAAACAGATTCTGTTGAGCAGAGCCCATGACTCTATAGGATTATTTGAATCAACTGTATTAGCAAATTGTTTATCAAGGACCATTTGTTTAGAACTTCATTTTAGCTCCTTAATATGGATAAATGTCACAAAACCATGAAAAAGAATGTGAATTTAATATCCATGGAGGAATAGTCTTCCCATATATATAGAAAATATTATTATATTACTGAAACATCAGGCACTTCAACACAGCATCATGAAAAGCAGTCTCCCAAAATTTGAATTACAAGGAAAAAAATTATAGACATGCTCTAGACATGCAAAATAGATGAGCTAAGAGCCAGAAACTGTGGTGCACACTTTCACTTCCAATACTTTGAGGCAAGGAAAGGATGCTCAAAAGTTCAAAGTCAGTCTGGGCTATATCTTGAGATCTTGTCTCAAAAACAAACAGACTACCACCAACAACAACTAAAAAGATGAACCAAATGGCATTCAATCTTCAATAAACTTAGTAAATTTTCAATATATAGGATTCACACATTGTCTCAGCCTCATTTTCTATCTTTTAACTTTCATCTAATTTTCCATTCAATCACAATTAGATAAATTGATTTAAACATCATTTTCTTTTAAACTTAGACCCTCTTTTCCCAGAGGGTCTTAGCATTATGTACACTTAAAATACATTTTTTTCAAATAATAAATTATCATTTTCATTATAAAAGGCTCTGTTTTGTAAGAATGTACCACTAGAATGAGGAAATAGAAGAGTGGGTAAAGTGCTTACCCTGTACCTGTGACAATCTCAGTTATAATCTCCAGAACCCTCATAAAATTGGCACAGTAGTGTACACCAGTGCTCAGAATATTCATACAGTGACAGACATGGTAGTCAGAGGCAAGGAATCTTAGGAAATGGTGGAACAGCTACATTGTCATTTGCAACAGCAAAGAGCAAAGATATCCTGCCTCAAAGAGTGTTGAAGGCAAGGATTGATAACCAAAATTGTGTCTCTTACCTCTACACATTGACTGTGGCACCTTCATACTTGCACACACACACACACACACACACACACACACACACACACACACACACACACATACACACACACACACCAGATGCACACAGTAATAGATAATAAAATAAAAAAAAGAAACTATCACCTTATTAATTATTTTTCTTTTTGCCAGAAGAAAACCAAGGCCCATTAGAAATTGACATTCAGACTACTTAATAAGCACTTTGGCATCAGAATGTATTCCTAAGGGCCCCTTCTCATTTCCTGAACCTTGAGGTACTCTTTAGATACATTTTACCAGAATGGGAAGAGTTCCAGTATTCTACCAATAATTGTGTTACACAAGATTACCAAATGGCTCTCATGACAAAATCACCCTAGGATCACACAGTAAAATTTGCCACAAATCAGTTTTAAAGCACCTTCTCAGGAGCACAGTTACCACCCACATGAGATACCCACCTCCTAAGACATTGAAGTAAAAGCTTTTCATCTGCTAAATAGCATATAATCTCTATGTCATCAGTAAAACTTTACATGTATTTGTGTAAAGATTACAGCATTCCATAAAACTGTTCCTTCTATGTTGTGGTGGGGTAATTGATGCTTTAAGCCTAGAAATTTTAATAGTTGTCACTTTTATTTTCTAAAGTTCCTGCAAGGAATTCAATTATTAAAAAAAAATTACATTTCAACCTAACTGAATGACTAATAAAATTAAAGTAATTTGAAATAAATAAACAAGAAACATATATGGCATGCCTTGAACAGCATTCAACATAAATGTGGAAAATCACTTCATTTCTTTCAATAAAAATATCTTGCACCTAAAATAAAACGCATGATGTTTGTGCAGGAATGACACACTTGTGTGTAAAAAACTGTTTATATCTCATTGTTACCAACACATATAAGTAAATAAAGAGTTGTTAATTTTTTAAAAAGTGACCAACCAGAGTGATAAAAAACCAGTAGTTAATATGGTATCATTTCTGGCTCCAATAACCAGGGTTGATTACCTGGAGTTTTTAAATCAGTGAAATGTTTTGTATTAATTGTTTTTATCTGCATACTGAAAAGAATAAATATAATCAATTTGTAAAGCTGCCCATATTCTAGTGTCCATTTGATACTCAACATTTCTTTTTCCATTTTAAAGAACTATGAATTATTTCTATAATAGAATCATAGGAGGCAATTCTTTCACTTTTCTCTGCTATCAAAATTCTTACTGTAAATCTACTGAGTGATATTTTGTGGTCCTTTTTTGATGAGCATCACCTTAATAGCAAGTATGGGCCTTTGACTGAGCTTTCAAAAATACAGAGAGTTAGTTAATTTGACTTTGAAGGATGTTGAGAAGGTACATACACTTGTGCAGTTGACGTACAAGTAAGGAAAATAAAAAGAAAACTTTTAGTTCCAGCATGTCCATGAAAGATCAACAGAAGACAGATAATTAAAATCTTCTTCAAAGAAAGAACAGGAAAGTTCAAACACACATATCTAAAGAAAATGTCTGAGAGACCTCAGAATCCAATCCTTTATCCAGTTGACAGATTAAGGTGTTTATAGTATATGGGAAATGACTAATATTGTTTAATCTCTGTATACAAATAGTAATATGAGACACTGAGGAATAAAGAATGAATTCCAGGGAAAATAACATCACAAGAGGAAGACCACATTCATTATCCATTAATCAATCTCACTAAAACAAAGACTTATTTTTGCATAAAAGTAATTAAACAATTATTTTTAAGGAAGTTCAGTGATACATAAGAAAGTACAGATGAATAACTAAATGATTTCAGTAAAACAACATATGAATAATTCTGTGTGTTTGCACACACACAAGTATGTATATGGGCATAACAAAGTTACACTTCGTTAAAAAGAAGCAAAATTACCTAAAGAAATAATGATTTCCTCAAATCTGAAGAAACGCATGAGCATTTCTATGTATGAAGTCTCCAAATAGGTTGAACAACAACAACAAAAAAGAAGTTTATACAGATTATTTTAAATGTAATCAAAAATAAAGACCAAAGACTTATAAAAGTATCAGGAAAACATGAGAACAAATATAAGGGATAAAGTGAAATGCAAAACACATGGCATGGATACAGAAGTGGGTCTATTTGAGACATGGTGAGGATGAGAACACCAGGAAAGGACAGTGGGTGATTAAAAAGAACAAACAATAATCACACATGCACATATAAACACACACACATACATAATAAACTGATAACATATTTGAAAAGCAGCAGGATAGATGAAGTGTACACTTAAAAGAAAATAACAAAGAATACTTTACTGAGCTAAACTTTCCATAAAAAAAAGCAAATAATGATTTTCACCAGCAAACAGAATCTGATCAAGTTCAACATTCGATCCTTCTTACTAAAAGAATGTTAAAGGGAGTTCTTCAGGCTGATATGAGGATGCAAATTTAAAGCTGGTAAAAGTAGGTGTATTTTCAAGTTAAAAAATATTCTAATACAGTGAAAATGGTATATACATCTCTTATATTTTAGCTACTGACAAAAAACAATTTTAATAAATATACAATATAAAAATGCATGATTTGTAATATGGAAACTACAAAAAGAATAAAGCAAAACAAGAGTATATTAGCTACTTTTCTGTCACTGTAATTAAACACTATGGCCAAGAATGACATAAAGAAGAGTTTATTTTGGCTTATGGTTCCAAAGAGGTGAAAGTCCATCATATATGGAGGCTTGGAAGCAAGCAGCAAGTGTGAAGGTAAAAGCAGAAAACTGATAGATCACATCTCAACAACCAATATGAGTCAGAGAGCGTAAACTCAACATAGGGCAAAAGTTTAAACTCTCAAAGCATGTCCTGCACCCCTGACATACTCCTCTAGCAAGGCCACAACTCTTACATTTCCCAGAGAGTGCTACCTAGTAGGGACTAAGTGTTGAAATACAGGTGACTACAGGAGGTAACCATCAAGAAGATTAAAAAAAAATATATCATTAAATAGAAAGTGGTTAGCAAGAAAGCTTAGAATTTTGCTATTGTTATTGTTATCATATTTTTAAAAAGAATATCAAAACCACCCTTTTTGTTAGATTAATGCTAATAATAAATAATAAAAAGCTATAATAGACATGTTTAAGCTAAAGGAAGAGAGATGCAAGCCACTAAAACGAAAACCACAATCACAAAGCTATAATAAAAGATGAAGGAACTTAGGTCTCCTGACAGTTAGAAAACAATTAACAAATGCCAAGAACAGGTTTTTACTTATAAATTTTTATTCTAAATATAAGTGGATTAAATTTGCCAATGGAAAGATATACAGCAATTGATATTTTTGTTTATATTTTAAGATTTATTTATATTGTTTTTCCTGTATATGAGTAACACTGTGTAACTGTATGCACAGGTATGTGTACAGACTACTCAGTGTGTCTGTGTACGTGCAGAGACTAGGAGGAAGCATCAAATCCCTTAGATATTGAGTTGTAGGTATTTTACCCAATGCCTGGTTTTTTGTATACGTGCTGGGATATGAATTCCAGTTTCATGATTGAAAAGCAAGCACTCTTAACCACTGAGCAATAGGTCTATCAAAACTGTATTTTTTTAAGTACATATGGTGATTACAAGAGACTCTAGTCTTGAAAATTCACAGAGGGTGAAATTGTAATAATATGAACAATTTTTTCTTTGTGAATTAAAAAAGCATTGGTACTATATATAAAAGCAAATTTATTATTAAATCAGAAAGTGTAAATGAAACCAGAGAAGGTCAAAAATTCTCACAAAGGGGTAAACTTATTAATAATATAACCATTGATACAAAAATCAAAGACATTTTAAAAAGAATAAAATAGAATCCAGCACCCAGATGAACACATGTGCAAAACATTTCAACAAACTACTAGCAAAATAAATTCAACAGCAAATTAAGAGGATCATAGTGTACAATCAAGTGGTATTTTTCTCTCCAATGTAAGAATGTTTCAACATAATATCAGCCAATATACATAATACAATGAAAAATGAAAACTAAAAATTATGCATTCATTTTCCTGAATACACAAAAAGTTTCTCAAAAATGTGACAGCCTTTATAGAAAAGTTGTCAAAAAAAAGTATAGATGGAATTTATTTCAACAAAATAATGGCAACATGTGCTGTATTTTCTAAGCTCACAGTAAATATCTACTCAACTGAACCAGTAAGAGTTTGTCTCCTGAGGTTAGAGTAAAGATAAATGATAAGGATAAGGACACTTTTCTTCAGGTAATAATGAACATGTTAGCCTGATATATTAGACAAGAAAACTGAGAAAATGACTATAAATTGGAAAAGGGGAAAGTTGGTCAAATTATATCTTCAGAGGTGTCTCTTCTGGAAGGCAAGGATTATTCGTTTAGTAACACATATGGACTTGCTAACTTGCCTTCACACCCTGGAGCTGATTGACATTACTGAATATTAATGCCATTATTTCACAACAAAGCATTATTAGTAAGGAGGCACTTTTCTACTCATGCAAGATAATTATAACACACTTATCAACCTCTTACAGCATACTCTACTCCATATTTTATTCTCTAAAGCAAAATCATTATCAATCCTGTCATATAAATTAAGACACTGAGAAGTTAAACAACTTGGATCTGATTATGTACCTAGGTGGCAGATTCCAGATGAAATTTTCCTCTTAGATGTTGCCTTTTTCATTTAACTTCTTCATTAATGGATTGTCAATTTGGATAGTCAGACAATTGGAAATACTATAGGTTTATTTATTGTGGTTTTCTTGTGTGATGTTAAGAGCATAGCACTATTTAAGAGAGTGCTTCTAAACCAGAAAATTAGACCTTCCTCACAAGGCAACAGGTGAGCACACTGGTCATGAGCAGATAATATGCTCCAAATCTTCAAGTCTTTTAAAATTTTTTACTTGAAAAGTATGCTACAAAAGTTTTGGATGTGAAGGTCTAGCAGAGGATTGCTGTAATTACAGTGGTCCTCATGGAGATTGAAAATTTCAATACATTTTAGACTGGCTTTGCAACACAGTATCACTATGTAATTGTTCTCAGCATGTAGGTCTCTCACGCAGGCCCCATATTCTTCAATAATTTTATCTATGTATTTATGGTACCAAACATTCTGTTTTCTTGCATCTATCTGGCATAAGAAAGGAATCAAATTAAGCTATATGTTATGTGAAACCCAAAGGTGGACATAGAAGCTATATTTAAAACCCTTAAGGGAAATGTGTATACGAAGAATAGTTTATCTTGTGTCAAATTTAGGAACAACATACTGAGGCAGGGAGAGTTCCTGTCTGCATTGTTGTCCCTATAAAAAAAATCAGCATGCATAAAATTACCCTTTAATAGTGAAATATCATCAAAGGTAAGGGCATAGCACCTGAGAACACTCAGTGATTGTCATTATTCTTTGAAGCCCACAACTAACTTATTTGTGAAGTACAGCAATCAGACTTCCAGTCATGGTCTATGGTGTATCATAAGACACAAAACAAAATGCATGATCAACTTAGTAGCTCAAAGGTTATAATTGAGGGTTTTATAGGAGAATAAAGACATATTTCCACTAGTATACTTAACTACTGAAATTCCCAGGACTTGTTTTTTGTTTGTTTGTTTGTTTTTTGTAGAGCTCATGTTGAATTAAAGTCCTCCACAAAATAATTATATTACTTTTATTGAAGAACTTCCAGAGATTTAATGTAATATTGCTCTTTGAACATGATGACTATAAAGGAATGAAGATGTGCATGTGTGTGTGTGTGTGTGTGTGTGTGTGTGTGTGTGTGTGTGTGTCTGTAGTAAGCCAGAGATCAACCTTTGGTGTTGTTTCCTCAGGAGCCATGTACAAGGGCTCTTAATGGAACCTAAAATTCAATTAAACTGGATGACTGGCCAGGCACTTCAGAGAAAAACCTGTTTCTGCCTCTTGAGCACAGGCATTACAAATTCATTCAGCTTTTCATATGGGTTCTTATGACCAAATTGAGATCATTATACTCATTGAGGATTTTTCATAGTTTTTAAAAGTAATGTCACTCAAAAAAGATGCTATTTCTTAACCTAAATGAAGAAAATGTTTTGTCTATATTCTAATATAGTTATTATCTATAATCTTATTTTTCATATTCCCTAAGCTTTCGTGTCTTCAAAACGCATCCATTACAAATACACTGGTCAGGTTTTATTGTCAACTGGACACAAATTAGAGTCTGAAGTCTTACTTGAGGAGTAGTCCAAATCAGAGTGGCCTATGCTATATCTAAGGGGAATTATCATTGTTATTGATAGCAGTATGAGAGTCCAGCCCACGATGGGCCATGCCAGACCTTGGAAAATGGTACTAGGTTTTTTAGAAAGGCTGGGTGAGCAAGAGGGAGAAAGAAAAAATACTATTATTCTGTGGTATTTCCTTTAATTCCTACCTCTAAATTCTTTTCTTGGATCCATGTCTTAATGTTTTTTAGTGATAGGTTGTGACCTGGAAGTCTAAGATGGCATAAACATGTTCCTTCCTTCTGTTGGATTTGGTTATGGTGTTTTGTTTGTTTGTTTGTTTGTTTGTTTGTTGCAATTAAAATCAAAGTAAGACAAGTTTGTAACAATTTGCTCACAAGATACTTCCATGGATTATTTTTATTTTTTACTCCTAATAAACAACTGAATTGATTCTGTTTTAAGGGAATGAATAATGATACACAAAAGGCTGAAAAGGTTTAGTTAATCTTAAATGCGAAATTGTTTTCTGTAAGGAGGTGGTGATAAATGCTTTTAATCTCAACACTTAATAGGCAGAGTCAGGTGGATTTCTGTGAGTTTGAGGCCAGCCTCGTCTACAGAGTGAGTTCCAGGACAGCCAGAGTTACAACACAAAAACCCTATTTCAGGAAAAAAAGAAAAATGAAAGAAATCAGTTCTGAATATCAAATATATCACACAAAGAAAGATGAGTTGGCTGCAATTATTTAAGAAGCTTATGCAAAGTAGAAAAGAGGTTTTCTTTCAAAGTAGAAAGTAGGTTATTTAGGCATAAATGGATTTCTTTCAGTTTTGGAATTTTTCTTCCACCAAATGGAAATCCCTTAAATGTGTAAATGAATTCCATTTGCAATTGTACTTTCACATCATCTTGACATCTTCAGATTGATATGCACAGAAAGACTCTTATATCATGACTCCAAAGTCAGCTGAGAACTTGACCAGAGTAACTCACACTCCCAAATCCCTTTCTCACATTGAATTTCCCTGCTTTGAGCTAAAATAGAGCATGAGGGAGTCCTGTATCCCAAAGTAACTCAGAAGACATATTTTTGTATATATTTTACTATTTATTGTTCAGAAAATATAGTAAGCAATTCTGACCTGCATTCTGAGAATCGGAAAAAGTAATCAACTGATGTAATTAATGAAGTATGAAAAATAAATAATAAAGTTTACATCTTTTTAATAGGCAGTTTCTGTAGCTATAATACTATAACTGACAATAACTTCTCATGAAGCAAAAAAGAAATGCACAGCATAGAAGAAAAATTAAGAAGTTTACATTCAGAAGTAAAATGATCATTAATTCTCACTCAAAATACTAATTTTTAATCGTGATACAAATGGAAATGATAACTTTCACATTAATGTCTGACATGATTCACCAATAGATAATGAAAACTTTAAATGAAATATATATATACATGGAAATGCCACATAACATTCACTACAGACATTAAAATATTAACATCAATATATATGTATATGTGTAACAGAGAGAGGGAGTGTGTGTGAAAGCAAGTGAGCTCAGCATTCATGATAGAACCACTCTAAAAAGTACTAGACCTAAAGGTCATGCCTGCCAGAAGAACATGTAGGCCACTCACTTGCAGAACTTACCCATTCTCTTGGTTTCATTCCCATAGACCCAATCCTAAGGGTCTTTCCTACTCTTGCAATAGAGCATCTGCTGCAGAGAACACTCTTATATACATACTTTCTCTTGCCCAAAGCTCCAACACTGTCAAGCATTTCTCATGAATACACCAGCCTAACAGGCCAGTAAAACAGACAATACACAGTCAACACACACTCTGAAAATCCTGAGTGTAAACAGAAATCAAGGAACAAATACCTACCCAACATGGAAAAACCTAGAAATCATCACCAAGATCCCAAACCCAGATGCCTAGATGACAGCATAAAAACACAATCAATAACAGCCAAGGCAATATATCTCCACCAGAGTCCAGTTATTTTACCATAGCAGGTCCTGCTTATTCCAGCATAGTTGAAGCATGAGGCAAAGACCCTATAATCAACTTTATGAAGACAGTAGAGGACCTTAAGGAGGAAAGGAACAAATCCCTTAAAGAAAGCCAAGAAAAAGCAAGCAAATGCTTGAAGGAAATGGGTAAAATTATTCAAGATCTGAAAAAAGAATTAGTAACTATAAAGAGAACACAAACTAATTCTGGAAATGAAAAATGTAGGTATTCAAATTGGACTACAACAGCAAGCTTCACCTACAAAATACAAGGTTGAAGAATCTCAGGCATTAAAGCTACAATAGAAGAAATAGACACATCAGTCAAAGAAAATATTAAATCTAAAAAATTCCTGACACGAAATATCCAGGAAATCTGACACTTCATGAAAAGATCTAACCTATTAATAATATAATATAATATAAATATAAATATAATATAAAAGGAAGGAGAAGAATCACAGCTCAAAAGTCCTGAAAATATTATCAACAAAATCATTGAAAAAATTGTAACCTAAAGGAGGAGATGTCTATGAAGGTACAAGAATCCTAAAGAACACCAAATATATCGGAACAGAGAAAAACATCCCCAACCACATTATAATCAAAACACTAACCATAAAAAACACAAAAATAAAAAATACTAAATGCTGCAAGGGAAAAAGAGCAAATAATATATTAAGACACACCTATTAGAATCACACTTGACTTCTCAGTATAGATTCTAAAAGCCAGAAAAGCCTGGACGGATACGCTGCAGACTCTAAGAGAATGTAGATGCCAGCCATGACTACTATACTTAGCAAAACTCTCAATCACCATCAATGGAGAAAATAAGATATTCCATGATAAAAAATAAAATTTAAACAATAACTATTTACAAACACAGCCCTACAGAAGGTTGCTAGAAGGAAAATTCTAACCCAAGGAGGTCACTACATTCATGAAAACACAGGAAATCACACCAGTCAAACCAGAAGCAGGGACATATACACATCACCACATATACACACCACAACATATACACACCACCACCACCACCACCACCACTATCATCTTCATCATCATCATCATCATCATCATCATCATTATCAACAACAACAACAAAATAACAGGATTAACAATCATTGGTCATTGATATCTCTCCATATCAATTGATTCAATTCCCTAATAAAAAAGACACAGACTAACAGAATTGATGCCAAAATGGGATCCATCCTGCTGGTGCATATAAGAAACTCACTTCAACACTAAAGATAGAATTTACCTCAGAGTAAAGGGTTGGAAAATATTTTTCCAAGCAAATGGACCTAAGAAGCAAGATGGTACATCCAATACAACATAGAATTCAGGGGCTATTAATCAAAAGATACTGGGAAGGACACTTCATACTCATCAAAAGATATCTCTACCAAGATGATATTTCAGTTATTAACATCTATGCCCCCAAACAAAGGAGCACACACCTTTTGTAAAATAAATACTACTAAATCTTGAATCACATACTGACCATCACACACTGATAGTGGGTAAATTCAATATTCCATTCTTACCAACAGACAGGTCATCCAGACAAAAACCACACAAAGAAATACTGGATCTAACAGACATTATAAACCAAAGGGACCTAACAGCTATCTATAGAACATTTCACCCAAACACAAAACCGTATCCAAACTAACAGACAGAGAGAGGATATACAATTAACAAAATCAGAAATGGAAAGGGGAACATAACAACAGATATTGAGGAAAATCTAAAGAATCATTAGGACATATATTAAAAACCTGCACCCTACCAAATTGGAAAATCTAAAATAAATGCTTAATTTTCTTGATAGGTACCACTTACCAAAGTTCAATCAAGATCAAATAAGCAACACAAATATTCTACTAGGGAAATAGAAGCAGTCATTAAAAGTCTCCCAACAATAACAACAAAAAAAAGTGTCCAGGGCCAGACAGTTTTAGTAAATAATTCTAACAGATTTTAAAGAAAAATTAACACAAATTCTTCTCAAATTATTCAATAAAATATAAACAGAAGGAACACATCAAAATCATTTTATGAGGCCACAGTTACCCTGATATCAAAACTACACAAAGGTCCAACAAAAAAAGAGAATTACATATCAGTTTTCCTTATCAATACATATATAAAAATGCTCAATAAAGTACTCAAGAACTGAATCCAAGAACACATCAAAACAAAAAACAAAAACAAAATCATCTATCATCATCATTCCCAGAGATGAAGAGACGATTCAACATAAATAAATCAGACAATGCAATTGTCTGAACAAATTGTATTGAAGAAAAAAACCACATGAACCTCTCATTAGATGTCAAAAGGCATTGACAAAATCTAACATTCCTTCAGGATCAATGTCCAGAAGAGCTTAAGGATACAAAGCACACACCTAAACATAATAAAGGCTTTTTCCATCAAGTCTACAGTCAACATCAAAGTAAATGGAGAGAAACTTAAAGCAATGCCACTAAAATTAGGAACCAGACAAGTGTGTCCACTTTCTCCATATCTATTCAATATACTACTTGAAGTTCTAACTAGAACAATAAGACAAAGAAAAGATAAAAGGGAATCAAATTGAAAAGGAAGAAGTCAAAGCATTATTATTTACAAATTTTGTGATAGTATACATAAGGGACTCCCAAAATTTCACTAGGAAACTCCTATAGCTGATAAGCACATTTAGGAAAATGGCTGGATACAATATTAGCAACAACAACAAAAATCCATAGCCCTCCTATTTTAAAATTACAAACAGACTGCAAAGAAACAAGAGAAACAACCCTCTTCATAATAGCCACAAATATTACAAAATTTCTTGAGGTAACTCTAATGAAGCAAATGAAAGGCTTGTATGACAAAAATTTCAAGTTTTTGAAGAAAGAAATTCAAGAAAATGTCAGAAGTTGGAAAGATCTCCCATGATCATGGATCAGTAGGATTAACATAGTAAAAATGACTATCGAGCCAAAACAATTTGCAGATTCAATGCAATCCCCAATAAAATTCCAAAAATTTTTTTTGCAGACTTTGAAAGGACAATTCTCAACTTCAAACACACACACAAACACACACACACAAAAAAAAAAAAAAAAAAACAGGATAGATAAAACATCCTGAACAATAAAAGAACCTTTGGAGGTATCACCATTCTTGATTTCAAGTTGTACTACTACAGAGATATAGTAATAAAAATCACATGGTAGTGGGATAAAAACAGACATGCTGATCAATGGAATCAAATTGAAGACTCAGATATAAATTCACACACATATGAATGCCTGATTTTTTTTTATAAAGATGCCAGAAATATACACTGTTAAAAAGAAAGCATCTTTAACAAATGGTGTTGTTCTCACTGTATATCTACATGTATAAAAGTGTAAATAAATCCATATTTATCATTGCACAAAACTCCAATCCCAGTGGATCAAAGTGAGGAGTAGCTTTGAACACATAGGCACAGGAGATATATATCTGAAAGGAGCATCAATAACACAAGCATGAAGATCAACAATTCATAAATGTGATCTCATAAAACTGAAACGCTTCTGCAAGGCAAAAGACACAGTGAATAGGACAATGTGGCAGACTACAGAATGAGAAAACATTGTAACCAAGTGTACATCCAATAAAGGGCTAATATGCACAATATACACAGAACTCAATAAAGTAGCTATCAATAACTCCAATAACCCATTTAAAAATGGGGTACAGATCTAGAGAATTTTCAATAAAGGAATCTCAAAAGGCTGAGAAACATTTGAAGAAATGTTCATCATCCTTTGCCATCAGAGAAATCAAATCAAAACTATTTTCAGATGTAAACTTGTCACAATGTCTACGATCAACACCACAAAGAACAGCTCATGCTGATAAAGATGTAGACGGACACTCCTCCACTGCTGGTAGGAGTTCAGACTTATACATCCACAAGGAAATTAATAATGGATCTACCTCAAGACCTAGCTATACCACTCTTGGGCATATATTCAAATGACGACCCTTCTACAAAGTAACACTGGTTCTACTATCTTCATTTTGGTTTAGTTCATATTAGCCAGAAACAACTGGAACTGGAAACAACCTAGATGTCTCTCAACTGAAGAGTGGATAAAGAACATGTGGTACATATATACACAATGGAGTATTACACAACTGGTAAAAAAAAATGACAGCATGAAATTTTAAGATAAATGATGGAACTATATAAAAAAAATCATTCTGAGTAAGATAACTCAGACTCAGAAAGGCAAACACAGTATGTAGTTACTTATAAATGGATCATGCTACAATTCACAGACCTAGAGAGGCTATATAAAAAGGAGGACTCTAGGTTAGGACACATGAATCTCCCTGGGAAGGGGAAATGGAACAGATTTTGCAAGTGGACTGGCAGCATGTAGGGATGTGAAAAGAGGGAATCAGCTGGGCAGAAAGCATGAAGGAAGAAAGTAAGGGGAGAGATGACTTGAACTGGAGGGCATTTTAGGGGAGATGAGGAAATCTAATGCAGGGGAGACTACCTGAAATCTACCAGGGTGACTCTAGAGAGGCCTCCAAGTAACGGAGGACAGGGAGCCTAAACTGGCCATCTCTGTAACCAGGCAAGGCTCTCAGTAGTAGAATTAGGACATCAACCCACAAACAGAACCTTCAACTTATACTCTGTGCTTCCTGCAAGGTACACTGGGGCAATGGCTTCACACACATTTTTGGAGTGGCCAACCAGTAAATGACTTAGCTTCAGGTCCAATCCACAACAGGGGCCCATACTGACACTTCCCAGATGACTAGGAACTGGAGAATGAATAGTCCAGAGACTTAGGATCCGTGCTTTGCCCAGTTTTTCAGAATGGCTTCCCCTGGCAGCAGATGGGAGCAGGTGCAGAGACATTACACCAGCCAGTATGTGGTAAGGGTCTAAATTAGATGTCTCTATTTGGTCCCTCCCCTCAGAGTTCAAGGAGCTCCACAGAAGAGGTAGAAGAAAGATTGTAGTAGCCAGAAGTGGGATCAAGAAATACAGGAAAACAAAGCCTACTGAATCAACCAAGCAGGGCTCAAATGAGCTCACAGAGACTAAAGTGGCAAGCATGGAACCTGCATGGTTCTACAACAGTCCCTCTTTATATGTCAGGGTTGTTAGCATGGTGTATTTGTGGGGCTACTAACAATGAAAGTGGGGGTATTTTTGACTCTTTTGCTTGCTCTTGGAACTCTTTCTTCCTTCTGGGTTGTCTTGTCCAGACTTGATATGAGAGTTTTTGCTGTCTCATTGCATCTTGCTGTGTAATGTTTACCTGATATCTATTGGAGGCCTGTTCCTTTCTTAATGAAAATGATGGACAGGGAGTAGATCTCGGTGAGAGGAGAAGTAGAGGGGGCAGCTAGAAAGAGTGAAGGGTGTGGAAACTATGATCTGGATGTATGTCATAAGAATTATAGATTCTAATAGATTTTTTCAATAAAAAAAGGCTAGACCTACCTCTAAAAATTATAAGCTAAATATAATTGGGCATATATAAAATATATATAGCTTGACATATAAAATACAAATAAGCTTGGGCAATAAATAAATTTGAATAACACTGTTGAGTTTTTGAAATGCTACATGCAGCTAGCACTGCAAAAACATTTGATCAATGAAGGAACAGATGTGCAATATTTATTCTGTACATTTATAATGGAATAGAAGCCTTCTTATTGCTTAGAGATAGCAAAGCCATTACAAAGTTGTGGTGTTTCTAACACGTTTGTGTGAGACTGCTGTAAATAAATGATCTGCACTGCCAGTTATGGTAGAAGATGTTCATAGTTATGTATAGTGAATGCACTTGATAATAATAATATGTATGTTAGTGGCTTTGTATTATTACACTGTATGGCTATTTTGTAGTGTGCTCCTACTTATATATTAAAATTACACCTAAAAAGTAGCCATAGACAATTCATTTCAGAAGGCAACTACTATTCTCATTGGAAACAAAAGTTCCATGTTTATTACTATTTGAAGGTCTTCCAGAGGGACAGAATGTAAAGGAAGAATGCAATTGCATAGGTGATACTTCCCTTGTAGGCTTAAGCTATTGTGTCTTTAAAAAGAAAAATGTAAAAATATTAAACAGGCCATACCACATAACTATCTCTACCTAGTTGAGGAACAAAATTCTCCCCACCCTAATTGCAAAAGTAATTTATTTCATTAGGGCATAGATTAGTGTTTACCAAAATTGAAATTATATATATATATATTAAAGACTAACTCAGTAGTGCTGCCACATACCTTTAATCCCAACTCTTGGGAGACAGCGGCATGCAAATCTCTATGAGTTTGACGCCAGCCTGGTCTCTGCAGTGAGTTCCAGGACAGCCATAATTACAACAGAGAATCCCTTTCTTGAAAAACAAAACAAAATAAAACAAAAAAAATATGAAAATTGATCTTATTTGGGAGAAGTGGGATAGAGAAATAACTTTCCTTAGAATTTTCATGGGGACTACTTGTATAGAATGATCCATAATACACATTAACTATGATGAGAAGCTCATTTTTCTTACAAAACAAAGCTTAGATGAGGTTGAAATGATAAAGTACACAGTCATCCTGTTAACTCTGAGGATGAGATATTCTACAAGGACATAGCACAAGTGTAGCAGGCTGCTACCATGTTTTTTTACCCTCTCTCTAGATCAGGAAAGCAAAAAGGATAGAAAAAATGAAAGAAAATTATTATCTCCTTGGTTGGCAGCCTAGAAAAGGGAAAGGAAGAAAGAAAGAAAGAAAGAAAGAAAGAAAGAAAGAAAGAAAGAAAGAAAGAAAGAAAGAAAGAAGAAAGGAAAGGAAGGAAGGAAGGAAGGAAGGAAGGAAGGAAGGAAGGAAGGAAGAAGAAAGAAAGAAAGAAAGAAAGAAAGAAGGAAGGAAGGAAGGAAGGAAGGAAAGACGGAAGGAAGGAAGGAAGGAAGGAAGGAAGGAATTTATTGACTGTTGGAAGCTAGAAGAACAGGAGCTGATAGTGAGTTGTACTACTGTCTCAATTCAATATTGATGAACCTAATTTCTCCAAATGAAGTTCCTCTAGCAATAACCAACCAACCAACAAACCAACAAACAACCCACCAACCAGCCAAACTCAGCTCTCCAGATGTCAACCAATATATACTCTAAGCAAAGGTCCCAGAAATCTAAGCAGCACATGGCAAATAGTTGTATTTAATCAAATCATAGCCACAAGTAACAAATAGTCTAACTCAAACTATCACCCACTACACCTGAGATGGAGTCAAAAACATTCAAAAGCCATTCTGTGGTTTTAGAGTAACCAAATTCACAAAACTATCTCAAAGCATCTCACTACACACAAGTATTAAAAATAAAATAATCTTTATTAAATAGTATAAATACAAATTAATGAAGCTTTTCCATCACTTGGACAATCCAACATAACTGAATATAAATATTTCTTAAATGTCATGCTTAAATTGATATCCATTTTATTTCATCCCTATATTTATCCAAATTTCAATCATTTATTTCTTTAGCATTAACAGCATCTATCCCTCTTTTCCTTGACTACCCAGTATTCTTGTTTTGGGGGCTTTCTTTAGCTTGAGGTTAGTATATAGATTTAAGCAGTTTTAGTCTTAAACAGATTTTTAAGCTTTGAGTATAATCACATTCATTATAGCTTTTTCAGCCACTTTTATTATTGCCTCTAGGTAGGGTCTCTTCTCTTAAAAAAAGGGCAAGCATTCTCAGGGGTGATTATTTATGTGTCTTTGTCTTTCCAGACATGCTAACTCTGCTATCCAGGCTTCTTGGCCCCCGTCTTTACTGGAGAATCAGTGCCTTTTGTGTCAGTAATAATTTTGTAATATAAGTCCTTCACTTTCTGTGTGTTATCAGGTCAGAGATATTAGACACAGAGAAACTCTCACATTTACTCAGGACTTGAAAGTCAGTAATATTGCTAGTATTATTTTTAGTGCTAAAATCATCATGTCCTTGTTTTCAATAATGTGTCCCTTTCCCAGTTAGTAAGAGCCAAATTAAAGATTATTTTTAGTATGCAGTTGTTTGTAAATAAATGCTCAAAATATAAAATTTCTTATTTGATTTCATGCCATTTGAATATCAAAGGCATAAATTCATAAATGATCACATAAATTTGTGAGCACCAGTCTGAATATCCAACATTTGAGTCAAAGGCTTTCAGAAGCAAAGAAACCGAGAATTAAAATTCAGAAGTGTGGAGTTCTATATAGCTTATTCCTATCCTATACTTAATATTTTTTTTATTAGCATTAATATTTTGACCCTTTAGGAAAAAAATGTGAGCAAGGAAAACAGTTTGAAAAGATGATTGTTGATGGAGGAGTACTGATGCAACTTTTCTATACATATCCTATGAAAAGAAAGTTGTGAAAGTATGTAAAAACATATTTTAAAAAGTCCTACTAACACTTTTTGATAGAGGCAGAGGCAAAATGGCTTTTGAAAAATAACCTAATAGCACAGGAAATAGGAGCAAACCTGACAAATATGTCTATGTAAAATTAAAAATTTTCACATAAATGGAAATAACCAGCAGAATGTGAGAACAATCTTTGACAACTGCATGTCTGACAGGAGATTGATGTTTACAATGAATACAGAACTCCGAAAATGAAGTGCCAAACTCAAATCCACTAGTCAGTGAGTGGGTTAAGTGACTGAACAGACAATTTTCAAGGAAGAAATAAAATTTGACCCATGAATATTTGAAAGTGATCAGCATACTACTACATCCTAGAACTACTTTTATTGCTAATCCACAAATTAGTAATGAAATAAGCACAGATGTTTATCAATAAATTAATGAATAAAAATAGGCATATGCCGAATTTTATTTAGATACAAAAATGAATGAAACAACAACAAAAGAACTTAATTCTTCATTTTGTAGTAAATCACAAATTCATAGAGTCTATCCAAAACTTCTATGTAACCATTAAAGACACAGGTTCCCTCTCTAGAATTGTTTGTTATCCAAATAACAAAAAAAATCCTTGAAACTAATTTTTGCAGAAGTTTATTTTTAGTTATATATAAAATAATTGTTTTACGCACTGTTGGGTGAGGGGCTTTCTAGGGTGTTTTGCATTGTTTGCAGGTGTTGGATTTCTGTGGGGGTTGTTTAATTGCTAATGATGTGCATGTGCTATCAGTAGCATACCTGAGGAGTTCTGAAAGAGTAAATACACCTGATCTCAGATGCTCAGGGTTCCACTTTTGAGATGGTGCTTGCCATGACAGTGGTTCACTGTGCTGAGATCTGGCAGGGTTTGCAGTTATGAAATCCACCTCCATGTCTCTCTTGATGAGTCACCACAGTAGCCTAACTACTACAACTAATACTCAGCATAGTAGCAGAACAGCCTTAAAAGTTCCAAACTTCTGGAAGTTTCCAGTTTTTAAAAGTTTATGCATATCTCAGACATATTCTTCATTGCCAACTTCTCTTCCCTTTCAGAGGGTATATCTCTATAAGCCAGAGGTCTCTAAATAAGGTTACTCATGGTGCTTAGTCTGTTTTAGCTCCTTACCACTTGGTGGCTTGGGTATAAAAATCATTGCTATCATGGGAAAAATGTAACACATGAAGTGAGATACAGAATGGTATGTGGTTACACTGTCTGCTAAATCCATTGCTAACTCTACTGAGATGCACAGTATATTTACAGTCAAGAATGCCTAGCACTGTAGCATTTAAAAAGAGCCCTTTACTGGAAAATAGAGGAAAAGACATCTTTACTATGTTTTGATGGTCAATATTCAGTAAGTTAATAAAACAAGAAAGAAATAATTTCAGTGTTCAAGAAGCAAACTGAGCCATGAATCACACTGATGCTCCAAATACTGGTGTTTTTTCACTCTGCAGCAGTGGGTAAAGGTTGTCCTGGAGTGACACTTCAACGTTTTATAAAGTAGACATTTCTCCATCATAAAATAGATTCCTGATGCCCCTCAGATAATTAAGCAAATGAATAAATCCATTCAGTGGCTGGATAAGGAGAAAGAAAGGGTATCAACAATCTCAGTTCTTAAAAATCGATATGCAGTAGCGGAGAAGGTTGTGCCACATAACCAAGAGAGAACAATAATGAGAACATTGGCAACAGACTGCCCTTGTGGTTATCAAGCTGCTCATTGCTCAGAATTCACCCACATAACGTATTTTTGGAAGTTTCTGACAGTGAAGAATATTTTGTGCATTCTTCTTAGTGTCTCTCTCTCTCTCCCTCTCTCTCTCTCTCTCCCCCCCCCCCCGTGTGTGTGTGTGTGTGTGTGTGTGTGTGTGTGTGTGTATGTGTCTGTCTGTCTGTCTGTGTGTCTGCTTACCAATACTTACCTCTGTATTCTAATGTTTCTTTGGGAACAAAATGAACATATTAATGTAACAGTGTTACAAGATAAACACTAACACCTGGGAATTCATAACATCTGCACTGTTTTCAGCCTTTATTAGACATATACATAAAAAGTTGAGATACATTAAAAAAATAAAACCTAGAAGTATAAACTCAAGATCTATGTAGACAGAACAGTATATCATACAAAATGATATGCATCATCAAAAAAAAAACATAGATGCCTCTTTAAGGAAAACTTATCTATGAAAAATATAATAAAGGTCTCTGTTACTATGTCCATTACCACATAATTGCATCACTATTGTGATGTGGTTGTTAATTATAATACAACTAAACATACATAGTAACTCTCCTACATTACCTTATGAGACACATAGAACTTCAAGCAAAACACTTTTCTTCTGATAACACTTCACATTCATTTATTTAAAGTTATTTATGTAAAATGAGCTCTTATAATACATACCAAGTTTTCTATTTGAAGAATTATCAATCATGGATTTAACATCATAATTTTACTGCTTTTTAACATGTTATTGGAATGTTTATTTTCCATCTGAGCTACCCTAAAAACCCCATTTTCATCTATTCCTAGAGAAGTAGTTTTAAATGGTTAATTTTTAATATTACTTAAATGACATAACTAAATAGACCTGCTGAAAACCATACCTGCACAATGGATCAGGACCATCTCTTGAGGTATTTCCTGTATCTGATTGGGGTGAGACCAAAGGGAAGTCAATTGAGTCAAACATACTTATTTTCCTATTCTAAAATGGCAGCATTTGGGATAAAGTAGGAGGTAACTTCCAGTCAGTTCATGTGCTGTGAAACTCAACTGACCATGCCAGCCTCAGTCCAGTAACAATGCCTCTGAAAGTTAGCAAATCAGTGAGTGCCTCAAGATTCTGAATGTCAGTCAACCAGTGAAACTTCATCTTCTACAAAATAACTAGTGAGAAATGGCATGATCATGTCTCTGAGAGTCAGCCATCCAGAGCTTTAATCTAAAGATCAGACTGGCCCAAAATAAGGGTATCAATGCCTATGCACTCTAGCCTCTACCAACATTTAGCACTACCAGGTCACAACTATACATAAAAACAGTTTACAATTGTTTAGGGAGATTTTGCATTGGAATTATACTTCTCCTTTGAATTCAAGTAGTTTACACCAGCTATCAAATTACATTACTATTATTTAAACTTATTAGACTTTCAACCACCCAGCTTGCTTAGTTTGAACTGAGGTTACAAATCTCTATGTTAACATATGTATTCTAACTGGAAACTATCATATTCAGCTTTTTAATTCATATGGGAGTTGGTTCTTTTTATTTGTATACACATGAATTCAACCAAAACATAAAGATGTGCTTCAAGATGAAATTTTAAATAGTGAATAAACATTAAATGAGGAAAAAAGTGTTTTTGAAGCTATCTAAACAATATGCAGTGGTTTGGTCAATATTCAAATGCTGGAAAATCATATATAAAACAGCGTGTGGTGGTTTGATTAAGAATGGGCACCATAAGCTCATATATTTGGATGATTAGTCACCAGGAATGTTGCTTTTAGAAAGGATTAGAAGGATTAGGAGGTGTGGCCTTGTTGGAAGATGTGTGTCACTGTGGGTGGTCTTTGAGCTTCAAAAGCCTGTGTCAGGACCAGTATCTTTCTCTCCCCTCTCTGCTTCTCTTCCTTCCTCCCCTCCCCCTCTCAGCATGGATCAGATTGTAGAGCTCTCAGGTTCTACTCTAGCCCCTGCCTGTATTTAGTCATGATCCCCTTTATCATGATAATGGACTAACCTCTGAAACTTGAAGCAAGATCCCAATGAAATCTTGCTTAAATAAAACCCAATTAAGGGTTGTCTTGGTTGTGGTGTTTCTTAACAGCAAAAGAACATGACTAAGTTAACATTGTGTGTCCCCCTTGTGTCTCCCCCGACCCTGTTCTTGAGTCCAAGGAATAGATTCAAATGGCTGTGTGAAGGAATGCGAAGGAATGTGAAAGGATGTGAGGGAATGTGAGTCAGCTTTTACTAGACCTAAAGTTTCCTGTTCCTGGCAGTTAACATCAGGAACCAGGAATAAGGAAGTAATAAATATCAGTTAGTTGGGACTTTCCAGCCCCACCCCCTTGTTCCAGGAACTAGTTCACCACTATAAGGTGACTAGGTGTCAAAAATTGTTAGGCAATCTGAGGAGACCAATCAGGGTGAAGGGCAACTTCAGAACCTATCAGAATGTACCAGCTCAACCTGCATCTGGGATACTGTCTCTGTACTGTATAAAACTGATGGAAGTTTGTTCTTGGGGGGTTGCCATTTTAACTTATGTGAGGGTGACCCCAGCGCTCGCTGGTTCAATAAAGCCTCTGGCTTTTGCATTGATATCCTGGCTACGCGTCTCTGTGGTGCTGTGGCATCCCAGTTTGGGCCCTTGGGCCCAACATTCTAGTTCCCTGAAAGGGAAATCACAGTCCCCCACGGACCCGTAGACTGTGGACATTGGAGGTAAGCTCCAGCTCGAGACCCGGGTATTTGTCTGTCAGTATCTGTCTGTCTATGTCTGCCTGTGTAAATCTGACGCCGCAGGATATTTTTGATTTCAGTCTGTGGTTCTGGCAATTCTGTTCTGTTAGACTCACGGTGGGGCAGACGTGCCGGCATACCAAGAGTCAGTGATTCTGGAGGACGCTCCTGAATCCGAGTGGGAGGCAGGGTCTATGAGGATCTTCCTCTGTTGGGAGAGGCCACCTGGGAGTGCCTCTCTGTCTGGTGAGACTTCCATCAAGCTCCTGTGGAAGTCTCCTCCCGGGCATGCCTGTCTGATTAGTCTCTGTCTTAGGTGTGTTTCTGTCTTGGGTGTGTCTGTGTCATCTTACTTTTGACACTTTTCGGCTCTCTGAGGATGGGACAGACTATCTCGACTCTGGTCTCCCTAACTCTGGATCTTTGGTCCGAGGTAAAGACTAGGGCTCAAGACCTGTCAGTAGAAATCAAGAAAGGAAAATGGCAGGCTTTATGTATCTCGGAATGGCCCACTTTTAACACAGGCTGGCCCCTTGAGGGAACATTCTTCATGGATAAGATCAAGCAGGTCAAGTCGAAAGTTCTTCAGAAATATGGGGGCCACCCAGATCAGTTTCCATATATTCTTACCTGGGAGAACCTAGTCTACCTACTTCCTCCTTGGGTCCGCCCTTTTGTCTCTCTTCCAGATCATTATAATTCCACTGTCCTTGCCTTAACTGAAGGCAAGGACAAGAAGAGGACTGACAAGATTCTTCTCCCATCTGACTCTGATCTGCTCCTCCTAGATCCCCCACCTCCTTATCCCTCATCCCTTCTCCCACAGGCCACGCAGGCAGGTGGCCCAGAACCTTCGGCTCCCATGGCAGAGGGAGGTCAGGAGGGCCCAGTAGCAGGAACCCGAAGCAAAAGCACTGGGACCCCTGACACCACTGTCGCTCTTCCCTTATGAGCATTTGGGCCCCCTGACGATCAGGGGAACCAACCGCTCTAGTACTGGCTCTTCTCTTCGGCCAATCTTTGTAACTGGAAAACTCATAACCCATCTTTCTCTGATAATCCTCAGGCTCTCACCAACCTGATTGAGTCCCTCCTTCACTCCCACCAACCCACTTGGGACGATTGTCAGCAGCTCTTGCAGACTCTCCTCACCACGGAGGAGAGGCATCGGGTCCTTCTGGAGGCCAGGAAAAATGTTCTCAGCGGAGACGGGAGACCTACCCAGCTTCTAAATGAGATTGACGCGGCATTCCCTTTGACCGGTCCACAATGGGACTTCAATAGGGCAGAAGGTAGGGAGCACCTACGCCTGTACTGTCAGACTCTAATGGCGGGTCTCCAAGGGGCTGCAAGACGCCCCACAAATTTGGCTAAGGTAAGAGAAGTAACCCAGGGGCCCACAGAGTCACCTTCACCCTTTCTTGAGCTACTGACTGAGGCTTACCGTCAGTTCACGCCCTTCCATCCTATCTCCGAAGAGCATAGGGCAACAGTTGCAAAAGCATTTATTGATCAATCAGCCAGAGACATTAAGAGAAAACAACAGTTAGATGGTTTAACAAAAGTTAGATAGTTTGCAGAGTAAGTCGCTGAGAGATTGAGGTCAGGTGGCTGAGAAAGTGTTTTACAATAGGGAGACAGAGGAAGAGAAGGAAGAAAGAAAGCAAAAAGAGCAAGATGCTCTTTTTAGTTAAAGATAGTTAAAGAAAGAAAAAAGACAGGAAAGAAGCCTAACCAGAATATTGGCCACTGCGGTTAAGGAAGGTAAGAATTTAGGTGAAAGAGAGACGGCTGTCGAAGGAGGCCATTAGACAAAGATCAGTGTGCCTACTGCAAAGAGAAAGGTCACTGGGCCCGGGAATGCCCTAAGAAAAGGGGGCAAGGCCCCATCAGAATCAGGAAAAGACCTCCAGCCATAAGGTCCTGACCCTGGGTGAGGACAGTGACTAGGGGGGAGGGGGTTCGGAGCCCCTCCCCGAACCCAGGGTAACCTTAAAGGTGGAGGGGAAGCCCACTCAATTTCTGGTGGACACCGGAGCTGAACATTCTGTACTTCTGCAAACTGCTGGACCCCTGTCGGAAAGACGATCCTGGGTACAGGGTGCCACTGGAAACAAGCAATATTCATGGACTACCAGAAGAACAGTGGACTTGGGAGTGGGTCGGGTATCCCACTCATTCTTAGTAATACCTGAATGTCCATAACCCCTCCTGGGGTGAGATTTGTTGACCAAAATAGGGGCACAGATCCATTTTCTACCAGAAGGCCCCCAAGTAAAAGATAAGCAAGGAAAAACCTTGTAGGCTCTGACAATCAAGCTAGAAGATGAGTATAGACTCTTTGACATGCGTAAGAGCAGCTCAGAATATAGATTGGTGGTTAAAGGCCTACCCTCAGGCCTGGGCAGAAACTGCAGGAATGGGCCTAGCCAAAAATCAGCCAGCTATAACTGTGGAAGTAAAAGCCTCTGCGACCCCTGTCAAGGTCCAATACCCTATGACCCAGGAGGCACTGGAGGGGATCAAGCCCCACATCCTTCGGCTATTGCAACAGGGGATCCTTAAGAGGTGCCAATTGGCCTGGAATACCCCCCTCTTACCCGTGCGGAAGCCCGGCACCAATAACTATCGCCCGGTCCAAGATCTCTGGGAAGTAAACAAGAGGGTGCCTGACTTGAACCCGACGGTACCCAACCCGTATAATCTCTTGAGCTCCTTGCACGAAAAGAGACCGTGCTTCACATTCCACCACCACAAGCTCCTAGACAGGTTAGGGAATTTTTGGGCACAGCCGGGTTCTGCTGCCTGTGGATACCCTGCTTTGCTGAACTTGCTGCCCCCCTTTACTCCCTAACCAAAGAAAAAAGCCCCTTCACATGGGGAGATAAAGAACAGTCAGCCTTTGAGGCAATCAAAAGGGCTCTCCTGTCGGCCCCTGCCCTGGGCTTACCGGATGTTTCCAAACCATTCCACCTTTATGTAGCAGAAAACCAGGGGATTGCCAAAGGGGTCCTCATTCAAAGACTCGGACCCTGGAAGAGGCTAGTGGTCTACCTCTCCAAGAAGCTGGACCCGGTGGCGGCAGGATGGCCTTCCTGCTTATGGCTAGTGGCCGCAGTTGCAGCCTTGGTCAAGGATGCAGATAAATTGACTTTGGTACAGGACCTGACCATAATGGCCCCCCATGCCTTGGAAAGTGTGGTGCGGCAGCCCCCTGATAGATGGTTAACCAATGCCAGGATGACTCATTCCAGACTCTAATTACTGAATTCAGATCGCATCACCTTTGCCCCAGCCGGCGGATTAAATCCAGCCTCACTTCTACCCGACCCAGCCTTTGATCTTCCAGACCATGATTGTCTTCAGGTCCTGGCAGATGCCCATGGATGGCAGAAAGACCTATCTGACCAGCCTCTGCCCGATGCCAAGGCTACCTGGTTCACAGATGGAAGTAGCTTTCTACAAAATGGCCGCAGGAGGGCCAGGGCAGCGGTAGTGGATGGAAATAAAGTCATCTGGGCTCAAAAACTGCCAGAAGGGACATCTGCGCAACCGTCTGAATTGATAGCCCTGAAAAAAGCCTTGGAATTGGGAAAAGACTGGAAGATCAACATTTATACTGACAGCAGGTATGCTTTTGCTACGGCCCATGTACATGGGGCCATCTACCAGCAGCGGGGACTCCTCACCTCAGCGGGCAAAGAAATAAAAAATAAGACCGAGATCCTGGCGCTGCTGGGGGCACTCCATCTGCCCAAGAAGGTCAGTATAATTCATTGCCCGGGCCACCAGAAGGGGACCTCCAGGACAGCCCTAGGGAATAACATGGCTGATCAGGCGGCCAGGAGTGTAGCAGAGGAGGACACGACAGTCCTAGCCTTAGTGACCCAGGAACACCAGGACCAACAGCCTGAACCTCCTTTCCAGTATACCACACAAGATTTGGCTTTGATGTCCAAGTACGATAAAGACTATGATAGTAGCCTTAGGGTGTGGATGAGTCATGATGGCAGGACTATACTGCCTCAACAGGAAGCAATACAGATGATGCGGCAAATGCATCAATGGACACATTTAGGGGTTAAAAAGCTCCTAGCCACTATGGCTAATACCAAGTACTTGGTCCCAGGATTAAATAAAATAGTTACAGATATTGTGCAGTCCTGCAAATCCTGTCAGAAGGTAAATGCTCATCGCGTCCAGGTGGAATCAGGAAAGCGTCTCTGGGGAGACAGACCAGGAGTCTACTGGGAAGTAGACTTTACAGAAGTCAAGCCAGCAAGGTATGGTAACAGATATCTTTTAGTCGTTATTGACACCTTCTCTGGATGGGTAGAAGCCTTCCCAACAAAAAGGGAAACCGCGCTGGTGGTGGCAAAGAAGATCCTGGAGGAGATCTTTCCCTGATTTGGAATTCCTAAGGTAATAGGATCGGATAACGGCCCTGCCTTCACCACCCAGGTAAGTCAGAGAGTGGCCAAACATTTGGGGCTTGATTGGAAATGACATTGTGCTTATAGGCCCCAGAGCTCAGGACAGATAGAGAGGACTAATAGAACTCTAAAAGAGATCTTGACTAAATTATCCATGGAGACTGGCAGCACAGACTGGGTGGTGCTCCTACCTCTAGCCCTCTTCAGGATTAGAAGAAATACTCCTTCCAGATTTAACCTGACCCCCTTCGAAATCCTGTATAGGGCTCCTGCCCCTCTGACCACCTTGGGAAAAAACACTGGACCCTTCTGTCGGAATAACAATGACTTGTATGCCCGATTAATGGGATTACAGGTGATACAGAAAGAGGTGTTGAAGCAGCTGGCTGACACCTACAAGCCAGGAACTCCCAGAATCTTCCACAAGTTCCAGGTTGGCGACTCTGTCTACATGCACCGACATCGAGCACAGAACCTAGAACCTCGCTGGAAGGGACCATACTTAGTTCTGCTCACCACACCCACCGCAGTCAAGGTGGACGGTATTACAGCCTGGATCCACGCGTCCCACGTCAAACCTGCACCAAAGATCTCTTCACCTGAGACTGCTGATTGGACAGTCCAGCGTACTCAAAACCCACTCAAGATCAAGATTAGAAAGCGTTTGGATTCCACCGGAACATGAGCCAGATACTCCTCAGGATACTCTGGGTTTGAAACTTGGCCCTGCCCTTAGCCCAACCGGCTAGGTACACAAGTCTGAATCCTCATCAACCCTATAACCTGACCTGACAAGTGATTAATGGAGAGGGGTACCTGGTATGGGCTATTTCAAAAATAACTTCTCCCTCCTCCTGGTGGCCAGACTTATACCCTGACCTCTGTAAGTTGACAGTCGGCGCCCCGGGGAACTGGGACCTTCAAGAACACACCGACCTCAGTGAGGGCCCCCAGAAACACAGGGGATTGGGGCTTGACCCTTGGGGAGGTTGCAGCTCCCCAGACAGGAGAAGCATGCTTAAAACCCTTACCTTTTATGTTTGTCCTGGCCCGACACATAGGCCTCGGAGGATAAAATATAAATGCGGAGGGGAAAGCGATTTTTACTGTAAAAATTGGGGTTGTGAAACCACTGGAAATACTAATTGGAATCCCTCCTCCTCCTGGGACCTGATAACTGTAACTGCTAACTATTCTATCCTGCCCTTCTCACAATGGAAAGCTGCACAAACTGAGTGTTCTGACTGGTGCCACCCACTTTGTATTAGATTCACTGATGAGGGAAAGAGTAAAAGCTACACTGACTGGGTGACCGGAAGGAGCTGGGGACTCAGATTATATAAGGAAAGGTGTGATGATGGAGTAATATTCACTATTAGACTCAGTATAGAAACTCAAAAGACCTCCACCATAGGCCCTGATCCTGTATTGCCATCCCAGCCTAGGCCCCCAAACCCAGTATCTAACATCCTTATAAAAACACCGTCAATGCCCAGCTCATTTACACCAGTGACCCCCAACCTGGAGGACTCGAGTCTGATCTACATGATTGAACAAGCTTACAAGATCCTTAACACGATTAACCCTGAAGTCACCCGACCTGCTGGCTGTGCTATGATATAGCCCCACCCTATTATGAGGCAATAGGGATAACTGGCAATTATTCCACCTCCACTAAGGCCACTGCTTGCGGATGGTCCTTACAGGGTGCCAAAATCACCCTAACCTCTGTCTCAGGACAAGGGCTATGCACAGGGAAAGTTCCCCAGATGCACACCCATCTCTGTAATTCCAGTATCTCAGGACAAGACCAATCTGGGTACCTTCTCCCTTCAGAGAACAGATGGTGGGCCTGCGGGAGGGGACTTACCCCTTGCATTAACTTACAGGTACTAGATCAAACCAATGATTACTGTATAATGGTACAACTGGTACCTAGACTGATCTACCACACAGAAGAAGACTTATTAGATGTCTGGGAAAGCAAAACCAGGTTCAAAAGAGAACCTATTAGTATGACTTTGGCAGTCTTGTTGGGGATAGGAGTAACTGCTGGGGTAGCCACTGGAAGTACTGCTCTAGCCCTCCAACCTTCTTACTACCAAGGCTTGCTGTGATGCCATAGACATAGATATTAGGGCCTTAGAAGACTCAGTTTCCAAATTGCAGGAGTCTCTAACTTCTCTGTCCGAAGTGGTCCTGCAAAATAGAAGGGGGCCAGATTTCCTTTCCCTCCAGCAGGGAGGATTATGCACTGCCCTCAGGGAAGAATGTTGCTTCTATATTGATCATTCTGGAGTAATTAAAGATTCCATGGCCAAAGTCAGAGAAAGACTAGCGGCCAGACAAAAAGAAAGAGAACAACGCCAAGGATGGTTTGAGTCTTGGTTTAATCAATCTCCCTGGCTCACCACATTAATTTCTACCTTACTAGGTCCCCTCATTATCTTACTATTGCTGCTTACCATCGGCCCATGCATTTTTAATCGCCTAGTTACTTTTATTAGGGAACGCATTAGCACAGTACAAGTACTAATGCTTAGACAACAGTATAAGGCTGTCTCCCCTGAGGACCCTTGATCGCAAGATTGGGATCCGCCACAAGAAAAGGGGGAATGTGTGTCCCCCGTGTGTCTCCCCCGACCCTGTTCTTGAGTCCAAGGAATAGATTCAAATGGCTGTGTGAAGGAATGCGAAGGAATGTGAAAGGATGTGAGGGAATGTGAGTCAGCTTTTACTAGACCTAAAGTTTCCTGTTCCTGGCAGTTAACATCAGGAACCAGGAATAAGGAAGTAATAAATATCAGTTAGTTGGGACTTTCCAGCCCCACCCCCTTGTTCCAGGAACTAGTTCACCACTATAAGGTGACTAGGTGTCAAAAATTGTTAGGCAATCTGAGGAGACCAATCAGGGTGAAGGGCAACTTCAGAACCTATCAGAATGTACCAGCTCAACCTGCATCTGGGATACTGTCTCTGTACTGTATAAAACTGATGGAAGTTTGTTCTTGGGGGGTTGCCATTTTAACTTATGTGAGGGTGACCCCAGCGCTCGCTGGTTCAATAAAGCCTCTTGCTTTTGCATTGATATCCTGGCTACGGGTCTCTGTGGTGCTGTGGCATCCCAGTTTGGGCCCTTTGGCCCAACAACATGCTCTTAAAATTTACATAAATGACAAATAATTTTCTCAACTAGAATCTGAGAAAAATATTAATAATAAAATTCAGAAGATAAAATACTCAAAGCAGAATTTTAAAGGCTGCATACCACCAGTTTTGCAGCTTAAATGTTAAAACATATTGCAACCTGAGAATTTCTTAATTCCAGAAATGTAACCAAATTTTCAAGTTTCAAAATAAAATCTACATCAAAATTTAAAAGATTTAAAATTTAAAAGCTACAAAATTGCTACTACAGAGATTACCAAAACCCAAAATATCTTACCTTGTATGGTCTAACCACAAGTATGCATTAACATAATAGAGATAAAAATGTTGATTTTGCTCCTGTAATAGTATTTTCTTTTTATAGAGGATCATGACTAAAATAAGAATTCAAGAAAAATTGAAATTTTGGGCAGAGACTCTCTATTCAAATTTATATATATTATATATAATATATTATATTCAAATATATATATTCCATTTGTTAGATTTAATAAAAATAAAAATGGGAAGATATTTACAGTAAGATCCAGACAATGTTAATTCAAAGATTAAAATATGTAAGGGATTCTGTGGAGGTGTTGGCTATTCTGTTTGTGCTCCACTTATCATTGTTAAAATATAATCACGTACTTTCTTATTGACACTGAAGCAATTCTGGTGGAATTATTCTTTCAGAATTGATGTTGTTCAAATAATACAATTTAAAGATTTTTTTGTGGAATTTTTAATAGTCAGTATTCAATTTCATCACATCCACAAACCAGAATTTGTTTAACCAATTCCTTCAAGAGTATCTGAATTTATTCAAAGTATGGAAGAAAAGTATAAAATCATACTTTAATTCATAAAGAAGATACCTTGAATTCTAGGTTCAGTATTATCTTCAATAAATTCAAAGAATGATATTTCTGTTTAAAAACATGGTTTATATGTCAAGGAATCAACTGATACAAATGTTCAAACTAGGTGCTAGTATTAAAAAGGACAGCATTATTTATGAATAGGAAGGTATTCCAAGGTAAACCTGGCTCCTGTCATCATCATCTATCAGAATCAACCAGCTTCTCCCATTAGAGACTTCTTTACATATCTGTCCTCCAAAAAACACCAGGCTGTAGTGTTAAATAGAAAATAAATTAAAAATTATCACAATGATTGTGTGTGTATGTGTGTGTGTGTGTGTGTAAGAGAGAGAGAGAGACAGAGAGAGACAGAGAGAGATCATTTTTAAAAGACAAAGATTTATAATGCAGCATAACAGGAAAACATTGGGAAAGCAATTTGTGTAGCAAAGATGAACTTACATGCTTTCCCAAACAAAACATCACCTTCAGACTTGCTAACTTACATCAATAGGTGATCTGTATTCTGCTCAGGAGCATTAATGAGCATGTCTTCTCACTAATGAATGTTCAAAGGATGAAATAATCAAGTAAGGTGAATGTGTAGATTATAGCCACAGTACAATGTGAGTGGTATAAGATTGTAACTCACAGGAAGGTTGGAGCAATTCTAAACATGTACAACTGTTAAGAACAGGCAAATTATTGGGAAAATAGAATTAGAAGAAATGGTAGGTACTTGTATCTTGTTATTATATGTAAATTAAAAATGAATTTAATGTAATTATGTTGGTATTCCATACCATTTGTTGAGTCTGGCTGCCCTTTCTGAGGTACATTTATGTTTGGTTTCTTGGATTGAAGTTTCATAGATTCAGTACTGAAGAATCCAAGTTCCAGGACTGTGTGAAAGAAGGGTTATGGTATACAACTAAAAAAAATTACTATAGTAATTAGTAATAGTAATGCTATAGTAATTAGTAATTAGCATTAGTAATACAAAGGACTATTTTTTCTAGGTGGGTTTTCACAGAGGTAGATTGATATTTATTTGATGATGTTTGTTTTCTTGAGAATTGTCTCCAGTTTTGATTGAAGACTATCATTTATGAATATTTGACAGCGCATTAGTATTTGTAGAGTATAATCAGTGTCAGTATTCCCATTTAAAAAGCTCAAATTCTTTTCCATATTTTCCATTAAAGCATGAATAACCAGTGAAGCTGGAAGCTTCCAGGTTCTAGGCAGCTATGGTTTGTACGTGGTCTTTTCTTTATTGTTTTATTTAATTTACTCTCTCTCTTTTTCTTTCTCTCTCTCTTTGAGTATGTGTATTTTGTGAGAATTTTGTTCATATGGGTAATACTGTTACTGTTTGTGGAGAACGTATTTTATATTCCTGAGGCTCAGTAATGCTTTTATAGGTATTCTTGCTGTAATTTATTAAGAATTTGGTAGTTTGGAGTTGGGGAGTAGTCTTTCTAAACTTCAGCAATGACAATATCAGCTTAGTTTTAAAAATTAACTTAGAGTTAGCGATACTCAAACATGACATATCTATTCCCTGTAAAGAACCTAGGGGAGTTTTTATAAGATGAATCAATTATGTTCTTTATGTCTTGTGGGAGAAGAATGGTCTCATTCCAATACTGTTTTGCTACAAACCTGGCTTCCCAGGCACAGACGTGATACTTTTTTATTACATCATACATTTTGCTTCTCATTTTTCTTAAATGTGTTGCTGTTAATTAATTTTAGATGTTGAATTTTACCTCTTACTATAGCTGGCAAAAATCTGGGTTCTTTCCTTTCCTTTTCTTTTTTTTAATAAATCACCTTTTGAACTACTACATCATAATTTTTTTTTGTGTTTACTCTATGTACCATTATGAAGCAACTCTTTTTGTTCACTAATACTAAATAATATTTTCCTTTCTTGTGTGTTATTGTTGTTTCTGAGACAGGGTTTCTCTGTTGTAACTCTGGCTGTCCTAGAACTCACTCTGTAAACCAGGCTGGCCTCAGACTTACAGAGATCTGCCTGTCTCTGTCTCCTGAGTGCTGGGATTAAAGCCCTGTACCACTACTGCCCAGCTTTTTTCCTGTTTTCCAAACCAACAACTTTTATTCTTTCCAACTATAATTGTCATTGTAGTAGCCACACACTACTCTACCTGTGCTGAGTTTTAATAGATTTATAGAAAATCTTGCCAGTCTGGGCAAAGAGGAAAGGAAAACTAGTCTTCTTCAGATCTTGTAAATTACTACTTAGTCTTTTCAAATATGAGGGCCAGGAATGTGAGTTAAGGGTGACAGTGCACATGCTGCCTTCCTAGGCTTGTTGCTTCTGGTCAGAATGACACTGACAATATAAGTCACCCAATATCTTCCTGCTCAGAATGCTTCACACTTAGTGTTATAAATTCTCAGAGCAGCTTCATTGGGAGGGATTTTGTTTATTTCACCAGTGAGGAGCTATGTGTATGCATAGTCTATAGCTTTTTATGTTTCTACCTTAGTCACAGCAACCCCATAGCTTCCAGATTTCATTTATCCTTTATTGACTCTCAACTATTTTTTTAAAAATAGAACAAATTTATCTGAGGGGGGAGGGGAGAGAGAGAGAGAGAGAGAGAGAGAGAGAGAGAGAGAGAGAGAGAGAGAGAGGGAGATATGAGGCAGGAGGAAGAAAGGGAAAGGAGAGGGAGTAACAGAGAAAAACAACCTGTAAAAGTTGCTTTAATTTCTAAATTTCTAGACATGTATTCTATGGTGAAAGATCTGGTTACTGTTATTAAATTCCATAAGTTAATTAAAAATTTCTGTTTTAAGTAATTCCACCAAAGTAAGTATACCACTAAAAACGTAAAATTGACCGTCTCGATGTCATATGACCAGGAAGTAGTTGGGCAAGGACTGAACCTAACTCCCTCTGACTCCAAAGCTGCAGTTGGACCATAGTGAAGTGTTTGTATTTCAAGATGTTGCAACCAGACTTTACAGGACTCACATGTTTGAATTTTTATTGAATGGAAAATTATCTTGATACTGTCATAACTTTAGATTTCTAAGAAGCATCTTAAATCTTAGGAGACTAAAAGTCAGCATCGATGCTCTATTTAAATATTATTAAAAGGTTATGGTTATAATTTGGTAGTTTAGCAGGTTGTTGAGATTTTAGACTTAGCTGCCAGCACCCAAAACATTAAAACAATTAGGATAGCTGCTTTAATAAACTCTGAACATTTTTAGTAAAGAAAAATAGGTACTTGGACTTGGAAGTTCACTCGGTGGCTAAAATACATGCCAAAAAAAACCCCATGAGGACTGAGTTCAGATCTCAACTCATTTTTAAAAGCCAGATTTCATGGTAGTGGGCTCAGGATGTTGTAACGTGGGAGCCCCAGGCAAGCTGGATACCTAAAACAGTTAGTATTGGCAAGCTTCTGATTCAATGAGAGAGAACCAGGTTCAATAAATGAGATGGAGAGTGATAAAGATGATACCCAACATCTACTTTGGACTTTCACGTGCACATGTAAACCTGAACACATATATGCCTTCACATGTGAACATATATACATGGAATTTTTTTTCTTTTTATTATTTATACTGAGTCTTTATATTTAACATAATTTTCTAAAGAATGCAGCTTATATTTTATTTTCTCCAAATCATTATTAATCATGATTCATTGCCTCAACCTTGGGGTTGGCTTCAGTCCTTACCTCTTTCAATTCTTTACTAAGTCATCTGCTATTATTATACTATGTAGTAAACCTCTGTTCCATGACTCCCTTTACTCTTCATTCTTGTCTTAAGTTTGAACTGAAATGTCAATGTAACAACTATGGATTTTCCAGTATTTAATAAGTAGGTTTCTTTACAAAGTATAGAACATCAGTATGCATAATTTCATATTTTTTTAATTAAGCAAACATAGTTTAAGTCAATAAGTTCCTTAAATAGCATCAGAGAAGCAAACATAATATTAAAAGCATAGTGTGGAAGAAATAGAGATTACATAGTATTTCTGAGCTCTATTGCAACTATTCTAGATAAAAGTTTTATACAATTTCACCAAAAAAGTTTTCAAGAGAAAGATTCTCAGTTAAAATCTGTATGAAAGTATAATCCCCCAAATGATTCTATTACTGATTTTTCATGTGTGAAATGATACTGGCGATGTGATTTATAAATTTGAAATGACATTTGAACCAGTTATTTTCTTTAAAATATAGTTTCATTTGAAGAAGCCCCATTAAACAATTTTCTGGGTAACACTGTACTATTTGTCATATAGCTTTGCTAACGAATTACTTTACTAGGATTATATTTTTCTAATTCCAAAATAGTGTTTCTGACATAAAGGAGACTTGGTACAGCCAGCAAGTGCTCTTTTTTTCACAGCATAATTAATTTCTCAGGTTTAAAAAAATCAATTTTAACCTAGAATGTTTGTTTACATACTATTATACTTGATAAATACATACACACACACACACACACACATACACACACACACACACACACACACACACACACACACATATATATTGATATACAACATTGTCTGTGCTATAATACAGCAGGTTTTCAATAGTCATTTAAAGTGATGAAATTGAACAAGGTTGCTTTCCTTGGGGAGAAACCACATTTAATGTAATTCATAAGAAGATGCTATATAATTTGTTATATAATCATTTATGAATTGAATTGCAAGGGCACAAACACGTAAGTATAAATTATAAAAGAAGGATCATGATATGGGGGATGGGCTTAATAGGTACAACCATGGCACCAATAGTATGGGAATAATCATTTAAAAAATTATTGGATTTAAGGCCAACTCCAAGAGGTGGAACTCATGCTTAACATTCCTAGGGTAGTCAAAAAATACTTAGTCTAAATAGTCATAAGCCTAGAGAAAATCTACTACCATTATCCTGCTGAAAAAAAAAAAGGAACAAAATGATTACAGTAATATAATGCTATACCAAAAGACCAGTGCCTCACTCAGTCTTCATCAAAGAATCTTCTTGCAGTAGATGAGAATTAAGAGAGAGACTCCCAACTGGACAATGTGTGGAGACTGAGAGACTTTGTATCACTCAGTGCTAAGTGGAATGTCATTATCAAAACATTCCCCTTAAGAATTGGAGATGAATGCACAAGAAGAAGGAAGTTGATAAGAGCCGGAGGTGGTAGGTAATTCCAAGAAAATAGAGGCTTCCACATAAAACAAGACTGATGTTCTTATAAATTCATAGAGACTGTAGCAGCATTCACAAGACCTGTGCAGCTTTAAACCTAGACAACATATCAGCACTGAGAAGAGGAAATGGACACAAAGCTTGATCGCTATTTGCAAGTGAGATTTGATAGTAAAAGAAAAATACTTTTTCTCCAATGGAAAGAGGTGTCACTGTGACTGAGCATATCAACCACATGTCATAGCAGGCTTCATGTCCAGGAGCAGTTGGCCAATGTTGAGGGCTGATGATACCCAAGCAGTGGACATAATCAGCTTGAAAAAGATCCTGGTTTTTCCCTTTGCTGGGAATCTTAAGCCCACCAACTGCTCTGCCCCTTTCTCATATTTACTGTATGGTGACAAAAGCCACTCATCAATAATATTGTCTGTTTGGCCTAATAGTTTAAACTCCAATCATTTCCTGGGCTGGCTGGGAGAGGGACACTGTCATCTCTGCTCTAAGTCACTGAAAACTAACTTTCAGGTTTTTGGCATCTGAGAACTATTCATGCTTTCAGTAGACATATCATAAAACTTTTTCTTGGCTAAACTGACCTTCCCATGGAAGCAAAGTCATAGTTGAGATCAGAAATGAAGAGTCTAGACAGTAGGTCAGCAAGCTTGAATAAACAAATAGCAAACTCACCCTTGAATGTCTTCCTCCTTTAGCAGTAAATATGCAGACCAAAGATTAGCTATTCATTAGTTAAACTGTTGTGTTAAAACTACTCACTATAATTAACCTTGAAAATCGGAGGCCTGTAGCTGGGAGGGGATGAACACTCTTGCATTGGTTCCCCTTTTGATATATGTTTTGACACATGCAGATAAGAAAGTCTGAAGTTTTTTACTATTTGAGCTTGAGCAAATTCAGTTTGTGGAAGGAAAGCCTTGTAATGTTTTCCCCAATGCACATTCTTATTTTGCTTTCTCTAATTTTTCTAAGTTTTAATTTCTTTAATTTTTATTATTAAATAAACTCTTTATCATATATAATCCATGTTCTATGTGAGTCTTAAAAGCACTATAAGTATATCATGTATTGTCCCACTAGAAAAATGAAATAATCTCTCTTAATTTTCCTCCAATGGTCCATCCTCTTCAGTGGGTAGTTTGTGGAACTGTATTGTGGGTGAAGACCAGCCAGTAACCCGCAGGCCAAGACAAAACTGACTCCATGTTATTGTTTGTTTCTTTGTTTTGCAGTCTTTTTGCTTCACTTTGTGTGTGTGTGTGTGTGAGAGAGAGAGAGAGAGAGAGAGAGAGAGAGAGAGAGAGAGAGAGAGAGAGAGAGAGGATGAAAGAATTAAATTAAATAGAAAGGGAGAGGATAACCTAGAAAGATTTAGGGGAGGGAAAACATGACCAAATATATTGTATGAAAAGAATGTAAACTTTGCTTTTTAGAAAATAAGAGATTAAATTTACTTTGTCATTATAAATATAACTATGTTTTTAGTTTTAAAAATGATATTCTGTGTAGATTATACAGGACAAAGAGACAGAAAATTTAACGAAGCATTTTATTATGACTTAGTGAGTCTAAAAATTAGCATATATTTCACAATGAAAGATATTGTAGCCATACTGTTTTGAGGATTAAAATTTGACATTTTATTTTTCTCATACCTAATCAATGCAACCAAGAAATATTTCAAAACACCAGATTAGATGTTTTATACAACAGAAAGATAATACTTAAGCATCCCTCTTTAGTTCAGAGTCCCATACAGCTCAGTGACTTGGTTCACTCAATAAAGTAAATTCTAAATGTATGTGAGTTGTAGCTGAATGTTGTCCCATTTTTTATATAAATTTGTATGGAATACAGCTTCACTTATTTTGTTAAATCTTACAGTAGTTGCTGGTTCTTAAGAATATAAATATTGACTTTTTTTCCTCATAGTGATATCATAAAAAAAGTTTAATTCTTATAAAATGTCATCTATAATAGGAATGTGTAGCATCCAATAGCATTTTTATCTTATTGTTATGTAAATTGCTTCATCTTCTCACTGAAGGCTTCCATAGAAAATTATTAATAAAACAAACTAACTATATTCTTATACTACATATAAGATTCATGTGGTAAAGCCACTTCAAAACTCTTACTTGTTCTCAAGCATAAACACTATGCATTTTTGGTATAAAACTTTGACATTCGCATCAATAAACAAATAAAAATCATTCATTATTGATTTTATATATGTACACACACACACACACACACACACACGATGCAGATGACAGAGGACTACCAGAGCCACCAACAGTGTAGCCTTGATCCTACAATGACTAAGAGCACATGTGTCTCTAGTAGCATCCTTGATAAATAGGACCCTTTCATTAGCATGCAGGGAAATAAGGTCAAACATTTAAAACTTGTTAGAACAAAGTGCCAGATAGGATATTACCAGTTCAGTAATTGCAACCTCTATGATACAAAATCTGTTCATGGAGATCTTATTCCTTAGAGCGAGTGCTAGCAGAATCTCTGTAGTAATGCCTCAAAGTACATTTGTTTTTCAGACTTACAGCCTGTTTGTTCATAATGTCCTATACAAAAGCCTCTGCCAGCAGCTCCTTTATCTCAACACGGTTCTCAGAAATTAGGGATTGCCTATTAGGTTGATAGTTGAATATCCTCTGTATCTGAAAAATTGTTGCATTTATATATTTACATTACAGAATCTACTTTTGTAGTGTTGAAATATACTTTGCATATATACATATATAATGATTAGCTTCATTACAAAGTATATAACACATGAACATCAAGAAGTTAATTATTATATAATTAGGTAATTTGTGTTTGAAATATTTTGTATTGTGAAAAAATGATTATGTGTGCATTAAATGTCTTAGTGAACTTAGAAAAAAAAAAGGGATTGGTGTTTTGGAGTGAATCGAAACCATCTTATAGAAGTGACTTTTACAATCTTTTTTCTAGAGCTGGGGACTGAACCCAGACATTGCATTTGATAGGCAAAGGCTTTCTACCCATGACATAAGTCCACAGTCCATCCTACTTTTTAAATAGAAACGTATGCAAGATATTTTCAGGAGCATATCAGATTGCAATATTAGAGAAAACCTATCATTTAGAGTTTTCTTTTCTGTATAAAGAGACTTTAACAATGTGTCCCTTTTCCAGCTACCAGGCCATGATTACAGATAAGCTAATTGTTCAATCAGTTACTGATTCAAAACATTTTTTAAATAAAATAATATTAAGCTGTATTAATAAAGTAAGACTAAACAATTTAAAGAATATTTTCTATGTTAGGTGAAGATAATTTTAGTAAATAAGAAAGAATTAGCTCTAAAATTATTGTTATGGGAAAAAGGTAAACCAATATATGACATAATTGTTATTGGTGAAATGAATCATATAAGTTTAGAACAAAAGCAAATTATGAATTAAATTAATAGTGATGTAAAAATCTCAAAACATTTAAGTATTAATTATGTAATAACAAAGTATCATTATATTACTCTATTCCAACTACAATTCCAATCCATCTGCTATTAAAATTCATCATTCAATGAGAAGAATGATATTGAGGTTCAATTTTCCCAGAAAAATGTGGGATAAATAACTGATTAAAAGTCAAAAGATGATAATTTACATAAGATCAAGACAGGGAAAGGCCAGCATGGATGGAGGTACCTTTCAAGCTGAGAAGACACTGGCAGTTGTCAGTTGCTGGGAGAGAATGAGTCATTCTTTAGGTATGGAGCCACTGGTATGTAGTGGCTGGGCACACTCATGTGAATATTGGCAGCAACTAAGAGGAGTGGATATAATTCACATATATTGCATGTATGCATGCAAGTTTTCACATACTAAAATTTATATATATATATATATTCCAGTTAAGGAGGTTTTTTTTAAAGATCATCATGACTGCAATAACAAGAGGATTTGTGCTTATTTTCATTCTCTTAAATGAGTACAGTATTAGGTAGGAATGAACTCAATTTGATTTCATTATTTTGACGTGACAATATTGCACTCCAGATAAGTTTACAGGTAGAAAAGCTGTCTCAGCTGATAAAGACACTTGCTGCCAAGCCTTATGATCTGAGTCTGATTCTAGGACTTACATGGTGAAAGCAAAGAACCAAAACATTCCCACAGTTGTCTTGTGAACACAGGTACAAGCTACAGCACATTTTTTCACACAAAAACACAAAACTAACTAATAAATTAAGTAATTAAAAATAAATAAAATGAGAATTCAGAAGATGAGTTTATAGCTTTCATTATTTCATGGTTATTATGTTTTTGTCAGTGAATCCACACTCATTAAAAATGCACCATTGTTTTCCTAAATACCAAACAAAGCAGTATATTTGTGCAGTAAAACGTATCACAGGACTTTCATAATCAGGTTCCATCTCTTCAGTTACAATTAGGGTCACCAAAAATAAAACTTCTACAGGGAAGGCCAATCCCAGTCACTAAATAAAATGAGGTAAATACTGCTTCCTATGAAATACAACTTGACTAAATTGAAGAGCATGTTGTGGGTTCTCATGGACTACATAGAAGGGATTTTCTAGCATGACTTTCTAGGGAAGCAAACTTAACAACATAATAACACACTACAATTCACACATAACTATAGATAAATATGTAGTTTTGAAGTGATTAAGATAACTAGATCCAGCTATTTACTTAACTAGTTTAAATATTTCCTCCAAAGTCTTGCTTATACCATTAATTTATACTCTTTATATATAAAAGGACAGTTAGTTTTAATGTAATGAACTGGTCTATATTTATTGCTGGTCATGATGGAAAGTCTTATTTAAATATGTAGCTTGTAAATTCATGTAAGTTTTGTTTCAGAGTAGAAAAAGTTTGTCTTCCTGAAAATATATTCCTTGGAATTTGATAAGTTTTGTGTATTCCCTCTGAAACACCTAGAAGGGTATTTTAATTAAATGGGTTTGGAAGCTCCGAGAAAGATATATAGTTTTATATTTTTCTCCAACTGCCTTTAACCACATGTGTTGTAGTGGAGCACTGAGAGCTCATATGGTGAGTAGCTCACACAATTCCACCACCCCTGGTTTTGTAACAGCACAAGAAGGAAAGAGAGATAGCCAAGTATATAGTGCTCAATCAAAACTTTCAGATATGAGTGCATTCATAGAAGATTGATATTTCTCAACCTACTAGGCATCCAGATGTTCCCAAATCCTGAGATCCTCCAAACTCTAAACAAATTAAATCAGTTCTGTATTCTCTTATTTGAAAGTATGCTAATTCATAGTAATAGCTTGATGATGGAGGGTCGGGAGGAGAAGACAGTGTCAGGGTGAATAGGCCTTGATGTGTACTTGTTCTCTAATCATTGTCACTCAACCCAAGCACAATTAGCATCTTATTATGGTGTTTGCTTTCTTGTCTTTTTTGTACTGTATAATTTGACACTTTATTATACCATTTCTCGCTTTTTAGTTGCTTCATGTAGCACTCGTTTATTTGGAAGCCAGTTTTCAGAAACAGCTATGAAAGAAAAACTCCAGCTGAGAAAGAGAAAAAACCTACAAAAAGAAAATCCCCAAGGTCTCACTCATAGCTATACACTCTATCTTTGTACACAAACCTAGCAGGTTTGCTTGGATGTATATAGCAAAATAAAAGACCATAGGAGGTATTATTCAGGCTTGCAGAAAAAAAAATAGTCATATTGAATATATCTGAGAATAAAAGTTGGCAGAATGAGAAAAGAAAAATGAGCTAAAAAAAGAACTCAGAAGAAAGTCAATTGCCTAAAATTTGTAGGTTATATTCTCAAGAAATAGATTCTAAAGAAAGGATTCATAAGCAGGTCATTTTTGGATATATTGTACACTGGAGTAATAAATATATGGATGAAAAATCTAAGCAATGAGGTCAAACAACAAGCAAAGCTGTGATTTTAGGTGAAATACTCTCTTCTGTCTTAACCTGCACATACCTAGAGTTGTTGCACCTCAGATAGTCTCTTATGAAGGCAAGGAGATTGGCTGCTTCTGTGTTCATTTAGCATCTGTAATTGATTGGCTTAAGACCACAAGGAAATTGGCATATATGTGATGGAATAGTAACCTTCAAACAGAAAATACTGTAGAAAATGTAAAGAAAAACTGAACCATAAAAGGAGTTAGTGAAAGATACGTATAACTGCTAAGGACTAGGGCCATGAAAGGATAATGAGACATGCAAAGTCCAGTATATTTTCTGATACAGTAAGATATAATTTCCTGAAAATTTTGAGTTTATGCACAAATACATCATTACAAACTAGCAGTCATCCTTTTCTAATAATTTAATCAAGAATCAATTAAACTGAACAATTGTTATTTTAAATGCCTGTTTAAAATATGGTGGTAGTTAGAGGGTATATTTTTTCAGAGAGAAGTAATTTCATCTTAAAAAGGTATACATATTTTTAGGTTAACTGTCTTCTTCTGAAGATCTATGTAGAGTGAAGTCTTTCTTTTCCAACATATTTGGTACTATTTCTAGACAGATCTGTATTTATATTTCTGAAGGCACTGTAGTATCTCCACACAGACAGCTAGAATAACAATTTTAAAACAAGCCTTAATCCCTAGTGACTGTACATCTGTGTCACAAAACAATCACATAATCTGGCATGATTAAAAGGTTTGCTGATCAAAGCTCTCCAGCTGACAGTCAAATACAGAATGTATAAAGAGTTACTTTATATAATTTACCTACAGTGTACTTTCAGACATAGAATATGTCCACTGTAAACAAATCCTTTGAAAATAAATCCAAACAGTGGAGTTTTTTTCTGGTTCCCAGCATTAAACCAAACTCTGAAAATTTTCAAACATGCATTTGAAATGAAAGTACAGTGTAAAATGATTCAAATAATCTATAAGATATTTTAGTACTAAAATTTCCAGAAGTAATTTCACAATGAGACTATACCTTAAATTGGGAAAGTTATAATTGTATTTCAAATAACACTCCAATAATGATCTAAAAACATTTGCTTTTTTGTAGATATTCTCGAAAGAATCACCATCTTTCTAGCACTGAACAAAAATTTGTTGGCAGTCTGTAGATGCTCAATAAAAGCATTTAGCTAAATGTGTGAATATAGGTAGAATGACTAAAGAAATAGATAGACACAAAATAATTAAAACACAGGTTTTATAGAGATTTTGAATCATCTGAAAATACCATGAGTTGACCACAGAAGTATAAGTAAACTATTGGTCCAAAGAGGAAATATATCCTGGCTTGCCAAGTTGTCAGGGATTCAATTTATATTGTCATATATGAAATTTTCTTATCCTTCATCAAAGAAGCTTCCTTTTTCATTAGATAGTGTGATGGTTTGAATGAGAATTGTCTCCATAGGCTTATACATTCAAATACTTGGTCACCAGGGAGTGGTACCGTTTGAAAGGATTAGGATAGGTATGGCCTTTTTTAAGAAAGTATATCACTGGAGGTGGGCTTTGAGGTTTCAAAAGGCCCATTCCTAGCCTAGAGCCTCTCTCTTCCTATTGCCTGCAGATCTGGATTTAGAACTCTGGGCTGCTTCTCTAGCACCATGCCTGCCTGCCTGCTGTTAAGCTTCCCACCATGATGATAATAGACTAACCCTCTGAGACTGTAAGCCAGACCCAATTAAATTCTATCTTTTATAAGACTTGTCATGGTCATGGCAACAGAACACTTTCTAAGACAGAGTACAATAATATATAAACTTACTACTGGTCAACATGTATAAAATAAAAGGCCATAACTTTAGTTCATGTGAACAAATACTGGTTTTTTAAAACAAACAAAAAAAACACAGACTGTGGAGTGCTCAGCTCTAAATGTAACTTCTATATCACATCTTTTCCCCAATATCTCAGGTACCATCACAGAAAGATGGGGGAGAAAGATCATCAAAGCCAGAGGTAGTAAGATTCTAAAGCAAAAACTGGTTGCTGGACAAGACAACATCATTGCACCCATGAACTTACTGTGACTATCATTGTATTCACAAGACCTTAACCAGATAACCCAGCCCAAATCCCAGCATGGATGGATGTGTAGGAGGATAATTCATTATTCAATACTAGGTGGGCAACTCTTGAAAGTTGATGGCTGCTGGAGGAGGGAGAGTTAGTGTTAATAACAGCACCTGAGAGGATATCCAAGCTCCAAGAACAGGTCTCATTCCCATGCACATGCTGGCAGTATTCAGTGAACTTAGTGGGTTTAAAATAAGAACACATGAAGTTGAAGGGAAAAAAAGAGGAAAAACAGGTGGAGAGATAAGGGAAGAACTACAGGGGAGGAAATGGGTGGTGGGTTTGATTTAAATAAAAACTTTGCAAGCATACATGAAATCCTCAAACAACAAAAATTTTAAAAGTGATGGATAAATAAATAAATATTATATTCTTGCTTATTTTTAATATTTTATATCCTTTTAATACATTGTATATGTGTCTTTTCTGAGTTCAAGAACAGGAAGTTGGAATAGGGTGTCAGATCCTCTAAGAGCTTGGATTATAGGTGGTTGCAACCTTCTTGAAGTGGGTGTTGGGAACTGAACTTTGTTCTCTGAAAGAACAGTATTACTTTTAACCACTTACACATCTATCCAGCAAAAGTCTTCCATTCTTTTCTAGAACTCTCTCCTTTAGAAATTGAAGAACAAAACACATGAAAATGAAATTCTGAGGTTGACAAGATGACTTGCCTTGCAAGCCTGAGACCTTAGCTTGATACCTGAACCCATATAGTAGGAGAGAACTGAATCTATGACCTCCACACAAGTGTTCCTACCCCGTATCATGCATACACATGATATAGTTAATAATAAAAATAGGATGTGTAATCCAGGATTGCAAGATTGACATTAGCATTTTCTTTTCCAGAGGCAAATAAGCCATCAGTTTGAGATCAGGTTCAAACGATTTTGTGTAGTGTTATGTGAGTTTATTCTTTGGCATGTTTCCTGGTGTTCTGAATATAGCCTAAATATGTCCCCACAAGAGAGATATAAGTTCTTCCTGCTTCTGCTTTTACTGGCATACAAAATGTAGATATTGACTCTGGGTACATGCCCCCATATATAATAGTGCTGTGGCTTTGAATAACTATTCATTTTTGTCTACTTCTTCACTTCATTTCTTCAATTTTAAATCTGTTTTTTTTTTCTTGAACTTCAGTTTTTGAGTTTCTTCTCAAAGATTTCTATCCCTGAATGAAACATTTTACAATGTTTGTATTGAACACATATAATAATAATTAGTCTATTATAATTTAAATAAAACACAATATAAAAATAATTTCATTTATATCCTTATTTTTAGTGTGAGACATAGAAATTTTAAGTTATAAAAAGGATTTGGTTGTTTTTTGACAATTTGAGGCTCAGACTTATGATTGTCAGCCTTCTTCCCAGTGTTTGTCAATCATTTTCCATTTTGTATCTCACATCATACACTATTTCCTTTCTTTAAATGTAGGTGTTTATATAAATCTGTTGTATGGTAGATGCAATCATATCACAATGCCAAGGAACAGAGGGATTTTAAATTAATAATCTCTCAGACTTTCTAGCCTAACTCAGTCTTACTCTTTCTGAAAGTATGACTTCTCACTGTCCTAGTAGAATCAGGAATGCCTCTACAGAGATGGCTCTAGGATGGATAAAAGGCTGCTCTTAGTCAAATATAACCCACTGTTTTTGTAGTGTTTCATTGAACCTCAGCTATTTCCATCAATTTATATGTTGTCTTTCGTTACTCAGGCTATAATATCATGCTTAGGACAAACTACAAAAATCTATGGACCTCAAATACTGAAGTATTTGTTGCCTTGTCCTTCAAGGAAATATTGCCTGTTCTCAGGTAACTTAGGACCCTCTTTGATTTGGCCCTTCCCTTCCAAAATTTCCAGCTCAGAGAATAATTCACAGAATTATGTTTTTAACTGATAAAACAACAATTTCTACTCTAGATTCCCAGTGGCAACACCTGGCAGCATCTCAGAATAATTCCCTATCAAACAACACCCTCCTAAGATTCAAGGAGACCAACAAAAACCAAGAACAGAACAGTTAGCCAACAAAAATAAGACCAGATATCAGCACCTAGAATCACAATCATCCCAAACCCACAGGCACAAAAGCACAATAATTAACAGTCAAGACAATATGTGTTCATCTGAACCCAACAACTCTACTACAGTAGGCCCAGAAAAGCACAATACAGCTGAAGCCCAAGATCAGGACTTCAAAATAGGCATTATGAATATGTTCAAGGACCTTAAAGAGAGTATGAGTAAATATTTCAATGAAGTCTGTGAATATATATATATAGTGGAATGAAATGAGTATAGCAGTTCAACATAAGAAAGTTTCCTTTCTTATATATCCAGTTCTACAGAAGGCAGTAAAGGGAAACTTCATTCTGAAGAGCTTAGCCACCCCCTAAAATAAACCCACAAGGAATAAATAATCCAAGATCAGCAAATCCATAAATGGCGGAAAAATACCACACAGAACAAAATCTTGATAGGAAACAACACACAATGCACATTGATAACTCTCAATATCAACAATCTCAACTACCCAATAAAAGGACACCCCAGCAGATTAGATTCAAAAATAAGATCCATCCTTCTGCTGTACTTGCAAATGATGATCTTACCATCTTATCATCAAGGATAGATTTAATCTCAAGGTAAAAAGATGGAAAAAAAACATTTCCAAGTAAATAGACCCAAGAAGCAAGTAAGTGTAGCTATTTTTAAAATAATTTGTTTGTTTTTATGTACACTGGTGATTTGCCTGCATATATATATGTATGAGAATCAGATCCCCTGGAACAGTAGTTAGAGACAGTTGTCAGTTGTCATGTGAGTGCTGGAAATTGAAGCAGAGTCTTCTGGAAAAGCATCCAATGCTCTTAATGATTGAGCCATCTCTCAAACCCTCTGAGTGTAGCTATTTTTTATGTCTGACAAAATGGATATTAAACCAAAAACAATCAGAAAAGATAAGAAAGGACATTATACAATCATAAAAATAAAACAATCTATCAGGGAGATATTATCATTCTACACATCTATGTGTACAAAGCAAAATGGCACCCACGATAATAAAAAGAAACACTACTGTAGCTTAAATTACATATTGACCCACACACATAGAAAGTGACTTTAATACCCCACTCTACTCATCCTGATAAAAACAAACAAAACAAAAACAAGCAAAAAAACAAACAACTAACCAGAGAAATGCTGGTGTTAAATGATGTCATCATCATAAATCAAATGAACCTAGTATATATTTACAGAAACTTTTACCCAAACACAAAAGAATACTCCTCTTAGCAGTATATGGAAGATTCTCCAAAATTGATCACATAGTTGTACGCAAAACAAGTTTCAATAGGTATAAGAAAATTGGAATAACAATCTGTATCCTATTTGACCACAGAAAGTTTAAATATTTACAGACCTGAACAAGTCACTACAGAACGTAAAATGGACAAGACAGAAATTACAAAAAAAAAAAAAATTACAAAAATTTTAGAGTTGAATGAAAATGAAAGCATAATATACTCAAACCTATGGTATTCAATGAGGATAGCAGTTCTAAGAGTAACGTTCATAGTATTAAGTGCCTACCTAAAACAAAAATTGCCCAGATCTGATATTCGCAACTTAGGAGTATACCTGAAATATCTAGAACAAAAATAAGAAATAACACTCAAAAAGAGTAGAGAGCAAGAAATAATCAGTCACGGTTGAAATTAATAAAATAGAAACAAAATACAAAAACAATCAATGAAATGAAAAATTATTTCTTTGAGAAAATCAATAAGATTGGTAAACTCTTAGCCAAATTAACTGAAAGATATAGAAAGAAGAATGAAATCAATAAAATTATAGATAAAAAGAGGGCATAACAACAGACATCAAGGAAATCCAAAGAATCAGAAAGACATACTTTACAAACATGCATTCTAACAAATTGGAAAAATCTAAAAGAAATGAATAATTTTCTTGATGCCAATTACCAACTTTAAATCCATAATAGATAAGCAATTGAAACAGGCATATAACCCCCAATGAAATGAAAGTAGTAGTTAAAGTGCTATAACAACCACAACAAAAACAAGAACAACAACAAATCCCAGGACCAGATGGTTTTAAGATAGAATTCTATCAAATGTTCAAAGAAGAGTTAATGCCAATACTTTCAAATTAATCCACAAAATAGAAGCAATGGAAGGAATATTGCTCAATTCATTTTATAAGGCCAAAATTACCTTGATATCTAAGTCACATGTAGACTCACCTAAGAAATAAATTACTGTCCAATTTTCTTTATGAACATGGATGCAAAAATTCTCAATAAAATACTTGCAAACAGAATCCAAGAACATATAAAAAAGATTGTCCACCATGGTCAAGTAGAGTTCAACCCAGAGATGCAGGGATGGTTCATCATTGGTATATTGATAAGTAATCCACCACATAAAAACACTGAAAGACAAAAAACATGACCATCTCCTCAGATGATGAAAAAGTCATTGACAAAATATAATATTCCTTTATGATAAACGTCTTGGAGAGATTAGGGATACTAGGGACATACCTCAACATAATTAAAGCAATTTACAGTAAGCCCACAGACAACATCAACCTAAATGGAGAGAAACTCAATACATTTCCAGTAAAATCAGGAACAAGGTTGTTCTTGTCCTCTCTTCATACCTATTCCAAACAGTACTTAAAAGTCTTAGCTATACCAATAAGATGACTGAAGGAGATCAAGGAGATACAAATTCAAAAGGAAGAAAGGTAAAGTATCTTTTTTTTTTTAACAGATGATAGGATATTATACACAAATGACTCTAAAATTCCACCAGAAAATTCCTTCCTCTAATAAGCACTTTCATCAAAACAGTAGGAAACAAATTAACACACAAAAATTGGTAGCCTTACTATAAACAATGACAAACAGGCTGAGAAAGAAATAATACCTTTTGCAACAGACCCTAAAATACTTTGAGGTATGAAGGTATAAAATACCTTGAAGACAGATGAAAATATAAACTGACAGAAACTGTGGCAACATGCACAAGGCCTATGTAGGTTTATACCAGGTGTGTCCCTGCACTGAGAGGGGAAATAAATATAAGCCTCCATCCTCAGCACAGAAGCTATCTTCAATTAACAACTACTCAAAAATTTTAGTTTTCTCCAATGGAGTTTTACTGGGGATCTTAAGGGTAATATCCAAGCTTTAGGGTAATTCTGATGCTCACTAGTAGATAGCCATCACAAAAAGCATTTAGTGGTATTTTGAAGGCTGTCTGGACGTTTTTATTTATTTATTTTAACCTTATAATTTTTTATATATGCATCATAATTTCTGATATTATGTTTTCATTTGATTTCTATGCATATAAGTCTGTGTCTCTGCTCTTTTTCTTGTTTGTTTTTTTGTTTTGTTCTGTTCTGGTTTTGTTTGCTTGTTTTGTAAAGACAGAGAGAAATAGAGTGTGTGGATTTGGGTAGGTGAGGAATTGGGAATAATCTGGGAGGGTTTTGGATGATTGTGATCAGAAAATACTGCATGAAAAAAGTTTATTTTCAATACATATTTGAATTATAGAAAAATAGTGGCAACTTGATTCAGTCAAAAATGCCTTACAAAATAAGAGATACATAAGGAAAAATCAGACGTGTACAATTTTCAGGGATGGAAAGTAGTATCTTCAACACTGAATTTTTCACGTTGAAATATGTATAATTTTCAAACACATATTTTCATGATGTGAATAATCCCAGGTACTTAAGTGTATATTTTAGTTTCTAAAAAAAAAATGACAAACACATGTCAAAAGATCTTGAGGAAAATGACAAACTTCATTTGGTTGTCCACCAGGACTTCAAAAATAAAATCGCTTGTGTCTGTAGTATGCTTCTACATTAACGTGCTTATCACTTTTAGTATCTTTAAACTGTATAAATTCTTCATGCTTTGGAGAGATAGTGTTCATCACAGAATTAGAAAAATACCCACCATCTAACTACCACTTCATGGCCTGGGAATATAGTCCGGTAGTAGAATGTCTGCTCAGCATGTTAAGCCACAGGTGCAAACCTCAACAATACAAACAAGTTAAAATTAACATGAGGCCTGAAAAGATGGATCAACAGTTAAGGGCACCTGCTGTTCTTGCAGATGACTGGTTATTCCAGTCAGGAAATTCACATTGCAGTTCACAACTTCAGTGATTTCCTGGACATCACAGCCACCATGCCAGTATGTACTTCTGCACATATACATATATAGGCAAAACATTAACATATATAAACTAAAATGAACCTTAAAAAATAAAATAATGTATATGTTAACTGATGGAGCATAGTTTTGAGATGAATATATTATGGAAGTACTAATTTAATTAACAAATGCATAGCTTAGCTATGTCCTGGGGAGGAGAGCAAACATGAATAACAAATAAACATGTGTATCAAATAATCTCATTAGAACCACATGCAATAGAGGAAGAAAATGACGGTCTAGAAACACGATGTCACTGCTATTACCTTAGTTCCTTAAAGTATGTGATGACAAAATATACAGTGATGATATAGCTCTTGTGGACAAAGGTCATGAAGTGAAAAAAAAACGTAGTCACAAATTCATCAGTTCCTCCAATTTATAATCTACTCCAGACATTCATCAAATTAGGATCTATGAACTGGGATTTCAATATCCCTATAACTGAAGAAGTATTCTTTCTACTTTGAGTACTTTTAACTAATATTCTGTAGAAAGAAAACAAATGAATAGCATGTTTTATATGTTCTCTGCTGTGGATAGTTTTGGAATATTCCAACATAGACATATTGGATGTATCTTGGAATTATTTTTAAGTTATTTGGTTTTAGAACACAATGCTTGAACACACACACACACACACACACACACACGCACACACACACACACACACACACACACACACACACACACACATATATATATATATATATATATATATATATACCTTCAAGTTAGGAGAAAGAAGATAACTATAAAGAGAAGTAAAATACAGTGTGTGTGTATGTGTATGACCTTGCTATAATGGCTGATACCAGAATTTAAGAAGCCAGGAAGGAGGACTGTTGAGCCATGTAGAGAGATGCTGTCTCAAAATCAACCAAAATATAAATCAAAATGATATAGAAAATATTTTTAATTCTTTCACAATCAAAATAATAAAGGTTTGAGGAGATGGTTTTAACTCTAATTAGATATCACACAAGGCACCAAACTTTCCATTGATATATATTTTAATTATTTAATTATTTTATTTTATTTTTATATGTGGGAACCTGGGTGTACATATATGTACAACATGCATGTAGATGTCTGTGGAGGCCAGAAGATGGGGATGGGTCTCCTCTGATGGAATAGCAGGCATTGTGACCTGTCTAATATGAACACTGATAATGGAACTTGGGTGCTTTCTTAAACAAATCCAACACTACAGCCCCTCCTTTAATTTATTTTTATTTTTGTTTTTATACATTTTAAATTGAAATAAAATTACATCACTTTTTCTATTTTCCTTTCATCTCTTCAGTCCCTCTTAAGTCTTATTCTTCCAACTCCTTCCATTCCCCCTTCAAACTGATAACCTCTTCTTCCCTGATTATCACTGCTACATATATACCTATACATATGTATATGTATGAAAAATGTATACATACAACCTAGTGAGTCTGTGTGTTGTTTGTGTGTTTATGGTTTCAGGGCTGACCACTCTGTTTTAGAAAACACATTAGGGATCTCATCCCTGAGAGAGGTTAGTTCTCGTTCAGCAGTCATCAGGGATAGAACAATGATCCCTTGATTTCTGCTTTGCATCCAGTTGTGTTTTTGTTTGTTTGTTTTGTTTTGTTTTTGTGATGCTTTCCATTTGCTGTAAAAGCAACCTTTTTGATGAGGGTTAGTACATTTATCTGTAGGTATAAGGATAAGATTTAGAATGTAGTCAGGAATTATTCTGGTCTACCAAATTATAGTAGTAGAAGCTCTTCTATGATCCATGATGTCACAAGCTCTAGGAAATTAGATAGGTTTCTAGTACCAGTCATAATTTTCCTTCCATCAAATAGGCCTTAAGTCCAATTAGACAACTGTTGGGGACCACTAATATGTGAGTACCAGTACTGCACCCAGTCAATTCTTATTATTATTTCTTTTTTCTCTAACTATGTTTTCTGAAATTGCTTCCTTGAGTCCATTCATTGCATGTGTCACACAGGACACTGTGAGAGTAAATAGCAGAGACTCTGCTTTTAAAACATAGAATTTAATAAGAAGATTTACTAAGTTTAACAGCTTCCTCTGGTGCATGTTCATGTGCAACAGTGTTTTGGCACATCTATCACTTTTGTTCTTGTTCAGCAAATGTTTAAGCCATCATGTTGGTAAGATTATAGGTATAACATTTGACATTGCTAGGAGACATGGTCTCATGTAAACTCTCTGATTCTCTGGCATTTATATCCTTTCTACTCTTCTTCCACAATGTCCCCTTAAGTATGGAACCTACATTCTAAATGTAGCTTTTCTCTTAATTTTAAAAGCTAAATAGTAGTGTACATCTATCAAGTAAGAAAACATAAGTGTGTATGAATACATTGTATACCACACTCTCCTGATATCCAGCTACTGACAAACATAAAGGGAATCATGGAGAACACCACACTGAACAAAAGGTACAAATATTCAAGAAGAGAAGCAGATATTAATTTTATTCTGTTCAGAAAAATATGAAACTATTTAACTTTAATTTTTGCAATGTGTGATAAAATTACCTTTATTATTAATGTCTATATACCTGAGTCCATTCAAAAGGCAAATAATTTCTGCTACATTCTAACTGATATACTATATATGAAGATATATGGGGATTCAACCCATCCTTTGGGTATATTGTTACTCTTAGGAGGCTAGGTAGGGTGAACTTTGAAATCCAATCTGGGCTGTTTAGTCTCCAACTGAAAAAAGAAGAATATCATGGATTATCTTGACCATATCTAAGTGATGAAAGGAAATCATGACATTCATTATAAATGATCAAATCCAAGTAATAGCACACGATAAATCATGGGAAAGGTCTGTTCCTCAGCCCCTTAAAATGGCTTTTTATTAGTTAAGAACAATCCTATTTTATGTTTAAAGTAATTTACTTTAAAGTATAACAATATTCTTGGCCTGTGAAATTATGTAATATTCAAATGTATAATCAATGTTTTTTCTTGATTATAGTGTATGCAAAATATCCAAAGGGTTATATATATACACGCACACATATATATATTTATATACACACATATATATGTATATATATTTACATATATACATACATAAACACATTATATATGTATGTATGTGTTTAAATATATACATATACATATATATATATGTATGTATATATGTGTATGTATATGTATACATATACATGTAATATTTTATATATATTTAAGTATTTAAATATTTAAGATTGTAAAGCTATTTTTCTTGGGAATTTTATAATTATGGAATAACATAAACAAGCAAAAAAAAAAAGAATCTCTGCCTAGTACTGATTTTACCAGGTAATACTTTTCATCTTGTTCCAATATTCCCCTATTTAATATTTGCCAAAAAGGAGTTCACAGATGGACAAAAATCTTCTAATTATCCATGAATTCTGAGGAAATATTGACAGGTAACCTCTAAAGCTAAGTGTGTTTGCTTTAAAAAGCCAGTAAAATTTAACTTTCCCTTAGAGACATTAGTGATAAGGCAATAAAATTTGGGCTGTTTTGAACATAAATTAACTTATACCTGAAGCCTACTAAGCTAGAGAAATAGACAGATGATGAGAACCTAATTATCTATTGCCACATCAAACTTCTTCATTTGCTGGGCTTTCAGCAAGAAGCTGAGGTTTCTCAACTCAGTTAGTATAAATTCTGTCTTCAGCTGCAAGAATAGTAGACATAAGAGTTTCAGGCTTATATGTTTCCTGCAGTAGAAACTACTGAAGCTTCTACTGTCTCAATCCTATAGACATCATGCGGCCCCTTTAACATTTAGTCATTATAATTCCAGGTGACATCAATCAGAGCTATGTCTTTCATCTTCTCTGTGTAGCAAAGGTGAAATTCATAAATGTTATTTTAATCTTTCTGGACTCTGATGGGATAACAAATTTGATGTCTATGGAAAGCAGAAAGGAGAGCAAATAAAGGAATCAAGGTTGATTCAAGGATGTTCATCATAGAATATATTAGGCTTGCCTTATATTCACACTTCTCAGACTTGCCATACCAAATTTAATGCCATGTACACTGAGGAAAATCACTTAGGTTGCTTAAGACGATTTTAACTTTATATTTAAATCTCATGTAAAACTAGAACAGAAGACTATTTTAGCATGAGGAATAGATCACTGGATAATAATAAAAAGTAACAGCATTTGGTAGAGCAGGAGAAAGGACTAAGATTTAAGCTCAATGAGAGCAACAACCCTGCATTGTGTTCTTCATTTCCAGAGACCTGTATATTGTCTGACTTGAAGAGTTATTTAGTAAATATTTCAAGAGAAATGATAAATGGTTAAATCAATGATTTGCTAGAATTATTGCAAAATATTAATGAAATCCTCTACCATAATAGCAAAATATATGAGCAAATGGTTTATAATAATAGGGTAAATGTGAACAAATTCATGCCACTCTGTTTTTTACAACAGATTGATTTCGTTAAATTAAAAAAGCCAACTGCCTACTTTTGTTGAGAATATTAGAAAACTCAAATACCTTGAATACTTTTGGATATATAAAGTTTTAAAACTTTTCTAAAAGGCATTTTTCATTGGATGTATCAAAATACATACTAAAAGATAAAAATTATTTCTTTATTGAACATCATGGATGGTTCCTGAAGACATGTTAGATTTAAAAAGACAAGTACAAAAGAATACATGCTCCATTATTCAGTCTGCACAAAACTACCACATAGGAGAAATTAATCTATGGTGCTAAGAAACATGACTGCAGTTAATTTGTAGTTAAAGAGATCAGTGAAAGCTGGGGCATGAGAGGGACTTCTAGGGGTAGTATGGTTTACCTCTCTTTTTCTCTCTCTGTCTCTGTCTGTCTCTCTCTCTCTCTCGCTCTCTATCTCTCTCTGTCTCTATCTGTCTCTCTCTCTCTCTTTCTCTTATTTTGAGACAGGAATTCTCTGTTGTAACTCTGGCTATCTTGGAACGCACTCTGTAGACCAGGCTGGGCTTGAACTCACATAAATCTGCCAGCCTCTGTGTCCCAAGTGCTGGGATTAAAGGCATACACCACCACTGCCCGACTACTTTTTGATCTCAATTGTACTTTCTTGTGTTCAATTTGTGAAAGTACATAGAATTTTGTCCTCATAATTTTTACATTTTATATGTACAAGGTATACTAAAATGAAAGTTTATTTTGTTTTTGTTGAGATAGGTCTATAGGACCAAGGCTTGTGCCAAACTTATGGTCTCCAGACTCAGCTTGATGAGTTCTGTCATTACAGATGATCATGGCCAAATACAGTTAATGTGGATTGTTTTTATGAAAATAACAATGGTTAATATAAATCATTAATATTTATGTCCAGCTTGTCAAAACACACAATACAGAAAAGTATAGCCACGTAACCATTGAAACACAGTATTTCAAATAACTAAATAACAACCAGAAGAAAGTTATATTCTTATATATGTGTGCATGCATTTGTATACACATGAATATGCAATTATTTTCTGAATAGATTTCCATCCATATCAGTCTCTTAGGCCTTCAGCTATTTCTGACCCAAATCAAGTGTTATCCAAACAGATTGAAGTGATGTGTCTTAAGGTGACAAGAGATGTTTGAGGTCATCACTTCACAGAGGCCCTTAAGTAATCATCTAGGAGAATTGCCAGAATGCATTAATAATAGCTAGGCATTTCTGCAAGGAAAGCTGTATGAATGAGGTCCTCAGAAACATCCAGCCTAATTTTGCAGAGAAACTTCCTGGTCATAAACATCCTTACACGTAGAAAAATGTACCTCTCTGCCCTTATTATGTCATTACATAATAACAGACATCTGGGATCACATGCACCCATTCTCATGGGACTTGACAGGTCAAAGCCTATGTGTAACACAGAAGAAAATAATAAAATGAAGAATCAAAAGACCTGTGTTTAGAAGAAAGAATTTTTCTAATTGGAGAGGATTATTGTAATTTTATTAAATGCATGGGTTTGTATTTTAAAGTTTTTCCCTTCAGAATCAGATGCTAAAAGCCCCTTTCAATACAACTATAAATGGACCATTACTAGCATATATTGATTTCTTTTCTTTCTAAAACTGTAGCAACTTTCTACTTAAAAGGCATTTCCCTTTCATTAAGTTATGAGAAGATGATATTTTGAGCTTCCTCCTGACTTAATATTAACTTAGCTGTGGCACACAGATTAACTGGAAAGTAAGTCTTCTTACTTATAAAAGTTATAGTCACAGAATTCAGTAATAATGTTTTGGAAGTGTACTTTTATATGTCTGCTACTTAGAGGGTAAAATAAAAGTGTTAAATGTTTCACTTGTGATAATTACATAAAAAGTTCCTTCTGCCTACACACACTTTACACTGCCTTTCTCACAACTGTATTCTACAGAAAATTTCTGATTGTCCATGATATTATTTGAGCAAGATGCTTCTATAAGTGTACTCTCCACAATACTCTAAAGACAAACACATAGTGTTTTTCATTTTCATAATTATAATCTTATGTAAAACTTTGATTGCAAAAAGGAATGTTATTTTAATAGAACACCTGTATTTCATACTAACCAAGGCTAAAGCTCTATTTGCATCTATCATCTTGTATACTTCCAATCACATCTTGGATAATATTCTTTATGACTGAAAAAAGAAGTATGGCATAAATGTACTTTTATATGAATATTTTTCTAGTGATGAAGAGTACATTGACACTGGACCCTTTCAAAACAAATAAATTAACAATAAGCTAAGAAGCTTTAAGATGTTGGAGATTTCAAGCAAGACCTGGGTACTAATGGAAAACTCTTGTGGTGGCAACAGATTACAGTCTTGGTTATGAGATTAAACTGGATTTATGTATTAGAATTAATGTCTGACTGGCCTTGGGAAAATTAGTGATTTCCAATGACAAGCTAAATTCTTGTATCTCTTCTCCCAATCTGCTCCATTTTAAGTCACTATTTAAGCTGAAAAGAAGACAGACAGAACTAGCAATTTTACCCCAAATTTATCTTATCTTTGATTTGTAACATCCAACATGTAGATGAAGAATCACTCAGGGAATTTTCCTTATACCCCTCATTCAACACAAGCATCCAGTGCTCTTTCATACAATGTACAGGAAGTCATTCTGCATCCTTCTTATGACTTTCCCATGACTCTGTCTCATGAGTGAACATTTGAATCCCTTCACCAGGCATCCATTCTTGTGGAAATCCAAGATTCACTCACATGGCCTAGCCATCCTCAGCTCTCTAACATTCTAACCCATACGGATCAATATTCTTCCTTTTTGTCCTTATTCTAATAAAATATCACCTTTTTCTTTTGACTACTCTGAAGGAGAAACCAAGTTATGAAAAAATCATATTAAGGAGAGTTATTTATCTGTTTTTTCACTTTTATATTTGTGTACCTAGCACATGAAATCTGTGCCTAAAGTATTTGTATATTAATAACTGAATTTAAGGAAACAAATATGTCACAATATGCATGTAGCTCTACCTATTTATCACCAGTGAACTAGATCTTAAATGGGACAAGTTATGTAAAGTGAATAACTCAGTGTCTCACTCAAAGAAAGACTACATAAATAATTATTACTGTGTTGGTTATTTTTTTTTAAAGAAGGTACTTTTCTTATAAAGAAATTTTAAACATTTCAGAAGGTTCTCTAGCTGACTTCATTGTTCAAATTTTGTTTCTTTTCTTTATTCCATTCCAAGAATTCCAGTGTGGCCATAAGGTCTACTAAGTTGTTTTCTCCTGATATACTCATTTTAAACTAATTTTTAGACTTAGCATTTTGCACGTATATAATCCCTGTAAATAGTAGCATTTAGTTTAAAAATAATGGTGGTTTTAGGGACAGTACGATCACATTTATTTTGGCTTTTTGTTTGTTAGGCTTGTGTTTAATATTATTTTGTTTCTAAGAAAAAAGTGTGTGTGTGTGTGTGTGTATATGTGTGTGTGTATGCACATACATGTGCATTGTCCTATGTTTTGCCAGGGATTAAGCCCAGGACTTGGACATGTATTCTACCATGGGGGGGGGAAGCATTATACAATGTTTGTTTTCCTAAGTAAAATATTCACTCATTTATATAAACATGAAAAAAAAATCCGTGGAAAACATACTACTCTATTGAATCCTGAAGAAATTGGATGTGGATTACTTCTAAGGTTGTTCAAGCTCTGTATGAAACCTTAACATGACTGATCCAGAGGGTGTCCACAGATTATAGTCTATAGCTAAAAATGCTCAGAACGCACGTTTCTCAGCTCAGCTGCAGCAGTGTCTTTCTAACAAGAAGCCTTGTGCATTTCTCAATAGCTCTTTGGGTAGCACTATCTTAAGTGAGGCAAATGCTCTATTTGCATTTTTTTCCTTCCCAGGTGATTCAAGCTGTCAGTTAGCTGACTAGGACTCAAAAACTGGAAAACTGAGGGAAATAAGTTTCTATTTCTCTATGTTTTAGACAAAATGAGCTCCAAAGAAACAGTTAAATAATTGTCCAGTCATTTCAAAAGCATTCAGTTCACCTGGTTTCTCATCAGCACCCGTTTCCATTATCTTTGTTCTGCACTTCAGAGTGATACATTTTATACCTCAGGTCTTTTTCATATGAGTACTCTGAATGATGCTGAGTGCATTTACATGGGGACTCCTCTTAAACTCATGTGCACAGACCTAACTTTCTAGGGAGGACTAAAGGAAGCAGCTGAAGTTTGTGATGCTGAACTTTGTACCTTTCAAAGCAGACCCTAAGTTGACAAGACTATTCTTGGAAAGGGGAGGATCAGAATACAAGTGATAGATGAACCACTATTTCAAGATGATTCTTATTTAAGAAGTACTGATAAGCAGAATATGAATTTAATTATTGATTAATTAATTAATTAATTTCTATTAACTTCATGAGTAGAGATTTTATTCCAACGAATGGAAAAACAAAAGAAAACAAAACAATTGAAACCTTGCCTGCAGGTCTATTGGGGCAATGTGGGGTCAGACCTCAAAAAAAGGAAGGGATCCCATGCCTGACCCTGCAGAGCTAGACAGGAAACAGAGACTGGATAGCCTGGGATGATTGCCAATGATATTCTGCTATGCTCAAAAATCGGTGCCTAACCCAACTGTCATCAGAGAGACTTCCTGTGGCAGCTGACAAGAGCAGATGCAGAGGCCCACAGCAAACCATTGGGCAGAGCTCCAGGAACCTTGCCAAAGAATAGGGGGAGCGGTTATGGGGACCACAGTAGCCAAGGACACTAGGAGAATACATCCACGGAAAAAAGAACCATGACTCTTAAGGTCTCACAGAGACTAAAGCAGCAGACATGGAGCCTGAATGGGTCTTTTCTAGGTCCCTTACATAAGGTTGTCTGATTTGGTGCTCTTGTAGAACTCCTAAAAATTGGCGTGTGTAGGTGTGTGTGGGATGTATCTGAACCTTTTACCTGACCTTGGGACCTTTTTTCCTCCTACTGGGTGGCCTCATCTTACCTGGATATAGAGGCATGTGCTTGGCTTTGTTCCATTTGTTTAAGCCCTAATCAATTGGTAACCCTGAGAGGTCTGTTCTTTTCTGAGGGAAATCAGAAGAGGCGGCTGGGGGTAGAACTGGGGAGAGGGGAAATGTTAGTGGGGGTTGCTGGGAGGAATGGATGGAGGTGAGGCTGGAATTGGAATAGATTATATGAGAGAAGAAAAAATAAATTAAAAAATAATAAAATCATACGTAGTAAAAACAAATTCAGACAAAGCTCAAAAATAATATATTTTGCTGGGTATAGTGGCACACATTTTTCTTTAGTCCCAGCACTTGGAAAGCAGAGGCAAGAAGATCTCTGTGACTTTGAGGCCAACCTAGTCCAATAGTGAGATCCAAGATCACCAAAGCTATGTAGAAAAACCTTGTCACAAGCAAACAAACAAACAAAAACAAAAACAAAAGAATAAACTACATTTATTTATTAGATACAAGGGATAATTTTAAATCATATAGCATACAAGGTGCATACTTGACTATTTCTGAATGAGAATGTACAATTCATTGACGGTATTTACATCTGTTTATAATTTATTTTTGTCAAATTTATTGAAGAATAATTGACAAAATAAGAGTACTATTTCAACCACTTTTAAGAAACATAACCTGTCTATCCTATGCTCATTCAGTGACTGTGGCTTATTTCCTCCATGTGTTTCACTGGGAGAAAGCCACTGGGTATTAGCATACAAAAACTGGATAAAACAAAAACACAGAAAACAAAAAACAAACAAACAAACACGATGTAGATTTGTTTTTGGCCATTATAAATTAGTTCTTCAGTTTCTAAGATTTTTTTGCTAACATAATATAATTTTCTATATGCCTTCTTTGCCAGGAATTTGCTTGGATATACCAATACCAATACTGTTGTCAGTAATATTTTGCATGGCTTCTTTTTATTATACACCATGATTACTGATTTCAACAATGTTATTGTATTTATTAATAGTTTCCCTATTTCTATGCTGTATACTATTCCATGTTGTAAAATATTCATTTACCAATTTTGCTTAAGATTTTCATTCCTTGTAGTTCATGAAAATTATGGAGAAAGCAAAAAAAAAAACATATGTAAGTTTTTTTTGTGGCTGAATGTTTTTAATTTCTATGGAAAACAATCAGAAAAATCATCTTGCAAAAACTTTATGTGATGCTGTGAAAGAAGCTGCAGCCGTCCTATAGATGGTGATGATATTTGAGGATTATAGTTTTTCATAAATGTCAATGTCATTGACAACAGTTAAAATTGGATCTTTTTGTTGTGCAGGGATAACTCTTTATGCTGAGTTCTGATTTCCGGGATGACCTCTGAGCACAGTTCTTAGTCATGTTGTCTCCTTTTGAATAGTGTCTATCCAGATACGTTGTCCTTTTCCTCCAAACTGAGCTTTGCATCTTCTTAACTTTAAATTTATTTTGGGGACAAGATAAAAATACCATACCTTTCCCCTAATACATAGCTCGTACTTTTATTTATGCAAGAAAATATGTTCAAGAAAGGTATTTTTAATGAAAATCTTGTGTACTAATCTCATACTGTCTTCAACAACTTGTCCCTTTGTGACTTAATTTACACAATTTCTAATAGTATTTATTTAGGTATACTACTGTTTTCTACAGTATCTTCTCTTACTTGTATTTCACTTGGTAAGTGTTTTAATTTCAAATGATAAAATTATAGCTATAGAAATTCTATTTAGTATTTTTTGTATTAACTCAACTTATTTTCCTGTTTTTGTTTTTTAATTCTTCAGTATATTAAAAGAAGTTGACTTAGAATCCTCACATGATATTAAAATCATTTATTAGTTCTGAGTCTATTCCCATTAACTGATCATTTTTCTCTTGGCTATGGGTCTTGCTTATTTTTATTTCTAGCAAATACAGTTTGCATCATTTTTGTGTGTGTTCTCATTGTTTACCTATCTTTCTTAAGGAAGAACTGAGCTATGGCAGTGATGAAGTTGCTGTTGAGTTCCTTTACTTTTTAGTTTCCAGGTTCAAAAGATGCTTGTTTTAATTTAACAACGACATGCTGTTCCTCCTGTGAGCTTTTACTCCTGCCTCCTGTGGTCTCTGCAGGAAGTTCTCAACATTTATGAAGGTCTTCTCTCACTGAACAGATTTCTATATGTCTTTATCTTGAGCAAAAAAAGTGACCATTTACTTCCAGCTCTTTAGATCCTACTAATCCTATAGAGTTTTACCATGTATTCACATATGTTTCAACATATCATCTATTTGGCTGACACAAGGAACCCCTTTCACACTTTCCTTTCACCCATCACTTCCTCTCACATTCTATGTACCCTATCTATTAAGTCTCCCAGTCTCTGTCTTAACGGGTTAATGTTTTCCTTATAGCATTCCCATTATGTACAGAAATAGGAAAGTGCTTACACACTCAAATAAAGCTATTGCAGTGTCCATTTCCTTCTACTCAGCTTATGTGGCCTCATGTACAATGTTTGAAATCAATGTTTAATAATTTTATCTACTCTCATGGCTATTTACAGTTGGTTAGAAAGCAGTCTGATTTCAGTTATGGAAACAAGGCTAGAATTAAGATCTACATATGATCATTATATTTATAACTTTAAAAAGATTATCATATCCAGGAACTAACTTCATAGTTAAAATGTACATACAGAGTTGGTTGCTCTATATCATACTCTACAGAGAAGATGAAACATTACACTGATATTATAGATTAATGTATTCACTTATGTATTGTGGAGGACTGGATCCAGGGACTCAGGATTGGTAGGCAAGTGCCCTACCACTTAGCTCTCTTCCTAATCCCAACATTATAGAACAACAGTGTGACATAACATGTTTTATTTCTCTTTTGTTATAAGGAATCATAAATTTTTCTTTTGAAGAATATACTTTCATTTTTTACAAGAATAATAAGGGGTAGGAACACTATTATCTGTGCTTAGGTGTCTGATTAAAACTATTACTCTCTGTTCTGTGTTCCTATTCCCAAAATGCTATTCTTCAAGGCTCTAGTACCAGATTTTGTTTGTGGATTTATCAGGCTGGGCACCCAAGTAGAAAAAGAATGTTGTTTTCAAAGCCAAATCACCACTATACAAAAGAATCAGCTCAGAATGGCATGCAGATTTCAATACAATTCATGGCTCCTATCACTTTTCAGACCAGGAAGACCCAAGCTTAACTAGCATACAAAAAGTAATACATTTCTTCCCTTTTGTAGAAAGCTGCATATAATATATCTTTGAAGACAGGATGGAGATTATCACTATGTTCTTTTATAGATAAATACGGGAGTTCAGTTTCTAAGCTGTGGCATAGTTTGTTGGCAATAAATTCACATAATGGTTTTAAAAAAGTGCTACTTCTAGAGAAAAGAATAAACATTGGCAGTGTGCACTTCAGCTCTGTGTGCTGTGGTAACTGATTTACAGAGATGGTTCCTCAGTACCTTGTATTTTGAAAACTCATATTACTGTCCTGGAGTCCATCTAATTCCCTGCAGGTTTTATTTTGTAACAGTGGATTATTGGAAAGCTATGTCAAAACACACATGCTATTTCAAAGTACAGTTCCCCTTCTTGACATAAGGGAAAACAAATGAATGCATCAAAGCTTAATGGTAACTACAATGTTCCCTAGGTATTCAGTCTTCTGATTTCTAGCCTCGTAAACTTAGCCCAGTATTTTATTTCTGCACATTAAAGTTTGTCTCAAAAAAATTAGTTCCTACAATTAGCTTCTACAGCAAGATGATCCAGCAGTTAATGTATTACTTTTGTACTAATAGTTGAAAGTGTGGCATCAGCTAACGTCTGTGTATCCCTAACTGACTGCCAGGTTAGTGAACAAATCTTTGTAAATTTCCAACACAAAAATATTTTACCACTAATAAAAGCTAACATTACTACATTTTTTCATATAACAAATCCTATTTATATTGATTAATCATTTAACACATAGTAACTTGTTAAAGACTTGTAAAAGATTCTCCCTTTCCACTCATAAGAATTTTATGTGGTCAGAGAATGGAACTGGCATGAGTTTGTGAGCCAGCATGTGTTTCTTTTTAGAGTGAGTGTAGATAATTCTGATGATGTCAAGGAAATGGGCACTTAAGGGACACAGGAGCAAGTGGTTGGTGTGCCACTCCAAGTAAAAAGTCCAATCAATGTTAAGACACTGTATAAATTGATATGAGTCACTGGACAGTTTCCAGGCTGAGGAGAATATATTATAAACTGTGCACTCAAGAAGCTCATTTTCTTTTCCATTTATCATTAAAGTACAACAACAATCACATATTCCTTACTTTTCTTTTCCTTTTAATTCACTTTTTTAAAAAACCCAAACCTTATTTTGTGCATAGATAAATTTAGATCAAAATCAGTAAGTTCTCTTGATTATCACTATAGGTGATTCCATTCTGTAATGGGGTTCTGTTAGGGTATTTCAATTGTCACAAATTATATTTTTATTTATTATAAATATAAATAAAATAAAATATAAATATAAATAAAAAATATTATAATATATTACTAATTATACTTAGTAATAATGGACTCAAATTTCATGCTTTCAACAGGTACAAAGTCCAATTCTAAATGATGCCTGCTGAGTTTGAATACAGTAAAAAACTATGTGCTGGTTGATTAAGATACATGTGAGTGCATATAAAGCTAAGAATCTGCTTTAAAATAATGAAAGAAACATTATATTAATAACATATAAATGTAAAATTCTTCCTTTTGTTGAGCATGGAAGCTCTTCAAAATTACATTTAAAATGAACCTTACAGCAAATGCAGTAAGTGACCTAGAATATGTAAGTGAACACATGGAAATAGGAAACTTAAAGGTATTTCTTACTAACCTACCCTGTTTCTGTAAGTTAATAAGAATTCACCATGCAAATGAATGCAACACCAATTGCCACTTTTCCTGAATTACATTTGATGTTTTAACTCTATTATATTGATCCATCCTCATTTCTGTTATTAATCCTTTTCTCTACCACCCAAAAATTATCCCCAACAGGATATATACACTCAACAAATTGATCATTGTGAGAATAATTCTGTTATTCATCATTGTCAAGTCCTTCTTGGAAGCATTCTGTATGTGAAGACTGTGTTGGCTGTGCTTCTGGAAATGACACATCAGTTGCAACTAATGCTTCTGCACCGGGAAAATCCAAGTAAATTCAATCAGTATCTATCAAGCTGTCAAACCAACATTGTTCTTTCTATTCTCATATTTGTTGAGAATAAAATGCTCTCAAAAGAGGCCTGACCCACTAACAATGGCAAGCCATGTTGATGAAGTTTGCTAAAATATTTCAAAGGCATTCTTTCAAGCATCATGTTTACACCTGGAAATTTTATGCAGTTTTCAAATTGTGTTTATGTACTAGGAGAGAATGAGATGTTCATTTTTGTTCATATAAAAGAGGGGCAAGTCATGGAAAACATACTACATTTTGGAAATATGACAAACTTAAGGAAGATGATCAGGTAAAGAGGATCCCTTTAGCATTCTGTATAATTAAAATTATTTTAAAATTTAAAAAGTATAAAAATTAAATGCCAATCCTTCAAAAACTAAAGATTTGTTTAAATGAAGAAAAGAAATTGTGCCTCAGGAAAGAACTGAAAACCCATAGTAGAAATCTTCCTACACCTTTCTACCTATAAGAAAAAGCAGGTTCTAAACATATCTAGTCAGAATAGGGTACAGAATCATGATTCCTTTCATTCCTTGTGGTTCAGTACATTATTTGAACTTCTTGCTGAATATCCAAGAGGACATTTATGTACTGTTAGCTTTATTCCTTTCCCAGCATCTTGAGAACACTACTTACTTTGCTTCTGTGTGAGTGCTCCAGCTATTCTCTGAAGAGTTTACCCTCAATGGCAAAGACAGCATGATAGGCAAAGGATAAACTTGCTTCCAGATCAGCGAGAAGGGATAAAAACAAAACCACGTAACTTCTTTAAAATATGTGTAGGCTGCCTTTGTGGCCCTAGAACTCTTCACATATTTTTCTGCTTCAAAATTCCAAGATTTATAGTATCCAATGAAGTAATCAACTGAAAGGTATCTTACACCTCAGAGTTGACATTGTGCATGATTAAAAAAATTGGTTATTAGATCTCCATTCTCATCTGTAATCAGGGACTGTGTGGATAGACTGCAATTTTAAGACACTTTGGGGACTTTATTAACTATAGCAGTTTTGTAGCAGTACTTTGTAACCCAGAAATCCTTACATCTTTACCTAAGTTATTTTCCTGAATTTTAGCAAACTTAAGTTGACACATAATTATCAATATGTGTCACCATTAAAAGCTTGATCATTTTATGGTAAGCTTTAGAGAAAAAAATTACAACATAGTATTCATGCCAACTTGTACTTCATAAACAACATAGAAGTTTACTGTAGTGCTACTCTTTATACTGTTGATATTTAAGATAATCATCTTAGGAATAAAGAAACAAAGTCTCTGATTTCATCATTGTTTCTAATTCTTTTTTGCTACCTGTCATTATCTTAGACTACAATTTTAAGTGATGCATAGATGTTTGGTAAATGGGTAACACACGCTGTATTATGCTATGTTAGTCCTATCATTCTATAATGTTGTAGACTTCCTGGATTGTAGAGAGACATCTTTCAGACATCGTCCTGGAAAACTCAGATAAGGATAAAAGGATGAATCACTATACAGTGAAGTATCTGTACCCTAATGCAAGCTCTCTATTGAATGCTTCAGAATCTCCTAGGAATATTGTTTGAAGGCTTCAAAATCATGATTTCACAGACACAATTAATAAATGAAAACATAGCTAGTAAATATCAATATATGGATACATGTGCTATTTCAAACTACATTTTAAAATTGTTTCTGTGCCTTAATAGTGTGCATGTTGTGTGTGTGTGTGTGTATTGTGTGTATGTATGATAATATAAACAATCTATCCCTTACTTTCTTAGCTGTGACCACCTTCAGGAAGTTCTACCAACATTATGCATCATATGCAAATAACAGTTTTATGCATATGTGTATAAACACATTTTAAATTGTGGAAAACATTTAGGCTCTACTGCAAACACATAAAAATCTACTTAGGTACGTTCAGGATAGGTGTACTTACATTTTATACTATGCTTATAACGATGTCAGTTTAAAATCCCATTCAATTTTCTATAAAAAAGATATTCTATTATACAAAAATACAGCACTTAAAAAAGGCTTAGGAAGAAATCCTTCCAGTGCTCACATTTTCTGACTATTCCAATTCATTTTCAAGTAAAAAGGCTATTAGAGGTATGCTATTGAAGAATAAATGTGGAACAAACACACAACCCATTATAATTGGTCAAACACTGAGGAGATTATTTTCTCCTTTGGTTTTGCTACAGCATACATATTTAATAAATGAATGAATCAACAAATAATATTTGAAATACAGTATCATTTAAAAATGGGTTAATGTCTAAACCTTTAGGTGATGCTGATTTCAGTCATTCACAAGAGGTCCTGGAATATATCTTTCCTGGTACAGGAAATGTACATTTATTTCTTTACTTATTTATTATCATTCATCAAGGCAAAGCAAATACTTGTTGACCTACTACTATATTTGTGTCTTAGTTTTGGACTTCTTGTCTACAAAATAAATTCTCTTGAATTATGGAACAATACAAACTATTTCAATTTAAGAGAATTTATTTAAGGACAAGAAGCTAAAAATTTAAATACAAATATAGTAGGTCAACAGATAAAATAGATAATTGCTTTGCCTTGATGAATAAATTTCCACAAAAAGATTCAAAATGGAAATAGATAAGTAAATAAATAAATGTATACTTCCTTTATCAGGAAAAAAAATCCTGAACCTCTTGTGAATGCCTGAAATCAGCATCATCTGAAGATTTAGTCATTAAATTCCCCACAAAGGTACACATTAAATGCTTAGTCACCATCATGATGCTATTATGAGGTACTAGAAAGTGGAATATATGGGGTCTAGTGGGAGATCTTATGTCACTGGTGACCATGGTCTCTATATTATGGGGCTATGTTCTTCTTTTCCTCATATACCATCCAAAGGGCAAGGATCTTTGCTCATCATCATCTACTTAACTATGATAAGCTGCTTGTCTAAGGTCCCAAACAGTAGAATGAATTGATCAGAAACCAGAGCCTCAAAATCCTGCAAAAGATGATGTTTCACTTTATCAGTTGATGCATCTGAGGTACTTGAATCCCAAACAGAGCTGTGTACACTGAACCTTCTAGATTGAATGTTTTTCCATAGATATAAAACTATAATAAAGTTGTATTTCAAATTAGGCATAGTAAGAGATTGGTAACAGTGTCAAATAGTAAAACAGAACCATTATAATATTGTACTATAAAAAAGTTATATAAAATCTATGAACTTTAAAAATGCTGATGTTTTCAGATGATTTTGACAGAATACTGAAGCTGTGAAAAAGAAAACAACAGGTAAAGAATTGAGTATATGAAATGAAAACTGCCATCCATTAGAAAACCATGACAACTGGGATGCTAGTGACAGCCCTGCCGTGCTCCTTTTTCTATAACAATAAATTGATGTATCCTTTGAGACTGGGCTCTACGATACTGGATTTTGATTGGTAGTGGTTTTCTGTAGTGTTTTCCATCAACTATAGGGAGGGTACTCTTGATAAGGAGTGAAGACTACATTTACCTGTTGTTATATTGCTATAAGGACAAATATTTAGAATGCAGTTATGGATTGTGTTTTAGTGGCTGTTGCATATTCTCCTGCAAGTTCCAATATCTAAGGCTCAGGGATCATTGCAGAAGCATGAGCAGAAAGATTGTAAGGGCAACAGAATCAGTGAGTTTGATATTAGATTTTGTCTATTAGTAATCCCCGAAGATACAACCATTAATATCATCAAAATGACTTCCTAAACATGACCTGAACAAATACAACAATAGGAATGCTACTGTGGACTAGTGAAAGCAAAAAGAGGACTTAATTTCAACAAAGGACTACAGGCAACTAAGGTATTTTGAGAGTAGAAGAAATAAGTCTTCCCCATGGATAGAATACCAATTAGATGCTCAATATCAAATGGTCATAAAAATAACATTATATAGACTGATTAAGTTCCATTTGTTAATATATATGTTATACACAAACCTATATGCATGCAATAACAATGAATGAAAAAAAAAGAGGACATTTACTTGAAGAAAGCAAGGAAGGGTTTATGTGAGGATTTGGAGAGAGGAAAGAAAGGAGGCAATTATGTATTAATCTTACAAAAACAAAAGAAATATTTAAAAAAGTAAGATTGAGCCCTGAAGTATAACCAAAGTGGTGGATCACATGCCCATGAGTTAATGGATATGATTTTGCTGCACTGCAGTGCCAGGAAAACAGAGTTGCCCAAATCCTGTGGCTCTTGAGTAGATGGTATTTTTTTTTTTTTTCAGAAATACACATTCTCTAAACACACTTTGCATTTCTGGTATTAATCCTCCATTTTCTGAGTTAAGGAACAGACGTGTAACCTATGAGCAGCAAATCACGGTTTTCATTTCTTTATTCCAATCAATTGTTTAGGGTATGGGATTATAAGGAGTTATGTTGCTTCTGTGACACTCGTTGAAAGCACTGGGTGGGCAAGGTGAGGGTACAAACTGACGGTTCTTCAGGAAGAGTTAGATAGAAGTACACTCCACAAAGGAGCCAGCACTAGCAAACCAAAGCACAATAAACCCAAAGGAATGGCCTTTTTGGCATCTCATTTGGAATTCTGAATTCATCTGAACTCAAGAATGTCACCAATGGGAAAGTAAAAACATCCATGTTACAACCTCTCATTGTTCTCGTGGAGATTTATAAGACATCATTTAAAATAAATGACTCAGTTCTATGAACTGTTTCTTTTTGCCTAAGGTACATTCAGTTAGTGGGAATATCATAACAAACTGACCTTCATATATAATTGTAGTGGGTGATATGATGGAGTGTTTTTCAGTTAGCAGCAGAGATAAAAATCAAAAGAAAATTAGAAGATTAATTTGAACAAGAAAAATCAGAGAAACACATTCAAAATTTCTGGCAAGAATTTTGTCATAAATACAGAGTTATGTATGCAAGGCTATGCAGTCAGTTGGTGGAAAGCAGGAAGTAGGGAAGCAAGTGTGATTTTGGCATTGTTATTTTAATCATAAATTAACAGTGCAGATCCACTTCTTAGCCTGACAGGGGAAAATGTAGGAACCTTTCTCAATCCTAGAATGGGCCACCAGTCTTCATTCCTTCAAGGTTTGTACCTTACCAGTTCTTATAAAATCTTTTATCTAATATAATCTTATAGCCTTGTTTTATTTTTCCCCCATTTTCTTAAATAGCTAATCTCTTCCTTTCCATTTAAGTTCTATTTTACAAATACATTTACTTTGGTACATGCATATACTTGAAATGTCTTCAGGATGATGAAAAGTTCATTGTAAAGAAATGTGCTTTCTTTTTAGAAATAGTGAAAAATGCATTTTTAAGCAACTTCAAATTTCTTTAAAATATGCTGTTCTAAAATGTTTTGATTTCTAGGGAAATCTATACCTATAAAATTATTTAATACAGCTATTGATTGGCCTTATTACCAGGCATTTCTTATTACTATTTTAGCTTATTACTAATTTAACTATACTAACCTTAACCACACATGTCTATGATCAAAAAGAGCAAAGATATCATAATATAGAAGATATAAAACAGTGACATTTAGACAAACTTGACAATGTCTTTTAAGTTCTTTATGAACTACTTTTTTTTTATATACCACTTAAACAGAAAACTTTTTAGAGTTACTCTTTGACCAGTCTTGAGTAATTTCTCATAATTTTTCACAACATAGTCTAAAATGTTTTATTTAGTGACCACAAAATTCTTTGTAGAAGGCAGCTATGGCCTCAATACACACCCAAGATTCACTATAAAAGAGGTCTGTGCTTCTGTTTGTTATAGTGGCCTGAAACACTAAAATTTATGAAATATATGTCTGTTTCGTTTTAATTAAATATAAAACAGCTAATGTGACAATTAATGTGATTTACATTAGTATTAAATTCATAGATTTTATGTCCTAAGGTGTTATATCAATGTATTGAGTCATAACTATTAATATATATATATATATATAAATATACATGTATATATTAACAGTATATATATTGTACTATATATTATATATACTGTATATATAATATACATAACACATATATAATATATATATACAATATATATACTATATATATTATTAACAGTATATATAACATATACCACATACACATATGGTTAATTAATTATTAATAATTATTAATGTATTAATTAATAATAGAAATGATATTTAATAATAATTAATAATGTGTATTAATAACACACATATATGTATATATTAACAGTTATGACTCAATACTTTGATATAACACCTGAGGACATAAAATCTATGACTTTAATAAATCTTTCCTCTTAAGAGTAAATTGTCAAAATTCCAAATGATTCATAATCTTTAAAATGGAGCAATCCTTGTTTTATAATATGTAAGAGCATTTCTTCTAAATTCAAATTAGACTTCAAATTAGAAACCAATTTGAATATAGATGCACTTACACGTATGATAACATCAGAAAGATTGAACTAGTCTGATTAGAAAATTGTGTTCATGTATTGTCCTAAAATGACTAGAAAAAGCATATTTATATTACCTTATCAGATGTTTCCAAAATTTAGCTTGCAACTTTCTATCCAGTCCTTGCATTAAGAGTCTTTCAGGCATATGAGGCTGAGTGATAAGAGGAAGGAACTAAACAATTTTCATTGTAATGAAAACTGAACACAAATCAGCGCTTCTCTTATCTATGAGGGCCCATTATGGAGTATTCATAAAAGCATAATCTATCCTTTAAATCAGAATAAAGAAAACATTCAAAATACCCGTGTCTCACAATAAAGTTTTCAGTATAAAAACAAAAAGCAAACAGCAAAATTCAAATTCTAACGTAAAACAAAGCCCAGCTGGAACAGTGGAACTCTTACATCTGAGATGATTAACAGTCTCTACTGTGTGACTATATCATAGATATCAAGTAAGTCAAGGTGAATAAAAACATAATATACAATCCATTTTAAGAGAGCCAAAGTTTCACTAGAAAATATGTATCAACTTAGATGATGTAAAGGGGTTAGTTGCCAAGACAATGTAGGGAAAGACAATAAGATATAGTAAGACATATTTACTGTTGCACACTTTTCAAATAAGCTGACTAGCTTTATCTGGTCAGAGCAGTATTATCATTAAAAATGTCAATTCTTTAGGAAAGACAGTGCCATGGGGCAGATAGAGTTTGGCAGACACCTGTTAGCTGCAGTTGTGCAGAATGAAGTTATGCTCTACGTGAGCCTCATTGCCTTGGGAGCAGTACATATTGGTTAGATACTGACCTATAAACCTTCACAAATCTGAGTTAAATATTTCCTTTTGCTGACTTTAGTAAAGTTAAGTATTTATCTCTATTTCCTTGAGATTCTGTTTATTAATTATAAAATGGGTTTTAAAATACTTTTTGAATTCAACTTTTTCAAGCCCATGTTAAAAACGGCAGTGGAAATCCTTAGTAGAGTCAATAATTTTAAAGAGAGCCTTCATTTTTCAATGTAATAAATCAAGAAATCCTGGAATTGTTCAACCCTTCATGTTAACAGATTCCCCTCAAAGTGAGAAATTCAAGGAAATATTCATCTTCTGGTAGCATCCAGAGCATAATCTCTCATATCTAATGATGAGAATCTCTCCATAAGTAGTTCACTAAAGCTAATATATAGGAATTGTCATTCTATGGCACATACATCATTAAGAAAATTAATATTAATGAGTGTAATCTCAAACACTATGTTAAACTGGTACTTTCAAAATTGAAAAGTTCAACAAGTTAGACAAATAAGTTAAATGAGAAAGTGGAATCAATCACTGGACAGTAATACTATAAGCAATTCAAAGGTGATATAACCTCACTTATCATATAGAATAGCAAGCCTCTTCCGTCAATCACCTATACTTTTCACAGATTTAAAGGACTTGATGTCTCCAATCTCCTGCAATTCACAGGTAATTTTCCATGGGATATTATATATATAGCATCTTTTTCTTTTTAAAATAACACCGAAGAAGCACCTTACTGAACACTTCAGTTTGTTATATAAATTACTAAGAGGAGAAGTAAAGTACTCTACTTATTAAAAATCTAATCGCTGAAAAAGTATTCTCATTAGTATTTCTGGTTTATGTACTGGTTCAGTGTGAGTTTAATAACTGAGTTAATCAGTGATTTCACAGATGACACTTGACTTTTGGGTTTGGATACTTAAAGGATTTAAATATCCCCAGAATGTGATGGCTCAACTAATGGAGATCATGATGAGTTGTTAACAACCTTTTATTTCAGCTTTGAGAACTCAGAAAAGAGAAACAACACAAGAAAAGTGTTGTCCCCAAGATAGTTTACACCATTAGTATTGAAACTACTCTGTCTTGATGGAGATCTAGAATATGCAAATAGCATGCATCTTCAGTCTCTTCTTCAAGTGACAAACAAAGCTCAGTCTGTCTTTCCTAATTATCCATGGTGAATTTGTTCCAGGGCCCACCCAAATGTCAATATCCATAGAGGTTCAAAAAATACCCTAGTCTTTACATAAAACCTACATTGTCCTAAATTTTAAATTATCTCTATATTACTTATAATACTTAATACAATGTAAAGGCTGTATATGTAGTTGTAATGTATACTTTTTTAGAAAATGGTGACAACATTAGAAAGCCTGTACATGCTCAATACAGACATTCAGAAATATATTTTCGACGTGCTATAAGTTAAACTCAAAGACACAGAACCCACAGGTACAAAGGGTGATTACAAACAGATATGTAATAGGAATGCTTGGTTTGCTTTGAAATCCATCACATTCAGCATATTAGGGGATATCTGCTAGGTGTCTTTCAGTCTCCATAATAACATAATGGCAATATTTGAACGATTAGGATGATAGTTTTCATATATTGAGTTGCTTATGGGTAAAGCAGCATATCCTTTTGTTTACCTATAACTACTTCATTTAAGATTTAACAGATGTACTAGCACACTTCAATGAAGTTTGTAATTGGCTAAGAAACATGATCAGTGTCAATGATTTAGAATTGTTCTTTCTCTATACATGCTCCTTGTAACAGAAAAATGATATTACAACAGATGTCCTACAGATTTATTATGGCCTCGCATGTAGGAAAAAAGTATTAAGGCACACAAGAAAACCCTGTTTTAAAGGGCATTAATGATTTGGCAAGAAACACAAAAAAATTCTAAAAGAGTTATGTTGAAGTTCAACAAATAATATAATAGTTACCTACTTTCAAAGTATCTATCACAAAGGATCACAGAAGATAACAAGGCAAGATTTCAATGGTATTATGATGCTTATAAATAAAAATACTATGTGATAGAGAATCTAGTAGTCACTGACTTAGCCAAATATTTAAAATTAATGTCACAGGTAATGAGAAAAGTAGATATCATGAAGTCACCTGCATGACATAATCAAACTATTGTCGCTGACATAGTACTGACTAAAAGTATGACTGAAACAGTCTCAAGAAATATAAAATCTATCTAAACTGAGACATAAAGTATGGAACCTTTCATTCCCTATAAATTCCAATGCCATGAAATAAAATGAAAGATTAAGGTTAGAGGGCAATCATACCACAGTAATTCCATACTTCAGATCACTATAAATATTGCTAGTTAGTTAAGACACAAAGCTTAAATACTCCTTTTATAGTTTGAAAACAGGTCCACAAATCTTTAATGCACCTCTCCTCAATAGGCAGATATATGTGAACTGTTATTAATATTTTACTATAAACAGAAAGTAGAAATAAAATGGTATACTATTTCTTTTCCTTGTCTAATTGATCTACTAGGATTTGTTATAAATGTGAAAATATTAAATACCTCATTTAAAATATCAATTTTACTAGGTGGTAGTGGGGCAAACCTTTAATTTCAACACTCTGGAGGCAAATGCAGACAGATCTGTGTGAGTTCAACTTCAGCGTGGTCTACAGAGTGAGTTTCAGGACACTCAGAGTTACAACAGAGAAACCCTGTCTCAAAAAACAAAAAACAAGCAAAGTATATATATACATATACATATGTATACATATATTATCAATTGTGACTTTCCAAACGTACTGTGCAATTCAGTTATATAAAATTAAAATCATTATTTTCATATTATTTATTCATAAATAAAAATGTCTAAATTCAAAATGAAGCAAAAAATAGCAATAAAAAATTCATAATTCAAGGTAACTATAACAGGATAAGGGAAGAAACTGGATTACAGAAAAACATACCTGTTAATTCAAGGTATGTTAAATTTTTGCTTTTCACTTGATGATGAACAACATTGTTATTTATTACATATAATTATTCACACATAGTACATTTAAAACATTTTGCTCTCAATATTAAATTTGACCAATCAAGAAGCAAGTGTTAGATAGAAACCATAGTGGATGGGTACGGACTGGCCAGTCACTCTCTTTTTGTTATATCATGTTGTTGTGTGACTAGGAAACTCACAATAATTGGCAATAGTATAAAACTGAGCATAAGCTAAGCGTAGTTGATCATTAAGTTCTAACAGGCTGTGGAGCATGTAAAATTGAAAAAGTATAATATTTCCCCATTTTGAGGCCCTCACTTTTCAACTGCTCCCTTTGACTACTACTCTTTAACATTCCAAATGATGAATAGACTCTATATGTCAATCACCTACATCCTAAATGGACTTGTTACCTGCTATGGTCATCAGAATAAAACAACAAAAGAGTTATTAGACCTTGTTTTGCCCTGACCCTGAGAAGTCTTAAAGGTTTGTGCTCTTCTTCTTGAAATCTTACCATTTGTTATGTGAATGTGTCCACAGATAACCTATTGTGTGAGAAGAAACAAATGGCCCAGTGATCCCTGTTGCTTCTGGCAGAAAATTATGAAAAAAGTGAGGTTATCCTCAAGTAGCTGGCCATGACTTTCCCACAGCTGGCCTCACAGCCAACTTAGCTGAAAGCAATTAAGCTCAGGGTTTCAATAAGTGTCTGTCTTTGATGTAGTGACATATGAGACAAAAAAAACAAATGAAGTGATTATGGTATGAAGCATGCACATTTGGCCTTTATTTGTTACTTAAGTTAGAGGAGAAATTATGATTTAAATTTTAATTACTGTGCCTAAATTATATGTAAAACAAAAAGACAAAACTTCCTGGAGTGTTGGGTGGATGTTGTTTCTGTGAGATATGAAAAGACAATCCTGCAATACCCACTTGCCCAAGGACAGATAATTTCCTGAAATGCTAGGTGGGGACTCTTTATGTGAGAGATAACAGGCCACTGTATATTCCATTTGGTTAATCCGACTGCAACAGGTATGCTCCAAAATTACGTGTAGGTAGAAGATAATCCAGACTGGAAGTATGTCAGGATATGTGCTTGCCCTGATTGGATCTGCTGGGAAGTAGTTAGCCTTATATATAAAGGTTCTGGCTTTATAAGCATCTGCTACATATGACTTGGTGCCATTTTTTGGGATCCCCAGAGTGGGGAATCTTGGAATGGTCCTGATCAAAGTCCATCATATTGGCCAGTATTTAATTAATTTAACTAAAGCTTGTTTCAAATTTGGCTCAAAATTGTGGTGATGGTCTTATTCTCCACTGGTGGAAATTACATCTGGAGCCCTCCCGCCCCAGCCCCTACTGAGATTCAGACCACTCACCAAATTCTAAAGCTGGCCCATCATTCTACAGTTCTGGGGATGAGGTGTTGCCTTACGAGGCCCATGCTGTGAAATGTTCCAAGGCTCCAAGCCTGCCTTCAGTTTTTCAAAAATCAGAGTGAACTGTCATCCCAAGAAAAGCAGCAACCATCTCCTGAGGCCTCCTGGTGAATCATTGACTGGTTTCTGAGTAGCACACATTTGATCTGAAACTCATGGAATTTCTGCAACCAGTGTATTAATTCCTGAGTCACAGGGACAACTGGGATGCCAAGGACCCTTTCTATTTGGTCAAACTGATCTGTAAATTGGTCTGATAAGACCTGGTTAGTTTTGGTATCATAGTCTTATGGCTGTTGATTTCTTCTGTGTCTTGTGTGAAGAACGTTTTTCTGCCTGTTTTGTTGTTGGAAAGATTTGTCTCTGTGTGTGTGTGTGTGTGTGTGTGTGTGTGTGTGTGTCTGTATTTTCTGGTGTTCCCATGAGATTTGTTGTAAACATGGGAGTCTAAACAGAAATATGCCAGGTTCAGCTGAATATATGAATATATGAATCTATGGTGGTCACCAATTGTCTCAATTTGTTCTTTCTTTGAATACATGAGCTTTCTGTGATGTATTCATTGGTTGTATTCTCCTTGCCTCTGCTACTACCAGCTACCAGACACCACTACTACAGTGGCTGCTTTGGCTGGGCTAAAATTTTATCTCTGAATTTAAATCTCATTTTAGCAGGGATTCAAATGTCTTTTGGATATGAAGAATTATAAGTTTATTACATATGATTAAAAATCTGTAAAACTGTTTAAAAAAAGGTAACTTAAAGCCTGTAACATTGGGGTTGATAATTAAAAATCTATGCATGGGTAATCTTAAAAGAACCATATGCCATGATGCAATTTTGAGATGTGGACAACATGCAACTTGTCACTACAGGCCTTGCCAACATCTTGGCTGCTTTCCCAGTTGAGGAAGGAGATAGCCACATGTCTGGCAGCCATTTTTGCTAGGATTGAGAATGACAGATGTCATGGGACTTAATAACCATCTTTAATAGAGGTGTCCACATTATTATTAACTGACCAAAGAGATAACAGTAGCTCTTCATGATATTTTATGATAATTCTGGTCCTGAAAACAGTTTCTAAACTTTTTAATATAAATCACTCAAGTGTAATTGATTTTTAAAGATATAAAGGGATCATAGAAAATAACTTAGGCATGCCACTGTGTGGCAGGGCTGGAATTTCTAAGAGAGCCCAGGTATGGGGGCCTAGTCAATTTTGCAATTTCCAGTACCATGTGATAACCATCTGAAAAAAAAAAAAGCCAATATGAAATGGAGCCAGCTGAGACCTAGAAGACAGGCTATTTGTGCTGCTGATAGTGGGGCCGGAGAGAAATGTGAATGAATCCCAGATATAGAGCATTGGATTGTTTGTACTGTTGGAGCTTGGGCTTGCTTTGTTCAGATTGTGGTTGTACACTATAATTTTTCTCTCTTGAAATAAAAATGGTACTTTATTTTTGATATTGCAAGAGCATACAATTGAGAGATTTTAAACTTCTTTAAGAGGAAATATTGGAGTTTTACAGAAAATTAAAATTTTGCAACTGGCTATTTTAATGAACAGCCTTTAAGATATTTAAATTTAAAAGTCTATGGGACATTTTAAGTTTATGGAATGTTTTATCTTATTAATATATTATCCTAACAAAATAAAAAAATGAACTAAAGTATTAAGGCAACAGATGTGAACACCAAATGCTAAATGCCAGAAACTGGGATATTCCTATCTTATGATACAACAAGATAGTGGTCTATGCAGTCTGGCAAATAATTTGGAGCAGTGGTTCTCAACCTATGCATCATGGCATTTTGGGGATTAGAGACCCTTTCACGATGGTGTCCTAGCACTATCTGCATGTCAGATGTTTGCATGGCAATTCATTACAGTGGCAAAAACTGCAGTTGTGAAATAATAAGAATGATCTTATAGTTGGGCAACACCACAATATGGGCAATGTTTTGAAGGGTCACTGCATTAGGAAGCTTGGGAACCACTGGCTTAGAGAATGTCTCTCCTCATCTAAGATCTATTCAGGCTTAAGAATATATGCCTATCCTCTTGACTTTGCTAACTTTGTTAAGCTTTAGACATTTTAATAAAATATTTTGTGATAGTACACTATGAAAGGGACAGGAGCAGAAAGTTCCAAGTTTCTCTGTGAATTTTACTTATAAGTTAAAATTTCATTTCGATACTAATTCAAAATATTTTTTAGTGCAAATCTAATGGATAAGGTATGAAATCCTAATCTTAAAATCTACTAACTTATTATAAACAAAGATGTCATATGCAAATATGTTCATCTTAAATTGATACTTAAAAACTTTCAAATCAAACTGAAAATAGCACAATAAGATAATGGTATATAAAATAGTCATTAAAAATTATAGCAGTTATGACTGTAAACTTTGCAATGAGTGCTTAGGAAAATCATCTGTTCTTTAACCCAATGAGAGTATAAGACAGCTTGTTCACAATTTGGTATTTACAAATGGAAAATAAGGTTTACGTATCAATGTGGCTAGAATACTAATTATGATATCTTTTCATAGAGTACACTACACTGCTTTTGTTAAATTTGTTTTAATGAGCTGGGTTCTTGAGATCTTTACATTTATAACTATAACAGTTCAAAATAGCTGATCCTAGTTCACTACATTCCTAATGATGTGAATGTTAAGCCTAAAGCAAGTAACTAAAATCAATCGAATTTGCTTAGCTCAAATATATATAATTAGGAATCATCAAACTCCTCAGAGATCAGTGGGTATGGAATTTAAATATTTAATAAAAAGACCCCCCAGTGACCTCAAGATCTCCAAAGAAGACAGGTAGAAGTATTACAATTTTATCTAGATTTTAGTAACACTAACTAACCACTGGGTACAACTGCACCAATGCCTCACCACTGTCAGGGCCCTGGCCAAATCCTTGACAAACAGGACATTGGAGAATGGATTGCCCCCGCTTTGCATAGAAAAAGTAAGGTCATTTTTTCCCAAGTTCCTCCTCCACAGGCTTCTGGGCCTGGAAACCAAAGACTGGTGCTTCTTTGAAATATCTTTCCTCTCATCCCCTTCCCAATGAGGCCACGTAGACCACAGGAGCCTGGGATCATCTGTCTGGGTAATGAATAAATCTATGTCATTTTAAATGATACATAGGCTAATTGGATCATACTTCCTGTTATAATTTATTATTCCCAGATTTCTGATGGTGTAGATGGGTAACTGTAGCTTTGTTACTTTAACAGCAGCAGGCAACAAAATCCTATCCCCAAGGTTACAGCTACCTTATTACTTCAATTCATAGAGAGACTAGATCTCTTGCTAAGAAAGGCAAACAAGTTTGCCTTAGCAACAGGCTTCATATTAAATGATAAGCAGGTTTCATATTAAGTTTTTACATTTCTTTTTATTTGGAGGAACTTGCTTTGAAATGATTGTTCTCAGTAAGAACTACTCATGTTCTGATGAATGATTAGATAAAATGATAAAGGTTTAAAATCTATTTGCTAGATCTGAAGGTCTAAACAGGTGTTCTAAGATATCTAAATGTCTAAGGATATGAAAGCTTAAGTTCTGAAGGTGTAAGGAAGAATTCTAAACTGAGGATGTGGAAGCTTAAATAAGTTCTAAGGGAATGAGAAAGTGATTTAAGAAATGTAGATGTAAGTTGTAAGAGAGTGATTTAAAGTATATGAAAGATGGAAGTTGTTTCAGATTTCTTTATCCCTTTATGCTATGTTATACTAAGATTTCATATGTTCAAATTTGTAACATGGATAGATTTCTGGATGACATGGATGTTCTCATAAGAGTTCTGATAAGTTGGTGCTACTATTATCAGTCACAAGCTCAAGATTTTAAATTTCCTTTTGTTACCTTCTAAATATAGACTATGAGTTGCTTTTCATTATGCTAAAATAATCTCTGTCCAGTTTATATTTCTGGCTCTCTGTACAGAGGAAATATGTTTATGCTTTTTAACCCAAAGCCACAGCTTTTGCTACGAATCAAAAATATGAGTCCATTCTGTTTTAGAGACACCTATGTATCAATTAAATTAAATTAAAATGACAGAGATTTATTCATTACCCAGACAGGTGATCCCAGGCTTCTGTGGTCTATGTGGCCTCATTGGGAAGGGGATGAGAGAAAAGATATTTCAAAGAAGCACGAGTCTTTAGCTACTTTTTCTACAATATGAATTTTAGTACTGCAAGTTCCAAATCTAAGTTTATAAATTTTAACTTCTGTCCCTAGTCAATTTCTGTCTCAACGGATTTTTACGTGGTTGACAGACACCATCCAGCAATCAGATGCAGACTACAAACTCCTCCAAACAGCTGTGAACCCTGGGTTTGCTGAAGTGGATATGGACCAGTCCAGCTGATATGATTGCTTCCTGTTCCTTCACCTAAGAAAACTGATCAGATTCATCCGATGAATTCCCCATTGCCAGAATCCCCATTCAGCTTTTGACAAACATCACAACCTGGGATCATAACAACAATGTCCTAGTTTCAGCATGAAGTAGCTACAGAAGAGATTACATTGCCTCATATCCTTAACAGGTTGAAATGTTTGGCCAAAAGGAAAGTCTCTGGCATAGGGGACAAAATAGCTATGTATAGTGCCTATTGGCATACAAGGAGGGGTACTTGTTGAAGGCCAAATAGAACCTGATATATCAACAGGTAAATTCATTTGTTGAAATAGTTCTACATTATGATAGAGAACATGGCCTGCTTCATGAAGAACAAGGAGTTATTTTAGAGCTTTAAGAAAAAAAATTTGTTTCTTTACTAACCATTCAGAAATCATTGGAGATAATTTGTCTATATGCAAACAAACAAACAAAACAAAACAAATTAAACAACAACAACAACAAAAAATTGCAAAATGGGGGAGCATGAGACAAAATAAATGAATGGTCCCCATTTTCACTTTTGGGCTCCTTCTAGATAGTACTCTGATGTCAACCACTGCAGAGCTCTTTGACCCTTCTGATTCTGCTGATTAGAGTTGACACTTACATTATTAATGTCTTAATTAGATGAATAAATTCCCATCTGGGTATCACTAAGCTGATGGTTATTAGACCCTAATATAAAAAGACACACACTATAGAGTCAAATACTTGACTCAGGATATAACTCAAGAGGAGGAATGTAACAGCAAAAGTTTTATTTTAAATTTTATTATTATGCCTAAGATAGATAAAAAACAAAAAGATAACTTCCTGGAATGCTAGATGGGTGCTGTTTTGCGAGATAACAAGCCATTGTGTACATTCCATTTGATTAAACAACTGCCTTAGATATTCTCAAAATGTACTAGATATACTTAGTCACATGTAGGTAGAAGATAACTCAGATGGGGAGTATATCAGGATATATACTTGCCTCAGATTTGACCTGGTAGAAAGTATGTATCCTCATAGGTTCTGCCTTTATAAGTATCTGCTACACTTGACATGGTGCCATTTCTTGGGAACTCAATAATGGGGAGCTTTCTAGTGGTCCCATTCAGAGACCATCTTAGTGGCCTTCATTTAATTAATTTAATTAATGCTTGCTTTAAGTTTGGCTCAAAATTGTGGTGATGGTCTTATTCTTTACAGGTGAGATTTATGCTTAGTCTTAAGTTTGATCTTTTAATTACCAAAAAGATATTAATATTAAACATGCAAATTCTTCAATTCTATGAGTATTATTTATTTCCTTCCTATTTTCCCCCTAAAATGAGACATTCAGGGACTTCTATAGAGGCAAAGAAAAACCCATTTCTGGAGGCTTTATTCAGGATATGCTGCCTATTAAAAGTATATACATTCCTTAATACCTGACTCTCTCTAACATCTCATTATCTCAAAAGGTAGTTGCACTATTAAGTAAGGATGCCTGTACAATAATGGATCTGGTAATAAAGCGTATGTGAGATTGAAACTGTTGGAATTTCCTATACAAGGACAGAAGTAAAAAATATCTCCTGGGTCCTTAACCTGTTACTTATTAAAGCATTTAATCATTCCTTCACTGTCCCTATCAGTGCATTTTCTGCTCAGTGATAGTGGGCCCTGTTTATCACAAGGGCAGAGCAATGGTCCAGGAAAGGGCACTTATAGTTGGGATGAGATTGTTTCTGGAATGAGTCAATCACTTCTTTCTATTATTAGGATGCTTACATAAGAAAATACCTTATCAAATTATGCAAGGACAAGTCATTTCCTCAGACTGTAGCCTACCCATGCAACTGTGCACATGAATAAAAACATTACCTTTTCTGGTTCTGTAGCCAGAATGCTCTTTCACCATGAATGCTCACCAGTTAAACCACAAGTGAAGTCTAGCCCTCTCACTCTCCATTAACTGGCTCATGTTTTGTCCTCACTGGCTTAGTTTAATCAGGTTTCATTTCTGCTGTCACTTGCCAGAAGTTCCTATCTCTTGTTAAAAGCATGCATTAACACACGTTTATTAAGTTATAGCTATAAAATATTTTTTATGTAAAATCCTTCACTTTGGAGAATTTAAGACAATGAGACCTAAAATAGGATCAAATATCAAAAGTAGTTTAAAATCATTATATCTTTTCAGAACAAAATGAATAACATTTCTTAATGATAAAATGGAAAAGTTCAAGGAAATATGTGACTATATGAAGCAATAATATGCTAATTCTTTAAATCTGTGGCTCTCTGCAAACTTTGCTATACAGTAGAGGGCCAATATTCATGAGACAAGAGAGGAGGGGTGAGAGAAGATATTTTTAACAAAGTCATCAAAACACTCAAGAGGATGGCATATTTTCCATGAACATGCTTGGTACTCTGCTCAAATACCACACAGCATAATGGAAATGACACTTTCAGAATACTGATTCTCCCACAGGGAACTCACCAGTGAACTAGGAAAATATCACAGACTCTGACAGCTGATTGGTGAATTAATTAGATGCTGAACTCTACTAATACTGTTGTAAATTACATGCAGAACATGTACTGAGAGACATAGAGATTCCAAGGATGCTAGGTGTCACACAACTGTAGGATAAAATGTAATCAGAATCCAGAGGGAGTTCCAATGCAATATGTTTGTAGAGAACTGCTGAGATTAATCATATTAATCATTTCTTGGGGGAAATTTACATGGGGTAGCAGAATTGTTTATTCTCCAGGGGAAAGGAATTCAGGCTTTTTTATTTTCTTCAAAGTTTTCCTAATGCAAACAATAAGGAATCCATATTCAGTGACTTCTTATCAACCTTTTAAGGTTTTTTATCTTTTTGTATCTCATCAAATGACAGGAGATTTTGAAGTGAGCATAGAGAGGACCTTATTTGATTCTACCATGACATCTTCATTGTTACTAATGAATAGATTTTCACTCAATATTCTTGGTCTGGGGATATAGATCATTGGTTTAACAGTTGCCTAATGCTTGTGAGGCTTTGAGTTCAATATATAGGATCATAAGAAGAAAAGAAATAAACATTTTTGTTGTTCTTATTGTTAAATATTCCTTGGTAACATATTTATCAAGTATGTCATCTTGACCAAATTTTCATAGCTTCGAAAATTATTTGAGAGATTTTTAAGAAAAAAAATTGGATTCATAATTTACAGAGTTTCAGTCTATGGTTAGCTGGCTCCATTGTTTGAACCTGAGATGAGGTAGCATATAGTGGCGGGAAAAGCATAACTGCTTTCTTGATGGTGGCAAAAATTACAGTAATATTGAGAGTGGGGTGAGTTGGTAGATACTTTTTAAAGATAAGCTCCAGCAAACTTATATCTTCCCAGCAGGACTAATTTCCTAAAGTTTACATTGTCTTCAAAAATGAGCTTCCACATCTGGACCCAAGTTTTTAGCACAGGTACCTAAGGTTCCAAGTCATAACTCTGGGCAGATCATTTCATTTCTCTGCCCTTAGTTTGTTTACTTGCCAACTGGTAATGTTGATAGCATTTATTTTCTACCATTGTAATGAGAATAATTATATACATATTGACATACTGTCTAACACACAGCAATCATCTTAAGTAAAAAAAAAAATATCTCTAATATTCTGAATGACCAAAAAATGAGTCCTTCCTTGGGAAAATTTTGTGGAAATGAAAAACAAATTATTAACAGCACTTGGTATATCACAGATAGAATTGTGAAGTTTTATAATAGATCTACCTGTTTTATCCATCATTTCCATAACAAAAAAATGATATCGAGATGAATGCAAGCCAAGAATTTTATCTTTCAGATGAAAGAAATGTCTTCTAAATACATCACAAACCTCTTTTCTTGTGATAAACAGGCCATGCTACAGCCTGTCAAGATAGAGTTGCATCTTGATTAACTGTTCTATTTTCCCTGGAAGGATAGCATGAAGGAAGCATAACCCAATTATACCAGTTTTATTCTTACCATGTCAAGACAGTATAAGGGGATAAAGAGAATGCAGCCTAAAGCCAGATCAAACTCTTTCCATCTCTATTATTTAAAAATATTTATTAGTAATATTTTAACTTCTTTCAACAAAACATGGATCTCTGAAGATAAAAATGAGTACACAATAAAAATATGTAAAGCATGTTAAAATTTTAGTTTCCTCCCTTTTCTTGCTGACTTATAGTGCGGATAATTACTGATTCAAAAAACAAAAACAAAAATAAAAACAAAAAAAAACCCAACAACAAAAGGGACATATAAGGAGTTGGAGCATCACTGATGGAAAAATAAACTTGAGAATAAACCTGAAATGTGAAGTATAATGTAGTCTAGGGTACTTAAACTTTGTTATGATGGAGGAGGTTGTAATATAGATGAGAAGCAAAATGTCTGCCTATAAATACTATCAGATTCTAGATAAGTAGATGTTAGAAATCAACTATTGTATTTTGCTTTCTTCCCAAAAGGGTTTTGGTGGCTTTATAAGTTGATTTTGTTGCAAAATAAAAATGAGTTGCTAAACAACTTACAACATATTCAATATGTCCAGAAAGTAAGTTAGTTGCTACTAGAAATCAGGTAAGGCTTAAGGCTCAGGGATGCCTTCCTCAGAACACAGTATTAATCTTTTTCTTACTTCTAAGGAAGTTGTCTGCAAGTAACAATGATAAAGGATAGGGTTCTACTTTCAAATTAAATAATCTTTGGAAGCTGAAATGTCAATACAGAGAACTGTGATAAACAGGCCTGGAAGAATGCCTAGATTAAAAGCCTAAGAACACTTATGCTCATTCCTAGTTTAATCCCAAATTATTCATCTTAATTTACTGGTTTAATCTTTTGAAGAAATATATAGATTATAGCCTAGAGAGTAAGGTTTGGTTAGTTTGCTATTTGGACTTAAGATGAAAAGAAGAATGTGTTAAGTAGAAAGAAGACTGAATTCTGGCAAGGAAACCAGTCTGGCCTGTCAGTGTGATGGGAAGATCTTAGAGCCATACATACATACATGGATTTTCACTGACACCCTGGAGTCTCTCCAGTATGATTCCTCTATTCTCTTTTCAGAGAATATGCTTTCTTCCCCTTTGAATATTTTTGCTGTCAATTATGCATAGATACTGGAGATACTGATTGGGGATACTGATCAAATTCCACCTTAAAATGCAATATATATGTGGGACTTTTTCTGACAATATAATTTAAATCAGCACCTCACCTTCTCAACTTGTTTTACTTCAACTTAGCTTTTATTATTACTGAGCATTTTCTTTGAGATATTGTATTTTTAGTAAACTCCATGTCCTATACGACTCCCTTAGGACACAGAATCTAGGACAAAGATTGTGTCTACTCATATTATTTATGTGTAATCAGGGAATATAAATGATATCTAGTCAAGACTGAATTAATACAAACATGTGTTTTGGAAGATCAAGAAACGTGGTAGAATAAAAAAGCGTTTCTTAAAAATACCCTATTTTAATACTGATGACAGTTAACATTTACAAGGAATGTATGTCAAAACCCCAAGATTATCCTATTTTTTTTTCTTCACATCAAAACCATAGGACTGAAGAGAAAAACATCATCAGATATACATGTGACCTAAGTAAAAGTTAACTGGATCCACACCCAGACTGTTTTAAGAGCAGTTAGGCTTCATAACTATGAATGCCATCACATCCTGTTAAGTGCTTAGTAGCAGATTTTCTTCTGTGCCTCCTAGACCCCTTCACACATATGTATGTAGATGATCCACTAGAGTTATAAGCCTAGAGTCAATAAAGTGTCAGAGAAGCCCTGCTGTGTGTATAGTCAAACTGGAGGACAATAGGGGCTATGGCCTACTTAATGGGACACTTCATGAAGATTGGAGAAACCCACATATTAAAATAGTTAATTCAAGCATGGGTTCCAGCATCTATAACACAAATTAATATGAATTGATGGCATTCATTCAACCAGTATTTAGGGAGAAGTGTTTAGAGAAAACACAAAGACTTTAACAACATTATTGAAGCCATTGATAAAACCATAGCTATATAGATAAGTGAAAAACATAGTCATATAATTTAAGCAAATTTTCCTAAATGTTTTACCTTGGAACTATAGTGTTGGTTAATACTGATTGGAAGAAATGTTCATAAAAATAATCTAGGATGAATATTAGAGCCCACATATTTGGTCTTCAGAATTAAGGACAAAATATGCAATTCTTTGGAATCTCTATGATATTGAGATCTCCAATCAGAAGGTTATCCTGGACAGGCTCTGACTATATCCATTCAGAGAAATAGAAAGAAAAATCTAAACCAAATGATGGTGTATCCTTTAGAATTAAATGATTTCATTCAATACATGAAGAATTGTCTAATTAAAAGGACACCGTCTTATCCTATGCATAGCTACAGATGACTATAAATAATAAACTACTCATAAAGGATGTAAATTTATGCTTTAAATTTAATTGCTAGGTAACTAATTGCTGTGCTCTAATTCAAGGCTATTGAAATGTCAATGTATATAGTTTATGATGGATAATGAGTCATCTTTTCTCCCACTACTAGTCACTAACCAGTTTTCAGATGCCAGTGAGTAAGCAGCAATGTCATTGCCCCGTCTCAGTCCCATAAGTTAGCTCTGGACTCTGAATTGTAATCAATAATGCATTCTTCATTAATTTGGACAGATCATGTTAGGTAGATCATTGATCACATGGAAAGATGTTTTTAGTCACTTATTTGCATCCTACTTTACAGATGAATTAAAGCATATCATAATAATTGATAGAATTAAAACAATTCTACTATTTTCTATATAAGCAGTTCTCAACCTGTGGTTTGTGACCTCTTTGGGGTTGAAAGAACCTTTTATAGGGTCACCCATGATTATCTGCATATCAGATACTTACATTACAATTCATAGCAGTATCAAAAGTGTAGTTATGAGGTAGCAATTAAAATAATTTTATGGTTCAGAGTCCACCACAACATGAGGAACTTTATTAAAGGGTTGCAGCATTAGGAAGGTTGAGAACCACTGTTCTACATAAATATTTCTTAAAGGTTTTATTAAAATGAAGATAATATGAGCCATCAAAAATCATCATGACATTAGATGAAATAATCTATGACATATGTAAATGTTACTTCTCTGCATATAAGACAATGAAACAATGACAGATCACTGAGATATTAGCAGTCAAATCTCTTGTGAGAAGCAGTTGGCTAGTTAAACATGTCAAGCAAGCAGTCCCAAGCACCAATGGGGTGAAAATATCTATAAGCCTCAGAAGGCTGAGGCAGAATTCAGCTCAGCTAGGCTACATATGGAGATATTGTTATAAAAAACAAATATCACCTTTATCAATGTTTTCTTTAGTAATGTACAGGATATGCCAATTTTATGTAGTACATGTCCAATGTATGTTAGATGCAGGCTCACTGTGTTATAGACAAACTCCAATTTCACAGAACTTTTTTCTTTCTTTCTATGTTTTGTTACTTAAAAGAAGCCCATATAATTCTATTTTAAAATAAAAAACCATCCAGCTAACTAAACAACAACAGAAACAAATAGTTTCATTTGGAGACATAATATACCCAAATGCTCTCTGCCTGCTCTAAAGACATGGATACAAATTTTAACCTCCTCTAAGCTGACTTTCACATATTTTTGGAGAACTTTTTTTATCATTCCATCATCTCACACAATTTATAATCTGTTGTTCTACAAACAAGTAAATTTAGTCTTTTAAAATTAACTCTGTTTCCTTATTATGCCTTCTCTGAGAAACTTTTTTTCCCCCTTAAACAAAATGTGCTTTTATTTGGTAAAATTTTCTCTTTGACATGCTTATACGAGTTTTGGAAAATATAGTTTTATAAATTGGTCTTAAGTTCTAATAGAAATAATGTTCAAACTGGGTCTGAAAGCCTCCTTCCTATAGTATGTCTTTCACAGTACCAGAGGATGCTATACAAGCTTGAACTGAAAAAGTTATATATGTGCATATATATATATATTCGTTCCTACTCAACTGTGACACCTATGATCATCAAGGACCAGCATAGAAAAATATTATTAAAGTTACAGTGATGATGGTCAAATCTTGACAACTGCTGTCTCATTGGACTTAAGGACCACTCAATAGGAGAGGAAAGTCATGCCTAGAACTGGAAACCTAGCCAACTACCCAGAATAGTGAGGTCATCATGGGTCTTAGAGAAAAACCTAGTTCTCTCATAGACTAGCATGATTCCTAAATGGATTCTAAAACTTACCTTTTACTTAACAGATAATATCATCAAGAAGCATTTTTTTTTAACACACAGAGATTATTACAGAATTATACAACTGGTCACAATTCAGAGATTAACTCAGTGAGGGTGCCAAGCCCCACAGGCTATATATATATATATGGGACATTCTTTCCCTATACACTGAGGATGTCAGTGAAATGAATCTAATGCTTAGAACAAGTCAGAAGAGATCTAGCTTTTCATTTCTCTTTGATGCAAACTTTTCTTAAAATAGAAGTTGTCAACGCAGAAAGGATTTGCATAAGAATTTGATATTTTTAAAACACTCTTCAAAAGCAAATGGGATTTTGATGTTCAAAATAACGTCTAATAATTTCATAAAGCAGTACTTTGCATTTCACTTTTAGCATGTCAAAATAAAATATACTTGTACCTATGTGCTATCAAGGCACATCTGAAAGCTGTTTTATTATTATTTTTTTCTTGTTTGGAGATCAGAGTTAGCTTTCAAGCTTCCAGAAATTCAAGCAAGAAGAGATTAATTCATAAAGATTACTAAAACTCACAGTAAAGGATTGTGAAAGAACAGAAAAAGAAAAGTTCTAAAAAGCAATTGCATAAGATTATGTCTTTGAATCATTTCAAATTTATATATTTTAAGTGCCATTAAATATTCTTTTCTGATTCAAAGAACTTTGTAAATGACAGATAGTTTATGGAGAATAAATTAGCAGCTTACTTTACATATTTGTCAGTTCTTCTTCTATTATCCCATTCAAGCTAACATGGGCACCATTGTGAAATGTGAGCTCTAAGCCTTGCTGTAAAGGTTTGGAATTGTAAGATTTAAATTTTATCAATGGTGCCTTTGTTTTCATTATGGCCAATTTAATACATTTTGTTTTCAAGGTTTCATTTCATACTTTATTCCTGGACATAAATTTATTTTTTTTAAATTTTCTTTCTTTGTCCTTTCTTTTTCCTTCCTTCTCCCACCCTCCCTCCTTCCCTCCCTCTTTTTATTTTACTCTTATTTAGATTTATATTTCTGTTTAGGAACAGTATCTGTTTCCTCTGGATCTCAAACTATTCTCCTATACTGATATGAATTTTTGTATATGTGTGCAATTGCCCTTTGAAGTAGGTAGATCATCTGCATGTGTACCATCCTTCCCTTGATAGTATTATTTGTCTAAAATATATGATGCAAGATAAAACAGACCTATCTTTTAGCCATAAAACTTTTGTCAAGGAAGTTTTCTTTGAATCTTGTACTTTGGTTTTCACAAGGCCAGAATTAGCAGAATCTCATACATCTTTCTGTTATTAAGTTAAATGAGAAGTTTCGGTCTTTGTCTAAATTTATTTTTATTTTTATTTTTTTTCAGATACTTTGTAGTACTGGTTGATCTTGAACTCCCAATATTCCTATGCCAGCTTCTTGAGTGCTAGGCTTACAGCCAGGCACCACCAACGTATTCATAAAAGATTCTAGCTGAGTCTCATTTTTTCACTAATATTTACTTAATACCTTTTCTCTCTAAGTTTATGTGTACAAAAAAAGTAGATTATGAATGTTTCATTTAAACATCAAACAATAGCACAGAAGGACATACATTCATACATGAAATTTTGATACAGACAAAATATTAAAAACAGAAACAAGACAGTTAGAAATGTGGGAAAGAGCTTCAAGAAGAGGCTCCCCACACTACACATATAAAAATATGGAGGAAATGGCTGCTTGTGGAGAAGGAGCAGAAGTAACCTGGTTTTTAAATTTACCCCACAGACCCCTACCTACTGTATCACTATACAAACAAACAAACAAACAAGCATTCATAAAGGTACTCTTTCAGCCATCAAACATTGCATGCAACTTTTTTATATTTACAAATGATGTATTTTGATCAAATTTCTCCTATTCTCTCTGCTACAATTGGTCTTTTAGATACTTCCTTGACACTTTTCTCTCCTATTGAAGTTCTCTACTTCCATTTTTAAAAGTCACGGTGTCCTCTTAGTGCTGCCTTTATTTGAATCACATCTGAAGAGAATGGCTCCCACTCCCCTAGAAACCATCAACTGCCAATAGCTCCTCAGCCGAATACTGGACTTCATGAACTGTCCCCTGTCTGTGATGTCAGTTGGTCTGGTTTGATAGACAGTTTTGTACCTGCAGTCACAGCTGGCAGTAGTTCACATGTGCAGTGGTATTGTTATGTCCAACAAATATTTCATTACAGACATTGACTATCTCTGATTCTAATAATCTTTCCATGCCTCTTTCATGGTGAGCCCTGTAGGGTGGATGTAAAGGTCTTGTAGAGTCATTTAGATCTGAGTGCTTCACAATTTCTTATTTTCTGCACCTTGATCAATTGTAGAACTGTATATTAATCACCATCTACTTTAAAAAGAATGTCTTTGAGCTGAGAGTTTCACTACTCTATGGGTATGGTTAAAGACACTTACCAACAAGTTAGATGATTTAAGTTCAATCCACAGAACCCATTTAGTTAGAGGTTAGGTCAAAAAGATATGCATACAAAATATATAATCTTAAAAAATAAAAGAAGTCAGAATATAACTCTTGAATATGATAATTTTCTTAAGGACACTAAGCAAATTTGAACAGAATATATTCTAAAAATATATTACATAAAATATTTTATTTTAACAAGTCTTAAAATGCTATTCACTTTCATTCTAAAAACAAAATAAACTCAACATTTACCTCATATGATTAAAAATTCACAGAACAGCTTAGAAACCCCAAGAGCTCATGCTGTCTTCTTGTGTCACTCTTCAATTCCTGTAAATAAAGTGAAAGTAGAGAATGTTCAGAGTGATATATGTCTTTGTAAAATGATGATTATTAGCCATATAAAATTTTATTGTCATGTCACACTGCCAATTAAAAAGTGCCTTCCTATGTTTTTCTGTTATTATGGTTTTTGTTAAATTGCACAATATAGTAATGAAAATTATATCTGTTTGGGACTACCAAGACACTAAAATAGAGTCCGGATTATAAAGTACAACAGTAAAAAAATTCCCACATTCAATTACATGTTATTTTATTGAGACAGAGCCCTGTACTATGAAAACAAGAATTTGTAATTGAAGTGTTTTCTTACTTTGTATACATTACTACATAAATATTTTTTGACATGAGGCAGAGGGCTTTAGTTCTTTACATAGGGTTTACAGAGATTACTTTAACCAGTTTTTTTAAGCATGAGTTTTAATTTTATATCCTATAATTTATCTATACAAGATTCATAAGTTATGAAAATAATAGTAATCATTTTGGGAGTTAATTCACTTGGTAATAGACACCTAGAACATCAGCTTCTCAGACAGATGGTTCTCATTCCCTTTATGTATGAATCCCTTATAGGAAATTGTAGAATATCAAGTAAGTTTAACTGATAGGATGAAATAGAGGAGAGTATCCTTCAGTAAGGTTCCAGTAATAATTCAAATTTAGATTTTAATTTTCTATAGTAGCAACTATTTAAAAATATTTGCTACAAACAAATCAAATAATAAATATGTTGCATAAAGCTTTGCTGTTGTTCACTGTTATTTCTGTACTTCTACTCACTTAAAAACTATTTGCAGGAATGGCAACATGCTTAGTACATTTTTCATCTATACATTTACCCATGATTCAGAGAAAAGTATTCAAATATTGGTTTTGAATGAATGAGGGAGATTTTTTTAAAAAAACACTCTTCATTTTTATACAAATAGATCTAACTTTATTTTAACGTGGGAAAACTGGGAGAATTTTTTTTGTTTGATTTTGGAGACAGGGTTTCTCTTTTGTAACTCTAGCTGTCCTAAAACTCATTCTATAGACCAGGCTGGCCTTGAATTCGCAGACGTCCACCTGCATCTGCCTGCTGAAAGCTGGGATTAAAGGCGTGTTCCATCATTGCCGAGCAGAATATTTTTTTCATAGCAAAAATCTACTCAGGCCTCTTCTCTCAAAAGTCAAGATATTTCCTTATTACTGACATGTTATTTGTCATATTTATATTCTTGCATAAACAGAAAGAATGAAGTTCAGAGTCATCGTGGAAATAAGTTCTGAGCAGTGCACTCTTGAGATAATGGAGGAAGGTCAATACCTTCTACCAAGCCTGAGTTAGATCTCGGGACTCATGGTGGATGGAGAGAACTGACTCCAACAGGTTGCTGTCTATTCTCTACACATGGGCCATTGCATGTCTAAACCTGCACACACACACCAACACACATGGACACAAATAAAATACAAATGAAATAAAAACAGTATTTAATTTATTCAATATAAATTAAGTCATAGGGAATATTTGAGAACATCCTACTTATCTGAGGCACAGAATATTATACCATAATTATCTCAAGATGACATATCTTACAATAAACACCATCTCAACAGTACCACAGGTAGATAGCTATGGTAATGAAACTAGTAAGACTAAGTAGGAAATTCAATATAATGGTGCTTAACCAAATTTAAAAAATATAGTCAGTGCAGCAAACCAGATACATATGATTTCATGTTTTATTAACTTCATTTCACAGTTATAGGAGGGAATAGGAGGGAAATTCTGAATGAAAGCTTTTCCTTTCTTGTCTTTGGCTCTTTGACCCTTTCTTTAAAAGATGGTTATTAAAATGCAATGCAGACTTGTTCCTTAATTAATGTTAGACTAGAAAATTCATGAAAATTTAATATTTTAAGCAAGTAACATTTGCAGAAAATTAAAATATTTAATTAATATTATATTTCTAGCAAATTGACATTATAAGAGTGATATTTTCTCTGAACATAATTAGTTCCATTTGAATAAATACAATTGAATATAACATTTCTTGCTTCTTAATCTAGTAGCCAAACAGCTATGTAATTTTCAACCAATACCATAAATAGCTAGTTTAATTCTAAAAATTAAACCATAGGATTTTTTAATTTTAATTTATCAACCCAGCTATAGTACTCATCTACAACAATAGAGCAAAAGAAAGAGAAGAAAACATTCTTAGTTTTTGATTTAGTTATTCACTAGAAATTTTAATATTGAAAGTAAATATTTCTCAAGTTTAAAAAATACCAATGATAGTACTGATTAATTCTTTCTACAGATTCCATTTAAAGTATATTGCCAGAAGCCATATTGAAAGAGACACTTGCATTTTTACTATATCCAATTCTACTTTAATATAAAGCACACTCTCTGTTCTTCAGTAGAAAAAAGGGAAACCTAAAAACAGGCATTTTTTTAAATTCTTTATTTCAAATTCCCTGGTTTTTAACTGCTTTGTTTAGGGACTCCCAGCTGAGAGACAAGGAATTCATTCCAGACTGCTTTGGGGCCACACACTTTCTTTGCTCATGATTTTCTTAGAGATATACCTGCTAACAATATCCACATTTTTATTCACTTTCATCTTTAAAACCCCTAGAGGGGGATGCAATGCACTGGTCTCTTTTTATTAGGTTAATCATGTTAAAACTTTTTATTCTGGTTAAACTTTTGAAAGTTGGAATCCCATCACAACTACATGTTTGGCATTAAATATAGTTTAAAAATACATCTCCACATTATGAATGTAAACACATACTCACACATACATACACTAAAATTTTCAAGTTCTACAAAAAGTAATGCAATAATTATTGAATAATTTTTATATACTAACTACTGTTATTAACACATCTATTTGCTCAGTTTATTCTAAGAGCAATCCAAGATACTGTTTTTCATTCCCACGGAAAGAAGAGAGGGACTCAGCAGAACTTCTAACCAAGATATAAACAGATTTACTGAGCAAATAAGAGATCAAGTCTTGAAATAAAACAATGGTCTCAATAACTAGTTATTAACAACTGCTATTTTCTCTGATCAAATGAAACCAGTAATAGGAATCTAATAACTGCACAGTTGATTTTTACCCATCCTAAACACACTTATACAACAACAACAAGATGAAGCCATAAATAAGCATACTTGTAGATAGAAACAGTTTAGTGAAACAATGATGCTGAATCTTCTGAAGATATGAGTCATTCTTGTTCAGTACATCTAGTATTGCACTAAACATGTCTAACCCTCTCTGTAAAATTATTGACGGTATAACTGACGTAATAAAAAGAAGAAAACATCAGAGATAGCAGCCTTGCCAATCTCACATGGAAGAACCTGTTTCACTCTTATTAGCAAAGACAACAAGAGTGGGTTGAGTATGTTTTTTGCATGGATTCATACCTTCTGTTCTTCACCTTAAATTATGTCATCCTGTGCTTTACAAACTTTGTCATGTGTGTTCCATTTTTTTTGTCCATGTTTTTTTCTATTTTTGAACCACTTAAGCTATTCTAATGAAAAATCCCTTTCAAAATGGGAGTATTTTTATATTTTGAAATAAAATTCTCATAATTTAAGATTATAATTATAATGATGGGGATATAAGGTGGTAAATTTTAAGATTCCTTTTTGTGGCTCCTACTGGTGATCAATCATGTCAAGATGAAGCTGAATATCTCTTTTCCAGCCACTGGGAATCAGAAACCCATTGAAGTGGACAATAAAGACAAACTTCATACTTTCTTTGAGAAGAAAATGACCACAGTAATAGCTGCTGATTCTCTGGATGCAGAGCAGAAGGGTTGTGTCTTAGTTAGAAGTTTCATTGCTGTAATTAAACACATTCAAAAACAAGTTAGGGAGAAAAGGGTTTACTCTGCTTATATTTTACATCACAGTTCATCACCAAAAGAAGCCAGGAAGGAACTTGAGTAGGTAAAGGACCCAATGCACAAGTTATGATGGAGTGCTACTGTAAAGAGCACAATGTCCTTGTACTTACAGAAAAGCACTAAGAGAATTGGGAATGTTAATCACAAAGGGGTGTCTCCTCAATGGAAGAGATAAAATCAAATACCTGCTTTCTACCCAGAAGGCTGAGAGTACAGATTGTTAACAATCTGCTAACCCTTTTTTCTCTCTGTAAAGACAGGCCTCATCCCTATTTCTCCAGAATGATGATTAAAGACTTTCTCCCTCTTGACAGGTATCTTTAGCTTCTACTTAATAGAATCTAACCTTTAGGAAGATGTTCAAAGTATTTTATGGTCTTCTGTCCTCTATGCTGTCTCTGACAGAAACCACATTAAATTCTAAGCCCTTTAGCTACAAAGCCCACCCTCATGTCACATGTAGATGAATACTTAATCTTTACTATATCAGCATGGCTGCTCTAGGGTAGAAAGAATGTTTGTACATACCTTTAATCCCAGTAATCAGAAAGCAGTGTTAGCATACACCTTTAATCCCTGTATTCATAAGACAGTGATGGTACAGGTCTTTAATCCCAGTACTTGGGAGACAGGAAGCCTAGTTTAGAAGGAATCAATATCAGACAGGAAGTGACATCTGAGATGAGTCAGAGTGATGGGCAAACGAAGTGATGAATTAAAGGAAAAGTTAACAGAGTGAGTCAGAGTGAGGACATGCCCAACTCTCATGATAGAAATAGCAGGATCTCAGTTCAGGGAGTCAGGAAAAGAGACAGACAGGATGAGATGCAGGGGCCAAAACACAGAGCCAATAAAGCGGTCTGACTGGATAACAGAGAGAAGTGGAGAGGTTAACTGAGGCAATATGGGGCAGTGAGAGCTCATAGAGTTACAGAAGTAGTCTGAAGAGTCTGAGGCAGAGACACAGAGGCAGCTTGGCAGAAGTCAGTATCAAAAGGAAAGAGTAAGTGAGTTTGAAGCTGAACAGAGCAATTTAGTCAGAAAAATTGGGAGAGTCAGCAAGAGCCAGAAGAGTCAGTTGAGTTCAGTACAGCTCTGAGTTCAGAAGGAGCTAGTCAGAGTGGCTCAGTCAGTAGTAAGCCTCAGATGCTTAAACATTTTACATTGTATGAAGGCTGAAACACTCCAGGGTGCCAGAATTAGAACTGAGGTTTGAGTTTTCCAAACCTATGGTTATATTCACATGTACATTATAAAGGTTTTTTGTTTGTTTGTTTGTTTGTTTAATTTGTCACACCTTAAGCTTCATTGTGCACCTGGAATTGGAATGATTATAGACTGGAAAGCTTGTATGGGAGTTATTGCTGCCTGGAGACCCTTTTCCAAATTCTGCTGTGTTTAAATATACCTACAATAAATCATGTAAAATCTTGATCCAGATTGATGAAGACAATCTGAACCAGGTTTTCATTCATATATCTTTGTGTCTTTTACTTCTCAGCCAGGCACCTACAGAGATCTCATCATGCTACTTACTGGCTTGCTCCTCATGTTTTCCTAAGCCTGCTTCTTATAGACCCCAAGACCACCAGCCCAGGGAGGGCATGACCCACAATGGGCTGGGGCTTCTCATATTGATCACTAATTAAGAAAATGCCTTACAACCAGATCTTATGGAGACATTTTCTCAACTGAAACTCCATCCTCTCTGATGAATCTATCTTGTGTCAAGTTTACATAAACTAACTAAAATAGGCTATTTTGTCCTAATCTGTGGGGGCAACCACAAACAAGCTTTTCCCACAAAGCAAGGTATCTTGACTCATAGTAGAGGACATTCTTATTTTATAGACCAAAGAGAAGTGGAGAAAAGAAGCACAAATCTGAGAAGAAGCAAGAGTCTGTTTGGGAATACATTGTGGATGCCCATTCCAATGTTTTCTAAACTTAGTTATTCTGAACAAAATTAGAGAAGGGTATTCCTGGAATGACAGATGCTATTGTACTTCAATGGTTAGGTTCCAAAAGCACTAGCAGAATCTTAAAGCTTTTCAATCTCTCTAAAGTAGATGTTATCTGCCAACATATCACAAAGCCTTAAGTGAAGAAAGTAAGTCCAGAACCAAAGCACCTAAAATTCAGCATCTTATTATTTCATGTGTCCTGTGACACAAATACTAAAAGTTTTCTCTGACTAAATAGCCCATTAAGAAAAATAAGGAGGAACAGCAGATTATGCTTAACATTTTTTTCCTAAGAGAATGAAGGCAAAGAAAAATGTCAGAAACAGATTGTCAACAGTCATAGACTGTCCTTATTGAGCTTCTACCTTGAAATATGAGACCTGTTCAAAATAACTCATTAAGAGTAGCAAATAAGTGATCAGAACTCAAATCTCAAATAAATAAATAAATAAATAAATAAATAAATAAATAAATTTTTAGACTACAGATTTGGACTCAGAAGCCACTGTTCCCTGTTTTCTGTTGTGCCTTCTTTTTCACTTCCCAATCACATTCCTGAATTTTCTACCTGTTATCAACGTTGCTATCATGACTCCCCCAAGCCTTCTGGTTTACTCACATGGCCTAGTAATGTTTTTTTTCTTTTTCTTGGGTCCATTCTCTGCACCCCAGACATAATCACTTTAAAATGTCAACCTAGTCCTACTCCTCCATAATTGACCTTCCTTTGTTTCTTGGATATCAACTGCATTCCATTCTGTTTTAACCCTAATGAACTAACTATTGTTAATCTAGTTCCAGGTAACCATTTAGCTTCACCAGTGATGAAAATGCCACTCTAATTTTCATGTTCTTACTTTGAGTGCTGTTTTGCTAAAGCCTTCTGTATCCAAACACTTCCCTGGTTACTTTCAACTCTAAGTTTCAGGCTAAATGCTACTTCCAATGTATACTTCCTTCTATTCAGAAATCAATTTTAATATTTTACTTTGTCTTCTTGAAGTTGCCTCTCTTGCCACTTCTAAAAACACTGTGATTTTGAGCACAGAATTTACAACTGGTCTTAGTGAATTTGTATTCCTAAAGGCTATTTTCTACTTGAATGACTTTTGGGAAATTGTTAATCCTTACTATATTTCAACATATTTGTTAATAAAAAGATATCAAATTACTTAACTAAAGGAATAGATGAGAACACTAAATGAGTCAGTAAAATTAGGTACTGGGAGCACATTATATCCCTAATAACTGTGGCATTCAGTGAAATTATATTCATATAAATAATTATTAGATATTAGTTTGTTCCTCCTTAACATGTCAAGCAAGATGAGCTCTACTAATTCTCCTGGTTAGCACTTATAAATAAAATTTATAAATAAAAACTTATTAAAGAAAATCTCAGCAGTATTTATTTAATGAATTAGTTGACTAAGGATGTAGCCTTATCTATAAATAGAAGTAAAAATATTTACAAGAGAATGTAGTATGTAAAATACATTTTAGAAAAAATAGGTATTTGGGACACATAAGTTCATAAAGTATATAATAATTGGTTTACTTGTTTGGAAGTTTCACCTGGTATAAAGAAACTCTTAATGCTGTATCCATGTAACTCTATCAATTAAAAAATAATTGAAAAATTTATTAGCCAGTTCTCTTGTCATTTTGATATGCTTGCTAATTCATATCTAAAAAACTGTGATGGCTTTCAGAGAAAAATTATATACAATTTCTAAGTTTTGTAAAACCTCTTCACTATTATCGAAGTTGTATAAAATTCTTTCAAGCTTAACTTACTCCAGGAAAATCTTAAAACCTAAGATACAATTCAACTTACCTTTATTCTTTTGTTCCAATTTACCTGATGTTTTAAAGCTGTGGTCTTGTAGTTCATGATCAGTCTAGAGTATGATTTTCAGAAACACACCATACCCCTAATCCATATATATATATGACAGTTGTATCAAAGAATTATATTTGAGACTATGGTTCACAACTTTTATTTTAAAAAATTTTATTGACATATGATTAACTTGTAAAAATGTATATATGAAATATGCACAATTATGGTGATTTGAATAAGAAACATTCCTCCGCAGTCCTTCACATTTGATCACTTGGTCTCCAGATGATGGCACTGTTGGGGGAGGGCATAGAAACATTAGAACATTACTAGAGGAACTATTCTCCTGTGTTAGGAGCAGGCTGTGAAAGTTTGTAGCATTACCTACTTGCAGTTTGCTCTGTCTGCTATGTGTTACAGCTGAAAATGTGATACTTCAGCTTCATGCTCTAGCCACCTACTCTCATGCCTCCTCTGCCCTTATGAACTCTTGTGGTGGAACCATAAGGCACAATAAACATTTTTCCTATTGTTTTTGGTTATGTGTTTTCTCACAACAACAGAAAAGTAACAAATATAACAACTAAAATATTTTGGCATACAAATATGAAATAATCACTACATCACACATATACACATAATAACTACAAATAGTAGCTATTCATGACCTTTAAAATGCTCTATTTCAATATATTTGCAGAAAAATGAAGAAAAGAAGTTCTGCATAATGAAGTTTGTGAACTGTTTTGTTTTTTGATCTCTTATGGGTTAAAATTCTTATTTGTGTTTAATCAAATGCATGTATTATATACTAATTGAAATATATGCATATTGTACACTGGCTAAGTTGAGGTAATTATCGTTGACTGCCCTTTACATAATTGCAATTTTGTAGTAAGAACACTTCACTCTCAGTAATTTTTCAGAACACAATGAACTGTTATTAACTGTGGGTTTGCTGCTGTATATTAGGTCTCTTGCACATACTGCTTCTTTTGAAAGGGAATCTTTTATTCTTGACCAGCATCCCCATACTTCCCTCTCACCCTAAATCTCTGATGACCAACATTCACACAATGACCTCCAACCCCTAGTACCCCTTCTAACATCAATCCCTAGTAACTAATATTTCCACAACATTCTCTCGGTCCCAATCCCTGGTAACCAAGAAACTCACCATGACCTCCTTTCCCTAATCCCTAGTAACTAATATTCCAACATATCTTCCTACCCTCAATCCCTCGTTGCAGCATCCTAAGAATGTCATTCCTAAAGCAAATCATTTAGAATTTTAAATATAAGGGGTTGGCTTATTTCAATAAACTTGACATTATTCAGGTTCAACTATGTTGTGGAAAATGACAATGACAGGATTTCCTCTTCTCTCATTTTTTTCTTTTCTTTTCCTCCCTTCCTTTCTTTTCCTTTCTTTTCTCGAGAATATCTCTCTTTCTCCCTCTCTTAAACTTTAGCAAGGACTTATGTATTCCAGGTTTTCCTTGCAAATGATTGCTAACTTCTGGTCATCTTCCTAAAGCTGACATTAGAAGGATAGACCATTGTGGAAAAAATTAATTTTTTTGTATGTGCTTAAATATTGGGCTGTTTTATAATGGCTTAATTTTCTTCTATATACCATTTTCTGCACTATGTCGGGTCAAGAATTGTGGAATAAATAAAACCCTAAGATCTTATAATTAGATATCAAGCATTATAACATCTTTATATGATCAATGAGGACATTCTCAATGTTCTAAAGTCTATGTGCTAAAAGTAATGTAATACTAATGCTTGAGCAGATGATTTTTGTGAGGGGAATATCTCTATTTCAAAATTAAACAGCCAACATATTGTAGGCCAAAAGGATCTGGTACTCTGCATATTATTGATTAAAGTGATATTTTAAAATTACTATAGTGCAAAAGAGTCATTAAAATGGAAAACTTCATTTTTTCTTTTTAATAGTCAAAATTAGATCACTAACAGGACAGATGTTTGAATAAATCTCCAGTGGATTGTGTTTATATTTACATAGTATTTGACATTATTCATCTATAAAGAATTAGAAAATCCTAGACATTATATTCTCCTCCTTTCTAGAGATGACACAGGGACTTTAAATATATTTCAGACTCATTCAACATTTTGAAAACTTGAATTTTCTGGAACATTGTGTTTCCTGGGTTTAGGTCAAACTAAGATAGATTCTGCTAAGCATTCCTGATGACTAGCACATCCAAATACCCAGATCTCACTGTCAGTCATTTACAGCCTCTACGACCTGTATCATTTCCAATGACAAAGCTCTATTATCGCAAGTCATCAGCCAATTCATATCCTCTGTCACCTTTGAAGTAAGGAATCAATTTAATGAAGGCAAGTAGTCACACTGCTCACACCAGGGGTAGAAAACTTGGAATGATGACAAGATGGAAAACATATAAATAAATTGTGATTAGAAACCTGTTGCTTCGGTCTTCCCTCACCTTCACTGCAGCTCTGCCCCAGCCTGCAGTTAGCTGAAAAGCCGCCCAGTTTCCATCCCTGGCCGGCAAGAAACTCAAGCTGAAAGAGCAGAGGAGGGGTGGGGGTGGTGGGGCGACATCGGCTGTGGACTCTGATCCCCACGCCTAGAATGAAGGGACCAGATGCAAGAAGTCAAGTCTGATCGACATGAAACTCCTTATTCAAAGGATTTTTCCTTATTAAATATCTTCTCTGGGAAAGGCAAGATTTCTCCCTTGGGCAAGGAAGCCTTAATTAGCATAGCAGGGAGGGGCGCACCTGGCCTCATGGTCTTTGCAGAGACAAAGGTGCATAATTCACCACAGGGCAGGCAGAAAGTTTGCCAATCTGTTTACTGTGAGTAGCCAGCCTCCAGGGCTTAAGAGAAGGAGCCTGCGGAGCATCCTGCAAGCCCTGGAGAGGGCAAGGACCTCTCTTGAGGCTTCCACTTACTCTTTAGCCCAGAGGCTACAAAAACCATAAATAGTCTGCTACAGAAGTGGGTAGATTACTTAAGAAAGACTCATTCATACTAAGTGAAATGTAATCTTGTATTCATGGTTGAACATAGCTTATATAGAGAAAAGAAATATGAATAATATTATTTAAATAGTATTGTTGCTATAACATTTCTGGTAGACATTTTAAATATTATTGAATACTGTTTCCCTGTTAATAGCTTTACTTTAAGTAAGTAGATGATATTCATCAGTTATTTGAATAAACACATATCTGCCAATACCTGTTACTGTTTCAGTCTCTCATATTAATGATTAATGTATTTTGCACCTGTTCCCAATAGATTCAATGCAGATCTCATATGTAAACCCTGTATATGTAAATAACCACCTTTATGGCAATTAAAGAATGCATTATTAGCTAGGCTATGGTGATGCATGCCTTTAATCCCAGCACTCGGGAGGCAGAGGCTGGTGGATCTCTTTGAGTTCGTGGCCAATATCGTCTACAGAGTGAGTTCCAGGAAAACCAGAGTTACCACAAAGAAATCCTATCTCAGAAAACAAAAATAAATAAATCAATGAATAAATAAAAAAAATATTATTATTATTTGTTGAATTATATTTCTCTTAGGTGTGTATTCATGGGTATGTGCACATGAGTGCTGGTATAGATGTGAGTGTAGGGTCCTCTGGAAAAGCATTGTTTTCCTAAGCCTTATGGTCTATAGCTCTATGGTTGGATTTTGTTTGTTCTTAGTGGAATTATACGAGAATTAAGAATTTTGACATTAATTATATTACCTAATTCCTAACAAAATACTGTGTTTTAACATAGTTTTACAATAATGAGATAAAGTAATTGTTTTCAAAATCAAAGATTTAAACACTTCCAAGTTAGTTACCAGTATGGACTCAGTGAATGGGAAAGTGAGATCCACTGAATAAAACATAAAGAAAAATACAAATGATTAGAAATCTTAAAAAATTAAGGCAACATCAAGCAATCTTCTAGGATTTTGGGGCAAATTGTCATCCCTTAAAACAACTGTAGGCTTACTATTCTGATTACACGCATGCCACATAGTGATCTTTGATGCTCATGCTTGTAAAAGCTGGGCCACATACAAATGAATACATGTATATCACTATGACACTATTACAGTCCTTTAAGGATTCACTGTATGATCTCTGCTCATTAGTCTCCCAAATAGCATTTGTCATGACAAAAGGAAGTACTGAGAAAGAAAAACTTCTCAGTCAAGCAAGCACTGAGCTGAGAACAAGCTTGGAAGTTATCAAAACAAAGCTTCACAAGTTTGGAATAAATTAACTTACTTGGGCAAAATTTGAATAATGTGCCTGTGTTTTGTGAGTGCCTAAACATAATCTATTCGCCTCAGGCTCTTTCTAGACATAAAAATCTCATGCTGTCATTGTTATCTGTTACCACACTGCTTTAAATGGAAAATGTCACTGCTTCAGGTGACATAGTATCACTAAGGGAAATTGCCCGAGGAAGGATGCAGGTGTATCTGCCATTCAAAAACCCGAAAGGTATGTTCTTCATTTAAAAAAAAACCTCATTTACACAATGAGAACTAATTAATTTATCATCAACACAAGGAGGTATCAGCAGGCAGATACATCAACATTTGTGTAAACTCCCAAGCAACCAGAGCAAAAAGGAATCTGTTGAATCATTTTCATGGAACTACAAAGATTCTGTTTGAGCCACATTTTAGGTTCTATTTTGTAGCCTCAATATAATGACACAACAGTCTGTACCATTCATTCTTATTAGGCTCCATCCATCTATTTTTTCTCACTGTAGGTTATTTTGATTTAGCCATATATATGGGAGAAAGACTCTAGGGTCACCTCATGAACCCTCTTCTATTAAAATTAAGACTTTGAAAACCACCTTTCCTTGATTGTGTAAGGGAATACAAGACAGACTAGGTATGTCTGATAAAATGGTGGGATGTAAATGCATGATTTCACAATACTGAGTTATAATAAGAGCATCTCTATTCTAGAAGTATTGTCTTTATGAAGCAGGTGGCTCTATGAGGGAAGACCACATGGCAGGGAATATAAGTTCCTATTTAGGAATTATGAGTTCTTTTCTGTAGCTGAACATAGTCAATAGATCTCTCCAATCATAGCAAGAACCCAGACCAGACCCCAAATCCTGAAAGTGAACAAATTTAATTTTACAACCAAACAAATGAGCTCCAACATGGATCTATCTAATCTGAGCTTTCAGATTGAGAACACAATCTGGGCTGGGAATGTTGGTCAGTTTTTCAGTACTTGCCTAGCTTCTCAGAAGCTCTGATCCAAAAAGGGAGCTACAGATCAGTGGTACTATAGTTGCATATTATGAACCCTTAAGGTTCTTCTTCCAGTACCCAGCTTGAAATCATGCTTAAATAAAACTAAACACCAAAATCAACTAAATAACAGAAACATAGTCAACCCAGCATATAACTTGAATGATCCTTAGCAGAGGAGAGGATTAGGCTTTGCCTATATTTCTGACCTACAAAGACAGAGATACAAATTCATTGTGTGCGGGATGGTGGATTTGAGACAGAACAAGGCTTTGCATCAGGTGACAAAGGCAGCCTTGAGAAGACATTCATAGCCTTCTCCAGTAAGATAAAACAAATAGAGAAAGAGATTCAGTTCTAAAGTCCAAAATTCAGATAGAAAATTGGCTCTTCCTGCTTCCTCTTACTTTAGTCTGAACCCATTTGATTTTCTTCAGATAGAATCTGAAGTGACAGATGAAGAAATTTAAAAAAGACGTTTTGGCCAATAGTCTCCCTGGTAAAAATCAAGATGAGCCTGACAGAGCACAGAAGGCTTCGGAAGCTGTGGACAAAGCTTATGCATTGCTACTGGGATTATCAACAAAAGAAGAGTGCCCTGGATGTAATTCAGGCAGGAAATAGCAAGAAAACAAGAGAGAATGCCTACAAATGTAGAGGAAGATGATTCCAAACTATTCAAACAGGCAGACTACAGATGATCAAACTGTTTGCTTGGCTGGAAATTAAAAGGAAAGCAAGAGAAGCCAAAGAAATACATGAAAGGAAATGACTACAAGAAGAGAAGAAGGTCAAAGCACAAGGAAAAAGCCAAGTGAGAGGGGGAATGGCAGAAAACTTTTAAGAAAGTTGGGATGCTTGAGTGGAAAGTTGGTGGAATTTCCAGACAAATGTCAAGAAAGAAGAATCAGACCTTCCTGCAACCACCAAAAGTGAAGATGAAATAGCATGAGTGACCAGTAGTGCCACAGCTGGAGCCTTTCTGGCCTGCCCTCTTGTTTCAAGGACTCATTATTTCTCCACTTCTACCCCAACATTGCTTTATAGTCTATTTTTTCAATACAATTTAATATGAATCAAAGTAATTCTTTGTAATCAAGCAGTGGGACTGGGTCTAACCTTCCCTGTTATCATCCTCAGAACAAGTAGTTGGTGGCACCTTCTCTTCCCAAGCCTGTAACATAATGTTTTATTTTTCACTGAATTGTATACATTGTATCATGTATAGTTTGTGGATATCTTCCAATTAAACATCTTGTCTACAGTGGTGCTGCCATAATTCCAGACCAGCCTGGGCTACCTTAGAAAACCCGTGGGCTTGCTTCTGGGTTTGCCATCCTCTCCAAAGGAGAGATATTTTTCCACTCACAAAGTAGTCACTTGAGACCCTTCTGTTTGACTGACCAGTCAGAGAGAGGGGCATGAGTCTCCCATGCACTTAAACCTGCTCACTTTCCAAAGAGCTAGTCATCTTCCAACCAGTTCCATTGTGTCCTTGCTTGTCTATATTCTTTAGTGGTAAATGTTCTTTTAGGTATAATATATTTTTATACTGACCCAAAATGCATGTTGTTTTAAGCTGAAAAATTTGGGGGAATTATTATATAGCGACAGCATACTATAACAAAGTATATCAAAATAATGCAGCCTAACCTTTGAGTAATAAAATTACTATTTGCCAATTGCTCAACATCTATTTTTTTCATCCTCTTCATCAAGTAATTGCGTATAAATTTCAGTCTATCACATAACCTCTGAAATGTCACTTGATTATTTTTATCTCTCCATCCCTTACTACTGCCATTTCCATGGGTTAGGCCTTCAAATTTCTCATCAGGAAAAATTGCTGAAATCAGTTTCTGGAGCAGTTTGCTCTCCATCCTTGAATAGTTGTGTATTTTTTTAAATTTGTTTTTAGGAGACAACCTTATGAAACTACAAAACAGGGAAAAGTGATTTGTCTTTGAAAATTCCTTTTCTTTGATTTATTCTTCCTACTCTATCATTCACACCACTCTGGGTACAGTTTCATTCATTCTTCATTCTCCATTTCTGGAAAGAAAACTTGACGCTACACAAACCACCACAGCCTCAAAGAAACTCTTTTCCTAAAACTAATCCACCCTAATTCCTTAGTAATATTTGCCTTTTAAAGGAGACTTACCACCATCATAAAGGGATTTTCTATGCCCCCTCTTCTTATAAATTGTAATTGTTCTCTAGCTCAAAGTCACTGATTATGCAAAAGAAATGAGACAAAAGAAAGTTACTGTCACGTATATAATTCTGTCACAGCCCAATAGTTTATTCCAATTTGTTTCTTTGTTTTTTCTTTGTAGTATTACTTATATTGACTCTATCTATCTATCTATCATCTATCTATCTATCATCTATCTATATCATCTATCTATCTATTTATCATCTATATGCCACCTACCTATATATGGATATTTTATCTTCATTTATATCTCTGTAACACATGTATGCTTGATGTTTGAGGCCAGAAGAACACATCAGCTCTTCTGGAACTGGAGTTACAAGTGTCTTGGACACATAATACATGGCTTCTGAGAACTGAACCTGGGTTCTTTGTGAGAACAGCGTGTGCTCATAGCCACTGAGCCATATCCCCAGTCCTTGGGCCTTTTTATTTTTAATATAGTATTTTAAAACCTATCTTATTATCTAGACCATTATTGTCATTAAAGTGGAAACAGAAATTTTTGAATTCAGAGTTGACAATAGATAATGCTGTAGAGGAAGAACCCAGAGCAACAGTAGTGGCATCTACTAAACCCTCAACAAACACAGTGTCAATCTACATTCTAAGTGAGCATAACCTGCCATACTCAATATTTTTGATAATGATAATTCTTGAAAACTACAGTAATATAAAATTATTGTTACAGTTGTCTACATGTTAGCATATATTCTTTATTTGTTTAAATACTTGATCCCTAGATAATGGTGCTGACTCTGGAAGCTGTAGAATCTTTAGCAGGTTGGAACTAGCTAAAAATAGGTCAGTGGGACATGCTATCCTTGATTGAGTATGCTCTCCTTGGCTTTATTCTGTCATTTTCTCTTTTCAGCCTGCTAAAATGTGGCCAGATACATCATGCTTCTGCCACTATCTCTCTCCTGGCATGATGAACCCAAGTCCTCTAGAGCTATAACATAAAATATATCTTTCCTCCTCTAAGATGTTTGTGTCAGATATCTTCTTACAAAAATAAAAAAATAACTAATACATTAATAATTCAGAGATTTCTAATGAAAATATAGTTCATGGTCATCTCATTTAGCAACTGAAATTTAAATTTCATTTATCACCCACCAATACTTAGGTAGCTTTCAAAAATTATGTACTTTAGTCATGGCTATAGAATCTAAAGATTAGCTTGTATCATGGTTACACTTCACATGGAATTTATATTTGTATGTTTTTTTAGCTTTAATGTTCCTTGTGTTGTAAGCATCTAAATGATGGAAATAAAATATATATGTTTAAAAGCCAGAATATTTAGGAACATAAAATTTGGAATTATTTCTCAGTAGGTTGCTTCTATTCTATGTTTATTACTTAAAAGATTTTTTTTCACTAAACTCTTATAACTAAACACATGTTTTGCTAGGTGCTAAAGAGGTTAGGATTTTAAATGGTTTTCAGTGTAGCTCTACAGGTGTATCAGTAGACCACACCAATGATAATGATGTTGTTACCACATGTTTACTAGGTGAAACTGAAGCATCAACAAATATTCCATAAATGCAACCTGGTATTTTCCCATCCCAGTATTAACACCAGATTTCAATAACATTCTTTAAAGCAAGCCAACTTTGAATTTTTCCAGAGTAAAATAATATCCTACTCAAAACTGATTCATGTGAATCTAGCATCAATAGTCTTTTTCTAAACTTGGGAAAAATGAAACATTGTGGAATATAAAAATTTATAGCTGGTAGTTAAAAACTATTCCTTTATTAAAAATGTAATATTTTTATTTATAATATTTTTATAACTCAGATTAAGGCTCCATTAAATGTTGTACCCATTTGTTGGAAATAGAATAGAACTTCATCCTTAAAAATTACATAACTTGTATATTCTATTCATACAGAATCAAGAATTCATAGTCTATAACAGAGATACTCAACTTACTCTTTCCAACAAATAATAAACTATTTACTTTGAAATCCACATCACTACAACTTTTTTTTCCATGTCAGCAGGCAATGGTCACATAAGTATTAGCTCACATGGCTTTGAGATATACTTCTTCAGTACAGTTGGAACCATTCATCCATAGCTGTCACCACCTCCTCTGAACTTCGCAGCTATACGTTCAGTAATCTTATTGCTCCAGTTTTCACATTAAGAATCTGAACTCAGTAAGGTAAGAATATGCTCAAAACTGCACAACTGGCACACTCAGCCAAGTAAGAAACTTTGCTCAAAATTTCACAATTGATAAGGGCAGAGCTAGAATTATGACCCAGGTCATTGATCTTTAGAAGTCCGCCTCTCAAATATTGTTCATTTGATCTTGCTGAGAGTTTAATAGTGTAGGATGGAAATGCAATGATGGCAAAAGTCTCACAAAAGACACTATTAATGAAGACACTTGTTTTCTAAATGGAGGATATGAATATCACAATGATCCATAAATGAAAGGGAAAGTGGTTTACTTTCATGTATTTTATAGTTGTAGCTTTGCTTTCTTAATGCAGCTTATAAAGCTGTAAATGAACAGTACCCATCAAACTGTCAGTACAATTTGTATGCTCCAAATCCTGATACAGAAAGTCAAGCATTCTTATAAAAAGACAGAGGAAGAAGAATATAATTCAAATAGGTCATGATTGCCTTGATAGTGAACAGAGCCATTTACAACTAGCAGGCTTAGTTGCAAGCAAACCCTACAGTAAATGGTGCCATTGGGTTCTAAGGAACCTCATTATAGTCACTACAATTTTTGCTTCACTAAACATTAATTATATAAAAAATTAATGTCACCAAATGTCAATGGGAATGTATAAATCAATATATACCTATTAGCAGATGTTTAAATGATCATACACAACGTGTGCAATAAAGGGAGAAAGGTACTCATCTATTCTTGGTAAAAATGTGTATTTGTACAATCTCTTAAAAAGATGAATTTTCAATAATTTCTGACTTTTAAAAAGATTATTACAAGCAATTCCACTTTAGGGAATAAGTTTTAGGAAAATGCAAAAAAAATGCATCGATAAAGAGGTAGTAGATAGATGTCAACCAAGTAATGAAAACACACACATTTTCAATGTTTTTTAGTTGTAAATTTTGGAAAATAATATACATTCCTGTCAATAAGTGTGAGCTTAAGCAGATTACAGTGTTATAACACATTGAAACATTATTAGCTGCCAATATTTTTGAGTGAATATAGAAAATTGTACAACAATTTATGGAAAATATAAATAATTTTTGATAAAATTTTTTGTGGAAAATAAAAAGCCAGGTGATGGCTGCACATGCCTAGTTTACAGAGTGAGTTCCAGTACAGTCAGAGTTACAACAGAGAAACCCTGCCTTGAAAAACCAAAAAGAAAAATATTTTTGTGTCATGGATGATTTTGACTTTATACATCAAAGGGACTTTTCTTGCTTTACCATTAAAATATAACCATAAATAGATAATTTTCCTGTTTATAATGGAGTTTTTTGGGTGATATATATGTGGTTGATGAATGAAAAATCTAAAGCATTTTGGTGAAATATTATGAAACATATTAGACTCCCTTTGCTGCATTCTTTTTTCATTGTGCTATTCATATTTTGATCCCAAAACAGCATAGTGGGTTGTGTTGGAGTTCAGGGTACCCAGACTATGAAAGCTTCAGCTTGACAAGGTTCCTGAGCGTTAACTGTAGGGAACTGGAATTCCCTAACTGCCTTGCCCCTTTCTTGTCTTCAGTGTACGGTGGCATACGTTCTCTCATCAATAATAAGATCTGTATAAGCCAATAGTAATAGCAAAATTAATCCCTGAGCTGGCTACTGTGGGCTGGAATGAAACACAGCCATGCTATCCAGAAGTAAATTGCAATAAAGCAACCCAGATTTATTGCAAAGATTTAAGAAATATAAAACCCAGAAAATTCCCCTAAGTGTTAGTGGTCACGTAGAAACAGCCCCTCCCCACCACCTATCAGCAGGGATTCTTTCTTCCCTGAAAAAAACAGGTGCCACCCGGTCTCAAGGGGCTAGTCCAAGGACACGAGGGTGGGGTGGGGGGAGACACAGAACTTGGGGATTCTAAACCAATCAGAACAGCACAAAGCCCTGTCCCCAAGCCCTCACAAAGGGACCCTGATAAAAGCCCTGGACGGAGGCTCTCTCTTGCCAAGCTCACCCACCCGCGTCTCTCATCCGCCCGCAGCAGTGCCCACCCTAAGCTGCTGCGCGCGCGCCAAGCCAGTTAACAAAAAAGCTTCCTGCGGTTTTGCAGCGACCTAGACTGTCTCGTGCTTCTTTGGAGGTCTGCCCGCCTAAGGAATATTAAGCATGCCAGTTAAGGGTCCCATATAAAGAGTGAGATACAGATTTTCACTTGTTGCTAGTCCAATTGCTTTACCCTCCTTCGTGGAAGCTAAGGACCCCATTCGTGGGGGCCAGAGCTGGACTCCAGGACCCCCACAGGGTTGGAGCTGGATTTTCTTACATTCTGTTCTCTATATTAATCAGTTTACATAACAAAGCCTACTGGTTTCCTTTTATTGTCAGTCTCTTCTTTATTTAATAGTTATTTTCAAATTTATTGTACACTACAATAATGTTTTCTATGTCTTAGTTAATTGTTAAAACCATAGTTTGACATCAAACAATCTATAGCAAGAGCTCAAAAGAGTTTCCCTTTGTCATTTATTGTGGTCTGGCTGCAGGGTTTAGAGTTTTCCTTGTCACTTTTTCTAATAAATAGACAATTGTACTATTTCTCTTATTGCACATAGATTTATCTGAAGTCAAACCACACATACTATTTTCTGTTCTAAACCAACAGATAGCATCCAAAATTACAATTCTATAATACAGCTTCAGGAGGACTTACTCTTTTCTTCACTAAAGATGAATGAATAGGTAATTGAATTTGTTTCCAAGCATCTCATAGAGATCAAGAAAACAAAGTGATACTAACTAAAGCCTCTTTCATAAAGTTTGCATGCCAGGAGAAGAATAAATCATTTTACAAAGGGACATAATATTTGCATAGGAGAATTAGAACCCCATATATAGGCATAGCTTCTGAATTTCACTTCATGCTCATTCTAGGGAATTTTATAGCAAGTAAGTATCATTGAATGATGCTATATAAATAGTGTGAAGATAGACACCATTAATATAGAATCTAAAATCTAATTAATTAAATTTCTGATTTCATTCAATAGAAATTAAGACAAGATAAAAGAGGTTAGCTTATGTCCTGTCAGAAAGAATGTAGGTCTTGCATAAAACCAGTGACATAGCCTGAGTTTACTCCCTGGCATAGTGACGAACTGTGCTCTTAATCCCTGTAGCTGTGTGCCTCTGAGCTTCTTTCTCAGGACAATCCTCAGAGTAATCCACAGTATTTATGTTTAGCCTCATGAGATGCAGAAATATAATGTTCTATAATTTTAAATTTTTATTAACATGAGGGTACTCTGTCTATTCCAGTCAACTTTCATTTCTATCCTCATTAGAACTCCCAGTGAACTCACAAGCCAACTAGTATGGAAATTCAATTTAAAACCAGAGATCTTGATGTAAGATAATGATCCTCAGTTCTGCCTTCATTTCTTTTTTTCTTTGAGCTCTGTCTAGATGTGCTTTTTCCTTACTCACAACACCCATTTTTCTCCTCAGCACATCTTCCTTTAAGAGGCTAATTTTTGGCAAGGCTAACTACTGAAAATAAAATTTCATTTTACAGATTAAGTGCATCATTAAAAAGTGTTATTTTTACAAAAGGCTTAGATTATTCTTTTTCTGAATAATCCAAGGGTTTAGAGAAGTTACTAAACACCCAGAAAACCTCTGTCAAAACCACAGTTGGTTTTGTATCAAGAAATTGAGAAGTCTGTCTATAAAACCAAAGTTGCTTTCTTGAAAAAAACCTACATAAAAAATTAATTTGCTCTGCCTGTATTAAAAGAATACAAATAAAGAGCACTGGAAAAAACTAACATAAGATGAATCAAGGAAACCTATATTTTCCTCATTGTAGCTCTTGATAGTTATCTTATTAAATGGAATCCACATTATCAAGCAAACAGTAAAAAGCCTGTAAGTTTTAAAATCCAAGGCATTTCTTATTGTTGTGATATTTTATGATATACAGATTTTAGATAAAATACTACCTTGTATTTCATAAGGAAGCGCACTTTCAAACACTTCAAAATTTTTCTTCAATACATTGAAAAAAAGATATTTGAAATTTCAATGTACATTGTGTCAAAACCAGTTTAAGTTTTATTGATTGGATCATAGGTTAAAAAAAATTGGTGACTGATGAAATCTATGATAAAAGCTCCATGTATATACATTGAGATGCAGGAATAATTGTACATAAATGTAGGCCATTTTCAATGATCTATTGCCTTTTTGTCAGTTTGGAAGATTTGAGTACTTTGTCCAGGTTTACAACAATTGAAATATCCCACCACAGCTTTCTAACCTGCAGCCACTGAGATCTATACAGCTTTATTAGTAATTTGATGTTATGATCTATTTTCTTTGTGTTAAATTGTGCGTATGTGTCTGTGCATGATTGTTGAGTCACTGTGATGCCTTTACATATATGTGACTCTCTCCGTGTGAGTCTCTGTTTATATTTGTATATGCGTGATTCTGGGTGTATATGCACATGTATGCGTAGGTGTGTGTGTGTGTGTGTGTGTGCATGTCTGTGTGCACATGTGTATAGATTCATATGTGCCGCAATATATATGTGGAAGTCAGAGGATGACTTGCATGAATGAAAATGGACCCTATCGGCTCATAGGGAGTGGCCTTTCATTGGAAGTGGTCTTTGTGGCCAGACAGAGTGTCATTCTCTCTCTCTGCTGATGCTGATATAGAACTCTCAGCTACGTTTCCAACACCAAGTCTGCCTTCATGCTGCCATGCTTCTCAACATGATGATAATGAGCTAAACCTCTGAACTCTAAACTAGCATCAGTTAAATGTTTTCCCTTGTAAGAGTATCTGTGGTCTATCTCTTCACAGCAATAAAACCATAATTAAGACAATATGGATTCCAAGGATCAAAGTCATGTTGTCAGGATTGTCTGCAGGTGTCTTAATCTACTGAGCCATCTCCACAACCTAGAATCATTTATTTCTGGAATCAATTGTTTTTTATTTTATTTTTACTTTTATTTTTATTTTTTTACTTTTCCTAGTTTGGTAAGAGACTTACCAATTTATAGTGTGGAATAATAACTTTTTATTTCATTGATTTATTTGATATCTCATTTTCAGTTGCACTGATTTCTGTTCTTTCAAGTGTCTTATTTCATATTGAAATTATTCATTTTGTTCTACTTTCCCAAGGTGCAAACTAAGTGGCATGCTGTCATAGATGGGGTAAATTTCACAAGGCCCCACTCCTAAATGACTATCAATCAGAAACTGATAGATTCTTAGAGAGGGGGAATCAGTCCTCCTCCCCTAGATGAGCTGCCTTATGGATTATCCAATTCGAAGTGGTTATCTGTGAAAATATGTGCATAGGAGCAACACTAAATTGACCTGATAAGATTTATTAATATATTTATATATTTAATATGTTGTTCCTTTGCTGGCCACCCTAAACTTAGCAGTATGTATTTCCTAATCTGATATCACTCTCAAATTTCATTTTGTAGACACATTATAATAACAAAAGTATATCAAATCCTCTTTCCTTGTGTCATTTAACTTATTGATATATAGACCATAGTCAACAGATAGTTTTTGAAATTATTATGAATTAATTATCATCTAGTGAATGGTAAAAATAACTAAAGTTTTTATTTTACTTCAACTTGTTTCTTTTCTACTGTTCATTTCTGTATGGAGGAGAATTACTAGCTTATTTCAAATAAATACTTTGTAAAACATGTCTACTGGCCATATGATTAATTATTACTTATGTTTGAAAAAGCCCTTGTCTGGGAAAGTCTTTGTTTTTTCTTCATGTTTTTAAGTGTGGGACTCACACATACGTCATACATGACTACAAGTACTCTGCATCCCGCTATGCATCCAGTCTTCTCTCTCTTTTGAAAGACAACTTCACAGTATGTGGAAATCTTTGCTAGTATGTTGTATTTTCTCCTACAATTTAAAATATTTCATCCTACTTTCTTTCACACTTGTAAGAGTCAAATTCACATCTCATGAAGCAAATTGTCTTTTATCTAACACCTTTCAGGACTTTATATGTATCTCATTACAATGTGAATATGATATTTTCAACTGTAGGTTTTGGTTATTGGATTGGTGGTAGTTTTTTTGCTGCCTTTACTTTGCTCATAATAAATTGATCTTTAGTAATGTGGTGGCTTTTTCCACTTCCTGGATCTATGGTTGACCTTCTGACACTGATTTGGAGGATCTGGAGGAAACTCTGCCATTACTGTACTCTGCTGACTTTTCCTCTTTCCATCTCCTCTGGTAAGTCATGGTATGTACATTTTACAACTTTGAGTATCCCACAGTTTTGGAATACTAGACTCTGTTGCTTTTAGTCTTTTCTTCTTTGAAAAATTTCAATTATCAAACCCCCAAGCTGCTTTCTTTATTTTCAGATATCACCAATCTATATATAAACTCATTACATCCATCATTTCTATTATTGTGTCTCCTTTTTCTTTCATGACTTTGTCTTCAGAAAATTTGTGTTGTGCATGGTTGATATCCCTGGGAGGCCTGCTGTTTTCTAAAGGGAATGGACAGGGAGTTGAAGTAGGGGAAAGGGGAAATTTGGGGGAAACTGGAAGGAATGGAGAGATGAGAAACTGTGGTTAGAATTTATTGTATGATAGAAGAATAAATAAATAAATAAATACAATTTAAAGAAAAGAAACGTTGCAACAGGAATTATATTGCAGTAATTTACTATTCAGTAAAATATAATAAGTAGAAACAAGAAAGCAAGAACTAAAACTCCAAGAAAATATTTTCATTGTATTTTTAGCATTCTACATTTCTAATAAATAAAAGTCACATCCCCGTCTCAACAAAAGGGAACTTGGAGTGAATTAAAAACTGGCAAAAATGATATTGCATGGCAATGAGAATTACTATGCTCCAAGAGAGAATACAACTGAAGCATAGGATTTGAAGGCTTATGACAAAGGCGTTAGTATATAGAAATATGAAACATTATATTCTTTAATATACTGTACTGCATAGAAAATAAAATCTCATGGTGGCTTCATGTCTGTGTAGAGTTTTATCTGTCTGCTTTACCTTGCTTTTCTCTGGATATATGGCCAGAGTTCCCAATTAGTTGATTATGTTCTGTGTAAAATATTATGCTTGTTTTTATTTTTGGAAAGAGAATGTGAATAATCTCCCACCCTGGGACAAGGCTCTAGGAATAAAACAGTTCATATGCAAAAATGGAGAGTATTGGTCTGGTCTACCAGGCCTCCCTAACACAAATATATTGTATTCTTTTTCCTCAACCATCTTACAGATTATATCACTAGGACTATAGCAAATAAAGGGGTTGGACTTGCCATATTTAAGCTATGTCTTACTGTCTGTGCCTGAATGTGCTTAAATCACTATCCCTGCCAATATGATCTGTAGTGTTTTATTTATATTTTCTTTCTTGAACAGAAAAATAATGTTCTTGTAAAGTTATAGTCATGACAAGTAATCCATCATTAATTAGGTAAAACAAACACTTTACTGAACACACATCCGTCCCTGTATGTTGTATAATCTCATACCCCCAAGATTTCATACATAACATCTGCAGGATATTCTGTCAAACTCTTTGGAGAGTTTTAAATTCTTGATAACACAGGCACAAGAGTTATCCTTGTTTTCTTGCCACTATTACTTAACCAATGTGGTATGGCCCCATGGGTACATGGTATATTCATCATATAAGGTATTTCACATAATCTGCAGATGACTTGAAGCATAGTTGAGGATGTGTATAACTTTCAATTACTATTCCCTTATATATATGAGAAAAGTTTGTTTTCCAAAAACAGTGAAGGATAACTACATAAACTATTTTTCACAATCAAAGAAGTCACTGTCAAAAGACAACACCTCACCAAAATCAATTAGAAATGTCCAACACAATATCTTGTGAGTGGTCTTGTATGAAATTAAAGGGTATTTTGTTACAATCATACTGCATACTGTTTATAAGAACATTTAACTTCTATTCCTATTACACCAATAAAAGACCATGAGTGAACTCTGCACAAATTCAAATTCTGTTGTAAATATTAGCTAAATTGACAAAATACTGCTCTGGTACATTATATACAGCCATCATCCCAGCACTCTGGAGGTTGTTTGCAGTATGTATAATATATGATGTCTTAAACTCTATATAACTATGGATATTTAGATTATAAGGTCAAGTGTTTTTCAAAGAAACTTCATTAATGAAGAGTGCCTCAAATGCCTATGAGAAGGCTTCACAAATACTTTTTCAGAAGTGATTAGAAAAGGTTTTTGGTGTTTGAGGATGCAGGGCATAACCTTCCTATGGTCATATTTAAATGACTTGCCCTTCAGAACACATCTTAAATGTTGTGCCTCCAGAAGGAGCTTCCAGCACGCTTCCACTTCAAACTGAATCAGTCTTTGACTACAATTATCAATTATATATTTAATTGAATTGATTAATATCTGCCTCTCACATTAAATAAAAAGTTCCAAGAGAGAACTTACTACTGTGAATGTAAGACAGTAGGAAGGAAAGAGTGAGTGTAACAGTTATATATTTAATATACATGAAAGAGCAAAGAGATTAATGTATGAGTATGGTAACTATAGTTCTTTGTGATGACCTGTAGAGAGTACAGTAGGGGAAAACTTTAGGCTTTGTAGACAAACAGGACCAGCTTATGTACAAACTACAATACTAATAATTAATTTTTAAAACTCAACTCCCCTTTTCTGTGTAGTATTTCCTCCTACTTTGAATTGAAGTGATAACAAAATTAGATAATTACTGAAAAAAAACAGCATTGAATAAACACTGAAAGAAAAATATCATTTTAAACTTTGAAGTGATGCATGAGTTTGACTCATAGCCATGAAGTTAGGAACTTACTTGAGATAAGTTATTAATTCTACTTGAGGTCCAGTTTCTGCAACTATACAATTATAGTAAAACTATATACTCAAGAATTTTGAGGATTTATAGATCAAGATTTATGCAGGTAATTGGCCCAGAGTTGAATACATGATAAATATTAAGCACTTGCCTCCATAACCCATATTACTGTTCTCTTACCTTATACTCACTCAACTTCAGAGTCAGACATGGCATCAAATAAAATAATTACTCAAATAAAATACAAAGCCAAGAATAATTAACGTTAAACAGGCATAACTACCTCAAGATAATGTTTAGAGTTCCAATTAGGAGTTAATAGGAGTGCTGTGCCAATCATAATTTCTAGATTGATATCTAGATTCCTTCACAAACTCTTGGTAATATCACTAAATCTGCTGGCTTTAGTCTCCTCACCAGCAGATAAAGATAGTGCCTATAAGGAAAAGTGTTTAAGGGTTGGTTTAATACATGTTCATGTAGCAGAATGACAGCAGTTCTTAGTTCTATCATAAGGTCTAAGACCTATTTGTACTATTGGCAGTTTATGGCTGTTGGGAGAGGGAGAATAACTTTCACTGGGGTTGTGACGCCCAAGAAGAGGCTCTGCATGCTCCACAGATGCCTTATACTCATGCATATACTGGTAGCACTAAGTGAACTGTATGAGTTCAAAAACAGGGGAGAGAGAACACACATGACTTAGGAGGTAACAGTGTTGGGGACCAGAGAGGAATTTGAGTGGAGGGAATTAGAGTGAACTATATCAGAACATATTATGCTCATCTATGATATTCTCAATGAATACAAAAGGAAAGTAGTACCTATATATATATTTCATGAGTATTATGTAAGGCTATGAATCAAAAAGCATTCAGGACTGTCCCTGGCTCAGGAACAAAATCTCAAAAAAATTGAGCTAATGTAAACAGGAGGGAACAAGTCCAGTTAACACTAGATATATTTATGATGGCCCTAGGCTGGGAACTTGGTTATCTTACTAATAGGAAATAAATACACTATGGAAAATCAAGATGGTTATTCAGTAATTTTAGTATTACAATAAAATACTTAAGAAATGTTTTACTTCATATTCCTCAGAAGAAAGCCCCCCAAAAAAACATGTGATCTAGTAAAATAAAAAAGAATGAAAAATTATGGATAGAATGATGAAGTGTTGTGAAATATATTAGTCAAAGAACTACTCTGGTAAGCCATTAATGATGAATCTATATCCTGGCAGAGTATTAATTTAAGTGTAAAATGAAATATATTTGACAAGAAATTTATAAGTTTATATAGGCATATGACAATGAACTCAAAAGAATGTGTGCAAATATAAACAATATAATTTGGAATTTTACTATATTGTCCCCACAAAAACACTCTATTTAATACAAAACAGGGTTTTAAATGAACTTTAAAATATCCAACCTCAGAGTTCTTTCGGTTACATCTTTTTTCCCCATATTGATTAAAAACATAGCTTCTGAATCTAGGTTTCATGCAATCAATTCTCAAGTCTACTATTATACTGGAAAATGTATTAAAGTATCTGAGTTTATTCCCACCATGTATAAACTCCTTGATATATACAATCCCTATCAATATAACCACAATAATGATTACATTTTATATGTGATTATATATAACCACATACACACACACACACACACACACACACACACACACACACACACACATGAACACCTATACAAATATATCTGCAGCTCTTGGATTAGGGTCTGAACCATGATAAGGGCTGAGTTGATTACAAGTACTAGCATTGACTCAAATATTTACTATTGGTTAAATATTATTAATATTCTGAAGGAAAATGCAGATCTAAGTGTTTCAAATAATCACCAAATATTTTGTTTTATGTATTTTATATAAATATTATAAAATATCATATTGTAACATAAATGTGGTATGTAACATATGTCATAATATAATTTAAGACAAATTGTATTGTAGCTCAAATTATCAATATCATACCTCAATATTTAATTTCAGAGTTCACGTCATCTCAAAATCTCAGTTATGGCATTTTGTAGAAAAGCATGCATTTCTATGTAAAATAACTGAAGATTATGAATAAGAACATAGCACATTTCTATTGCTAGCTATTCAACAATGATGTTAACTAATCATGAAACTAGTTACCTCTTCACTGCCATAAAAGTAGCCCTGTATCTGGCAGCCTATTCTGGGGTTTGAAGATCTTTCTGGGATGGGTATCATATGTATGAACCATGCAATACATGGATGATGCTATAGTATAGAAATGTTGTAAATGTTTATTGCTACAATATATACAATGACTATTATAGCTAATCTAGCTTGAGCAAAAGAGGCATGTAACTCTTTTTTATATAATTTATTTATTATTTTTATTTTTTATGTACATTGGTGTTTTGCCTGCATGTATATCTGTATTCATATCTGTATGCAGTGTTAGATTTCCCTGGAGCAGGAGTTACAGACAGTTGTGAGCTGTCATATGGATGCCTTGAATTGAACTTTGTCCTCTGTAAGAGCAACTAGCACTCTCAACTCCTGAGCCATCTCTCCAACCCCAAGTAACTCTTAAAATCATAGACTCTAAAATTGTTCATGTTGTTTTTACCTGAATAAACCATGGTTATTTGCCTTATTCTTTTGTATTATATGTGATATTTTCCATTAGAAAGTATGGGTTTTAGGGTCATGCTGATTCTGTGATTTGGGTGTGCATATCAGTAAGATCAGGACCAAACAAAATAATGTTGACTATGGTGGATCAAATTGTCCATAACTACTACATATCTATTCTACCTTCTGGAATAAATGTGAATTTCTGCTAGCAGTTTACTTAAGTAGAAGCTCTTTTCGATGACTGGGAGACACACAATGGTGTCAGGGAGCTCCAACAAGTGCTTTACCTTAGTTCTATTTAATTAACCTATACATCTATCTCTATCCTCTGCATTTTTATAGTTTAGACTTCTTAAAATGTAAATGTCAGTCAGTAATTCTATTATACTCCAACGTGACTAAATAGAGTGCTGAGAAGAATCATCAGACTCCAGCTTATGACTGCAAGAATATTTGGGCTAATGATGTATCTTTCCAATTACTGCTTTTGGTGTTCTCTGTCTATGAACACATGGAAGATTTTTAGGATATATTATTCTAGTAAATGAGCAGACTATTCACACATTAAATTCCTATTTCTCTGTAGAATGTAAAATGCAATACCTTTATATATTTCATACTGGAATTAAAAATCCATAGCACAAATAGAAAATAAGAATTTTCATTCTGGAAAATTGTGAGGATGATCATAAATATTATTACAGAGTCCTAAAGCATTCATACTAGCTTGTGTTATAAAATATTTGTGATTTTTCCCCAGTGCACACCTGTAACACTCCGTATTTTAATGTTAAGATAAAGCAATTAGAAAAGACAAAAGGCCAGGCTGCAGTAGAAGACTGGAAGCATTATTTATCTGTGGGTTAGGAGATAATGACAAATTGGTGGGTTAAGCAGCAGAGTGAATACATTTAGTAGGTAAAACTAGAAACCAACTGTTTCACTTTTTAAATTTCATAGGTTGTATAGATGACAAGAAACTAGTCCATTTTTAGTTTAAAGTAGTCACTGCGATTATTAACTCTTATCTATGCAAACATACCACTTTTTAGAAATCTTTTAGAAGATTTCTTTGCCAGGAATTAAAAAGTTAAATCAAAAGCCTGGAGGAAAAAAAAAAAAAAGATACACAGATAGTTGTGTTATTTTTCACAAATGATATCTGCTTGTGTCAGTAAGAAAAGAAATCCAGAAATCCACCTTTAAGATAAGGTTTCTGCTCTTCTCCCCCAATAAATTATCTTTATCCCAATACTCTGGTGGTTGAAGCAAGAGGACAGCAAATGTGAAAGCTGACAGGGAGCTCCAAGTCAGTCTGGGTTACAAATGGAGACTCAAACTCACAAACACTAAAAGAAATCAAAGCCAAACAAAGCAAGAAACTACAATGAACTTCAGGAGCAAGAAAATTTATATTATCTTTTATTTTGTAAAAAAAAAAAAAAAAGTAAAATAAAATGTAAGGAAAGAGATAAGAGATAAGACGGACAGAACTTTCCTACAGCATCAAGATGACAGAGTTTCAGATCTACATGCTGAGTGAGCCTTATGATTAGGAGATGTGGTAAGTAGTACTGGCCTATGCTGGGATCTCCACATATTTCAGATCCATATGGGTATTTGATGGCATAATCCTTCATGTGTGCCTTGTGTGAGCTATGTTTGGATCAATATTGCTCTCAGATGTAGTATTAATTAAAAATTAAAGTTGAAATAAATGCAAACATGTACAATTAAATGTAAAAGCAAAACAAAATTTTCAGTATATTATATTCACTCTGCTTTTTCCCTAAATATCACATCACTTGTGACTAGAGCTTGAGTTCTGTATGTCTTACCCAGCAAATAGTAACCAAAGCCATGTCTGATACATAAGTAAGTTGATTCACTAGCCATTTTTGAGACTGTAGAGGAATGTTTAATATTTTAATCCATCAGCATGGCTGCTCTAGGGTATAATGAATGTTGGTACACATCTTTGATTCCTAAGAAACAGAATATGGAAGCAGACAAGAAGAAGAGCTCAAAGTCAGTGTCAGATTGGACGTAACTTCTGAGATGAGTCAGTGACAGTCAACTACAGGCAAAGTGATAAATCAGGGCAAAAGCAAACTAAGGGCATGCCTAATTCTCAAGATAGAAAGGTGGACTCTCAGCTAAGGGCAGAGTTAGTTACATCAGTTACAGAGGCAGTATGAGGCAAGCAGTCTGAAGCAGGCAGATGGGGGACAAGGTCCAGAGGCAATGAAGCAATCTGACTGAGGAGTAGAGAGGTGGACTGTGGCAGTATGGACAGTAAGAGCTCACCAAGACACAGAGGCATCTCCACAGAAGAAGTCAATACCAGGAAGGAAGAGTGAGTCAGTTTGAAGCTGAGTAGAACACTGTGGTCTGAGGGAGTCAGAGATTTTTCCAGAGTCAGAAGAACATGGTCAGAAATAGTCAGCTGGTTCAGAAGACAATTTGAGCCAGCAGATTGGAGGAGAGTTTGGGCCAGAACAAGTGGGAGTTGAGTTGAACCAGAAGAGTCAGAGAGATTCAAGAAGGAGCTAGTCACAGTGACTCAGTCAGTACTAAGTCTTGGATGCTTAAGTGTTTTAAATTGTACATAGGTTTCAATGATCTAAATTTCATGAAGGCCAAAGCCTTCCTGTTCTAGGTTCTAGACTGTACAGAGGCTGAAAACCTCTAGGGTTCCAGGCTAAGAACTGGTGATTTAATTAGGCAAAAAATAGTCTGGCCTCTGCCCAGACTCAAAGAGTATAGCTGGCATCTATGTCTTCACAAAGTGACCTATCAAATTGTAATTTTAATTCACTGAATATTTGCTTATCAAACTACATCAACAGAATGGGGAAAAGCCATGTTATTAAATAGTATATAAATTTCTAAAAGCTATTATAAATTAACTGTACTTGTACATTTAATCAAACCTATGGCTGAAGATTCCTGATAGTTTAAAATTGTAATTTTAATGTGCATATTCTTTAAAGTGTGAAATTTATTTTAAGCTACAAATGACAGTCTTGGAAATTCAATAAGGGTTGTGAAATATGGCCAAAAAGTCACTACCTTGATATAGCAGAACCTTCTGACTGACTTGCTCTCAGGGATCTTTAGACTAATAATTGACTTAACCCTCTTCCTATTTTTCAAAGGATTCATTCACTTTGTAGGAGTATGTCCACCAGTGGCTTAAAGAGGTCATGACATTTAAAAGGGCTCCAAACGAGGAACAGTTACAGGATTTATTTTCAATGAACATGACTTGATTAAAGAATCTTCATCTGAAATGTGCAAAAAATGGGTCTCATACTCTACATGAGTTGTGAAGATCCTAATTCAAATTCTCATGCTTGAGTAGCAAGCATTTTACCCCTGAATCATACTCTCATAAAGACCCAGAAAAGGCTGGAGATCAATGCTTCATATAGGTAGGGTGAGAGTATGAAGGGAGAAGGGAAAATTACAGTAATCAGGTTGTGAGATTTGGGGGACACAATCTAGAGTGAGGCAATGAAGATAGAAACTCCAGAAAAGCTTCTTCTCTTTTCTCATACACTTACAATCAAATACTCACAGGCATACCTTCTTTACTCTAATGGTCCAGGAAACTTACTAACACAGATAAAAAGAGATTTCCCATTCTAAATGGTAAGATAGGCTAAAATCCTGTGCTGGACAGTTTTATGTCTGCTTCACACAAGCTAAACTCATCCAAGAGGAAGGAACCTCATTTAAAAACAATGCCTCCGTAAAATTGGGCTATATGTAAACCTGTGGGGAAATTTTTATTTTTTAGAGATTGAAGTTAAAGGGGCCAGCCCATTATCTGTGATGCCATTCCTGGGCTAGTGGTCCTGTGTTTTATAAGAAATCAGACTGATAAAGCCATGTGGAGCAAGGCAGTAAGCAGCATTCTTCCATGGCCTCTGCATCATCTCCTGCCTCCTGTCCTGACTTGCTGTGATGTGGAAGGACAAGCTGAATAAACACTTTCCTCCCCAAGTTGCTTTGGTCATGATGTTTCCTCACAGCAGTAGTGACCCTGACTGAGACAGATCCTGAGCACGCATCATTCTTGTTTCTTTGCATCTACTGCATAGGCTGTGCTCATTGCTTTTGTATGATATTGTGTTTCTCAAAGTCTACAAGGATACTTTTTTTTCAGGTGTTAGAGTTTTCTTCCCAATTCTTGTAATGCAAATCTGCAAACTAGAAACATCTAGATGATGCTACATGAATTTCGATGTTTTAACAGCATAAGAGGAAAATGACCACTTAAATTCATAAAACATTCATGAAATATTTAGTTTTCATAAAATAATATCAAGACTGTAGAGAAAAAAAAGAAACAGCATCTTTAAGAAATATATATTCTTTAAAAATAACCACAATATACCGAGAAGTTAGTCAAAATTACAAGGCAGATACAAAGGACAGAAAAATAGAAAAGAAAATCATGAAAGAAATCAAAGGACTCAACTCAACAAGGAACATTAGTGAAATTTCTATGGAGGAGGCAGGACTGAAGAAGATACTTACATAGCTTAAGCTTAAAGAAATCAGCATTGATCTTTAAAGAAATGAATTAATGTCAGCAAATTGACCTCCTTTGCAAAATATGTGGTGCTTTTGTAATTTTATGTGTTAACAAAGCATTCAGTTACTCAACAACCCAGCACCTTACTGTAGACGTGGTTCCCCTATAGCCCCAGTTTTCTTGAAGCACTGAAGTCAGATTAAGTGTGTGTGTGTGTCCATATCACTGTTATAATAGACAATTTGAAGTTGTATCCAAAGACCTACATTGTCCATAAAGTTTGACATTCATCATTTCCTAAATTTTTATTTATCCCCTTCATCATAAAGTCTGTCTCTCTAAAGTGTCCACCATAAACTTGCACATCCCTCATTTATTAATTTACAACAAACACCTTTGCTTTCTTCAATGACCTTCATTTTTAATAGAATGAAAGTGTCCTAATTTCATTTCTTTTTCTCTCTGATACACTGTTAACAATGGTGACACTCTCCCCATCATACACAGCTCTTTCTGTCCTTTGTGCTTGCCTTCTGAATATGAACAAACAAATCAATCTTTTCACCAATTTGTGTACATTTCTCTCCTGACCTGCCTGGTTTCACCAAAAAAATTTAAAATACTCTATTAAACTGAAATTTTAAGAATATACTATTTCCCATACTCAGTTGTATCTTCTAAATTGATAGTGTCCATTTAGCTATGCAACCAAAGTCACTGAATCAGCGGTTGTAGGCAATCATCAATCCTTCCTACTGATCGGTCAAAACTGCTATCAGCAGACAGAACACAATCTCATGGTATCTGATAAGAACTCCCAAATGTTTATTCTTCTGATTTTTAAACTAACCTGCTTTAAGAGCTGGTATAACATCACCCATTGTCATAGCGAACTAGAAGTCTCAATATTTCTGTGTCTGTTTGAATTCTACCTGGGAACACACAGTTTGATTCATAGCCAATTATTCCTCTTCGAGTCCTTTTTGTTTAGCCTTTTTTTCACCATTAAAAAGTTTAACATTATTCATGTTAAATGTAAAATAATTAATCAATTATTTTCCTGAATAAAACAAGAGCAACAAACAACAACAACAAAAGCATACCCACAAGCTAATGCCTTCTCTATCCTGCTTCTTTCTTGGGATATTTGTTATTAGCAGAAATCCCTATTTTCTCCATTTGTTTTTGATCATCTCTAGCATCTGGCCCCAGTGGTATAACTGAGGCTGTACTTTTCACATACATAAATGTCCCTACCTGATGAGCATTTTTATTTCTCTTCTTGAGTTCTATATGGTACTTGGACAATCACTTTTTTCAAAAAAGTCAATCATTCTACTATTCTGTACTCCCCATTTTAACCTTCCTTACTGACAAATTTGTTTCCCTTTCCTTGTCTTCTTCCATTTTGATCATATTTTTCCTTTTCTAGGACATCTCCACCTTAATCATCCCATGAAGGGAGCAATGGGAAAGTTCTGTGTTTAAGATACTTGCTGCCAGACCTGATAACATGATAATATGAAACAACCCATGTGATGTAGAAATAAATAATCCTACAAGATGCTTCTGACTTCTATACGCACAACATGTACTACTGTTTCTACACACATGTAAATGTCTTTTTGTAAAATATAAATGTTTTTGTCACTTATCAGGAGAATTTTTAATACTAAATATATTCAATGACATATCTGCAGAAAAAAAAAAGGAAGGGAGAGCAGTATTTGACTTGATTACAATCTGAATATATTCTGGAATACCTAATTCTTCAAAAAATGATTTATGTGTACTTCTCTATGTCTAAGCTTCTATGTTAGAAGACAACTGAAAAAGATGAATTTTTGTGGCCTTTTCCATATATGAGGTAACTTACTTCATATACCCTTTCCTGAAAAATGATGAATAAGAATGGACAGTGTTTAAAGATTTATTTTTTAATTATCTGTGTATGGGTGGGAATGTACCTGGGTATACCCATGAATGCTCAGGTGCCAATGGAGATCAGAAAAAGCTATTGAATTTCATGGAGCTAGAACTAGAGGTTATTGTGAGATGCTTGACACAGCTGCTGGGAACTGAAGAGGAGTCTGTGAGAGTAGCTAGTGCTTTTAAATGTTGAGCCATCTCTCAACTTGCAAATTTGTTTGTTTTCAAAAGATGCACAATGTCTTCATCTTTTTTGTAATATTTTTATTAATAAATTGAGTTTCATATAATGTATCTCAATAATACCCTCTTCTTAATCCTCCCTTCTCCACCATCCTACAACTATGTCCTCAAAAAAGAAAGAAAAAGAAACAGAAACAAACAAAACAAAAAGAAAATTAAGTTAAGTTTGTGTGGCACAAGCATGGAGGGTGGGCTTCACCATGGTCTTTGGAGGCAGAAGGCTGCTCTGATTGTGTACGTCCACCTGGCCCATGCTAGCCTGAGAGGATGCATGACAAAGTTTGACCTGAAGTTGTGCCTCACTACTAAAACCTGGACATGGAGCAAGTTCCCTAGTATCTTGCAAGCACCGGAGCATCCCACAGGATCCCCAACATCCCACAGGGTTGAGAGCTTTCCTCGGGCACCTAGTCATCCCTCAGAGACCAAGACCTTACATAGGTACCTGGTCAACCGGCAGTCACCAGGACTTCCCACATGCCTGGAGAATGTAGCTTCGAGATATCCCGAGAGTGGACTGTACTATGTAGTCTTTTTAGGTGGGGGTTGTACATTGCTACTCATTAACATTTGAGAAAACTGGAGGTAGATTTTTTTCTATTAAAATGTTTATATGTGTTTTTTACCAAAGCCTAGCTTCGAGTGCATGTTGAAAGAGTCAGAACATGTCTACTATATTTGGAACATTTTAATATACACCATAATTATCCTGAAAGAAAAACTATTCTTTAAATAAAAAAAGAAAAAGTTAAAAACATCTCCATGAAAGAAAAAATTAGTCGAAAAGTCAAAACGTGAGATTTTACTTTATGGTATGTTGAAAAACAATGAGCTACTGTGCCATAAAATATGTAAAAATGTGAGATACATGTTTCTTACTGAAATTTATAACACTTTTTAGAAATCAAAGTATAGATACATACAAAATTAACAAAAAAAAACATAAATTAGTTAAAAAAATTGATAAGTTGGCCAATTATCAGCCACAGGAAAAAAACGTATAAACAATAATTACTATAGAAACTCACAAAACCAAATACTTATTTTTGGAAAGAGAGTGAAGATATATTTTTTAACTACTCAATTTGAAACATGCTTTTTTGCCTGGCTGTTGGAAATCTTCTTGCTTATAAATCGCAAAGTTGTGCTGCTCTTTCAGTTATCACTCCCACTATGAACTCAAAATGAACCAGTTTAAAATGTTCAGTCAGTCATTGACATTTATTTTCTCCAGGTGACATAAGACCCTGTTTCAGAAGGAGGGGAGGCATATTTGATATGTCATAACTGATGAGATAAATGACATATCAGTCATATCAAAGTTTAAACATAGTCACAAAAAAAAATCTCTAAAATAGAAATTGCTAAAAATGGAATAGTCTTCATTTCTCTGCCCTTTGAATGCCACTAGATATCGAGCCTCATGAGAGCACTGCAGTTATGAGACATGACAACCTTTTCTTCTGGATGCTAGCTCTGATTCAGCTAAAAATAATTCCGGTACTATAGGCTTAGTAGTGAAAAAACCTGGGTCTCACACCCAAGGCGCGAGCCCCTGTCAAGGTCTATCGACGAGGGATGACCTCCAAGGAACCATGAGCCTTAGGATCGATGCAATCACATGAGGCTTTATTATCCAGTGTGTGTCTGGGTCCACCTTCCTAAGGTCTCCACATAGGGAGTGGGAGGTGACCTTGATTCTTTTGTTCTTAGGCATTTTATAGCATGCAGGGAAGGGGGCTGGGAATATGGAGTGCATAGCTTTGATTGGCTCAGAATTTCGCGCTGCCAGCAGCAGCTTCCCAAGTGGGCATCTGCCTTTGTTTCCCTTTGAACTGATTGGTTCTGTTCATCCACTGTGGGAGGGAGGGTACCTCACAAGTAGAAGACAGCTGGCATCTAGACAATGAAGCCTGAGGAAGTTTATTACTTAATCCTGAGACTCGAAGGGGTCAATCTGCTGGTCCTCAGGCCCTTTCAGTAGGATTTTGTAGCTCCAAGTCTTGTAGTTCAACTCATTCCATAATGTGAAGACAAAGGCAAGGCTAATTTGGTTATATGTTTGTGGCTTCTCACCATAGTTAAATGTTAGAATCAACCTAGCAACACTTAGCAAACCAAGTAGCAATTGCTGCCCAAGCCTCCTCTCAGACAATTAAATCAAAATCTCTGGGTTTCAGGGTGGCCATAGCACTTCTGTAAAGCTCTCCAGGTGATTCAGATGCTCATATCAATTTCTTAAAACTGTATCAAATTAAGATTGGTGATTCGTGAAGATTAATGTATTTATGAATGTCTTGGATATTTTGTCAAAATGAAAATTCCAACTCAGGATCTCAGGGTAGGATTTTAAATTCTTCAGTCTTAAGTTCCTGGGAGATGCTTATACTGATGGTGAAAAAAAAATTATTACTATACTAAAAGTCTTTAAAATGTCATTTTAATGCAATGAAGGCTCCACTCTTAAAGAGATTCTGATTTGCTCCATTCAGTGTATTCTGAAAATCTACAATTAAAATTCTCTAACAATGCTGAGCTCACTATGCAACACAGGTGTATATACTAAATGTCCATGCTTCAAGATGTTCAAAAGAAATACTGTCTCCCTCGAAATCCCAAATCCCTTTGCAAAGGCAGTGAACCCTCTCTAACGCAGTATTCTTTTCTGTGTGTTAGACATGTATGTCAAGAGCAGGGCTACTGTAAAAACATCCTAAACTCTCTGGGCTAGGGTCTCCCATAGCACCTCTGACATTATCCTTGTGATGTCAAAGCAGTCCTGTTGAATTAGTAGATATTAGTATTTTCCACTTTCTCCATGTAAGACTCTACATTTCACCTTATGGAGGCAGGACTGTCTTAAAATGCTCCCATTTTCTGTAAAGCAGAGAAAAGATGTGCTATACATTGGAATTATATATAAAGTAAAAAAGAAAGACAGAAAAGAAAGAAAAAAGAAAAGAGAAAAACCTTAAAAATCGGCTTGTTTTATGAATAGTTTTATATGCTTTGTTAAAAAGTTATTAAATAAGACAAGTTGATGTAAAATAACCATCCATCTAGTAAAAGGACTCTATTTCCACTTTAGAAGTATATAATGTACATGCAAAACAAATACAAAGGCATATATGAGGAACATGAGTAAAGACCGATTTCACTTTTACCTTTTTAAGTATATGCTCATCTCAGATCTTAGATTAGGTTTAGTTCAGCTCAGTGACTGAGTCCTCAGCTTCTCATCTGTAAAGTGACAAATCTGGATTTCATGACAATATCAGCAATTACTCATGTTGTTCTTATTGTGTGCAAAAAAATGAACTATTTCATTGAAAAGTTGTCTTTCTTAGACTCTGATGATCCATACTGCTCATCTGCTCTTATGAATAAGGAAAGGAAGGGAAAGAGAAAATATGCTCATTTTTTGAGGACAATATGATCAACTTTAAGAAATTCTTGCTCCAAAGAAGTTCTCAATATTGGCATTAATTCATTAACCTTTATTCAAGTACTTCACTGAGTTTGTACTTTATTCAATATGTACTTTCACAACCTAAATTTGTATTTGAGGATAAGTTAAGAACTAGTGCACATTAACATATTTCTCATTCCCCTGGGGTAAAACTAATCAAGATTTCTCAACAGTTTCCTACTTATCCCCTTTTTAGAGAAGGATGCACTAAAGTTGTAAAGTGAATGAAAGAAATAGAAGGATAGGGCAAACAAAATAATTTTGCTAATGTCATCAGTACAGACAACAACTGCTGATTAAGCAGTGGTGAAGAGGATTAAGGATGAGGATATTCAGGAGAAACAGCTCAAAAGCAGTTAGTGTGGCTTCAGGGGATCCTTCTAATCCAAAGCTTCACCATAAATTTAAAGAGCATTCAAGGCCAGAAAGAAAACTTTTGAACAAAAGAGTAAAAATTCTATCTCAAGACTCAAAATTCATAAAAAACAAACAGGTTAGATCAATAGAAAGTATTCATAGAATATACAGGTAAATACGAAGCAGTTCTATGAACAACTTAACTTGTGTTTAGTGATTAAAAATAAATTGGAAGAATCTATGATTTAAAGGCAAATAGGCAGAGCAGAAAAAGCTTTTGAAGTAATAAGGGGAGAAAACAGCCCACATTTGAAAATTCAAGTGCATACACTTAAGATGATCTCATCAACAAGACAGAAAAATTTACCAACTATATTACTCTTCAAAGAAATGAATGATAGGCCAAGGTTAACTTTTTTTAAAATTTTGAAATTAAAAAACATCATTTTCACCTTCACTTTCTTTCCTCTTCTCCTTTGAACACTTCCTTGACCTCTAAAACATGTTTGTGTGTGTGTGTGTGTGTGTGTGTGTGTGTGTGTGTGTGTGTGTGTGTGTGTTCTTAAATATATAAATACAATCTTCTCTGTCCAAAGAGTGTTACCTGTATATGTCTGATTATCAGGGCTGATCTCTGGGAATTGGATGAGCAACTAGGTGACTCATTCTTGAGGAAGAATATTTTCATCATTCCTTAGTTTCCTACAGTTCTAGGGTAGTCTATGGCTCTTAGGAAGGAATTATCAACTAAGGTGGGAAAATTTTTATATAAACTATGTATGTATATGCACAGACATAGACTTAAATGTTTTATATATAATTTCAGGTAAGTAGATAATATGTTTCCTTATGACTTTTTCAGACATTTTTACTGTTATTTTATCTTTCCTCTCCTATGTTGATCTTCCTGCTCCCAGTTAATCCCACCCTGACCTTCTCATTTCCTTTTGCAAATTACTTTTTCATTCTCCCTTGTCAATAACTCCACCCCACAATCCCCTTTTACATTCCTGGTTTCTATGGTTATTCTAGGTTATCTCTTCACATCTTAAGACTTAGAGTTTGAAGCCACAGACAAAAGAACAGGAGACATTTGTTTCTCAGTATAATTTTTTTCTAGTTTCCTCAAATTTGCCTACAAATTTCTTAATTAATTTTTAAAATACACGTTTATGTGTTTAATCTCTTCAAGGGGACTTAAGAATTTTATGGATATGAAAACAACTTACAGAAGTAAAGAAGGATAGTGGCATAAGTAGTAGTAAATCATCATTGCCCTTTTTCAGTATGAGATATGCGTAAAGCTTATCAATGAATCACAGATGAGCAGGAGGCCCTAAGTCCTTGTCTTTCCTAGCTAGCCCTGCTTCCATGGTGACTGTTTAATTTATCTAAGGAATGAAAAGTTACAATATTCTACAGTACTAACTCCCATACCAGAAAAGAAGAGGAGACCTCTAGGTCCACGAAGATAGGGGAGTTTGAAGTAGAGCTTGTGCTAAACAAAGAAGAAAGATTATTCCCCTGAAGAATTTAGTCAATGAGGAATTAAGCAGGAGAATGTCATATGGAATATAAAACAACTGTTTTATCAAATTTGAGACTAAGCATTTTTGCCATTTCTCTAGATGACACTCAATTTTGCAAGGTTGTAAAATAACCCATTTTGTTTTCACTACTATGAGTCTGCAGAACTCTTATTATGAAGCAAAGATCATTGTTTCTCCAATAATGGCAAATCTTTGAAGTTAAAGTATTAAGAATAATAGTATTGTGTCAAGCAAGATGGATCAGTGACTAAAAGCTCTTGTTGTCAAGCCTGACGATCTGAGTTCATGCCTTATGACCCATGCGGTAGAAAGAGACAGCCAACTCGCACATTGTCTTCTGACCTGTACTGTTGCACCATGATTTGCCTACCCCTCCAGACAATAAACTAAGAAATGTAACAAAATTAAAAATTAGTAATGATGATGAAATATACAACCAACTTTACAAAAAAAAATCAGTATTGTAGAAAAAGGATTGAGTGAACTATGTAAACAAAGGAGAAATGTGAAATGATTAAACAAAAGAAGATATAAACACTCAAAAATATAAAAAATGTACAATACTCTTATTCTTTCTCATAACAGGAAATAATTTCACAAAGAGAAAGCCATTATCATCACTTCAATTAAAAACAGAAAATTTCAATCCATAGAGTTTACAAACAGCTTATTATTAAAATCAGAAGGAAAGGGCTGCTGTAAAATCAAGATATGGAAATCATAAACAAGACCAAGAAAGAATGGGGGTGAAATTTGAAAGTGGGATGATATCATGGATGTTCAATATTCATTTACTGGATTGTTTTAACAATATATAAGAAAGAGTTAAATTTAGCTATTAAAATTCTTTTAGATTTGAAAATAACAGAAATAGAGCAATATTAACATGGACAAAACAAAATTGCTAAGCAATTAAAATAATCACATACACAGATTAGAATTAGATTAGAATCCCAGACATAGAAACAGTCATATATGTATGTCATTAACTGACTATGTGAGCATATCTCCAGTCTTCCTGCATTCGCTGTACAGAGAAGCTGTGTCGATAAGGCTGGTTAATTAAAAAGAAAACTGTGTGTTTATTTATTCAGGTATGGGTGATATATCATAAACATAATAATCAAGACCATTAGTCTAAAAGGCTGTAATACTGAATATCTGTTTGTGGTTTCTGCACTTGACTTGTGTTATTTACATGGAAAAGCAGGATTTCAACATTGCCTTTAGCTCATCGGATGAAAATCCATCATCCTAAGCCCTCTGGAGGCAGTGCTCGTGTTTAGGCAAAATGTTCTAAGATGACAGTGTCCCAGCTTTTGTTTCATAGCTATTTTGTGAAGCAATTTGAATATTTCATTATTTTGTCCTTATTACTTTATGAAAATGAGCAGGCATTGGCAAATAAAAACTATGTTATTAGTATTAATATAATCAAGACCAAAATGACTTACTGAAGTGAGGCTATAGGGAAAATAAGAAATTGCAAATATAAAGAGGATGCATTTCACATTTGACCACCATAAGATAAACGTGAGTTTAATAATGAAAGCTCATCAAAAGAACTTAGGTTGAACAGGGCAAATATGTTCCCAAATGTGAGGTAATGAACTGCATTAAAGATCACTTCTGAAATGATGAAAGCAGATTTCTGAATAACATCTAAAAGTAAGATATATTATGGATTACCTGCAACAGTCTATAAAACTTGTGGAGTGAGACTTTTAAGTACTTCTTTAAAGAATATTTTCAGGTCTATAGCAGATAAGCAAAACACTTGATAAAAAACAATACTAATGAATAAGGTTAGAATAGTACTCTTCCTTAAAAATATTTTGAAAGAATCAAAAATGCATATAGCTACAACAATACAAATCTAAATGCCTTGATACAAGTTGTAATGACAAGGAAGAAAGGTCGTTTTTATTCCAACCACAACCGTTTTATTCCTGAACATTCTATGAGTGCACCTTTCTCTACCCTCCTGTAATCATCCTTAAATCCAGACATTGTTGACAAAAGAAATCACAAGGCCTTAATGGGTAGTCATTAGAAATTGAGAATAACATGTGGCTTTGACATCCATTGTTTTCTCCACAGTTGAATAATTGGAGTGGAATTTTATTTCTTGTTGGACTGCAACCTAATGTCTTTAATCATGAGGAACATATAAAAATGTTATATTTATAAAAAGTATAAAATACTAGTGTGGTTCTGAAATTATATAATCCATTAACAAGATATTAAAATTTTGTATTGTATTCAGCTTCAAGAGATGCTCCAGAATTAATTGTAAAGAATAGGTGATTAAGAATGGTATTGGCAAGTATATAGCAAAAGCATCAAAAATTCAACTTTCTCCCCCTTTCTTTTCTGCACCACAATCTCTGTGGCATCAAAAAGTTATAGCAGGTTAAAGTCTTTATCCAGAATTCCCGCAATACCCCACTTTAAAACGGAACTTCACATATAGTCTGTCACTGCCACAGACAGTAATTGTTGAAGTCAGACAAGCCAAGGGAACTTAATACTACAAAACACAAAATTCTGGAAAAATCACGGGAATTCAATGAATTTTTCTTCTTTACAGAAAAAACTGGGCTACAATGTATACCCCACTTATTGTCCAATTCCTTTGAGAAAGGATTCAAGTAGCTATTGTCTTCAGAAGCTAGATAATACACAAAACACTAAAAGCTTCTAAGCAACTTAACAAACTAATGGTATAAGTTGAGAGAAAGGACCTAGAAAAGAATGGAAGGAAATTTTCACTCCATTAATTAAACATTGGGAGCATAAATTTCCTGTGAATCAGATTTTGGCTTTAAGAAAAACAGAGAAATAAAAGATGGAGGAGAGGGTCACTTACACACACTCAAACAATTATGTCTTGGAATTCTCAAACTGAAAATGCCCCAAAGGTGTATCTGTAAAGAGAAATATGTCCTTTGATGTAGCCTCTTCAAGTCTAACTCTTGAAACTTCACTGTGTTTAAAATAGAATTCACAGGAAATGGGGAAAAAGAGAAGAAATAAAGACATCATTTAAGATTCCAAAGAGAAATGGTTGAATGTGATTAGTTTTACAGGAAAATGTCCAATGTCTCGTAGGAAGTCTTCAAAGATTGAACAACTGTCAGTGCCAAAAATGTTGGCAGAGTGACAAGACCTCATAACCTATCACTCACATATCAAAACACATCCTAAAAGGAGACAACAAGTAGTCCTGGAAACTAAAATCACAGTGGTAGAGGTGAAGTCTTCAAGACAAGAAATGCAAAGGTAAAGCTGAAGAAATATCCAAGAAATCAGAAGAGTTGAGTAGCTGAAGGCAGTCAGGGGATAAAAGGATATTATAATCATAGCACTCTGTATACTTGGCATCTTGAAAGTTTAAAATAAAATATGTAGAAAGAAAAATTTGAAAGCATATTTCAATAGAATTTTCTGGGGCCAGGTTCAACTTCAAAATGGTCATAAAACTCACCATTGTGAAACTTTTGGTCAATTGAATGGAACACTCCTCTGGAAAAATCCAAACATGGGAGAAACAATGTCACTCACAAAAGGTCAGCAAATCAAATGTCATTGGCCATCTCAATTGCAACAAGGATGTAATGGGAACAGTATTTTCAAAACTCTAAATGAAAATAAATTCTAACTTGGATTTCTAAGTATAATTTAAAGGTGAGAATAGAGGAAGACAGCTTCAAAACATTCTCAAAGAGACATTTGTCAATTTTTTTAACAAGAAGCATACTGGTATAAAACAGAGGGACTGATAAAGCAATAGAATAGGACCCAGAATAGGAAATATATGGGAATTGTAAGGGATGACTAGGAAAGAGACACCAGGAAGAGAAGAATGTGTGAAATATAGATGGAGAAGTGTAATCAAAGACATGGATCATGATAAGACTTGTCGCTAGTTGAATCTTCATTGTGCTCTGTACTACAGCTGGGCAAAGAACCGAACTTTAAAAGCATGATTCTCTAGAGACAAAACTAACACATTTGACCTCAGCAAAACAAAAAATTGTTTTGTAAAATCTGATGTGAGAATAACATCCAAAGCTATAGAATAATAGAAAATATTTGCAATATACTTGCCTGAGAAAAGACCAATATCTAGGCTATAAAGACTTTTCAAAGACCACAGTAAAAAGAAAAAAATAAACAGGTCACTGGGCAAAATACATGACATTATGTGATGGTTCATGAAGTTGGCTACCCTCCTGTTTTATAAAGAGTAATACACACAGCAGATAAACACAGAAAAGAATGATCAGAACCATGATCCACTCAAAAAAACATAGTGAGATTTCTGCACATCTGACAAAATAGTTTAAATGAAAAATAGTCACAATAGCAAATGTTAATGAGGAAGAAGAGAACCTGGTTCAAACAACTCTGGAAAACTTGGAAGTTGCTTATAAAATTAAAGATGCAACTAGCATTAAAGCAAGAACTTATACTCCTGAACATCCATTCCAAGGAAAGCATGTACATATATATTCATAGGAGTTTCATGTGTACTAATTCTAAACTCGATTAGTCCAGATTTTCTTCAATAGGTGAATAGATAAAATAAATTAGTTGATCATTGAAACATTCCCAGAATATAATATGAGTCAAAATATCTATAGATGTGTGTGGACTGGATACACCCAAAGAGGAAGAGGTTAAGTATAAAAAGACAGTCACAAGGTGACACAATATGATTCCATTTATTCAGTATTTTGAATTAACAAAGAAATTGAGAATGATAAATGGTAATCAGAATGTCAGGAGATGGAAGGGTAGGTGGGGTTATGAAATCACAACTCAAGTGATTCTTGGAGTGTGAGGCTTCTCTGTATATTGACCATGTATAGGAAACAAAACACAAACCACACATGTACTGAACCTATAGAAAAAAATATACACTGATAAGTGGAAGGCAAACTGATATTAGTGAGTTAGAGCAATACAAACAACCTGTGATAATATACAACGTAGTTTTACAGTTGCTACAGATGTTGGGAGAGGGGTAGGCAAAAGGTGCCCTAGATGTCTAGATTCCTTATTATAGGTATATGTAAATCTATAGTGATATCAATAATATCTTTAGTTTAGAAATAAATACATAGACTAACCGAGAACTTACAGAAATAAGGAAATGAGTTAATTCATTGCTAACAGTAACACAATTGTAATAATAAAACTGAAAAGATTAGTACCAAGAAAATGATCACATCTCAATGTCATTCCAATTCAACAGATTATAGGCAGGCTCCTCTATGAATGAGTAGTAGCAAGAACAGTTTCTTTCTGGGAACAAAGGCAACAATGGGAAACCTATTTCGATTCAGAGCTATTGACAGTTTAAAGAAAATGTATCCCAGAAAGCAGTCACAGGTTTATTCTTTAGTTCTTGAATATCTATAGTCTCTATTTAAACTCTCAGTGTACTCCAATAGCTTTTCAAAGGAATAAAACTTAAATTTATTCTAGATGTTTGACTACATGGATGAAAATAATTTATGTAAATATCTATACAGAAGAGGCTTACATTGTTTAAAAGTCACATAAAGAACTTACTGAAAATTAATACCACACAAAAAAGTAATCCATAGAGCCCTCAAAACGTAAAAATAAATGGGAGCATTTCACTTCATAGGCATGAGGAAATAAGCTGAAGATAAAATGATTAATTTTTGTTTGAGGAAGAAATGAATAAACAAACAAAACAAACAAACACAAAAGAAATGAAAAACAACCAAAGTGATGATTCAGAACCTCAAAGCACATCAACTAGCAGCTGAATCAGAACCAGATACAGAATAATAGATTTATATAGTGATAAATTATACAATCCAAAGAGACAAGAAAAAATATTAAAAAGAAGGAAAGATATGAAAGAAGATGAAATCTCTAATTCATGTTGAGTAGGATATAAGGGATGTAAATGAAGATGTGGGAGGCCTGCGATATCCAATGTCCTAACAAATCTGTTTCAGAACTTGGCAGTAAGACAAATGATCAGGTTGAGAAGTTCACAAGAAACAAGTCTAACTGGTATTCACAACAGTCAGGTAGTTGATGCAGGGGATCACCAAAAATGCAAGGTTAGCCTGGATCACAGAGTGAGTTTCAGGCCAGCCTAGTCTACTTAATGTTACCCAGTTTCCTAAAAGCAAAGTAAGAGTGGCTGGATGAAGCACAGGGAAATCCCTTTGAAAGAGACCACTAAAGAAAAACAGGTGACAGGCGCTACAGAAAATGGCAAGCCACTTAACAATGACAGGAGACAGTACACTTCGACAATGAAGGTGGAAAGAAATCAGGCAAATATCTTCAAATTCTTGATGAATTTGACTCTCAATCCACAATCATCATTGAGGATGAGATGTAAGTTTTAATCTTATAGAATTTAGTTCAAGCAACTACTGAGACATACAATTTAGTTTATGAAGTCTGTATATATTCAACACTATGATTATTATATTATCAATTAAATGGGATAATAGCTTTGTCATTGGTGATCTTCTTTGGAAATTTAAAGCAGTTATAATATTATTTGTATGATTAATATTATCTACAAAACACATAACATTAAAATATACTTAATGGGTTAGAGGTCTTCTTTGGAAATTTAAAGCAGTTATAATATTATTTGTATGATTAATATTATCTACAAAATACATAACATTAAAATATACTTAATGGGTTAGAGGTGGCTCAATGTAACTTGTAGTGAGATGCTGTGGTATCTTTCTTAAGCTTCTGCTCCTAGACCATATCCTCAAAGTCTCTTCTCTCACTCTATTACTCCTTCATGATGATGGTGAGGAACATGAGAAAGAACTGAACATAGTCCTGCAAGTGCTGTTCTAGTAATATTATTGCTTTGCTAAGATCTAAGCTAGGAAACCATTTAGGGTCTACAATGAACAAACTGTCCAGAGAGAAGATCAGGAATGCGGGAAGTGACCTTAAGGGAGGTAGAAACAAGAATATAATGGAATACATGAAAAGAAAAACAGAGAAGACTAAATGGAGGAAGAAAGGATACCATGGTAAAGCCCAATACTTTGCTAACCCAAAAAATGAAATAAGAATCTCTTGGTAACTGCTTCACTGCTCTGCCTAAATATGCTCTTATAGCTCTTGTATCCCAGGAAATTGATTATATCTTAATTTTAGCTCACCAACTGCTTCTGGGAAAGCCTAAATTAAGCTCTAGACCTTTCTAAATGTATCACCCTTGAGAATATTGATTTAAAGAAGGTAACCTCTGTACATCTGGAGACCTATAATGATTATAATTTTGCCTCCAAATAAAAGCTGTTTAGGAGCCATTAATATTACTCTTAGAATTATATTGTATATGTGCTATTAATACAGCACTCTAGAAATTTAACCTTAGCCTTAGATGTCTAAAATTACACTTTTTGTTGCTTATTCTCAGGATATTTTCTGGACAAAAGAGATAAAAAATCAGTGTTTATGAGTCAATCAGCTATTCTCAGTGTAACTTTCTTCCTTTTATATTTTGATTTGGCTCTAAGGAGGTAATACTACACTGGATATATATATATTTACTGAAAAAGGTTATATCACTTACTAGAAAATTCTAGATCAAAAACATAATAGAAAATTGATGGTGACATTAAGTGTACTTATGAACATTTCATGAGTGGCTTCTTCTGCAATTGCTGGGTAGGTATCCTTTTGTAATTTTCAGGATAGAGCTAAATGCCAATCTGAAGATGTGTCTGTCACTTTGGTAGTCTAATGTAATTTCCTTTCTTTTGGAGTCCGGAGTATCACTAGAATGGGGGTGAGCATCAGACTTTCTCCTCTGCCCCTCCTATGATATCTTATTCAAGTTAACCTATGTACTTCCCAGATGCAGGCTTTAGACAGTCTTCTCTCTGGTGGATTTTGGACACAGTGTGAATACTCCAGCCTTTCACACCTGCATGTCCAACCAAACTTCCTGGACTGGTTCTAAGAGTTGCAAAATTCTTATAGAGCACTTATATACCAAACATAGCCACACAGTTGGAGCTCTTGAGTTGCAGGCATATATCACTGAATCTGCCCCATTCTGTGCTATTCTTTACCAGAAAATACAACAGATGAAATATCTGGAGGAGCTAAAGGAACCAGGAGCTATAAGTTACAAGAAGACATAAAATCTCTATTTTTTCAATTGGCTATAAACCCTAACATATTGTCAATTTTTAATTGATATTTATTCACCATATTTTACCCTTAATTGATATAAAATGATAACATTCAAATATATTTGTTTGACATTTATTAATTAGAAATGTGATTTTCTCTAAGTACATTTAATACACCCCTTAAACAACGAATATGTCCACTAGGTGGCATCATGTAGATTTTTACTACAACTCAAAATAATTATTAAGCAACTGTATTTGGACCTGACATATAAACAGCTATCTATCACAATGATGCAGTTTCATATGGTAATTAAACAATATAAGAGTTACTATCATCACAAGAGATACATGGCTTTTGTCATCCTCATTGAACTGTTGTGTGTTTGAAAAATTAAAATGCCATACAAGTCAATGGGCATAAAGAGAAGGATCAATAGTTCAGGATTGCACATCACAAGAAATACTTGTGTTCTTTTAGCTTGTTTTGGTGTAACAGGATTTTTCTCACTAAAGTACAAAACTCAACAGACGGAGTTCTGTTGGAATATATAGGTGATGGATGTTCATTAGCCATCAAGGATAAGAAAGATAAGACGACCATGGAGGAAGGCCGAGCCCCACAGTCCTGTGAATTTACCAAGACTTTCCTTTTCATGCCTTACATAGGGAGGTCCCACTGGGTAAAGACAGAGCTAGTATACAGAGACAGAATTCAGAACAGGAAGAAAAAGGTATTTTCTTTCTTTCTGTCTGTCTTTCTTTCTTTCTGTCTTTCTTTCTTTTATCTACCTACCTATCTATCTACATATGTACATATTTACCTATATATGTATGTATGTATGTATGTATGTATGTATGTACATATCAAGTTTTTTTTTTTTTTTAAGACAGGGTTTCTCTGTGAAACAGACCTGACTGTCCTGGAATCATTTTATACACCAAGTTGGCCTCAAACTCACAGAGATGCACCTGATTCTGCTTCCTGAGTGTTGAGATTAAAGGCATATGCCACCAACATCTAGTAGAAAGCCATATTTTAAGTAATCATGAAATCTAGTATTTTATATACTGTCTCTGAGCATCAGACACTTCATTTAAAACTTCAATAAATACTCACTACAATTACATATTATATAAGAATAATTCTCTAAGTGGATGCTCAGTGAACATTATTAAAACAGGAAATACGTACTGTGTGTTTATAATATTAAGGTTATATTCTAGACAGTTATAAATCACTGCAAAATGATCCCAGAGGGATCCTGCTCTTAATATGAGGCTTTGTGTGGTAACCAGTGCAAAATGAATCTGTTCTAAGTTGACCAAAGACCACAAAAGTATCAGGGCAAGGATATATTATTGCCAGATTCCATGAATAGGAATTGATCCATACAAATAGTGTGAATTATCAGTGGATGAAAGGAACAAATGAAGAGATGGCTGACTCCAGTCAGTCATCGACCATACACACGGGCTATGGTAAAACTACTGTCAGATGACATGAATTAGCCTAGTTAGCATCAAAGAATGCAAAATTAACAGCCAAGGTTAGCACGGACAGTATGAATAGGCCGGAATCGTGTTTCCAACTATGTGAAGCTTTGGAGTAGCTTTTAAATAGCATTAGTTCACTACCAGGCTTTACTGATACAGGAAACTTTATGATATCTGTTTTACCTATAAATAAACTAGAGTGGAATACAAACATAACTGTGAAACCATACACCTAATGCAGACAGTTTATACCAAGGCAGCTTGGAGTTAGGGCCCACCGCATGATCATTACAATAAATGGCCCCTCTGGATTTGTGCCAGATCTCTTTCCTTTCTCTTGTAATGACAAGCATAAATGTCAAGTTTGGTGATCATTCAGTCCTCTCAGGTTCCTTTGTGGAATCCAACATATGATGTTTCTTTTCCATAGGTTCTTGTTGGACACAGGGCATGTAGGAGTGGCACACATGCTTTACATTTGAAACTAGATAGCAAGAAGGAAAAAGACATATTCCAAAAGAGAAAGTCACATTGAAATATTTTGTTTTCGTGGACGTTTGTTGTATTTTACCAAATGAAGACATCCTACCTTCCTTTTATAACAACACACCATTAACTTTACAGGGATCCCTTCATTGCAACTGGAAAAAAAACTGTCTAAATGTCTAAATTAAGAGTTCATAATAAGTTCCCTGGCCTCCTCCACCAAAGGGTGAAATAACAACTAATGCTGAGGAGAAGGAATTCTATGTTCACGGATTTGCGCTACAGTCAGTGCTGAGTAAGGGTAAGAATACAGTATTTATGTAGGTATGCTTATACTGCCTGAAAATGTGAAGTAATCCCAATCATTAAGACCTCCAGTATTGTCAATTGTTTCAACCTTTCCAGCAATATCAGATATATTCCTGTTTTGTAACTTAAATGAGTACCTTCTCCCTCCTCTTCTGTTTCTCTCCCAAAGTCAGCAACAAAAGCAGCCATAATTGCAAGCACTATGTGTCTAAAACTCTACACTAATGCATCCAGATGAATTTTTAGCATATATAGACTTTGCAGAGAACATGCTGTTCTGGAGGCTTTAGGATGTTGTCAGTAATCCAGAACTGTTTGATTGAAAATAAAACTAAATCAGACTAAGTAATATGGTAAGAAGAATCCTGTTAATAAAATCTGACAAGATAATATCAGCACAACAAAAACAAAAATCAGAACATGTCAATCTAACTGATAGTTGCACCAAAAAAAAAAAAAACTTAAGTAAGGTATCATCAATTCAGAAAAAATTTGATGCATTCTTAGAAAGGGATATTTGATTAGGAAATGAGTTAATATAAAATCTCACTTCAAAAGATTAGAGAAAAGATGGATATCTGATAACATTCATAGAGTTCAGTAGAAAGTATTGATATTTTTAAAGTATAGTATTAATTGCTTAAAGATAAGTATCAGCTTATTAAAGGTCAAACTTAATTTCTTAACACAGAAAATAACTGTGAAAGTATAAGTGAATACTATATCTAATAAAAATTTTCAATTTATTGTGTTTTGTCAAATTTGAAATACTTAATTTGGAAAGAAAGGTTTTATTTATTTGTTTTTAAAAATTATATTATTTATTCTCAGTGAGGTGTGTGTGTGTGTGTGTGTGTGTGTGTGTGTGTGTGTATCTATGAGTGTGGGTACACATTTACCACAGTGTTCCCATGGAAGTCAAATAACCACATTCTGTGGTTGTTTCTCCTCTCCCATTGTGGATTCTTGGGATAAAAATCAGATTGTCAGGCTTAGGGAACCAGCACATATACCCTCTTGACAATCTCATTGCCCCCAAATGGTGGATTTATAAAATAATAATATATAAGAATCTCTTTGTATTCTTTACATAAAACTAGGTCTTTTGGTTTCTTATAAGTGTGCAGGATTAGTGCTTCTGAGTTTCAACATTTCTTACTGTTGGAAAGCCTTTGTCACTGCTCAGCTTTGGACCACAGTTCAAAATGCAGATGTTGAAACAAATAGTAAAGTAGTAAAGTCACCACACTAAATTCGGCAAATTAAAAAAATGCAATTTTATATCTTCATTATTAGGATTTTCATATCAATTTAGAAAATTGTTAAGTAAGATAATATTTACCCCAATTTTTCGTTACCAAATGGAAACACAAATCTCTAAGTATAAGGTCAATCAGGATAAAATAAAAACTATAGGAAATAAATGACATGGCTGGAATGGCTGAATGTAGATTAGAAATTTTAAAATATTATGAAACAATAACAGATAAGAGGCAGAATAGAACAACCATACTGATTCAACATGTTAAATAATTAAACACATTATAAAATGACAGATTAAATAACAAATAAAACAATGACATTCATTAAATTGGTATGAAACAATTTAAGTAGGAGTTCTGAACCATGTCTATACACAGATAAACTTCAAGAGAATTTCAAAACCCAAAAGACTAAATAAATAGAATTACTACAGAAATATTTGCTGAAATATTTGTTCTTGTTTAGCACAACTCTGACTTAGAATCCATAAAAATGAAACACATTATTAATAAAGCTATAAGAAAGAAGTATGTATTTTATTAAAATGGTTACATAAATCATAAAGAAAATGATGCCATCTTAAATATTGGCAAAGAATGTAGAAGATCCATTCCCACACAATGCACATTGGCAAGCAATGTAAATTCAAACACTAACACCATCAATAACAATTTTAAAACCACTCAACCCTAATTCAGGGAATTGCAAATGTAAGTAAATGATTTGGTCTCATCAAATTGAGAAAGATACAAATAACAACACAAAACACTTGCTAAGAAATACTGTTCAAGGTGCGTTGACTTCTTTTTTGTAATAGAAGTAATAAAAATTGTCATGTGGTATAATTTTCAAGCAGCAAAGTAATCAATGTGCATAAAGAGTCCTAAATTATCCAGGCATTGTGCATACTTTAATTCAAACACTAAGGAGATCAAGACAGGAAGATCTGATGTTAATTGTCCTCAGCTACAGAGCGAATTGGAGGCCAACCTGGGCTGCATGAGATACAAAAACTACATAAGCAAATCAATAAATAAAATCCTGATTTATTTTTTGAACCTGCAATTCAACTTCTGAATTTATCCTAAGACTGATTATGAACAAAGAAAATATGGTCAAGACTGTTTTATGAAAAGAAGAACCTTAATTCACTGGCCAGGTCTACATTTCACTCAGCTAAATATACTCCATAGTTTTATATATTTACATTATCATGCCATGTTTATACCTTTTATAATCTGGTTTATTTCTCTTATATTAATGGCCATGTGATATGAAAAATCAGTGTGGAGAAATCTCAAAAAGATAAAAATAAATTTACCACATGACTCACCTATACTACTCCTTGACATATGCCCAAACGACTTGATAACATATTCCACATATACTTGCTCATCACTGTTCATTGCTACTCTATTCACAATAGCTAGAAAATAGAAACGACCTAAACATCATGCAATCAGCAAATGAATAATAAAATCGTGGTAAGTATATATTATGGAATACTATTCAGTGGTAAAGAAAACAAAATCATGAGCTTTGCAGGTAAAAAGATGGAACTAGAAAAGACCACCTGACTCAGAAAGAAAAGCATTGCAAGTTCTCTTTTGTAGAAAGCTCCTAGTTCTACATTTTCAGAGGTAAAGGGATGTGGGGAGCAAAAGAAGGGAATAGTAGGGTATAAATGTTTTGATAGTAGAAATAGGCAAGCAAGGAGCTCTTTAGGGAGCATGAGCATGGTTAATTCACAAGAAGGTAGAAGGGGGTAAAAGCGAATAGCAGGATACCATTTTTCTGATAGAAGAAACAGGAAAGTGGAGCTTGTTAGGCAAGAGAGAGGAAAGTAAATACAGGAGAAATAGGTAGGTAGGTAGATAGATAAAATAACAATGTTGATGTCAAGAAGTTACAAGGAATCACATTATTAACTACTTGCTTAAAAATCATGAGGCATATAATTCAGTGTATAAATATATATATATATAGTTTTAATGATATAGTTTCCCATCAGAGCTGACTGTACTCCTTCGATGAGCCAGACAGAAATCTAACAGAAACCTTAACACTAGGCATGAGAAGCCTTATTTTGAGTTGTTGGCCAGAGCCACCTAAGAGACTCCCAAACTATGTAGCCTATTGCTGTTGTCCTTAGTTACCTCTCAAAGTAGAAGGTACAGTCCCTATTCCTGGGGGCAGGTCTATGCACTTTAGGAACAGGACAAGAGGACTCTTAGCTGGAACTGACCCGAATGCTCCATATATGAGGACTGGACTGGCTTTCATGGAACCAGACAGTACCATTCAAACTTGCAATAAAGAAAGGCAACCAACAGTCTTATGATATCTATGAACCACCTCAACAACCAGAATGGCATGATAATGCTACAGGTGCAGTAATCACACATAACTTGGTGCTAGCCTAATTTTCTAATATTACTTTAGACTCACTCATGAAAAAAGATAATTTGAATTGGGAACCTAGCTAACTACTCAATGCTACTGAAATCATAGTTATTGGAATCAAATCTATAACCATTAATTTACTGAACCAGCATAATTCCTAATCAAAATCTATAAAAATTTGTCTTTACAGCAACAGATAAGTGTATTCTTAACCCCCCACATCAGGGAAACTTCTCTTTGCAACAGACAGAAACCCCTAAAGTAGGCCATAACCAGTCAATACAGAGTTATGAAACCCAGTCTCATCTAAAAGCCTCTCAAACATAAGACTCAGGAACACTGTGGGAGAGGGATGGAACGATTTCAAGAGCCAGAGGATCAGGGATTTGCTGTGCTACTGTGTCTCCTAGTAACAACAGAAGCTATAAATATAAAGTCTCAGCAACGTATCTGCCCAAGTATATGCTAAAGAAAGATGACACACATGAACATGTCAAACCAGGGAGGGGGGAATCCCCCCAGATCTCAGACCTTTACAAAGAACTACAGAGAGCTGAGGAAAGCTGGGAATGGAAGAGATGATCCTCCATAGGGAAGACACCAATAGGTTGTCCAGTGTCAATCAATCAGCCATGAAAACACACAAACAAGTAACATCCTGTGAACTCAACAGGTTATATTTAGGAATAAATATGTGTATATAAAAACATATGCATGTAATAGCAACTGATAAAAAGGAGCCCACAAACTAGTAGGAGAGTAGAGAGTATGTTACATTATTGTGGGGGAAAGAGAAGAGATGCTTAATTAAAATATAATCTCAAAAAAAAAAAGAAAATGATTCAAAATGAATTTTAGACAGTAAGTTAGAGATCCTGATAAAAATAAAAATAAAAAAGACATACAGAATTATGTGTTGTCACAAATGAAAACAAAAATCTCTTTTTAAGTAAGAATACCAGTCCATTGTGTTTGAGCCTCATTTTCTGTTTTCATTCATGTGTTTAGGTACAAATAAATCCATATTTTTATCATTGTGAATCATGCTGCAGTGAATACAAAGTGAAATTACATCTCTGGAAGGCTCATTTCATTTCTTTTTGATATATATATATAAACTGATAGGTAGTTTGCTAGGCTAGCTAACTCTCCTGCTTTCAACTTTTAATATATTCATACTGTTTACCATATGGCTGTGCTAATTTACATTCCCACCACATATGCCCAGGTTCTCTTCTGCACATAGTTGCTATGTATTATCTATTGATAATAATCACTTCAATAGTAGTTAAGAAATATCTCACATTAATTTTAGTTTTATCTTATTACATTTTTTTCATTTATTTGTTGGCCATTACAGCTCTTTGGCTTTTGATATTAAGTTATATGAGTCTCTTATATATACATAGTCGTATGTCTATTATAAAAATATTTTCTCCTATTCCTAAATGACTCTTTCACTAAATTTAATGTTTTCCAGTGTATGAAATAATTCCAAGATTCCTATTCTTTTTCTTTCTATCTTGTTTACTTAGCTCCAGTGAAGATGTTTTCTTAAGTGGATGGTTGTTCAAGTAGATATTTCTGTAGAGGGCCAAGCACAAAGATGCCTATTCTACCATTCCAGACACACCAATCTCCATTAGTTAATTAAGATTTAATAGATTTTGTTTTTGTTTGTTATTTTCACGATTTTTTTCTGCTGTTGTTGTTTTTGATAGGATCTTGCTATGTAGATCAGGCTAGACTAAAATTATCTTTTTATCTTGGCCTCCTGAGTATTGGGATAACTTCCATGCCCCACCAAACCTGGCTAGACTTTGTTCAATGAATACTTTATTGTCTGTATTATATCCTTCTGAGAATTTCCAAAATTTTTTAATTCATTTTAATTACTTAAATTATCGCTAAATTGTGGAGAGAATCCAATGATATCGTTTACAATTTTAGCAATATTTTAAAAATATGTTTAAAGATTCATCATTAAAGAGCAATGTGTATATTTGTCTTTATTCATAATTTCCCTTGTGAACTGTTAGTTTTTTTATTTTTAATATTGGAAAGCAAAGGTCAGAAAAATTAAATGTTTATTGATCATACAATCTGAAAGTACAAATTATGGGTTAAAGTTGATTTTTCTCTTAATCCAAGGTTGTGTACTAATTATTATGGCATATTTCTTCATGAAAGAGATACTTCTAAAAGGAAAAAGCTGAACAACTTATTTCTAGATTACTTTGGGAATGAATATATAACAAAAATTATTGTATAATAATAAAATAATTAAAATATTCCCTTTAATTGTCTGTAAACAGTACAAACTCTCACAGAAACCAAGACAGAATTCCATTTTAGACAAAATCCCTGATAGTTAATAATACATATTATTAAATTTTTTCAGAGGTAAATATAAGTGAGAATTTTGAGTTCAACTAAGTATTATAAAACAATGATTATTGTTTAAAAAGCATGGTAAGTTTTTAAAATGTATATTTCTTAGTATATTTTATTTTGAGTTTAAATGTTCTCCAAAATGGTAGCTGCTATCTAAAAATACATATAATTATAATTGCAACTCCAAATTCTTCTTGATATGTTACATAATATTTGAGAGCACTATTAGTACAAGGCACAATAGGCAAGTTCTTTTAGAGTTTGTCTACAATCAAGGAAGATGGCCCTTTAGATAATATTGAATGTTTCATACTGGATTGTTATTATTTTATTAAGAGATTTCATTTTTTAATATTACCTAAGAATGCATATTATAGAATGAAAATATAATTGCCAATAACTTGGATTTTAGAGAAAGAAAATGTAAAAGCCATTTACTGAAATTTTTTGTTTTAGATTTTATTCCTATAAACAGGAATTACATTCTCTTTTTTTAAAAATGAAAAACAGTATGCAAAGACCCAGTTGGAAAGCAGATACCATGTGATATTGTGTTTATTGAATTGAGTTTGTGATCTAGCCTGAGTCCACCCAATCATACACTATCTAGGTCTGCAACACTAAAAACCTGAGTGTCATGTTCTTTGCTTTTATCATTTGTTAAATGAAGAGAATCTCATCTTTTCCATAATGGGGGAACTAAATCACAACACATTATGCTTTATTTGAGAACCACTTGGAGGACCATGCAAAGTCTGTTGGAATCGCTGTTTTTCTATTAATGGTAAAATATGTGTTGAAAACACCATGCAATTGAATTTCACTGTGAGTGGTTTGGGAAATCAATATATTTCAATAATAAGAATAATTCACTGGACTGGTTGGAATGAGGATGACCTCCAGAGTGTCATGTGCTAAGATATTTGTTCCCCAGGTCACGAAAATGGAAAGGATAGAAAGTCTGTCATTGTTGGAGAAGAAATGTCACTGGGGGTGATTTTTAGCTTTCAAAAGACTATGCCATCCCCAAGTCAACTTCTTTCTCTTTCTTTCTCTGTCCTTTTCTCTCTATTTCTCTCCCTCTTTCTCTCTCTGCTGCCGTGCTGCTCTTAGCCATTATAGTGATGGACACATCTTCTAAAATTAAAATCCCCCAATAAACTCTTTCTTTCATAAGTTGCCTTATTCTTGGTGTTTTATTACAGAAATCGAAAAGTAACTAAGACAGAATTTGGTACCATGGAGTGAATGATTAATATGACTTTTCTGACCATTATGTTTTTTGGAGAAGTATGGAAGGCTTTGGGACTTTGAACCAGTAAAGCACTTGAATTTTGTTGTCAGGAGGACTTAACACATGTTGAGGTTAGTAGGATCTTGGAAGACTAGTATTATTATGTGCAATGTGGTCTGCAGAATCACAACTCAAAGCTTAGGGGATTTCAGAAAGAAACAATATTATAAACTGGGCTAGAGACCATTCTTGTGATATTTTGGCAAAGAATGTGGCTGTTTTTGCCCTTATTCTAAGACTCTACCTGAAGCTAAGTTTATAAATTTTAGACTAACTATTTTGACCAAGGAGATGTCAAGACAGTCTAAAACTGACTCTGTTGCTTACACATAATTACTCTCATGTAGGTCTACAATGAAAAAGATCAATAAGGGCAAAAATAAGAATACAAATGTATAGTTGAGGAGAAAAATAGGACCAGAAAATATAACATTGGCACCAAGGATTGGGCTGAAAGAAGAGAAGCCAGATGCAAACTGGAACAAAGAGGATGCTGCCTTCATGATTCACTCATCCATGTAACACTTGAAAGAATCAACAAATCAATGCTTATACAAATGTCACTCATAAATTCTCTTTCCTTTACATTGTGAGAATTGGGTTTTTGTTTTTGATTTTGATTTTTTGTTCATTTAGATTTAAACTATTGTATTTATTATGGTTTTTAATATATTTTTAGGTTCTTTTTCTTCTCTCATAAAATACATCCCAACACCAGCATCCCCTTCCTATACTCCTCCCAGTTCCTCCAGGTCTACCCCAGCCTCCACTGTCTCTCCTTCCCCTCAGAAAAGAGAAGGCTACTTAGGGTTACAAATCAACAAGGTTCAACAAGATGGTACAAGGACAGGCACAAGCCCCTAAATCAAAGCTGGATGAAACCACTCAGTAGGGGAACGAGGTCTCAAAGACAGGTAAACGGGTCAGAGAACGCACACACACTCCAACTTTTAGGAGACAAAACTTTGAGTCTTTGAAGAAAGAAATTGAATAAAGTATCAGAAGATAAATCTCAAATGCTCATGGATCAGTAGGATTAACATAGTATAATGGCCATCTCACCAAAAGCAAACTATAGATTCAATACAATCCCCATCAAAATTTCAACACAATTCTTTACAGACCTTGAAATGACAATACTTAACTTCATATGGAAAGACAAAAATCCCAGGAGCTCTAAAACCATCCTGAACAATAAAATAACTTCTGGAGGTAGCACCATCCCTAATTTCAGGCTATATTACAGATCTATAGTAATAATAACTACATGGTATTGGCATATAAACAAACACATTGATCAACAAAATTGAAGTGATAACCTGGACATAAATCCACACACCTATGGACACCTGATTTTTAATATAGCCTGAAATAGACACTGGATATAAGATAACATCTTCAGCAAATGGTTCTTGTCTAACTGGATGTCTGCATGTAGAAGAATGCAAATATATCCAATGCAAATTTATCACCCTGTACAAAACTAAGTCCAAGGCAATCAGTGATGTCAATCTAAAACCAGATATACTGAACCTGTTAGAAGGGAAAGTGAGGGATAATCTTGAACACATTGTCATAGAAGAACAGAACAGGACACAGTTCAGGCAATAAAATCTATGATTAATAAATAAGTATTTTTTATCATTGAGACCTTTTCCAACATTCCATCCTAAAACATCTTTCTTTAGTTGCATACTTTTTATAGTGACTTGGAAATCTACACAGGAACTATATCAAGGAATGGATTGTTGAACTGGGATTCTAACTTTAGAAAGAACATTTTTCTATTCTTAGCTGTGATAATACAAAGAAAACTAAATTTGTCCCATTACAAGTCAAGTAATACTTTTTTAATGATTTATATTTTAATCACATGAGTGTGTGTGTATGTGTGTGTAGGGGGGTTCATATGAGTGTACCTGAGAGGCCAGATTTGTCAAATTCCCTGGAGCTGGAATACAGCAGTTGTTATCCAGGTACTGTACCTGCTAGGTCTTCTACAAGAGTTGCATGTACCCTTAACTATGGAGTCACCTCTCCAGTCCCTACAAGTCAAATGTTCCTAAGTGAGTCCTGTGTATAGGATGCAGTTTTGGCTTACTGGGCTTATTTTATCAAAATATAAGCCTATAATAAGCATTCAATCAATATTTGTGGAAAAAATATTTTGATAACTTTTGTCTAGTGTTTCTTTAAAATTTCTACATCTTTATTGAAACATGAACATGTTTTAATTATTTAACCTTTTAAATAAAATTCTATTAACTAAAATAGGAAAGTAAAATATAGAAGGAACAATAAAGAGGACAAGTAACCTAAAGGAAATGACTGTAGAAAAAAAAAGACATATTAAAGAAATTGTCGTATGAAGTCTCTGATCTTCCGGAAGGTGTGACTGTCCACGGCTACTGAGGACACTAAGGAGGCACATTTTTCAAAGAATATGCAATACTGTTAACCCCTGGGAATAGCTGGCTAACAATGAGCAATAGACTGAAGAATGAACTTGTGAGAAGAGTTTAGTAATCATATAAAACTATCAAGCAAGTTAATCTGCTGCACAATTGATAATATGAATAATCACTACTGTGTTTCAAAGCAATTAGTCATAATTGCTAAAAGGTCCACATGAATTACTCTAATTGGTATTGTTCTTATTCAGTGAAGCTAAGTATTTCTAGGGTTGCCTAAAGAAGGAGTAAAAGAGGTTAATGAAAAGTTGAGTTGTTCTAATGCCCTCACTGAAAAAATAAATAAAATTAATGGGAAGATTCCTCTGCTTAACTCTTTTTTCCTTAATAATAAAAACATGGAAACTAAAAGAATGATTTCTACTTGGGTTAGTTGACTTCAAAGCACATTTAAAAATTTTGTTTCTGGCATTGATTTTCTTTTCTTTTCTCTTGAAACTATATAACTCAAAATTGCCCATCTGTCAAAAGAGAATCTTAACTGTCTCTGATGGGAACTGAGGACAGTAAAGATTACTTTATAGTCTGCACACTATGAACAACATCTTGGACTTATCTTCTGTAGACACAGCAGTGAGGTAGAGCAAGTGCAGATTCAATTCTCAGGGAATCATAAACTCAATTTCAGTGAGAAGAGAAACATAGCCTAGAAAAGTAGAAGGGCAAGAAGAGATTGCTGAGCATGTATTTCTCCAATCCCTAGCATAGAGAGCTCTGCAGTTCTTGAGGGATGTCACACCTGGAAAAGTAAGCTGAGCCATGAGGCCATCTTCAGATGGGGCTAACTTGGTGTCAGTCTGATTATGTTTCCTATTGCACAACTTCCCCAAACAGAAAATTTGGAAGTTATAGTGGAGAAAATATCAGGCTGCAGCCACAGTTCTCTCTGTTGAACTGCTGACATATCGTGGGGAATGCGAGTTCTGTGAGCAGCCTCACACTTTTCATCCATTGTGTGGGAAAATAATTTTTAACTCAAGACAGTTCTTGTCTGAATATAATGAGACAATATTTATAAAATTGAACTGCAGAGTGCATATTGCTCTTGGGTAGCAGTCTGCCAAGGGTTACTTTCACTCTTCAGTGACTTAGTCAGTATGCCAAGATCAAAACACTATGACTTTTCTAGGCCCAAGAATTCAAATAATGTATTTGGAGGGATTTCAGGGAAGGGATGTGGGAAGATGATATTATATTTGAATTAATCTAGCAATGTCCCAGGACTCTGTGGACACCAGGCATGCACATGGTGCACAAACATGCAAACAAATACCCTACACTTTAAAATTTAAAGAAATGAAGATTTCCTGAGTTCAGGTTCTCTTCTTTAGAAATTCCAAGTACTCAGTACTGAATTCATATACATACAAGCATCACTAAATGTACTCAGCAGGTTGTATTTGCATGTGTATGTGCATATGTATGTAACATCCATAATAAAAAAAGAGTGAGAGTGAGAGTGAGGGACCATGGGAGCCATTGCAGTAAGGAAAGCAAAAGTGTAAATTATGTAATTATTTTTTAATGAAAAATTGAACCATTAAAATTTTCTTTTCTTTGTGCAGTCTCCACTGTATATCCACATCCTCCAGTGGAAATCCTGGCTTGGGGCACCAGCATAACTATAATGATAATCTTGCTACTATTGCCATGAATAATGAAGTTCCTTCTCTCTGGCTTGGTAATCTCCCTGTGGTCGGTGTTTAACATTGTGGAACTTCTAGCTTTTTTCTAGTCTATATCATCAAACATTTTAATAGTGTAAAATTCATACTATAATATAAATTCAAGAAAGGATAGTCATTAAATATCACTTTATTTACTTATTTCACCAAAGAATACACAATGGAATGACTAGCAAAATGGAGTGATCAACACATTACACTTCTGCAATAAATCACAAAACTGATATTGTCAAATTAATTTCATAAATAATAATGTTGACACTTTGGACACTTTGGTTTAAATATTGCAAAAATGTTAAATGTTGTGTAAGTATTAAGTTCCTCATAGTTTCAGAAGATGAGAACCTATTGGATATTTAAAAATAAGCAGAATGCCCTTTGAAAAATCTTATTGGTGATTTTGCCAAAGCTAACTGCACCCTTGTATATATGTAGTTAATATATCGTATACCATACAAATATACATATATATTTCATTTCAAGTCAGGGGTATCAGCATTGAGGCAGAAATTGATTATGAACTAGAGCATCATATACCACATGCTCTGACTTAGAGATCATAATCTAGGACATAAACTTCTGTAAAAACATGCACAAATGGATTTCACTACAAAACTTCTCTATAAAATATCCAGATTCAGCTCTGCCTGGGCCATAGTCAGAGCTTAGCAATTCAGAACACTCTTTCCTATATTTATCAACTTGGGCCATGAGGCTGTAGGACAATTTGAAAATATTTTATTCAGGCCCCTAATTATGGTATCACTTTTCCTCCTTCTCCCCGTAAAGACTGTAGAGATTCTTGGTGTCTGTAATGTGGCAGGAGAGGATTGTGGAGAATGAAAATCTAATTTTATAGGCTGCCTCTTCCATTCTGCCACCAAGGAGAAGGTGAGTTATTTACCTTGTATGAAGCTTTATTTTTAATATATAATATGTTGATGATGGGCAATGCTACCTTCCCAGCAAGGTTGGTGCCCAGTATAGCATCCTTGGTCTGAATTTCCTGGTTTTAAGATTTTAAAACAGTCTGTAATCTGGATAACCTATGGTTCAGAGGTTAGAATTATTCAGCCAAACCACAGTTGAACATTTGGGAAAAGTGGGAAGGTCTTTACAGGTCCACAAAAATGTGGACCCAGGAAAAATGACCCCAGGAAGCAAGGCACTGGATATGAAGCTTCAGTGCTTTACAACTTAGGACTTCTGGAGACTCTCCTTTGAGGAGGAAAAAATTAGCTACTTTCTTCAGACTCAGTCCTCACAGAAATTATGTCTTAAATTAAAGCACTTAATATCTTCTACAGCCATTAAGCCTGCACTATTTACCATTCCAAGAACAAGTTACAATGGACCCAAGGACACAGGGTATCAGTGAGGGAAGGTTTCCATTTGTGGTTCTTCAGATTTAATTAACTTTAAACAGCCAAATTTAACTTGGGGTCAGAAAAAGAGAGCACGGTATTTTAAGGAAAGATAATTCAAAGAGACTTCACAGATTATGATGAAGACTAGTTTTTGTCTGTAGAGTTGTTCTAAGAACTGTGTAAATGAGAGTAAACATGATAGATGCCGTACTTCTCTATAACCTGCGCATGTGCACAGTCAAATGAAGAAATGAACATGCCATGGGAATACCATCTGGGCTGACAGACAGCACCTGACATTCAATGTATATTCAGGAGAATGTTACACAGAATAAATTAAAGTATATTTTTCTGCGTCCCCAAATGTCTTATTTTTACAAAAATTTTATTTTTCTACCATTTTAACCCACCCCTCATCTTCATAAAAAGCTTTCCACTTACACATGTTGCTCACAATTCTCTTTGCAAATTTCTCAAATACTCTAACAGACACCAGGAAGAGAGAAGACACTACTAAATGTTTATTCTGCATCAGCTCATTAAAAGCTATTCTAAAGGCTGCTTCATGTATTCCTTTCTCTAAGAGCTTTGATCATATATCACAAATAGGAAGTAGTTGCTCATGATAAATGCGTTGTTACAATTCACTCAACTGGCAAATGATACACCTTAATGCTGAATACATCAGACTATAGTATTAAGATTTACTTTATAGAGGTCATATATGACAATAGATTCACAAATGTCATTGTCACAGTACTTCTTGAGACATGTCTTTAGATAGCCTGAGTATCAAGAACATAAATGTAAATTTCCTCTGGAGACATATTTTTTTCATTATTAATTATTGAGTTAGCATACAAATAACTGATTCCACTGTCCCGTTTTCATGAATGGATATCACTGTACTTTTCTCATAGTCACTCCAATTCTAATATGCTGATATAAGATTAGGAATGTCAACTATAATTGGAATAATTATAATACTGTGTAGAAGAAGCAAAGCTGATAAAGGGTAAAATTTGGAGGCAAAATGTGATACTGAAGTCACTTCACTTATAATAGTATCTCTCTCTCTCTCTCTCTCTCTCACGCACACACACACACACACACACACACACACACACACACACACACATTCAAACACACACATAATCAGAATATGTATTTTGCTGAACACATTATACATGACCCAGAATATATAAAACAATACCAGGAAGATTGTTGATGATTTCTAAAAACTAACAGATGCATGTATAATCAGAATACCTTATCTAAAACTTCAGCTATCAACATTTTAGGTACATGCTTAAATGCTCTGAGCTTTGTGGCTCTTTGTTTGGAATTTTTTGTTTTGGTTGTTTTGGTTGCCTAGCTATCAAATTTTAAGTTTTTGAAAAGTTCTGTGCAGTCTAGATTATTCAGCCATTTTCTTTACTTACCTTCAACCTACTGGATTCAGGTACTTGTGTCTCAGTAGTTCTCCAGAAAATAAACAGATTTTCTCTTTTTTAAAATTTGCGAATGTATAAGAATTTCATACAACATTTTCATCAAATTCAATTCACTCCTCCTCCTCCTTCCAAAGTCTTCGCTACCTTCCTACTCACCAACTTAATGCTCTCTTTAAAAAAAACAAAAAACAAAACAAAAACATAGAGTCCAGTTTGTATCGGCTGACTACTCCTGAGTACAGGTTCTGTCCTGGAAGATAGTTGAAATAAACAGTGCCATTCTATTTAAACAGATTTTTCTCTCCCAGCAGCTACTCACTGAGAATAATATCTTTCCTAGTAGTGTGATTTCATGCCCACTCCACCTTCTCTGTGTTAAGATTCTGTCTGGCTTGAATTTGTTCAGGTCTTTTGCAAGTTATCATAGTTTATGTGATTAATATGTGCAACAGCCTTGTATTTGGAAAACTTGGCTTCCTTTAATCCATCCACCACTTTTAGCTCTTACAATAATTCTGCTCCACCCTGTCTTCTATATAAATCCTCATGATTAGAGAGGAGGGGTACAACATTAAATCCCATTTAGGGCTGAGTGGTCCAAAATCTCTTATTCTCTGCATATTGAGGAACTATGTGTTTCTATGTTAATCACCATTCACTGCAATATGAGACTTCTCTTATGAGAACTGAGACATGCCCTTATCTATGGGTATAGCATTATATCATAAGGAATAGTTTTATTATTATATTCATTTAGAAGACTAATAGAAGTATATTTTCCCCTAGGGACCATAATCTATCTAATCTAATGCTCTTGGCCTAATTGATTGTATTGAATATGGGTTATCTCTTGCACAACAAGGCTTAAAACCAATTACAAAATAGTGGTTGGTTATTCTGATGACATTTATGCCACTATTTTGCCAGTTAGTAAATGTTGCAGGCAGAATATGATTATAGTTCAAAGGAATCATAGCAGAGACTGATTATTACTTTTCTCTTATGGTATTATGTATAGTCCTTTATAGCATTATAAATGCTTACCAGTAGGAGTGGTGCTTCCAGTTGAATACCAGCTATATTTCTCCATGTTCTATGATATAAGTATGTGGTGTCTTCGAAACAAGGTCTTAGTGTCAATTATGGAGGATAACCATATGGATGATAACCTGTTGCTAATTTCATTAGAATCAGTCTGTGATATTTTTCTTGGGGGAGAGTCCATGGCCCAATTTTGGCTAATGAGTTGAAAAATGATCTAATCCACTCCTGAGACTAGTGGATTTATTTCATAGCATATGATGTATAGTTGGAGTATTGTCTTCCTCATTATGTGGTAACCCCATTTATACTCTTTTTATACATGTCTATAGTGTAGGAAACTTCTATAGTAGTGGGAGAACGTAGTGAGTAAAACAAGATATCTGGTAATTTGGAACTGTGTTTCTGCAGGATAATGATAAAACATTTTCCTGGTGAAGATGGAGACATAGATGAAGAATTTTAGATCTAAGGGGATGCGAAATATTAAAAAGGATGTTTGGCTGGGAGAAGTAGAAGAAGCTACATTTGGACTATCTCTGTAGAGTTTGAAGGGCCTTCCAGAAAATAGCCACCAGTGATAATCTGAAGAAAGTCACTTTCCTGTTCATAACCTCTTCAGAGGAGAGTCAGAATAGCTATTTGACTTATTTTTGTTTTGGTTAATTTTACTTTTTTTCCATTCTGAGATTTGAATTATAGAATCTTTGACCCACTAGAGAAGAATTCTACATGTGCCTTTTCCCCAACCCCTGCCAGCCTTATATTGCCTCATCCTCCTGTCCCCTGACTTGTACACATGCACATTTATTTGTCCAGTATATAGTGACATTGTGGACTCTGCTTTTACCCATTTTGCTTTCCACATTTCAATTTTTCATCAGGTCTTTGAGCATCATTAAAGAAGACATTCCTAATAATGTACTATCTTTCTATTAAAAAATTGTATGTATATGTGTATGTATTTTTGAGAATTTCTCCACATAAACAACGAATATTGATCATATAAACATCATTTCTTTTCTTTAATTTTGTTTAATAACAAGTGAGTAGGGTTGATGCTACTTGGATAAACAACTTTTTCTGACATCTACTAGTAGCATCTACTAGTAGCAACCTACCATAGCCGTACCTTTGAAGAAAACTGATTGATTGTCCTTTCCCCAAAGACATCAATTACCAACAGGTAGCCAGTTAAAGGTATTCTCTCATGAGCCTCTCCCCTGTACATTCTGAAATTTGGTCTTGTTTGTTCTTGTGCAGGTAATGTAGAGGCAACCATAGATGCTGTGAGTTCATGAGTGCAATAGCCATGCCACGTCTAGAAGACACTGTTTCACAGCAGTTCTTCCCAAACTTTGGCTCTTACAGTATTTCTGCCCCTCTTCAGTGATGTTTTCCAGACTTGTAGGGAGGGGTATGATGGTATTTTCCAACTAATAGCTGAGCACTCTATAAACAAAAATTCTCTGTCCTTTGACAAATGAGTCTTTATATTAATCATTATCTACTGCAAAAAGAAGATTCTTTGATGAGGGTTGAAAATTTCACTAATCTGGGGGTGTGAAGATACATATTTAGAAGTCATTTTTTAAATATTCATTAGCAAAATATTTGTACTGTTTCTCTTTAGGGTCTATAAGCTTCCCAGTCACATGCTCTTGGCCAGAAATAAGTTCCAACCTGTCAAGCAGGCTGTAATTCATTCAGAAAGTAGTTGGTTATGTCCATAATATACCCTCTCATAACACTCAGGCTCCTTGGATTTCTGCTTTGCCATTCAATCATCCTAGGATGGCAAATAAACTTATTGAAGCACTCTGTATTTTAAAATTACAAACTGCTTTATTTCTCAAAGGCCTCCCCTCAGATACAATTCAATGTTATAATTTTTTTTACTATCTCAGAAAATATGATTACCAAGGTTAGATGGCACCATTAACTTTTATTTGTGTTATAATGTTTCTTTACAGGACCTACTGCTGACATGGTAAGATTCCAGGAAATCTTAAATGACTAATTAGCATTATCAAAGTCAAGACTACTCTTGAATATTTTCTTTTCTTTTACTCATATCATTAGCCTTTATACAGCATTGTGTAATTTCCATTACCCCCATTAAGCACCCTGCATTTATTCCAGGACTCTATGGCTTTTGCAATTTCTTTTTCAGTTCCTGTTAGTGATCCAGTAATTGTATCCATGGCTCTCCAGTCAACTATGAAGAACTCTGATAGCATGTCAACAAAATGTCAAATACTGAGGGGGATACTCTCTGAGTGTTATTTTGATTGTTTGCATATTCGAATCTTTCTGCTCCCAGCTGCTCCTTGGCCATTGTATCAAGGAACACAGAAACTAGAGGAGAGGTCTCTCAAATATTTTAAAAGCTCTTTTTATAGAAAGCACATAGAAGATCAGCATAGGAATGTCAAACAGGGCTTCTGAGCACATTGCTAACAGGGGTATTTCCTAAAATACTTGCTTTAATAAATTGAACCACAGTCTCTCTGCAACATCATGATGAAGTTCTGAGACCTGATAGCTGCCTGGTGGTCCTTCTTGGACCACAACAGAAGATATCAGCATTGCTCTGATAATTTGAATTAGTTACATACATAGGAGAAATATTAGAGATACAACATACTGCCAAACTATATTTTAAGAAGTTATATTCAGTCTAATAAACATTGTTCTATATCCATTTCTACTATGTGATTCAAGATATTGTTCTCTATCATCCCATGTGCTAGGTTATAAAGTAACTATCCTGGAAGAAGCTAACATATTATAGAGATATGTGTTTGTTTTGTTATCAGAATATTGACACAATGGTCGGTATAGGTTTGGAGTTTCTCATACCAAGAAAATCACTGGAACCAGATACAAAAGGAATGTTTTCTCACAGGAAGATTGAACACAGTTCTGAAAACCTGGCCTTTGCAAAGACAATGGTGGATCACTGGTGATTGGGATTACATTTTAATTAGGAATGCTTGTGCATTTTATTTCTTGCTCTCTGTATGTAGCCATAGATTCAGGGTAAAAGGCCTGTTTATTCTTTGCCTAATACAATCTCCAGTCCTAGTCCTGGAGCCCTAGAGCGTTTTGGCCTCTGTACACTCTAATCAACCTCTGAGACTTACTGCTGACTGAGGCACTCCGACAAGCTCCTGAACTAAGAGCTGAACTTGTCTCAAACTCTTCTCCAATCTACTGCTTTAAATTGATCTAGTGAGCTTGCTTACTGTTTCTGACCAAACTTTTCTGACTCTGGCAGACTGTTGCTAATTCTATGACTACCTCAGATTGAACTGTTCTGCTCAGCTTCAAACTGACTCCCAGTTCTCATCTGATATTGCCTCTGCTGAGCTGCTTCTGTGTCTCCGCCCCAGACTCTTCAGACTGCTTGTGTCTCTGTGAGCTCTCAGTATACCATACTGTCCCAGTCAGCCTCTGTGATTCTGTGCCTTATCCTCTGACTCTCTAAGCTTTTCTGTCCTGAGAGTTGGGAGTGTCCTCACTCTAATTCACTTTGCCAACTCTTCCTCTAATTTATCACTTTGCCTACCCTTCACTCTGATTCATCTCAGATGTCACTTCCTGTAGGGGGACACTTTGTCAAGAAGGTTTTTGTACTGTGCAGCCTTCCTTATGGTTATATGCTGATTGTACTTCTGGGAACAGCTTGGTGGGGAACTATTTAAGAGAATATTCAGTTGGAAAAAGACAGTTTATTGGGTGGTGACAGGGGAGACAGTGTACTCTAGAAACTGATGAGAGATAAGGCTGGCAGTAACAAGGATCAGATAAAGACTGAGAGTTCCAGAAATAAGAAAGAAGGCAGACAGTTACTAGGAATCCTTAGACTGAAGAGATAACTAGGAAACATGTTAATGGGATAAAGAGTTTTAGAAGTTCCCCAGGTTTACAGATATAGTCAGAAGGAGTTGTAAATGTTTCTCCTTTCTTTCTTTTCCTTCCTAACCTTTTAGAGCTAATGGTGATTTTAAGAAGTTACAAGTTAGTAATCTATCTTAGTTACAGCCTAAAGAAAGAAGCTGGGGTAGGGGCTGGGGTGGCAGGGTGGGGGCTGGGGGTAGGGAGGAGGGGAGGTGGGGGAATCAGAGTCAAGTTAACAGTGAAAAGTAACAGTTACAGAAGGCTTAAATGTCCAGACCTAAATGGCAGAAAACAGATACAAGGTTTTCGTTAAGAAAACCTTGTCAGGGTCTTGTCTGATCCTGACTTCCTCTGAACTCTGCTTCCTGTCTCCTAAGTGCTGGGATTAAAGGCATGCACCACCATTGGAATTAAAGGTGTGTACTAATATTCTTTCTACCCCATGCTAACAGAATAAAAGATTAAACACTGCTCTACATCTGTTTACACCCAAACTTCATGTCAGCACTTTTAAGATGACTTGAGGATCACTGGACTTCTTTTTATTCCCCTAGCCAATTTGGTTCTCTAAAATAAAACTTTCTCTGTTTCTCACTGTCATTTCATCTTAATTCGTACCCTGAGAATTGTTAGGTTGTCAAAGATTTCAAATCATTTGAACAACTTAGATTTTAGATTTCTAGATTGCCCTACACACACAACTTCACCTATAGAAATGTTCTGGTGAATTCAACTATCCAGGCACTCAGTTCACCATGGCCTAATGGATGTAGATAATGTCTGAGCTCTCAACAGAATTTTGATATCATCCATGTGGTGCTCTTATGCAGGCATGTAGAATTTAAAACTTCTGGGATCATGGCAAAATGTGATATGGTCAAGGTCACTACCGAAAGTCTTTGAAAGGATGATGTCTCAGTTTATACAGGTGAAGCCTGAGCTCCAATAGAAACATAAGATCTTTGAGATAAAAGGCATATGGAAATGCTTGTTCATGAAAGACACAGGGATGGGTGATCTCAGCCTGAGAGAGAGGTTGTATGGGATACAAATTGCAAAGTAATAGATAAAGAGTTGCCTAAGCTCTCTGGAGAAAAAAAAAAATCATAGCATATGTTTCCAGTGCTGGAATGAACTACAAGATTTAAAGCATTCCCTGTTTGGTTTTCTCTTGCTTTGATTAAATCCCTCTTTACTATGACATGATCTTACCTTTTATAAGAATATTAGTAAGTAAAGTTTTCTTTTGCTGTAATAGCTCCAGCTAAGATTTTGCATTGACTCATGTCAAACTTATTTTTTTTTCTTTCATAGTAGATGGAAAATCATAGCATGTTTTCTACTATATTTTCCTTTTCCACTTTAATACAGCCATTTCTCCTCTTGGATTCCATTGTTTCTGTTTAGTTCTATCTTGATTTAACTGGCAAAGATTTGTTCACTCTGTCATTTTTCCAGTGTTGAGTATCTCTAAAGTACTGTTCAAATATTAAGAATTCATTAAGTGTAGATACCTGTTACTGTACATCTTTCTATGGGCTACTGATAACCAATTTGTGATTGGAGTAAATAAAGCTCTCTCATTTTCAGCAGCAATTTTCAGAGACCAAGTTTGTCTTCTTGGAAATATCTCTAGCTATAGATATTCTCTTCCCATTGGTACTCACCTACCCTACCACTTTTCTATGTATTTTTCCAGGAGGATGCTAATGTCACTCAGCTCTCCTAGTTGCTGGTATTTCATTTTAGTTTTATTAGATCTTGGAAAATTTCATACAATGTTTTGATAATATTCACCCCTCCATTAACTTCTCCCAGACTCAAAACTCTTCTCTATCTGCTCAATTTTCAGTCCTCTCACTCCCTTTTCTTTTTCTTAAATACCTATAATGTCCATTTTTTCTTTTCATATATTCTTGGATGTGTGGCCTTCCAATGGAATATGACATGGTCAACCTATTAAGGGCTATATTCTTAAACAAAATTTACTCTTTCTCTCCTACCAGCTACCAATTGTCAATAGCGCCTTGGCTAGGGGTAAGGCTTTGTGTCCCCAATTTCCTCTTAATACTGGGGTCTGATCTGGCTTCATCTTTCACATATCTTGTGCACATTGTCACAGTCACTTTGAGCCCATGTGTGAGGACTGCCTTGCTTTGTACTGGAGACTCTTCACTTGTAGCTATCTGCTGCATCTTCTATTACACTCTTTCTACTCTCATTAGTTATGAAGCATGTGCCTTTAGAAGGTGGTGTGATATGCTTATACTCTTGAACATTTTCTGAGATTTTGCTTTTGATTATCTGGTTGCTATGTCATTTTATGTGGGGATTTTCAAAGATTCAAAAGCATACTTTCACTGTCATTGTCACATTTTCATTCCATATTATAGTCCTTAGTACACTTTCATTATTAGTTGTATTAAGGTTAAGCAAGTAACAAGTAAAGGACTATAAGTTACTTATTAATAACCAATAACAATAACCAAAGCAATCTACAAAAGAAAGCATTTAATTGGACTTACACTTTTAAAGTGTGCATTTTTAAATTTATTTTTATTGTAGTGTACTAATCATCTGTTTGATTATGACATATTGATAGGTATATATCATGGTACTTTGTATGTATTTGTCCCTTATATGCAGTCTCACTCCTCATTCTCCCTCAAATTGGACCAGCCTTTCCTCAAATTGTTTATTTATAGTAGTTTGCTGCTGTGGCGGCTCACCAATAGAGACAGGGAGGCATTTTTTATAGGTACAAACCCAGCCAAACCTTAGCAGAGGTAACTACCATCATGACAAGTGCTATCCTTGACAGTGGAACCACAAGCATCTGAGCTCAGGTGTTTTTGTTGGTTCAGAATTCCTCAAGTGTTCTACAGATAGCACATGCAGATCATGACCAATCAAACATCCCCCACATAAATCCAACACCTGCAGACAACACAAAATGTCAAGACCTAGGTGTCCCCTCCCCCAACAGTACACAAAACAGCTATTTTATACATAACTAAAAATAAACTACAACAATTCCCCTTTTCTATGTAAGACAATCAAAAAAATAGCTTCATTTTTACAACACAATTTAACACTACACCAGCAAAACTATTTACAAGAAAAACAGTCTCAAGGGTTGCTAATGCACAAGACCAAATGAAACCAAACATCTATCAAGCTTTTCTTATGGTTTTTGGACAGCAGAAAACATTATCAATGTCCAATTATCTGGAATTCACTCACAATCTTCTGGGTTCTGACAAAATGCTTGGATCACTTCTTTGGCTCTGCTCTTTGCAGCACACACAGCTTATCCTCAGGTTCTAGCTGGCTCCCCTCCACTGCTGCTGCTGTTCTTAGGGTTCATCCTATGGTACTGGAATCTGTAAAACCGCTGAAGTCCCTTGCTGCAACTGGACTGCACTTTCACCAATTGCCTTTCCTAGGATCGCTTCATGGTGCCATACCTCAACTTCTTTACATGACCCCTTCACCTGGGCCTTCAATTACTACTGTTGGTGTACTCTCACCAGTGGTATTTTCTGGCCTCTCTCAATGCCAAGTCTCAGCTGCTCTCCAAACACTTCTTCAATCCTTCAAAACCAGCACAACCTGGGTGACTCTTACAGTACCAAGTTTGGCTACCTGCATGGGATATAATCTTAGTCAGTTCTGGAAGACAACTTCTGTGTGCTGAGCCTGAGCAACCACTATCCATATTTTAAGATAAAATCTGGTTTGCAGGGAAAAATAACTGGTAATCTTGTCTCTAGGAAGGGTTCCTTCATGGGGTGGAGCTCATCACTATAGCAGATATGTCTTGTCATGACTGCCTCACCTCACCAGTATCTGGAACAGTTTGCATAAAACAAAACAGACTCTGAAAGGTTTGTATTTTCTTTTTCTTATTCCTTGTCTCCATGTTCGATTGAGCTGGCATGGTGTAATGCACCAGGTTGGTATGCCATTTGTAGTATATGATGATGTGGCAAGAGAGACAAGGAGACATTTTTCATAGGTGCAAACCCTTCTAGACCTAAACAAAGGGAACTACCATCATGGCCACTGCCATACTAGACAGGGGAACCCTGGGTCTCTAAGATCAGGTGTTTTCATTGATTCAGAACTCCTTAGGTATTCTATAGCATGTGCAAATCTTTGTCAGTCAAACATCTCCCACATAAATCCAACACCTGTAAATAATACAAAAGGCCAAATACCCCTACTCAACAGTACATAAAGCAATTTTTTTATATATAACTAAAAATAAACCTCTACAATAGGTATCTGTTTTAATTAGTTAGTAGAAGGATTGAGGATTTAGTTCAGTTACTATAGCAGAGTTACACACACTCAGAACACATACCACACACATCACTCCCCCCACTCAAACATACAAACAAAACACACCTTAAAGTAAAAGTAAGCAAGCACTCAGTAAAGATTATCTACTAAAATGTTTATATTTTCATATTTAGAGTCCATAAGTGTCTGTAGAATATGCCTAGGTAGAAACCTCTTTTGTAACTATAAATAGTTTTCTGAATCTTGCCTTTTTATACTTCATAGCAGTTACCATAGTTTATTGATACTATATTTTTATTTATAATTATCTAGGTATTAGATGCTCAAGGAAGGACTAAATTATGCATTATTCCATCTTCAATAAATAACACAGAGTACCTTACAGGCATTCTCTAAATATTTGCCTAATGAATAAATGGATCTTTTTTTTCCCCCACAGATATTTAAATCTGGAAAAGAAGATGCATTGGGCAAGAGATAAAATATTGCAATATCTCATTTTTAAATTAGCAAATTGGTAGGTAACTAATACATGTAGGCTTTATAAAGTTGATTATGATCAGCAGATAGACTGAGTAACTGATGAATTCTGGTTCTCAACCATGGAAAACCCATTCAGCTCTCAGTCTCAGGGATGAACTCAAGATGTGTGCCTCTAGAGGCCTGTGCATTCACCTGGCATCTTTACCTCTAAACTGCTATGAGCAGCAAGCCTTCTGAAAAATCAGGCTTTGAAGATGACCAATCTGCAGTGATACACTGAGGATCAACTGTACAGATGTAATATCAGCCTCACTTTTGGTTACTTCTGAGCACACATGAATAAGCAGTAAAATAAGACTACAGCTCAGCAATTTTCAGTAAATGAATGGGAAACCATACTTCAGGCAGTTATTGATATTACTAAATAGCCTTTGAAAATTATCCATTGGAGCTGAAAGTGTGCTTTACTTCTTCTAGGCCTTGTTTTTTACTTCACTCTCATTTAGATATTCAGTACTACATGCTCCCTTGCTTAGGTATCATGAGTTTGCATACAGGCTACAGCATTCCACATGATGCTCACTGAAAAAGTTAACTCTTAAAACTGCAGCTCATGGAGATGAATATACATGGGAAAAGAGACATTCTAAAACTCACAGAGAGGTCAGTAATAACAGAATGGGGGCAGTACTATCTAAAGCATGAATTCAGTCCATCTTAAAACAGTTCACCTAAATTGGACTACTGAATGCCATTGACATGGGGCTCAGATTCAAACTTTTTGATTAAAAGTTTCTTCTGTAATATAAAGTTATCTTTGAAAGGAATAAGAACATATCATGAAAGATTGCCAAACAAAATAGACTTTTCAGTTGTGTTCTATAAAAGTAAAAGCCACAAAGCATATCTACTTACAAAGATGAAATATTTCAAAAGATAGCTACTTACAAAGGGTAGTGGTACAATATACATTGTTCATACAAGAAGAATGAGTGAGAGAAGAAGGAAGATTTTATAGTTAATATGCTAAAACATTTCTTCATTTAATGGTGTGTCATACAACTAAATACTTCTTTTCAAATTCCACTAGTGGTAGCTGCATCTCTAAGCTTTTAGGTTAATGTATTATTCATGCTGCTTGTTTCCACAATACTATTGATCATTCAATGTTGGGCCAAATAGTAAGAGGGTATTTAGTTGACAATATAACTCATAGAAAATGCCTGAAATACTAAAATTAAATTGTGTAGAGGAGGATACACAGAGCAACTCATTGGAGAGTCAAATATGAACTTAAATGAGGTGCTTTATATTAAGTTTGTATATTTATAGTCCTAAAGAATTCTATGGGTGAGGAGATATAGCTCATTGGTAGAATGCTACCCTAGCACACATGAGGTCCTGAGCACTGTGAATATATTTTCTTTCTCACACACATACATGCCCCTCTACTTACATGTGCAGGAATTCAAAGATGGTCTGAACTTAAAAAGTAAAGTAAAATTTAGGAGTACAGAGTATAGCAATGAAGTTTTAGTGGCTCTACAGATCACAAAAACCACATTAGAGATGATGTGTTGGTATTTTTCTAATGCAGAAAATAAAAGGAAGATGTTCATCTATAGATCAACATACAAAGATGACACATCAAGTAAATTCTATCCACAGGAATATACTAATTACTATATAAGCACCAAAATATCAATTTTCCTTATCCTTGCAACAGATGAAAATCACTTCAGAAAACTACAACCAATTAAAATGCAGTAGTGGAGCACAATCCCACTGAATTGTGGAACATCTTCCAAATATTCCCACATCTAAGACTTAGCAACATTGTAGAAGAGGGAGTGGAAAGATTGTAAGAGCCAGAGGATCAGGAATTTGCTATGAAATTTAGTTTTCTGGTGATAAAACTACATCCATAATGTTTCATCATCATGACCACTCAAACATGAATTGAATAATGAGGATACCAGTGAACACGCAAAACTGGAATGGGAAAAGCCCATGAGGCCTCAACTCTACACAAAGAAATATATGCAACTGGAGAAATTTGAGAGCAGGAGTAGTCTTCTTCCCCAGAGAAGAGTACACTAATTGGTTGCCCAGTACTAGCTGGTCATGCTGAACACACACATACAAGTAACATTATATGGACTGAACAAGTTTTATTAGGAATGCATATGTACACACATACACACACACACACACACACACACACACACACACATACACGCACAAAATAAAAATTAGTGAAAAAAGAGACTATTAATTTTAAGGAAATGGAGGAGCATATAGGAGAGATTGGAAGAAGGAGGGGGAAGGACAAACGTAATTATATTATAATTTCAAAATAAAATATAAGAAGTTCATTCCATTGAAAATCAGCAAAACAATAGATTTGAAATCTGATAATGAAAATTAAAGTGTCCTCTATTCACATTAGATAGACACACCCAAACAAGCTAATGCCACTGAACTTTAAAAAATGGCTGTCTATATGTTTTTTTATTTCAAAGTCTACGGGCAAAGTGATCTCTGAACCCTTTTAATAATGCCTGAAAATACACTTGTTAATTTGTAGAGTGGTAGAATGATGGAAGGAAGGAGGGCAAGTAAAAGGTGTGGCTTTGTTCTGATGGTATTGTTGTGACCATAAGGGACCAGGCAAACTAACAAGCTGTGTACCAGAAAGGGTGGCTAAAGGGAGGAAAAGTCACTTCTCTGGGTGTATGACCACCAGTAAGTTCCCTATATTACAGTGGATGACTCTACACCCACATGCATATCAGCATCATAGAACATGAAGTTGGAGGTAGCTGTGGGAATATGAGTGGTGAATGTCATATACAAATATGAAATTTTCAAAGAAAAAATAAATAATTTAAGAATACTACTTTTTTTTTTTTCTTGGCAATAACTGTCTGCTGAGTCTAATTCCTAATTTATTATTCTTGGGGCTTTGACTGGCTAAAATTTTTATCTGTTTTCTAATAGATTTTTGTTGTTGCTCCCTAATATCACACAGATGTACAATCACTTGATTTTGAGAAGCATATAGCAAGGTAACTCTCTTCCAGTATAGATCATTTCTGACTGATAATCTTACTCCTTTTCTTGCAAGGATTCCCACATACAAGGACACTATGTGCATTTATGTTTATGGATAATTTGTATGAAGGGCTTGTCTGATTGTTTGTACAAGGCTTTATAACTTCTTTAGACATCAAAATGTTATTTAAAGACTCAATGGATATTAGTAATTGATTATTTATTTTCTTAGTTAGGGTTTCTATTGTTGTGATAAAACCAAATGAACAAAAGCACCTTGGGGATGAAAAGCTTTATTTGGCTTATATATCCTGGGTCACAATCCACGAGGGAAGTCAAGGCAGGAACTAAAGCCAGAAATTTGGAGGCAGGAAATGAATCAAAAGTCATGGAAAAATAATTATTTGTGCCTTGTTACTCATGATTTGCTCAGCTGCTTTTTTTTTTATATCATTTAGTACCAACTATGCAGGCATGGCACTGCTCCAATTGAGCTAGATCCTCTCGTATCAATCATTAATGAAGAAAATGGTCCCACAGACATTCTTACAGTCAATCTCTGGATGATTTTTCTCAATAAAGATTCTCTCTTCTCAAATATATCTAGATTTCTGTCATGTTGACAAAAACCAACCAATGCACTTATGTTTTTGAAGCCATGGAAAAGGTACAGCTTTCTCTGGGATCTAATTCCATGAACATTAAATGATATCATTGGGTTGGATGTTTGGTAAATATTCAGTAGATTGATGTCTTTTCTAAGCAGAATAAGGCATGATTGAGCGTGCATATAATTTATTCAAGAAACATGAGTGGCTAACCATAAGTAACATTTGGTTCTATCAAGTTTACTTTCAATGCAAAGATACTGTCCATTCTGAAACTGTGTATTTCCTAAATATACTGTGGTATGATGATAATGTGTTTCATTCTTTGTAAGGGAAACCAGATTTATAGGCATACATTCAACAGATGTTGATGTTGATTCAGTTAAAGTTGGTTTATTCTTTGTCTAATTAATTCACTGGTTCTAGTCTGGAGCCACCAAGCTTTTCTGCCTCTGTACAGTCTAGAACATTTGAACCTCAGTACAATCTAATCAACCTCCAGGACTCACTGTTGACTGAGACATTCTGACTAGTTGCTTCTGAACTCTGACTCTTCTTGTTCAACTTAATATTTCGATTCAAACTCTTCTCCAAGCTGACTGGTTCAAGCTGATCTTCTGAGCCAACCTATTGTTTCTGACTGAACTCTTTTGACCCTGGATTACTCTGGATGACTCTCTGCCTGGCTCAGACTAAACTAATCTGTTCGGTTTCAAACTGTCTCACTCTACCTTCTGATAGTGACTTCTTCTGGTGAGATGTCTGTCTCTGAGAGCTCACTGTCCTATACTGCTTATCTCATCCTACCTCCTGTAACTCTCTGCTGTAACTGACTCTTTGTAACTAACTCTGCTCTGAGCAGAGAACCTGTCCTTCTCTTGTGAGACTTGGACATATCCTCACTCTAACCCACTCTGCTAACTCATCCTCTGATTAGCTATTTGCCTATCCTTCACTCTGAATCATCTCACTTCTAATATGACACTGATTCCTTCTGAGCTCTTCCTCCAAAGTCTGCTTCCACACTTTGTTTTTCTTAAGGATTAAAGGTGTGGACCACCATTGCCTTCTGAAACCTGGGATTGAAGATATTTGCTACCACTGCTTTCTGAATACTGGAATTAAGGGTGTGTCTACATTCCATCTTGACCACACAGGCCTCTGAATATAGACCCCGAAATATAAACCCTTCCTAGTTTTCACACAGGCCTATTCCTCTACACATATTGACTATATATTAGAGACATTAGTTAAATATTTCATAAGAAAAATGAAAACTATTTCTCCTATTTTGCCTCAGTTAAAGTCAAGAAGATCAGCAATCCCAACTGGTTCACAGTAAGCACTCAGAAATTATTTGTTTGATAGACCTACCAAACAAACAGTAGGCTTGTCAAGAATAAGTTGGTCCATGGGCTATTTATGTTTAAGTCAAATTTTACTGGATTTTACTGGAAGAAAGTGAGTTTGGTAGATTTTAGATTATAACATTTAGTTTATAACATTTATGTCTGTAATACGATGAGAGAGAAAATAAGGTAATGAATAAAAGGTTGCCACTGTTTATTCTCCTCTGCTTTCCACTTCAATATACATCATGTGCTAGCTCATACAGCAATTTACAATCTTTATTTCAGAGAAATTCTGAATTAAATAATAGACTGAAGTATAAAATCTATAAATAGCTATTTAATAGACCAATGTGTTTGTTTTTTACCCCAGGGTCCTGAAGGTAAGAGGAGTAATGGACAAAATCCCCCATCCCTATCCCAGAAGCTTTCTCCAATTGATAACCACTAACAAAGGAAAAATTAGTTTTCCCAGTGGAGTCTCCCTGGGTATACAAACCAGGAAGAAGGTCCCATATCAGGAAACAGCAAACACAAAACAAACTCAATGGCAGTTTTAGAAGTTTTTGTCTTATATGGTTTGATTGGGAAGTTTTAACTTATAGGTCTTTTACTTATATTTTATGGTTTCCAATTTTGTGATTTTATGGGATTTCTATGTGTACAAACTTGTATTCTCTGTGACTGCATGTATTTCTCTTTCTTTGGCTTTCTTTTCTGCTTGTTCACTTTGTATAATTCTTGCTTGTTTTCATTTTGTTTTACTTATCTATGTTTTAGATATCTACACTTTTTGTAATGAGAGACAGAAAGGGTGTGGATGTGTAGGAAGGGCGTTTGGGAGCATCTGGGATAGGTTGTAGAGGGGGAAATCATGATTAGATGATCAGAATATATTGTATGAAAAAAATATATTTTCAAGAAAAAGTCTTATTTTCCATTGGGACTATTGCAAAAACTAAATAATGAGAAACCTATAAAGACAGAAAGAGTATTTATTCAATCAAATGTTAATAATTTAACCAATAACAATAACATTCTATAGACTGTCTTTTAACAAAGAAACCCCCATGTTTTTTTTTCTGAGCAGGCAAAAATGTTGAATTTTTCTGTTATTTCTTCCCCTATTATATGTATTCTACAAAACTTATTAAGGGCACAAGATACTCAATATTTGCTGAGATTATTAACATACCTAAACCTCAGTATTATTGGCTTTAGAGATGAATGCTGATCTAAATATTCATCTTCTTGCTGTCACTTGGTTAATTAAACCAGAAACAAATATTCAAATAAGTAAGTAATAATGATTAAATCATGTTTGTATCAAAATAGAGAAATTATAGAATATATGGGGCCCTACTTAAGGTAGATGCCTCTTCCCATTTCTTCCAGGTTATTATATAGAATTTATTGAATAAACCTTTCTTCAATAGAGCATGTATGGGGTGTGTGTGTGTGTGTGTGTGTGTGTGTGTGTGTGTGTATGTGAGTGTGTGTATGTGTGTGTGTATACACATGTGTGTGTGTGTTCTTGTGTTGGAAAACAAATGAAAATAGTCATCACTGGAAAAAAAAGACTCAGACAGTTTAAATGATTTTCCCAGGCCTAACTGCTTCCAGAACAGCTGAGAATTACAGACATCAGAGAAAATGAGCATAAAGTGTTATGTTACAAAATCCTAAATATCTAGAGACCTCTTAGCCTTTTTAATTCCTATGATTATTTTTTGTGAACTATCCAAACAGACAGAGCTCTGTGATAATGAAAGATGGATTCAGGATGCTCTGCTGTAAAACTTGGTAACAGAAACAACACAGGTTTCTTAAAAAAAAATTTGAAGGTCAAATTGCATGGCAGTAAGCTATATTTATCTATATACTCTGAATTCTATCTAGTGTTTTGACGAAAGAGAGATGTATGCAAAACTTTCTGTTCTTTGGGATTAGTGGGCAGAAACATATAACACTGATAAATGACAAGAAAAATAAAGTAGGTGGAATGGGACTTAGTATACATTTCTGAGACAATAACACCAAGGTTGTTTGATAAAGGAATCATACTGTTTTATATTACCTTCTAAACGCAGACATGAGCACTGATTGATTTATTATTCACCTGGGTTCATGGCAGAAGGCAGTTTATTCTTCTCTAGTTAAATTCTTGGTCCTAGAAGGTTTCAGCCTCTATACAATCTAATCTTAAGCCTAGAACTGGAAGGCTTCAGCCTCAGTAAAATCGAATCTACAAGCTTAAACCTAGAATGTTTCAACCTCTGAAACTTATGCTGACTGAGTTCACTCGGATTAAACTGTCTTCTGAATTCTTAACTGTAAATCATAAACAGCCTGCTTCTGAGTCTCTTCTTTCTCTCTTAGCTTATTGTGAACTGCCTTTGTTCTTCTTGGCTTCTCCTTCTGAACTAACTTTCTGTGAGATGACTGTACTCCAACTGCCTGGCTGAAGTAACTCTCTGCTTCTCTCTGAGCTCTGCCTCTTGTCAGCTCCCTGACTGCTTCCATCTCTGCTTCCACACTCTGCTTCTACCTTGCTTCCCCCTCTGAACTATGAATTCTGAACTCTACATCTACTCTCTACTTCTCCCTCCGAGCTCTTCCTCTGCCTCCCAAGTGCTGGGATTAAAGCCATGAACCACCATTGTTTTCTGAATTGGGATTAAAGATGTATGCTAACATTCTTTCTACCCTAGAGCAGCTATTCTGTCAGTTTGAAGCATTAAATGTTTTTCTACATTACCTAAAATTATTTACTTGGGTTGACAATGCTCCCTGAAATTCTCAGTATCAGGCGAGAGAAGGGTCTTTTCAAATGGCTGGTCACAGTAGTCAAAGTGATTCCCAAACAATACAGATACTAGATGAAGGCTTTCTGTGCTTCTCAGGGGTCAAGGTTGCTAAAGAAACCTCATATTTAGGATAGAGGAATCAGAAGACTCCAGTTGTATGTGATTAGAAACTCAATATCCTGTGGTCTAGTGTCCATGGTTCCAAAACTCACTGTGAAAGGAGGGAAACAGTTAAACAATCCTTCCCAGCTGAAACATATATGAACCACAAAAGTGGCTGGTATAGCAAAATATTCATAAAAATGGAATAAGAAGCATTCACTTGTTAGTGTAACCAACAGCTATGGACTACTTAACAAGTGTGAATTCATGCCTGGTACTGGAAATCGAGCCAGTTTCTCAGAGATAATGAAGTCATGGCCCTCAGAATGGAATCTATTACTGCCACTTTGCTAAATCAGAATAATTCCTAAGATCATTCTAAATTTTATCCTTATACTCACAGATAAGTATTGCTATATCCTCACCAAAGAAGTCTCTCTTTAGAGTAAATTGAGACCACCACAGAAAAGCACTACTAGACACAAGCAAAGACACCTGATCATGGTGAGTCTAGCTAGAATAAATACATCTACATCACAACTCCTACATCTATGGCTCAGAAAACACCATGGAAGAGGGTGTGGGAAGTTTATAAGATCCAGAATATCAGGAAGTCTGCTGTGAAACAGTGTCTCATAAAAATGGATGCATAAACAATACCAGAATAATAGCTTTATCATTAGAAATATAATGTGGGAAGGAAGAAATTTCATTGGTCCCACCCCTATACAAAGAACTAAAAGCAACAACTAATGACAACTGGGAGAAGGAAAATTAACTTATTTCAGAGATGAGCCTCCTTGTTGACTCTCGACTATATACACACCACTGATGAAAAAGGAATCAGCAGGTTAGACTTAAATACATTTGTTTACACACACACACACACACACACACACACACACACACACACACTCACAAGTAATCAAAGAAAAAGATGCTATCAGTTTTGGGGGAGGACATGGGAACGGCTCAAGGAAAAGTAACTGGGAAGGGCTGGAGGTTAAAAAAAGGGAGGTAGAGAGGGATATAATGTTTTAATTAAGAGATTAAAACATTGAAATAATATAAAATGAATAAGAAATAAAAACAAAAAAAGATGAAATCACCACATTAAATCCAGGTGTGGTGGTACATGTTTTTAATTCCAGCACTTGGGAAGTAAAAGAAAAAAGGACAGGAGTTCAAAGATATTCTTGGCTACCTAACAAGTTTAACTCCAGCCTAGGCTACATGAGATCTATCTCTAAAAAACTAAAACAAAATAGAGTAAAATAAAATAACTAAATTACTAGATTAACATATTATTTACTTTTATTGACTATTCATTTATTTTCCTTACACCACTGTTCTGGATCAGTAATAAATCCCCACATAATAACTCTTACTCCCTGAAACTAATATTGTATTATAATTGAAGACACTCTTACATTTTTGCTACTCTGATTCAAAATTTATATTAGCAACACCCTCTCATGAAATGAACAACAAAAAATATTTAAAAACAAGATTATGAGTCACACCAATGGCTATGTTGCTGTGTTAAGTCCTGTTAAGTCTGTATCTGGGCTTTCTTGGATAAGCTACCCCACCCCAAAAGAAAGTAATTTCAATGTATTTGGCAGTTTGTAAGTTCAAGGTACTAAACCGATTTTCATTTTATTCTAAAATCCTGATTTATCTCTTTCTGACAGCACAGCTAACAATTCCTTCTGGCTTCTTGTTAAATTACAGAGCAATCAAGAATGTCAAGTTTGATGCACACTGTGAGGACCCTCCTCTACAGTGTGGAATCCATATGGGTATTCCTGATATGATTGATTGTAGCATAGAGACATTCCTCATAAAAAAGATTAATTGCATCAGTATGTATCCACTTGTGAATGTTTGAGGTGACTCCACAATTTTGACTTCTACTTAAGCAAACATATCCTGTGTTAATTTACATTCCTTAATCTCTTTTACAAGTACATAGTCACGTTTTTTTTAATTGTTTTTAAATGTTTGGTTACAATGTTAGTTCTGCCATTCTTATTGAGATTTGGGCAAAATATTAAAACATCACAGCAACAGGGTGGAATAAAAACATGAAAATTGGCTCAACAATAACTGAAAATGCAAAATTATTATGACAAAGGCATAAATCAAAATGATCTGATAAACAAGGGAGGGGCTGTGTGGTTTGTTATCACCTGTCTACTTTAATGCAGATGCTACCTAACTACTAGGAATGAGTCAATACTGCAAGGCTATTTTCCAAATTTAATTCTCTCAGAGGTGCCTTTAAGCTAGAACTAGGTCCTGATAAAATTCCGGGAGTTAAAAGAAACCAGAGAAAGGCATAAAATTATTTTCAGCTCATTCATAAAGGCCAGAGCATGAACAGAGGGACATTCTTTCTTTTGAAAGTGAAAAGCTAGCTTTTACTTAAGATTGCTCTTGATGAAATACCCTAGGGCTGAGGTTAGAATTTTTGAACTTCCTCTACAAAAACAAAATAAAATGTCTCCATGCTTTTTTGATAAGTAACTCTGGTAGGTAGAAAGGGAATTTTTATAATTAATCATTTTCTTATGAGGTGACTTTGAGCTAGAAGAGATATCTTTTGAAAATGAAAGGTTTCATCTAAAAGGAATGAATACAACAAAGCATTGATTTTGAAAAATATTAATTTGCATTTGGTTAATGTATATGTGTACATGGAAGATGAACTTAATTTCATTTAAAATCATACAGAAGTATATGCAATATGGGAACAATAAAGTCCACCTCTATTGTAAAAAGCACTAAATGTTTGATTGTACTGTGTTTAAAATATGCTTGTGCTTTAAACCTGCAAATGACTGTTGCCAATAGAATCTGTCAGATACTGATCCTCAGTTCACAAAGCTAAATAAACCAACCAACCTTTCCAGGATGCCACAGGAAACCATGACTGCACTTCAGCAGCTTAGGAAAAAGAGATCTGTCTTACTTTTCTATATATAGTCACTATAGGACAAAGATAAAGCTTATTACCATTAACAAACATTTTTCATGGCAGAGGAGCATTTTCAGCTGGGACATCTTTCTATATAGTTTTCGAGGTTCATTTCCTCTCAGTTATCTCTTCCATTTGGCCTGGTATGGCATGTCAAAAATTAATAATTCCTTATTGCTTTGTAATCTTGACACAATTCAGAATGTAAATACCCAAAGTTCCCTATGAATTCATACACTGTAAAAATATACGATTTTTCTTGAACGTTGTTTCCAAATATACTTTTAAAACACATCCTATTTCCTTGGAAAAGACAGCTAACAGACTATTTATCTACAAGGCAGAAAGTCCATTTTCAAAGCAGAGATTGCTCCATTGTGCTATCATACTCACAATAAGAGAATAAGAGTATACAGTGTAATTTGTCAAACTCAATTTGATCTTAAAACTTTTTAAAGCTACTGATTTCAGGTCACATTGTTATTCCTAATTATTCTTTTGTAAACTTTATAGGGAGATCTCTCTCACTCTGTGTAAGTGTGTGTGTGTTTGTGTGTGTGTGTATGTTCATGTCTGTACAGGTATATATGCATGGTGTGTGTGTATGTGGAGGCCAGAGGTAATTGTTAGCTATCATTCCTAGCCACTCTCTACTTCATTCTGATTCACTATAATAGGGTCTGTCACTGATCCTAGAACTTACCTACTCAGCTAGGCTTACCGAGCAGTGATCACCATGAGTCCATCTATCTTTGCCTTCTCAGCTCTGTGATTATTGTAGAGAAATTTTTACACAATAAAAGAGATAAAACTTATATACTTATTGTTGTTAGTCAAGCACTTTACCTCTTGAGCCATCTGCCTAGCTCCAAAATCTTTCTAATATACATATTAGTTTTCCCAAATATGCCTTCTGCATTTTAAAATACTACTCAAACCTGAGTGACTATTTGTATTATCCTCTATGGCTCCTGTCTCACTCCCATTCTCTAATATGTTTATAGCATATATATTCTCTCTATATATTTATAGCATATATAGATGCATTAATGGGAAATTTAAAAGTAAAATATGTGATTACTACTTTTGTTTTCTCTATACTCAATATAAAATCTTCCAAATCATTTAAACTTATAGCATCTCATTGCTTTGTTACATATTCATAGCTTGAAATCAGTTTGATGAAAAGATTTCAAACAATTTGTAGTGTTTTAATATAAAAATATACCTAGATTTTTAGATAGAAATAGTTCAATAAAAATTGGAAATGTGAAATATTATTTAAAAACTATTGGCACCACCAAAATCAATGGTCTAGAAGTTCTCTAGACTTTACCTTGATCAAATACAGAAAACTGCATATTAGCTTTAATGATCACATCTTTGTTTCATTGTTTACTAGCATATATTAATTATATGGACTAATGTGCTTTATTATAACATTTTCATGTATGTGTAGATAATGTGTATTAATAAGTATGAATTTTTTTTCTTTTTCTACTTACCACAGTTCCTTTTTCCTTTCTAAATGGTTCCTTTTTACTTCCATGTGCATTTCTTTATTTACAATATAGAAGACATATGTATTATTTATCTTTCTGTATCTAGCTAATGATGATATCCAAGTCCCTCTATTTTCTAGCAAATGGTATAATTTCATTCTTTATAGCAAAACAAACAACTAAACCTCATTATGTATATTCCATGTTCCTTTTACCTGTTGAGAGGCTCCAAGTCCATTTCTATAATTTGTCTGTTTTGAATATTGTTTAAAAAGCTTAATGTTAAAGTGTCTCTATTGTATGTTGACTTTGAGTTAAGATATGACACTTGCAATTTTGGTGTTCCATGCTTTTCATTGGCATTTAAAATATAAATTATTTTGTGAGTGAATGCATTTTAGACTGTAATTTAGAAACAAATAAAGTTAATGAGAAGCTATCTTTCAATTTTGTATTAAAATAAAACTTAACACTGAGGATGTGTTAGCATTATATGACAACTACCCTCAACAAAAGGTGATTGAAGGAAAGCTAAAATCTTTATTGATAACAATGTAAAAGTAGGACAAGAGGGCATCCATATCCCCTGAAGTCTATTTCAGAATTTAAGAATATTTTAAGGTCTTCATTCAGCATTTACAAAATATGATCTACAAATTGCTTATTTCCTTATGCTCTATTTTGCAGTCCTGGCTTCCTTCTTCAGAGATTCACACTGGCTCATATGATACCTTTTTAATTACAAATTATATTTGATAGTAACTGAGCCTTGTATTTTTATCACTGTCTGTCACTGTGAAATTAAATACATTAATTGTAGTTGTGTGTTTTATTTTGTTTAAATGCTAGTTTAAATTCATCCTGATTTCTGGTGTTCCTTGAAAAGTAACCACCTGTTGAGAGCAAGATCTCTGTTGTTCCTTGAAATTGAGACATCCCATTAGGCTCATGTGCCTGACCACTTAGTCCACT